>JAIUSX010000005.1:1483750-2967500 GCA_026573805.1 Hesperophylax magnus | reverse complement strand
GCGTGTATTTTTTTAGCACAGTAAGGGAAAGGTTAAAACAACATTCATTTTTTGAGCTCTCTCTCGAAAACCCTAAAAAATAATTTTTTTGGGTTAATTTTTGTATAAGTTTAATTTATGTAACTAATGCGTTATTTGTTGGCAATACGGAATTTGAGTAAAAAATATATTTATGTAGATCAAAAACATCGATTCTGAATATGCTTACATATTTCTATATTTTTACTATCAGAATTAATAAATCGTTCTTGAAAAATGATTTAACCTGTTGAATGTGGGACGAAATTTCGGAAACGGCGCGAAAATTACCTCGATGTGTTCTGCTCAAATATCTTAATGAAAACTAAGTATTTGCTTTTTTTTCGATTGTTTTCTGTTTACCAGATAATGTAGCTAATTATTCATATATAGTACATGATTATATCGTAAGACGTTTTCCCAGAATAGCTAACTTTATCTGAAAAATTAATAAAAAATTCCCCCGTTCGGGAAACAATTGTCAAAAAATTATGTATATGAATATAAACGGATTTAATTATTTCTACACAAACCTGAATAAATAGCCTATATGAAAAAAAAACAAACCAAAAGTGGTTTCAAAGAAATAATGGCATTTACGTTGTTTTGAAAATGTAAAATATTTTAGGCTTTTCAAAAAAAAATGTCAAGCCAAGCATGCACTTTAGAATTTTTTTGTGTCGTATTGTATAAAGTTATGAAAGCAATTCTTTCAGTTTTTGGTAGTTCATACTATTGTTGTTACTAATAATATTTTTTTATACTAGAAACCTGTAAATAAATAATGATAAAAATATATTTATGCACTATGATGTAAATTTTCGCTGTCACTTTACTAACCTGGTTTTTGACACAATTATATTGCGAAATATTATAAAAATTACATCAAAATAAACAAGATAGAATTACCTTTCTAATGGAACCTCACACCTTTTATTTCGATAATGAATTTATATCCAAAACAATGCTAATATATACAATATTTACCTCAGACAGTTGACCAACTTCAAGTCAATTTCAATACATCGATATCCAAAATGGCCGCCATTTTTGTATACAGATATTCTTCGAAATACAGAGTGGTGCAAAGAATCATGATTCAATGAGAATAAAAAAAAATTTTAGTGATATTTTTTTTCATAATATTTATTTCAATTTTATATAACATAAAATGCATTTTTTTCAATTTCAAGTAACTGGGTGGTTCAATAAAAATAAAAGTCGGAGATTTATGTTTCATCATGTTTATTTCAATTTTATATTACATGAAATACATTTTTTTATTCAAGTGCTGTGGGGTTCAATAAAAAAAAGTTTAGTAAAAAAAGTTTTTTTTCATCGTATTTATTTCAGTTCCTCTTATGTTATGTTCTCTTATGTTCCTCTTATGTGGCCGATTTGAAACCTGAAACAGTAAACATTTATTGTTACACTAATGTCTTTCAATTCTGGAAAAGATGAAGCGTACAATCAACCTAATATAACTACTACTAATACAAAACATACCGTCATGGCGATCGATGCGGTGTCTTTGGTGGTTCTGCTCCCTGCATCATGTTGTATTGTGGTCTCCATTCTGCAAAGCGATAGAAGCAATCAGACATATACTTGTATTTATTTAATTTTAAAAAAGATATTTATAATTGCATGCTGTTTTTTTATATCATATATAAAAAAAAATCTTATAATTTTTTTTAGCACATCCTGTACACCTGATCTAATTTTGTGATATTTATTACGATTTTTCATAAAACAATAAATAACAAAAAAAATATTTCCGTAAATAAAACAATAGTTTTACATTTTCTAGTACACCCTGCTGTGGTGGTTTCTTTTGTATGGAGATTGCAATATTCACATATCACTACAGGTGGCGACACTAGTCATTTTTCAAAGCTTTCGTAAAATTCCGTGAACAGATACATTCAAACAAATTGGAAATCTTGATTGTATTGGTGTCAATTGCTGAGATGCAAAACTTATTTTTTTATAATATTTTAACTAAATATTGACTAAACAATGATTTTGAAACACAATGCCAATAGTTTTCCCTACATAATGACATATGAATCTCTACAAATAATATAATATTACGATGTCAATATTGATAAACAAAAACGAACTTTTTATAAGCAAGTTTTTTTTGACATTTTCGGCCAGTAATTCATTTTTCATAAAATAAACACTAAATATTGACAAAACAAAAGCTTTTATATATTCTCTCAAATGGTTTTTCTACACAATAACATGTAAATCATTCCAAATAATGTAATATATGACATAAATAACTTGATTCAAACACAATAAATTTTCAGAGCGAAAACACTTCCAGTTTTTGACAGGAATTTTACGTATTTGTCTTTTGCAAAAATGAATTATATTTATGAAAAACACATGACTTGTTCAATGAACTATGCATAAAATCATGTTTACTTACGTTTCTTTGGGAAATTCGTCGTATAATACAGTCTTTACTGTAGCAGTCCGTCCACCAGCGAACGTTGAAAAAGATGCACAAAAAAGATGACAATGGCTTTTCATAGAGAAGTCAATTTGAAAGCTACCAAAGAGGCTACACTAATAAAATAAAAGGTATCTTCTAGACTGATATTAGCGCAAGCGATTTTGACCTTGTTCTTCATACAGTTTCTCTATAGATAAGGGTTAAAATAGCACTTAAAAAAAAAAAACCAAGCAAAAATATTTCTCGGATGCCGGCGTCCGACTCACAGTCGAGAGGTTAAAAGCATTGCTGTGTATTACGCTCCATGGTTAATGGAACGAAATCTCCGTGTTAAGTTTGTACAGTGTAATAATGTAACATCTCTTTCTGTACCATGCGTACTTTGATAATAAGAGGGAGATATGGCTATACAGTTTGTATTGTATAGTTAGGTTGATCTAAGTTTTTGAGATGATTTGTGTTTGATCATAGTATCTCCTTACATTTTACTAAGTTTTGTTAACTTACATCGTAGTACTTCCTGACCTTTTACTAAGTTTTGTTAACTTACATCTTAGTATCTCCTGACATTTTACTATGTTTTGTTAAATTGAAGGCGGTCAAATTGAAGCTATTCGATAATAAAATGCAACTCAAACAAATAGCGCGACCGTGACTTTAAAGTTTTTGTAAAAATGAGTAAGTAAGAACTCCTTTCAAATTTACATAAAAGCAATGACAATACCCTGGCGTGATCTGCCGAACTGCCGCGGCGTGAGCTACGTAGGTACATCGGTGGTTACGTGTAGACTTCAGTGTATGGGCTTTGTTTAGCAATGTTTTGGCGAGAATCACAAATTCTAACGTTAACATTTTCATAATTTCAGTATGAAATTTAGATATTAAAAAAAAAAACCCTTATTTTAGTTGGGCAGTAATAGTTGATAAAAAATTTTACTGGAATTCCTTACTAAAGAATAAAAAAAATCTCCATACAAAATGCACTAACCACAGGACCGCTCGGATTGCGATCGTTTTGGCGGGCTAAAACATATTCGAATTTAGAATTAATTTATACCAGTATTTAAGATTGAATGTGTATGTTGATAATATTTTTTTAAAAAATGATTTTAAAATTCTTATTCCAGTTCTACGCAGACGCGAACGAAGCCGACTCCTGGCTGAAGGACAAGCTGTCGCTGGCAGGCTCCAGCGACCTTGGCAGCGACGAGCCCAGTGCGCAGGCGCTGCTCAGCCGCCACCGTGCGCTTTCTGGTGAACTGCAGGCGTACCGCACTGAGCTCGCCACGCTCAACGCGCAAGCCGACCGCCTGCTCAAGCAGGGCATTGACTGTCTGCAGGTGAGATTACTAACGTACACTTATCTAATAGTTTTTTTTTTTATTAACATATTTCATTACATACCCTTGACTTACACTTTAATACTTGTCTTGTACTTTCTACCTAACCTAACCTTACATTTTTCCTTTAACATAAGCTTTTGTTTAACACACTTTACCTTACCTTCACTTTCCCTTATCCTACACTTCCTCTAATCTGATACTTTACCTTATCTTAAAGTTTACTTTACCTTACACTTCCCTACCTTGCATTATATCTTGTCTTTCACTAACCTTATACTTATCCTCATTGTAAACTTTGCCTCGCTAAAAACCACACACAATGCCTTTCCTAACCTAACCTAACCTAACCTTACACTTATCCTTATTGCACTATGCCTTACCTTACACTTTATCTTGTAATTCACTAATCTTCCACTTATTTTTGTTATACACTTTACTTTACCGCAACCTGACCTAAACAGACCCATTACATTATCACTTTTCGAACACTTACTTACTTAACCTTACTGTTTACCTAACTTACACTAACCTTACACTAATCCGTGTTGGACACTTTTCTTAATCAAACGTTATGCCTAGAGATGGCAAAATTTAGCATTAATTTTCAGATTTTTTAGCATTAATAATTGGAAATTTAGCGTTTTATAGCATTTTGAGGCATAATTTAGCGTTTTGTAGCAAAATAGAAAAAAATATATTTCCTGAATGTTTTTAGCGCATATTTTAAGTATTTTTGGTAAAATATATGTTTAACCTTCATTTGCAAGTATTTACATGTGAAAGATTATGAATAATTAATTTTAATATTAAATGAATAAGGAAGGAAACTCCAAATACGGGTCGAACACAAACACAACAAATGCAGATTGCTATTAACATCAATAGGCGTCATTTATTTCGCACAATTTGTGTAATGTCAAAAAGCAATTTTAGCCTACAGTACAAAAATATTAAATATTTACACATAAAATAATAACAAAATTATAAAAATTCGTAGGAAAGGCTTCCAAAAATGAAATAAAGTAGGCATAATACTTTTCCCTGCACATTCACATGAAACTACCTTCCTTATGCATTTTTCTCAATTCTTCTTTAGTTGTACTGGACTAAATATTACTGTATCAGCTTCTCCAATTTGTATGGTTCTTTGACTTCTGAAATACGCTATATTCTCGGAAAGCGTTTAAATTCAGCGTACAGTATAAATTAAAAATATTAAATATTTACACATAAAATAGTAACAAAATTGTAAAAAGAGGTAGGACAGTCTTCCAAAAATGAAATAAAGTAGGCATATTTGAAATACAGGTAAATACAAAAAACAATGGAAAAGGCACTTTACTGATTGAATGATAGCATTGCGCATGTTTCAATAGTGGGCTCCTTCATTCTCGTACGCCTGTCAGTCAGTACTAAATTGTAGTGACTGAAAAAACGCTCTGCATCAACACTATTTACAGGGGCCCAAATTGTCTGTAGGGCTGGCCCAGCAAAGGCAGAGTTTGTCACTTTCATTGCCATCAACATTTGCACCAAGTCACACACTTTACCTTCACGCACAATTTGTCCCAACAGTTTGTGAAGGATATAAGGAGATGTAGGGAAAACCCGAGCTTACGCACCCAGTCGGGGGAACGCGAGCTCAAGTTAGAGATGATTTTTAATCACTTATTTCCGCTGATAAATATTGATTTTTTGAAATTCTCACATATTATTTTAATACCCGATATTTTCGGGAAATTCGCGCCTATTTCGCTAAATAGAATAATTTAGCTGAAATACGGCCAAAATCACGTTTTTCGCGTTAATTCGCGAAATAGAAATCACTGTAAACACTTTCAAATGCCTTGAAACGCAAAGAAAACTCATAAACGCCCTATTTTCGAACCATAAATATTTTTTCGCGTTTTTAGTTAAAACAAAATTTTGCCATCTCTAGTTATGCCTTACCTTACACATTGTCTTGTCTTTCACTAACTTTCCACTAATACTTTTTGTACACTTTACCTTTCTTTTGGATTCAAATGAATAAACATTCAATATATAAAGTAAACCAAATGCAATGATTCGTTCTTCCTCCAGCTGGCAAGTGAGAATGACTCGACAGCATCGGAAGCAGACGGAGCTGCCCCGGCAGAAGAGTGGGTCAACGAGACGAGATTAGTTCCAACTGAGGTTTGGGAAGAAGAACCGGTGGAGAGATTGGAGCACAGAACTGTCACTGAAGAGAGGAGCGTTCCGCAGGTAATTTATAGTTTTCCACTTACGCAGGAAATATACAGAAAATAGGGACACCCTTAATACGCACACTTAATTTTAAAAATACTTTATTGTTGTCAGATAACAATGAGAAGTAAGTATTTCTGTTTAATAGTTATTTCGTTCAAATTAAAAACAATTGTTAATTGGCGGCCATTGTTATTGATATCAAAGTTTTAAGGTTAGTCCTTTTTCTTCTCTTATTTAAACCAAAATAAGAATCTAACCCACAGACATAGGAATTAATAGACGAGAAGATATGGGCGAGGGGTAAAATCAACTGTTGAAGAACGAGGGAACGAGGGAACGAGTGAAGCTGACTGTGATTCGTCAATAAATCAATCTGACAGTAAATAGGCATCTCGCATTATAATATCACCATTTACTTCTTAAAAGTAAAATCTGCTTTGAATGAATAGACATTTTTACATGGGAGCGCAAATTACTCGCCACGTTATGAACAAATTTGCGAAGTCCAAATTCGGCAAAGTAAGGCAGCTTTTATTTTCAGAGTCGTAGTTAGTTTCAGAGTATTTAGTTAAGACACTTTTATAAATGTTCATAATTTACTTCCCAGCAACCAACCAGCTTTGTGTTTCGCGTCCAGACGTTTCTCTATGTGATAGTAACAACTGATTCATATTATACGATGTGAATATGCTTAAAATAAAGTAAAATAATGCTTATATATGGAATGTAATACGACAATTGGGTTTATTCTCTTTTTTCACATCTATTTTTACCAGTTTTCATAGTACAAGTCAAAATTTTGCCGTGTTATTTAGTAAAATGAACCGATGATGCCTCGACCATAGTTCGCACAAGAATGATGACGTCACGTTTTCAAATTTCATTTGAGGCCAAACGCGAGCCCAGCCGGCTCAATGGAACCGGTATGGGGAGTGGGGATAATACGCTTTTAATCACTTAGGGCAGGTCTACTAATATTCATATGTCTATGATCTAACCCTAAAATAGGTTATCAGTTTGGGTTCAAATTACAATTATTCAGTCAAAACATGGCGCAAAATATAAACAATAGAGACATAACATTATTCCCAAACCATCAGAGAAATATTCTTTTATGGACCTCTTGTATTTGGAAAGTTCACAACTGAAAATATCAACCTTGGATAATACGCTATTGTAATTAAAATTAAAATTATCCGTTTTTTTTTATGAAATAGCTACTAAAATGCATTATTTTCCATTTTCGGAAACTGAAATACTTACTTCTCATTGTTATCTAACTGATACATGGAATGTTCTGTTTTTCATGGAACCGTTTACGACACCATATCCCCTGATAGTTAGTTGTATCTTGTGATGGTTTGTTCCAGGTGAAAGCCCTGTACGCCTTCAATGGCCAGGGCATGACCATGTCCAAGGGTGAAGTGATGTTCCTCATCAACAAGACCAACCCCGATTGGTGGTCCGTCCGCAAGGCCGACGGCACGGATGGATTCGTACCTGCAAACTACGTCAAGGAGGTTGAACCAAGGATTGTACCTGTAAGTTTTTAAACTACTTTTGAATTTTTACCCATCAATGTAATATATGTATCATATTTTTCGTAATATATTTTCTTATATTTTTCAGGTGCAAGTGCGTAGACCAGAGAAAGTACGTTCGGTACAGCGCGTCAAGAAGACGGTGCTCACGAAGCAGGTGGTACGCGTGCGTGCGCCGCCTGCCGCACGCAGCCGCAGCAAGGCCGCGCGCCCTGCACCGCGTGCACAGCCCGAACAGGGCGATACTGTCGATACCAGGAGGCAGAGAATCAACACCAGCTATGGTAGGGATGAGTGTTTTTATTTTAGCAGCACACAGTTCACAATTTCCAAAGCCAGTGGGACTATGTCATCCTCGGTTATGTTGGAGAGTATATTATCAACTTGATCGGTGGCTACCCAGATGTAGGTATGTGAAATGTAGGTGGATTATATGCTTCCGTATTAATATTTGAAGGTATGATATTAATTAAATCGAAAACTAAAAATCTCCATCGCTCGAGTGGTTATGGCAATGGGAAGATGATTGGGAAGTTTTCACCATTACTATTCATGCCCTGTAAATATATATATGTTTGTTTCATTCCAGAGCGCCTTGTGCAGATGGCCCTGGAGCGCCATGCCGCCCTGGAGGATGCCATCCGTCTGTATGGCTTCTACGGCGACTGCGACGACCTGGATCGATGGATCAAAGACAAGGAGAAGCTCCTTAAGGCCGACGATCCTACTGATTCCGTCGACACCGCCAAGAGGAAGTATGAGGTGAGTGTACGCGCCCCTTGCTCTACGATTCTCCTATGCTTCAGCTTTACGTTAAATTGTGATCAACTGTACAGGGTAACAACTTGATAACATTTACAGTTCGATCAAAAGCTGAAACGAACAGAGTATTAGCGTTTAAAGGGGACCGTTTACATGTCAAAAATTCGTAGTGGCGGTGATTTTCATTAAAAGTGATAGTCGTCCAATGTGATAGTCGTCAAATGTGATTGTGATCATATGTGATGATTGTCAAATGTGATGGTCATCAAATGCGATGGTCATCAAATGCGATGGTCATCCATTGTGATAGTCCAATGTGATAGTCATCCAATGTGATAGTCGTCAAATGTGATGGTGATCATGTGATGATTGTGAAATGTGGTGGTCATACAATTCATAATAACAGTTATTGCAATATATCTTGTCATTTTTGCTATATAAATACAAGTATCTAATGAAAGGTAATAAATCAAATATTTACAATATTTTTCGTTTCCAGAAATTTGTGACAGATCTGTCCGCATCCCGATCGCGCTTGGCCCGCGTCCACGCTGGCGTAGAGGAGTTAGCCAGGCAAAAGCACGCCCAACTGGAGCGCGCAACGCAGCGTGCTAACCAGATACAGAGGCAATGGGACAATCTCAACAGGCTGAGGGAGCAGAAAGAAAAGAGCCTGGAGGGCGCATCAACGTAATATATATTTTAAATTACCTTTTTATGGAGCGTAGACGTCAATTGAGAATGCTATCCTTGTTCTGCTGGTATTACAATGCTCCGAGGAACTAGCGTTGTTGATCCCTTCGGTACATAGTCGGGAAACACACCAAACGTGCCACACCAAATGACATTTGTCATATGAGAATGTTTCTTCTAAGATTCGATGTTGTGTTCAACAATTTGGCTGTGGAATGATTTGTTTAATTTCTCCTTCACACAGCGTAGATAATATTAAGAATATGTATGATCTATATCAAGCTTGTACTTAACATGTTGTTTAACTTTTCAGCGTGGAACTGTTTGAGCGCACGTGCGCCGAGGCGGTGGACTGGATGAGTGAGAAGAGCTTGCAGCTGGAAGGGGCGGAGCTCGGAGCTGACCTGCACACGGTGCGCGCTCTGCAGCGCCGCCATGCGCAGCTCGAGCGCGAACTGGCGCCGCTACGCGATAGGGTCGCGCGCGTTCATATGCTGGCCGACAGGTGCGAAATGCACACACTTTTTCATTGTCATTCAATTATAATTATTTCACTAATATTCAATAGCTATCCTGAAAGCAAATATTCTACAACATTAATTTAATAATCGTGTCTTTCTGGTATCCTATATACCTTCTTAGTGTGTATATTATTTAAACCAAATATTCTACAACATTAATTTAATAGTCTTTCTGGTATCCTATATACCTTCTTAGGGGGTATTTCACTATGTCGGGCTAAATATCTGAATAGCTATCCGTTGGCTGGCTTTAAAGTTCAGAATAACTTCGTTATTCAACGGCCACCGTTTCACCATTGTTTCGAGCTTCCGGATAGATAACACTCGAAATAGTCTGGCAACATCGCAAAATGTTTGCAGTTAGTCCATCTACTGCCACGGCTGTCATGCGTCACAGTCCGCACACCGCGAAGTGTGCATTTTTTTGGTTATGTTATGTTGATTATCAGGTCATTTTAGATAGATTCGTGTCGAATTAATACATTGTTTCTTATTTTGAACACAATCAAATAATTCAGGATGGATCATACAAGCATTCAAATTCATTCTACAAAATTCGACTCACTTCTCAGCTGTTAAACTCGGAATGTTTTGACGCCATCTTTGATTCGAGGAATAGCGCCTAACGTGAAGTTCGAGCACTGATTAGTCAAATCGAACTTTAACCCGAGCGTTAGCGTTATTCAGATATAGTGAAAACGAAAAAATGACTAATCCGCGGATTAGTGCTTAGTCAGAACACAATCAGAGATAGTGAAATATCCCCTTAGTGTGTTTATTATTTAAACCAAAATATTCTACAACATTAATTTAATAATCGTGTCTTTCTGTTATCCTATATACCTTCTTAGTGTGTATATTATTTAAAACCAAACATTCTGCATTAATTTAATCATCGTGTCTTTCTGGTTTCCAGCGTGAAGTCCGCGTACCCCGCCGAGCGTGCCAACGTGGATAGACGACAGCGCGAGGTGCAGGCCATGTGGGAAGAATGCGAGAAGAAAGCGGCGGAGAGGCGGGAGCGTCTCGAGAGCGCCGTGGGACACCAGATATTCATCAGGAGCAGTGCCAGCCTACTGAGTTGGCTTCAGGTAATGTGGCCGCTGAAATTTAACGTTTCTCCTGATCTTGCTCCATTGTCAACCTGTTGACAATCCATACATGACCATGCTGCTAGATAATGAGAGCTCCAGTCTTAAGGTGGCCCCTGTCACGATATGAAAATACAATTTCTTTTTGAATTTCATCAAACTACTGTTGGCGGACAAAAACAAATTACGAATTACCTAATTTCAAATTAAAAGAAAAAATATCTGGCGGACAAAAACAAATTACGAATTACCTAATTTCAAATTAAAAGAAAAAATATCTGATTTGGTAAAAATTTCGATTTATTTGAGTTTGAATTACAGGGTTCTACTTTATATTTATTGAATAATTATCGTAGACCCGTGAAAAATCACGGGATAGTTTCCAATTTTGAAAGTTAAATTTTCAGTTAAAATTTTATATTAATAGGTAGCTTTAAAGTTTGTCTGAATTCTTCACACAATCTGTTCAGTTCCACACTATTAACATTAATAAAAACTTTACATTCTCTATTTTCCAGGTGGTGAAGGAACAACTTGCGGCAGAGATCAAGGCAAAGGACGTTGCCACGGCAGAAAACCTCGGCAAGCAGCACAACGAGCTGTTGGATGACATCAACGCACACCGAGACGAGTTAGTGTTGTCCCTATCTAACTAACCGTTTAGCCGTTTGTCCGCAGGGGTAGGCTGGATGGACCACACATTCCTTGTTTCATTCGCATTCAGTGGCGGCTCTTCTATGGGGGTCATTTGGTCAATGACCTCCCAACATTAAATATTATTAGATTTAAAAAAATCAATATGTCAAACTATCCAATTTGTAAAATTTGAAAGCTATTGCATATACCAACCGTGGGTCAGTTTAAACTTTGTCTTCCCCCAACTATAACCTTTCTTTCTCTTTGCCATACAGACAAAGGAGGTAAACACTATCATGTCTGACGTATGCTTAGTATCATACAAAATTTATTTTGAAGGGGTCATGACCGCGGTGAGATAGAGAATCTGCGACCTAAGATTATTAACACATTTCGGCCGGGTATTTTTTCCGGACGAAAATAAAAGTCCCGTGTGAATTTCTTTTAAATCGTTAATCGAAAATAATTTAATAAAAATTTCTACATAGTAACTCAACATACCAAAGCTATAGAGGAGATTTTGCACAAAAATGGCGCTATCAAATCATCCAATATTATTATTATAAAAGTACTAAACGAAAATTATTTGAAATGCATCTCAATTAACCTTATAATATGTTTATGACGGTCCGCCTATCGGTATTTGCTCATACCTGCTTTCTTTAAATACGCCCGGCATCTCTCGCTTGCTTGCACATAGGAGTGGAGTGGGGCGGAACGGAGAAAGAGATTCGAATCGGGTTTCACAGTCATAAAAACCCTCATTTCAGGAATTGAATTTTTTCACTAACAATTAATATACCATCCTTTTGTTGAAATACCGATGTAAACGAAAGGCACGAAGATAAATATGAAAAGAAGACTTGCATTACGATTCGATAATTATGTACATATAGTTGGAACGTTTACAAAGAGATTGGTATATAATATTCATGTAAAAATATTGATAATTCCGTCTTTTCCGCCACTGAAATGAGGCCAGCGCAAAAGGTAAAACTACCCTTCACGGCGTTAAGCAGCAATCGACCGAACGGGTAGAACTACCTTTCCCGGCCGAAGCGTGTCAACAACGTGTTAGCAATATGTATTAACATAGACGCCTCTGTTCACATTCATACATCATTATCAAATACCGTAATTCTTTCTTCAGCTTGTCAGGGGCCTAGGATTCGAAAAATTGTTAGTTCATTTTCTACACGGCATATTATAAAGATGATTGTGATTATATTAATTTTTCCGATTTGACGGCTCGTAGTAGGAAACATGCTCTGGTAGGAAAAGAAGTTAGTAGCTAATAAAGCCACCATCTTGAACTGGAAATGGTTGTAACAAACAAATTTACAGACTGAAGCAATGTCAAACGGTCTTATTGGATGGTTTATTTGTTTATTACAGACTGAACGAGGTTATAGAGCTGGGAGAGAAGCTGGTGAAAGGAAATCCAGCCCTGACCGAAGTTGCCGAGAAGGTGGCCCTTCTGAAGGCCGACCGAAAGGCAGTCGATGAAGGTAACGTCATTCGTCTTTAAAAGCTTAAGTGAAAAATGTACGGGGGAAAAGTTGTTGCTAACTGAAAATGCGAGGCCACATTATTTCACCATGTTTTTGTTTTTACAACACATGTCTCAAATTATTGTTGTCATATTAGAGTTGTTACATCATTATTGTCTCATCAACGTGTTAAATTATTGCGGTTACTTTAGTATCTCCCGCTCACCGCTCCTGTACTCGCTCCTGTACCACTCCTGTACCGCTCTCACTCTTCAAGCCGTCGCAAGCACTTGAACGAGTCACATGTGTTTGTTTTTTTATTTGATAGTGCATTCTGAAAATGGACGTTGTCGTGGCTAGTAATGTGTGGCCACATGGCTGTACCAAGCCTCATAGGTCTTGTGTCAATCGTGGCCTTACAGCTTTGTGCGTAGCTATCTATCATAAATGAGGTACATATTCCAGATTTGACGTGAGTTGTTATGTATTTGTAGATTGGAAGAAGAAGCAAGCTCTCCTGGCGCAGTGTCTCCAGTTGCAGTCCTTCAACCGCGAAGCGGACAGGATTGATGCTTCCAGCGGGGCCCACGAGGCATTCCTGGAGTTCCAGGACCTAGGGGTAAATATTCCAGAACTACTACTTCCAGCCTGATCTTTGTTCTACCATTTTATTTGATTTGGAGAGGTCAAAGGGTCTCCCCAAACCAGCCTCTGAACAGGCACGTGCCGGGAAGACAAGATCTGAACATACCTCACCCGATGAATTATCGCAAAGGCCAAGATGTGTTCAACTCGTAATATTTAATTAAAGCATCTGTAATATTTCTAACTGTAAGTGACCACATTTTGAAACCAGAATTTTGTAATAAATTGAACTAATTTCTTGGTATTATTTTGTTCTAGGACTCGGTGGAATCCGTGGAAGCGCTTGTCAAGCGGCATGAGGACTTTGAGAGTAGTCTGGCGGCACAAGACGACCGTCTTCGCGCTTTCTACCAACAAGCCGATGGTCTGGTCAAGACAGAACATTACGCCACGCCGCAGTGAGAATTTTATTTAATTTATTTATAATTGTATTGTTGTTCTGTATTTTTGATAGATTAATTATTTTAGTAGTAGTTTTTATTTTAGCAATTAATTATGAATACAACATGACCGTTGTTTGACAATATGATAGATATAAAAAAAAATCAAAACGGCACTGATCGTTCAGTTTTTGTGACTGTGTCAAATGTGACGAAAGTTTGAAACACCTGAAACCTAATTTTTAACAATATTGGCATGTTGTTGCATGCGACGTGCCACTTAAAGCGACATTGCCAGACTACAACATGTTTTAACTACAGTCACTAAAATGCATTTATTAGTGTGATTTCAAAACAAAACTTATACAGTCTTATTCGATGTGTAACTAAAACACCATTTAATGGTTGAGTAGTATGTTTTTTTAATAGTTGAGCTTGTAGAGTAGAGCTCAAGACGAAAAATCACTAAATTGCTTTACAAAATTTCTATTTTAATTCATTTATTAAAAGCATTAAATTTAATAATTAATTAATTTCTAGAATCCTCCAGCGTAAGGAAGCGGTGCGTGCAAGACGTGATGCAGTGCGCATGGCCGCGGCAGAGAGGCGTCGCGCTCTGCAAGCATCGCTGGCGTACCATCACTTCTCCGCGGAGGCGGATGATCTTGATGCCTTCATCCAGGACAAAATGCGCACCGCCACTGATCAGTCTTACAGGTAGGTACATTATACTAAAAAAGAATTCTGCTACAATGTTTAGAGGAATGACATCTGTTGACCATTTATCGATGCAATTAAGTTTCCTGTAAAACTCTCTAATATAATGTGCTACAACAGAGTGTCACTATATTTTGTATTGAAATAAAGTGACTGCAAAAGTTGCTGCTCATGATTACGAGAGCCTTACCTCTCGACCAGCCGGTTGGGAGCAGTTGAGACTCTTGTGTTAATTGTTGGAAAGAGGAAGATCTCTTAAATTTAGAGTTATAAGTGAAAGTGGGTAAAGTGTATAATTTATAAGAGTGACATCTGAAGGCAATTAATTCAAATGTTTCAGGGACTTGACAAATTTGGAGAGGAAACTTCAGAAACACGAAGCTTTTGAACGAGAACTTCACGCCAACGAAGGACAACTGAGAAACGTGACCAATGTACGTACTTTATACAATATTATTATTATTGGTTAATTCTTCGTGGGCTAAGAAATCCACAGTTACAGTAGAACCTCGTTAATTCGAAATCCACTGGACACCAAAAATCTAATTTCGAACTAACAAATACCCACATAATTCGAAATTTTATAAGAAAAAAAAAAAGACACAAATTATTCCCGTGTGAATTGAATTTTTGCAGTCGATTACCGCGGCGGTTGGCTCTTCAACTTCACTTATTCAAAGTAAATTCGTAAAAATACCGCACATTCCCATGTAAATCAAATTTTCGCGGCCGTTCACTGTCGCGTCTGACTTTTTAAATTTGGATATTCGACTTCGAATTTGTAAAAATACAAGGTATTTCCGTTTTATCCGCTGATCCTTTAAATTCAGGTTCGTAAAAATACTATATATTAACGTGTAAATCAAATTTCGCAGCGGATTTCCATTGCGGCCGACAACATTTTACCTCTGAATTCGTAGTCAAAGATTTTAACCACTTGACTTGGATTGTCATAACCTTTGTTCGAGAGTTCAGGTCTTGGACTCGACCTAATCTTTGATTTCTACTCCTCTTTCTACATCCATATTATTGTTTGAATGATCGAATTTAATAATATATTATTTTTCCAGACTGGCGAAGCCCTGATAGCATCCGAGCCAGCTCGTTCCGACGCGGTAAACGACCGCCTCTCCTCCCTGCGTTCGCGCTGGGCGGGTCTGCGTGGGGCCGCTGCGGACCGTGCGCGTGCCCTGCGCCAAGCCGCTGCTCAACGTGCGCATGCCAAGTCTGCGCAGGACGCGCGCGAAAGACTCGGGGAGCTACGCCGAGATCTGGAGAACAAGGAGACCGGAAGAGATCTCAGGACTTGTAAGGAGTTGCTGAATAAACATCAGGTATATTTTTGTTGTTTGTCAATTGTCACTACTGTAATACATTCCTCAATCTAGTAATTTTATTTATTGATTTCTTACGTTCTCCATAAAACAGTTATGTATACACCAATATATTACAGAGAAGATTACACATTTGAGGTACATGTTAGTATAAAAGGTCTTGGGTCAGTTATACTATTTTGTGATATGCGTCTGTGATGTTGAAAATGTCGATGGCATCGCTAAGCAGTTGTTGTTCTGTTGATTGGCGCATTCTGAGTATACTTGTTAGGCACATATAAATTTACCTCTTTCAACATAGATGAACTAAGTACAGTTCCAGAGATTAACTCAAAAATATGTTGCAAATAAATAAGTTTGAATACTACCAGCATCATGGGTTCAATCCTTTGCTACCTAAGTCCTCCATCATTGCACAAGCAACATTTTCTGCTTATATTGATGGTGAAGGGAGTAGTTAAAATATTTTCAGGTTATTCATACAACATACCCCAATTGGGAATGCTATAGTTCCACTGCCTCAAGACGGTTGGGAGCAGTTGGTACTCTTGTTTGATATTCACGAAAATAAAAAGAGGATTTGAACCCGTGACACCTGGTGGAAACCCGATACATTTATCAACTTAGCCACTAACTGGTTTGACGTTTTTGTAAAAACACCGATAATCTAGATATATTGTAAGAAAATTGCTTTAATTTATCTGTGGACATATAATTTTTAATAAAATGAATAGTTCTATTGAGCACTCATTCCTTAAACAGTAACCTGGTCCCTTTGATAAAGTTCACCAGGCTTGTCGTTGGATATTTGGCTACGTTATTCCACTTCCCAGGTAGCTGAGCCTAGTTCCCAACAGAGCTGGACATCGACGCCTCTTCATCCTCTTATTTACTACATCTATTGGTGTTTTCCATTCCTGAGATGGCAGTGTCCCATTAGTAGTCCTACCAGTTCCCTCAGTGAGTAAACTGTCCAAGTCTGTGACCAATACATTTGTTACTTTATCTAGGCTTTAGAACTGGAGATGTCCCAATGGGAGCAGAGAGTCGGGGAACTCCAAGCCTCGGGGCAGGACCTCGCAGCCGAGGGTCACTTCGACGTGGACTCCGTTCAGCAAGAGTCTAAGTTGGCCGCCGGCGCACTCACCGATCTGCAGGAACCTGCGCAGCGGCGACGCACACTGCTGGAGGAGGGACTCAAGTCAGTACTTATTTTGTAAAAAACGGTTTTGGATTTAGCCGTGCTCGTTCCGAAAATCATACCTCCGAATATTAATATCGAAACATATAAACGGCTTACTGTGATTTAAAGCCAATGAATCAACCCATATTTGTACCAAAATTGCCCTAACCGGTACTTGGGGAAATATTAAATGTAAATATTTCTGTATATTGTTTATGGTCCACTGGAAATGTCACATAGTCACAGATATTTCAATTTTGAACATGTAAACAGATGTAAAATTTTTAGAAAACAATTTTATATGATGTCTGTATGCAAAACATTATCCAGAGTATTCCTTGAAAGGAACATCAGTGACATCTTTTGGTATTCGAAAGAAACTTAATCAAACTAGTGACTAAACAAATTAACTGATTGAGAGAAGTTCAAAACAAATTCATTTTAATTCACAAGAATCACTGATGTTTAATATAATTATGTAATATGTATTCCTCGCTTGATTCTTGAATTTCTTGATTCCAGGTTCCACAAGTTCAAGTTCTCCCTGGACGCGGAGCTGCAATGGGTGAGCGAACGTGCCGCCGCAGCGTCGTCCAGCTTGCTGGGCACCGACCTGCACGCCGCGCAGGGCCTACACAAGAAGCACGCCAAGCTGCTGCAGGAACTACAGGCCCACAAGCCCGGTGTGGAGCGCGAGCTCGCGCGTGGCGCCGAACTCGTGGCGCAGAAGCTGCCGGATGCTGACAAGGTATAATATACTTAATAATTTCACACTAAACTACTTATTCTTGGACATACTGGCAAAAAATGTTTCTTAACAGTTACAGTTAAAATACAATAAAAACAATTAAGTGTTGCATTAGATCATACAATGACATCAAAAAGTATTAAATGAATACAAGCTTTAGAAGGATATTAAAGTAAGAGATACCAGTATGTACATACAATATATACAGGGTGTCCGGGGGTAAAGTGCACAAACTTTGAGAGGTGATTACAAGTAAAAAAGATAAATAACTTTTCGAAATTCCATTGTTTTTCTTTTCCATAGAAGAATATTATTTTTTCCATACACACAGTTCAACTTCTTTACCAGAGAACTACCTTAAAACGTTGGAATTTCGAAAACCTCACAAAGTTTGTACAAGTAAACATAGGTTAAATTAATATAGATTGAAAAGGTATGATAGTATAGCCTTCTTGTATCTACCTTCCATGCAGATACGCAGAAGTGTATCTATTACTAACTTCATGTGATCTATATACAAGCGAATGTTTAAAATGATCAGTTCTGGAATTGTTACAATTAAACAAGGTTATGGAAGGAGTAACTTTCTTAGGTAAATGAAATTCAATGAGGTTAAATAAATCAGGGCTGTTTATACAACCATTTACAATGTAAGAAGTTATTTGCGCTAAACTGGCCATCAAAGATGAATATTTGTATTTAAATAAACGTTAAATCAATTACACTCGGGGCCGCACATGTTAATTGTTATTGGCTGTTGTATTATAACTCATAGACAAAAACAATTAAATTTCAAATATATGTTTATGTTTCCAGATTGAAGAGCTTTGTTCCGAACTCCGCACCGCATGGACCGCCATTGAAGCGGCCGGTCTGGCCCGCATGGCGCGCCTCGAGCGCTCCCTGCGTGTACAACAGTTCCTGCACGACGCGCTGGATGTCGAGTCGTGGCTGGCAGACCGTGGCGCCGCCCTGGCATCAGCAGAAAAGGGACGCGACAGAGATCACGCCATGCAGTTACTTACTGCACACAAGGTATATATTTCCAGCTAATAATAAAAACTAATTTTATAAACACCCTAATATAATAGAACTCAGCAGGGGTGTCTGGGTTCTTGGTGTGAGGTTAGTCCGGGTCTGAGTGGAGGATTCGTCTGCATTGCGGGCCGGATCTGATTGGTAGAGGCCGTGCTAACATTACAAAAAAATGCCACAATTGTGTGTTCTTGTAGCCGAAAACGACTTTTTTTTTTTTTCAAAATTTCAGTTTTTTGTATGAAGACTTTCAGGAAATCCGTGCGGCCAAACTGAAATCTCCTGAAAATCTTCATACAAAAAAACGAATTTTCGAAATAAAATTAAAAATAGTTTTTGACTAAACAACATCAATAATGTTAAATTTTTCAAACTTAGAACTCTATCACACTCAAAAATCACGAGCCGCCACTGCTCTTCAGCCAGACTCTCGACCCAACACGTTGGCCGATCGCCATTTTGTTTTTTCGACATTTGAACAAGCATAACAACATGACAGTTTTTCTGCTGTTCATTATTTTTTCAGCGGACCTAGAATCAGCATTTATTGGAAACCTGGCCAGTTGACCACAATGTTATATTTGAATTTGTTTCTTCCACACAGATGCACAAGTATCCAATACTAACGTTGCAAATAACTTGCAATGTGAAAACTTGTTCTTCTTCTTTCGTATGGTGGGGGTTCAGAGGGGGACATCTAGGTCTGCGAGCCATTCTAGGACCTCAGGCGTCACCATGTGCACCTCATCAATCCCGCCGGGGAATGAATTGAGCGGGCATTCGTTGACCACATGTTCGGTGGTCTGCACCGCACCACATTCACACATCGCCGACCCTTTAAGGCCCCATCTGTGCATCATGTGGGCACAGCGGCTATGGGAGCACCTTAACCTATCAACGGACCAAGATTTGCGAGGCAATGAGAACCCATCTCTCGGTGGGGTCCTGTATGAGGTGGGCATTTCCCATGTTGCGCTAAGGTACTGCGCTTTTTTGCAGCGCCTTGTATTCCCTCAGTGTTGCAATTTCTCGCCTGATGTAATAATGCTTTCATATTCTCACTCAAAACCAATAGCACCATTTTTAATAGCGTCATTTTTATATCCTGTCATTCTTTGTTGATTGTCTTATTCGTAACATTGATGCCATGTTTAAAATCTCGACGATGTGAGTTGGAACAACCTCGCCTTGATGGTGGCATGAGTCTGGCGTCGCCGACGAGTTTACAGAATGTCAGCAATGTATCATATCTTTAACATATGATACACTTGTATATACCTGTGGAAGAAAGGCCTAACTCTGTTTTGTACTGAAGTATCCTAAAAACTTGATACCTTTGCAGGCTATGGAGCTAGAGCTGGACACCTACTCGGCCATCATCTCAGAGATGGGCCACAGCGCCACGGCCATGGTGGCCGGCGGCCAGGACGCCGCCCCACTGCTGGAGAGAACTGCGCAGCTAGCGCACTCGCTGGCCGCATTGCAGAAACTCGCCGCACTGAGACAGAAGGCGCTTGTCGAAAGCATGTGCAGGTAATTCAAATTTTCCCTGTTGAAGCGTTCTAATGGCAGGTAATCTATAATGCTCGAAACTTCCATTGGCGCTAGTGTAGCTGGAGGTCATTCTAGCTGTCAATATATTAATTAATTCCACACAGTGAGCAAAGTTTAGTAATGCGAGCCAAGATTATAATTTGTTAGCCACCTCTGGGCTGGAACCCCAAAATTCTTGATAAACCTACTTTTTGAGAGTGGTTTGTCTGATTGACGATCCGTTGTCCAATGCAGTATAGACATTCTGCGACAGTTCTACAAATATTTCAATGGAGCCTGCTCTAAGCTAACAGCATTGATCTCCTGTGCACCAGTGCACGTACAGTTGACTTTGGATTTCGTTTTTGTGCAAGTCGGCTAGAGCTACCTGCATTTGTTTTTCCTCCTTCATATAATCCGGACTTCTTTAAGGCCCTCATTAAAAAATCCCTTCTCACAGCCCCTCCCTTGAGGTTTGACATAAAAATAAAAATAAATAAATTGATAGGAATTAAAATGTCTCAATGTTGTATTGTACCTTTATGCTCCCCGAGAACTTGAACTTTTGGTTCTTAATTTCCAGACATGAATACCTGTCAGAAAGCAGCGAGTTAGAGGAGTGGATTCAGGAACAGTTGGCTGCAGCTTCCAGTGAGGACTACGGACAAGACTACGAACATCTCTTGGTAAATCTATTCAACCTATATTTAATTGGAAGGTACACAAGATGGTGTCCATTGATCTCTTCGGTGTTGGTGCATGAGAGAGAACAGGTTGATTGAACTGATTGGATTAACTGTATGGACTGGATTGGATTGATTGGAATAATTGGATTGATTGGATTGATTTGACTGATTGGATGTATTGGATTGATTGACTTTATTGGATTGATTGGACTGATTGACTTTATTGGATTGATTTGATTAATTTAATAGTTTCACTCTTTCAGACCTGAATTAAAACTGGCAGTGGTAGAACCTATTTGATGCTTGATGACAATGGTTAAGAAGTTATTGCTAATTTCATTTGAAAGAAGTAAGGTCGCAGTGGGCGTGTTTCACATAAAATCACATATCGTACAGTGTGTACAAAAATATAACATTTAAAAAAAAAATTTAAAAAAACATTAAAATATACCCTTTAAATTTACACAAATTTTCACATATTAAAATATAAGAATGTCTACCACCTAAAACAAGTAACTAAAATCCAATAAAAAAAATAGCGCACACCACCAGTTATTAGGAATTTTCTTCAAAGCTTTTTTTAAGAATTTTTAAAAAAAATTTATTTATTTTAACGGCTTAGTAATCATTTACTTTATTTTTTCCAGATTCTCCGCTCTAAATTTGAAGAACTGCGTCACCGCGTAGAAGCTGGGGAAGAAAGGTTCAACCAGTGCGAAGAATTAGCCAGAAAACTGGTCACTCCGGACAGTCCATACATTGGGGACATTGAACGCAAACAAGAACAACTTGGGTATGTTTTCTTATTCTCTCTTCTTTCTCTAACATTATTTTTCTTTCTTTCTTGCTATTAATCCTTCTATATACTTACTTACAAATCTCTCTATTATTTTCTCAACATAGCATCATCTTTTCTATTTCTTACTGCATAGAATTATAATTAAAGTAACTGTTGTTGATCTTGCTTATAATTCTAAGTACTTATGTAACATCTCAGACATATTTATAGTATGTTATGGTATTCTAGTCTAATTATTTCAACATAGTGTCTATTTTAGGATAGGTATGGAAGAATCACTCCCTTCGAACCTATGTACCATCTCGTTAACATTACATTCTAGTCTCTATGTACATATTTACATTGTTTCTATTTCAGAGTAACAAAGTACATATTGTTGTTTTAACTTACAATCGTAAGTACTTGAACCTATCTTGCATCACATAACCATCAAGTACAGCATTCGACTTCATCATTTGTAGGAGAATCAGTTGTATTTATTACTATAACATGACACTGTTATCATGACTTATATTTTTTTCTCTCCATTCTAATCATGTTTCCATTCCAGACATACCATTATAATCTCTATTTCCTCTTACACGGTGTATTTAGTAACGTTACAAGGTAATGCCGATCTTACATACATTTGAACCTAAGTAACATCTCACTGGCATAGCCTTCTGTCCTCTATTTCCTCCTGCATAGTGTATATTTTAGAGTGACATTTGTCTGGTGTTTAGCGAGACAGCCAAGCCGGAAGCAGGGCAGCTATCGGAGACGGTGGCAGAAGTGCAAGCCCTCCACGCCACCTTGCGGTAACTCTTAAACATACTGACAGACTCGTGTTAAGAGTTGGCATTCAATGTCTAATCGTTGCTTCATCACTGATCGTTGTCTGATTGTCAAACATCAATCATCAATTGTCAATTGCCAATCATCATTCTTCAATCAACATTCATCAATTAATATTTATTTAACGACTAATTAAACGTTAACCGGTTGTCAATCATCAGGCGTCTCGACAAAATTACACAAAAGTGAATTTCACTCATTTTTTATACATAACGTGGACGGTAATCAAAAAGTTTTTTTTTTTTTTATATTAACTCCACACAGGAGGCCCTGAAGAAAATAATTTCCCTGAGGGCCTATGTCATCTTTGGGGATGCTGTGTGGAGGGTCTTTTTGTGGAGAGGAAGGAGTGAACATGGGTCTTGAAGAGTCCCATGTTGTAGGAGGGAGGAAACACAGAGGCCGGCAGTTCATTCCACAGCCGAGCTGTTGAACTTAAGAACGAATCGTAGAAGTGACCAGTTCTCATGTGACAAATGTCAACCGTGTACAAATGTTGGGCGCGTGTTTGGCGTGTATCCCGACTACGCACCGGTGCCGAAGGGATCAATGACGCAATGTTACAACGCGAGTGTTACAACTACGAGAACAGCGTGGTGAACAGTGAAATTAAATTAATTTTTTTGAGAAGGAATCTAACTTACCTTATCTTTTACAATGCAAGTTGTAGTGAGTGTCGATATTATGGCACTGAGGGATCACTGCACAAGCTTTTGTAACAGACTGACTGGTGCAATTGTTGCAAAGTCACTCTACTCCAGTTATGTATTCCAACACTGTCAGAATGGTTGGGTGGGGGAACGAGGCAACATATGCTAAAGGGAGATGCATATAGTTGCGTCAACATCGCACATCTGATGTACTCTGTGGTCGAGGAGAAAGGCTCTAGACCAGCAAGAGGTTGTGGGTTCTAATCACGGCATGCTTAACTCAATTTTATTTTAAATTATAAGATACTCTCAGTATCGCCCTGGTGTAAGACCACCATTCAGAAATGAAACGTTGCTTGAAATGGCTTTAGCCATGTTTGGTGACCAGATCTGAATAGCCAGGTACATCCCCACCTTCCTCTTCCTCTCTCCCTTCCCTTCCACACTACCTACACCCTCACAACATACCCTAATTGGGGATGCAATAGTCTCACTGGCTCCAGATGGTTGGGAGCAGTTGGGACTCTTGTGTTGGTTTCACATAAAATAAAAGCAAAAAATGGAATTACATTTACTAAAATTAAACACGCAAAAAATATTTATAATTTATTTTTTCAGTGTGTGCTTATAATTTGAATGTGAAATTCACGCCTGTGTAATTTCGTTGTATAAACCAATTATCAAAAATCATCAATCAATCGTCAATCATCCATCACCCATCACCAATTATCGTCGTGTCAAAATTATCAAGATTTTCATTAATATCATTCGATTTTTGTCGAAATTGACTGTTAAATCAGGATCACTTTTCATGTACATCGTTGAAAACTGCCTAATAACTATTATTGTTAACAGTTGACTAATAACCTTTGATTGTTGCCTATTTGTCAATCGTCCAAATTGTCGACGAATCACTTGTGTTTCACCAATTTACTTCTGTTACTACGTCCAAGGCCATCATATTTAACTGTATTCCTTTGACAGTTCAGCCATTTTAAGTTTCCTGGTTCCTTCGCAGGTATCAGCCATTTGGTAATGACGTTTACGGGTGAAGTTTGTTGTATGGGTGTTTTTACATCCTCTTGTAGTGTCCGGTTACTAGCCCTTGCTCCTTCAGTGAATCATAGGTGAAAGGGTATTTCTTCATCATTTGTATTTACTACCATTTCCTTCAGCTATTGGCGCTATAGCAGTATGCATCTCAACATCAGCCAACAAACAGCTCATTAAAACTAGACGAGTAGAAAGAACGGGAGATAGCCGACCACCAAAGTGGTTTCTCTATAATTAACCCGCAGGATGAGAGGTTGAAACTTAGTTGGATGGACAGTGTGGAAGCAAACACAGCATCCTTAGGCATAACGAATTGGAGGAAGACAGCAGGAATAGCTGACCAGCCTTGGAAAAGCTAGAAGCGTTTACTCGAGATGGCAATGGTTCTCAAGGAGTCTAATTTGGCTTGATGGTCAATCATCTTATTATGGATACCTATCCAACCATCAGTCACTCTCTAATCGTTGAACATTATCTCTTGATTGACCAAATGGTGGAATCCACTCTCTAATCGTTGAACATTATCTCTTGATTGACCAAATGATGGAATCCTGTCCAACCATCAATCATTCTCTAATCGTCAAGCATAATCTTTGCCTCTTGGTTGACCAAATGATGGATCCTTGACTAACCATCAATCACTCTCTAATTATTGACGACAACCTTTTGACTATTTAGATCCCTGACCAGCCATCAAACTCTCTCTAAACATTGAACACCATCTTTGACTCTTGATTGACCAAAAGACGTATCCCTATCCCTAGTCCAACTATCAGTCAATCTCTAATAATTGTTGAGCATACTGTCTTTGACCATTGACTGTCCAAATCACTGATCATTGTCTGTTTCACTTACATTGATTAACTGTTCACTTTATGGATTTTTGTTTAATTAATGTTTTGTTCAATTGCTAATATTTGTCTATTTGATCAGATTTAGTCGTTGTCTAACAAACGATTTTTGTCTATCCATTGACTATGTATTGTTCAAATTGTTGATTGTCTAACCACGAAATATTGTCAAATATGTCCAAATTATTGTCATACCACAGATGGGATAAATTTATATTACTTATACTTATATAATTTGATATACAGACAAATGATTAACTTAACCAACATTTTGTGAATTTACAGATAAATAATTTGTAGTTTTGCTTGAGTCAGCGGGATTACAAAGTAATCTTCAGGGCCATTATTGAGTGCTGAAACTTAACACTTTCAGACACTCAACTCAAATCTTTTGCTTTTCAAAAACAGGTTTGTTGTAATTCAAACACTCAAAGTATTGGTTATTAAAAGTTTTCAAAAAAATATTGTTTCTCATCGCTAGATGGCAGCGTAATCTACACAAATAGAGGTGTAGAAGTTGTGCAAACACATTGCAGAATCTACAATAAAAAATAGGTACCAACCTATCGTTAACGTCATTTTCAGCTTTATACTGTAAAATTACATAATTTTTCCTATGGACCATCTTGGTGTGGGCGCCCTCTATATGTCAGACAGTAATTTAACAACTTGTAATGGTATTTCCAGGGAGTCCTGGCAGAAACTAGTGGATCAGATGGGAGCTCGCGCTCAGCGTCTGGGCGCCGCGGGTGACATCCACCGTTTCCATCGGGACGCTGCCGAGGCGCTGGGGCGCGTGCGGGACAAGCGCGCCATGCTTCCCGACGAAGATGCGCCGCCACGCGATCTCAACCATGCACTGGCGCTGCTCAGGCGCCACGAGGGACTCGAGAACGATATGCTGGCACTGGAAGCACAGTTGCAGGTATTCACTGATATTTAATCACTAAACATTATACTCTGATTCATTGAACAGTGAGATTTTTTTTACCTTATCTGCGCACTGAAGGCCCTATGTCGTCTTTGGAGATCCTGTAGGGAGGGTCTTTTGAAGAGGCAAGGAAGGAAATAAGGACAAAAACTGGGTCTGGTTGAGGAAGCACAGAGGCGGGAAAAACATTCCACAGCTGAGCTGTTGACAAATGACACAGACCGAAGCGATCCGTTCTCATATGACGAATTTCGACCGTGTATTAATGTTAGGCGCACATTTGGCATGTGGTCGAACTGAGCACTGGCGCCAGTTACGAACAATTACGCTTGTTCTTCGGAACATCTTCCATTGTAATACTGGTAGAACAGCATTCCCACCTGACATCTCTTCTCTAAATACTGCAATCCATTTGTTAAGATGAAAATTTCCGGAAAGACAGTCAGAATAACGAAAGGACACGTATAAGCAAAGAAATATGTGCCAAGACCGAGTTAAAGTTGGTTAATCAGTTAGTTATATCATGATCGCCTATAATGCTTGTTTAATGTTGCCAGGTTCTCTCAGAAGACGCAGCCCGTTTGCAACAGCTGTATCCTGGCGGCAACGCCTCACACATTGGATTGCAGCAGACAGCGCTGACCGACAACTGGGAGCGCCTGCGTCAAGCCGCCTCCGATCACCGGGACCGCCTTAACGCGGCTTGCGACCTGCACAGGTTCCTGGCGCAGGTAACCTAACCTAATCTAACAATAAATCTATTAATAAAGAGAAAGAAATCACCACTGATTAAAAAAAATTATAATTTTGCTTAAAAAATGTGAGTTGAAACTTCCTTATATTCCTATCCTGTGAAGCGAATTCAAAACTCTGTGTGTTTTTTGGTTTTTTCACAAATAATTATAATACATAGTGAATTTGCGACTCAGTATCGCCCTTGTGAAAAACAACTATTCATAATCATAGATTCTTGAAATGGATTTATTTGTGTTTAATAACCAGATCAGAATAGCCAGGTATACCCAATGTTCCTCTTCCCCATCTCCTTCCCCTCCACATCCTTTTATCTCACAACATACCCAATTATTGGGGTTGCAATAATCCTACTGGCTTCGAATAAAACTACTATAGCCTGCTCCATCCATTCCCCGGCAGGAATGATTATGTCCACATGGCAAATTCCTAGGCCCTAAACTGGTTGTGTTACCCTCTGACTCCCACCGTAAAAAGGAAGAAGAGGATAAAATCATTTTTGAATTTTAATTTCCTTGCCGAATCAGAAGACAGGACAAAAATAGATTTGGCGAAATTTGGACTAAGGCACATTTTCCGTTGCAGGTGCGCGACCTGACCTCCTGGTCCAGCGGACTGCGTGCTGCCATGGCCGCGCCAGTCAAGGCTCGCGACGTGTCAGCTGCAGCTGCCCTGAAGGCAGAACACGAGGCCGCCAAGGCAGAGATTGAAGCGCGCGAAGATTCATTCCGGACGGCACTCGATATGGGACGCGCAATGGTGCAGACAGGACATCGGTCTGCACAGGTAAAAAAACTGTTAATAATAATAATCATTATATAATTTACTTATTTTAAAAGCAAATCGATGAAAATCTTTCTAACTTGATCACGAACAGAACACGAATATGACTTTCATAGAACTTGAATATTAACTTTGAAATTTGATGAATTGTTCAAATTCTGTGTAACAATCAAATGACTATTTCACATTTGAGAAAAATAATCTTTACGGGACTACTAAAACTCTCTTCATCTTGAAACGAAGATGGAACATACAAACAAACTTACAGACAGACGAAATGGACAATAAAGCAGGACTTCTACGAGCTACGCTCGGTCAATAAAGAAAGACAAGCATTCCTGTATTACGAATAACCTGACAATATGGAACCTGTTCATGTTGCTTGTGCATGGATTGGTGGAGGGAGTGAAACAGAGGATTGAGTCAGCAAGACTGGATGGAAACCCGTGGCGGATATATAATAATATTTGTACGTTTCAGGAGGTGGAAGAGCGCATGGCTGCCCTGCTGGAGGAACACCAGCGCCTGATAGCGGCGTGGCAGGCGCGCCAAGTGGCCCTGGATCAGCTCATCGATCTGCAGTTCTTCTTGAGGGACGCCAAGCAGCTGCTCAATCTGTGCCACGCTCATGAAGCCGCCCTGGGAGGTAACGCTTTATCTCTCTAACGGCCTCCGTGTTTTATTTGATTGATTTGTGTTATTTTAAAATTTAATCATATAAAATAATATAAGGTGTATTTTCGTCACGTTCCAGAGTGAAAGATACTCTTAGTATTGCCGCGGTGAATGCCCACCATTCAGAATCGAAACATTGCTTGAACCTTTACTCTCCCCACCTCCTTCCCCCCCCCTCTACAGGGCAGTTGGGACTCTCGTGAAAAAATAATGTGCACTAGAGTGAGATACAGAGTTGAATTGAAGTTTTTTTACAATACAGTCAAACTTGGTTATAACGATCACGGCAATAGCGAATTCACGGCTATAATGAAAAAGTTTTACCTTACAATAAAACTTATATTATTGCTTTATTTAAAACCTATAAAGTGAGATAAACATTACCAATTTCGTGTCTAATTCTTAGTTTAAATCTCTCGCCAATGTCACCTGGTAGCCCCAAATGCATCCGTCAGGCGGCGCCAGTAGTAGGGACGCCAGATCACGGCAATAGCGAGCAACTACAAAATGATATTTTAGTTCAGGCATATCTTCATATAATTGTTGACTGTTATAACGAGGTCGATTCATTGATATATTATTTTGTCAACACAATTTCTATACATGAATGGGTCGTTGGGTCTGAAATAATAGTTATTCAAGAATTTCCTATCCCGTTAGGGATGGATTCATATGTTTATGTTACTACCTGTGTAAGATTGTCAGCTATGTGACCCATTGCTATCCATCGGAAACAATTTAAATTGTCTGAAAATAGTCTTAGGAAATTTAACTTTGCATATTTGTTCCCTTTTAACGTCTTCTTTTGTATTAAAACTCATCGTCAATTTTGTTTTAAAAACCAATAAATATATTTATGAAGGTACCTCGTTACGAGTACCAACATCCCTGCACGGGGTAAATTTATGATAGTGATGCACATGTTTTTCAGCAGAGGGGTCACTTTGTCTATTTTTCAAACAGGCCGCGACCTACAAGCGGAAAGGAAATTTCCAATATTATTTGATACATATAATATTTCATAACATAAATGACAATATGAAAATGATAAAACATAATAATAATAAATGATAAATTGGTTAATCAGCATCTAGTATGTATGTCTATCCCCTCATAAGTATGTACTTATGAGAGGTAATTTTTGATCTTGGATCTGTCTTGGCTGATGATCCAAGACTTGATGTCTGTTTTATATTTCGTTCAGTCTAATGGCTAGTGGGAGAGCATTATACAGTAGAACCTCGTTAATTCGAAATCTACGGGACATCAAAAATCAAATTTCGAATTAACGAATTCCCACGTAATACGAAATTTTATGAAAAAAAAAATAAAAAAATATGCCGAAAATCGATTTTCTCGGCCGCCTCTTCAAATCCGGGCGGTATTTTAGTTGTAAATTCGTATTAATACCAATTAATTCTTTATTTTCGCGGCCGATTACCGTAGCGGCGGGCCCTTTAAATTCAGATATTCGCAATAAATTCGTAAAAATGCCATATATTTACGCGTAAATCGAGATTTCGCTGCCGATTTCGGTCGCGGCCTACCCTTTAAATTGAGATATTCGTAAAAATACGATATATTTCCGCGTAAATCGAGATTTCGCGGTAATTTTCCGTCGCGGCCGGCCCTTTATTTCAAATATCTGAATTTAAATTCGTAAAAATACGATATATGGTTGCGCCAATACGCAATAGACATTAATTTATACATTCATCTCATGCACACATACACACATACCTGCGACCACTGTACTGAGATAGTATTGTTGTCCTTTGTTCCTACCTTCCTTTCCATTCCTGCTAATTTATGTGCCCTTTGGTAATCTGTCAGTATGTTGCAATAACCCGAACCGCTAACAATAAACCGCATCAGCGCGAGGTCTCATCTCCCTTATCTTACGACATTATTATTCGCGACGATATAGTGCAATCCGCTTCATGTTAAGTGACATTGTTGTGAGGAGAAGACAGGAAGATACAAGTGCCCTTTCCTAATGGTGAGTCCTTCCTTTATCCATACAACAAATATTGTCTTATGTACAGTGGTCATTGCTCAATCATTCAAGGTCCTTCGACAATCATTTCTTACACTAACATAAAAAATAACTTCATAACTTCTTACACACCATAGTTGGCCCAAACGAGCCTGATATTGAACCGTAATTTCCGTAATTTCGGTAATAAACCATAAGAGTGTTATTGCGTTTTACATACCCGCGTAATCAATTAATAACTACCCGCATTTTATTTCTGGATATTCCTATCCGATATTACTGGATGGTTTAAACGGAAATAACATATTTACCCGCAAATAGAATAGATTAAATATATGCCAATACCGCTATTTGATATCTATTTCTAATAATAATACCGATATTGTTATATCAACCGCATTTAAAATTAACCGCATTTCATTATAAATAATTTGTTTATTGTAATACATCCCAGTATTGGATGTATATGAATAATACTTCAATAAGACATAAAGTGATAAATTTGTTCTACCTGCATTATCTATACTTAACCCTTCACGGCACCCGCACTGAGTTAACCCTACGGGCATAAAAGTTAATTTATTGAATAAAAATTTAATATTAATCAATTTATTTTATATAAATATTATTATTATATTATTTTTTACCGCATTCAATAATAAAATAACTAGAATCAGAAATGGCTACAAGCGCGTCCGGGTCGTCACGGGACGAAAGACTCTTGAAACGTTTAAATGCAAAATTGGCCGCTAATTTTGCATGTTTGCAATCAGTCTTCGACAAGATGAAGAAGGCTTCTGATAGTGTTAACAATCGGCAATCTTTTTTATCAGGCGCAAGTACATTAGAAAGAATTCGGTCCGAATTTATTACGCTTCTAGATGAAAAGGTTAATTGTGAACTGGAATTGAACCCAGAAGCAGTCGCTGAATATTCTCAATTAAATGCTTTTGAGGAAATTTTCGGCATTATTAAATATACCGAAGCGAACATGCTGGCCAATCCAGTTGAAAAACCTCGCCGTCAAATTAAATTACCGCCTTTAGAAATAGCGTGCTTTGACGGAAAATTAGAAAATTGGCCTCTTTTCCATGAGACTTATATCTCGGTTATCCATTTAAATAATTCATTGGATAATTCAGAAAAGATGCAGTATCTGATGTCCAAGTTGACGGGAAAAGCTTTAAATATTTGCAAAACTATCACACCTACCGGTACAAATTACCAAGTGATATGGGACGCATTGTGCACCAAATATAATGATCCACGCGTTCTCGCTGAGTCATACTTTGATCGATTGCTGAAAATACCTGCTGTTACTTCGGTTACGCCCGCTTCGCTAGAAAAATTTGCAGATACTTACGCGACTAACATTGCCGCACTGAAACAGTTACGAATCAAGGATCTCGCAGAATTTATATTGCTACAACTGGGCCTTAAACGTCTTGACATAGAGACAGTGAAGGCTTTCGAATCGTCTATTCGGAATGATGAAAGTTTCCCGTCCAGCTCTGATTTAATTGATTTTGTGAGAGGACAGCAACGAATTCTTAATCGCGCGCAAATTGCACAACCTACGTCGAGCCGTCTTGGCTCAAATAATAATAATTCCGCAAAGACATTTATTAATGTCGAAAAAGGCGACAATCACTCTGTCGAAATTTGTTTTTGTTGTCAAAGGGGATCGCACCCTTTGTATCAATGCTCTAAATTTACCGGTTTAGAACCACGCGAGCGATTTAATTTGATTAAGTCATCGAATATACGAGTTTGCGTTAACTGCCTCAGTACTAGGCACGGCACAAAAGCGTGCAAATCAAAGAGTACGTGCAAATCATGCACTCTCAACCACCACAGTTTGTTGCATTTCAAACAAACTGATCAGCGAAAACCACAACGAGACCAAATACCGTCTCCCGCGTCGCCAGCAGACGTCGATAATGGCGATTCAAATTCTGCAAGCCCGGTATCACTGTGCGTGACAAATTCATTTACTAGAGCAAATACTACTGCACTCTTAGGAACTGCCGTTTGCACTACCCGAGATGCTAAGGGCCAGGTGCAGACAATACGTGCTCTGATAGATAGCGGCTCCCAAAGGGATATTATTACGCGTAAATGCTGTTTACGTTTGAATCTCACGGTGCGATCATCGCGAGGCACTTACGTCACGGGAATAGGCGACTCAAGAAATTTGACAAAGGGTATGACTTGTCTAAAATTATACTCCCGCTACGACGACACTCACTCGTATATGATTGAACCTTATGTAGTAGAAACTATAACTAGTGAGTTGCCTACTGTTAACGTCAACCGCGCCTCGTTGTCGTATCTCGACAATTTGCCCTTAGCAGATAATACTTTCTGCACGCCCGGTGAAATCGATATTATCTTGGGATGTGACATGTTTGCTCGCATTTTTAAAGCACACAAAATATCAGGTTATCCCGGCCAGCCAATTGCTATAGAAACTACTTTGGGCTATCTCATCCTGGGCACTGCTCCAACGATGACTGAGACCCCAAGTATAAACGCCACACCATCATTTTGTACGTTCGCGAAAAATGATGACTTTTGCCTTTCGCGCTTCTTTGAATTGGAAGACATTCCAGAAGAGAAGTTTTTAACGCCTGATGAACAGGAATGTGAAGAGACTTTTAAACTCACCACTTCCCGTGACACGACAGGTCGTTACATTGTTGCGTTGCCGTTTCGCAACAGTCCTTCTATCCTCGGTGAATCGTTGCCAGCCGCTGAGCGCCGGTTCCGATCTCTCGAACGCCGACTAATCGCTCAACCCGCTATAAAATTAGAGTATGACAAAATATTGCGCGAATACCTACAGAAAGGGTACATTTCGCCTGTCGATAATACTGACTTACCCCATTACGTCATTCCGCATCATATTGTAGTTCGCGAGGATAAATCAACTACTAAAATCCGCATGGTTCTGGACGCGAGCATGAAATCCGATTCGGGCTACTCGCTCAACGACATTCTACATACCGGTAAGAATTTACAAGGTGATTTGTTTCGGATTATACTCAAGTTCCGATTGTTTGCAGTAGCTATAACCGCCGACATAAAACAAATGTATCTTCAAATTGTAGTGCAAGAAGAATGCCGTCGTTATCAGCGAATACTTTATAGATTTAACAATAGCGACCCTTTACAATTGTTCGAATTTAATCGCGTCACATTCGGCATGTCTTGTAGCCCATTTTTGGCAATGCGTACACTGCGCCAACTCGCGTCGCATGAACGACCTCGTTTTCCACTTGCTGCCAACTTGGTGGAAAACGGATCTTTTTATATGGACGATTTCGTCACCAGTTGTTCGTCGGTCGAGGAAGCTTCCGAGTTATCGACGGAATTAATTCAGCTGTTCGCTGCTGGAGGATTTGACCTTGTAAAGTTCTCTAGCAATTCTCCTAATCTTTTGTCCACGATTCCTTCAGCTCGTCGTGTTAAGGAACATGTGGAATTTAATCCTGATGAAAACCTAAAAATACTAGGGCTTCATTGGATACCCGCTTCAGATAATTTCGTTTTTGTTGTACACTCCAACGAAAGAACTTGTACTAAACGAAACATTCTCTCGACGATTGCTCGTCTTTGGGATTTGATGGGTTTCGTTGCACCAGTTGTATTATTAGCCAAGCTTATAATTAAGTCTCTTTGGGAATACAAGCTTGATTGGGACGATACTCCTCCTGGAACTGTTGTCACGCTTTGGCGACAGTTTGAAAAAGAATTGCCATTACTACAAACTATTAAAATTCCTCGTTTTGTAGGAATCGAACACCAATGTGTACTAACCCTTATCGGGTTTTCAGACGCAAGTGAACGCGCATACGGAGGTGTTATTTACTTACATGTTTACTGTCCGAATACTGATAAAATCACAATTAGTTTATTATGTGCCAAATCCAAAGTCGCTCCCGCTAAGACGGTTTCACTTGCGCGATTAGAACTATGTGGAGCACTAATACTTGCGCGATTAATGCATACGGTCAGTAATACCTACGCATCAAATTCAAGAGCTCATACGACCTTAGCTTTTTGCGACAGCACGGTTGCTCTAGCGTGGATAAATTCACCGCCTGCGAAATGGCAGACCTTCGTTGCCAATCGTGTGTCACAAATACAAAAACACCTGGGGGCTGAATGCTTCTATCATATAAAAGGGAAAGACAATCCCGCCGACTGCCTGTCGCGTGGTCTTACCCCCGCTCAACTCATAGACCATCCGTTATGGTTTAATGGCCCCGCATTCGCTCAGTTACCTAAAAATGATTGGCCTTTACAGCGTTTTGATTCGAAATCTGTATCTGATCCACCCGAACTGAAAACTAAAGTTTTGATGTCCGTTCAAAACAATAACCGCCTCAAAACAATTGCTCCACCTTTACTGTGTGCACTAGCTACTCGTGTTAGTTCATGGCCGAAATTAATTCGGATTGTAACCTATGTCTTTCGTTTCATTAAGAAATTACCGCGAATATTCGAATTAAGTCATATCTTAACTGCAGAAATAGCTGTTATAAAATCAATACAGCAAGAACATTTCTCCGAAGATATAAAGGCAGTCAATGATGGGAAGAAGGTTCGGCGAGCTATTGCAAAATTGAATCCGTTTCTTCATCACGGTATTCTAAGGGTAGGAGGCAGATTAAAAAACGCTGAAATAGAATTTGACAGTCGTCATCCCATTCTATTACCCGCGCGTGATCATGTAGTCGATTTAATAATAGATTACTATCATATCAAGAACCTACATACGGGTCCCACTTTACTCATGTCTCTGCTAAGACAAAGATTCTGGATACTTTCCTCGCGTAATCTGGTCCGAAAGCGCGTGCACCGGTGCAATACGTGCTTCAAGGTTAAGCCTAAACCACAATTCCCAATAATGGGAGATTTACCCGCTTGTCGCGTCCGCGAAGCCAAGGCTTTTCTACACACAGGTGTTGACTACGCTGGCCCGCTTCAAATAATCCCTTATAGACGTCGGGGGGTCCGAAGTCAAAAGGCATACATTTGCATATTTATCTGCCTAGTGACCCGTGCGGTTCATATCGAACTCGCTTCAGATCTTTCCACCGAAGTCTTTCTCAACGCTTTCAAGCGTTTTTTATCTAGACGTGGTCCTGTGAGTGTAATGTACTCCGATAATGGAACGAACTTCGTGGGAGCTAAGTCTCATTTAAACTCTTTATTCGATCTAATAGAGTCTCGTAATTATAAGAAGGAACTCTCAAATAATCTACGGGAAAACCGCATCGAATGGAAAATGAATCCTCCTCAAGCTCCACACTTTGGTGGAATCTGGGAAAGTAACATTAAATGCCTGAAGAGTTATTTAAATAAAATCGTAGGCACCTCTCTACTGACTTACGAAGAGATGCAGACAGTGCTTTCTCAGATTGAAGCAATTTTAAACTCACGTCCGCTGTCGGTACTTAGTGTCACCGATGTTTCAGCTCCGTTACCTTTAACACCCGCGCATTTTTTAACACTTACGCCGTTAAAATCTCTACCCGCCGCTGACTTGTCCAACGAGTCCGTAAACTTACTGCAAAGGAAGCATCTCGTCGATCATCTCGTCCAGACTTTCTGGAACCGCTGGCGTATGGAATATTTAAATACTTTACAATCGCGGCAGAAATGGAACACGAGTTCAAACCCGGTAACGGCAGGCACAATTGTGATGATCAAGTGTGACAATATTGCGCCTCTTCAATGGCCTATTGGCATAATAGTCAACGTATATCCCGGTTTGGACGGAGTGACCCGTGTTGCTGATGTCAAAACAAACACCGGCATATACCGCAGAGCAGTAGTAAAACTCTGCCCTTTACCGTCACAATAATAGTCTTTGGCAACTTGGTCATCAGATGGTACATCTATGGCCCTCTTTTTTATTTTCTACATTATTCTATTTGATTTAGTTTAAATTTACCGCTGATTAATTTATTAATAAATTAGTACAAAAGCATCACATATTAACATTTTTCTGACCTTTTTACAAATTAATATTAATTTTTCCGCGTGTTACTACAATTTTGTTCGTTTTAACGTTAAAGCGTACTGACCCTTTTTATGGTTTATGGAAGTGGATTCTTTCATCCCCTTCCAGGCGGGGGGCATGGTTGCGCCAATACGCAATAGACATTAATTTATACATTCATCTCATGCACACATACACACATACCTGCGACCACTGTACTGAGATAGTATTGTTGTCCTTTGTTCCTACCTTCCTTTCCATTCCTGCTAATTTATGTGCCCTTTGGTAATCTGTCAGTATGTTGCAATAACCCGAACCGCTAACAATAAACCGCATCAGCGCGAGGTCTCATCTCCCTTATCTTACGACATTATTATTCGCGATGATATAGTGCAATCCGCTTCATGTTAAGTGACATTGTTGTGAGGAGAAGACAGGAAGATACAAGTGCCCTTTCCTAATGGTGAGTCCTTCCTTTATCCATACAACAAATATTGTCTTATGTACAGTGGTCATTGCTCAATCATTCAAGGTCCTTCGACAATCATTTCTTACACTAACATAAAAAATAACTTCATAACTTCTTACACACCAATATATTTCCGCGTAAAACGAGAATTCGCGGCCGTATTCCGTCGCGGCCGGCTCTTTAAATTCAGATATTCGAAATAAATTCGCAAAAATACGATATATTTCCGTGTAAATCGAGAATGCGCGGCCGATTTCCGTCGCGGCCGACCCTTTAAATTAAGATATTTGATGTAAATTCGTAAAAATATGATATATTTCCGCGTAAATCGAATTTTATCGGCAGTTTTTCGTCGCGGCCGGCCCTTTTAAGTTCAGATATTTGAAGAAAATTCGTAAAAATATGTCATATTTCGGCGTGAATCGAAATTTTTCAGCCGATTTCCATCGCGCCGTATTTTTTAACTCGGATATTCGAAGTAAAGTTAATAAAAATACGATATATTTCCGCGTAAATTGAAATTTCGCGTCCGATTTCCATCGCGGCGGGCCCTTTAAAATTCAGATATTCGAAATAAATTCGTAAAAATACGATACATTTACGCGTAAATCGAAATTTCGCGGCCGAGTTTCGTCGCGGCCGACCCTTTAAATTCAGATATTTGGTGTAAACTCGTAAAACTACGACATATATCCGCGTAAAACGTATTTTCTCGGCCCTTCAAACTTGGATATTCTAAATAAATTTGAAAAAGTACGACATTCCAGTGTAAATCGATTCAGATTTACAAAATAATAATACTAATTAGGACGATGTATAACCACGTAAAAATACATTTTTCGGCGTTTTACCGCCACGGCTGACTTTTAGATTCAGATTTACGAAATATTATTATTTATTTTCGCAAAAATCAAATTTTTTCGAATTACACAAACAAATTTTCATGCGCAGACAAAAATAAATTTCTAATTACGAATTAACGAATTTCGAATTAAAATAAATTTTGTATAAAAAAATTTTTCTGCGGAAATTTTTTTGGCGAAAATTTCGAATTACGCGTTTTTTCGAATTATCGGGGTTCGAATTAACGGGGTTCTACTGTATAGCCTTGTTGCAAAATATCTAATATTTCTCTGACCAAAAGTTGTTTTAGCGAAAGGGATTTGTAAGAGATTATGTCCTTTGGTTCTAGTATCACGAGCAGTTTGGACATTGTCAAAAGTAGTTTTGTGTTTGAAGAGGTATGTTAGTATGTTTTTGGCATAAAGTTGCCTAATGTCCATAACACAGATTTTCCTAAAGATTTCATCCGAGCTGCTTGTGATTGGTAGTTTGAGGATAATCTTTATTATAAGTTTCTGAGCTTTAGATATTGGCTCCCCATGCTATGATACCATACTCTATTAAAGATTGACAAAGTGCATAGTAGATTGTTTTGAGCTGGCTTAGGTTGAGAATGTTGCGAGTTTGTCTAAAAAAGTAAATGAATTTTTTAAGTTTGTTTGCTGTACCTAGTGGTTATATGTTGTTTCCACTTCAAATTGCTGTCAAAAATAATACCTAAGTATTTAATTTTAGTTACCTGTTCTAAATAAGGGCAATCACATGTTATCGTATTTGTCAGGTTGCAAGCACATATTTTAATTTGATTTTCTGGGGTTCTTAAAGAAAGATTAATACCAAATTCAATGTATTTAGTTTTGGTCACATTCATTGTTAGTGTATTATTGTTTAACATTTTTCACGCGCGAAACGTAGATTAACTTGGTAACTGTGTTAAGGTTGCTGGTACTAGAGTGCCTTCTCGACCGCGCCGGGTCGCTTTAAATAACTCGGCTGGCGACGGTAGAAGGTTCGCGAGACTGCCGGTAAATTAACGAACCCTCGCACAATCGAGATTGTTCTGCGGCGCTGTAATAATGCCTAAGCGATAGCCTGGATCCTTCTGGTGAACGCCGCCAAATCTAGACAAACGCAATGTACTCGACTAGGCACTTCGGCCTAGCGCTGCTGCGCGTAGGTAGGTACTGTCTGATATTATTGTGCATTGGGCACTACATGTATGCGCCTATAGATATTGGAATTAGCGGTCGTTACAGCGAAATTCAAGAGTTAAAGTTTCTGTTGATAATTTGAATTTTGCGTAATGCAAACCGGTTCTTCAAATTTGGTGCCATTTAGGAAATGCAGCTTTAATTAACCAAAACTCTATAAAAAATGTTCTCAACCAGAATTTTCAAGAACTATCCCAAATTTTTTTTATTTTTCTCTATAGCCAAATGGGCCGTATGAAATTGACATATGGGCTGCAAGAATGGCGCCGTGGGTTGTGCATCACTGGTTTGTGACAAGTAAAATTTTACAGTCGAAAACCAAAACAATCCCGCAAGCTAGTTATTTATGACAAGTGCGATTTTACAAGCAGTAGGTACAGCACGCATAAGGTAGTGATAATAAGATAGACAATTTAGTGATATTTTTCTTGGAAGCCTAGAACCAGCTGATGAAAGTTTTTGTAACTTGTTTTGAAGAGGAAATTGAGAAGCATGAAAGCGAAATCTTTAAAACAATCATTGATAATAAATTTGTGCAATAAAAGTGTATATTTATAATTATTTAAGTATTACCTAATACATTGACAGTGACCTAATCTACTGTCAATGTATTAGGTAATATAATTATTTAAGTATTACCTAATACATTGACAGTAGAGGCAGGTAGATTCGTACGACTTTTAAAAAAACCTATTTTGGATATAATGATTAAGGCGATGCACTACGTCGTGTAATATTTTGAATCGAGCCGCTATCAATAACACACCTTACGTAGATGGCTTAAATTCCCGCTTCACACCATCCACCTGTTTTGATTTATGCAAGAAAAAAGCATGGCCAAAAAGTGCCTTTTATTTTATTTTGTAGATGTTCAGGCACAAATATTTAAATGTTTTTCGATCATCTTATAAATAACTTAATTTGCCACACTATACAATAAAACCATAACCGAAAATGGGTTCGTAAGTAGGAGATTTTGAACTTTAAAGCAGTTTTCATAGGCCTATATATTATTTTTTTTCTGGGCTTATAAAAAGACTTATCTGAAAAATACTCGATTATTTCATGTATTCTACTCGCAGTATTAAATTAAGCATCTGAAACATTTATAGGCGACCAAATTTTCAAACCAAAAACACATGATTTTAAATGACTACGTAGTGCATCGCCTTAATGGCTAAAGGGGCAAATTTAGTCGGTCCCCTCGTGCTCGTTATAACCAAGTTTGACTGTATATATATTTAACGGTGAAATACTTCATGATTCTGCATGAAGTGAATGATAGAAAAAGTCGGGGATGCCCGAGGAAGACCGCCGGGTACACGTCAGCTAGTACGAAAATACAAATCAACAACACCCTTTCCTAAGACACTGTACTGAATATGTTGATGTGTTGTTTGACAGGTTCTCCCGATGTGTCATCTCCCGGCAGCGTAGAAGAGGTGGATGCGCAGTTAAAGAAGCACGAGGCCTTCGAGAGACTCCTCAACACACAGGTAACGTATTATTTTTACATCATCAGTAATTTTAGTTTGAAAAAAAAACGTAAAGCGAGCCATTTAAATTTTTTTTTATGTTTGCATTCAAAATTTTAATATTTCAGAAAATATATATTAATTTTTAATAATAAAATATGACAGGGTATTTAATCATCTTTCAAAAACAGTTTTTAGTTTTCGGATACGTTCAGAAATATACGTGTACGAACCTCCGCGCAGATGTATTACTGTAGTCACCAAGTTACTTTAATCGTCAAGTATTGGATACTTGCGTATCTCTTTGGAAGAACCTTAATCTAATTTACAGCATGTGGGCAACGTGTGCTTGTATGACTGTAGTACATAGTCACCAAGTTACTTGAATCGTCTAGTATCGGATATGTTATATCTGTCTTACTTTGCAGATTTAAGTGTTGGGAACTCTTTGTTAAAAAGTAAAAGGTTCTACTTATAATTGTGTTTATTTACGTTACAAATAATAGGTCTGGATTTAGCTACACTGTTCATTACCCGAGGGTTGGTAATTCTCTGTTTCTAGAAGCTTGTTGCCTGTCAATAATATCCCACAGGCAATTGCTACACTCTAGCGACATCTGTCGGACTCTGGAGTAAGCTTTAAGACTAGCGTCATCTAACGCTTAAATATTGAACTTATTACCATACATCACAGGATACTTGCGTATCTCTGTAGAAGAACCTAAATCTAATGTTGTTTTGTTGATATAAGTTTCATGTTTAATGAATGCGGCGCTGAATATGTATTATCTATTCCAGGAGGAGAAAGTAATAGCCCTCAACACTCACGGAGACAAGTTACTGCAGCAGCACCACCCCGACAGCCCCCTCATTTCCGAGGAACTGCAGAAAGTCAACCAACAACGCAAGAAGGTAAATACACACATCCTAACCGCAAAATTCAAACAATTTGCTAAATAACCTAACCTCAAATAAACTCCGTAAATTCAATCTATTTTTAAAATAGAGACAACACTACCGTCAATATAATAATAATAATAAGTGTTTTATTATCTGTTTTTGTAACAAATAGATAAAGTGATATATTCACTGGGATCTCCTGTGCTGAGGATTTCATTATATATGATTAAAATTTATTACTAAGGATTATTATTATCCATAGCAGAAGATATTGCTTGTGCAATGATGGGGGACTTAGTTAGAAGAGGATTTGAACGCACAACGCCAGTTCTCCACTCAGCCAAGAACTGATTGATATATTTAACCATATTAGTGTGTTGATTTTCGAACACTGTTTCTCCGCCCATTTCATCTTTTGTACAAATTGAAAACTTGATCAGGTCGAAAATTGGTGGTTAACTCATTTAATGCAGATCATTACAGTAGAACCTCGTTAATTCGAAATCCACGGGACATAAAAAATCAAATTTCGAATTAACGAATTCCCACGTAATTCGAAATTTTATGAAAAAAAAAAAAAAAAATACGCCGAAAATCGATTTTCTCGGCCGCCTCTTCAAATCCGGGTGGTATTTTAGTTGTAAATTCGTATTAATACCAATTATTTCTTTATTTTCGCGGCCGATTACCGTAGCGGCGGGCCCTTTAAATTCAGATATTCGCAATAAATTCGTAAAAATGCTATATATTTACGCGTAAATCGAGATTTCGCTGCCGATTTCGGTCGCGGCCTACCCTTTAAATTGAGATATTCGTAAAAATACGATATATTTCCGCGTAAATCGAGATTTCGCGGTAATTTTCCGTCGCGGCCGGCCCTTTATGTCAAATATCTGAATTTAAATTCGTAAAAATACGATATATTTCCGCGTTAAACGAGAATTCGCGGCCGTATTCCGTCGCGGCCGGCTCTTTAAATGCAGATATTCAAAATAAATTCGCAAAAATACGATATATTTCCGTGTAAATCGAGAATGCGCGGCCGATTTCTGTCGCGGCCAACCTTTTAAATTAAGACATTTGATGTAAATTCGTAAAAATATGAAATATTTCCGCGTAATTCGAATTTTATCGGCAGTTTTTCGTCGCGGCCGGCCTTTTAAGTTCAGATATTTGAAGTAAATTCGTAAAAATATGTCATATTTCGGCGTGAATCGAAATTTTTCGGCCGATTTCCGTCGCGCCGTATTTTTTAACTCGGATATTCGAAGTAAAGTTAGTAAAAATACGATATATTTCCGCGTAAATTGAAATTTCTCGTCCGATTTCCGTCGCGGCGGGCCCTTTAAAATTCAGATATTCGAAATAAATTCGTAAAAAAACGATATATTTACGCGTAAATCGAGATTTCGCGGCCGATTTCCGTCGCAGCGGGCCATTTAAATTCAAATATTCGAAATAAATTCGTAAATATACGATACATTTACGCGTAAATCGAAATTTCGCGGCGGAGTTTCGTCGCGGCCGACCCTTTAAATACAGATATTTGGTGTAAACTCGTAAAACTACGACATATATCCGCGTTAAACGTATTTTCTCGGCCCTTCAAACTCGGATATTCGAAATAAATTTGAAAAAATACAACATTCCAGTGTAAATCGATTCAGATTTACAAAATAATAATACTAATTAGGACGATGTATAACCACGTAAAAATACATTTTTCGGCGTTTTACCGCCACGGCTGACTTTTAGATTCAGATTTACGAAATATTATGATTTATTTTCGCAAAAATCAATTTTTTTCGAATTACACGAACAAATTTTCGTGCGCGGACAAAAATAAATTTCGAATTACGAATTAACGAATTTCGAATTAAAAAAATTTTTGTATGAAAAAATTTTTCTGCGGAAATTTTTTTGGCGAAAATTTCGAATTACGCGTTTTTTCGAATTATCGGGGTTCGAATTAACGGGGTTCTACTGTAAAATGTTAAAAATTCAAAATGGTGCTCATCATGATTTAAAGATGCTGAATGTTCAATCAAGTGGGGCTAATACATTTTCAAAATCAAATTTTAATTCACTTAAATCAGCAAAAAATGTTTCACATGTCAAAAATATCAAAATGGCACTGACTGTGTTATCACATTGATTTAACGAATAACCATTTGCAGGTCCGCGAGCTTTGCGTAGTCCGGCGTGACTCCCTGGCCGACGCGCTACTGCATGCGCAGTTCACGCGCGACGTGGCAGAGACGCAGTTCTGGATCCAGGACAAGAGCAAGAAGCTGGAGGCGGACCAAGGTATCGAAAGTAATACGCACCTCCAATCTTTAGTACTTCTAACTCCCAAGTTTTGTGTACTAACAACTTATACTATGAAATGTTTTGATGCTTGGTGTCCGTGTAAGCGGCACTTTTTCATTGATTCGTGTTCGCAAAACAACTGCTGTGATGACCGCGTATGGGGCACATCTGTTTGCTACCCAACTGCTGTGACGTCCGTGTACAATGGGTTAACCCATTTTCTTTGAGCGGTTGTAATCTAATCCCGGGAAACACTTCCTTATAAATAGAGTAGTAGAAGCATACAACAAACTTTCACAACATGTCATTCATTCTACTAACATAGAGTAGTGGAAGCATGGAACTAACTTCCACAACATGTCATTCATTCTACTAACATAGAGTAGTGGAAGCATGGAACTAACTTCCACAACATGTCATCCATTCTACTAATAAAACCTATTTAAAGCTCCATTTGATTCTCAGTAGGAGAGAAGAAAGGATTAACTTATTTTAAATTTATACAACTCAATTAGTGTTGAAGTTATTGTGAAATCAGATATGAGTGATAATAACAATAATTTATGACCACTGTCTTAGAAAGCCTTCCCTCCGGTGAAAACACAGTGTCTTCCTTGGGGGTCTCAAGAAAGACATTGTGTTTTTACTTACAACAAAGTTAAACTTACAGATAAAGTTATCTTTTAATCTAAATGAGAACCAAAGCATATTTCATACAAATTTGAATGAAAAACGAATGTTTAATTTAGCCCTCCGCTCCATCTCACTTACACTTGCCCGACATCGTAGATCTTCCTTTTTTAAATTTGTTTTCAATGTTAATCACGCAATCAAAATCATTCCAGGCGGAGAAGTCACCAGTCTTGAAGACAAGATCAAGAAGTTGCAGAAGCATCAAGCCTTCAAGGCGGAGCTGGCTGCGAACGCCGGCCGAGTCGGAGAACTGAAGCAGAAGGCCAGTTTGCTGGTGGAGCGGAGACACGGCGCGGCTAGGGACGTGCAAGCCGCGCACCGCAAACTCGAAGATGCCTGGAAAGACCTGCTGGACAGGGCTGACCAGAGAGGTAAGAAATGTTTTGATATTTTATTAAAGTTTTGCATGCTCAGTATCTGTATTAAATTTGGTCTTTATCCACTCGAGCGATTGCTTGTATGGAAACATATAAACTTCTTACTGCACTTTAAAGCCAATGAATCCACCTAGATTTAACCTGTTAATCCCATATCACAAGCGATTGCTCTAAATGTACATATATGCAAACTTGCCATAATATGTCAAAAATTGCTCGAGTGATTATAGCTCTTACAGTTTAGAAGTTGTTGAGTTTTATAAACACCTGGAAAAGTCAGGTCAAAGAAGAAAGGTGTTTATTAGTTCATTATAATTTTTAGTATCTTTGTTAATTTGGTATTTCTAGCTCTTACGGTTAAGTTGTTACAAGGTTTTGCAAATTCCTGGAAACACTGCAAACAAGAGAGATGAATATTATAATTTATGAGGTTTTGTAATATTTTTTTAAATACCACCTGGAAATACAACTAAACATGGCAGACAAGAGAGATAAATATTATAATTTATGAGATTTTGCATATACCACCTGGCAAAATACGTAAACATGGCAGACAAGAGAGATAAATATTATATTATTTTTTTGGTAAACTAACGTTTAAGACAAGATTTTTTATGCATAGCACAAAGGGTAACAATTATTTTACAAGCAATAATTATTCGCCTGAAACACTCATCCACATTGAAAAATCTCCTGATAAAAGATACATGACGCCAACGGGACTCGAACCGTGTCCCTTCGAAGTTGGTTGTTTTCAGGTGAAAAAATGTAACAAGCAGTAATTGTTGAATGAAACACTAGTATATATTGAATTATTTCGCGGATAAGAGATAAGCCGCCATAGCTCAGTGGTCAGAGCTGTCGACCGGAAATCGAAGGGACACGGGTTCGAGTCCCGTTGGCGTCATGTATCTTTTATCAGGAGATTTTTCAATGTGGATGAGTGTTTCAGGCGAATAATTATTGCTTGTAAAATAATAAATATTATAATTTATGAGGTTTTGCATATACCACCTGCAAAAAGTGGTATATGCTAAGTTAGGAGGCTTTAAAAATACCTGGAAACATATGTTAAACCTTCTACACCGATGTTGGGGTCCTTGGCTGGAAATTGTAGTCAGGCGATAGTGTTCATGTTTTAGCTCTCAAAGTTTTGGAGTTATAACTATTGTAATCATTTGTTAAAAAAATGTAAACATGTTCTAGATATATCTTAATGATTTGTAAAAATAATTTTAACTTTTAATTTCAGGACGAGGGTTGGAGGAAGCCCAGGATATGCTGGAGTTCAATAACCAGGTGGACAAAATCGAGGCTTGGATCCGAGACAAGGAGATGATGGTATGAATCAATTTTACATTTAGACCTGTTGTGTTCCCACAAACAGTTCTCCAACTCGTCGTGGAAGGAGATTTTAAAGAATAAGTTCTTTGTGTTAAATCAGGGATTTATTAATACTTCGCATATTACAATGGTGACTCGATAGTCGACCTAACTAGGAGCTGGCTAATTGAGATCCGAAAACACCAAGATTGTCTGGGAGCTTTCTAACTGGCCCTGGCGACTACTGGCTACTAACTGCCATCTTGCGGACTTCCAAGCAAGCTCTTTGCACTGCCCTCTACGAGTGCATCTGTGAAGCTCTTAGCTAACTCACTTCCCAACATACCTTAAAGTGTCAAATTCAAGACAGTACCTTTAAAAATAAGGGTCTCGTTCTGAGTGACTTGCTTTGTAACTGTAAAGTCTCTTTTTGTATCTGCAAAGTTCCTTATTTTGCAATTGTAATTATAGCAATAACTCTATACTATCTGATGTACTCCCGGCCTTGCTCGACTTTTCTCTACTTTCTATAAATGTAGTATGCATGTATTATATATATAAACTTTCGGGAAAAAATTTTCTAAATGATGGTGATAACCCTATCAAACTCCGTTGCATAGCTTAGAAGAACTAAGCTCACAAACAGACAGACGCGGTTGGCAACTTTATTGTATACTATAGTCAAACTCACTTAAGAAGTTCCTACTTACGAAGTTTTCCAGCTTAAGAAGTTTTGTTTTTCGGTCCCTTGAATATTCCATACAAATCGGGCAGTAACGACACAACACAAACGAAATATAGTGCCGCAACATATGTAAAATTAGGTAAGTTTTTAGATTCTCACGGCCAAAAGCATTTTTGTTGTTTGTTTTTGGGGTGTTATGCCGTGTTGCGCTAACTCCTTCTTTAGCCGACGTTTCGGACAGCGTTGCAGTGTCCATCATCAGGGCAGATCCGGTAGATCCGAAGATGTGTGAATTTTGGTTGTCGAGTTTGTGCTTATTTATTTGTGGCCTGGGCCCATCCAAGTGCGAAATGCCAACGGAAGTGGCGACATCTTGTGGCGAATTCTGAAAGCTCAGTATTTATGTTAGCCTGGGTCCCGTCCAAGTGCGAAATGCCAACGGAAGTGGCGCCATCTTGACATAAATACTGAGCTTTCAGAATTCGCCACAAGATGTCGCCACTTCCGTTGGCATTTCGCACTTGGATGGGCCCAGGCCACAAATAAATAAGCACAAACTCGACAACCAAAATTCACACATCTTCGGATCTACCGGATCTGCCCTGATGATGGACACTGCAACGCTGTCCGAAACGTCGGCTAAAGAAGGAGTTAGCGCAACACGGCATAACACCCCAAAAACAAACAACAAAAATATGTAAAATTAATCTTTTTTCCAAAAGTCATAAAATCGAAAGTAGTTGCTTCATAAATTACGCGCAATCCTAGTATAGTACCTGAGATCATAAACAGACCCTTTGTCGGCTGTAAACCCTTACTACAATAACAATGCGGCTATGAAATTATACAACGTATATGCAAGCGTCCTTAAGGTTGACTTTAGTATAACTTTTCATGTATTTTTTTTATGACAAAGTGGGCTAGTTCTACATTTGGGTAGAGATGTTTCATAATATTATTGTGTTTGAAATGATATAAATTTTATTTAGTCATTGGTGAAACGGACTAGAATTCAATCGAATAGAATCAATAGGATAAAAATGTACATTTGCTTGTTTGTCTTTTTAACTTTGACTGGAAAATATGAAAGTATTGATTGAACAATATAAAATTTGTTGATTAATTTAAAAATTCATAATACTATGTGTTGATACAATACTACTACAAAATACTATAAGTAGATACAATACTACTACAAAATACTATGTGTAGAGACACTACTACTACAAAATACTATAAGTAGATACAATACTACTACAAAATACTATGTGTAGAGACATTACTACTACAAAATACTATAAGTAGATACAATACTACTACAAAATACTATGTGTAGAGACATTACTACTACAAAATACTATAAGTAGATACAATACTACTACAAAATACTATGTGTAGAGACATTACTACTACAAAATACTATAAGTAGATACAATACTACTACAAAATACTATGTGTAGAGACATTACTACTACAAAATACTATAAGTAGATACAATACTACTACAAAATACTATGTGTAGAGACATTACTACTACAAAATACTATAAGTAGATACAATACTACTACAAAATACTATGTGTAGAGACATTACTACTACAAAATACTATAAGTAGATACAATACTACTACAAAATACTATGTGTAGAGACATTACTACTACAAAATACTATAAGTAGATACAATACTACTACAAAATACTATGTGTAGAGACATTACTACTACAAAATACTATAAGTAGATACAATACTACTACAAAATACTATGTGTAGAGACATTACTACTACAAAATACTATAAGTAGATACAATACTACTACAAAATACTATGTGTAGAGACATTACTACTACAAAATACTATAAGTAGATACAATACTACTACAAAATACTATGTGTAGAGACATTACTACTACAAAATACTATAAGTAGATACAATACTACTACAAAATACTATGTGTAGAGACATTACTACTACAAAATACTATAAGTAGATACAATACTACTACAAAATACTATGTGTAGAGACATTACTACTACAAAATACTATAAGTAGATACAATACTACTACAAAATACTATGTGTAGAGACATTACTACTACAAAATACTATGTGTAGATACAATAGTACATACCACAAAATACTATGTGTAGATACAATACTACTACAAAATACTATAAGTAGATACAATACTACTACAAAATACTATGTGTAGATACAATACTACTACAATATACTATGTGTAGGTACAAATTCGGATCCCACTTCTTAAGTTTTCCCGCTTAAGAAGTTTTTTTCCTCCGTCCCTTGGAAAACTTCTTGGAGAGTTTCACTGTATTTAGAGATATGCATAGTGTTCCAGGTAACACTGTTTGTCACTGAAAAGTCTCTGTTTCCATGTAACACTTTAGTAACTGTTGAGTGTTTGTTTGCAGGTGAATGCGGCAGACACTGGGCGAGACTACGAACACTGCAGCGCCCTGCTGAGAAAGTTGGATGACCTGGACAGCGACATGAGAGTGGACGACAAACACATCAAGAGCATCAGCGCTTTGGCCGATAAGCTACTGCAGCAGGCATGTTATCTTTACTGATATTATCATGATGAAAAGTAACTGACAGTGCTTGATAATAGAATTAAATTTGGTAGGAATTATGTTTGAGTATTTGTTAGAACTTATATTAATTTTATTTTATAGGGACCAACGTCTGGTCCTGCGGTAGCCCAGCGCAGGGACGCTTTCCTGAACAAGTGGCGCGCGCTCAGCGGAGCGCTGCAGGAGTACCGCGACAACCTGGCCGCCGCACTCGAGATACATCAATACAACAGGTTCGCACCTTTAACCTCTGTGTTAATGCCTGCAAAGCGTGACATTTTGTGTTCAATTGCATGCAATGGAATGGTTTTTTTGCAGAATTTGGCTTTTTTGTAAAGAATTCGACACTTTCTGTAAAATTTTAGATATTATGTGGGTTTTGACAATTTGTACGGAATTTGACCATTAATGAAAAATTTCATATTTGCGTACTTAGATTTTGAAAATGGGTATGGAATTTAACAATTATTGTTGAATTTGACAACTTATGGAAATTTGGTGATTTTTTTAGATATTATAATTTGTATGTATTTTGACAAATTTTGTGGAATAGGACAACTTGTGTGGAATTTGTCATTTTCTTTAGATTTTGACAATGTGTGTGGAATTTGACATTTTATTTAGTTTTTGACAATTCGTGTGGAATTCCACATTTTATTTAGTTTTTGAAAGTTTTTGTGGAATTTGATAACTTGTGTAGAATTTGAGATTTTGACAATGTGTGTGGAATTAGACATTTTGTTTAGACTATGACAATTTGTGTCTAATCCGACAATTTGTGTGGAATTAGAGAATTTTTGCAGAATTTGAAAACTTTTGTGGGGTTTGGTGATTTTTTTAGATTTTGACATTTTGACAATTGTGTAGAATATGATATCTACATATAGTTGCATTTGCATAACCATAAGAAATAAACATAATATTTTGACCTCATCTGGTTTGACCAGCCAGAATATAAAAAGCTAAAGAAATCCTCCTAAAGAATTTTTCCTCTTCTATATACTTAATCAACCCATCATACGTATATTATATGTGGTGTGTTTGTGTGCTGCAGAGATGTGCAAGAGACCATGGAGCGCACCGCAGAAAAGGCGGCGCTCCTGACAGGCGGAGAGAAGGCCAAGGACTTACGCGGCGTGGAGCGCCTGCAAAGGAGACGCGATGCGCTTCACCGTGATTCCAGCGCTCTACACGCAAAGATTGACGCACACGCCAACGAGAGCAAGCGTCTGGCCACCAAGTAAGTCACGTTAATACAAATCATCCAAGACCTTCCGAGGCCTCTAAAAACCAAGTTTCCTCCTGAGATCTGTCTCTTTAAACTCAGCTGTTCGGGATTGGACAAGGCGTATATGACCATCTCCAATAGAATATAATAAATATAATTGAGTGTGCAAATCAGCCATTCGTACAAATCGGCAATTGCTGAACATTTAATTAAAACCGTCCACTTGTGTGTGTTTGTTGCAGGTATCCATCAAAGGAGAAGGCCATTAAGGAGAAGCTGGGCGAGCTGCAGGAGGCCTGGCTGAACCTTCAGGAGCTGCTAGAGGCTAGGAGACAGCAGCTGGACGATGCCCACACCGTGGAGAAGCTGGACGCCGACCTCAAGGTACCAATCATTGCACAAACAATATTTTACTATTATTTTTGAAGAGACGTGTAGATAGTTTGGATGTCAAGAGTCATAATAATAGACGCGCATGTATTATGTAAATAAAACCGTGTAAACCGTGTATCGCCTGCAGTCATAACAATGTTTCTCTGTACTGATCTATTGTTCCATGTTTCCAGGAGTTAGAGGTGTGGGTGGGAGAGACGGTGAAGAAGTTGGAGAGCAGCGAGCCCCCGGCCAGCGTGGCGGATGCAGAAGCCCTGCTAGAACTGCACCAGGAAAGAAAGGTAACACATCTATTACTACATAAGATGAATTAAGAAGTGAAGATATGTCACTGGGTCAACGCACATGGCTTCATTCAACGAGCTCCAGTGGACATACTTGAGATTCATTTCGTTTAGTATCGCACATAAGTTCGTCCGCGATGCTCTCAATATTCTCTTTTTTGTGATAAAATGCCTTCCTGTGCTTTTGGTAGGTGCAAAAATCATTCACAAGTAAAAACAGATCTCATTGAGTTTCTTTTAAATTGTTGTAAATATAATTATAAATACCCGAAATCGGTAAATGTTGAAAAAAAATAAAGTGAGATAGCGAAGTTAGCAACACACATGTATAAGAAAGACAACCTACTGCCAGTAGGTCTTATTCAAAAGTCCGTGTAAGCGAGTAAGCATATCGTGTCATCTCAGTTACACCCCTGATGTGGAATATAGCAATTCCCCACAACTTTTGAGTACATAATCGATGCGCGGTTTTGTTCACACATACATTTCATTAAATGTCTATCTTTGTCATACACAAACAATGTTTGAACTAAGAATTTGCAGGAAACATAAAGTGTTGATACTTGCATTTTTTAGGTTAATTTTACGAGACAATAACACATCTATTTGTATTGTAGTGTCATTATTGATTGAATGCTGTTATTATTGTTATTGTTGTGCACTTTCTTTCGTTGCGCCTATATTAGTGATGGCCTCCGTGGATGAGTGCTTACACTTGGACATACCCTACATGAGGGTGCCATAGTCTCTCTGGTTCCAGACGGACTCGTTTATGTAAATATGTTAAGATCTCTTGCCAATTTAAGAGCAATGTGCCAATTAATTTGATTGTCCGTTCAAGAAAGATTTTGAAAACGTTCAATCGATTTTAGCATAAGTAAGGGAAAATTATGCTTATTAAATAAAAATTCTTCATGAGCCTTTTTGTGTTTGGCTTTGGACATTTGGACGCCCTCAAATTTTTACAGATATGCTAATCCCTGCGGCTCTTATCCATCCGAAGTCTGCAGTTTTCTTCAAATCTCATCCCATCTGTGGGCCACCTTTGCTTCTTATCATTTTCAATAATATGACTACTGCAATACAGGACTAGTTTGGTATTCTCCAGACCCCAAAGAACTATGTAACTTGTAGAAAAAAGATAAACGCTTTTACTAATTCTATGTTTGATTTGATTCTAGGCTGAGATTGACAACCGGCAGAAGAGCATCCACGCCCTATCCTCGGAGGCCCTGCAACTGCCACTGCCCGAGGGCGAAGACAAGGAGAAGAGGCCCCAGAAGCTCGCCAAGCTGTCCAAGGAGCTGCACGGCGCGTGGGACCAGCGGAGGGATCATCTCACTCAGGTAATTCTATGAATTCAACCAAACTAAAAAGGATCTAGTTTCCTTCAACGGAACCAAACTACACAATAAATCTTCCATCGCAGAGCAGAAATAAAACATTGACAAAACTATTCAAAGTATACATGTGTATGAGTGTAGCTTTCTGTGCCCTCTGGTTGCAAATATGCGGTCATCCATCCTTTCCCAAGAATGGTGACCACTCCAACCCGGAAAACTACCGCCCCATGGTGTCATGATCAACGACAAACTGCTCACTTACCTTGAGAAGAACAAAATTATTAACGGTCTTCAATACAGATTCCGTAAACTTCTCATCCCCATAAATTATTTAGTATACAGTAGTTTGTTAATAGGAATAATCTTTTTTAAATAATTGAATTGCTAAGTAGCAGGGTAACGTCTTTTAAATCATGTAATCGATTGTTCGCATCTCTGAGTTAGTTAAGCCATTGCCCTCCGTTGAACTCGCAATCGTTTTGCTCCTTTTCTTAATTGGATCAGCAATGTGGGCCATTGCTTCTGAATTGCGTGGTGCAAGCAATCTAGGTCATTGCTTCGTGAACTGAAAAAGAATTGTCTTTGGAAGCAGTGGATATATATATATATATGTAATGTATTTTTCTTTCTTTCTACCCAGGCTCACCAGTTGCAGCTATTCAAGGAACAAGCCAGACAGACTGAGGACTGGCTAGCTGCCAAGGAAGCCTTCCTCAACAATGATGACCTCGGAGATTCCTTACCCGGTTAGTTCTTCTGTCATATTTATTCTAAGTCATTCAAAATAGAGCCTTTGTGTGTTTCGTTTGCCGTGGAATACACATGTCAAACAAATTCTCAAATACATACTTCCCTTCAACACCATTCCTATATTTGGAATAACAACACATGTTTGAGTTGTTTCAAACTTTTGCCTCATTTGACATTGTCGCATTTGAAAATGTCACATTTCAAATTGTAAATTGAAAATGTCACATTTCAAATTGTAAATTGAAAATGTATCACATTTAACACTGTCACATTTGACATTGTTGTATTTAACATTACCACATTTAAAATTTACACATTTGAAAAAGTTATATTTGACACTTTCACATACAAAATTCTCGTCACATTTAACATTTGATATCGTCGTATTTGAAAATATCACATTTGACAGTGCCACAGTTGTCGTGAGCTTGATTTGATATCATTGAATTTGATATCATCTCAATTTGACATTGTAACAATTGGCATAATCTCAGTTTGAAATCAGTTCAATTTGACACAGTTATATTTAACATTGCCACATTTAATATTGTCACATTTGACATTGTCATCATCTCAATATGACATTACCTCATTTGACATCAACTCAATTTGACCCTCATTTTCTCCTGAATTGATATTCTTCCTTGAACAGAATACCCATTTCATAGTTTTCTTTTTTAACAATCAGTATTATTTTTATTTCTAATATGGTTTCTATAATAATATACATTTTTTAACGTTTTATTATTTTTATTCTTATATATATCATGTACGACTACCATAATACGGGCATGAGCCTAGTATGGTAGTTATCACCAAAATTGTAATTTATAAAATGTATTTATTTTTTCTTTTTTAAACGAGAAATAAATAAATAATAAGAATTGATTAAAAAATGTATTTATCTAATGACATGTACATTTCAGCTGTGGAAGCACTGATTCGAAAGCACGCCGAGTTCGACAAACTGGTGCGTGCCCAGGAAGCCAAAGTGGAGGAGTTGAAGAAGTTCGCCGAGGAGCTGCTCGGTTACAGACACTTCGACCGCAAGTACATCGAGCGCAGGCTGGCCAACGTCGCCAGTCGCCTGCACAAACTCAAGGTACGTGTCGCTAGTTGAATATATATTAATGATCATGATGGAAGATTGAAGAAAGATTTGCATTACCATTGTTTTGATGTATAGTTGTCACAGTGATGACTGTTGATCATTATGATGCTTGTCTATTTATTTGTGATGATGATAACAATCTTGAAGATGGCACTGATAATTGCTGATGATTGTCTTAATTGTTGTTTGCAGGAGATGTCGGAGACGAGGGCACAGACCTTACAGCAGTCACGACAGCTGCAACAGTTCCTGCGGGATCTATACCACGAACACGAGTGGCTTGCTGTCAAGGCCCAACTCGCTAACGATCAGAGTTACAAGTGAGTACCTAAAATATATCGTCACCTTAATTTTTTAAGATTCTAACTGACTTTTTTTTAAAATGACCTTTGATTGCAAAACCATTTCTATAGCCAAAATAATTTTTAGAGCCAATGACGAAGTTATAGTATCAAGCTTTTAAAGCTTCCATTTATTTTACTAGGTTCTAATATCATTAACACATATTAAAGGAAAATATTTAAATGGGACCATAGCCCTGTCTTTAAAAGTAGTTAGAATCTTGTTCTATATTCGTCCTACTTAAAGAGTCATATCTCAGAATTAGGTAAAGTGAACGTGTCTAGGATGAACGAAGTATGCATGAAGAATGAGTTAATGATGAATGTAAGTAAGTCTAAAGTAATGGTGTTTGAAAGAGAGAGTACGAAAACAGTGTGCAATATAGTTGTGAATGAGGAATACTTGGAGCAGGTGGATGAGTTTGTGTATTTAGGAAGTATGTTCTAGAGAGATGGGAAGGCTGACAGAGATATTGAAAGGAGGGTAAATGCAGGTAATTCCGTTAATGGAGGACTGAACACAGTTGGCGCTAACAAAAAATTGTCCAAAGAAGTGAAGTTAGCAGTCCACAGCGGAGTGCTGGTACCTACTTTGATGTATGGAAGTGAGGCATGCAACTGGCAAAGAATGAAAGTAGATTGAATGCTGTTGAAATGAGGTCCCTGAGGCGTATTGATGGTAAAACCATGTTTGATCGTGTGAGGAATGTGGAGATCCGCAAAGAGTGCAAGGCTGATGTAAGCGTAATGAGTAAGATTAAGAAAGGGACGCTTAGATGATTTGGGCATGTACAGCGAATGAGCGAAAATAGGAGTGTAAGGAGGATATATGATGCAAATGCCGAGGAAGACATGGCACGATCAAGTGAATCAGATACTCGAGTCGGGCCATGTCAAGAGTCAGAATAACAGAAGAGTATGTATGAGACGATGTATGAATGTGAATGAGGCAAGAAGTGTGTGCCAAGGCCGAGTTGTTTGGCTGTCCGCCCTCTCTGCCTACCCCTGCTGGGAAACGGCATAATGGTTAGTTAGTTCGGTAAAGTGAAGTTAGAATCCTGTCGATGATGAAGTGTTACGATCTCAACTGTACAGGTAGCATGACATTTTTACTGCTTTAGCTGACATTGGCAGCAGAGATGAATTCTTTCATTTTAAAATATGAACATTACGAATTTAACACTATTTCAATACATCCTACTACTATCATTATAGTGGGAAAATGTTGTTTGTGCAATGATGGAGGACTTGGTTAGTACATGATTGAACTCTGCGCTGCCTAGGTGGGAACCCTCTCCTTTTACTAAGTAATAATAATAATTGGATAACTTGTATAGCGCCGTTTTGGCGCTGTACGTAACTTATCAGTCAACTCTGTCGTCATTAAATTTCTACCATTGCATTGGCACCATAAATCAATAGGCATTTTTTCATCCTCTTTACATTAATAATATAATCAAATCTTTATATTTTTTGATAAGATTGGCTGTCTATGAGTTTACGACTCTCTACATTACTTAAAGGCATATAATAGGCAAGGCAGATTTCCGAAACTACCAAAATATGTTTATTATTACATCGCTAGGTGGCAGTAAGGATGCCTTCACCGATGTACAATATTCAACATTATACGTGAGTTATGAAGAGACATATAGATATTCAAGTAAAAAAACAAACCAATAACAAAATGTGGCTTGTTTATGGAACTTACAATTTGGGTAGAGTATTTAGTATGATCTTTTTTACAAATGTTTCATCATTTGCTTGTTATTGTAAATCATATTAGGTTTGAAAAGCTGACAATAGGTTTTTAAGTTCGCGATATTATGTGAAAGGAGGAAAGCAACCGTAAGCGGCGTTTTGCACCGTTAGCGGTTGCTTGGTTCCTTTCGTGGTCGCGTTTCGTTAGGGACTGAAGTGTAGGTAGGTAGGTAGGTAGGTAGGAGTGAGCGCTATTCCATTATAAACGGTGTTTGGGATCTCATGGTTCAAGTAATCCATTAAATTATTATCAATATATTTGACATGTTATTTAATGTTATCATGTTATACATTTTATTGTTACTGTATTTGTAATGTTAAAGTGTTGCTTTGCTTGATTCTCCGTAATGGCAATCTTGTATTATTCTTCTTATATATTGACCTCGAGAAATAAAATAAAGTTTTTTTTTATATTTTTTTAATTTTTCTGTGTTATTTAGTACAACTAAACGACAATATTTTTTAACCATGTTGTCTGTCGTGCAAGGCCGCAGAAAACCATGACAAAACTGCAGCGACACTCACTCTTTATTTTAATAAAACAAATATAATAATGAGAGTTTATTCCAGAATGTACAAAAATAGTACAAATATTGACAAAATAACAATGCATTCATACATAGAATGGAACAGAAAAGAAACAAAAAATATAGTATATGATAATAAATGTTCATGGGGGATATTTGACAGGCTCCTGTTTCGTTTGAAGGCCATCAGGGGGGACTCCATCCAGGCAACCATGGCAGTGATGATGGTATTCTTCGACTGGCGTAGTCTGCGCCATAAGCTTCCCCTGCGGTGGAACAAAGGTTTATTTTAATATACACAGGATGTTAAGGGACGTACTTGACTTACTTTAACCAGTGATTCCTGACATTATTTAGAGAAAAAATGTAAATAAAATTTTGTTCTCCTGTGACTTTTTCAAAATGTCACCGGAAATGTCACATCGAACATCGAAAATGTCACCGGTGACCGTAAATTCATTTACAGTTTTTACTGCAAATAATATCAGGATTTACTGGTTAAAGTAACTCAAGTACGTCCCTCAACACCCTGTGTATATGTTTAATACATTAAATAAAAGGAACTTCAAGGAAGGGTTCTTCAGAGTGAGCTCTTCAGAAAGTTATCTAAAATCGTATCAGAATCTAAAATTTGAACAATATTTACATTAGTTTCAATAACACGTAACAGATTTTTCTTGCATTTTTTAAGTTTTTCTGTTCGAATTTGTGTCGCTGCTTTTCGTTTTTTCTCCAACGCGGATATAATATACTGTGGGTCACGAATGGGCATTGATCTTTTAAATCTAGGATCTATGATTTCTGGTAATAAACAATCCATAAAGAAAGTACTTAATCTGCTTTCCATCTTTTCTCCCCAAAATTTGTCATCTCGTTTTATTATTTCTATCTTTAATGGAATTGCTTCACCCAACCAGACGGCAAAAATACATACAGACTTATTGGAAATGTGAAGTTGACCCTGTACTTGATAATACCAGTTGTGATTTGTATTTGTAAAAAAAAATTTTTTGTTTTTATCTTCCTTCCAGAACGTAATTTTTTTTTTTGCTATTGCTTCTTCAAATAGCATCCCACTAGCAGAAATCGGACATTTAATTTCTAATATTGTACCATTTACCAAACCATCTGGAGTGGCTCCTAAGAATGGGAAAATTTCATCAATAAATAAGCCACAGTCATCGACCACAATATTTTCTTGAATGCAAAGTTGCCTTTTTGCAACTTGCTCATGGTCTCTACCATATTGCACAGATTTTATATTATCTAGAGAGCGGCCGTATAATATTGATTTAACTAAATTAGCACAACTGATGATTTGACTTCGTTTACAGATATTACCAAATAAAGAAGCTGTTAACATGTTTCTTCTGCGTTGCAGCCACTCCCCGCTATCAGACTGCAAGACAGTTCGTCTTTCAACTGCCTTCTTTTCACTTTTTGAAATGTCGAGTAGCTTTAAGAATTCTGCCTTAGCACATTCATATGCATCATGTTCCATATCCATTTTTTCGCACAATTCGCCATAATGGATATCAGGTGCTCCTGATTTTGTAAGTAAATGTCTCCCTTGTTTTTTTCGTAAAGATCTTTTATCGTTTGTTTTAGAAGCCATTCTTCTTTTTTTTCTTTTCAATTCTAATCGTTTCAAAAAATTACTAGGGCTCCTGTTGAAAATCTGCTTATGTAAAGAATAATACGGTCGCTTGGAATTGAAAGAAACTACTGCAGCTGCACAACGACCCATATATGACTGTTTTAAAGAATAATTAATTCGTTTTCCACCAATAAATTTTGCAATAACTCCATTGAAACTCTCAACAATATTACTGTCTAAACAATGTACTAGACTCCGGGCATTGTTGACAAGACGAGAATTAGCTTCCATAATTTTTGAAAATATAATATTGTTTTGTAACTTTGGAACGTGATTGTGGTCTAATGTTTTATTTGGATCAATTTTAAATTTGCAGAAGTACAGTAAACAATCTTTATGTTCACCGAAAACATGTTTGGGTCCATTTAATAAATCTTTCCTTAAATCGATAATTTTTTGGTCTAATGTACTATTTGATTGCATCCTATAATTTGCAGCTCCAACTACCGCCTTCCTAAGACGAAGTTTGTTGGTTGAAACAATTTTTCTAAATTCCAAAGGAAAGCCGGTATCTTTCGTATTTTTTTCAATTTGATTGCTGTAGTTTCGAATTAAGTGGTTAGAGCATTCTATTTTCTGTACTGTAATATTGGGATATGGGTGACTACTTCTGATTCTGGCGTAAGTGCTGGAGTCTCCATCGGCAATGAGGGTTGAATATATAAGACCGTACATACTTATCGATTGTTGAAATCCGTCTAAAATTGCTTCAGCTTCCATTCCGCTTGAAGAACCAACATAATTTTTGAAGCATGTGTGCTCGGGCACAGGAATTTTCAAATTTATAGCTCTTGCGCAGTTCGTACAGTACTTATTTTTAACTGCCATGTAAATAATTTTTTTTGTGCGGTAACCGATTATCGTAGCAGCTCCTGAGAGGGCGGAATAGTTGGTTTTATAAGATCGTTTAGACCAACTTGCATCAGCTACTACAGTGATCATTGGCGTCCCGTTTTCATCAACATCGCCGCTTTGAATAGACAGTTTTTTTTCTTCATCGGCTGCCGCAGCCATACTGGTAAATTTGGTTTTCTCCCACCATTCACAAACCTTCTTATGGCATTTTCCATATCCAGCAATAGATAAGGACGGAACTTCAAGGGTAGCACATAGTTCTTCCATGCCCGAATAACCCGATCCTATGCTCATTATTCCCGACACAAAAGATTCGTTGATGCCAATGCCTTCTTGTATGCTTTCGGACGTTTTAAGTTTAAAATGTTTACCACATAACACACATTTTAAATTAAAAGTAGAGTTCAACCCATTTCTATTTTCTGAGGTAAATCGTAAATGCTTTAAATTGCAGTTAAAAAGGGAATCATGTTGACTAATACATGGTAGTTTCATGTGAATGTGCAGGGAAAAGTATTATGCCTACTTTATTTAATTTTTGGAAGCCTTTCCTACGATTTTTTATAATTTTGTTACTATTTTATGTGTAAATATTTAATATTTTTATACTATAGGCTAAAATAGCTTTTTGACATTACACAATTTGTGCGAAATAAATTACGCCTATTGATGTTAATCGCAATCTGCATTTGTTGTGTTTGTGTTCGACCCGTACTTAGAGTTTCCTTCCTTATTAATTTAATATTAAAAATAATTATTTATAATCTTTCACATGGAAATATGTACTTGCAAATGAAGGTTAAACATATATTTTACCAAAATTACTTAAAATATGCGCTAAAAACATTCACGAAATACATTTTTTTCTATTTTGCTACAAAACGCTAAATTATGCCTCAAAATGCTATAAAACCCTAAATTTCCAATTGTTAATGCTAAAAAATCTGAAAATTAATGCTAAATTTTGCCATCTCTAAATATAGGTAAATAGGCTATGAGAAATCGTCTTTTCAAACTTTGACACCTCATATCTCAGAACAAGTTAAATGAAGTTAGAACCCTATCCAAATGAGGTGACGAATAGTAAATGCGAGATATTTGAAGTATATAAGTACCTTTTCGACAGTAGTGGCTGATGAACCAATAAGAATATCCTCGTGGTCTAAATCTTCCAAGTTTGGTCCTTTGTGTGCAATATTTACAGTAGACTCATTTGGTTCTATCGTATGTTGGTGTTTTTGCTGTATTTTTTCCTAAATAAAAAAGCAAAAAAAAAATTATATTATGATGAAAAAGTCCAGAACCCCCCCCTCCCCACCACCGTGACTCCAACGCACTCAAATTCATTTGTTGCGCGAAGCATACCTTGTTTGGAGTATTTTTTCCGGCTGCTATGGATAAATCATGTGTTGATCTACAAAGAGAAAAATAATATAATTATTTGAAACTGTACAACACAACACATAGATAGAATATCTTTGATTTGACAATGTGTGAATGGTTACGTGTTTATACGCGGAAAGGTGATATGAACTAAAAATGATCTGGCGTGAGATGGTAATTTTTGGTTCAATTACCAAACGTGCCCTATGAAAAAACGTCCAATCTCCCACTTAGTCAGAGCGCGTAAAGACAATGAATTCTCTCACACACACTTGCATAAAGATGCCGCCAGTAAACAACATGACGTTAGTGCTAACCGTTAGGAAAAGGAACGCATATAGAATGTTGGATATTACACGTTTCAAAGAATTTGACACTTGAAAATATACAATACGTCAAATTTATATGAAAAAAGAGAATTTGTGAGTACTTACTGTTTTCGTAGCTTCATAAGATTATTGCAATTCTTTAAGTGAGTCGGTATTCTACTTTTAGACCCATTAATGAAACATTTTGATGGCATTTTCGAAATATATACGCCGTAAAACAGGGAGCCTATAGCTCCACCGCCATCACCGGGGGCTTCCATCCCGGAATAAGTAAAAAACTGTGAAATGCGTTGAAAATTTGGTGCAAGATGAAGTATTTATTTAATTGTTAATATCCACAGATAGCATAACGATAATAAGAGGCCGTACTTCTACAGATGTGTGTATTATATACATATTTTAAATTAAAAATATAGTGTAAAGCCGTTATTAACGCCATAATCATACATCCAAGTTTTAAAAGTGGGTTGTATGGTGTATCAATGTTTTTATTTTTTATAGTCGAATGCCTACAACAACTACAAAAAAAAATAGGCAGACTGAAAAATAATAGTCCATTAATTGGTATAAAAAAATATGAAGTCTGAGAATGACATACGAAAGGTAGTATTAAGCCGTTTTAGGGAGCTGTTTTCCAGCAAATCACCATTATGCCCTATAACCCACTCTTAACAATTAAAAAAATCTTGGGAATTCCTCAAGGATCAGCATTGGGTACAATTTTATTTATAACTAGTGGATTACACAATGCTTCGTCATTGCTAATGTCTTTCTCAGGCGTCTCCGACTTCTTCCACCATTCACTACTGCATACCATAATGTTGCTGTTATAAAACTACATTTTCGTGTTCTGTGAAAGTCCCATTCAAGTTCTGTTACTATAGAATTGTAGGCTAGCTGCTAGACAGAACTTAAATAATAACAGAAGTTGAAAAAATCATTCACATAACTTGAAAATTATCTTTTAAATGTGAAGAATTGTCCAAATTCTCGGAAAAAATCGGCCTACGTGAATCAATGGCTGTACCAACAGATAGCCTAGCACCGCAGTGGGTGGGCTGGAACCAAACGCTCATCACTCCTAGACAGCCTGAACCCCAGATTCCTACCCACCCCTCATACCTTTCCTTTCCAGACCTTTCCTTTCACCTCCTACACCTACAAAAAAAAAAAAATTAATTAAATTCATGAACATACAAAACAACAATCTTAACATCATTACAGCGGCGAGTAGCAGGCGTCCCCGGTGCGGGCCAAAACTGTTGGTAAATTTTGCCAACATTCGCGGCCTGCACACAAATTTAAATTCCGTCCATCACCATCTTTTGTCCCAACGTCCCAACCTTCTTTTCCTATCCGAAACTCAGATAGCCGAGCCGCCAGACTCCTCCTATCTGGACTGCCCGGGCTTTACCCTCGCAAGCAAATTCCGGCTGAAAGGAGGAGTCTGCCTCTATAGTCGAGCTGACGTCAACTGTGTGCGACTATTGAGTCTGGAAAACTCCAGATTCGACGTAATGTGGGTGCGCGTCAATCTTGCCAGTACGGCAAGATTCTACGCATGTCTATACCGCTCACCGAACCATAGCGAATCAGACACTTCCGAGCTCTTCAAACATTTGAGCGATACTATTGATGATCTCTTGCCCCGCTACCCTTCGGCCGAGTTTGTTGTTCTGGGGGACTTCAACGTTCATAACGAACCATGGTTGAAGTTCTCAGGCCCAACGGACTCGGCTGGCCGACAGGCGGAATCCTTTGCCATTTGCTACGGATTAGAGCAATTGGTTCAGGAGCCTACAAGGGTTCCTGATGTCCAGACTCACCGCTCCAATCTGTTAGACCTATTCTTAACTACTGTGCCACACGGTTATAAGATTGACGTCACAGCGCCTCTGGGATCATCTGACCACTGCCTAGTGACGACATCAATCCCCGTTAGCCTCAGACCAACCAATGAGAGGCTGAGGAGAAAAGTGTGGCACTATAGGTCAGCAGATTGGTTCGGTATGCGGGCCCATTTCAATGCTTTTCCGTGGTCAGCTGTTTGTTTTCGGACTTCGGACCCTTCAAGATGTGCCCAGGAGATTGGTGAAGTCATCAAATCGGCGATGGATGGCTTCATACAATCGACTACTAAAGAAACTGGTGTGGGCTCAAAGCCGTGGTTCAGTCGACAATGCTCCGAAGCAGTTCGACGAAAAAACGCGGCTTACCGAGCCTACAACACATCTCGAACGCCCGAAAGCAGATCAGCATACAACAAATCGGCAAAGGAATGCAAGAGAATCATCAATAGATCAAAATTCGAACACGACCTGCAGATCAGCAAAAAGCTGGCTGCCTGCCCGCATGGCAGCAGAGCATTCTGGTCGCTTGCGGGCTCAATAGGTCGAAATTTTTGCAAACCCAGTTTGCCACCTCTTACCAGACCTGACGGCTCACTAGCAAACACCGCCACCGAAAAGGCAAACCTTTTAGGGAAAATGTTTGCGGAAAACTCGACCCTCGACGACGGGGGTGCTGTTCCGCCGTCGGTTCCTCACTGCGGCTTCTATATGAAAAAGCTGAGGATCCGGCATCGGGATGTACTCCACGTCATACGGGGGCTCGATGTTAACAAAGCTAGTGGACCTGATGGAATACCTGCCTTGGTATTGCAGAGGTGTGCTGCGGAAATAGTTCCAGTTTTGACAAAGCTCTTCAAAATGTCCCTGAAGTGTGGCACTGTGCCCTCTGGTTGGAAAAAAGCGGTAATTCACCCTATTCCCAAGAAAGGTGACCGCTCCAACCCGGCCAACTACCGCCCCATAGCGATCACATCAGTTCTGTCCAAAGTGATGGAACGTGTGATCAACGACAAACTGCTCACATACCTCGAGAAGAACAAAATTATCAACGACCGTCAATACGGATTCCGGCGGAACCGCTCGTGCGGTGATCTTGTCGCGTATGTGACGCATGTTTGGGGGCGGTGCCTGGAACGTCACGGTGAGACCCAAACGGTCGCACTAGACATATCCAAGGCCTTTGACCGGGTCTGGCACCGAGGACTTGTCAACAAATTGCATTCTTACGGACTTCCCGCATCCCTGTGTACGTGGATTGCTGACTTTTTAAGGGATAGGTCGATTCAGGCGGTTGCTGACGGTTTCACCTCTTCCTCGCACTCCATAAATGCTGGCGTCCCACAGGGATCGGTTCTGTCTCCGACTTTGTTTTTGTTGCACATCAATGACCTTTTGACATGTGCACCGATTCATTGTTACGCGGATGACAGTACAGTTCATGATAGCTTTTTGTTTGACAAGCCCCCAAAGGGCACACAAACTCCAACGGCTCGGAGGGCTTTGAAGCAGAGAATGGACGGTTATCTCGAGAGTATTTCCTCCTGGGGTAAAAATAATCTCGTCGAATTTAATGTTTCAAAGACCCAATCCTGTCTGATTAATTCTAAAAGGGATCCAAATGATAATCTAGTCTCCTTCAACGGAAGCAATCTTCCGAACAGGCCTTCCATTGATATGCTTGGTGTAACTATAAGTGACCAGCTCAGGTACGGGGGCTCCATCGAAGCCAGAGTAAAGTTGGCCTCTCAGAAGCTGGGCGTACTGTACAGGGCCCGCAGATACTTTAATAGTACACAACTGCTCACCCTGTACAAATCGCAAGTGCGCCCTACTGTCGAATTTGGCAGCCATCTCTGGTCTGGAGCCCCAAAATACCTGAAAAAAACCCTTGACTCTGTGCAGAAACGGGCGGTCCGTTTGATAGATTCCCCAATCTTAACAAACGGACTGCAATCTTTAGAGCACAGACGTAGGTAGGTATGCTGTCCTTGTTCTATCGGTATTACAATGGAAGATGTTCTGAGGAACTAGCGTCATTGATCCCTTCGGCACCGGTGCGTAGTCGGGATACACGCCAAACGCGCGCCCAACATTTGTACACAGTTGACACTTGTCACATGAGAACGGGTCGCTTCTACGATTCGTTCTTAAGTTCAACAGCTCGGCTGTGGAACGAACTGCCGGCCTCTGTGTTTCCTCCCTCCTACAACATGGGACTCTTCAAGACCCATGTTCACTCCTTCCTCTCCACAAAAAGACCCTCCACACAGCATCCCCAAAGATGACATAGGCCCTGAGGGAAATTATTTTCTTCAGGGCCTCCTGTGTGGAGTAAATATAAAAAAAAAAAAAAAAAAAATCTAGTAAATATCACTGTCATTAATAAGTCCTTCTCTATTAATAAGTTATACACATAAATATAAAATAACTGTGTCATGATAATTAACTGTTGTCTCTTTCTCTCCAGGGATCTTTCAAACCTCCAGAGCAAGATCCAGCGACATGCTGCATTTGAGTCGGAGTTGAATGCCAATCAAGACAGGATTCACGCTGTTGTCAGAAATGGAGAAGAACTAATCAGTAAGTTTTCTAATAGGTACTGAAAATGGGGTGACTTTGACCAATTTTCAACTTTGAAGCAAAATAAAAAAAAGAAAACTTTTGATTATATTTATTACATGTGTTTAATTTATCGAAATGTACGTAAACACTGTGGACAAAGTCACCTTTCGGAATGGGGTCATTTTGATATACAATCCCAATCAAAAATAATAATAATAAAATTAGAGTTAAAATATTCAAGTAGCTATAAATCATCGATATTATAAATGACAAGAAGATATTATAAACGCTGTATCCATTTTTTTCAAAAAAAAAAAAAAAATTTTGAAAAGAAGTTTGGTAGTGAAAATTTTGCAGATATTCACAGTGATCAAAGTCGCCCCTCGATTCAAATGTTACGGTACATATATAATATTCAACTGAAAATGAACCCATGCCTTTGAACCACTCGGTTTAGTATCTCGGTAGTTCCTTACTAATAAGTGTCTTTTTTATTTTTTAGAATCCAAGCACTATGCGTCCACAGAGATAGGTTCGCACGTGGATGGGCTGGAGAGCGAGTGGCGCGCGCTGCAGGAGACGGCGGCAGGGCGGCGGGAGCGGCTGGCGGCAGCATACCAGGCACGCGTGTTCCTGCGCGGCCTGGACGACTTTGCAGCCTGGGCTGAGGATGTCGAGGCACAGCTGCAGAGCACCGATCACGGTTAGACACGCCTGCTATAATAAATAACAATAACTAACCATAACGCCATTTCTCCGCAGGGGTAGGCAGAGAGGACAGACCGCCAAACAACTCGGTCATACCACACACTCCTTGCCTCATTCACATTCATACATACTCTTCTGTTATTACGACTCTTGACATGGCCCAATCAAATATCGCGTTCTGTCTTTTTCGGGCGTCCACGAGTTCTTCCACATTTGCATCATATATTCTCCTTATTATTATTATTTATTGAGCGGAGACAATTTACATGTAGTTCCTGTGAGCACTTAGGCCATAGGCCCATTGTGCTAACTCCCATTTTACCTCATTCCTTTAACAACAACTCAGTCCCTTTAATAAAGTTCAACAGGGTTGTCATTGGGTATGTGGCTATGTCTTCTGGTTCCACATTGTGTCTTCCCAGGTCTCATCTCTCCTCTCCAATCTCCCTTGGTTCCCTGAAGGCCCCACGAGGGAAGAAGGCCTCATCTCTCCTCTCCACTCCTCCATGGTTCCCCGTAGGCCCCATGGGGGAAGAGTCCATTCCCCCGTTGGTTCCCTGAAGGCCCCACGACGGAAGAGTCCACTATCCCTTAGTTCCCTAAGGCCCCTTTATATTGTCCTTACATACCTTTCTTCGTTCATTCGCTCTACATACCCAAACCATCTAAGCGTCCCTTTCTTAATCTTACTCATTATGCTTACATCAGCCTTGCATTCTTTGCGAATCTACACATTTCTCACACAATATATACAGGGTGTATCGGCACTAACCCGACAAACTTTAACCAGCTATTCCTTAGCACATTTGGAGTAAAAAATGTTACGTGCACTTTGCTGTCCGGTAACGTTTTTTTTTAATAAAAAATTAATTAAACATATTTTCACCACATGTCACCACTGTTTTATCCTTTGTCAAAATTTGAAAGCAACATCGCAACTTAACTCGCGTGAACTTGAACGAAGCCCGTATTACATAATCCAGTACCAGAAAATAAATATTTGGGGATCAATGGTGAGGCACGAAATGAAAGAAGGTAGATGGATGGCAACTAAATCGAAGACACTCGCTCGATCTGGATCATTCGCGAACTTTCGACGGCTTGGCAATTATGCCTAGGCCGTAGGCTCGAACCTTCTGGCGAGTTCTCGTAGTATTCGAGACGGACTGCAGTGTTATTGTCATCAATATGCAGGTAGGTACTTGAAGTACGTAGATTACTTTGTTTACGATTTAACGATGCAAGTACATAATTCGGGAGTAGATACTAAGTAGCAAGTAGCAGTTTATTATTAATTATTTAATCTGGATAATTCGACGCCACAAATATTTTATTTAACAATAATGATTATTCACATTTTTCGTATGCGAATCACTGATTGTCTTCTTGTATTGTACACATCAGTTTTATTTTTGTATCTATATTGCTTCACCTCTGGAATGCTCTGGTTTCACCTCTTACGCGTTTCACGTATTAAATAGTCTAATTTTGAAACTAAGAAACTAATTAGAAGATTTCCTGAATTTATAATCGAAGTCCAATAATTCTGAGCACTTTTAAAAACAATTTTCCTCACTTAGGTACTTATCAATAATAATAATTGGATTATTTGAACAGCGCCGTTGTTTTTTAAATCACCGTAAGTGCTCTGTCAAAATGTTACTTGCTAGGCTATCCTACAACGTATATTTTTTAATAAATTTAGTTATTTACAACTTCGCGGAATGTGATTTATGAATATTATTGCTTATGTTAAAAGCCTTCCAGAATTACCGGAATATAACGAGCAGCTTGACACACTTAAGTTTATTTCCACTAATTTGAAGGTACAAAGAATGTATAGTTTTAAAAACAATCCCGATGAATCAAAAAACACACTCACGCTGCGCAACACACTCACACAAAGGAAAGCACTCACACAAACGTCATGACTGCATTGGATTGACCACCTGCAAATGAATGCTGCCAGATTGCTAATTACATAATAATTATTAAATTTTATTTAAAATATCGCAATTTTTTTAAAAAATCGACAATAAATTACAACTATAATTTAAAAAAATATTCTTAACCCCACGCTTTTTCGTAATTGATTAATTAATTCAGAATTTAAACGTTGCTTGAAATAACTAGCCGTATTTGGTGACCAAATCTGAATATCCAGGTTTAGAATTTAAACAATGCTTGAAATAACTAGCCGTATTTGGTGACCAGATCTGAATATCCAGGTTCAGAATTTAAACAATGCTTGAAATAACTAGCCGTATTTGGTGACCAGATCTGAATATCCAGGTTCAGAATTTAAACAATGCTTGAAATAACTAGCCGTATTTGGTGACCAGATCTGAATATCCAGGTTCAGAATTTAAACAATGCTTGAAATAACTAGCCGTATTTGGTGACCAGATCTGAATATCCAGGTTCAGAATTTAAACAATGCTTGAAATAACTAGCCGTATTTGGTGACCAGATCTGAATATCCAGGTTCAGAATTTAAACGTTGCTTGAAATGACTAGCCGTATTTGGTGACCAGATCTGAATATCCAGGTACTTCCTCACCTTCCACTCCTTCCCTTAGCCATAAAACTTTCCCCAATTCAACATAAAAATTGTGTAGATATATCGGATGTTATGAAATGCATGATAATTAGACCCCAAAATACTTAATTATTCAGGGAAATAAACCCCTGAGTCATCAGTTGGAAATACCAACGACATTAAGTGAAATTTTAAACAATGCGATAATAGGAATTAGCAAATAATAATTTACGACATTTTACTCGGAAATCAATAAAGCCAGGATAATAAAAATAGAAAGTTATCACTTACGTCGTCTGTAAGTGGCTTCACCACAGTTTGATAATGCCGTCAGAAGGTGAAACAGCTGTCACGCGTAATAATAATTACAACTAGCAGAACTTGTTTATAAACACACTGTTTTTATAAATTTAATAATAAGACTGTTAAAAATTTAAAAAATCTCTAAATTGAAATGGAGTTCTACAAACTAAACTTAAAATCAAATAAATTTATTGCGAAGGTTCAAAGTACTGTACTGTAATATTATATTAAATAATTTTTACGTGTTTAATTATTGTTTGAAGTCAGATTAAAGCGATTAAAAAACCCACCTGGCAATTCTTATTCGAGTTTCGTTGTATACTTACGTATTGGCGCGCTTTATAATCACAATGGTATGGCATCATTCGTCTCATTTTTAAATATTATTATTTAGTGTGTAGGAAAGAGCGAAGATGGTTTTCGACACACTTGCTTATAAAAGCCCACACGGGACTTGAGACAGAATACGTGTGAAAGAGATGACAGTAGCGCGGCGTTGCCAAGTACTTTACCCCTATACTGGGGCAGTAACGGAGTGTGGAAATTTTATTTATTTTTTGTTTTTAAAAGAAAAAAAATGTTACCGGACAGCAAAGTGCCCATAACATTTTTTACTCCAAATGTGCTAAGGAATAGCTGGTTAAAGTTTGTCGGGTACGTGCCGATACACCCTGTATACAAATATATTTTATTTTTATGTAACTGCTAATCTGGAGTGACCTGCCTAATTTTTGACACCAATCTTGCCACTGATGACAAATTTGACAACATTCATGTCACTTATGACAACAAATTTGATACATATTGATTTATTTATTAAACGCCCATTATGTTTATTTATTATACAGCTTTTACAGACATAATACAGTTAAAATAATGTAGAAATTTAATACCTAAGTACATAAAATAAATATCATTACAACATCAGAGTATATGTTTCTCAAATTTTGGATTCGTCTCATAGTAATACTGCAAAGTTGTAGAAGGACTATTATTAACGGACTTAACTGCATTCAATAACACTAGCACACAAACACTTGCCTTGCATTGAACAACGAGAGCACACAAACACTTGCGTTGCATTCAACAACAAGAGCACACAAACACTTGAGTTGGATTCAACAACAAAAGCACACAAACTCTTGCATTGCATTCTACAACAAGCGCACACAAACACTTGTGTTGCATTCAACAACAAGAGCACACAAACACTTGAGTTGGATTCAACAAAAAAAGCACACAAACTCTTGCATTGCATTCTACAACAAGCGCACACAAACACTTGTGTTGCATTCAACAACAAGAGCACACAAACACTTGAGTTGGATTCAACAACAATAGCACACAAACTCTTGCATTGCATTCTACAACAATCGCACACAAACACTTGTGTTGCATTCAACAACAAGAGCACACAAACACTTGAGTTGGATTCAACAACAAAAGCACACAAACTCTTGCATTGCATTCTACAACAAGCGCACACAAACACTTGTGTTGCATTCGACAACAAGAGCACACAAACACTGGGGTTTGTCTGTGGTGGTAGGGATTTCGGGAATTGAATTTAGAAGGAACTAGGGTCGCATATTTTGAGGCAATTCAACCAATTAATTCTAACTATTTCTTAGTCTACCGGAGGGCAAACTGAAAGAGATGAGTTGTATTGAAGTTGGTTAATCAATAAAACAATAACTAATCTTAAATTTTGACAACATTCTTGCCACTGATGAAAGTAATTTTGTCACTTTTGAAAAATTGACAATTCATGACATCTAACCCTCCTTCATCTCTACAGGAAAGGACCTGGCCTCGGTGGCAGCCCTATTGGCGCGCCACTCCCGCCTGGAGCAGGAGGTGGCGCAGCGCGGCGAGGAAACGGCGCAGCTGCGCGAGACAGCGCAACATCTCACTGCCGCAAAGCACTTCATGGCGCAGGAGATCCAGCAGAGGGTGGATGACGCACTTGCCAGGTAGCCACCAATTATTAATTATTTAACCTTATCTACGCAGATGTTGCACATGTATCACCCACTATAAGTTTCTGCACACTGTATAAGAAATAGGTATACACAAATATTATGAACATAATAGTAATACAAAAACATACAAAAGAAAATAATATGTAAGTGCTTACATTTAGCTCTTATATTACAGTGGCTTGAGTGGCTTAAAACTCCATCTATTATGTACATCGCTCTGCCACTGGACGACAGCCAGGACGAGAGTATCTTTATCTTTATATTTCTGGAAATAATATGTTTGATGATGTGCTTGCAGGTATCGCCAACTGCAGGAGCCGATGTCGATCCGGCGTGACAACTTGGAGGAAGCGCAGCAGCTGCAGCGCTGGGCGCGCGATGCGGGTGAGGAGCTGCGTTGGCTGGCTGAGCGCGCACCGCTCCTAGGCCCCACCGCGCCCGTCTCCGCCGTATCTCTCACGCAGGCGCAGAGTCTGCAGAAGAAACACACGGCCCTGGAGGCGGAACTCCTTTCAAGGTAAAATATTCAAGATGAATTATTTGTTTTTACCCGCACATACGCAATATGAACATGAAAAAATACAAACTGACAAATTATTTATTCCTATTGCGTATATAATTGTAAAATACCAGAAATTAATTAAATAAAAATAATTTTAATCTTCAACCTCTGGTCCTTACCTTTTGACTACATTCACTTATGCAATTATGACATCCGACAAAGACATGGCACGACCAAGTGAATTCAACATTTAATTCAGTTCATGGCAAAAGTCGGAATAGCATAATAATAATATGTATGTAGCAAGTAAATGTTATGTTTATCATTCCAGAGAGCCGATTGTTGGTGGACTGGCCTCGCGGTCTGCGCAGATGCAGCTGCGCGGTCACTTTGCGGGCGCGCGGCTCGAGCAGCAGGCACAGGAGCTGCAGGAGGCACTGCGCTCGCTCAAGGACCAGGCTGCAGTACGCAGGGTCAAGTTGCAGGATGCAGTTGACATTCACATGGTAAGTTTTCCATGGTTTAAATAAAAAAAATTATAGACTATATCACCACTCGGCTTGACAACGTTGTGATAGTGATTACTCAAAACGTAATTATTATCATATTATTAAGTTCCAGAAGAATTGTGTATCTTTTGTTTTTTTTTTGCTGATGTTTTAATGGTTTGCAGTTCCTAGCGGAGGCTGCAGAAGCTGAAGCCTGGCTTGCAGAGAGACGTCCGCTTCTGGAGAGCACGGAGAACGGGCGGGACGAAGATTCGGTGCAAGCGCTGCAGAGAAGACTGGAGGCCATTCAGAGAGAGGTAACAGACACTGTATTAGTTTTTCGTATCTCTCAAAACATAACATTGAAGATAAGTGGATAATTCGATAACATAACTAACCTAACCTAGAGGTGACTGGCGGCCGTCCAGAGAGAAGTATCAGACATTTGCCAGACAGGTGTGAAGAGCGCTGTATTAGGCGCTTTGGTAAATCAGCGCCCGGAGTAGACTGCACAACGCTGCCCCTTCAGACACCCTGCATTACTTGACAATAACAAACCAAACCTAACCTAAACTAATGATAAAAATATAAATCAGTTGAATGCTCTATTGAATTCTCATTTGGAGAGAAGAAAGAATTGACTTATTGTGAAATTAGATATCAGAACATAACCAGAACTAACCTAAGCTAGTTAATTAACTATCAAGCCATGGTTGTGCGCAACTCTTTCGTTCGCAATTGTGCGGGGGGGTTGCGGTATTGCGGGTGCGATATAGACTAAGACAAACAAAACCGAATTGAATTGCCTTAGTGTTTGCAAGAGGAAAATGAGTAGGAAAAGGCCAAAGACTTACCCTGGTCTCGTTCTCCTTAAGCCGCTGGTTCTGTTCTCTTATCAGTTTGCATACAATTAACATTAACACTTAACACAAAACAAAAACACAGTGACATTCACTGCTGCGGGTAAAAATGTTTCACTGGACGATTTTGCTCCAAAATAATCACAGCCGAGTTCAACATATGCGGGTTTCAATATGACACGAAATGTTCGCGGGTAAGATGAAACGATAACACTGATAACAATACTCCTTTGTCTTTGGCCCGGATCACGGAAAGGGGACAAGGGGCAAAGGGGGGTGAAGGGTACACATTTAAGGCTATTCAATTTTAAAACCTCACGCGCAACTACGCCATTTAAAGTGTAGGTAAAGAGGATAGACCGCCACACAATTCTGTATGTTTTAGTTTCAATGATAAATCGGCACTTTGAATATAATTTCTACAGTTTCATAAAAAAATATGACAATATAATTAGGTACCATAATTAATTGACACACCAATAATAATAACAATTGGATAATTTGTATAGCACCATTTTTGTACGCTCCTTTTTTTTTTTTTTTTTTTTACAGTAATACCGCACAAGAGTCCCAACTGCTCCCGTCTGGAGCCAGTGAGACTATGGCATCCCCAATTGGGGTATGTTGTGAGGCTGAGGGTATTGGGGAGGGGAGGGAGATGGGGAAGAGGAATGTGGGGAAGTACCTGGCTATTCAGATCTGGTCACCATTCACATTCTCATGTATGAATGTGAATGCATGTATGAATGTGAATGAAGCTCCTTGCTTCATTCACATTCATACATGCTCTTCTATTATTCTAACTCTTGACGTATTCGATTCTTGATTCGTTTATTCGCTCTACATGAATGCCTAAATCATCTGAGCATCCCTTTCTTAATCTTTTCCATTACATCAGCCGTGCTTTCTTTCTAATTCTCTACCTTTTTAATGCCGTCGTACATGGTTTTACCACACATACGCCTCAGCTATCTCATTTCTACCGCATTCAGTCTACTTTCATCCTTTGCCAGATCCATGCCTCACTGCCATAAATCAGGGTTGGTATTAGCATTCCATTATGGACTGCTAGCTTTTGGACAACTTTTTGTTAGCACCAACCGCGTTCAGTTCTCCATTAACTTCTCAAATGCCAAAAGTATCTATTGGCTACAATATGTTGAGCACCAGCGTAACCATATGCATATCCGACATTAATACATTTTGTTTGTGGGATTATATCCTCGGCTACTACGGTAGCTGTATGAGGTCGCTGGAGCTCGGTGTTCCGAAGATTAACGGAGTTTCCTGCGTTTACCCGTCCTTCAATCTACCTAACCTATAAAATAAAAACTATTAAATGTGTTTCCTTCCAGATTGCCACATTCGACAAGCAGTGCGGCCGCCTGGAGCAGCTGGGCGCAGCGCTGGTGGCGCGTCAGGCGGAGGACGGCGCAGGCGCTGAGGCGCGCGCGGCAGGAGTGAGGCGTGCGCTCGACGAGCTGACTCTGCTTGGCGCACGCCGACAGCAACGCCTGCAGGAAAGCGACAAGTACTTCGGGTGAGTTGAATGACTGATATTTATTACGCACTGACATATGCTAGTAACTGATTAAAAAAACATGTTCATTTGAGGTTAACACGTGCAAAATTGGTGACATTCATTTTTTACAACATCCATTGTGTCATTTTTCTGCACAGGAGCTGGAAATTGAGTGAGGTGGGTAAATTATAACACATTTGTAAAAGTGTCGCAACTGAAAAGTGTAACAAAATATAACAGTTTGGAAACAAGCCCGAACTTTTTTTACCCGATTTGGGATTTGCAATACTTTTTTACTTATTTTATTTTTGGAATAACTTAATAAGCAAAACCTAAAATTGTAATATTTAATAATTGAAGACAATATTAGCGATTCTTAAATATGGTCATATCTAGGACTCGAACCCAGGACCCTTGCCTTGCCGGGGCACCGCTCTACCAACTGAGCTAATGGGACCTTATCTCCTTCGGTCATATTTAACTGTATCATACTTCGAATAAGAACTACCAACATTGTCTTCATTTTCTCAATGCATATTTTTATTGGCTGCTATCTGCTATGTATGATCGCAAGATTCAACTCATACTAAATGCAATCTAGACAGTGTCTTTGATAAATATATTTTATTTTTATTTTAATGTGCGACATCTATTGACTTTTGCCTATTTATCTATTAGCTTGCCGAGCAAGGTTTGAGTCCTAGATTTGACCGTGTCTTTTTCTGATGTTTCTGTTTCAAATTTTCGTTTAATATTGTCTTCAATATTTAAACTTTTTTCTCTGCCAACAATTTGCGTGCCATTGTAAAAAGGACTAGTAATTTGTAAACAGATTTTATTTTCTAGAGCCGAATGGTGATATTACAATGCAAGTTGCTCGTATACTGTCGGATTAATTTATTGACTCCCGCACTTAGGGTAAATTGGTTTGTTCCCCTTTCCCTGATTGGCTGTTCTATTCATTTGAATGTCTGTGGTCCCTAGGAACTAAGATTACCAACATTAAGAAGATAAAGGGATGACTTTATTGACATTACAGTTGCCCTGGCATCCAACAAATCTACACCATCAAAACAATTAGTAAAACACCTTTAGCATCCATTCCTAGGAAACACTTCCTTACAAATAGAGTAGCGGAATCATGGAACAAACTTCCACAACATGTCATCCATTCTACTAACATAGAGTAGTGGAAGCTGGAACAAACTTCCACAACATGTCATCCATTCTACTAATATAAACCTATTTAAAGCTCCGTTGGATTCTCAGTAGGAGAGAAGAAAGGATTAACTTATTTTAAATTTAAAATGACTCAATTAGTGTTAAAGTTACAATGAAATCAGATGTAAGCGCATCAGCAGAATGCTGCCAGCTCATTCAATAATAATAATAATAAATATTTCAGCAACAAATTTCTTCAGAATCCCATACATTTTGCATATTTTTCTCCTTGACTGTATATATAGTAACTGAAGTAACGTTTTAACGCCTCTGTTACAGTTTCCTGCGCGAGGTTGAAGAGGTGCACGAATGGATCCACGACCAGACGGCCGTTGCAGCCTCGGAAGACTACGGAACGGACGTGGAGCACGTGGAGATACTCATCCAGGCCTTTGACAACTTTGTGGCCGGTTTCACTGGTGAGTTGTACAAATATATACACACTTATATTGAGCCAAAAACCAGGTTTTTACAAGGTATTTAAAGTTAAAAAAAAGTCGTTGAAGGCTTATGTGTACATGGGAATGCTGCTTAAGGATATTTGCACTGTGCATAAACGTGAATCCCTTTTGCAAGGCAGAATACAGTCAAGTTAAAATATGCATTTTAAGATAAATTTACTGTAAAACACTTGATTTTTCAACTTCATGCAGAAAAAGAATGCCCTGTTGAGATCCAAGAGATCCATGTCGTAGGAGGGAGGAAACAGAGAATAAATTATTTGGTTGTTTTGCAGCCAACGAGGGTCGTGTGGAAGCTATCGCTGAAGCCGGTCAACGCCTGGTGGAGGAGCGCAGCCCGGAGACGGAGAAGATCCAGCGCCACATCGCTGACACCCGCGCGCTCTGGGAGGACCTTCGGGACCTGGCGCACGCCCGTCAGGAGGTCAGTATTGCTCTCCAGAGGTCATCACACTAACTGTTGGTCACCACCTAAACTAAACCAGAAACTACCATTCAGAAGAAACTATTGGTGTTACCGGTAGATATTAAATCAAATAAGAACGCTTATTAAGTTACTTACTAGTTTATTTATAATCAACGAGACGGTGGATTGCGAACACGGTAGCACTTTGTAAACTGTCGTAATCGGAGGCAATCAGGAATGTAATGAATCAGTTCTGACATAATGCCAATCATCACGTCCGTAGTAATAGAAAGTACTATCGTGAGGTTGCCAAATGAAGCAAATAGACACGGAAATACACTCTAAAGTAGTAAAAAGTCTATTGGATATGAATAACTAATAATGTTTCCTACTCAGTTTTGGGAAAGTTAACATGGTTTTTTAATTAACCAATGTAATGTTACTTATTTATAGGTTATGTTTTATTCCAGGCGCTGGCTGGTGCTCGCCAGGTGCATATCTTCGACCGCACGGCAGACGAGACAATTCAATGGATCGCCGAGAAGGAATCGGCCCTCAGCACTGAGCTTGGAGGAGGTCACGACCTACATGCTATTCAGGTACTTGTGACTTATTACCCATCTCACTTATACTTGTAATCGAGCATTGACAGCCTCCGTAGTCGAGAAGTATCCTCAGTATCTATAAATAGCACTTATCCATACTAGATATTTACCATATTACAGTGGAACCCCAGTAATTCGAACCCCGATACGGGCACTTCGAAAGTTTTTCCAAAAAAATATCCCCTGAAAAAAAAAATTCGTAATTCTAAAATTATTTTTGTCTGTGCATGAAAATTTTCCCGTGTAACCAGAATCTGAAAGAACAGACAATGTATTTTTACGTGGTTATATATCGCCCTGATTAGTATTATTATTTTGTAAATCTGAATCGATTTACATTGAAATGTCGTATTTTTCCAATTTATTTTGAATATCCGAGTTTGAAAGGCCTAGAATGTTCATTTTACAGGGAAATATGTCGTATTTTTACGAATGTAAACCAAATATCTTAATTTAAACAGTCGACTGCGCGGAAATCGGCGGCGATATTTCGATTTATGCGTAAATATATTGTATTTTTACGAATTTACTTCAAATAGGGTCGGCCGCAACGGAAATCGGGCGTAAATTTTCGATTTACGTGGAGACATATCGTATTTTGATAAATTTACTTTCAGTAATAAAATTTAAATGCTGACCATGGCGAAAATCAGCTGCAAAATTAAAATTTCAGCCGAAATTCATTGTATTTTTACGAATTTACGAAAATTTGATTTACGCGGATTTTTACGAATTTATTTTGTAAAACTGAACTTGAAGGGCCGATTGCGGCTGTAATCGGCTGTAAAATTCGATTTCGAGGAACTATATTTTTGACGTCTTTGAACAAGTATATACTGTAATTAATTCCCTTCCTCAAAATTTGAAACTGCTTACTGCAGTTTAAAGCACATATTTTTAGGTTCTATAAGCATATGAGGCACATCAAGACAAGTGATCGCTCAAAACGTTTTTGCTTGCCACAGTATCATCACTATGGTTAAGGGTTTTGCCAATCAGTACACCAAATTAGTGATTTTCCTTTAGATAGGACAAAGACAAAGGCAAATCTTAGCTACATTGTTATCATTTTTCATGATGCCTCTTTCTTCAACATCGCTTCAAACAGTTTGACAGTCCACTTGCCTAAACCGTAAGCCTCGGTTAAGCGATGGAAAACTTTGATATAGTTGAAGACGACGGCTAAGCTGTGTTATTATTTGTTCTTCCTTTTGTAAAGTAGTGTGTTTGTGATTGCAGGCCCTCGTGAAGAAACACGATGCCATGGAGGCCGACTTGGAAGCTGTCAAGTCGCAGGTGGATCGCCTCACCAGCGAGGCTGAACGGTATGCGTTTCTTTTAATTGACGTTAAATTATATTATTTTTAAGCAATAATTATTAGCCTGAAACACTGTAAAATATTTTAGCAATCTTCAAGTCACTGAAGTTTAACTGAAAGATGGCTTCCTCAGAGAAAGGTGGTTTAAGATTGTAGTCATTCTCCTAAAAGCATGCTCATTGTTAGGTTAGTTCTACCCAAAGATATTAGAAGAACGAGATGTGCTATGAGCAGTTCATACTGTGTGGAATTGTTTTGCCGAGTGTCGCCGGTTTTGTTCACCAATACTACTGCACACCTTCGCTTACGCTAAGGTATCCGCACTAATACATAGAACAGATTTCTGTGCGTACACGTCCCGACAGTATTCAAAGTACCCTAATTAGGTAGTACTCCGCCTACGGTCCGGCGGCCAACATAGCATATCTCGTTCTACTAATATCTTTGGTTCTACCTCTTTGAAAAATAAAAAACCTGCCTAGCTCGGGTGAAGTCATCATGCTATCAAAGTTGACATGTTTCAAAGTTGACGTGTTGTCAAAGTTGACGTGTTGTCAAAGTTGACATGTTATCGAAAATATTTATTTCAATTGTGGATATGTCTGTGTGTGATTGTAACTCTGGTTCAATGAAATCAGGTTTGTTTTGAATATAAGTATGTATATAATTTTCTTTCAAAATTTTTACTGATTTTGTCAAGATTTGAACAGACCCTTGAAAAATCACAAAATCTAACTTGGCAAGATTAACGCTAAGAAAATCCAATTAACATTAAAAATGTAGGATTTAAATAATTTTCTAGATAAGTACTTCTAATTGACACTTAAATTCAAAACACATTTGAACCTGAGTTACATTAACACGCTTTAGGCGGGCAGTTCGCTTGGTGAAAAGAAAGGTTGCGTATAAAAATAAAAATAAATGTTTAAATCAAAAATAATGTACATATTGAAATTTTCTATATATTTCTCACCATACAAGTATATTTGGACCTTTTAAAAGATATGTATTGGCATATAATATTTATATAGAAATATCGGATATCAATACCTTTTCTGTTAGGTAGATTTACCCTTCCTGCTGTCAAGCACCGGTAGATTGAAAGGGTAGAACTACCTTTCCCGCACAAAATGTGTTAACAGACAGACTTACAATCTAAATTAGTTTTATTGATACAGTAGAACCTCGTTAATTCGAAATCCACGGGACATCAAAAATCAAATTTCGAATTAACGAATTCCCACGTAATTCGAAATTTTATGAAAAAAAAAAATTCCAAAAATCGATTTTCTCGGCCGCCTCTTCAAATCCGGGTGGTATTTTAGTTGTAAATTCGTATTAATACCAATTATTTCTTTATTTTTGCGGCCGATTACCGTAGCGGCGGGCCCTTTAAATTCAGATATTCGCAATAAATTCGTAAAAATGCTATATATTTACGCGTAAATCGAGATTTCACTGCCGATTTCGGTCGCGGCCTACCCTTTAAATTGAGATATTCGTAAAAATACGATATATTTCCGCGTAAATCGAGATTTCGCGGTAATTTTCCGTCGCGGCCGGCCCTTTATTTCAAATATCTGAATTTAAATTCGTAAAAATACGATATATTTCCGCGTTAAACGAGAATTCGCGGCCGTATTCCGTCGCGGCCGGCTCTTTAAATGCAGATATTCGAAATAAATTCACAAAAATACGATATATTTCCGTGTAAATCGAGATTTCGCGGTAATTTTCCGTCGCGGCCGGCCCTTTATTTCAAATATCTGAATTTAAATTCGTAAAAATACGATATATTTCCGCGTTAAACGAGAATTCGCGGCCGTATTCCGTCGCGGCCGGCTCTTTAAATGCAGATATTCGAAATAAATTCACAAAAATACGATATATTTCCGTGTAAATCGAGAATGCGCGGCCGATTTCCATCGCGGCCGACCCTTTATATTCAGATATTTGATGTAAATTCGTAAAAATATGATATATTTCCGCGTAAATCGAATTTTATCGGCAGTTTTTTGTCGCGGCCGGCCTTTTAAGTTCAGATATTTGAAGTAAATTTGTAAAAATATGTCATATTTCGGAGTGAATCGAAATTTTTCGGCCGATTTCTGTCGTGCCGTATTTTTTAACTCGGATATTCGAAGTAAAGTTAGTAAAAATACGATATATTTACGCGTAAATTGAAATTTCGCGTCCGATTTCCGTCGCGGCGGGCCCTTTAATATTCAGAAATTCGAAATAAATTCGTAAAAATACGATACATTTACGCGTAAATCAAGATTTCGCAGCCGATTACCGTCGCAGCGGGCCATTTAAATTCAAATATTCGAAATAAATTCTTAAATATACGATACATTTACGCGTAAATCGAAATTTGGCCGACCCTTTAAATTCAGATATTTGGTGTAAACTCGTAAAACTACGACATATATCCTCGTAAAACGTATTTTCTCGGCCCTTCAAACTCGGATATTCGAAATAAATTTGAAAAAGTACGATATTCCAGTGTAAATCGATTCAGATTTACAAACTAATAATACTAATTAGGACGATGTATAACCACGTAAAAATACATTTTTCGGCGTTTTACCGCCACGGCTGTCTTTTAGATTCAGATTTACGAAATATTATGATTTATTTTCGCAAAAATCAAATTTTTTCGAATTACACGAACAAATTTTCGTGCGCGGACAAAAATAAATTTCGAATTACGAATTAACGAATTTCGAATTAAAAAAAATTTTGTATGAAAAAATTTTTCAGCGGAAATTTTTTTGACGAAAATTTCGAATTACGCGTTTTTTCGAATTATCGGGGTTCGAATTAACGGGGTTCTACTGTAATGTATATTGTCCTTCACGTTAGTTGACTTGTGTTTTGGAAGACATTTTGTTGGTACATAAGATATTTAGATATAATTTTTAATTTGAGTTCTAAACTAATAGTTTTGTCTTTTCCAGTCTGGGTTCCGCGTTCCCCGACGCCAAGGAGCACGTCAGCGTGAAGCTGGAGGAGGTGGCGGAGGCCCTGGGGGGACTTCTGGGGCGCGCGGCGCGAGGGCGCCAGCACCTCAAGCAGGCTGGACAACTACAGGCGCTCTTCGACGAGTACGGAGAACTCATGTGAGTACATTACCGTGCTATCCAACAAACCAACCAACCACGTAAAGTCAGCAGGACGGGAAGAGAAGGAGACGGGCAAGAGGAGGGTGAGGAAGTGCCTGGCTATTCAGATCTAGTCACCAAACACTGAGAGTCTCCACCACTGGAGTGACCGCGCAAGCACTGTTTAAAATGCGTGATGAAAAAGAAAAGTTACATTAAGAACCGTTCTCATCCCAGGCAAAATTATTAAGATATTGTATGGACATACGTAATTAATACTTTAACCATTATTATTTAATATACCGTATCACTTGTATTATGCTGTACTGTGTATGTCTAAATAAATAAATAAACCTTCTCTATTTATCTGTCGCAAGAATAAGATTCGAGGCGCTCGGTCTGCAAATTTTATATATCTATGGTCGCTCGCTACGTACATTCCAGGTGCTGACTGAGTTGACAGCTCGTCGATCAAATGAGTGCCCTTGGCCATTGATTGGCCAGTTTGATGAATTTATAATAAAAATAATTTTTATTCCAGAATGTGGGGAGGTTGGTGCAATCCCACATGTCCCATATAGATATACACATTTATTGTACAATAGATATGTAAAAATGCAAAAATAGATTAGCAATTAAGGACTATGTGAGCTTGGGCCCAGCCGTCACTCATTAGCCGCATCCTGGCTCCAGTGGCCCGGGGTCTCATCAGGCCAGCAAATCCATTTAGTCCTAATTCCGTGAACATTGTCGATGCGCTGCTGTGTCTTCTGTATCATATTGGATTCGGAGTCGTTCCATCGAGCAAGTTCGGTAGTGACACTATGTCTCACACGTATACAGGCCGGTACAGAATGCTTTGAATAGTGTTTAGGGTTCTCCTTTGTCGTTCGATATCGCCATCGTCTGATAGGTCTTGATTAATAATGTGCCCCAAGTATTTTATGTTTGGAGCTTGGAGGATCATATCGTCCGCGTAGCTTATGTGGTTTTTGCATACATACGACAGCCTGATCTGATGTCCAGGCGACTTGACAACTTGTCCATGTATACATTAAACAGGATGGGGGACATACTCCCTCTTTGCCTTACTCCTGACCTTTCTTTAAATTGTTTGTTTTTATCTTTCCAGGGCGTGGACTAGTGAAATGCTGGCCAGAGTGACAGCACCAGAGCTCGCCGCCGACGTGGCTGGTGCAGAACAACTGTTGGCGCGCCATCAGGAAATACGCACTGAGATTGACGCACGCCAAGAAGACTTCACTAACTTCTACAAGACAGGTAAGTTCCTTTGGGAGTTTTAACATGTGTTTCGTCTTGCTTTCAGTGCTGGCAATACTGTACGTCACCTGACTTAATTAGGAATTTTAAGTTTTCCTAATTCTTAATTAGGAAAACTAAGCTATTGAAACCTGTAAACCCATAACCTCCATTTAAGAATTACCAATATAATCCTCTTTACTTTTCAAAGATTAGATCTTACAGTGATGATCTTCAAAAGTTATTACAATAAATTTAGTATTTGTTCTAATGTATATCGTAACTTGATATATTCAGGAGCAGAACTGGTGGACTCGGAGCACTTCCTGGCTGAGGAGCTGGGCGAGAAGATAGCGGCCCTGCGAAGCCGCGCCCAGCTGCTGCAGGACACCTGGACTCGCAGGACCACCATCTACGAGCAGCATCTGGACACACTGCTCTTTAAGAGAGACGCCGATACTCTGGATAACTGGATCCTGAACAGGTATGATGACACAGGTCACTGATAGTCCACAGGTCACTGATAGTCCACAGGTCACTGATGGTCCAGGGGAAGACATAAAAAGTAGATAGTACTCAGTGGCATGGGTGGTCATAATGAGCCACACTCCAATTTCCAAATGAAGAGCCAAGAACATTGGTGACCTTCCTCTGTTTCTCCTGCTACATACCTTGTCAGTAGAGTTAAATTCAGGTGAAGAAGGTATTTAGTTTCATGTTATCCCAGTATAACGTCCAGTCTCCAGTCCGTGAAATGCCCCCTTTTATGAATCCTCCTTTAATGGCGACCGGACTCGAGGCCCGGCCCGAGCGCGGGTAACCCGCTGCAGGCCGCCTTTAAAGTACCTTTTTGAATGAGGCTGATTTGAACGTTCCGCTCAGTTTGGCGAGCAACGTCTTCAAAGTATTTTAAAGAATGTGGATGCCGAGTTCTTTACACTCCTAGGACACTATTTTGAAGTATACACTTATTGTTAATTACAAATATTTTATTACGTACCTTTTAAAACTAACACCTTCCACTATTTTTCAACAAAGTCGTCATTTAAATTCAAGCACTTGTCATAGCTTTTCACCAATTTACAAATTTACTCGAATTGCTGAGCCCCAAGTCGTTTTATGTATTTTTCAGCAAGATTTTTATCGTTATCGAAGTGCTATGTCCAAAGTCTCTTTATGTATTTATCAGCAAGATCTTCATCGTCATCGAAGTGCTGAGCACCAAGACGCTTTATGAATTTGTCAGCAAGATCTTTATCGTTATCGAAGTGCTGAGCACCAAGTCGCTTTATGAATTTGTCAGCAAGATCTTCATCGTTATCGAAGTGCTGAGCCCAAGTCGCTTTATGTATTTGTCAACAAGTTCTTCATCGTTATCGAAGTGCTGAGCCCCAAGTCGCTTTATGTATTTGTCAGCAAGATCTTTATCGTTATCGAAGTGCTGAGCTAAAAGACGCTTTATGTATTCAAGAAAATCTTTCTTGTAAATAAATTCAGTACTACTACTTTTGAAAATGAATTTGACATTTGCAACGGGCTTTTTCACAGATCAATAAATATGTTTGCAAGTGACGAAACAACAAGCTAGAACATGATTATGATACATTATATCCTTGCTAAGCAAATGATACATATTTTAGGACACTAGAAGCATTTTTTAAGATTCAAAATAGCATACAATCAAGGCAAGTGCGGTGAGTTCCTTCTAGCATATCTGCTACGGATACTCTGACGATTAAAGCCAGACAACGGTTAAGTTTTGAACAGTCCTCGTCTATATATGTATTGTTATTCATTTTCTAAAGTTGTTTGATGTGTTGGGAATACATAACTTTATTTTTCTTTAGGTTCATCTTTAGTCCTTTTTTGCTAGACTGACTTCATAACTGTTTTTCTTAAGACCTCCTTATCGATGGATGACTTCTAACCCCACTATCTTCTACTTCTTTTTACAGAGAGCCCCAGTTGCGGGATGGCAAGTTGGGAGAGAACATCACACAGGCTGAGGAGCTCATCAAGAAGCATGAGGACTTCCAGAAGACCGTGGAAGCCCAGCAGGAGAGGTTCAATGCCCTCAGAAGAATCACACTTGTAAGTTAACCCACATATTACAAAGTTTAAAAAGGAAGTAACTCCACCATGAAGCATTTTGGAATCATGCTTGATAGTAGGCTGACATTTTATGCTCATATTGAGATGATTTGCTGTCACACCAGCTCAAGTATTCTCTCATGTTGGAGAGAATTTCTCTACATGAGGGGGTATGATTCTGAGACTCGTCAGTATCGCCCTGTTACGGCCGTATTTGGTGACCAGATCTGAATATCCACGTAATTCCCCAAGTACCTCTTCCCCATCTCCGTGCCTCCCCACTACCTTCAGCTTCACAAAATGCCTCAATTTAGGATGCCATAGTCTCACTGGCTCCAGATGGTTGGGAGCAGTTGGGGGTTTTTTTTTTAAAGTGTCCTAATTTATGTGAAAGTATTACGCAATGATACAATTGAAAAATTAAACTGTTGATCGACAGTTGTTTTAGCCATGTTTGGTGACTAGATCTAAATAGCGCCTTCCTAACCCCCATCTCCTTCCCCTCCTTACTGCCTTCAGCCCCACAACTTAATTAGTCTCACTGTCTCCAGGTGGTTGGGTGCAGTTGAGACTCTTGTGGGTTACTCACATAAAAAATATATATATATGTGAGGTTATGTTGAGTTACTTCTTTCTTTGTTTGTTTTTATACTTTTTATCACTGTTCCGTTGTTGTCAATGTTGTTTGTTTGTGCAGGTGGAGCAAGCGTTCGGCGAGCAGCGCAACAGGGAGGCCGCAGCGCGTCAGGAGGAAAAGGAGCGACAGGAACGGGAGAGGGCGGAGGGAAGACGCGCGGCCGAACGTGCCAGAATTGAACAACAAAGGCGCCTGGAGCAGGACAGACACGCAACCAAGGTATTTCCCACTCATTACCTTTCATCCTCCATGCATTGTGTTAAATGCAGTATTTTTACTATTATTACTCCGCCATTCTAATATATTACATTTTTTACATTAACCTTCTGAGGGAATTTATCTTTTGCAATGCTGTGAGGAGGGTCTTTTTAAAAAGAGGAAGATCTGGGAAGCTAAAAGAAATAAGTTGTGGGTAGGAATCTAGGGATCAGTGTATGTCTAAGAGTGACGGAAGTATGAAAATATCCTTCCCACTGAAAGGCGATGGGTCATGAAACCAGTTGGAGAGGCCAAAGGATCTGTACAAACCAGCCTCTCCCGATCTGACAGGAGCATCCTGAACACACCTCACCCGATGAAGGGGCCCCTGGCACCCCCTATGGCAAAGGTATTAGTTATCCAATAAATGGTTCTCAGGCCGGCGGTACCCATAGCCGCATCTCATCATTATTATTATTATTATGTAATGAGCAGGCAGCATTCTGCTGATGCGCTCATATCTGATTTGACAACAAGTTTGACAGTAATTGAGTTGTTTTAAGTTTGAACTAAGTCCTTTCTTCTCTCCAAATGTGAATCCAATAGAGCTTTGAATTGATTTATATTTGTTGCATCCATGACATGTTGTGGGAGTTTGTTCCAAGCATCCACTACTCTATTTGCAAGGAAGTGTTTTCTAGGATTAGTTGCAAAAGGTGTTTTGGTAATAGTGTCCACGGAGATTTATATTTTTATTAGTAGTGAAGATTTGTTGGATGCTAGGGCAACTGTAATGTCCAGATAAAAGTCTCCATCAAGTCACCCCTTTCTCTTCTTTCTTGTAAGGTTGGTAATCTTAGTTCCTTGAGTCTATCTTCGTATCGTAGATCTTTCAGAGCTTTAATTGACACTTTAACTGTTACTGTAAAGGGCCACTGTACAAAAGGCAAAGACAAAGAGTATGCATATTTGTCCGGTGTCTCTTCATTACCACCTGTCAGCCAAGATAACACATTGTGTTAAATACAATTTTTTTACGATCACCCTAATACAATTTGGGAGCCACCTCTGGACTGGAGCCCCAAAATACTTGATAAACTTACCTGATTCTGTGCAAAGGAGGGCGGTCCGTCTGATAGACAATCTCTTGTAAACTGACCGATGGCCATCTCTAATGCGCAATGTAGGCATGCTGAGTTTGTTCTACTGCTATTTTAAATGTAGCCTGCTCTAGCGAGCTAGCAGCATTGTTTGCTGGCGCACCGGTGCACGTGCGTGAAACTCGATAAATACGAGCAGAACACCCTTTCACAGTTAATATTGGCATCATCACGAGCTTTCAGAATTCCTTATTGTGATATGTTTTAGGTGGAACCACAACCAGGCACCCCGGACCGCCAGGCGCCTTCCACCCCCACCCCGATAATCAACCAGTCCCAGCAGCAGCACTCGCAGCAGCCGTCACCCATAGCACCCAACCTGAGCGCCACCGACCACTCCAGCCCGCAGTCCAGCCAGGTGCAGAAGTCAGCCTCCGCAGCTCAGGCCTTTGGAGACAGGTTCAAGCGTGTCCCTACGGGAGTCAAGAGGGCCGAAAGCATGAAGGTACGAATTTGATGATAAATTTTTGGTCACTTCTGATTTTTTTTTTAATGGAAATGATAATTTTATTTTGAATATTTTGGTTACAATTTTTCTGGGATAGGTACAATTATTGTCTGTTTTTTTTCATTTGGGGGTCATTTTTGTTGTTCCTTTTAAATTAAATTTCTATGATAGGCTTTTTTTATACTTTTGATTTTGCTCTGATATTTAGCTAATTGCTCTTTTGGGGGTAAATATTTATTTTGCTGGAATACAAGGTTGTACTGATGTTGAGTTAATCGTCTGTTTTTGCTGGAATACAAGGTTGTAATGATATTGAATTAACCGTCTATTTTTTTGCTGGAATACAAGGTTGTACTGATGTTGAATTAATCAATCGTCTGTTTCTGCTGAAATACAAAGTTGTACTGATGTTGAGTTAATCGTCTGTTTTTGCTGGAATACAAGGTTGTAATGATGTTGAATTAATCGTCTATTTTTTTTTGCTGGAATACAAGGTTGTACTGATGTTGAATTAATCAATCGTCTGTTTTTTGCTGGAATACAAGGTTGTACTGATGTTGAGTTAATCGTCTATTTTTGCTGGAATACAAGGTGTAATGATATAGAATTAACCGTCTATTTTTTTGCTGGAATACAAGGTTGTACTGATGTTGAATTAATCAATCGTCTGTTTCTGCTGAAATACAAAGTTGTACTGATGTTGAGTTAATCGTCTGTTTTTGCTGGAATACAAGGTTGTAATTATGTTTAGTTAATCGTCTATTTTTGCTGGAATACAAGGTTGTCCTGATGTTGAATTAATCAACTGTTTTTTTTGCTGGAATACAAGGTTGTGTCCTGATGTTGAGTTAATTGTCTGTTTTATGCTGGAATACAAGGTTGTCCTGATGTTGAGTTAATTTTTTGTTTAAGCTATTTATCAATATTGTTGTCACTTGGGAGCCAATCATCCGTTGCGATTATTGCTAGTTGAAAACTTTTTATATATATATATTTATAAATACAACCAATCGCTCGGGTGGCTAAACGATTTTTTTTTAACATTTCATTTGATTAGATATTTAATTGACTAGGTAGATTACTGTTATGTATTTTTTTTAATTATTTATCGGGAGTAGAGATTTTAATATGTGTTTTTTTTTTCATTTTTAACATTGTTCATTTCCAGATATAATTAAGGGCTATAATATGTGTTTTGTCGCTTTGTAAAGAGTCATTGTTGGTCACATTAACATACAAATGCATGTAGAATTAAACTTTGAAATATTAATTTTTATAACTTAGATTGATTTTTTGATTTTCAGTTCAATTTCCAAATTCAATTCAATTTCAATATTCAATTCAATTTCAATGTGCATTTTAATTTGCTTAGCCTTTATTTTAACCTTAGTTCAATAATGTAGCTGGTTCATAAGAAAAACGTTATATATTATCCAATTGTGTCGGTTTTGTTAATTTCAAATTCACATGTTTTTAACATCCGTTGTGAGTTCTTGGCACCGTAGTGAACTATTCCAGTAAAGAAAAAATGACACTACTGCTCTCTGCCAGTAATTGCAACATAAACTCCATTTATGTAGCAATAACTTATAATTGGATTTTTTGACTTTTTTCTTCCAGATCAGAAATGTTATTACCTAGTTGTTTTTCTGTAGTTTAAAAAAAAAATTAACATTTGGGTAATTTTTTTTTTGATTTCTTTCATAGTTTATTTTATCAATTCGTTCTCTGTAGAGTATTTTATTAATTAGACCGCTTTTAGTTTAAGTTAATTAAAAAAAATATTTTTAATTTAATTAATTTAAAATTAAATTAAATTTATTTAATAAAATTAAATTAAATTTATTTAATTAATTTAAAATTAATTTAATTAATTTAAAATTTAATCAATTTAATTTAATTAATTTTTAATTTGATTAAATTAATTTAAAATTAAATTTAATTAATTTAAAATTTAATTAAATTAATTTAAAATTTGATAAAATTAATTTAAAATTAAATTAAATTAATTTAAAATTAAATGTAGTCAATTTAAAATTTAATTAAAGTAATTTAAAATTTAATTAAATTAATTTAAAAGTTAATTAAATTAATTTAAAATTTAAAATTTAATTAAATTAATTTTTTATAACATTTTTAACCTTTTTTGGAATTTTACGCCTGACTATTTAAAAAAAATTAAAAATGAATATGTACGCTCTGTGGCATAAGACGACAACTTTGGCAGAGCTGTGAGTTCCTTGGCTCTAAATCTTGTAGTTATTGGTTCAAATCCCACCGCACACAACTAAAATCATTTGGAACATATTCTCAGTATCGCTTTGGTGAAAGACCATAATTTAGAATCTAAACTTGATTGAAATGGCTTTAACCGTGTTTAGTGACCATACATAAGCACTTCCCAATCTTCCTCTTCCCCATCTCGATAATTTTCTTTGACCTCACATCATTCCCAGTTTGGGGTTTGCCATAGTTTGCCACTGCTTCCGAGTACTTGGGACTCTTGTACAATGACGCAAAAAAAAATAAAGTATGCCAAAAGAAAAATTTTAACAAAAAAAAAAACAGTCAGGTTTTTAAAATTGTCCAATTAACATATTTAGCAATTTGTTTTGGGGTTTGGTGAAATGAATATATTGAATTTGTGTGTTTTATTTGAAGTGCTTTATTTTATCAAAGATTTACAATTTTTATTTATTGTATTTATTATAATTATTTATTTTTGCCGTCCGAAAAAATTGAAATCTTTGATTTATTATATTAGTTATGAAACAATTTTCAATTTGGTTTTGTTAATTCATTTATAACACTTGTGTTTTTATTTTGTGTTACATATTTGTAAATCGCTGTAATTTGAATTGCACTTGCTCTAACTGTAATTGCCATTGCTATAATTGTAATTGTTACAGCTACAACAATATTATGATTGCAATTGCACTATTTAATATAATGCAATTACTAAATACAATATTTAGTAATTGCACTATTGGTGAAATTGCAATTATAATATTGGTGTAGCTGCACAATACAGTATCGGTGAAGTTATAATTTCTAAAAGTGCAATTACAATATTGGTGTAATTGCAATTGAAAAAATTGGCACGATTACAATGACTAAATCTGCAATACAATTATTGGTGTAATAACAAAATTTCTAATTATTCTAATTCTTAATTCTACAATTACAATAATGCTAATTGCAATGACTAAATCATCAATTATAATTATTGCAATTACTAAATATGCAGTTACATTTGGTGTAATTGCAATATAACTAAAAATTGTTTCATCTCTAATTGACATAACCACATTACAATATATTTATATAATATATTTATCACTGACTAGATAATCCCCTAGTAGTGCAATCAATACCGATTTGTAAGAAAACCAATGTCGCCAATACAAAAAAACTTTCCTCTCCTAGACAGGCCAAAACTGTGTAAAATTACTGATAACAAAAAAATATATAAAACACGCTCATTTTATTAGACAGATTTATTACAAACGTTACTGTCATCTCTCTTTTTTGTAGTTACATATAAAAAATATTTAATTAAAATTCAAAAAGTCACATAATTTGTTTTCAAATTGCGGTTCGTACCTTATTGTTTCATAAAGGTGCATGTTTTAATTTTTTCTGTGGATAACTTCTAGATTTGAATATAAAGCGTGGTGTCTTCTCTTTCTAAGACCGTTTAGATCATATTTCTCACCACAACAGAAAGAAAGTCACAAGGATTTCTGTGAGAGGTTTAATTGATGCTGCAATTTTTGGAAAATATCGAATAGTACTGAAGATATAAACTATCGTCATGTTTATATTTGCAGTACTGAATCGTGTCTCGTTTGACTTTAAAAGACACCATTATATTCGTTATACTAATAAGTTTATTTTGAAAGTTCATAATTTCGTAATTTTTGGAGATACCGAAGTCGTTATTGACCCCACTTCTACAGAGTTTATCTTGTCAGTGTAATAATATATACGTATATATAATATATATACTTGATGAATATTATTATTGTCACCTTGTGCAGCCTGAGACGATAACTGAAGGAACCGGCGACACTGGAAACTCCAACAAGGTACAGAATGAACACACGCCACAAATACGTACACACTTCACACATAACCGCACACACAGCATGGAGCGTGAGACCGGCATGCCACTAATTACACTGCCGCATGGTTGCAACAACACGTTTTTAACAATAATATCAAGAAAATAAAATGTTTGAATGTTGATAAAGCACGGTGAAACTATACAAATGAAAGAAGAAGGTATAACGTGGAAGCAAAGGGTAGAAGAAGTCGAGGACATCCGAGGAAGGCATGGCACCATCATGTGAATCAATTACTCATGAACGGTAAAATGAAACCTATGTGACGAACAAAGAGAGGGATGCAAGGAGAATGTATGAAGTGGAAGAGAATTGTTGAAAAGGTCGAGGACATCCGAGGAAGGCATGGCACCATCATGTGAATCAATTACTCATGAACGGTAAAATGAAACCTATGTGACGAACAAAGAGAGGGATGCAAGGAGAATGTATGAAGTGGAAGAGAATTGTTGAAAAGGTCGAGGACGCCCGAGGAAGGCATGGCACCATCATGTGAATCAATTACTCATGAACGGTAAAATGAAACCTATGTGACGAACAAAGAGAGGGATGCAAGGAGAATGTATGAAGTGGAAGAGAATTGTTGAAAAGGTCGAGGACATCCGAGGAAGGCATGGCACCATCATGTGAATCAATTACTCATGAACGGTAAAATGAAACCTATGTGACGAACAAAGAGAGGGATGCAAGGAGAATGTATGAAGTGGAAGAGAATTGTTGAAAAGGTCGAGGACATCCGAGGAAGGCATGGCACCATCATGTGAATCAATTACTCATGAACGGTAAAATGAAACCTATGTGACGAACAAAGAGAGGGATGCAAGGAGAATGTATGAAGTGGAAGAGAATTGTTGAAAAGGTCGAGGACATCCGAGGAAGGCATGGCACCATCATGTGAATCAATTACTCATGAACGGTAAAATGAAACCTATGTGACGAACAAAGAGAGGGATGCAAGGAGAATGTATGAAGTGGAAGAGAATTGTTGAAAAGGTCGAGGACATCCGAGGAAGGCATGGCACCATCATGTGAATCAATTACTCATGAACGGTAAAATGAAACCTATGTGACGAACAAAGAGAGGGATGCAAGGAGAATGTATGAAGTGGAAGAGAATTGTTGAAAAGGTCGAGGACATCCGAGGAAGGCATGGCACCATCATGTGAATCAATTACTCATGAACGGTAAAATGAAACCTATGTGACGAACAAAGAGAGGGATGCAAGGAGAATGTATGAAGTGGAAGAGAATTGTTGAAAAGGTCGAGGACATCCGAGGAAGGCATGGCACCATCATGTGAATCAATTACTCATGAACGGTAAAATGAAACCTATGTGACGAACAAAGAGAGGGATGCAAGGAGAATGTATGAAGTGGAAGAGAATTGTTGAAAAGGTCGAGGACATCCGAGGAAGGCATGGCACCATCATGTGAATCAATTACTCATGAACGGTAAAATGAAACCTATGTGACGAACAAAGAGAGGGATGCAAGGAGAATGTATGAAGTGGAAGAGAATTGTTGAAAAGGTCGAGGACATCCGAGGAAGGCATGGCACCATCATGTGAATCAATTACTCATGAACGGTAAAATGAAACCTATGTGACGAACAAAGAGAGGGATGCAAGGAGAATGTATGAAGTGGAAGAGAATTGTTGAAAAGGTCGAGGACATCCGAGGAAGGCATGGCACCATCATGTGAATCAATTACTCATGAACGGTAAAATGAAACCTATGTGACGAACAAAGAGAGGGATGCAAGGAGAATGTATGAAGTGGAAGAGAATTGTTGAAAAGGTCGAGGACATCCGAGGAAGGCATGGCACCATCATGTGAATCAATTACTCATGAACGGTAAAATGAAACCTATGTGACGAACAAAGAGAGGGATGCAAGGAGAATGTATGAAGTGGAAGAGAATTGTTGAAAAGGTCGAGGACATCCGAGGAAGGCATGGCACCATCATGTGAATCAATTACTCATGAACGGTAAAATGAAACCTATGTGACGAACAAAGAGAGGGATGCAAGGAGAATGTATGAAGTGGAAGAGAATTGTTGAAAAGGTCGAGGACATCCGAGGAAGGCATGGCACCATCATGTGAATCAATTACTCATGAACGGTAAAATGAAACCTATGTGACGAACAAAGAGAGGGATGCAAGGAGAATGTATGAAGTGGAAGAGAATTGTTGAAAAGGTCGAGGACATCCGAGGAAGGCATGGCACCATCATGTGAATCAATTACTCATGAACGGTAAAATGAAACCTATGTGACGAACAAAGAGAGGGATGCAAGGAGAATGTATGAAGTGGAAGAGAATTGTTGAAAAGGTCGAGGACATCCGAGGAAGGCATGGCACCATCATGTGAATCAATTACTCATGAACGGTAAAATGAAACCTATGTGACGAACAAAGAGAGGGATGCAAGGAGAATGTATGAAGTGGAAGAGAATTGTTGAAAAGGTCGAGGACATCCGAGGAAGGCATGGCACCATCATGTGAATCAATTACTCATGAACGGTAAAATGAAACCTATGTGACGAACAAAGAGAGGGATGCAAGGAGAATGTATGAAGTGGAAGAGAATTGTTGAAAAGGTCGAGGACATCCGAGGAAGGCATGGCACCATCATGTGAATCAATTACTCATGAACGGTAAAATGAAACCTATGTGACGAACAAAGAGAGGGATGCAAGGAGAATGTATGAAGTGGAAGAGAATTGTTGAAAAGGTCGAGGACATCCGAGGAAGGCATGGCACCATCATGTGAATCAATTACTCATGAACGATAAAATGAAACCTATGTGACGAACAAAGAGAGGGATGCAAGGAGAATGTATGAAGTGGAAGAGAATTGTTGAAAAGGTCGAGGACATCCGAGGAAGGCATGGCACCATCATGTGAATCAATTACTCATGAACGGTAAAATGAAACCTATGTGACGAACAAAGAGAGGGATGCAAGGAGAATGTATGAAGTGGAAGAGAATTGTTGAAAAGGTCGAGGACATCCGAGGAAGGCATGGCACCATCATGTGAATCAATTACTCATGAACGGTAAAATGAAACCTATGTGACGAACAAAGAGAGGGATGCAAGGAGAATGTATGAAGTGGAAGAGAATTGTTGAAAAGGTCGAGGACATCCGAGGAAGGCATGGCACCATCATGTGAATCAATTACTCATGAACGGTAAAATGAAACCTATGTGACGAACAAAGAGAGGGATGCAAGGAGAATGTATGAAGTGGAAGAGAATTGTTGAAAAGGTCGAGGACATCCGAGGAAGGCATGGCACCATCATGTGAATCAATTACTCATGAACGGTAAAATGAAACCTATGTGACGAACAAAGAGAGGGATGCAAGGAGAATGTATGAAGTGGAAGAGAATTGTTGAAAAGGTCGAGGACATCCGAGGAAGGCATGGCACCATCATGTGAATCAATTACTCATGAACGGTAAAATGAAACCTATGTGACGAACAAAGAGAGGGATGCAAGGAGAATGTATGAAGTGGAAGAGAATTGTTGAAAAGGTCGAGGACATCCGAGGAAGGCATGGCACCATCATGTGAATCAATTACTCATGAACGGTAAAATGAAACCTATGTGACGAACAAAGAGAGGGATGCAAGGAGAATGTATGAAGTGGAAGAGAATTGTTGAAAAGGTCGAGGACATCCGAGGAAGGCATGGCACCATCATGTGAATCAATTACTCATGAACGGTAAAATGAAACCTATGTGACGAACAAAGAGAGGGATGCAAGGAGAATGTATGAAGTGGAAGAGAATTGTTGAAAAGGTCGAGGACATCCGAGGAAGGCATGGCACCATCATGTGAATCAATTACTCATGAACGGTAAAATGAAACCTATGTGACGAACAAAGAGAGGGATGCAAGGAGAATGTATGAAGTGGAAGAGAATTGTTGAAAAGGTCGAGGACATCCGAGGAAGGCATGGCACCATCATGTGAATCAATTACTCATGAACGGTAAAATGAAACCTATGTGACGAACAAAGAGAGGGATGCAAGGAGAATGTATGAAGTGGAAGAGAATTGTTGAAAAGGTCGAGGACATCCGAGGAAGGCATGGCACCATCATGTGAATCAATTACTCATGAACGGTAAAATGAAACCTATGTGACGAACAAAGAGAGGGATGCAAGGAGAATGTATGAAGTGGAAGAGAATTGTTGAAAAGGTCGAGGACATCCGAGGAAGGCATGGCACCATCATGTGAATCAATTACTCATGAACGGTAAAATGAAACCTATGTGACGAACAAAGAGAGGGATGCAAGGAGAATGTATGAAGTGGAAGAGAATTGTTGAAAAGGTCGAGGACATCCGAGGAAGGCATGGCACCATCATGTGAATCAATTACTCATGAACGATAAAATGAAACCTATGTGACGAACAAAGAGAGGGATGCAAGGAGAATGTATGAAGTGGAAGAGAATTGTTGAAAAGGTCGAGGACATCCGAGGAAGGCATGGCACCATCATGTGAATCAATTACTCATGAACGGTAAAATGAAACCTATGTGACGAACAAAGAGAGGGATGCAAGGAGAATGTATGAAGTGGAAGAGAATTGTTGAAAAGGTCGAGGACATCCGAGGAAGGCATGGCACCATCATGTGAATCAATTACTCATGAACGGTAAAATGAAACCTATGTGACGAACAAAGAGAGGGATGCAAGGAGAATGTATGAAGTGGAAGAGAATTGTTGAAAAGGTCGAGGACATCCGAGGAAGGCATGGCACCATCATGTGAATCAATTACTCATGAACGGTAAAATGAAACCTATGTGACGAACAAAGAGAGGGATGCAAGGAGAATGTATGAAGTGGAAGAGAATTGTTGAAAAGGTCGAGGACATCCGAGGAAGGCATGGCACCATCATGTGAATCAATTACTCATGAACGGTAAAATGAAACCTATGTGACGAACAAAGAGAGGGATGCAAGGAGAATGTATGAAGTGGAAGAGAATTGTTGAAAAGGTCGAGGACATCCGAGGAAGGCATGGCACCATCATGTGAATCAATTACTCATGAACGGTAAAATGAAACCTATGTGACGAACAAAGAGAGGGATGCAAGGAGAATGTATGAAGTGGAAGAGAATTGTTGAAAAGGTCGAGGACATCCGAGGAAGGCATGGCACCATCATGTGAATCAATTACTCATGAACGGTAAAATGAAACCTATGTGACGAACAAAGAGAGGGATGCAAGGAGAATGTATGAAGTGGAAGAGAATTGTTGAAAAGGTCGAGGACATCCGAGGAAGGCATGGCACCATCATGTGAATCAATTACTCATGAACGGTAAAATGAAACCTATGTGACGAACAAAGAGAGGGATGCAAGGAGAATGTATGAAGTGGAAGAGAATTGTTGAAAAGGTCGAGGACGCCCGAGGAAGGCATGGCACCATCATGTGAATCAATTACTCATGAACGGTAAAATGAAACCTATGTGACGAACAAAGAGAGGGATGCAAGGAGAATGTATGAAGTGGAAGAGAATTGTTGAAAAGGTCGAGGACATCCGAGGAAGGCATGGCACCATCATGTGAATCAATTACTCATGAACGGTAAAATGAAACCTATGTGACGAACAAAGAGAGGGATGCAAGGAGAATGTATGAAGTGGAAGAGAATTGTTGAAAAGGTCGAGGACATCCGAGGAAGGCATGGCACCATCATGTGAATCAATTACTCATGAACGGTAAAATGAAACCTATGTGACGAACAAAGAGAGGGATGCAAGGAGAATGTATGAAGTGGAAGAGAATTGTTGAAAAGGTCGAGGACATCCGAGGAAGGCATGGCACCATCATGTGAATCAATTACTCATGAACGGTAAAATGAAACCTATGTGACGAACAAAGAGAGGGATGCAAGGAGAATGTATGAAGTGGAAGAGAATTGTTGAAAAGGTCGAGGACATCCGAGGAAGGCATGGCACCATCATGTGAATCAATTACTCATGAACGGTAAAATGAAACCTATGTGACGAACAAAGAGAGGGATGCAAGGAGAATGTATGAAGTGGAAGAGAATTGTTGAAAAGGTCGAGGACATCCGAGGAAGGCATGGCACCATCATGTGAATCAATTACTCATGAACGGTAAAATGAAACCTATGTGACGAACAAAGAGAGGGATGCAAGGAGAATGTATGAAGTGGAAGAGAATTGTTGAAAAGGTCGAGGACATCCGAGGAAGGCATGGCACCATCATGTGAATCAATTACTCATGAACGGTAAAATGAAACCTATGTGACGAACAAAGAGAGGGATGCAAGGAGAATGTATGAAGTGGAAGAGAATTGTTGAAAAGGTCGAGGACATCCGAGGAAGGCATGGCACCATCATGTGAATCAATTACTCATGAACGGTAAAATGAAACCTATGTGACGAACAAAGAGAGGGATGCAAGGAGAATGTATGAAGTGGAAGAGAATTGTTGAAAAGGTCGAGGACATCCGAGGAAGGCATGGCACCATCATGTGAATCAATTACTCATGAACGGTAAAATGAAACCTATGTGACGAACAAAGAGAGGGATGCAAGGAGAATGTATGAAGTGGAAGAGAATTGTTGAAAAGGTCGAGGACATCCGAGGAAGGCATGGCACCATCATGTGAATCAATTACTCATGAACGGTAAAATGAAACCTATGTGACGAACAAAGAGAGGGATGCAAGGAGAATGTATGAAGTGGAAGAGAATTGTTGAAAAGGTCGAGGACATCCGAGGAAGGCATGGCACCATCATGTGAATCAATTACTCATGAACGGTAAAATGAAACCTATGTGACGAACAAAGAGAGGGATGCAAGGAGAATGTATGAAGTGGAAGAGAATTGTTGAAAAGGTCGAGGACATCCGAGGAAGGCATGGCACCATCATGTGAATCAATTACTCATGAACGGTAAAATGAAACCTATGTGACGAACAAAGAGAGGGATGCAAGGAGAATGTATGAAGTGGAAGAGAATTGTTGAAAAGGTCGAGGACATCCGAGGAAGGCATGGCACCATCATGTGAATCAATTACTCATGAACGGTAAAATGAAACCTATGTGACGAACAAAGAGAGGGATGCAAGGAGAATGTATGAAGTGGAAGAGAATTGTTGAAAAGGTCGAGGACATCCGAGGAAGGCATGGCACCATCATGTGAATCAATTACTCATGAACGGTAAAATGAAACCTATGTGACGAACAAAGAGAGGGATGCAAGGAGAATGTATGAAGTGGAAGAGAATTGTTGAAAAGGTCGAGGACATCCGAGGAAGGCATGGCACCATCATGTGAATCAATTACTCATGAACGGTAAAATGAAACCTATGTGACGAACAAAGAGAGGGATGCAAGGAGAATGTATGAAGTGGAAGAGAATTGTTGAAAAGGTCGAGGACATCCGAGGAAGGCATGGCACCATCATGTGAATCAATTACTCATGAACGATAAAATGAAACCTATGTGACGAACAAAGAGAGGGATGCAAGGAGAATGTATGAAGTGGAAGAGAATTGTTGAAAAGGTCGAGGACATCCGAGGAAGGCATGGCACCATCATGTGAATCAATTACTCATGAACGGTAAAATGAAACCTATGTGACGAACAAAGAGAGGGATGCAAGGAGAATGTATGAAGTGGAAGAGAATTGTTGAAAAGGTCGAGGACATCCGAGGAAGGCATGGCACCATCATGTGAATCAATTACTCATGAACGGTAAAATGAAACCTATGTGACGAACAAAGAGAGGGATGCAAGGAGAATGTATGAAGTGGAAGAGAATTGTTGAAAAGGTCGAGGACATCCGAGGAAGGCATGGCACCATCATGTGAATCAATTACTCATGAACGGTAAAATGAAACCTATGTGACGAACAAAGAGAGGGATGCAAGGAGAATGTATGAAGTGGAAGAGAATTGTTGAAAAGGTCGAGGACATCCGAGGAAGGCATGGCACCATCATGTGAATCAATTACTCATGAACGGTAAAATGAAACCTATGTGACGAACAAAGAGAGGGATGCAAGGAGAATGTATGAAGTGGAAGAGAATTGTTGAAAAGGTCGAGGACATCCGAGGAAGGCATGGCACCATCATGTGAATCAATTACTCATGAACGGTAAAATGAAACCTATGTGACGAACAAAGAGAGGGATGCAAGGAGAATGTATGAAGTGGAAGAGAATTGTTGAAAAGGTCGAGGACGCCCGAGGAAGGCATGGCACGACCAAGTGAAGCAAATAATATTATTTCCACCTTAAAAATGCACCCAATTGTCAGGTATTCTACAATTCACAACCATAAAACATTACCCCAAACCATCTATAAGTCCCCGAACAGCCTGGAATATAATCTAGTATGATAATATTATGTAAGAATGCATGTTAGTATGGATATACAGCAACAACAACAACAGTATTATGTAAGAATGGTTGTGAAGAATGCTAGAGAAAGTGTATAAATGCAGATAATGCAACATTGCATGTTAGTATGGATATACAGCAACAACAACAATATTATGTAAAAAATGAGTGTGGTGTAGAAAGGTATAAATGCAGATAATGCAACACTGCATGTTAGTATGAATATACAGCAACAACAACAACAATATTATGTAAAAATGGGTGTGCTAGAGAAAGTGTATAAATGCAGATAATACAACACTGCATGTTAGTATGGATATATATATATACAGCAACAACAACAACAAAAATATATAAATACACACAAAAGTTAAAACACTGAAAATGTTAATGTTAGTACAACTTGAGCGTCAATTTTTCAAAAACTTTTTGAGCTAGCGCTTGCCGCGATCCACCTAATTTACAGAACCTAAAAATTGTAATAAGCGGTGAAATGTAGGTGGATTCATTGGCTTTATAACCGCACTTAGCAGTTTCACTTGATACACACCTCGAGTGGATAAAGTCGTTTCTTATAATAAGCTTTCCAAGTTTAAAAAAAAAATTATTAGTACATAACAGAGTTGCTCACATAAAAAAAATATTGACCAATTTTCCAGTCTGGGAAATTAAAAAAAAAATGTTACAAAAATAATTTTGCATTATAATATGTATTCATTGTTTTAATTTTGGACAGGCAAAACTAACACTATCTATAAATAAATATCTCATTCACAAAAACTCTTCAAAATTATCCATTAATACTTTTCACACTTAATCCAAAAACTAAACTGTCATTATGTAAATTTTCCTTAAACACATATTGACCTTTGAAATAATTGAGCATTTTTTTATAAGCCCGAAAAAAATAAAGTAACCAGTCTATAAAGACTGTTTTAAAGTTCAAAATCTCCTACTTGCGAACCCCTTTGCGAGTTTTAACTTGTAGAAATCAAAACAGGCTGCTTGTGTCAAGCGAAAATTTAAACCTTATCGCCATATATATGAGTATTATCGTTAGTGACACGATTCAAAATGTTACACGACATGGTGCATCGCCTTAATACAAAAATATCAACTATCAAATTGATTTATTTACCTTAAATTAATATACTTCACATTTAATACAAAAATATCAACCATCAAATTGATTTATTTACCTTAAATTAATATACTTCACATTTAATACAAAAATATCAAGTACCAAATTGATTTATTTACCTTAAATTAATATACTTCACACTTAACACGAAAATATCAACTATACAATTGTTTTATTTACCTTACATTAATATACTTCACACTGAATACTAAAATATCGCCTATACATTTATAATATAATTTGTTTAGAAAATGCATGTTTTTTATTTCTCTAATGTAAATATTTTTAATCACTAACATAGTATATGGCGGCTTCATACTAACTTAATTTACTGCTTCATACTAATCAAAAATTGTATAAAAATTGCTCGAGTTAATATTGACCATTTTTATTGATTCATAATTTATCGTGGTTCAATATTGTAAATAAATATTAAATAGTTCAACATACAGGTAAGATTATTGATTTTAGGGTATATTGGGTTTCTCTGTTTCTAGCCAATAAGGTCTTTTCCAATTTGGACTTTAAACCAATTGATAAAAAGGCTTTTTGGGTATATTCGTAATGGTATGATATTGATTTGGGTTTTTGTTAATAAGGGTTAATAAGGGTTATTTGGGTTTTTGTTAATTATGCCAATAAGGTATTTTCAATTTGCACTTTAAACCAATTGATAAAAAGGCTTTTTGGGAATATTCGTAGTGGTATGATATTGATTGGGGTTTTTGTTATCTGGCCAATAAGGTATTTTCAATTTGGACTTTAAACCAGTTGATAAAAAGGCTTTTTGGGTATGTTCGTAGTGGTATGATATTGATTGGGTGTTTTTGTTATCTGTCCAATAAGGTCTTTATATTTAGACTTTAAAACAATTTATAAAATGGCTTTTCGGGTTTTTTGAATAGATTTTAGGGTATGCTGCTTTTCCAAAATACGTTTAAAAAGGTGGAAATTGCTAACAATTCGAAAAAAAAACAGTTACTTCATAATTTTTTTTTAAAAACATTTTGATTTACAATTTTTTTAATAGTTCTCTACAATCATTCTAAGTTACAATTTACCTAATCCTGCACAAAGTCTCGGTGTAGCCAATGTTGATACAATTTGATCAAAAGTTGAAACGGACCGAGAATGGATGTTGAGTGGGAACAAATCATTATACAGGGAGTATCTGCACGTACCCGACAAACTTTAACCAGCTATTCCTTAGCACATTTGGAGTAAAAAATGTTATGGGCACTTTGCTGTCATTTTCACATTTTTTTTCATAAAAAAATTTATTATTCATATTTTCACCACATGTCACCAATGTTTTATCCTTTTTCAAAGTTTGAAAACCCATCTGGCAATATTTTGTTCGAGTTTCATTGAAAAATGTACGTACTTACCTGCGTTGGCGCGCTTTTACAATCACAACGAAATGGCACGGCACCATTCGTCTCATTTTTAATTATTATTATTTAGTGTGTACGAAAGAGCGAGGACACTTTTTGACACACTTGCTAATAACAGCTGCTGAACACGAGATACAATGCAAATGACAGTGACGGAGTGTGGATTTTTTTATTTATTTTTTGTTTTTAATGGAAAAAAAATGTTACCGGACAGCAAAGCGCCCATAACATTTTTCACTCCAAATGTGCTGAGGAATATCTGGTTAAAGTTTGTCAGGTACTTGCTGATACACCCTGTATTATTATACATAGGTAGTTTGAAATACACCGACCCAAATAGTAGGTTTTTCAATGGGTTTTTATAATTTTCCATGTGTAATATGTGTATATGTTTGAAGGACGTGGTTGGCAAGACACCAAAGAGGACTCCGTCCTTCACCACCAGGAGGAGGTCTCAGAGCTTCCGCAAGTTGCAGCGAGGGGATCCTTCAGACCTGCCCCCAGTTGAGATTGAAGGTACATTTTTTTTGTTATGTTAACTCCTTTGTTGTCATCTTTCAAAATAGAGTTTCAGAGGAAATTTGCAGGTTACAGCTGTATTAACTGTGTATACTTGCAGGTTACTTGGAGCGAAAGCACGAGGCGGGCAGTGGCGGGCAGCGTGCGGCCGTGCGGTCGTGGCGCGGCTACCACACGGTGCTGTGCGGCCAGCTGCTCTGCTTCTTCCGCGACGAGTTGGACTTTTCGCAGGCCAAGGCTGCCGCCCCTCCCGTCTCCATCCTCAAGGTCAGTGATAGTCATGTCATTATCACGGCACTACGTCTATAATTGAAAAATTATTCAATATGTCATTTAGTATGGCCTATGTCATTTTTGGGGATGCTGTGTCAAGGGTATTTTTAAGAAAGTGAAAGTGAATCTAGTTCTTGAAGAGGCCCATCTTTCAGGACAGAGAAATACAAATGGAATCATGCGCATCTTAGATTTATATTTTAACGTATCTGTCTTCAGGTAAAATTTTTTTTTTTCCTTTTTTACATTAAAATTGTCCACTTAGGAATTTTGTTTGTCTCTAAATATTACATAATTGAGTATTGTCACTTTGCACCTTTGCCTACTCGTCGTTAAGAAGACATTTTTTTCAGTACAATCCTAAGCAATCCTACTAGCTAAGTCCTCCATCATTGCACAAGGTTATTCTTGGAAATGTTTGTCTATCTTTTAAAAACGAGAAATAATTGAATGTTTGATGTTTCAGGCGGAATGCGAGAGGGCGTCTGACTACACGAAGCGCAAGCACGTGTTCCGACTGCGCTGCGCAGATGGCGCGGAGTTCCTGTTTGCGTGCACCACGGCTGCTGCGCTGCAGGACTGGGTGGCCAAGCTGGACTTCCATGCTGGCTTGCCGCCTTCGCTACAACTTCTGAGCTATGGAGAGGCGGAGGCACTGCGACAGAAGCTGCATCAGTGAGTTGTTTATCATTCATGCACCACTTCATTTATAACTTGCCTCTTCAGTTATCACTTACCACTTGAGCTATCACTTATAACTTTTGCCATCACTTACCACTTCAGTTATCTCTCGCCACTTTAGTGCATAAGGTTTTACCCTTCAACGGTAATGTTCGTCATCGTTTCAATTAATTTATACTCGTATGTCATATGGCATGTACATAGTGATTATGTTCCATCTTGTTCTGGATCTAATGTTTTCTGTCTTTCTTTCAGTAATGGATCCTCGAGTTCCTCGCCGGCATCTTCTCCGGAGCCAAGACCTCGTCAGCGAACGCAGGCGGAAATCCTGCAGCAACATAGGGCTTCAAGACAGGTAACAATCAACCTTTCTGATTGCTTTTTAAAAATATTATCTAAGTCCTCTCATCTCCTTTTTGAGGAACGGAAGGAGGGAACCATCTAAGCTTTCCTTTCTTTACTTTTCTCATTAGACTTACATCAAGTGCGCTCTTAAAGTGTAATTGAATTTTCTAAAACAAATTATAATAATGAATATTTTTATATTGACGAATAATTTTTTAAAATTTGTTTTAAAATGCAGCTTTTTTGATTTACTGCCAAAACGACAAGTTTGTTTTTGTTTGTGAGTATGGCGGCGATGATGTTACGCCGCTCAACCTCCGTGACAGGCATCTTACCAGACATTGGCGTTGTAGCCAGTTGGAATCGTTTCAGAATGTGCGGTTTTAGATCAATGATCATGAAAGAAAATATTAAAATTAGTAAGACGATCCGAATGGGAAAAATGAACCAAAATGCACGCCTCTCTGATCATCAGGATTGATATCAGCATTGCATTGTTGAAGGTGTGTTTGTTTAGTGATATGTTTTATTTCATGTTTCCAGTCGAATGCTTCATCAGATGCGCCAGTAACGCCTCCCGCACCACCTAGGTCTTCTACTATCCCTGACACTCCGCCCAAAGCAGGTAAAATGTTTTCCTCGTCTTATATCCAAGTACTTACTCCTAACTAGTTAACTCTTTGCACGCGGCCGTATCAACTGTTGTTACGGCAAAAAGTCTATACTCACACGCGGCTGTATCAACAGTTGATACGGAAACTTTGACAGCCGATATTCTAGCGCTCTTTCGTCATAAATGTATTTCTTGCTCACTTGGACATTCGTAGAACTATCACGATGCTGACATCTACAAGAATTTCTCAAAAATAAAATTGTATTTCATAAAAAAGATCGATAATAAAGTGCGCCTCTTTGCGCCTTTTAGTCCTTTAGTTTACATTTTTGTCAACGGATGGCGTTAGTACTAGTATGTCATTCACAACTTTTCATAACTAAAAATGATAAGTGATCATGGTGTCCCACTTGTGTCTATCACCTAAGTACACACACGCCGAGTGAATGGCCACATGTGACCACATTCAAAAGATACGGTACGTCTTTGTGTGAAATTTTATGTTTTTGTTTTTATAAACATCTAAGAGTGTTGACACACGAGGATTTGTTTTCATATTGCGGAGAATAATCTGTTCTGTCTATATAGTCCAATAAATCATGCCAGAATGCTATAATTTTTTTTTTATTTTTTTTTATGTGACACCTCACAAGAGTGTCCCTGCCTGTGCAGTGCACAGACAGGGGAACTATGTCACCACCCGGTTGGGCGGCGTTGTGAGGCGGAGTAAGGTAGGGGCTGTAGGAAGGGATTTGTTAATGCGGGCCTTGAAGAGGCTCGGATTATAGGAGGGAGGAAAAACAGATGCCGGTAGCTCGTTCCACATACGAGCCGACTTACAGAAAAACGAGTCGTAAAAACGGCCCGTTCTCATGAAGCCAACGTCAACCGTGAACGGGTGTTCAGTTCGTGTCCGTCGAGTTTCGCGCACGTGCACCGGTGCATCAGGAATCAATGCTATAATTTGACATTTAATTGTGTGCATACGTATTTGAAAATATGTACCGCGTACGTGTATAGATAAAACGGAGCAAATTAACGCGTTCAAAAGGTTAACAATAATTATAAACTACATAATAACTAACAGAATGCCAATCCACCCCTACCCCCACCCTTATGGCCTCACACCTACCCTTATGACTCCCATTGATATAACCGTCAAATCTGCCCGTGAACGAGTGGTCGGTCAGATTGCGCTAAAATCCAAGTCACCGCTTCAGCCGCACCGACTTTTCTTCATCAATGTTGAAATCGCGCTCCAATTATACATCAGTTGTTTATTAATTTCGCAGTGAATACCAATATAATGGGAGCATATTATGTAAACCAATAAATAAATAAAATTGTTTAGTCCTGTTTGTAGATAGAGAAATATGTTGTTTTTAAAATAAAACATGTTTGTCCAACAGATGGCGTTGTTTTTTCAAAAAAGCATGTTTCTACCTGTCACAGGTGACATCTATATAATATAGGTATATAAAAACACATGCGTATTAGAATGCAATGTTGTGTCAAAATTTCATAGCAATCGGTGAAGAACTTTGGGATATTTTAGAATTTGAAGAAACAAACATTTACATTTTTAGTTATATAGATTGAATGTATCCATTCAAATAATTTCTCCAGTATATTCTCCTCCTCTGATATTGGTTCCGTTTATGCAATCAGTCCTTGGTCCATTTAGTCTTGGGGTTCTTTTGGTTAATATAAATACAGCAGTAATCAGAAAGAATTATCTTCTGAATTCATTTTCTGTCGCAACCAAGACAACTTCCCTGCAAATTAACCTGCGCTAGACTATGATATGGAGCGGACACGAATGGTGATCTTAAATACAAAGCGGTCGTCAATGGCGAGCTTACGAGTTCATGTTAGGGCTCTGAACTCAGAACAATGCGAAAGGTTTTGCTTGCTGGTGCATAAGTTTGATAACCAAACGCTCCAAAAAGAAGATCAATTCCCGGTAAACACAATCAGAAATTGAAATCTATATTAGTATATTTCCACCTCGTTCCAGAGTGGAAGATACTGTCAGTGTGGCCTTGGTGAGAGACAACCGTTCAGAGCTTTGTTTAGTGACCAGATCTTAATAGCCAGGTACTTCCAATCTTCCCCTTCCCTACTCAGTTCATCCAGTCTAACAACATTTCCCTAATCGGTGATGCCGTAGTCCCGCTGGCTGCGGCAGCTTGGATTTGTGCGGCATCACATAAAAATAATAACAAAGTAAGTACCTACCTACTAATTTTTGTTGTGCTTCAAATGTGAAATGTAACACCAGTTTAAATGTAAAAGAATGTGCCTTTTAAAAATCACCATTGCCCACGTGCGTATGTTTACATATAGACGGTACTATCCGAATCTAAATCACCATTGCCTACGTGCGTATGTTTACATATAGACGGTACTATCCGAATCTAAATCACCATTGCCTACGTGCGTATGTTTACATATAGTCGGTACTAGTCAATTCTAAATTACCATTGCCCACGTGCGTATGTTTACATATAGTCGGTACTATCCAATTCTAAATCACCATTGCCCACGTGCTTATGTTTACATATAGTCGGTACTATCCAATTCTAAATCACTATTGCCCACATGCGTATGTTTACATATAGACGGTACTATCCAATTCTAAATCACCATTGCCTGCGTGTGTGTGTTTACATATAGTCGGTACTAGCCAATTCTAAATCACCATTGCCCACGTGCGTATGTTTACATATAGACGGTACTATCCGAATCTAAATCACCATTGCCCACGTGCGTATGTTTACATATAGACGGTACTATCCGAATCTAAATCACCATTGCCCACGTGCGTATGTTTACATATAGTCGGTACTATCCAATTCTAAATCACACGCCCACGTGCGTATGTTTACATATAGACGGTACTATCCAATTCTGAATCACCATTGCCCACTTGCCAGTGGCGGTCGGTGACTTTTAGTAGAAGGGATGCTGGACATCAAATGTTTACACTCGTACTTACTACGTACTTGATATCAAATATGCACATCTAGACGCTAGCCCACGAACAAGATACAATTAGTTACTGTCTAAAATTATCTCCATTAAGCTCCATAACTCAATATTTCCAGCATCAGAATAAGTTTTTTTTCCGCAAATGGCCGAGACACAAAACTTTTTCGCATTAATGAATCAATTATACAACCACACAATTCACTATTATCATTTACACATTGGCAAAGTATCCATCTTATTTTGGGTATTCATTTTTTTTTATTTAAATTATGATTAAAAAGTAAATTGCAGGTTAATAATATTCAATAAGAATTCGACTTCAGTATTCAAGCTCAAAGCAAACTGTCAAAACAGCGCGCGCATACAATCCAATGGATTAGTAATAGAGTATAAGATTCTGTGCATTTTATATGAGCATTAAAGACTTGCTGTCATTAATATCGTATAAAGTTGACGAAGATATTGGCTTGCGGGTCTCAGTGCGCGTGCACGGAAAGAACGTACGTTCTAGTATTTTGGATACGGTTTACAGATTGCTTCCACACCACAGTATTATTGCTTTTATACATGTGTTTTACGCGTTTCACAGTATTTGAGAATGTATGTGTATTTAGACTCGACCGCGCTGTTTGTATCGTTTCGTTCGTTGTGCGTACACAGAAACGGGACCATAATATTCAACTCAAAATTATATCATCAAAGTTATGTATAATCGGAAAAGAACATTTTCAACAGATGAGTTATACAAAGAATCTAAACTATTCTGTCTCCGTAAACTATTTATTTTGCAAACTATGAAATACATCTTTAAAAACAAAAATAAATTCGAAATAAATGAAAACAGAATCAACATTAGAAATAATAATGTATTTTATACTCCCCAAATGAACACAACACAAATGCAAACACACTGCAATTTCATTGGACCTCGTACTTTCAATCTTTTACCGAAAAATATTCAAGTGATAACTAAACTTCCTCAATATTTAAAAGAGTTAAAATTATTGCTTTTCGATACAGCAGTTGAAATTTTTTAAATTTAATTTGTATCAATTCATGTAATATAATAACTTAAATATACAATAATATAATAACTTAAATATATTACCCACGCACAGGCTGCGCCTTAGTGGGATCCCATTATTCGTATTGATTTATATAATATTGTATGTAATTAATGTAAAAATTGGGAAAAATAAAGGAATTAAAAAATATATATTTATGCACAATGTTTGTAAAAAAAATCACTTTAAGGTCACTGTAGAAGTATTTAAATTGCAGTATTGCTGTTTACGGCTAGAAGTCCAAATCTTTTTACTCTGAAAGGTAAGGGATGCGGAGCATCCACAGCATGTATGGACGGACCGCGCCTGCCACTTGCGTATGTTTACATATAGACGGTACAGTACGGTACTATCCAAATCTAAATCCGAAATCTTTATTTTTTAATTTTTCAAAAGAAGCAAACACATTGTGACATGACATTTTAAATAATAAAACAGGAAAACACTTTGTTTAAAGTCACTTTATTGAAATTTTTAAAGTCTACCGGTTTCGGTACCTCCGTACCATCATCAGGACTGTTATAAAAATACTAACAAATACAGAATAATACACATATATATAAACAAATAGTTGAGAGAGAAAGAGATAGAAAAACAGAGAGAGACAGTATCAGTTGTGGGCGGGAAGTGGGGGTGGGGAGTTAGGGATAACAGGAAACATATTTATTATAGGGCTGAATGTTAAGTTTAATTGATTATTGATGATTTCAGCCTTTGAATTGACTGATTTTTTTATTTCCAACGCTTCCAAATTGTTAAGTCGTAAACCTATCTCATTTTTGTGAGGGACTTTAATACCCGTGTCACGGTTAAAAGTGTGATCTTTATTAATTAGATGTTCTGCAAATTCTGAAAATCCCGAACTGCTTGGAGGTACTGAAACCGGTAGACTTTAAAAATTTCAATAAAGTGACTTTAAACAAAGTGTTTTCCTGTTTTATTATTTACTTTATTTTTTAGCTCCCCAGGCTAATTTGTTCAGTTTGAGAAAGAAACAGCTATTAGCCATAGAGTCAATTTCTTCACTTTTCAGAAACAAAAACTTTCAAAAACAATTTAAAAGAAATATCCCATTTATTTGCAATTTGTTGAGAAGCAGAAACTTATGCATGTGACTTCTCAGACTTGACAGCACTTTAAGAATGATCAATTTGCCATAAGCTGAAGGATTGCTTAATTAAAATTTGTTGTTGTTTTTCTAGAGTCTCAGAGACCCGCCATTCCACCTAGGCTGCAGTCAGCTTCCCCGGTGGATCAGACAGACATACTAATCAGGTGAGATATACACACAGAGGTGCCCAAATTCTTACAGGTTGAAATTTCCCCTTAACATCAGCTGCCTGTTTTAATTTATGCAAATAAAACTAAGACAAAATCAAAGTAGATTCTTTTGTTAAATAATTGAGTTGATATTTGAGTTAACGAAGCAGTGCAAGGACGGGTTGTTTCGGAGAATTTGAACAATTCATCAAATTTCAACATTCATTTCCGGATTCTGTGAAAGTCCTATTCAAGTTCTGTTATTATATCATTATAGGCTAGTTGCTTGACAGAACTGAAATTTTATTTTTATTTTTTTATTTATTTAATAAATAGTTAATACATATCAACAAACAAGTCCTGCTAAGCCAATTGAATTGGCTTGTCAACAGGTGCTTAAAGTTTAGTTACATATACATTTTTATAAGTTATAATTTACATCTTATATCTACAGAATCAACAATTTTTCCATACAATTTTTCATACATATTAAAGTAAATTTTTTTTTTCCGAAAGCCAATTTTTCACCATATATTTAACCTTATTCATAGATTTACATTGCTTTATAGTGTCAGGAAAAAAATAAAAACAGAACTTGAAAAAATCTTTCGAATAACTGGAAAATGAGCGTTGAAATTTGATGAATTGTTCAAATTCTTCAAAACAACCCGTCCTAAGTGTAAAGGTCATTATTTCTTTAAAAACACCTTTTGTTTGTTGTTTTTCGTGAAGGGTGTTTTCAGGATTATGTTGAAGTAATAAAACCACTTATGTCTCTCAAATGGAAGATTTTGTTTATTTTTTTAGGTATAGTTAGCTATTCTTGGGAAAAACTGATATAAACACAAAGTTTCGCACTAATTAGATTCACACGGCCCGTTTAACGTTGGTGTGGTAAAGCCGACGTCAAGCATGGTTTAAAACAGTTTTAACCAAACAAACGCCATGATGATAAGTCAAGTTTATCACTGCTCTAACCTTACGCGCCGTGTAATATTTACACCACGTTTTTTAGTAGACCTGGAAATATATATGAATAATAATATACATTGTCTGGTAAACAGAAAACAATTGAAAAAAATGTTAATCGTGGTGTTTATTCTGATATTTCCTTATTAGCATAAAAGGTATATTAAAAGTGTTCTAAACGGTTTTTCGTGACATCTACAGATTTCCAAATAATTCTAGAGCGGGTTTAGCAAGTCGACGACTCATCGCTTTGTTTGTACGATATTTGATGTCTGTCATGCAAATTAAAATTTTCTGCTTTGAATTTCTTTTTTTAAATATCCTGAGATTTCTCGAACACCCTAAATCGAAAAAAAACAGCTTTTTATGTGTCCCTTTCTTAATCTTACTCATTACGCTTACATCAGTCCACATTTTTTACATGGTTTTACCACACACACGCCTCAGGGATGTCATTTCTAAAGCACTGAGTCTACTTTTAACCTTTCTCTACTAGTTCCGTTCCTCACTGCCATTCTTCGAGGTTCGTATTGTCACTCCATTGTCTGGCATGCATTTTTCCTTATTTCCGTATTTAGATTTTAATATAATTTAAAGTTTTACCATAAATATTCCTCAGGGATCTTATTTGTACAGCATTCAGTTTGTTCTCATCCTTATTGGCCAATTCTTACCGTGTTCTGATATTTTCCAATCCAGACACCAAACGGAATCGTCCATCGGCAACGGCAGCCGGCCCATGTCCGACATAACGGGGTCGGCCGGCCCCCCTGGATCCACCGGCTCTTGGGGCCAATCCCGATACGGTGGTAGCAACCGGGATATCAACACCGAATTCATCAACTCGCAAGCGCAGAGTGAGTATTCATCCCACATTAACTGTTTCTAATTGGATTGATTCGTTGTCTTTTGATTGATTGGATGACTTTTGATTGATTGGATGACTTTTGATTGGTTGGATGACTTTTGATTGATTGGATGACTTTCGATTGATTGGATGACTTTTGATTGATTGGATGACTTTTGATTGATTGGATGACTTTTGATTGATTGGATGACTTTTGATTGATTGGATGACTATTGATTGATTGGATGACTTTTGATTGATTGGATGACTTTTAATTGACTGGATTTTTTTTTATCAATTAATTTAGCATCGATTGATAGCTTATCCATTGATGATGAATTGATTTAATAATAAGTTGGTATCAATTATTTTAATATATTGAGTGTTTGGTTTATGTCTGTTTAGTTGCTTTTTCGTGTTGTTTATTGTTTTGTGTCTATTTTATATATATTTTGTCGATTGATTGATTGAATGTCGGATGGCTTATGTATTGTCTGTGATGTCTATAGATCTCTAATAATATTTAATAAAAATATATACAGAACGAATGGTTGTGATTTTGTTAAATGGTTGGTTTTGACATATTAAGGTTGCGGTGTTTCAATCAATCTTTCATCAAACATAACATCACAATTCAAAGATTAGTGCCATTTTGTATTTTCGACAAATGAATGGTCCCCGTTAAACGCCAATTGTCGGCCCATTTCAGCTTTTTGTTGTGATGAGCATTAGCTGAAATGGGCCTAGAAGTGGATTTGATTGTTTTCAAATGTGATGAAATTTGAAACACCTCAAGCTGGGTTATTTATATCTATTTGCTAGTAATGTTATATATATATCTTATCAATTACACAACAATTTTAGAGCTATTTTTATCAATTGCCTCGGTATCAAAACAATCAAAATGCAAACTCACGTGGAGCGAACCCATTTCGCCGTGCCACTTTTAGAAGCTCGGCCGCCCCCGCTTCCGGCGTCCTTACCGCCGCGGAGGCCAACAGACCACCACCACCATGGCGCAAACCCCAGCCACCAGACGCCCGCCCTGCCCTCTGCCGGACACATGTCGAACCACCCCAGCAACGCCCATCACTTAAGTGGACAGATGTCACACTTGAGCGGTCAGGCGTCACACTTAAGTGGTCAGACTCACTTAAGCGGGCATACCTCTCACTTAAGTGGTCAGACGTCGCACTTAAGTGGTCAGACGTCGCACTTAAGTGGACAGGCGTCCCACGAGGATTGGCCTAGGAGAGCGAGCGCGCAGCAGCTACACTATCATCATCAAGAGCAGCGGCAGTCCAGTAATAATAATGCTGGTCCCAACAACAACTGGCAAGATGGGTCGACCGCGCACTTCTATACGGCCAGTGATTACGGTCAGTTGAAACAAAACACCATTCTGCACGTTCTGTGGAAGTGGTCTGCTTTTCTATTTCAAGCAGTAGCAGTAGCAGTAGCACTATTGTACCACTTGAAGTGAAATATTGAAAGAACCAGTGGAGATATTTTAAACACTGAAGAGACAATAGAAACAAGACACAGTTCAGATTCATACAAGTAGAGATTAGCTAAACAGTTCATTTTAAACATTGGGGAGATACATAGTAAAGATTAGCCGAACAGCTCATTCTAAACATTGAGGAGATACATACAAGTAAAGATTAGCCAAACAGCTCATTCTAAACATTGGAGAGATACATACAAGTAAAGATTAGCCAAACAGCTCATTCTAAACATTGGGGAGATACATACAAGTTAAGATTAGCCGAACAGCTCATTTTAAACATTGGGGAGATACACAAAAGTAAAGATTAGTCGAACAGCTCATTCTAAGCATTGGGTAGATACATACAAGTAAAGATTAGCCAAACAGCTCATTCTAAACATTGGGGAGATACATACAAGTAAAGATTAGCCAAACAGCTCATTTTAAGCATTGGGGAGATACATACAAGTAAAGATTAGCCAAACAGCTCTTTCTAAACATTGGGGAGATACATACAAGTAAAGATTAGCCAAACAGCTCATTCTAAACATTGGGGAGATACATACAAGTAAAGATTAGCCAAACAGCTCATTTGAAACATTGGGGAGATACATACAAGTAAAGATTAGCCGAACAGCTCATTTTAAACATTGGGGAGATACATAGTAAAGATTAGCCGAACAACTCATTCTAAACATTGGGGAGATACATACAAGTAAAGATTACCCGAACAGCTCATTCTAAACATTGGGGAGATACATACAAGTAAATATTACCCGAACAGCTCATTCTAAACATTGGGGAGATACATACAAGTAAAGATTAGCCGAACAGCTCATTCTAAACACTGGAGAGATAATAGAGACTTCTTTAATACACTGAACAGATGATAATTGTAATGAAATTACAAATATCGATCAATTTAATTGTGACCTGTCAAAGACTAGAGAGTTGAAACTTCTGACTTCAAATATACTTCAGTGATTTGTTTATTGTACACCTTATATTGAGCCATCAGTGAAAACTCTTTTTTTGGAGCCTTTGTCATCTATGGGGATGCTCTGTGTGTAAAAGAGTGAACCTGGGTCTTGAAGATTGCACAAACACACGCACACTGTCAAAACAAATTGTCTCTAACACTGCATTCTTCAATATTTTTCGTCAAGCGTAACAACGTTGGTATACTGGAGCAATCTACTAAGTCGCAATAAACTAGAATAACCAGCTGTAGTAGAATCATTTTAAAGAGATTCTGTATCGTAGGACTACTGCAGGGTAAGAGGGAACTGCGAAAGGAACTGTTCTGAACCAGTTTGAACTACTATCGGTGTGCGGTCTTTAAAATGATCTTTCTTGGGTTAGGGTGTTTAAAACTGCATTATATTTGATGACTGTCAAATTGACGATCAGCTCCATTTTGTTTTTTTATGTTATGCTTGACAGTTTGACCGTTGTGGTCGACAGTTTGACCATTATGCTCGACATTTTAACTGTTATGCTCGACAGTTTGACCGTTGTGCTTGACAGCTGATAATTTGATCAAAATGTGAAACGTGCTTAAAATCAGGGTCTAACGGAGACCGTTTAAATGTAAAAAAAAATGAAAATGGCGCTGATCGTCGATTTGATAGTTATCAAACTTTACGTTAAGTGTGAATCCCGACCTTAGTCCCCTTGTCATGTGGATTCAGAGCGGAAGGTACTCATATTAGGACTTATACTGTGTTACAGACTAGAACTAACACATCACTGAAGAAATAGGTCAATAAAAGTGTTCTGTAAAATAAATTAATTTTTTCCTTACATCTGCTGAAATTTGACTGATATTTGATTTCATTCGTCTGGAGCTTCAGAGTCGAAAGGTCTTATCTGGCGACATCGGTTTTCTTTCAAATCACACTCTGAATTCACTTCTAGGGATTATGTGTTCAGTGGAACAAACAAAACTGACTTAGTGGATGGTTCCTTTTTTGTAAACCTGTAAATTGCTTTTTTTATGAACTTTAGTAGATCAACTTACTTAAGCAGATTAATAAACATAAGTAGATTTATAAACTTAAGTAGATCAACAAACTTATGTAGATTAATATAAATTCTGTGATTCATTAACTTAAGTAGGTTAAAAAACTTAAGTATTAATAAACTCAAGTGGAATAATACACTTAAGTAGATTGATAAATTTAATTAGATTGATAAACTTAATTAGATTAGTAAACATAAGTTGATTAATACTGTTAAGTAGATTAATAAACGTAAGTAGAGTTATAAAAAAAAAAATTGGCAAGAAAAAATTTCAGCTTATGGCTTTGTAATGTGCAATTTTTATGTAGAATTTTAGATATGGCGGTGGTTTCATTTTTTACACTTAACATTTATTTTTATACACATTTCATGTTTCTTTATGTATCTATAGGTATCGCAACCAGAGTTGAGTCGAACACAGATGCATTGCTTGAGTACAGCACGTTTCAAACTTTTAATTAGACTTCAGAAAAGAAAATTCCAGTGAAACTGAAAAAAAAAATTAAAACAGTGTCTCTGTATATCGTTTATGAAGGGTCTGGTTAAAAAAGCTTTGAATTCGGTAATATAGAAAAAAATCTACATTCCTACTTGAAAAGTGTGCACGTTCAAGTTCAAGTTCGAATGTCTAACGATAGCTAATATCGTGATAATAATATGGTGGTACAAATAATACAATGATATGCATATGTATATGTAGTAGAAGTAATAATTATTATTTGACTTCTCCGTTCCATGATTTGGGCAGCTGTCCATTTATTGGTATCTCGGTGTTGGTAGGCAAATCCTGCAGAGCCTTCGTCAGGGCCTCTTTGGGATGCTGTGAAGGGTGCTCCCACTGCTGTGCAAGGCAAGAGAGGTCAAAAGGCCACCCTCAACCAGTCTCCAACTGAGCCTGCCACTTGGGGTGACCTATGGCAGGGGTCACCCATCTCAACTCAAGTCCACTCCTCTTTGTGTACCTTTCACTTCTCAACAACAGACTTGTCTCAAACTCATGGTTGATCGATGATAGAGACGAAGATGACTTTTCCCTCATTTCCACAGGAATTTGTCAAAATGGTAAATGCGGTAGAACGATAATAATAATGATTGTATAATAATACAAATATAATCAAATATAATATAATACGAACCAAATTCATTTTTAGAAAACGAATTTTACAAAATATATTATGATAAAAGTATACTAACAGACTGAACGATTATTCATAATAGACCCGATATAGTTTTACATGACAAAATTAAAAAAATAACTTATATCATTGATGTCGCTATTCCAAATTCCTGTAATATTCAAAAATCTGTTAATGAAAAAATAAGAAAATACACAGATTTAGGAAATGAGATAAAAAGAATTTGGCATTCTCAGACTATAAAAATATTACCATTCGTTATTTCGGCTACTGGCATTATACCTAGCTCTCTCATTCAAAATTTAGGCGTATTAGATCTATCAAAAAATTTATATATAAAGATGCAAAAATCAGTCATCATAAATACATGTAGGATAACGAAAGATTTTTTAAATATTTATGTTGAGGGATCAGTAGGATTTATAGGCCCTGTTAGAAGTTCTACCGAGCCGAACCCTCTGATATGAAAATATCTGGAGTCGGTGAATTATTTTCCCATTTGATCTCTGGTGAGTTGACGTGTTGTTCTTGTATTGTTTTGTATTTATTTTGCTTATATAATGCACTTGCATAATGTTGATTGACTAGATGATCATTTGTGGAAGGGTTTAGTTTTTCCTATGGGGAAGATTTAACCCGGACATAAAGTCGGAAAAACTTATATTGCGCCGTTTTCGTGAGAAAATCAACTCAAGGGCGCTTAACAACTTAATTTATGCATTGATCACTTAGACTTATAAATAATTCATTTTGGCCTATAACTTAGTTTCATAGGTAGAGACTTATAACTAGTGGCTTATAACTAAGATTAATATCGAGTGATTTACAACTAAGACTTTTAACTAATTTGATGCAATGTATTAAATTAATTGGGGACTGAAAGAAATAAACGACACACCCGGAAAATGATCATTCAAGAAACGATTGATGGACATTTCACCGTAGTAAGCACGCACTACTATTCAGATTCATTCATTGCTACTTTCCCCTAAAAGCTGTTTCTCAGTGATGTTTCATAATTACACCACTGAGGGAATTCTATGTATACATTATATGCAAAACAATGTGTTATGTTCGCTTCAACTCTAATTCCGCAACCTATAATTTTGTGCAACTTTTCACTATTGGTGTGGTTTAAATTTTCGATTAATATTTTCAAATATTTATTTTCCTGCCGCTGAGAGCTGCATTGGAACCTCTCTTTCTAATGTGTGTCGTTCATGAGGAAGTAAGAGAGGTTGCAACTGAGTTATCAGCGGTACGACTTTACATACTATGGTGGATTTTGTTTTTACAGGGATTTCCAATAAGAGGTGTTATTTTGAATAGCCCGCTATTTCGGTAGATGTTACTTTTGAAGCTGTCATTTTTTGACATTTGACAAGTAGAAACTACGTCATTAATAAAAATGGAACGATACACGCTTCAACCACGCATTGAAATTATTAAAATTCACTTGAGTGAATCAAATGCAAATCATCTTGAGTGATGAGGCCCATTTCCACCTCGGTGGCTTCGTCAACAGCAAAATTGTCGCATCTGGGGCTCAGAAAACCCAAGAGTTATTGTTGAAAAGCCTCTCTATCCTCAACGTGTGACTGTTTGGTGCGGTTTATGGTCCGGCGGAGTCATTGGACCCAGGGACCGCGGAAGTACTCTATGACGGGGGGGGGCAAACTTGTTTAGTCACCCTCTTCCTTCAGTCTCCTCTCCAGTCGATCAACTATTTATAAATAAGACAAAACGGAGATGACTAGGTCAAACAAATAACAGGTTCAGTGAATAAAAAACTTTTTTTTTTAAATATTGCTTTATTGCATTCATTGAACGATACCAAAAACGTTGCGTCTCTCAGCCGTCTTTGAAGTAAATTCCCTAAGAATTTCATTTAAATCTAAACTAAATGTTAAAAAAAGTCCTCGAAATCTTTGATTATTTAAATAATGCTATCTCTTGACAATTTTTCTTGTATACAACAAACACTTTTTCATTTATGAAAAAAAGCACTGTGAAGGATACAGATAATCTTTACCAGCACAGATAATTCTTCTTTACACAGGTAGTAAAATTGGAGGGGGCGCGGCCCCCCCTCATTTGATTTTAGGGGGGCATTTGGCCCCCTCTGCCCCCCACTTCCGCGGTCGCTGATTGGACCATACTTTTTCGAAAATGAGGCTGGAGCAACAGTTACGGTGAATGGATTGCGCTATCGAGAGATGATTAATGATTTTTTATGGCCGGAATTGGATGATATTGATCTGGACAACGTTTACTTTCAACAAGACGGCGCTACGTGCCACACAAGCAACGAAACCATTGATCTTTTACGATTGAATATCAAAATAACACCTCTTATTGGAAAACCCTGTATTATTTTGTATTTTTAATGAACATACCGTTTAAATTAGTTGTAAGATAATATTGATGATTCTGAATTTGAAATATGAGATGGACAAATATGACGTATGATAATTAGGTCCCAATGGTCGAGTGGATAACGTCGTTGTCCCGGTAAGACAGAGTTCTTTGGTTCGATTCCAGGTTTAGGCCGTTATCTTTTTATTTTCTCTGTCTTGTTCTGTTTCATGTTTCGTTTAGATTCGTTAGTGTTATCTTCTTCTTCAATAAAATAATTAATTGTTTGTTCAATGTTTTTATTTTTACTTTAAACATATATTTTTTGAATAATTGGTTTTTTCACTACCGGTGTTAAATGTATGGAATCCACATGTATTGTTTCTCTACCAATCTTGTGATTATTTTTATTTGTTTCTCTTTCTGGTTTTAACACTTTTGGTTGTGTATTGTTTGTTTTGCTAACTCACTGTAGCTGGGAGCAGCCATCTCTTGTACACACTGTACCGTGTTAAATGTATGGAACGCACATGTATTTTTTGCACAGTGTCTGGAAATTCGTGGTAAAAATGGGAATTTTTTTATTCGGAGTGGAATGAACCACGAATTTCAAGACGCTGTAGATTTATCTTTAAAAAAATTCTGCAATAAAATTCCATCTCGTTGATGACATCTGTGACAGAAAGCCATTGGCTCTGGACTCGAGATTGAGTTGAACTCGTTCGTGAATGAAATATACTCTCAGTATCGCCCTTGTGAGAGGCACATTCCTTATCATAACACTACTGAAACAGAAGTTGTCAGTGATGGATTTAACACAAAGTCAAATCCTTACTAATTAAACTTAAGTTAATATTTTACCACTTGAACTCAAACTTATCCCACTTTTACTTAAGTCGAAGTCTTACCACTTGAATATAATTAAAACCTTACAAGTAGATATAAAGCTTTAACACTTTCACCCGAGTAAAGCGCCACTCAACTTTAGTATAAGCTTTTTTTACTTGTGTATAGCGCTTCTACCCTTGGAGAGTCTTGTGTATAGCGCTTTTACCCTTGGAGAGTCTTGTGTATAGCGCTTCTACCCTTGGAGAGTCTTGTGTATAGCGCTTCTACCCTTGGAGAGTCTTGTGTATAGCGCTTCTACCCTTGGAGATTCTTGTGTATAGCGCTTCTACCCTTGGAGAGTCTTGTGTATAGCGCTTTTACCCTTGGAGAGTCTTGTGTATAGCGCTTCTACCCTTGGAGAGTCTTGTGTATAGCGCTTCTACCCTTGGAGAGTCTTGTGTATAGCGCTTCTACCCTTGGAGAGTCTTGTGTATAGCGCTTCTACCCTTGGAGAGTCTTGTGTATAGCGCTTCTACCCTTGGAGATTCTTGTGTATAGCGCTTCTACCCTTGGAGAGTCTTGTGTATAGCGCTTTTACCCTTGGAGAGTCTTGTGTATAGCGCTTCTACCCTTGGAGAGTCTTGTGTATAGCGCTTCTACCCTTGGAGAGTCTTGTGTATAGCGCTTCTACCCTTGGAGAGTCTTGTGTATAGCGCTTCTACCCTTGGAGAGTCTTGTGTATAGCGCTTCTACCCTTGGAGAGTCTTGTGTATAGCGCTTCTACCCTTGGAGATTCTTGTGTATAGCGCTTCTACCCTTGGAGAGTCTTGACCGCCTCCCGTCTTTTTCAGTTCATTATGTCCAAGGCTGATGCTTTAATCTCCACAACATACAACAAACTAACCATATTACAACTATCTCTCGATTACCACTTACACTTATTGTGAAATTACCACTTACACTTATTGTGAAATTACCACTTACACTTATTGTGAAATTACCACTTACACTTAGATTTGAGTGTTTCAAACTCCATCACATTTGATACCCATCAAGTTCAACAATCAGCGCCATTTTTAATATTTTGATTCCCATTAAACATCGATTCTCGGCCCATTAAAATCGTGATCGTTCAAACAGGCTTATTGGGATTTAACCGAGACTGTTGACTTGTAGAACTAACTAATCATCAAGTTGTTCTTCCGGAAGGGTGGGCAGAGAGAATAGTTCGCCACACAACTCTGTCACTCACATTAATTGTCCTTATATACCATTCCGTTACTCAGACTTGACATAAACGGACTCGGTTATTTGATTCACTCAGTCGTGCCCGACTAGTTCTACCATTCATACACTTGGTTATTTGTTCAAAGCATCTAATCATCACTTTCTTAATCCTATTGACTATGCTTGCATCAGCCTGTGACACCGCCAAACACGGTTTTATCCATAGAATAAAGAATAACACAAGAAGTAATATAATTCCAATTATAGGCCTGATTTCAGCTTATATTTCAATACAAAACTGTGTGTTCACCATGATTACCAAATCCCGATAAAAAAATCCATATATATACAATTGGATCCATGATAACTCAACACAGTGACAATTCAACACACTTTTAAGTGATAATTCACGATGAAAAAAAAATTAACCTAACCTAATCTACTTAACCCAGTTGATAAAGTTTTTGTTTGATCACTTTCCATGACTTTATATAACTTTTTAAAGATGTGATGATTTATCCAGTCACCATACAATTAAATGCAAGTGTAAGAGAGACAGACCGCGTGCTAAATGGTTTAGAACCAAGAGGTACTGAGTCAGTTTCCATTCAAATTTGTAAGGAAGGCACTTCTGATGTTATATTCTTTATTCTATGGTTTTACCACACACACGCCTCAGAGATATCAGTTTGATGGCCATCAAACTGAACACTTTGAATCACTCAAACCTTAGACTTACGTTGAATAGAATTGTGTATGAATCTAATTGAATTGTGTATCTATTTCAGCTTACCAGCAAAGTGCTGGAGAGCGAGCGGCCGCCGAGAGTTCCGGAGAGAGCGAACTGTCGGTAGGGGGACAACAGGACAAGCAAAAACGCAGTGTGTTTGGTTTATTCAGGAAGAAAAAGCCGCGCCCGAATTCACACAACAACTAAACAAACAATAACTAAGGCCAGGAACAGCTATTGCATAAAAACAATTAAGATGCTTATTTAAGATTGTTTGATAAAACATACTGAATTTAGGGTTTTTCGCAGCAATTCAAATGTAACGTCATCAAGTGGCAAATCAGTGCCATTTTGATTTTTTCCATTTTGAACATGTTAAAGGCTGATTCTAGATCCGTTTCGCTTTCGGACAATTTTTGATCAACAGAAGAGCACAACAAATGTGATGTTGTTATGCTTGCTTGTCACAATTTGACAATAATAATTTGAATAGAATGATTGTCTTTCATCTGCTAACTAAGTCCTCATCACTGCACAAGCAACATCTTTCCACTATAATAATGGGAGTAGGAGGAATTCTGGGAAAGAAACAATAAAAAAGACTTTAATGGAAGTACTTACTTAAAACTGTAACAAAAGCATGTGTGTATTTGTTTAAACATTACTACTTTTGCAATATCTTTTCTGGGTCTTGCCATTAACATAAGTTTTTTTTTCTATTTTTATTTCTTGTACATTTTTTTCTTGAAGTGAAATCATATTTCTTTTTTTTTTATGTAATAATAATTATTAGTTTAAAGTTATTGCTGTCAGTATCACCCTGGCGCTCGGCCGCCATTGATACAACTTTGTTGAAAATGTTTTCAAAAAATTTCCAAAAACTTAAAAGACAAATTGTTTCCCCCTTTTGTTTCATATTAATTTAGAAATAACATTTTTTCGAAGATTTTCATAGATTTGCATTATTAAAAAAAAAAAAAAACAATTGAAGATAAATATTATTCCATTCGTAACAAAGATGTCCATTTGTAAAAAATATTATTCTATTAGTAAAGAGGATGTCCATTTGTGAAAGAATGTTGTTCCATTAGTAGCGGGAATGTCATTTAGAAATTTTCCATTATTGAAAGGTATATTTTCATTAGTATCACAGTGGATTAATGAATTCTGTCTTTAAAACCCAGCGCAGTCAAATACTTCTTATATTATTTTTATTAATGCATAATAGTAATAAATAAATTGGGTCCAATTTTATATTATAAATGATGTAATAATATTTACAAAAACAAAACTAAAAACCATCAATTATATTTTCGCAATCCAAAAATAATTAGAGCGATTTATGAAGATTTTTCAAATCGATTTAAATGAAGCAAAATAAGGTTACATTTCTGTGGCAACACCAATTTCGGAACAAATCACAGTGATTTTGAAATGTGAGTTTATACTTTTTACCCGAATTTCATAATTTGAGCATTTATTCAACATTTATTTTAATTTTATATGTTATAATCTACTGATATGTACGAAGAAAACATGTTTCCATGCAAATATCTGTACTTTGTTAGTGTACAAAGTATTAAAAAATAACAGGTTTAAATATTCATTACCTTTTTGGAAAGTTGAACTATTTTTGTATACTATTGCTAATGTCCTTCTCGGGCGTCAGCGACTTCTTCCGCCATTCACTACTGTATACCACAATGTTACTGTTATAAAACTACATTACATCGTCTTTAATTCGACTCCGTATCTCATTCCAGTGCAGAGATATTGTGTTAAGTATTCCTTGGTCCTCCTGGCAATAATAAGAACAGACGTAAAAAATTTCAGCCATTTTGGTCAACTACTTTTGTACTTTTACGAATTTTTATTGTGAAAAATATGCTCTTAAATCATAGTATTTTATTAAAGTTATACCCTCGTAATTTCAAATAATTTCGGTGTTGCCATTTGAAGCCTGTTGAACGATTGCAAAACACTTTATGGATCACATGTACCTAGTTTAAAATTTTAAATAAATGTATGTTTTTGGAACTACCTTTTCCCTGTTGTTGAATTGTTAAAAATATGTATTCAAAGGTTATTATTATTATTATAAATATATTTGTTCTTGTAAAATGTAAAGAATATTAGAAATATCTTATTTTTAGTGTATGTAGTTTAAGTTCAAATATTTTACTGCATCGGTTTTTATTCATTGTTTGATTTGCTCACCAACTGAGTTGTTTCAATTCACTGTATGAATATTCCCTAGAATTGTGATCGATACCGATTGAAAGGACAAATCCCAAGTATACCAAAGTCCCACTGTTAGTTGAAACTCTAGTGGGATATTCATTAAAAAATGGCTTTATTTAGAAATATTTATTTTATTTTGTCTATGAGACGAGAAAAGCTTGTACAAACCATCGAGAACAATTTGAAGCTGCGAGGTGAGGAGATAAGATGTATAAAAAATGCCAAAACGTACTTTGGAATTTTTTTCACGACATTTTCCATTCCTTGTCTCATTAAATACCCCAAAAAACGACCGTTATAACTTCGTTAACAACACAAAAATAAAATAATAATAGTTCATTATGCACCACTTTGCATACAAATCAGCTCAAAAGTTAGTCATACAAAATGGCTGCCGGGCCTTATCCGATTCTCTCTTGCCATATTTTGTTATGTATAACAAAACCAATATCAAATCAACCGCTTGGAATAACAGCGTTCTGTCTGATGCAGTAATGTTATGCGATAATGGGCTCTCGAGAGAGTTACTTTAGAGTTTATTATCGCATAACACTTCTGTACACCAACACTACTGCAGATATAATCAAACAATGACAAAGCCATTTGCCGCATTATCTGTTTTTAGTACTTACTTTTTGATGTATTTGTTTCTTGTTAAAAAATGCAATTTTCTTTCAATTTTATTAAATACTTATTATTATAATTAATAATTTTCATTATATCATTCCCATTGTGTTTATCCTAGTCTATCAAACTGTCGTTTAAGATAGTAAGCTGAGGGTCCACACAGCATCCCTATCCATTCCCTTCTCCACCATCCATCAAGTATTGGGAATGCCATTTTGGACACATGCCTCATATGGCGATAAGCTGTCTTCTGTCCGTGTTACATATGCTGTGGGCCAACTTCAAAAGGAGAACCGTGGAAAGGCTTCGGGTGCAATACAACAATGCATCCCGTATGATGTTCAGACTTGTCTTCAATGTTCACGGAAGGGCGAGTTACCGGATTTGCAGCTCTAATAAGGTGGCAGGACTGAGGGGAAGGATCAACAACTCCAGAAATCAGTCCTTATCATTGAATTCCGTATGACTCAGATCAAATGGGAAAATAATTCACCGACTCCAGATATTTTCATATCAGAGGGTTCGGCTCGGTAGAACTTCTAACAGGGCCTATAAATCCTACTGATCCCTCAACATAAATATTTAAAAAATCTTTCGTTATCCTACATGTATTCAAAATGACCGACTTTTGCATCTTTATATATAAATTTTTTGATAGATCAAATACGCCTAAATATTGAATGAGAGAGCTAGGTATAATGCCAGTAGCCGAAATAACAAATATTTTTATAGTTTGAGAGCCAAATTCTTTGTATCTCATTTCCTAGATCTGTGTAATTATCATTATTATTATATTATATTGTTTTTTTAATTATGCACCTTCCTCTACCCATTTCCTTCCCCTCTTCACTACCTTCAGTCTAACAATATACACAATTCGTGGATGCCATAGTCTCACTGGCTCCAGACGGTTGGAAGCAGTTGGAACCCTTGTGCGGTGCTGACCATGGCATAGATGTCAAATTGTATAGATATTGGGTACAAGAGGGTGTACAAAATAAATAATACGTCATCATTGTTACTGTTAAATTACATGATATATTAGGAAGTTTACATTTATATTTTATTTGCAGGTTTTGCACGTCAGTGAGAACATCTTATTTATATCAAAAAAAAACTTAACTACAATATACACACATAATACAGAGAAGATTAAAAAGAAATTAATAATTCAACAATTACAAAGGAAATAAAACAGCAGAAGATAATAAAAGCAAGAAGAGAGACATTCAAATAGAAGTTCTAAATATATAATAGAATTAAACGATTAATGAGAACCAACAACATTTCTCTAAGTAAATAAATAGATTCATTTTGTAATTACATTAATGACCAAATAATTTAATGACTTATTGATTAATTATAAACGGCCTTAGGCCCTTGAGACTTATTTAAAATTCCACAAATAATAAAACACAATGAAAGTACTCACAGGACTTTCATTGTGTTTTACAACAACTTTCATTGTGTTTTACACAAGTATTATTTCCCAAGTAAATAAATCCTTTAGCAAGCAATTGTAGATTTACCTTCAGGCTCGAGTAATTACCAAATAATTAGACATTGATTGTTGCCAAAAGTAACATAGTAATTAATGAAGGAAATTTAAAATAGATATTACATCAATATTCACCAACCTTTGAAATTTTATAAACTCTTTGCAAATCAACAACAATTACAATAAAATAAAAACTTGTATCAGTAATAATCCTTAACAAATCGTAATAACCTAAGAATCCTAAGAAACCAATTCCGCGACAAACTAAAACACGGAATCATAATCCCAATATATAAAGGAGGCTCTAGAGCGGACATAACTAACTATCCTCCAATACATACATTACTAAATACACTATCTAAAACCTTTGAAAAAGCCATAAATAATCAACTAATAGAATACCTTGAACAAAATAACATACTATCCCACAACCAATTTGGATTCAGGAAAAATAAAGGCACCTCCGAAGCCCTGGCAACAGTTACAGATTTTCTAAATGAAAACTTAGACAAGGGTTCAAAATGCATATCAATATTCTTAGACCTGTGCAAAGCATTTGATACTATCTCACACTCTAAACTATTACAAAAAATTTGGGTCCTACCTTATTCTTAATATAAATAAATGAACTGAGAGGAAATGGGCATCTAAAGTCTCCCTGCAACCAGTTTGGATTTGGTCAGCGATAGATTCAAAACAAATGGATTAATATCCAACCCAATGTTGAGAACCACTCCGGGTCTCTGTGTAAAATGGTACAATAAATGATTATCTAATAACAAAGTTCAAGTAAAAGAACAAATAAATTAAGTTTGAACATTTTAAAATGTAACTTGTTTGGATTTAGAAAATGATTTATTGACATAAATAAATTCTCCTAATATTACATAACACTGTTCATTATATTTACATTAAGTAAAAAAGACAAATCCTCTAAAATACAATGTATTGTTACCTGTATGCCTCATTATTTCTTTAAAAATAATTTATCCTTACATTACTATCTGAATGTCTATTCTCATTCAACATTTAAATCTAATTAAACATAATTTAAATCAAATATAAAAAAAACACAGAAAGTTTTTTGAAAACCAATTCAAATTAATTAAATCCATCAAAATACGATCTATAGAAATAATATTTTAATTTTAAAACTATAAAACTGTATTAAAAAAAACATTAAAATAATTTTTAAAAAAACAACCACATATTTATTAAGCATCAAAATTTAGTTAAAATAATAAAAAAAAAATTTCAAATAATCCAAACATAAATTTCAAAGCTAAAATTATTTTCTTTTCCTATTTAGTTTAGTTTAATTTCATAATGTAATCATTTTAGACTTGTATTTCATTAAGAATCAACAGATAATGAGTTTTAATGACATTATATAATTTAATTACACTTATATAATTGTCCTTTCTTTCCATATTATTGTATGACTATCAATAGCTGCCATATATGTAAATGGCACTTGTGGCGTTAATTCTAAATAAATAACTCTCCTCAGTACAGACATTGTCTAGTGAGGCGGGGAAACAAAACTATGGAAGTAATAAAAAATCACAATTAAATAAAGGGCCGGGTTGCCGGCACTGAAACTGATAATACTATTTTTCCTTAAAATATGTAACTACCGATAATAACAACATTAACACTACCTAATCTGTCAATAACGTTGCACCGATATATTTGAATAGTACATTTCTGTCACCTAACTTATAGAACTGGTGACACCTAGTGAGGCAGGTAATGTAAAGGATACAATTAAATTATGTATGAATCAATTATGACGGCCTCGTGGTCGAGGCGTAAGGCTCAACTAGTAAAGCGGAGGTCGCTGGTTCAAATCCCGGCGGGCGCAGTCAATTTTATTTGATTAAATTTATTCATTTAAACAATATATAGATTATTTGCGGCCCTGGTGTAAGACCAACATTCAGAATTTAAATATTGCTTGCAATGGCTTTGGCCGTGTGTGGTGACTACATCTGAATATTTTTTTTTATAGCCAGGTACTTTCCCACCTTCATCTTACCCATCTCCTTCCACATTTCATTTTTTATTCTCACAACATTCCCCAGTAAGGAATTTTATTTTAAAAAAATGTGGAAAATTAATTATGGCATATACCTTCTTATATTGTTGTTTTTATTGTACAAAACTGTAAAAATAATATTTCGATGCAATTGTTATGTGCAATGCATTTCACCAAGGAACGTGATCCTGCGATTTACATATTATTTGTGTTATGTGCAGCCAGATAATAATAATATACAGGACCATGTTAACTTTTCAAAAATGCCTTTTTTTAAATTTATTTTACGCTGTGTTAAGGATAATTTATGTATTTGTTGTTAAAATAATATATATTTTGAATGACTAAAGTTTAAGGCTGAGGTTGTATAAGCTTACGGAGATATTCAATATTAATTGAAAAGCTTACTTTGATTATTGATTAATATTGAATATCTCCTAAGCCAAGATGATAATCCATGTTACTTACGTGGATTGTCATCTTGGCTTCGGGAAAGAAAGCAACAATTAAACAGGAGTATACAATCTGCAAGATAACTAGATATTATGAAACCTGCCTCCTAATTTATGACGGTATTAAAAAAACTAAATTTATAAATATTTTCCATATAAGTAGGTACTAATAATATATATTTTTAACAATAACTAACTATAACGCTGTATTCAAAATGAATATTGTGATATTTAATATAAAAAATAAAGAGGTACCTCCCAAGCTATTAAAAAAGTTTCAAACATAATAATTTCCGCTGTCTGTGAGTTAGTCCTTCGTGAAATCTGGTTCAATGAACTCAAATACCACCAATAATATATATTTGTTTAGTTAAACAGAAAAAAGAATGCGTGAAGAATTCAGACTATTTTGTGATCTTTCACAGGTCTGCGCTAGTTAAAAACAAACTACTCACTGTGAACAAGTTCATATACCTAGGCTGGTCTATAAGTGACGAAGGATGCACTGATATATCATTCAATAGACTATCAACAACTGTCTGCCCACAGCGTATTCTGAGATGCTTCTGTCACGTCGCTCTCCAAACTGAGAACTCCAACCTGGAGAAACACTGGCAAAGTGTTTGTTTGGCAGGAGAAGCAGAAGTTCACCGATGCGATGGACTGACCAAATATCAGCTATGTCCGGTGTCCTTGGCTCTGCATGCATTGCAGGACCACGAGGAGTAGAGGAGTCGATTTCATCAGAGAAATGGTCACGATCCCCAGCAATGCTAATATATCATCAATAATAATACCTACCGTCATTGATTACACAGATAGTGAATACGCTCCACATTAAAACTTCCAAAACATTAGAAAATTGCAAGTAAACACAACATAAAGTGTCGAAGTAGTTAAATCACTTCATCTTCGAAATATTCAATCAGTTAGATTTTTAAATTATCGTGTGTGCTGTGCAGTGCTGTGTTTTAAAAATATTAAAATAACATTTTTCAACTGGGAAACATACCAAACGCGCAGGCGCATTATCAGTCCGTCATTACTATCGCCATTGGTCGAAAGTGTCGTCACTTTTGAATAGTGCTAAACAGTTTGCGGGAAACAGGCGTTTGTGTATAAACTAATTACGAATAAAGTTAACATATTTTTAACTCTTTTTAAATAAATTTTAATATGGATTTAAACGAGAACTCTCTTAACTATATGACCAAGGCCAAGGATCTACTCTGTTCGCTGATAAAAATTATTAATGACCCCGGCAACAAATTTACGAAGGAGCAAATGGGTAAAATTACCCCGATAACAACGGATCTGTTAGGAACCACAGGATTGATGGCTGTTCGTATGGGAATGTTGGAAGGAGAATTGTCAACATTAAAAAGTGTAACGGATACTCAGTCTATTGTTACTAACCCGACAAATACTTCATCTTCAATAAATGATTTGCTCGCAGAGGCCGAGGAAAGAAAAACCCGGTCAAAGAACATTATTTTATTTAATGTTCCCGAAAGTATTTCAGAATCAACAACAACAATTATTAAAATGGACAGCGATAAAGTAGTTTCAGCGATTAGTGATATAAATAATGAATTAATACCGAGTGTGGTTAAGTCGTACAGACTTGGTGTAAAAAAGTCCAACAAAATTAGACCGATTAAGGTCGAATTCAATGACTCTGTCTCGGCTCGTGAGGTTTTGACCAGGAACGCAAAACTGAAAAACGGTATAAAGGCCAGTAACGACCAAACACCATTGCAGAGGACTCAACTTCTAGATTTACGCCAACAACTCGAGACGAGGAAGAACAACGGTGAAACCAATATAACTATCAAATATGTGAACTCTGTACCTAAAATTATTGAATGTGCGCCAAAAAACTGAAACAACAAAAAATAAAATGCTACTACCAAAATGTGAGAGGGATCCGCACTAAACTTCCCATGTTGCTGACTTCGGCGGCAACTATCAGCAGTGATATCTTCATTTTAACCGAAACATGGCTCGACTCAGGAATCAATTCTGCCGAATTAGGCTTCCCTAATTTCAACATCTACCGTATGGATAGGAATTCTAAAACAAGTGCCAAAACGAGAGGAGGTGGTGTAGCCATTGCTATCTCAAAAAATCTCAGTTCTTCAAAAATATCCACAAAAAACACATCCATCGAGCAACTATTTGTCAATGTGAACACTTCTAGAGGTAAAATAATAGTGGGATGTGCATACTTACCTCCGAATTCTGATGTCCAAAGCTACAGCAATCACTGCGACGAGGTTGAATCAATTTGTGCTAAATATCCTAATACTAAACTACTTCTAGTTGGTGATTACAATCTGCCACATTATGATTGGTGTAATATGAATTCTGTCAATTCTTGTTCTAATGTTAATATTCGTGTTATTAGAGATATGGCACTGTTCTTAGGTCTAACACAGTGTAATAATGTTCATAATATAGGAGGTCGTACGTTGGATTTGGCACTGTCAAATGTGTCTGACATCTGTGTTGTGAGAAGTACCGAAATTCTATTACCTGTCGATGTTTACCATCCACCACTAGAAATATGCATGTCTAATCTTAAACCAATTCCTATCGTAAAAAAGGTAGTAGAAACTCGAAATTTCAAAAAAGCTGACTATGTTAAAATTTCAAATTTCCTTAAACAGACTGACTGGTCATTCTTTGATAGCGACGATGATATTAATGTACACCTTAAAAAATTTTACTTCATCGTTAATTCTGCAATTGAACAATTTGTTCCTTTAACGACTTACAGAGAAACTCTATACCCAAAATGGTTCTCAAAAGACCTGATAGACTTAATTTACCTTAAAAAATTATCTCATAAGAGATTCAAACAAAGTCGCCTGGCCATCGATTATACTGCGTTTCAAAAATTGAGGGCAGAGTGCAATAAGCTCTCCGCAAAATGTTACAAAAATTACTTTAGTGATGTCGAAGGCTCTATCATGGACGACTCAAATTTCTTTTGGAAATATGTTAAATCCCAAAAAGAAAATGGTACTTACATACCTAGTAGTGTGTCATTCGATTCTAAATTATCCCAAAATCTTCAGGAAACTGTTAATCTTTTTGCTGATTTTTTTAGCGGCGTTTACATTAATGCAAGTGAAGACAGCAATATTTCGTGCTTTGATTTGGTTGAAACTCTTGATATATCTGACTGTAATGTAACCATAGACGATATTATATCTAAGCTGAAGAGTCTTGATTCCCGAAAATCCGCAGGACCTGATAATGTTCCGCCCAGGTTTTTAGTAAATTGTATGCATACATTGTCATATCCTATTCATAAGTTATTTACAAAGTCACTCTCATCAGGTGTATTCCCGGACCTTTGGAAGTTTAGTCTTTTAACGCCCATTTTCAAAAAAGGTAATAAGAGCGAAGTAACAAATTATAGGCCAATATGTATAATGTCTACTTTACCCAAACTTTTTGAAAGCCTAGTACTAGATAAGTTGATATCCCGAATCAATCGAACCATCTCTCCCCTTCAACATGGATTCATTAAAGGTAGATCTACTCTTACCAATTTGATATTGTACACGAATGATATTGTTAATGCCCTTAATGCATCACATCAAACTGATTCCATATATACTGACTTCAGTAAGGCATTTGATAAAGTAAACCACAAAATATTATTACGTAAACTAAAATTGTTGGGAATAAGAGGGAGTATGTTGGAATGGTTTAAGAGTTATCTATTAGGAAGGTACTTAGCAGTCAAGATAGATTCGTTTACTTCTTATACATTTGCTGCCTCGAGCGGAGTACCACAGGGATCTCACTTGGGCCCAATATTATTTTGTTTGTTTATCAATGATATTGTTAATATTTTTACTAATGTTAAAGTCCTGTTATTTGCCGACGATCTGAAGATATACAGAATAATCAAAGACGATGACGATCGCGCAATTTTGCAGTTGAACCTTAATAAACTATGTGCGTGGTGTTCTGTCAATGATTTGCAACTAAATTTAGGTAAATGCCAGATTATCAGTTTTTACAAAGGCAAAAATCCACTTAATTTTTCCTATTTTATGAATGGTACTAATCTTCTTCGTGTATCACAGATTCGTGATCTTGGTGTTATATTCCATGAGAGTCTACAGTTTAACGAACACATCGATGAAATAACAAGCGATGCGATGAGAATACTAGGTTTTATTTTGAGAATGGGAGCAAATTTTAAAAGTATGTCAACATTAAAACATCTGTATTGCTCGTTAGTACGAAGCAAATTAGAATACAATTCCACCGTATGGTCACCGTACTACAAGGTCCATTCTCAATCATTAGAAAAGGTACAAAATAAATTCCTTCGGTACATTAATTTTAAAATGAAAATTCCAATCGAATTTATAAATTACAATAACTTGCTTGCTGAAACTAAACTTCTTAAATTATCTGATAGAAGAGTGTTAATTGATTTGCTATTTTTATTCAAAATTATTAAATCTTTAATTGACAGCCCTAATTTGTTGGAACTTATTTGCATTAATGTTCCTGCTAGGCAAACTCGCAGTAAAGATACTTTTAAATTTAACAAGAACCTCAACACTAATTATTCTATTTTTTCACCAATTCCTAGAATTCACAACCTTGCGAATAAATACTGTGAACTTATAGATATATTTGGTTTTGACAATTTTGTGAGCTTTAAAAGGCAACTTATTTCGATTCTATCGGCTAATAATTAACTTTTATAGCTTTAATAATTTTATTACATCTTCTCCCATTCGAAACCTTTCAAGTAAATTATATCCATATTTGTTTGTTTTTTATTTGCTCTACTATACACTTATAATTGTATGCATATACCTACTAACTACTTTTTATACATAACACTATGTTCCATCTCAGATCTTATTATTTCTTATTCATGTCGATATTGCTAAATTCTATTAGTTTTTGCTTTTTACAGGTGCAACTCTTATTTTGTTATTTTTTTTTTAAATCTCTGTTATAATGTTCTTTACCTCACGAGTAAGTTACACTCTAATTTATATTGGTTTATCGATTTGTTAAACACACAATTAATACTGGGTTTAAACACACCCACTTACTTACTTTTTATGTTGAACTTTCTTTTACTTACTATTTCATGCTTGGGTATATTTTATATTGAATCCATCTTATTAGTGTTTTGCTAATTTGCACAAAATTTTATTATATGTGTTGCTTTCTTACAATTAACTCCATTTATCTTCTTATGTTCAATTATTGTAATCAATGTAAATGTATATTTTCATGTAAAAGCCCATTAGGGCGTAAATAAAATAATAAATAATAAATAAAATGCGGCAACAACTGAACAAAACAAAAGGTCCAAATAAACCTGAGTACTTATATTAAAATCACAAAATGAGAGTTTATACTACTACCACTGAACTGACGTCACATTACTCTGCGGTGAGAACTTATCAACTTTTTTTCAAAGACTTTGGATAAACCGATTTAAGTGTATTTTTCGGTGTATATGTATAGAAGTTGGTTATCTTTTGTAAATTATTTGATTAAAAAAATGGTAAATGAGTTAAAATTAATAATAAGTATCGTAACCTGTTTAAAATTATTAATTAAGCAAGAAAGTGTAACTGAGCAGGTATTCAAAATAAGTTATATAGTGTTGCTACTCGCACGTTATGTCCAGCGTCAGGGGGGGTTCAGGGTCATACATAGAATGTGGCTGCCATGAGATTGTTGCTCTCCTCAAGTGATGTCCAGTGGCGTAGATAGAATGTGGCTGCCATGATATTGTTGCTCTCCTCAAGTGATGTCCAGTGGCGTAGATAGAATGTGGCTGCCATGATATTGTTGCTCTCCTCAAGTGATGTCCAGTGGCGTAGATAGAATGTGACTGCGTTAAAAGTGTTGCTTCCCAAGTGATGTCCAGTGTTATAGATAGACTGTGGCTGCCTTGAGAGTGTTGCCCCCATCAAGTGATTCCCTGCAACAGATTGTTCGTATTTCAAATAAATATCTCGGAAGATAACATTTAACTAACAATGTTCATATAGTAATGATTAATATTATATCTACACATTTGAAAGAACTATAATAAACTTAAAAGGTAGTAATGGTTGAAAGAGAATAATATATCTAAATCTTATTTTAGCAATGTGATTAGATAAGAACAGATAATGTTAAAATTAATCAATGGATATTGCGTACATTAATAAATTACCTACGCATGGATGTTCGCCTCTTTATGGATGAAATAAGTAAACAAATCCACCATGGAGTGCTGATACCAACCCTGATGTTTTGCAGTTAGGCATGGAACTGGCAGACGAAGGATGAAGGCAGACTGAAAATAAAAATGTGATTCCTGAGACATACGTGTGGTAAAATCATGTACTACCGTGGTACAAATCTGGAGATCCGTAAAAAATACAAGGCGTAATGGATAAGATAAATAAAAGTAACGCTTAGAGCGGATGAACGAAGAAAGGAGTGGAAGGAGGATATATGGCGAGGAAGTGAATGGTAAAAGAAGTTGGGAATGCCCGAGGAAGACACAGCACGATCAAGTAAATCAAAAACTTGAGTCAGGTCATGGTCAAGAGCCAGAATAACAAGAGTATATGAATGTGTATGAAGTAAGGAGTGTATAGCAAAACAGAGTTGAGTGGCGGTCTATCATCTCTGGGGAAACCGCGTGATGATTAACTAGTTAGTGACTCACCAGCGGGGGATCTGTATAAATCAGTCTTCCCGAGAGTACGATGTCTTGATCCTGGTCCTGATCCTTAGACAGTCTCTTCATGAACTCAGCGCGGTACTCAAATGGAGGCAGGGCTTTAAGCAAACAAACAAAATATAAACGTTAACTAATATTTGATGATCATTCGGGTTTTGGAATGTAAATTTTTTGGGAAGTTGTTTATTCAAGAAATTGTTCACTTTAGAGGCAGAGAGAATCAGGTAGATAATTCTCAAAGATGTTCATTCAGCATAGACATATGAATATTAGTAGACCTGCCTTAAGTGATTAAAAGCGTATTATTCCCCACTCCCCATACCGGTTCCATTGGAGCCGGCTGTGCTCGCGTATGGCCTCAAGTGAATTTAGAAAACGTGACGTCATCATTCTTTTTGCGAACTATGGTCGAGGCATAATCGGTTCATTTTACGAAATAACACGGCAAAATGGTGGCTTGTGCTATGAAAACTTGTAAAAATAGATGTGAAAAAGAGAATAAACCCAATTGTCGTATTACATTCCAAATATAAGCATTATTTTACTTTATTTTAAGCATATTCACAACGTATAATATGGATCAGTTGTAGAAACATATACTATCACATCGAGATACGTCTGGACGCGAAACACAAAGCTGGTTGGTTGCTGGGAAGTAAATTATGAACATTTATAAAAGTGTCTTAACTAAATACGTAAACGAAATATTCGACTCTGAAAATAGAAGAAATTTATTTTGCCGAATTTGGACTTGGCGAATTTGTTCATAATGTGGCGAGTAATTTGCGCTCCTATGTAAAAATGTCTATTCATTCAAAAGCAGATTTTACTTTTAAGAACTAAATGGTGATATTATAATGCGAGATGCCTATTTACTGTCAGATTGATTTATTGACGAATCACAGTCAGCTTTCCTCTCTGCGTCCCGCAACTCTTGTTTTAACCCCTCGTCCTTAACTTCTCGTCTATTAATATTCATATGTCTGTGTCATTCAGGATGTTAGCGAGCCAAGATTTCATTCGGACAAAGAGATTCAAGAAAATTTCAAATTTCAAGAGTTCATTCGGTCATTATGTGCAGAAGATATAAAGTTCATTTTTAAAGATTCTGATCGTCATACTAAAAATGTTTCATTTGAATATTTTTATTCATAAATATTGATTTAAAAACGATCTTAAACCCCACACTCCGAAACGATGCCAACTCCCTACCCTCGCTGTGATAGAGATATTTATTTCTGTCAAGTTGCTTACTGATATACGGGGCATATGACACAGAAAATGCCAATTTGACATCAACATCGCCAAATTCACGAACATGTCGTTTTAGCAGCAAATCAAAAATACCACATTTCAAAATGATACAGAAAATTATTGATATTGAAAATACCGTATTGTTGTTCAATCAGAGAGATGATTCATTTAATAGAACGTTTATTTGTAAATTTTGTTAGGAAAATTGTTAATTTATAAATTTTTTAAGGTGAATTTTAAAATCCCGCAAGTACTAGTATAGATTACCCCTTTTCAATGAATGCTTTGAAAGCACAAACGATTTAACCTTTTTGTGATCCGCTATTTCGCTTTTCCGCTACTCAATGCCTACTGTTATTCCTACTGCAACTTGTAAACCTACCAACAGCTATAATCTGAAAAACTGCATTATTTTGTTTCAGCGTAACAAATCACAGGCATTTTTTCAATGTGACCACCGCACAAGATTATAAACTGCTTCCAACTATCTAGAACAAGTGGGGCTATGGCATATACAATAAGGCAATGCTCTTAGGCTAAAGGTTAGTGGGAGAAGAAAGAGATGAGGAAGGCTGGGCGTTAACTAACTATTCAGATCTGGTAACCAAACATGGCTAAAACCATTTCAAGCAACGTGTCGAATCAAAAAAACATTTAAGAAAGTGAACTAGGTGCGCAAGTTTAAAGAAAGATAAGTTTACCTGTTGAAGTGAGTTGAGCAGGAGGTTCCTGGAGCATGTGTTCAGTGTTCAGTCAGCAGGCGCTGCATCTGCCTTGTCTCTTGCTTGGATTGCGTATTGCATAGACTGGCCAGGGTAGCCATAGCTTCACTATTCTACTAAATACTAACTTGTCACTGCTACAGACTGATGTACACTTTAGTGCATATTTCATGTGCTACAAGTGTTTTAACCAAGACCACAATTAATTAGATTTTCATTATTTATTAATAAGATAATGTTTAGTTTATACGTGTAAGTCTTTTAGAGGACACTTCACTTTACACCGCCCTCGAGGTGATTTTCTCACGAAAACGGCGCTATTCAAATAATTCAATAATTTTTATTTATTTATTTAATATTCACATGTTTTATTATTTCACCAGGATATATTTTAAACCTTACAAAATGCTTTAATATGGATGTGTTGATATGGTCAGGGAGCCGCAGAAGGAGTCCGTTGACGTACTGGCCGATTCCTCCTGAGCTAGGCGCTTCAATTCAGGGTTCAATGCCAACATTGAGAAGAGAGGGGTTGCGGCATACGACTTCTGGATCTCGAGGTAGCGGACATTGTTCCAGTTGGCCGTCCCCAGATGCTGAAGGAGCTCCACTTTTTTCACCCTCCCTGGGTCGGCCGATGGTATCTTCGGCTGCTTTAGGTCAGTTGTCCACTCCCCGAGATCCAAGTCACGAGACGGCTTATTCGGATGGACGAGTCCCATTCCCAAATCTCCTGCCAATTCCTCCCGAAGCGACGCAGGGGTGTCCAGGGAGATGCTGTCCTCGTCATCGTCATCCGAGGCGCCACGGACGGGAGCCTCCGAACGCTTTTCCAGCAGCAGACGCAACATTTCCTGCATCTGGGACATCTGCTGCGTTAATACGTCAATTCGCGGGTCGGCGGGAGCTAATTCACAAACCCTCTGCCTCTTGGCTTTGCCTTCGCCGTAGACCCTCGGACGCTTCCCCCGCGTGTCCGTGTGAATCACCTTCATGACTTCCGCCCTCGAAAATTCGGCTTCCCCGCTCTCGGAACGTTCGGAATCCGACATAATCACGAAAATACAAAAAACACTAAACAAAAACACACGAAACTCTATAAATCGCAATTTTACGGAGTTCGAACAGTCACACTGTTAATAACCTCGAAAAAAATATGTAAATTTTGCGCAAATACTGAAAAACAGGTTATTTTACGGTATTTGATGTTTGTAAACAAACCAAACGTGTTTGACCTTCGCAAAATAAATGCTAATGAAGCTTGAAATTATAGCGTCACTAGTGGCGTCCCACTACTGGCGCCGCCTCAAGGATGCATTTGGAACTAGCAGGTGACATTGGCGGGAGATTTAAACTAAGAATTACACACGAAATTGGTAAGAAACGTCGATTTGGCTGCAAAATGGTAATGTTTATCTCACTTTATAGGTTTTAAATAAAGCTAAGTACATAATATAAGTTTTATTGTAAGGTAAAACTTTTTCATTATTTCACCAGGATATATTTTAAACCTTACAAAATGCTTTAATATGGATGTGTTGATATTGTTGATGTTTAATATTGATTCGTGGTACCGTCTACAAGACTCAGAGAGGAGACTCACTCCATCGGGTAAGCTTCCAGGTAGCTGCGCAGAAACACAACCACTTCTCCGTGTCCCCTTTCTTCCGCCCAAGAGAGAGCCGTCTTCCCATCCCTATCCTGACAAAAGACATCTACAGCACAATGCTGCAGAAGGACCTCCATAACATTCACATGTCCTTTGAGAGCTGACCATGACAATGCTGTTCTGCCATCATCACGCTGAGAGTTGACATCAACACCGCACTGCAGCAAGAATACCACTATCTCCGCATGACCATTGGCAGCCGCCTGGAGAAATGCAGTGTCACCATATATATCCCTGGAGTTTAAATCAGCTCCATTCGACAGTAGCAGTTTGGCAACCTCTAGATGTCCATTACTTGCTGCACAGTTTAATGCAGCCAAGCCAATATCATTCCTTGTGTGGATGTCTGCTCCTTTCAAAAGTAGATGTTCACTGACCCCTAGATGTCCATTACTTGCAGCTTGCATTAATGCAGACTTGCCATCATTATTCGCTTTGTGGATGTCTGCTCCTTTCAACAGTAGGTGTTCGACGACCCCTAGATGTCCCTTTTGTGCAGCTAGCATTAATGCAGACACGCCATCATTATTCGCTTTGTGGATGTCTGCTCCTTTCAACAGTAGGTGTTCGACGACCCCTAGATGTCCCTTTTGTGCAGCTAGCATTAATGCAGACACGCCATCATTATTCGCTGTGTGGATGTTTGCTCCTTTCAACAGTAGGTGTTCGACGACCTCTAGAAGTCCATTACTTGCAGCTGCGATTAATGCAGACGAGCCATTATCATCCCTTGTGTGGATGTCTGCTCCTTTCAACAGTAGGTTTTCGACGACCCCTAGGTGTACATTACTTGCAGCTAGCGTTAATGCAGACGACCTGAAATTAGTCATTGTGTGGATGTCTGCTTCTTTCAACAGTAGGTGTTCAACGACCCCTAGATGTCCATTACTTGCAGCTAGTATTAATGCAGACCAGCCATCATTACTCGCTGTGTGGATGTCTGCTCCTTTCAACAGTAGGTGTTCGACGACCCCTAGATTTCCATGACTTGCAGCTACCATTAATGCAGACGAGCCATTTATATTCGCTGTGTGGATGTTTGCTCCTTTCAACAGTAGGTGTTCGACGACCTCTAGAAGTCCATTACTTGCAGCTGCGATTAATGCAGACGAGCCATTATCATCCCTTGTGTGGATGTCTGCTCCTTTCAACAGTAGGTGTTCGACGACCCCTAGATGTCCATTACTTGCAGCTAGCGTTAATGCAGACGACCTGAAATTAGTCCTTGTGTGGATGTCTGCTCCTTTCAACAGTAGGTGTTCAACGACCCCTAGATGTCCATTACTTGCAGCTAGCATAAATGCAGACCAGCCATCATTACTCGCTGTGTGGATGTCTGCTCCTTTAAACAGTAGGTGTTCGACGACCCCTAGATGTCCATTACTTGCAGCTGCCATTAATGCAGACCAGCCAATAACATCCCTTGTGTGGATGTCTGCTCCTTTCAACAGTAGGTGTTCGACGACCCCTAGATGTCCATTACTTGCAGCTTTCATTAATGCAGACGAGCCATTATCATCCCTTGTGTGGATGTCTGCACCTTTCAACAGTAGGTGTTCGACGACCTCGAGATGTCCATGAATTGCAGCTACCATAAATGATGACGAGCCATTAATATTCGCTGTGTGGATGTCTGCTCCTTTCAACAGTAGGTGTTCGACGACCCCTAGATGTCCCTTTTGTACAGCTAGCATTAATGCAGACACGCCATCATTATTCGCTGTGTGGATGTTTGCTCCTTTCAACAGTAGGTGTTCGACGACCTCTAGAAGTCCATTACTTGCAGCTGCGATTAATGCAGACGAGCCATTATCATCCCATGTGTGGATGTCTGCTCCTTTCAACAGTAGGTGTTCGACGACCCCTAGATGTCCATTACTTGCAGCTAGCGTTAATGCAGACGACCTGAAATTAGTCCTTGTGTGGATGTCTGCTCCTTTCAACAGTAGGTGTTCAACGACCCCTAGATGTCCATTACTTGCAGCTAGCATTAATGCAGACCAGCCATCATTACTCGCTGTGTGGATGTCTGCTCCTTTCAACAGTAGGTGTTCGACGACCCCTAGATGTCCATGACTTGCAGCTACCATTAATGCAGACGAGCCATTTATATTCGCTGTGTGGATGTTTGCTCCTTTCAACAGTAGGTGTTCGACGACCTCTAGAAGTCCATTACTTGCAGCTGCGATTAATGCAGACGAGCCATTATCATCCCTTGTGTGGATGTCTGCTCCTTTCAACAGTAGGTGTTCGACGACCCCTAGATGTCCATTACTTGCAGCTAGCGTTAATGCAGACGACCTGAAATTAGTCCTTGTGTGGATGTCTGCTCCTTTCAACAGTAGGTTTTCAACGACCCCTAGATGTCCATTACTTGCAGCTAGCATTAATGCAGACCAGCCATCATTACTCGCTGTGTGGATGTCTGCTCCTTTAAACAGTAGGTGTTCAACGACCCCTAGATGTCCATTACTTGCAGCTGCCATCAATGCAGACCAGCCAATAACATCCCTTGTGTGGATGTCTGCTCCTTTCAACATTAGGTGTTCGACGACCCCTAGATGTCCATTACTTGCAGCTTTCATTAATGCAGACGAGCCATTATCATCCCTTGTGTGGATGTCTGCACCTTTCAACAGTAGGTGTTCGACGACCTCGAGATGTCCATGAATTGCAGCTACCATAAATGATGACGAGCCATTAATATTCGCTGTGTGGATGTCTGCTCCTTTCAACAGTAGGTGTTCGACGACCCCTAGATGTCCATTACTTGCAGCTACCATTAATGCAGACGAGCCATAAATATTCGCTGTGTGGATGTCTGCTCCTTTCAACAGTAGGTGTTCGACGACCCCTAGAAGTCCATTACTTGCAGCTGCGATTAATGCAGACGAGCCATTATCATCCCTTGTGTGGATGTCTGCTCCTTTCAACAGTAGGTGTTCGACGACCCCTAGATGTCCATTACTTGCAGCTAGCGTTAATGCAGACGACCTGAAATTAGTCCTTGTGTGGATGTCTGCTCCTTTCAACAGTAGGTGTTCGACGACCCCTAGATGTCCATTACTTGCAGCTAGCATTAATGCAGACCAGCCATCATTACTCGCTGTGTGGATGTCTGCTCCTTTAAACAATAGGTGTTTAACGACCCCTAGATGTCCATTACTTGCAGCTGCCATCAATGCAGACCAGCCAATAACATCCCTTGTGTGGATGTCTGCTCCTTTCAACAGTAGGTGTTCGACGACTCCTAGATGTCCATTACTTGCAGCTTTCATTAATGCAGACGAGCCATTATCATCCCTTGTGTGGATGTCTGCACCTTTCAACAGTAGGTGTTCGACGACCTCGAGATGTCCATGAATTGCAGCTACCATAAATGATGACGAGCCATTAATATTCGCTGTGTGGATGTCTGCTCCTTTCAACAGTAGGTGTTCGACGACCCCTAGATGTCCATTACTTGCAGCTACCATTAATGCAGACGAGCCATAAATATTCGCTGTGTGGATGTCTGCTCCTTTCAACAGTAGGTGTTCGACGACCCCTAGAAGTCCATTACTTGCAGCTGCGATTAATGCAGACGAGCCATTATCATCCCTTGTGTGGATGTCTGCCCCTTTCAACAGTAGGTGTTCGACGACCCCTAGATGTCCATTACTTGCAGCTAGCGTTAATGCAGACGACCTGAAATTAGTCCTTGTGTGGATGTCTGCTCCTTTCAACAGTAGGTGTTCGACGACCCCTAGATTTCCATTATTTGAAGCTATCATTAATACAGACACGCCATCATTATTCGCTGTGTTTATGTCTGCTCCTTTCAACAGTAGGTGTTCGACGACCCCTAGATGTCCATGACTTGCAGCTAGCATTAATGCAGACCAGCCCTTATCATCCCTTGTGTAGATGTCTGCTCCTTTCAACAGTAGGTGTTCGACGACCCCTAGATGTCCATTACTTGCAGCACACATCAGGGCTGTTTCACCGTTCCTCGATTTGATAGAACGAAACATTTGGTATATTCCAGCATGTGGAAATGCAGTTGCTTTTTCATCGAGATGATTTTCATATTTGATTAATTTTATGCTGTTATAGGTTTCTTTCGATTGATTTAGTAAATAAGTCACAATACTAATGTGTCCTTTTTGTGCTGATCGATGCAAAGGATTTTCTTCATATTTGTCATATGACATGCAAACTCCTTGTTTAGCAAATAATTTGAACAACGTATGATCGTCTTTGTTTGCTGCTACATTTATTGCAGTATGGCCCTCTTTATCAATGGCAATCAATAAGTGAGCTCGTTCAGTATCACTTTCCATTCCATCTAAGATATCTCGCACAGTATCGTAGTTTTCCCCTCTCACTGCCGCCATAAACGGAGTGATTTCTTTTCTAATCTGTTTAACTCTTTTTAAGACCTTGTTTAATTTACTTGACGGCTCGGTATTTGAAGAATATTCGCTAAACAAGTTGTGATCTCCGTCAATATCTAAAAAAGTCGCAAGCATAAGTTTAAGCAGCGACTCGTACGAACAACTCTCCACATTTTTCTTAATTTGCTTTACAATATTGTCATTCCCATTCTCTAATGCTATTTTCAGTGCGGTCCTCCCGGCCTTGTCTCTTGCTGCTATAAATTGGATGTAGGCTTCTTCAGATATCCTACTGCTCGGGCCACTCAGGAGGACTGCAAATGTGTGCATATTCTGTTCTTCAGCTGCTATATGCAATGGAGTTTTGACACAATCATGAAAGAATAGCTGACGATGTTCAGACCAGTGTTGGTACAGTATCGGGTTGTTTTCCAGTACGTCGCTCCGTGGTGGTGACTTTTCAAGTTGTGTCTCTATAAACTTTCTGATGAAATAATACTCTGGTTTGAGCAACAAAACACACAACTCACTTTTAACAACTTTGCTTAGTTCATTGATTTCTCTTTCGTGACTCTCTCCAAGCCATTGGACGTAGAAATCTGCGCAAAAGTACTCTTCAAAAGTGCGGTGAATGAAAGAAAAGGTTCCATCAATATTAGCCCGAATCAGCCCTAGTCTACTTATGTCTTTCTTATCTTCGTCGGATATAATTATGTTTCGGAAATATTCTGCGGCGAACTTTGGGTTAAGGGACTGGAAAGCCTGGACACAATGCTTTTCCATTATGTCTGTGACCATATTATTTCGAAAGGAAGGCGGAAGACCTTTAATGAAATTATTTTTTTGCTCTAAGTATATCGATTTCTTAACTTCGATAAACTGTTTATACAAGTCATGCAGATTGGTGATTTTGCATAAGTTCTGTGCTGGTTCAGGAGACACCACAGACTGTATGGCCTGCTGGAGAAACACTTCAGCTAGCATACGGATCTGCAGCGGGATGCCCATAAATCTGGACACATCTTTACGTAGCACTCCCTCTACCTCCTTCCTCAGCCCTCCGGCAAACTGGCGCAGTCCCCTCTTCCCCGACTCTCCGTGCTCTGGGAGTTCTAAGGCCAGGTGAGGAAGCCAGGAATTCATCATATAATCATCCTGTTCTGTCTCTGTAATTTTTTCAAATTCTGCAGAAAATTCTGACAGTTCATTTTCAAGCCATTCTTGCGGGTGCACCCTTGTGGTGACTATTGTTTTACAAGTTGTGGTGTTTTTTAAATATTTCAAAACATCTAACATTTTGACTTTGGTATTTTCTTCAATTATTTCATCAAACGCATCCACTAAAATACAAATCTGCCTCGAATGATCCGATTCAAGGCAGTACTGTAAAATACTGCGCAGAAAATCATCATTAGTAGGTAAACCCGAAGCACAAATCAAACAGTTTGTAACCAATTCCAGGCTAAGTTTTGATAGTTTGGTGAAAGCGGAAGTCAAGTTGTGGTGATCGATTCTCAGTATCCAAGAGCCTTTGATGAGCTCTGACATGCGCGTCAGGCTGGTGGATTTGCCTATTCCAGGATCATCAGCAATAATGGTCAGATTCCTCCTTGATTTGCTGAAGGCAACTTCCTCGGTGGGCTTCCTGTTATCCCTGGTGATGAAGTGACGTAAGCCTTCCAGAGAGCCGTGGGAGTATTGCCAGACCAGACACGCGCTGCCGCTAATCTCCAGCTTTTTAAAATAATGTTTGTTGAACAATTCCTCCATATTATTATTTCCGATATTCAATTCATGGGAATGATTTTGAATTTCAAAGTGATCTCTCGAGACAAATAGTTCCTCAGCTTCCTTGGATAATTTGAAGGAACTAATTAGTGTTAATTTATCTTTCACATCGTTGAATATAAAAACATCCTTATTTCCGTTATAGCGAACAAATTCTTCCACGGATTTAATGACAAAACGAGTGTGGTATTTTCTGGGCATGTAGAGACCGCTATTGTACACTTCCCTCAGGAAGAGGCCTTCTTCGCATAAATGAAGCCAGTAGATTACTCTAGCTGACTCCTTCCGACACTTTTCAAGAAACATGTCCCTTCCATCTTCCTTATAGATGAAGATCCTGGCCCATGTTGCCTCCGCCACCTCCCCCCAGTAGTCCTGGCTGAGCTGCTTTGGATCGCTGATAACCAGCAGTGGTCCATCGGCCCCGCTCCCCTCCAGCAGTACAGTGAGCTTCTCTTTGTCCACAAGCTTGTTCACTTTACAAAAGAGAGCATCTAATTCACAAAGCTTCGGTAGATTGTTTGGGATGTTAGTTTTATGCTGGTGGTCTTTCATGAGGTTCATCAACATGGGTGAAATTAATTCATTGATTTTCTTTTGAACCAGTTTATCGTTGGATTTACAGTCATCTCCCAATAATGTCAATAGGCTCATTGTTTCTCCCCCTAATACTATTGCATTTCTTGTAAAAATTTCTTCTCTAGATGTAGGAACCAGGTCACTCAATTCAAATTCTTTAAAAGACTTAGTATCAACGGTCAGAGTGAAATCCTTCAATAGTTGATAATTATTATTTTGCGGTAGAATGATGACGAGCTTCTTACACTTGCATTCAACTAAATTTGCTAAAAGTTTTTTGAATAGATCGTTCGGGAGTGAATTATCGGTTGGAGAAGCGAACTCAAGAACGAGTAGGTTATTAATAGTAATACTCTTCCTGTTTAAGGCTTTAATATCTATTTTCTTAGCTATATCAGTCATATTATCCCAACTAAGTGATGTGTGACAGTTGTCATCTTTCAAATATATTTGATTAAAATCTGTGATTTTGGTCTTAAGCAAGATATTGTTTATTCTGGCAGCTTCAAATTTGGTATCATTTGTCATAATTTGTAAAACACGTTGTTCGGGATTTTCTAAGAATTTATTCAACTCCAAGGTGTCTTCGCAGTCCAGGATATTGGGCAATGTGCGGAGGTAGGCCTGGCCAGTCAAATACAAGGGGGCCGATTTTACACTACTGTTCTGTTTCCGCACAGCCTTCATTATCTTTGCAGGTAACCAGCGTAACAATTGTTTAGTTTGTTTAATCATTTCCACCAATACCTCCTTTGAATCACAAGTAATCGTTTTTTTTCGATCATTAATATAACCAATAACTGGGAAATCTAGTTTGTCAAGATTTAGGGAAGACTGAAATTTTTTAATTTCCGACAATTCAATCATATGGCTTTGAAAAAAACTCATATTTTTAACAAATTTCAACTCCTCCGTAGAAAATACTCCCAGATGACAAGTGTTTCCAAACCAAATATTGTATCTGTAATTTTTGGAAGATGGGTCAGTTCCGTCCTTCGTTTCTTTCAGTTTCATCAACTCTTGGTAAGTTCTTCTCTCAGCAAGTCCTTGTGGCCAATTCTCTACTACAAATCTCGTCCTCCCGTCACCGATGGCTTTGATTAAGGGATCTAAAGCATGGGCGTCCACATTGTAAAACAACGTGGCCTTCTTCGAGTCACTGGAGAGATCAAAATCTTTCATTGGGATGTGTTGTATATCTCCCACATGAAAGCCAGTGCTGTTTACCATATTAGGATCGGATAAGATGTTGGTAATATCTAATTCCTCGATGAACATGGAAGGGTTGTAGCGGTCGTCAAAATCTCTTCGTATCTTTATTAAAAAGTCTTCAACCCCCGGACTCTCCAAGGCCAGCGTGTGCGCATGGAGACCTTCTTCAATGCTATTGATTTTACGGAAGCCTTCACCTTCCCTCTTCAGGTATTTAACGGTCAAGGTGGTAACCCCTGCCAGCCAGGCCCCCAACGAGTGTCCACTAAAGGACAAAACGAGGTGGCAGGGGTTATTTTCTTTATTAATTTTCAGAATTTCTTCCTTAACCTCATCAGCAAACGTGATTGCGGAACACATATGTTTCGTGTAGAGGTTAAAATATACGCCTTTCAGGTCGACCCAGATAGCCCCCAACTCACTGAGTTTTGTCCCTCGATGGGATATGACGATTTGCTGCAGTGACGGGCTCCAAAACGCACTTCCAAAGTATCCGTTGAAGAGTTTACCCGTCGAAGAGCCGTTTTCTGCCGTGGTGAGCAGGCACCAATCTCCAGTCAGTTCTAGCTTCTTCTTGCAATCGGTGTAGGCCAGCTTCGCGAAGTTGGATAACAATTGTTCATTGGGATAGGGCTCCATCGCCATTTTATCTCTGTTGTTTTCAATGGGACGAAATTTTTTGAGTATTTCTCGCCAGTTGGGAGAACTGTAAACCAAGTTTTGGTGTTTCAGCATGTTGAGGAGTCGTAAGATGTAATATAATGGATATTCCGGAGATGGATTCTGCAAGGTGGTAAACAATAGTCAGAGTTGGTTTTGTATTTACTAATGGACAGACAGACAGACAGTGAGCAAAATATGTAATTCCTCATACCTACCATCCTACTAACGATTTATCCATACAAGAGTACATGCACAGCAATACACTGAGCACACGTGTTATTATGTGGGTCTTAATGGGAGATAAAATAAAGTTATACAGATCAGTGTGCCTATTTTAAATCTAACCTAACCTAACCTAACCTAACCTAACCTGCTATGGGACACAGTCAATATCCACATTAGTTTAGTTTTGGTCTATACCTACATTTGATTGCAAGCGTTGCAGTTTGTTTGGGTAGCGTTAGGAAGTAAATTGGGTGTGGTCAGTTAGGTGAACATTTACTCGATTTGGCTTCAGTTTAAATTTTAATGTTCAAGCATCACTTTATCAGGTGTAAATAATTGTTTATTTGCGATGATAAATATAATACATGCATATTATATTTATTTTGTTAAATTCTCTAAATGATAGTGAAAACCCTATCAAAATCCGTTGCATAGTTTAGAAGAACTAAGCGCACAAACAGACAGACGCGGATAGCGCAGATAGATTTTGAGATGATCATAATAATAAAATATGTAGGTACCTACTCTCTAAAATAAAAGAGGATTTTTATCCCTTTAAAAATATGCAATAATTATTAAAAATACTCATTTCTGATGCGTGTCATCTACGGTTCAATGAACTCTAGAACTAGGATATGCTTTGAATTTAAGTCTCATCATTTTAAAAATTGGAAGTGTTTGTTTGGAAAATTCACACAAGCGATGAAGTACCTACAAGATAGTTTTAACAGAAAATAATTATAATTGCCATTTTAAAAACTGGAACTGATTTGTCGAGAATCCAGACTATCCCCATTGACGTGGAATATTTAAATACCTGATTTTTAGGTACATCTACAGGTCTATATAGATTTTCAATGAAGAACACGGTAAAGAATTTTTTGAAACATTATCGAGACCTTTCTTATTTTAATTTAAATGTTTTTTCACAAAAATCCATTTATAACACTTGTATAAGGTTCGACGCATGTGGTAATTTTTTTCAATTTAACGTTATGTCAGAGTATTCTATTTTTACGTAGTGAGGAGATGGCAAATGTGATTTAGTATACACAGGAGGCCACGGAACCAATACACGTGCAAACAACTTGTGTGTTCTGATTTCACAGGGCATTTCCATTCAAATTTTGTTATATTATATTACAAATATTAACATGTTTATAAAATTAATAAATGTTATTACCATTTATTTCATATATGTTTAGGTCTGACTGATAATTTATAGTTGGCTACTCTGACAAACATATATATGTTTGTCAGCACGTTTGTTATATATATATATATATATTATACGCCCATATGGGCTTTTACAAACGTGTACATAATAATTAGGTGGAACAGTAATCAAAATTAAAATTTCCATTTAAAATTATATAAAACCCAGGAGGAAGAAAAGTATTATGCTAACTGTTTTCTTAATTGTTATTATTACTGAGATATATTATTTATAGCCTTCTTGCAACTATATTCCGTGCAGTTGAACTCATCTACAAATTGTGGGAAACGGCGTGATGGTTAGTTTGATACAAACAAATTGAAAAGATAAAATCAAAAAGGTTGAAACCTCTGAATTAGGGGAGAGTAGGGTATATTGGACCGGTCGTTAAATTGGACCAGCTTAAAATTAACGAAACTACAAGACATATTTTGATCCTGGCAATACTGAATGTTGCGCAGCTAACTTTAATGTTGCCTTACCGACTGGCATCACATTCGAGAAGAATTAACAAAAGTGACAGGGACAAAACGAAATCTCTCTGCTTCGATGTAATATTTGGAAAACTTTCATACGTCTTTAACTGCAACCGTGGTTAACGTATTTTGACTGTCTTTTCATATTAAACTCGGTAATTTTCATAGTTTTATGCCCGCAATAACCTGAATATCCAAATATGTAGGTTGTGTTTGATAAAAAATTTTGTTTGAAAGAAGTAAGAGTTCGATTAATTGGATCACTGTGAGTTCGGCAAATCGGACCGGTCCAATTTATCTTACTCAATGCTGCTACAAGTGAAAATAAATTTTGACTGCAGTTAAATTTGTATTTATTTTAGATGGCGGATAGTAAACATTATTAGAAATGGACACAAGAAGACCTAAGGCAAGCAATATTTGCGTTTCGTAATGAACTTTTTGGTTTGAATGAATGTGCCCGTGTTTATAAAATTCCAAAACCGACTTTAAAGAGGCATCTAGATTAGAATAATACACAAAGGACGACCAACAGTTTTAATTTTCAGAAGCAGTTGAAAATGATTTAGTGAACCATCTCCAACACTGGAACAGTGTATGTTTGAAAAAGGCGCGTGGTGCTCAGAAAGCTTTCATATTAACAACAAGCCCTTATAAGAAATAATTTGGCAATATCTATTCAGAAACGTCTAGGTAAGAGACCAAAAATGGAGCCTATTAACAAAACCAGTAAATGCGTAGGAATCGGAAAAAAGAAAAAGATGAAAGCTGCAAGCAGTGTATCGCTCAAAGGTTAGGGTATTGGAAAGAAGACAACTAAACCCAATAAATACAACAACAGCAGTGATTCAGATACTGAGTTAGAAATTGTGATGGACGACTCTGATAGCCTACCATCTGAAAATAAGGAAAATGCATGCGGTATATGCAGTGAAGATTATTTTGATTAGCAAGGACCAAAAGTAGACTGGGTGCAATGTGTGCATATTCATAAATGGCATCACGAAACCTGTGTAAGCAACCCAGATGTTTGTGATAATTTCTTCAAAAAATAAAGCGTTCTCTCGTATAACAATACATTAGGTAATATTAGTAGGGTGGGTTGGGTCAGGTTAGGCTAGTTATTTCATGTTTATTTTTTAGGTAAATATGGTTACATTCTTTTTTTTTATTTTTATAGTGAATACCTCACAAGAGTCCCAACTGTTCCCGTCTGGAGCCAGTGAGACTATGGCATCCCCAATTGGGGGATGTTGTGAGGCTGAAGGTAAGTGGGGAAGGGAAAGAGGAAGGTGGGGAAGTACCTGGCTATTCAGATCTAGTCACTAAACACGGCTAAAGCCATTTGGAGCAACGTTTCAATTCTGAATGGTAGTCTTACACCAGGGCGATACTGGTAGTATCTTCCACTCTGGAACGTGCCGCAAATATACTATATATTATTTTAATTAATTAATTGTGAAATAACACAAATTAATCAAATAAAATTTTTTGCGCACGCCGGATTCGAACCCGCGACCTTCGGAATGGCAGTCCAATGCGTTACCACTGGACTATGCCGGCCGTCAAGAATAACTAACTTATAATTCTTACAATAGAATAATCCTAGGTCCAATTTACAAAACCCACAGGTCCAATTTAACAAACCGGTCGGCTAATTTGGAACAAATGCCTAAATGAAGTAAAATATTTTTAATAAAATAACTATTAACATTTAATATAAAATAATAAACGGCCTTTGTAGTCTGATAACGTACCTTTCATGTCAGTATATTTGAAGTCCTCTAATATAATGAAATCCCAATAAATTTACTACTTTCCGAAAAGTGGTCCAATTTAACAGACTCTCCCCTACATGTTTTAAACTTGTTTTATAATTTCAAAATATTAAAAAAATATATGTTCTCGAGTAATAAAATATTTTAGAAACAACAAAAGTAAAAAGTTATAGAACCTCTGAATTCCACATATTCTATTTTATTTATTCATTAATTTATTAACGCTCTTTTAGGACTTTAGTAAAAAATATGCAGTAAACATTTATTACACATAACTAAACTGCCAGTAACAATAGTTTGTATTTGTTTAGTGATACATTAAAGATGTCTACTGACTCGGTATAATTATTTCTGGACAATGGGGAATACATTTGGTAGTTAGTCCCAGAATTTTTCTGCACTGAAATAAATCCCGACTTTTAGTATTACGTAGTGGAATCCGAAAGCTTATCAATGCAAGCAATTCTATTTTCAATGAAGCAACTATCAAATGCATAATTTAGAATTTTATGTAGAAATACTAAGTCAGTGAAAATCCATCTGTCCGACAAATTAAGCATATTCATATAATTTAGAAAAGGTATAGAAATAGTAAAGTTTGAGCTCCTGTGAATTCTATTTTTTCTATTTAAAAAATGGAAAATTTAGTCGTTGTTCTTTTAGTGTTATTAAAAAAGGAAAAACTATGAATTCTATTTTTATTCTTATGTAAAAAAAATATGTGTGAGAACCTCTGAATTCTTGGTTTAACATGGTTGTAATTCTTTCAAATTTATAGTTTAGGAATTCCACCATCACTTTATCAGTTGTAAATAATTCTTTATGCATATTATATAAACCCTCCGGAAGAAATTCTATAAATGATGGTGAAAACCCTATCAAAATCCGTTGCGTAGTTTAGAAGAACTAAGCGCACAAAAGGACAGACGCGGATAGCGCAGATAGATGTAGAGATAACAATAATAAAAAATGGAGGTACCATTGATGTATTATAATATTAGTCTATGGTAGGTACTCTTTAAAATCAAAGAGGATTTTTATCCTTTTAAAAATATGCAGTAATTATTCAAAATATTAATTTCTGATGTGTGTGGTCTGTGTCTGTAACTACGGTTCAATGAACTCTAGAACTAGGATTTGCTTTTAATTTAAGGCGATGCCATACGTAGTAATGCAAAATCATGTGTTTTTGGTTTGAAAATTTGGTCGCCTAGAAATGTTTCAGATGCTTTAATTAAATACTGCAAGTAGAATACATCTTGGCCTTTGAAATAATCAAGTATTTTTTAGATAAGTCTTTTTATAAGCCCAGAAAAAAATAATGTAAAGGCCTATGAAAACTGCTTTAAAGTTGAAAATCTCCTACTTACGAACCCATTTTCGGCTATGATTTTATTGTATAATGTGGCAAATTAAGTTATTTATAAAATGATCGAAAAAAAATTAAATATTTATGCCTGAACATCCACAAAATAAAATAAAAGGCACTTTTTGGCCATGTTTTTTTCTTGCATAAATCAAAACAGGGGGATGGTGCTAAGCGGGAATTTAAACCTTATCGCCATCTACGTAAGGGTTGTTATTGATAGCGGCTCAATTTAAAATATTACACGACGTAGTGCATCGCCTTAAGTCTCACCATTTTCAAAATTGAAAGTGTTTTTAAAGAATTCACACAAGCGGTGAAGTACCTACCTACATAATATTTTTAACAGGAAATAATTATAATTGCGATTTTAAAAACTGGAACTGATTTGTCGAGAATCGAGACTATCCCTATTGACGTGGAATATTTAAATACCTAATTTTAGTTACTTTTCTGAAAGGGACTCCCGCTTTGTATTTTTCGTCGAACAGAGATCGTAAAAGTGTCAGCTATTCTTCTAAAATCTTCTTTTGATAACGAACACTGCCCCCTTCAACACTATAGGGAAGTTGCGTGAAAAATATTAAAACTTATAAAAAATATGGTCTTGTGGATCAACAAGTAGGTACCTACTGATTCTGAATATATTTATATTTGTATATTTTAATACTTAAAATTAATTAATCGTTCTTAAAAATGGTTAAAAGGCCATAATACTCGCATTTTTTTTTTTTTTTTTTTTTTTTTTTATATTTACTCCACACAGGAGGCCCTGAAGAAAATAATTTCCCTCAGGGCCTATGTCATCTTTGGGGATGCTGTGTGGAGGGTCTTTTTGTGGAGAGGAAGGAGTGAACATGGGTCTTGAAGAGTCCCATGTTGTAGGAGGGAGGAAACACAGAGGCCGGCAGTTCGTTCCACAGCCGAGCTGTTGAACTTAAGAACGAATCGCAGAAGCGACCCGTTCTCATGTGACAAGTGTCAACTGTGTACAAATGTTGGGCGCGCGTTTGGCGTGTATCCCGACTACGCACCGGCGCCGAAGGGATCAATGACGCTAGTTCCTCAGAGCATCTTCCATTGTAATACCGATAGAACAAGGACAGCATACCTACCCGACGTCTGTGCTCTAAAGATTGCAGTCCGTTTGTTAAGATTGGGGAATCTATCAAACGGACCGCCCGTTTCTGCACAGAGTCAAGGGTTTTTTTCAGGTATTTTGGGGCTCCAGACCAGAGATGGCTGCCAAATTCGACAGTAGGGCGCACTTGCGATTTGTACAGGGTGAGCAGTTGTGTACTATTAAAGTATCTGCGGGCCCTGTACAGTACGCCCAGCTTCTGAGAGGCCAACTTTACTCTGGCTTCGATGGAGCCCCCGTACCTGAGCTGGTCACTTATAGTTACACCAAGCATATCAATGGAAGGCCTGTTCGGAAGATTGCTTCCGTTGAAGGAGACTAGATTATCATTTGGATCCCTTTTAGACGTAATCAGACAGGATTGGGTCTTTGAAACATTAAATTCGACGAGATTATTTTTACCCCAGGAGGAAATACTCTCGAGATAACCGTCCATTCTCTGCTTCAAAGCCCTCCGAGCCGTTGGAGTTTGTGTGCCCTTTGGGGGCTTGTCAAACAAAAAGCTATCATGAACTGTACTGTCATCCGCGTAACAATGAATCGGTGCACATGTCAAAAGGTCATTGATGTGCAACAAAAACAAAGTCGGAGACAGAACCGATCCCTGTGGGACGCCAGCATTTATGGAGTGCGAGGAAGAGGCGAAACCGTCAGCAACCGCCTGAATCGACCTATCCCTTAAAAAGTCAGCAATCCACGTACACAGGGATGCGGGAAGTCCGTAAGAATGCAATTTGTTGACAAGTCCTCGGTGCCAGACCCGGTCAAAGGCCTTGGATATGTCTAGTGCGACCGTTTGGGTCTCACCGTGACGTTCCAGGCACCGCCCCCAAACATGCGTCACATACGCGAGAAGATCACCGCACGAGCGGTTCCGCCGGAATCCGTATTGACGGTCGTTGATAATTTTGTTCTTCTCGAGGTATGTGAGCAGTTTGTCGTTGATCACACGTTCCATCACTTTGGACAGAACTGATGTGATCGCTATGGGGCGGTAGTTGGCCGGGTTGGAGCGGTCACCTTTCTTGGGAATAGGGTGAATTACCGCTTTTTTCCAACCAGAGGGCACAGTGCCACACTTCAGGGACATTTTGAAGAGCTTTGTCAAAACTGGAACTATTTCCGCAGCACACCTCTGCAATACCAAGGCAGGTATTCCATCAGGTCCACTAGCTTTGTTAACATCGAGCCCCCGTATGACGTGGAGTACATCCCGATGCCGGATCCTCAGCTTTTTCATATAGAAGCCGCAGTGAGGAACCGACGGCGGAACAGCACCCCCGTCGTCGAGGGTCGAGTTTTCCGCAAACATTTTCCCTAAAAGGTTTGCCTTTTCGGTGGCGGTGTTTGCTAGTGAGCCGTCAGGTCTGGTAAGAGGTGGCAAACTGGGTTTGCAAAAATTTCGACCTATTGAGCCCGCAAGCGACCAGAATGCTCTGCTGCCATGCGGGCAGGCAGCCAGCTTTTTGCTGATCTGCAGGTCGTGTTCGAATTTTGATCTATTGATGATTCTCTTGCATTCCTTTGCCGATTTGTTGTATGCTGATCTGCTTTCGGGCGTTCGAGATGTGTTGTAGGCTCGGTAAGCCGCGTTTTTTCGTCGAACTGCTTCGGAGCATTGTCGACTGAACCACGGCTTTGAGCCCACACCAGTTTCTTTAGTAGTCGATTGTATGAAGCCATCCATCGCCGATTTGATGACTTCACCAATCTCCTGGGCACATCTTGAGGGGTCCGAAGTCCGAAAACAAACAGCTGACCACGGAAAAGCATTGAAATGGGCCCGCATACCGAACCAATCTGCTGACCTATAGTGCCACACTTTTCTCCTCAGCCTCTCATTGGTTGGTCTGAGGCTAACGGGGATTGATGTCGTCACTAGGCAGTGGTCAGATGATCCCAGAGGCGCTGTGACGTCAATCTTATAACCGTGTGGCACAGTAGTTAAGAATAGGTCTAACAGATTGGAGCGGTGAGTCTGGACATCAGGAACCCTTGTAGGCTCCTGAACCAATTGCTCTAATCCGTAGCAAATGGCAAAGGATTATATAATAACGCTTAATACGCATAATAACGCTTCACGATTGGTCGAAAGAACTCTGACGTCGACTGTACGGAACCCTTTGTTTATGGTGCATCTCTTTCTGTTACATGCATACTTTGCCAACAAGAGGGAGAGGTTCTATAGGCTGAACAGTTTTGTGTGGTTTTGCTTGCTATCTGTGTACGAACGGTTGTCTTTTTAGTTTTAACGATCATTTTAAAGTTTTAACTCAAATTAGGTAAATGTATATTTCGTGTCCGTAATATACAAAATCTATTTCAAAAAACTATATAGCATGTCCGTTATCGGATATATTCAAGCACAGTCCGACAACCTACCAATAGTTGATTCTGATATGTTGATATTATATTTAAAAAATAACAACAGTATAATGCAATAATATTATTACATTATTTACGAAAGTATACTTGTAAATATTGCAGGAGATGATTGTTTAAAACACTTGCACACTAATATATACCTTTATGAATAAAAATATTGTTGAATTTGATCCACACAGTATGTAGGTAGGTACAAAATATAAAAATAAAAAATCCAAAACAATTTTTTTCTTTCAGCCAACTACTGTTAATGTGCAAGTCAATTTAAATAGCTTTATTAAAATGTTCCCCTACTTGATGAAAAACTTCAATAGGGTATGCTTATATATTGAAATTGATGTACTAAATATATCAACAACATCGGAGTATTTGTTTCCTAGCTGTTGAATCCGTCGCATAGGAGTGTGATATTGGGACGTTTATATAGAATTGCTACAATAATATGGTAGGTACTGTCTTGTAACCGACCTGCTTGGAGTATGAAAAGAGATTACATATAATAAATCAGGGGTATCAAACATTGAATTAATGATTTTATACAAACAGGTTAAATAGGAAATGATTCTATGATCAGATAATTTTATTAAATTTAATTAACAAAGTACGTTATCGTAATTATGGCATTCTCTAGGAATGCCCGTTTTAAAATTTACAAATCTCAAAAAAAATATTTTGGATTGAATGTCGCATGTGAATGAACCTCATAATTTAGGGACCAAACCGTGGAATTGTATTCTACATGACTCCTTACTAGTGACATATATAATGTGTTTACAGTATTGACATTATTGAAATCACTAGATACCCTTAAAATAAATCCCAACATTTTCAAAGCTTTATTTGTTATTATTTCAATATGCTTGATAAAGTTAAGTTTCGTGTCAAACCAAATACCCAAGTCATTAATTTCCGAGACAGATACTAACGACATATTGTTAATGGAATAATAAAAACAAAAATTGGATTCTTTATTCGATAAAACCTCATTATTTGACATTTGCTTATGTTAAGTTGCAAGCGGTTATCACGACACCATATTATATAATAAATCTCAACAAGTTATGTGACTTATAGTTATTATGTAACATTTCCAGCAAATATCTAACAGAAAACTTAAATTAAACTGTCGTACTTAGGAACATCAAAGTGATATTTGCAGCAATATCTTGCGGAATTACAAGACGGAACCGAATTTTGAATCACATCTCACCATTTTTTACCAAGTACAGCATTCCTGGGAACAGCGATAAATTGTTTATCGGATGCAGTAATGCCTGTATTCTTACAAATCTACATTTTTGAAGGTTTTGTAGAAAATACGATAGCACGCAACTGACAGCGAGGCGGCTAACGACGAAAGTTGAAGTTCATGCCGGGCAGATCGACTCTAACAAAACTTTCTTTATTCGAACATATTATATCATGTTCACTTGAAAATAAATCCCAAGTCGACTCATTAAAAGCATTATTTGACAAAGTAAACCGTAGAATTTTTCTCGTCGATGGTAAATTATTGGAATGGATAAAGATCTACCTAACTTATATAATTCTACAAGTAAGAAATAATTCTAACCTTTCATACAAATTCATGGCCTCTAGTGGTGTACCTCAATACTTCAGGATCCAAGGAAAACGTTATTATATTTTCTGAAGACTTTTTTCGATATTGTGTGAAGATTACAAATATATAAATTATCGAAAAAAAAAATCTTAAAATTGTAAAAACGGAAAGTTTAAATGAGAAAATTGTTCGGGAAATCGGGTAGAAAACGGGTCCGGAAATTGTGGAAATTATTTTATGTGAAATTCGCCGTGTTGGGAAATTTTTATTTTTCTGAAAAAAAAAATTTCCCGAAAAATTGGAAAATATGTCATTTTAGGTCCGAATTTTTTTTGGAAAATAGGTCAGGTATTATATATTAATAAGAAAAATGTTAATTATGTATGGCCAAGATCACCCCTAATGGGTGAAAGCCAAAATAAAGAAATACATTCTATATATGGGGTATTTTTAATCTTAAATTTAGATCATTTTTGTAATCTAAGATTTAATAAGAAATTTTAGAAAAAGATGACAAAATAGGTCGGACAATGGGTTGGGAAATTGTTTACGTTTTTGAAACCGAGAAATGCAAGTACTGTTCGTTTACTTTTTGGCTTTTTCTCATCGGAGTGTTGTTTGAAAACATTTTTTTTAAATAACAGAGGGCACCACTTCCGTTTACGACAATCAAAAACTATTCAGGCTTTAAAAAAAAAAAAAAAAAAAACAATTCACCTGAAAACCACCACGTTAATTTTTGTAGGAAAGGCATTGTTAAATAATACTAAATCTCCTACTAGGTAGTGCGGGATATATTATATATTAATTTAATGGTGAAATATATATTTTATTTTGTTTCTGGCTTTCATCATTCAAACCCTCATTTCAAATTATGAAGAATAATTCGGATAATAACAAAGCGAATTTATATATTAATTTTGTTTACATTACTGATAAGGCTTGATAGAAGAGGAACAACCAAAAAATATGTGATCTAAAATTCCCACTTGTAGAGCACAGAATTACAATCTGGGGAGTCAAGCACGTGAAGTTTATAAAGATGGGAAGGAACGGAACAATGTCCAATCCTCCAAAGTCAGGAAATTTCAATTATGGAGAGATGGGGGAATTGTTAAAACCACCGTTTGGAAATCACTTGGATTGACTAGCAATGTGCCAATACTCCGGAATAATCGTCAGATAGGGGAATGTGGTTTACGAGGGCCACAAGGGATTGGATACTCCTTGTTTTGCCAAGGAATCCGCAATATCACCCACGATGCCAACATGTCCAGGAATCCAAATCAGAGTTACGGTTTTTCCAGAGTTTAGAATGGGGGCTATCAGCACTTGAATAAGGCATACAAAGTGACATCATGAGGGAACTGAGAGAGTCAGAAAGAACAAAGGAATGTTCTAAATCAATTTCGACTTGTTTTTAAAGATAAACTCATGTTTACAAGACAAGGCAAAGCACAAAGCAATAAGCGATCATTTTTAGACGGTTGGATTCCCGTCGGCGGCATTTATTTTTTCTTGGAGGATTTTTGCAATTTATTTGGGTGTTTCAGGATAATAATTATTGCTTATAATGATTTATTATCCTTTATCTTTATGCCTTGCATAAAAAAACCTTGTCGTGTAAACATTAAAAAAATAATTGATGATTTGCTTGCAATTTCGTTAAAACAACATGTGGAAGGTAAAATTCGTATTTCGGAACCGGCCCAGTGTAGCTGTATTTAAATAAAGGATTATGAATAGATAAGAGAAAGAGCTACATATGATAATTAAAAAAACACAATTTTGTATAAATTATTTTAAAAAGTATATTAAAACTGAAGTAGGTTTTACATTTTTTTGTAGCATTTCAATCTTCAACTTTCATGTCTTCATCTTATTACATGACACTCCCACTCCCACCATTCTAATATTCAACTTTCGTGTCTTCATCTTATTACATGACACTCCCACCATTTCAATATTCAACTTTCATGTCTTCATCTTATTACATGACACTCCCACTCCCACCATTCTAATATTCAACTTTCGTGTCTTCATCTTATTACATGACACTCCCACTATTTCAATATTCAACTTTCGTGTCTTCATCTTATTAAATGACACTCCCACTCCCGCCATTCTAATATTCAACTTTCGTGTCTTCATCTTATTACATAACACTCCCACTATTTCAATATTCAACTTTCGTGTCTTCATCTTATTAAATGACACTCCCACTCCCGCCATTCTAATATTCAACTTTCGTGTCTTCATCTTATTACATGACACTCCCACTATTTCAATATTCAACTTTCGTGTCTTCATCTTATTAAATGACACTCCCACTCCCGCCATTCTAATATTCAACTTTCGTGTCTTCATCTTATTACATGACACTCCCACTATTTCAATATTCAACTTTCGTGTCTTCATCTTATTAAATGACACTCCCACTCCCGCCATTCTAATATTCCACTTTCGTGTCTTCATCTTATTACATAACACTCCCACTATTTCAATATCCAACTTTCGTGTCTTCATCTTATTAAATGACACTCCCACTCCCGCCATTCTAATATTCAACTTTCGTGTCTTCATCTTATTACATGACACTCCCACTCCCACCATTTCAATATTCAACTTTCATGTCTTCATCTTATTACATAACACTCCCACTATTTCAATATTCAACTTTCGTGTCTTCATCTTATTAAATGACACTCCCACTCCCGCCATTCTAATATTCAACTTTCGTGTCTTCATCTTATTACATGACACTCCCACTCCCACCATTTCAATATTCAACTTTCATGTCTCCCATCTTATTTCATGACACTCTCACCATTTCCTGCCCACTACTCCGCCAAAAGTTAAAAGCAGGTTGATAAAAACTATGAAGTGGAATATACAGGGAACAACAAAATGTTTATTAAAAAAAGAAGAAATAGAATATTCACAACTAATTAAGTAAAATAGTCTCAATTTTTAATTAATTGGTATTCTTTTTTGTTTATCTGAAACTCGCTACAATACAAAATATTATTCACTTAACATATTTCTATAAATAATCATTGTTTAAAGACACTGGCTTCATTTCTATTATTGAATTCTCACACTATCACAATATTCTACATCAACGCACGAAAACCATCTATTTGGGAAACAGTTAGAGTATTGCGAGAGGAGAACTGGCACTTACAACGTCAACTAGAAGAATTTAATAATAACGTGATTGGCAGTTGTGCCTACAATAAGTGGATGTGGAAGGAATCTTCCAATATAAACAATGGAGAAAGTCAACTTGGTTCCTAGATACAGCGAACATGAAAGAAATGTTTATCCAAATGGAAATGAAAAGAGAAGACTGCTGAATCCAAAAATACTGCTGAAGTTATCTAAATGGCACGAGAATGGAAATCATTCAATGGATGTACAAGCTGCAAGCTTCATTCTCTCAGCCGAAGAATAAAAACGCAAAAGGCGTGATAAACTTTAAAATAAAGATTGTAATAAATAATAAGAAACCAGATAAGGTTCAGACAAACTCAATCAAAGAAGAGTCACATGAGAGACAGTAAAAAAAATAATACTGATTCCTGAACATGAACTACATACATGTAAACTTGATAATGGGTTAGAGGGCCTGAAGGTCGCCCGTTACTTGACAAGAGATTCATTCATTAATTTTTCTAATTACCTTAACGATCGCTTAATGTCGTGAAGACAGGATTATTAATCGACATTTAAGACAACATAGCCAAACCTCTCAACGACAGAGTGTTTCTACTGTTGAATTTTAACCCAATAAATACACAAACAATTGGCCCAATCAGTCAGTTGTCCGATGACCTTCGTCAAGTTGTTTCATTGCGAATCCTTCCCCGAGGTACCCCCAGGAGGAAACCGGCATTTCACAGTCGATCGTGTCCAGTACAGAATGTTTGTTGAATTCATAATATATTCCAAATATGTAACTAGGGCTGCCACCTCTCCGGGTTTGACCCGGAGCCTACGGGTTTGCATGGTGCATGTCCGGGCCACGGGTTTAACATCAATATCTCCGGGTCAGAAACGTCAGTAGCGAATCGACAGACGACCATCACGGTAACTGTCTGACTGAGTGAAAGCATGATGAATATTACGGTGCCAAAATAATGAGAAACATAAATTTTTTGAGGCCTTCTGATCAGGATCAATTAAAAAAGAAGCCAATGAGGTTTACAGGAAAACTCTTGAATACATAAAGAAATATTATGATTTTGAGGATTCTGTATTCAAAATATTTTACAAATTCGATCTAACAACTGCAGTAATTTACGAAGATACTGTGGAAGCTGTCGAATCACTTGGTTTGAAAAATGTCGACGAAGATAAACTTTATGACGAGACCCGAAAATGAAACCAAGTATTTCCTCAGTTCGTACAATCTAGTGATTCAACATTGCCTGTTGATTTACGATGGGTTCAGCTATTCAAAGTCACCTCAACCTTCACCGAACTGCGAAAAATATTTGGAAATTTTTTCAATCCCTATAAGCAATGCTTTTGTTGAACGCGTCTTTTCTTCAATGGGAAATTTGTGGACAGACGAGCGAAACTGCTTGTCAGTGGACATGGTGAAGGCAGAGTTAATTGTGAAGATTAATTACAATATGAATTGCCAAGTATTTTTGAAGTTTTTGAAGAAACCTAAGCAAGAAAAGATGTTTAAACAATCCCTTGAGAATGAAAAATATAGTTTTAAGTGTCAAGCTGGTCCAAGTCAGTTTAGCACTAGCTAGGTTCCTTATATATAAAAAAAAAACATTACCAATGGTAACTTACCATGACATAATAAAATAATTCATACTAAAAAAGTTTTATTTTAATAAAAAAAACTATATTTCTAAAATCTCCGGGTCTACTGTTTTTGAAAGGTGGCAGCCCTATCTGTAACGCATTATTATATCAACACTTCGGCTTCTTCCATAAATAGGAATGACGCAGGTTACTGACTATAAACATCCCGCAAAGAAATCGCCGAATTAAAATATCAGATGCTATTGTTAGAGGTTTTTTGAATTATTCTAATTTGAAATCAACCGTGTTTTAAATATATCTAGTAAGTAGTATATATATATGTATTTAGTTATATATTTCACTAGTGTATGAATGCAAATCAAAGTGAAAATTAACCCGATATCTGATCGAGCTGAAACTCGGCAGACAGGTCGATGATAAAACATTCTATTTCGGTGGCATACAGACGCGAATGTATGTTGAATGACACCGCAGCAGTTAATATACGAAATAAATGTCGGTCCTATCCAATCGGGATTTGGTTCAGTTGTTAGCTCAGTTGACTGCAGTCTCTGGGGAGGAAGATTCAATCCTCAGTAAAACCAAATCAAATGTATTTTTAAATAATCCATTAATAAAAACAGATTTATTGTAGGTAGTAAAAAAACTTTTTTACTGGTCGCTAAACTACACTAACTAACTAACCATCACGCCGTTTCCCGAAGGGGTAAGCGGAGAGGATAGAACTTCACTCACTCTTTGGACAATCGTATTTTTAAAAAAAGCAACACACACAGCGGTAAAATGTGTTATTTACGGTTGGTTAGTGGTTAAAGCGAAGTTTAATGCCAATTCACTATTTTGATTAATCTTTATAACGAATCTATGTACATTATGAATACCAAAAAATATGCTTTAGATAAATTGAAGGTTTTCCTATCGTTTTGCTCGAGTATAATACAAATAAAATAATAAATTACTCAATGAAAAATATAAATGCAAGCTACTAAAATATTTTTTCAATAGAAATGTATGAACGCGTAAAGGAAACCACTTTTAAAAAATACAGTTTTATAGCTAAGATTATCTGTGACAGTTTCACTTGGTTAACTTTTTTGATTTCTTATAAAATTATTTACAAAATAACTAAAAACCAGATTTTTGCTTGAAATCGAACTTTTCTAGACTCCGTTTGTCAAACGATTTTAATGCCTATTACCTACAATATAAGGTATACCAAGAATATACACATTTTGGCTTGTAGCTTCCGCTTAAGTAATGACCTGGTTAAATAAGTACCTAATAATTAGATTTATTAACTTGTGATATGCTTACCTATAGATAACGGCGCGGCGGTTGGTTGCTTCTGTGCTTGCTCCTTCTTTTAGTCCAGATTAGATTTTAACTAAACGAACTTCACAAAAAATCAACCGGTCAACAACGAAGCAATGAAATCTTTATATAAGTATTCACAAATAACGTTATTAATGATTTTAATATTAATCGATAAAATGAACTGATGAAATCTGACTGGTAAGTTGTAGATAGCTTCACCCACTGGCCACGAGTGACCAGGACAAAGAGGACGCGTATTTACAGAGTTGCCAATGATTATGTTCTAAAATACCAGCACCGAATGTTCAAAATCCCCGAATCGGGGAATGCAAAATGTCAAATTCCCCGCAAATTCCCCACAAGTTCCTTTAAAATTTCGCCTTCAAAATAATACAATATTTAATGGAAATTAGCATTTTTTTATTGATTTATTTTATTTTATTTGGCCATTGATATGATTAACACTTATTATTTCATACATAAGAATGTAAGATTAAAAAAAAAATAGGTGACAACCTATTAACTCAACTTATATATTAAAAAAAATTCAATAAATTGTATAGCTAGTAGAAAAAAGGCAATATAATCTTACAGTGTGACAAGTACGAGTAATTTAAACGAGACAAAAAATATTTATTTAAAAAAAAATGATAAAATGGTAGTTTAGTGTTAAAACATAATTTTAAACAATTTTAACATTATTGTGTTAATTTATATTGAAGGAAATCATTTAAAACAATGAAGTTAAATTATTTAGTAAGCAATTTACATTATTATAAGACTATTAATTAACAACATATTTAAAGGATTTTTAACAAGGTAAGCATTTATACAGTGATGTAAAATAATTATCTACTTTTAATCATTAATCACTGAATCATGCCATATATTTTTAGTTAACATTTTATTTGAAGGACTGAACTTCAAACTTCCTCCTTCTTTCTTAATACCTTCCCTGGTTGTCATCAATGCTACCACCGTATCTGTTTGTAGGCGATTTCTGTTTTCTGTTTTTAAATTTTACAGTACACTGAATTTTCTCTCAAAGGAAGCGTTTGAAAATGGTAAAACAAGTAATAAACTTATTACAATTTTTAAATTTGGGAACAAGTATCTTCCTGTATTGGTTTTTAGGCGAAACACTTTAGCCCAGTAACTTTCAGCATCGTCGTCTGCATTTAGACCATGTAGGGAGAAATCCAGAATAGCGTGAGCCCGCCACTCATCATTCAGATTTTCTGAAACGGAAATCGTTGAAGTACAGGCAGCAATGAATTTATTTGAAATTGTTGAGCTTCAAACGGAATCACTATAGATATAAATGAAAATAAAGAATCGCTAAAATCGAATCGCTTGACAATGTCCATTGTCAATTCAATATAAAAAGCTTGGCATGTTTTGTAGAAATCTTGAATCGCTGAACGGGGTACATTATTATCATTTTTCAAGTTTTCCATGCTTTCTGTAGTATTTATTCCAACGTATATCTGATATAAATCTACAAAATGTGCAGTGTTATTGAAGTCTCCCTTTAGAATATCGTCACATGATCTGACGTAATTGATCTGTAGGAAATTGGATGAAAGCGTTCTTAAAAGCTTTTCTACCTCAGGTAGGGTTTGAAGTAGTGGTTTTTCTGACTGAAATAAGGTATTAAAATTTGTTACAAGTGAAAGAACATACGACATGAATTCTAAATACACAATTGTAAATTGGTTGGTCATTGTGATGAGCATTTCTTCCGTAGTCTTTGATGGATCCGAAAAGACTGATTCGGTTAGGTAGGCTTTCAGTGGAATGTATTGTTCTATTACACGATCCACACAAGCCTTCAATGACAGCCATCGAGTTTGAGCTGGTGCGAGAATTTTATGTATTTCCACTTGAAAGAACTCTTGAAACTCTTTGAACTTCTTTTGCCTTTGTGAGCTTCTGCTGAAGTGAGCTCCAATAGAACGTAAGAAATCGTTTCTTGGCAATTTGAGGCAAGCTTTGGAAGATGACAGGTTTATCATGTCACATGAGCATTTAAATATGGGCTAAATCTTTTCTGAGAAGCGCAAATACAGAGCAGTGTTCACCTGCCATCACGTTTGTTGTATCTGAACTAAATCCAACAATGTTCTCATTTTTCTTGTTACATTTCTTTTAAACACTCATATAGTCCAGTAGCTGTTCCCGAGGTTACTTCAATCATATCCAAAAATAATGTTTCTATCTTATTGATTTCGTGATCGTACATAATAGCAGTAAAACAACATTGTTTAACAGAACTCTGGTCTGTAGTTTCATCCATTATGAGTGAAAAAAAGTTTCCTTTGGTGCGTAATTTATCACAGATTTTTTCCATAAATGAAGTTCCATTCATTTCCAAGACATTTTTTAAAACAGCTGTAGTTTTGGTTCGGTGCAAGTTGAGATTTTTAGCTATAGTGGAATCGGGAAAAATGTTTGTGCAGAGGGGACCCAATGTATCCATAAATGATAATGGTATATTGTGTTCAGCTAGAGCACCGGCTAATTTTAATTCAGCTATTCTAACATTCTTCTCTAAATCGTGAGGAAATATAAAAGAACATTCTGTATCTCCGCACATTTTCTCGTGTGACGGTCTGATTTTATATGGCGAATTAGGTCACTTTTGTGTGCAATGATTGACACGGAACAAATAGAACACAATTCATTTCCGTCTTTCAAATTGGGATCTTTTCCTATCCAACTTTTAAAATCCGGTTCTTTTAGCCACAGATTATTAAATTTGTTGAGACGTTTTACCTTCTTTATTTTCTCTGACTCTTCAGATGGACCTGTAGAAGAACAGGGACTGGAAGCTGCGGATTCCAATACATCATTTTTGGATTTTCTCTTTCGTTCACCCTTAAAAAATAGAAAATTGTTAGAAAATTTTTGCGAGAGAAAACGAATTTATATTACAATCTCACTTACATACCTACAATATCGTTAAACACGTAATAAATATAACTTACCTGCAAACTGCCTTGCTCCTTTGTAACTGCACACTTTTTTAACCATTTTTCCATTTTTAAAAAAAAGACTTAAAAAACTCCGTTATTACTTATTATAAAATAAAACTTTCCAACAACAAGTCATCAATTCATCAAAATAAGAAGATGTACGTAAGAAAATAATCCTTCCACCATAGAAGTTATGACTAAAAAAATTTATATGTCTTCAAGTTTGGGTCCCGAACTTCAGGAATCCCCCGACATTATCATTTAAAAATAAATGCTACAATGCTGCCATAAAAGAAAACTACGAAATCTTTCACCGAAATGTACTTAATGTAATATTAATGGATAATCAAGAAATGCCCAGAATCCCCGCATTTTCCCCGCAAAAAGTTATTCCCCCAAAATACCCGATTCTTGAAAAAGCTGAAAAATTCCCCACGGTTTGGGGAATTACCCACAAATCGGCAACGCTGCGTATTAATAAGTTTTTTCAGTATCAGTGATGGTATGCCGAAAAAATAAATCTCCCCAGCTTTTTCGCCAAAACTCTCAGATTTCTTAAAAACTCCCCAGATTCGAGAAATTCGGTACTTCAACCTTGAAAAAATAGGCAAAACTGCAAAATACCGGTTAAAACAGGCGCAACAGCTATCGAAGAGCGGGGCAATACTTTTTCCATTTTCAATAATGTTTTATTTCGTAATATTTAGACTAACCTTCCCACAATCCTTATCGTGATAAACAACACTCGGTCAAGATCATATCTTGGAGTAATCCGCACTGGGCGCCGAATTGTCAAGGCGCTGATAATACCTTACAGTCCTAACACAAGGAATGGGTTCACTGGGGGTTCATCTTGGCATGGCTCCTATCAGCAGGGCCGGCCTTGGAGCAAACCGCACTGGGCGCCGAATTGTCAAGGCGCTGATAATACCTTACAGTCCTAACACAAGGAATGGGTTCACTGGGGGTTCATCTTGGCATGGCTCCTATCAGCAGGGCCGGCCTTGGAGCAAACCGCACTGGGCGCCGAATTGTCAAGGCGCTGATAATACCTTACAGTCCTAACACAAGGAATGGGTTCACTGGGGGTTCATCTTGGCATGGCTCCTATCAGCAGGGCCGGCCTTGGAGCAAACCGCACTGGGCGCCGAATTGTCAAGGCGCTGATAATACCTTACAGTCCTAACACAAGGAATGGGTTCACTGGGGGTTCATCTTGGCATGGCTCCTATCAGCAGGGCCGGCCTTGGAGCAAACCGCACTGGGCGCCGAATTGTCAAGGCGCTGATAATACCTTACAGTCCTAACACAAGGAATGGGTTCACTGGGGGTTCATCTTGGCATGGCTCCTATCAGCAGGGCCGGCCTTGGAGCAAACCGCACTGGGCGCCGAATTGTCAAGGCGCTGATAATACCTTACAGTCCTAACACAAGGAATGGGTTCACTGGGGGTTCATCTTGGCATGGCTCCTATCAGCAGGGCCGGCCTTGGAGCAAACCGCACTGGGCGCCGAATTGTCAAGGCGCTGATAATACCTTACAGTCCTAACACATGGCCCTTGAGATTATTTTTAGGAATGGGTTCACTGGGTTTATTTCGGAGACTTCTCCCTAGACATACCATCACTGGCAGTAGTATATACTACTAGAATGATGCATATTTTCGGACTAAAACTCCGCCCTCAACTGTTGTAATGGTAATACGGTAAATCGGAACAGGGCCGCATTGGAGATTTTTGTTAATACATTTTGGCAGCGATGTAATCCTTTTATTACCAACTACAACGTTTATGATGTCGCTCATTAGTAACTTTAAAAAATCTAGCAGTTCTGCATTTTATTTGTTTATTCTATTTTAAACTTAGATACGCAATACATAATACAATAATAATCCTGGAAATTTACGTGCATATGTAAGTTTCTTGCTTATTTTAAATATGCTTTTACTCGCCATAGTTTGCGTTAGTAACTTATGATTGTGAGATAAGCATTTACACAATAAGTGGTAGGCTATAATAATGAAAATAATAGTTAATGACTTATAAACTATAAATATAAGTCCAGTGAAGCCTGCGGGTGACGGACTGCTGGCTGCTGCACTCCATTTTCTAATTATTGAAATAACGAAATATCAATGTTTTCATAATATCCTTCTCACACGGTTCTTGGACGGCCTAAGTATGTCATATATATATATGCCCATATATATATATATATATATGTCATATATATGTATGCCCATATAAGTAATAGAAATTTAAATAAGATTCACATAAAATAAATGTCGATTTGATGAAATAAGCACTTAAGAAATGCGTTATATGATTTGACGATATAAGCACTTAAGAAATGCGTTATATGATTTGATGTTATAAGCACATAAGAAATGCGTTATATGATTTGACAATATAAGCACATAAGAAATGCGTTATATGATTTGACAATATAAGCACATAAGAAATGCGTTATATGATTTGACAATATAAGCACATAAGAAATGCGTTATATGATTTGACAATATAAGCACATAAGAAATGCGTTATATGATTTGACGATATAAGCACATAAGAAATGCGTTATATGATTTGACGATATAAGCACATAAGAAACACGTTAAATGATTTTTTTCTTATTGTTGTAATGTTAGCGCTTCGAACTCACTTTGACAAAGCATTTGAAGACAAAACTTTCATAGGCAACTGGAATAATACAAAAATATTAGGTTGCTTTTAAAAGAAAATATACGTACATAAATACCTTATTGCTTATGTTAAATTATTCCGCAATATTTGGCTAATTTATGTAGCGCCATTTCATTTCAAGGTCACTGCTGCAGTAAAAGTGATGGAACTACGCTTTTTGTTCAACAACTTAGTTCCTTCAAAACATTCACGAGAAGTTTTAACAAATCTCGCCACTGATCAATTGATAAACTATGAAACTACTTGCTGTGTAAAACTGTTAGCTCTGTGAATATCGAAGTTACTTTACGAAGTTAGTTAGAACTTTTGAAATAACTCCTATAAATGTTTCAATGTATAGGTAGATAAAATGTTGGTAGGCTCAGGGCGAACTCAAATTACTGATAATATTTTATTAGACAAATGTATTATACGGCGTATCCAGAAAGTAAGTGTACTGAGGCTCTCACGACCGAATGAATTTTATTTTCGACATGTTGGCTACATTTACATGTAGCCTGACTCTTCCCCTTGGCAACGAGACCGGTTCAAGGTCAGTACGTTGAGAAGTGTCGACGCAACAACACGTTTCGTGAAAAATGTCAATACAATCTCCCGCCAAGTGTGAAATACGCGGCGTCATCCGTTATCACGTTTGGAAGGGAAAACCTCCGTTTGAGGTTTATAATTTTGTGAAAACTGCATATGGTGATAAAGCTATGAATCGTACGAGTATGTGCAAGTGGTATCGCGAGTTTAAAAATGGTTCTCACCTCTTCACCCTCCGCCAAAAAGTTCAAAACCACAATTTCAGCCAAGAAAATTATGGCATCCGTGTTTTGGGACTGTCAAGGCATAATTTTGATTGAATATCTGTCTCAAGTGGAGACCATCAACTCTGCAAGATACTGTGAGACCCTAAAAAAATTGCGGAAGGCGATTTAAAACAAGAGAAGAGGCATGCTGACAAAAGGAGTCAGCATGCAATGCCAGACCACACACGGCCAACGCAACGAAGGAACTGCTTGCTTCGTTTAAATGGGATGTCCTAAACCACCCCGCGCATTCCCTTAACCTAGCACCTTCAGATTTTTATCTCTTTACCTCCCTGAAGCTGTATGTACATGGGTGGGAAAAGGTTTTCAACAGACGAGGAGGTAAAGGGGGAGGTGGAGAAGTGGACGAAGGGGTTGGCGGGAAACTACTTCGAGGAAGGCATCAAAAAGTTGATCCCCCGCTTCACCACCTGCATTGAGAGGAATGGCGACTATGTCGAAAAATAGCTTACATATGTACTACGGTAACCGTGTAATTTTTATGTTTCAATAATGAAAATTGTAACCTACAAAAATTCAGTACACTTACTTTCTGGATATGCCTCGTACATCATTAATTTTTTTTTTTCTTTACTTCTTTCTTATGTTTCTATAAAATATTATTTTTTAGTTCTTCTAAGTTATTTTTATTATTTCTTCATGTATGATTCATACTTACATACTAATGTTCCTATAAAATAGTATTTTTTAGTTATTTTATGTCATTGTTATTATTATTTCATGTATAAATACCACAACACGGGCATTAACCTAGGTGGTAGTTAAAAAAATGACAAAAAATGTAACATGTAAACATTTATTAAATAATAAAAAAAAACATTATCGTAATTCTCACTTTTTATCGTTTCATATAAAGCTATTTGCAGCGAAGTTTCGATTCTCAATTGTGATCTTTCACCAGGGTGATACTGAGAGTATTTACAAGTGTGTGTTACAAAATGAACTTTGAGGTGAGTTTGCTGTATATTTTCTATGGATGGTGCCAAAAAACTTATATTTTCGGTACGGAAAACAATGACTACCTATTGGATAACCTTGGATATGAAAAAATTCCCTAAGGGAATTTTTTTCCCGAGATCTTAGGAAATTTTCCAAGACATCACATCACCGGTGAAACATGACATGGTGGCCGACAGATGTTGTGGTGGCTTATTTATACGAGAGGTGGGCAAAATTAATTGAATTAATTCAATCTTGTAACACACTCGATCTTATTCTCATTTTCAAAAGGAATTGAATCTTCATTCCTTATGGTTGGCATTTTTTCTATATATTTTACAGTAAAATTATTTCATGATAATAAGGTAGTAATTAATAATGATGTGCACTTCAAATGATTTAAATATTATAGTGAGTCATAGAAATCTAATTAACCCATATTTCGCTGACGGTTCAAAAACGCACCATCCTGGTTGCTTGGTCATATTTTGATAACTTGATAAGGATTCACCGTTATTCTTTCAGGTATTTATAGAAAAGGTTTGACTTTACCGTTAGAACTAAACAGGTAGAAATATATTTGCTTCAGTCGCATTGTAGACGCCCCCAAAGACGGACAAAATACGACACTCAGGTAAGCAATTTTTAAATAATTATTATATTTAACATATGACTAAAATTCTTAAAATATTCTAGCATTTTTTAATACAGAATTGACTCGTATTTAATAATTTGAACACTTTAAAATAAATAAAAATTTCAAAGGTACTCATTTTACATGGTTTATTTAAGTGGTGCATTAACGCACCGTCGGCGAAATACGGGGGTAAAAACCTTGGCATTATTTTATTCATAATTACCGGCATCAATCGCTAATACTGTGTTTTTTCTTCTGAATAGGATGAATCCAAAGGACTTTTTTACCGCACAAGAGGCTGCTGACTTTATCACAGAGAATTGGAATGTCAACGATGAAGACGGCGAAGAAGATATTCCAGATGTGGTCGTTTTACCACCTGAAGTCGCCGAAGTTACTGATGAAGAGGATTTTGATGACAATGATTTACATGAAGACGCTGCATGTAGCCATACTTTCGGAGATACGGCAGGAACTTTGGAAGTCCACTCCAAGAGGCTGATGAGTGAACCTTCGACGACTCCATCCCAACACCAACCATCAACATCTTCGTCATCAATGCCAAGGGAAATGCGTTGGAAGAAATCGAAACCTAGTTATTCGCGAGTGCCAAACAACGTTGAGAATAGAAGCGTCGAAGATGTGAAAAGAAAATTAGTGGGTAAATCTTGTACCGAGTTCTTTGAAATATTTTTTAATGATGATCTTATTAACTTAATTGTAGAACAATCATATGGTTACGCTCTATTAAAAAACAAAGTAGCCACATCGTTGACGATCAATAATATAAAAACATTTATAGGATTTTTATTATACACTGGGTATCATAGGTTACCTCGTGAAGAAATGTATTGGTCTCTAGATGAGGACATTACAAATCCTTTTGTAAGGTCATGCATGACCAGACAAACCTATCGTGACGTCAAGAGTAATTTGCATTTGGCTGACAATTTAAATATCAATACGACTGACAAACTTTATAAAGTTAGACCATATTTATCCTTGTTGAATAAAAATTTTAAACAGTTCGGAATTGTAAGGCATGCGCTGTCAATAGACGAACAAATGATCCCTTATAGAGGAAAACATTCGTGTAAAATGTATATTCATGGCAAGCCAATCAAATTTGAATATAAGTCGTGGACATTGGCTTCTGCAGATGGATATATTTATGCATTTGATATATATACGGGAAAAAACAAAGTGCCGTCAAATACTAATAATTTGGGTATGGGAGGCAACGTTGTGAAGGATCTTCTGAAAAGTGTAGACACTCCAGGAAATCACATTGTTTATTTCGATAACTTATTTACATCGATCCCACTTTTGAAATATTTAAGTGATTATTTGTTTTTCGGTACTGGTACGATAAGAGAAAATCGACTAAAGAACATCGGTACACTAAAAACGACCAAACAAATTAATAAATTAGAAAGAGGGTACCTAATATGATTATAGATTCGAAAAAAACAATGAGATACTGGTCGTTATATGGAAAGATAGTGCTGTAGTTACAGTGGCATCTAATTTTGATAACGTAGAGCCCATTAAAAACGTATCGAGGTATTCAAATATTAAAAAAGATATGTAAATGTCACTCAACCCAGCGCTCTTACCCAGTATAATCGTTTTATGGGAGGTGTTGATTTAGCGGATAATTTCGTTTCAAACTATAGAATAAGGGTTCGTGGTAAAAAGTGGTGGTGGGCAATATTCTCCAACTTCTGTGATGTGGCACTTTGTAATGCATGGAAACTATACCAAATGGTTCATCCAGAAGAAAATATGAGCCTTTTGAATTTTAGAAGAAGTGTAGCCACCGCTCTCATGAAGTCGTCAAAAGTAAATTCTTCTTCTATTGGCAGACCCAGTAGATTTGCGACAACATCGAGGTCAAGTATAACAGGGAGTAGTCATTTTTTAAATAAGGGGGAAAATAGAAAAAGATGTCGCATATGTCATTCACACACATATTTTATGTGTCCAGAGTGTAATGTGGCATTGCACCATAAATGTAACGAATTATACCATACCGGAAAATAGTGTTTATTATAATATTTGTGTATGCTAATTTCTTATTATGTCTTTTAGAAAGGTGCACTTTCCTACCTATATATACAATATCTTTAATTTTAGTTAATATTAGTAATATGATTAATAAATGAAGAGAAATAAATCCACTTTCAAATAAACTTGTTTGGTTTCATACATTTACTTTTTACCCCCCTATTTCGCTGACGGTGCGAAAACGCACCACCTCATATTTTTGTAAGTATAAGTTTTTTCATTTTTTTTATTTTTTTATTTTCTTAATTGTGTGTTTATATACCACATATCCAAATTTCATCAAAATCTGACCACGGGAACTGATAGCGGCGAAATATGGGTTAAATATTATTATGGTACTGTGCCCTGTGGTCCCGCGCCGTTATCCAAAAGACTCTTTACATCTTATTGACTTTTTGAATAAATGGCATACAGAGCTCCGGGCCAAAAAGGCCCCTTTCTCTTTAAAAATGAGTTAAGAATTGGTTGTAGGAGGAGATTTATTTGGTTTTTTGTGAAAAAATTTTTGCAATAAGAATGGCTGCAGTTAGGGGGGGGTAATTAACGTAAGATTTTAGTGGTTGTTGGGGGAAGGATGGGTGTTGTTTGTGGAGTTATAGATTTGGATAGAGCTGAGGAGTGTTTCGACGTTGGTGAGGAGACGGCTGTTCATTTCAAGCGCTGATCTCAGTTGGGCGGCGGCGTTGGTCGGGGCCAAGGTGATTTGGGGGGTTAATGTTGTGAGGTGGGGTGAAGGGGGAGGAGTGGCAGATACTTGGGAGAATGGGGGGTGGGGTGGACGCGTAGGTTCGGGGAAGGGGTTGAAGTGACAGGGGGGGACTCTTTAGAACCGTTAGTCGTTAGTCCCCGCATGGCTAAACCTTCGATTTAGTACCTGGTCAGGTGAAAACTTTCTACTTCGGAATCTGAATCCTAGTAAAAAGCGAGTAAAAATCTCCTGTATTTTTTTCCATTCCACGTGCGAAAATAATGCAATACGCTTAGAAACAAAACGATGTTTACGTTATTGTTCTTATAAGTATGTTTTTATGTACCTGCCTACTTGTAGACGTTAAACGAGATCAGTTGACTGTCGAATTGTGTGTGATGATAACAAATAATTTGTTTTGATTTCTGTATTTTTGTACTGAATTGTATGCCACTCAATTTCAGACTTTCAATCAGTTTTTATTTGACGCATGGATTTAACATTATCATTGAAGTAAATACCTACAAACATTAAAATAAATAAATATTATATATATGTTGTTGAAGCTTATTCCAGGTGAACGGGTCGGATAAACAAAAGTGGAATAATAATAATTTAGTTCTTATAATTGCTTTAAGAACGTATCTCATTGCCCCTAAAATAATATATTTTTATGTAAAGGTTATCTTAAGGTACCTACTTATTGTAGTAAATATGTAGATAGTTTTAGGAAGAAAGATAAGATGAATTTTTATTCTGGGATTCAGTTTGCCAGCATTTCAATGCAAAAAGAGAAAAATCGAGTGAGTCTTTTTATTTTTGGTATCGTTTAATGATGTTTTATAGGAAAAAGCAATATATTGAATAGCCAAGATGTCTTCCAGAAAAAGAAGCGAACTTTGGTGTCACTTGTCTGAAGTAGATGGATGGATGCATTGTTCTACAGTTTAGAGCGCTGGAACAGGCTGCATGGGAAATGGCACTATTCCTGTCCAGGTACTGTCTTCCGTGTCCTTTGCGGCACTCATTTCAACGATTTTATTAGTGAATTGTAAAATTACTTTTTCTTTTTGTTCGTAAAATAACATAAGTTTGTAACATGTTTATTTTGTGGAACGAATCTTTTTTTTTACTAAAGTTACTCTAAAGCTCTCCTCGCTTTAAGAACTCTGTGCTATTAAGTGTAAAGCTTACAAATACAGGTTTTCTATATAAATGTACTTCTGCAATGTACAAATTAAATCCCTATATTTGATATTTTTTGTGTACTTCTTTAAAATGTTTTTTCAAAACGAACACATTTATTTGAATGCGAAAAAATGCTTCATTATTGCTTTCTTTAAGGTTCCTAAATGTGAGCAATCTAGGTACAAAACCAAAATGAAGTGTCGAATCAAGGAATTAAATGAATGAATTAAATGAATTAGTTCACTTGACCAGGTGAATAAGACTGAATTGATTCATTATTGTGAATGAATCTGCCCATGTCTAATTTATACAGATATAGATGTGGTATGTATTTGCAGATCTCGTTGCTGCCGCCATGTTTCAAATCTCCTAGTTGAAATTGCGTGGGATAGAAATAAATAAACTCTATTAAGTGTGAGTTACATTGCACAGATTGTTCAGTTCTGGAAATGAGTAAGTTACCATCTCTGTGCTCTGTACCGGTCGGGCGGTAGGCACGAAGTTGGTAAATACACGAGCGCAAGCGTAGGTTAATTTTAGGCACCAAAATAGAATTGTTTTAACATGCTCTTGTATCCGGTTAACGTACAAATAAATTCCTAATATAATTTTGCCGATCTCTTGTTTGATTATAATATTTTCTTATTAATCTTATATTTATTCTGGAACTTAAAGTATGACACCCGGGTACTTTCGTTTGTCATAGAGGCGCCGCCAAACCCGAAACCCGATTATACGGTCACGCGGGTACTTTCGTTTGTCTCAGAGGCGCCGCCAAACCCGAAACCCGACTAACCGTCACGCGGGTACTTTCGTTTTTCATAGAGGCGCCGCCGAACCCGAAACCCGACTATCCGTCACCCGGATACTTTCGTTTGTCATAGAGGCGCCGCCAAACCCGAAACCCGATTAACCGTCACGCGGGTACTTTCGTTTGTCATAGAGGCGCCGCCAAACCCGAAACCCGATTATACGGTCACGCGGGTACTTTCGTTTGTCTCAGAGGCGCCGCCAAACCCGAAACCCGACTAACCGTCACGCGGGTACTTTCGTTTTTCATAGAGGCGCCGCCAAACCCGAAACCCGACTATCCGTCACCCGGATACTTTCGTTTGTCATAGAGGCGCCGCCAAACCCGAAACCCGATTATACGGTCACGCGGGTACTTTCGTTTGTCTCAGAGGCGCCGCCAAACCCGAAACCCGACTAACCGTCACGCGGGTACTTTCGTTTTTCATAGAGGCGCCGCCGAACCCGAAACCCGACTATCCGTCACCCGGATACTTTCGTTTGTCATAGAGGCGCCGCCAAACCCGAAACCCGATTAACCGTCACGCGGGTACTTTCGTTTGTCATAGAGGCGCCGCCAAACCCGAAACCCGATTATACGGTCACGCGGGTACTTTCGTTTGTCTCAGAGGCGCCGCCAAACCCGAAACCCGACTAACCGTCACGCGGGTACTTTCGTTTTTCATAGAGGCGCCGCCAAACCCGAAACCCGACTATCCGTCACCCGGATACTTTCGTTTGTCATAGAGGCGCCGCCAAACCCGAAACCCGATTAACCGTCACGCGGGTACTTTCGTTTGTCTCAGAGGCGCCGCCAAACCCGAAACCCGACTAACCGTCACGCGGGTACTTTCGTTTGTCTCAGAGGCGCCGCCAAACCCGAAACCCGACTAACCGTCACGCGGGTACTTTCGTTTGTCATAGAGGCGCCGCCAAACCCGAAACCCGACTATCCGTCACCCGGATACTTTCGTTTGTCATAGAGGCGCCGCCAAACCCGAAACCCGATTAACCGTCACGCGGGTACTTTTGTTTGTCTCAGAGGCGCCGCCAAACCCGAAACCCGACTAACCGTCACGCGGGTACTTTCGTTTGTCATAGAGGCGCCGCCAAACTCGAAACCCGACTATCCGTCACCCGGATACTTTCGTTTGTCATAGAGGCGCCGCCAAACCCGAAACCCGATTAACCGTCACGCGGGTACTTTCGTTTGTCATAGAGGCGCCGCCAAACCCGAAACCCGATTAACCGTCACGCGGGTACTTTCGTTTGTCTCAGAGGCGCCGCCAAACCCGAAACCCGACTAACCGTCACGCGGGTACTTTCGTTTTTCATAGAGGCGCCGCCAAACCCGAAACCCGATTAACCGTCACGCGGGTACTTTCGTTTGTCTCAGAGGCGCCGCCAAACCCGAAACCCGACTAACCGTCACGCGGGTACTTTCGTTTGTCTCAGAGGCGCCGCCAAACCCGAAACCCGACTAACCGTCACGCGGGTACTTTCGTTTGTCATAGAGGCGCCGCCAAACCCGAAACCCGACTATCCGTCACCCGGATACTTTCGTTTGTCATAGAGGCGCCGCCAAACCCGAAACCCGATTAACCGTCACGCGGGTACTTTCTTTTGTCTCAGAGGCGCCGCCAAACCCGAAACCCGACTAACCATCACGCGGGTACTTTCGTTTGTCATAGAGGCGCCGCCAAACCCGAAACCCGACTATCCGTCACCCGGATACTTTCGTTTGTCATAGAGGCGCCGCCAAACCCGAAACCCGATTAACCGTCACGCGGGTACTTTCGTTTGTCTCAGAGGCGCCGCCAAACCCGAAACCCGACTAACCGTCACGCGGGTACTTTCGTTTGTCATAGAGGCGCCGCCAAACCCGAAACCCGACTATCCGTCTCCCGGATACTTTCGTTTGTCATAGAGGCGCCGCCAAACCCGAAACCCGATTAACCGTCACGCGGGTACTTTCGTTTGTCATAGAGGCGCCGCCAAACCCGAAACCCGATTAATCGTCACGCGGGTACTTTCGTTTGTCTCAGAGGCGCCGCCAAACCCGAAACCCGACTAACCGTCACGCGGGTACTTTCGTTTGTCATAGAGGCGCCGCCAAACCCGAAACCCGACTATCCGTCACCCGGGTACTTTCGTTTGTCATAGAGGCGCTGCCAAACCCGAAACCCGATTAACCGTCACGCGGGTACTTTCGTTTGTCATAGAGGCGCCGCCAAACCCGAAACCCGACTAACCGTCACGCGGGTACTTTCGTTTGTCATAGAGGCGCCGCCAAACCCGAAACCCGACTAACCGTCACCCTGGTACTTTCGTTTGTCATGGAGGCACTGCCAAACCCGAAACCCGACTAACCGTCACCCTGGTACTTTCGTTTGTCATAGAGGCACTGCCAAACCCGAAACCCGACTAACCGTCACCCTGGTACTTTCGTTTGTCATAGAGGCACTGCCAAACCCGAAACCCGACTAACCGTCACCCTGGTACTTTCGTTTGTCATAGAGGCACTGCCAAACCCGAAACCCGACTAACCGTCACCCTGGTACTTTCGTTTGTCATAGAGGCACTGCCAAACCCGAAACCCGACTAACCGTCACCCTGGTACTTTCGTTTGTCATAGAGGCACTGCCAAACCCGAAACCCGACTATCCGTCACCCGGGTACTTTCGTTTGTCATAGAGGCGCCGCCAAACCCGAAACCCGATTAACCGTCACGCGGGTACTTTCGTTTGTCATAGAGGCGCCGCCAAACCCGAAACCCGACTAACCGTCACGCGGGTACTTTCGTTTGTCATAGAGGCGCCGCCAAACCCGAAACCCGACTAACCGTCACGCGGGTACCTACTTTCGTTTGCCATAGAGTCGCCGCCAAACCCGAAACCCGACTAACCGTCACCCTGGTACTTTCGTTTGTCATAGAGGCACTGCCAAACCCGAAACCCGACTAACCGTCACCCTGGTACTTTCGTTTGTCATGGAGGCACTGCCAAACCCGAAACCCGACTAACCGTCACCCTGGTACTTTCGTTTGTCATAGAGGCACTGCCAAACCCGAAACCCGACTAACCGTCACCCTGGTACTTTCGTTTGATTTAGGGTACTTGGTAGCAGGTACTGTAACTGTGAGATAATGCCATACAATATGTCAAATTGTATAGATATTGAGATAGGAGTACAAGAGGGCGTACAACATAAATAATGTTTCATCCTTTTTACTGTTAAATTCACAGACATATGTTAAATTACATTATATATTATGAAGTTTACATTTGTATTTTGTTCGCAGTGTTTGCACGTCAGTGAGAACATCTTGATCACAGTATAAACAATGTGTCTGATATCTGTGTTGTGAGAAGTACAGAAATACTTTTACCCGTCGATGTTTACCATCTGCCACTGGAAATATGTTTGACTAATCTCAAACCAATTTGCACTGTAAAAAAGATAGAAGAAACTCGAAATTTCAAAATAGCAGACTATGTCCGAATTTCTAACTTTCGTAAACACATTTACTGGTCGTTCTTGGAAGGAAATAAGAGCGAAGTAACAAATTACAGGCCAATATGCATAATATTTTCAGAAAAACTTCTCGAAAGCATAGTACTAGACAAGGTGATATCTCAATTTAAACGAGTTATCTCACCCCTTCAACATGGATTTATTAAAGGAATCTTGTACACTAGGGTGTATCGATTTTTAACTTTTTTTTTGTTTTCAAATTCCAAGTTGAAAAAAAGTTGCTACTAGATACCACAACTTACCACAAAAAATTTTGGATTTTTAAAAAAATGTTTAGGTCTCCCGCACAAGGCCTAAAGTTTTAATTTTTTTCAAAAAATATCAAATTTTTTTAAAATTTAAAAAAATAAAATCGTAACTTTTGTGTTTATTCCAAGTTAAAAAACAGTAATATTAGGGCATAAAAATAAGTAAGGAACGATTTTTTTAAATAAAAAATGGATTTTAGGTCTCCCGCACAAGCCCTAAAGTTTGTTAATTTTGATGAAATTTTGTAATTTTGTGTACATATACGAACCATGTTTTTTTTAAGTTTAAGCCATCGGAATTAATTGTACTTTTCTTATAGAAGGCATAAAATGAGACAATATATATATACATAATTCATATATACATATATTAAAAATATATACCACATATATACTATATAATATGTTTTTTACCTGAAAAAAGATAGTTGGACGGTGTAAATTGTATGAGAAAGGTGTTGAAAGAAACTAATGTTATTTGCTATTACTGTTGTTTATTACAAAAGTATAAAAGGTTTTAATATGTCATAAAATGTAGTATAATAACTAAGTATAAAATGTTGCTAATTACTTTCCATAAAGAAGAGTTGGCCAAACGAAACCCCAGCAACATCTCGCACGCCAGGTGGCTTACTCTGGCAAATGGAGTCCTTTGTTTGTATGTTGCCACCGATGATCCGACCCCTCAGCTAACAAAGCTTGCAGAGTTCATAATGAAGGTCTACATACCATCATGGTTCTCAATTAAGTGCAATCCCCAAATCCCGCAAGCTTCCATTCATTTTTTTTAAATGTTTCTTTTCAGCAATTACTTGGAAGATGCGCTAAGAAAAGTCGTCCATGCAACGTTACAGAGAAATGCTTTCATGGCTCACCCAGAGCATGTTTGATAGCTATGCTGTTCGATGAACGAAAACATATCAGAGCCTTGGCTTATAAGAGAATCCAGAAAGCTTGCGCAACCGAAAGGAAAGGGGAAAGGGTATTTAAACCCCCTCAGATCAATTTTGATGCCGAAGACTATATAGATATGATTGACTGGCAATCCACTTCAGTAACCGAACCCCCTCTTGTTACTGATATGAGCCTAGAAGAGTTGGAGTCAATTGCGGAAACTGGCAAAAGTAGAAGGGTTGAATTTAGAATTCCTTCTCACACTCAAGCGGTGGAACGAATTGTCAACGAAGTCACAGAAGCTTCGAAGCGAGTATGTGGGCTGATCGAAAGAGATGGTTTTATCCGTGCCAGACTGGTAGACCGTAAAGATCTAAATACGTTCGAGACCAAGAGCCAGTACAAAACCTCTGCAAAGGATTAGAATTTAAGTAAGTTTTTTTTCGACTATTTTGTATTTATAATGTTTCTAAATAACGTCTTACATATTAAATTGAAATTTCATTTGGGAACTGTAATAACATTTATAAAATTTTCACTAGGCCTATGTAAATACTATACATAACTTTGATTTAAGGTTTTGAAGCCAAGATGAAAGGACGAATACTTAAACAAGTAAGTAATTTTGCAGTAGAAAAAGAAAACTCCCACTCATGTCGTATGGAAAGTAATCAGCAACATTTTGTACTTAGTTATTATACCTACTACATTTTATGACATGTTATAATCTTTTATACTATTGTAATAAACAACAGTAATAGCAAATAACATTAGTTTCTTTCAACACCTTTCTCATACAATTTACACCGTCCAACTATCTATTTTCAGGTAAAAAACATATTATATATTATATATGTGGTATATATTTTTAATATATGTATATATGAATTATGTATATATATATTGTCTCATTTTATGCCTTCTGTTAGAAAAGTACAATTAATTCTGGTGGCTTAAACTTAAAAAAAACATGGTTCATATATGTACACAAAATTACAAAATTTCATCAAAATTAACAAACTTTAGGGCTTGTGCGGGAGACCTAAAATCCATTTTTTATAAAAAAAAATCGTTTCTTACTTATTTTTATGCCCTAATATTACTGTTTTTTTAACTTGGAATAAACACAAAAGTTACGATTTTATTTTTTTAAATTTTAAAAAAATTTGATATTTTTTGAAAAAAATTAAAACTTTAGGCCTTGTGCGGGAGACCTAAACATTTTTTTAAAAATCCAAAATTTTTTGTGGTAAGTTGTGGTACCTAGTAGCAACTTTTTTTCAACTTGGAATTTGAAAACAAAAAAAAAGTTAAAAATCGATACACCCTATTGTACACTAATGATATCGTTAATGGCTTTAACGCACCATATTGAGCTATACTATACTACCGATTTCAGTAAAGCATTTGATAAAGTAAGCCACAGAACCTTAATACGTAAATTAATGAAGGTCACGCCAGGATAAACTGCCCAAAAGCTGCCGCCGAGCCAGTTTGTGCTACCTGTACCAGGTTTGGGAAGCCCGCAGCACATCCGACTGGAGACAAGGACTCATGCCCGGCCTACAAAGCTGCCCTTTCCAAGGGCTTTGCCACTATTGATTATGGCCGATAATTATGCTTTATTTTTTTTATTTTTTTAAATACATAAACGGCTATACTGCCTTTTATAAATAAACATATAATAGAGTACAAAGTAAGAAAAATAATATTATTACATTACAGTAGTTTTAAACTTAAAAATAACATACAATTATTTCGTGTATCACAACCAAAAATAACAAAAAAAAGAACAATGAGAAATATCATCATTTCATTTCAACATGTCCATATTGCGTATATAAAGTTACATTATGGAAAAATAATTTTTGAGTGCATGTTTATATTGCGCTAATTTTAAGAAATAAATGTCGCCGATGTTGGCATGTTCATTTCCCAAAATGTGTAATCGACTGATTGGTGAGTAATAATGTGATAATGTATGTGTGTTATTATAGTAGAACGGTAGAGTCAGTCTATTGTTAGCGCGACCAGGGCAATAAAATCGTATTAGTTCTATTAAATCAGGGGTATCCAGGACCGAGTGAATTATTTTATATAATATTAATAGATCACAGATTTTTCTGCGATCTGATAAATTCACGGATTCTCTTGGAATAGCTAATTTAAAATTAATATACCTAAGGAATCTATGCTGGACTTTTTCAATCGCTTGAATAAGGATATTGTAATGTGGAGCCCAAATCGTAGAGTTATATTCCAAAATGCTTCTCACTAGCGTTATGTATAAAATGCTATTTGGTTATATGGCTAATAAATGTAAGTTTTGAGTTGAAAATAATACCTACATCATTTATTGTTTCTACTGAGTTTAATATAATTTTGTCAAGATTGTAGATATTCATAAATTGTCGGTTTCTTTATTTTATAAAATCTTATTATTTGACATTTACTAATGTTAAGTGCCAGTTTATTGCATATACACCAATTAAACAAGTTGTTTAAATTTTTTTGTAAAATTATACAATCAGAAATATTTATAATTTTTTTATATAATTTTAAATCATCAGCAAATAACAGAATATCAACATCGGAAAAAACGTCTACAATGTCATTAATAAATAAAATAAACAGTATTGGTCCTAAATGGGAGCCCTGTGGCACACCACTAGTGGCAGAAAAGGCATCTGATATTACGTCATTTAACTTTACAAACAGTTGCCTATTTGTTAAATAACTCTCTACCCATTTAAGAAAGTTCCCGGTTATACCCATACTTCTTAATTTATTTATCAATATTTTATGACAAACTTTATCGAACGCCTTACTGAAGTCAGTATATATCGAATCTACTTGACATTTATCTGCAAAGGCATTCGCTATAAAGTTTTCATATATTAGTAGATTTGTCAGAGTTGATCTGTTCTTCATGAAACCATGTTGAAACCTTGTTATAATCCCATTCAATTTAAAAATAATTTTATCCAAAATAATTTTTTCAAATAGTCTTGGAATAGTTGACTGTATACATACAGGTCTATAGTTGCGTATATCGCATTTGTCACCTTTTTTAAATATGGTTGTGATGTAACTATTTTTCCATGCAATTGGAAAATATCCCGATGACAATGACATATTAAAAATTAAATAGAGGGGATACGAAAAAAAATATTAAAAGAAAATAAAAATATATCTTCTTATCTTCTACTTACATCAAACGTATATGCTTGGTCACCCTTTCCCACCCTAGTCTTATAATATACTACACTTGAAGTTACAAACTTCTTATATTTTACTTACATTCAACTTGCCTTCTAGTTAGGTACCACGTTCTATCCAAATTCTCGTTAATTTCTTATTATCGCAGATACTTATATTCTATTTGCCTGCTGATTTCCTTCTTGTTAACTTCTAATCAGATAAATATATACCTTCCTCTTACTTTCTACTGAGGTATATTAAACTTACCAGTCACCTTATTAGGTACCTACCTAACTACTGAGAATAATTCTTGACGCCAAGAGTTTGGCTGCTTCAGACACACTGATTTTCCGCTGCACTTTACATGACTCTAATCATATTTTCAGGTAATCCTCATATTGTCCGTGGCCTGCTGTGTCTCCGGTCAGGTTGTGTGGACCTACCCCGGTGCCTACTCTGCCTACTCTTCCTACGTTTCCAACCCCTACGCCTCGTACAGGTCTTCGCAATACATCCCCCTGCCCTACTTACCCGCATTCTCGGAGCCCATTGCGTATACAGCTACTGTACCCCTGACTTATGCTAATCAATATGTATATGTCTAAATATCAGATACATCAAAAAAGTTAAGAACGGGTTGTTTCAAAGAATTTTAATAATTCCTCAAATGTCAATATTATTTTTCAAGTTCTGTTAAAGTCCTATTAAATTTCTGTTATTATGTGATTATGGGCCAGTTGCTTCACAGAACTGAAGTAATAACAGAACTTGAATAGAACTTTCACAGAACTTGATAATTATCTCCGAAATTTGATGAATTGTTCAAATTCTGTGAAACAAACCGTAATAAGTGTTGTTGGTATAAATTTTTTTTTTTTTTATTTTTTTTTTTTTATAGTGAATACCTCACAAGAGTCCCAACTGCTCCCGTCTGGAGCCAGTGAGACTATGGCATCCCCAATTTGGGGATGTTGTGAGGCTGAAGGTAAGTGGGGAAGGGAAAGAGGAAGGTGGGGAAGTACCTGGCTATTCAGATCTAGTCACTAAACACGGCTAAAGCCATTTGGAGCAACGTTTCAATTCTGAATGGTGGTCTTACACCAGAGCGATACTGGTAGTATCTTCCACTCTGGAACGTGCCGCAAATATATACTATATATTATTTTAATTAATTAATTGTGAAATAACACAAATTAATCAAATAAAATTTATTTGCGCACGCCGGGTTCGAACCCGCGACCTTCGGAATGGCAGTCCAATGCGTTACCACTGGACTATGCCGGCCGTCTAAGGTATAAATAAGTCTAAGGACCAGTTATACCTATATATAATATCCCGTGACTCTTCCGGCGTCAATAAAAGAGTTAGGTATGTTTAGGAGTATTTATTTTATTAAATTATCTAATACCTAAAACATTCATTACAATAATTACTCGAAATATTATATTGTGCTAAACATTATATTTACATCAAAGATTCATATATTTATTTATTATTTTAATATGCCAATAGAAGAGATGAGACACACGGAGAAAAATCAGATGAATCCTGGCAAAAAAGGTGATAGCAGGCCATTTCCTAATAAACTATTAGCATGTTCTTGCTGTTGCGTTTATTAAGAAATCAGTCAATTCATTCGTTAAAAGCCCGCACTCCCGTTTTAAACAGGAATTTGAATAATTTCAAGAGATTTAAAAAAAAATTAAATATTTTATATCAGTAAGTTTTCTCCGTGGAGCATAGGTATTATTGTTTTTCTATGTTGGTTAAGTACCTACCTACGTGGTAAGACCATGAAAATAAATTCATCAGCCCAGGAAACCCATTTTCCACCACCTTTCACACATATGGGTAAGTTCCAAAAATTTTTATAACATCTATAATATGTGAATATTGTTCACGGGAGTTGAATTTTAAGGGCAAGTGGTTACCAAACATCATTTTACAGTAATTTAAAACAGGTATATACAGTTTTGACATAATCATGCACCTACGCAACAATATTATTATCAGTTTGGCGTTACAGTTACATTTTAATTTACCTACAGACACTAGTGATGGGCATCATAGTTGAGAGAACATTACGAAATTATTTCGAATGAGTAAGCAACTTAGACATGTTTAAACTCATTCGAAAGAAGGATCTATTATGGAGACGAAATGTATTATCGACAATATTTGCTGTCCTGCCATGGGGAGACAAAATCGAGCCATTGACTGCCAAAAAAACACATAGAAAATGGCGTGAATAGAGTGAAATATCTAGTACCTACCCACCTAACCAAATTGATCGAACCATTTCTGTCGATTTTCAATCTGTATATTTCGTTTATATTTGTGACGATAAAATCGACTCACAGACATGTTATTTACTTTTAAATTTTGGATTTTCTTTTATATATTCCCTTCAGAGGGCGAAACAGCTGTAAACAATAATAATTACACAGCAGAACTTGTTTAATACTTCACTGTTTTTTGTTAGTAAATTTAATAATAATACTACTGAATAAATATTAAAAAAAAAAACAAAATTTAAAATCTAGTTTTACAAAATAAACTTGATAATAACAAATACATAGTATTTCTGTAGGTAAAATCAAGGTCTAGAAACTTCAACAAGGTTTATGAAGAAAAAATATTAAATTTATTGCAAAGAGAAGGGCAAGTTGTTTTTCAATATTTTAAGAATATTATTTTACAGAAGTTTTCGTTGAAATAAGCACGATTTTGTCTGAGACTTAAATATACATTTCGACAGTGACAAAGAAACACGTATCACCATCCTATTCTAAATTGATCACAGTTCACAGTATTTATATTTTAAATTATTTACATTTATAATATCAATATAATTTAATAATACAGAGATATATTTTAATAAATAAAGTGCTGATTTCACCTCTAACCAAATTTTGATTTAAAAATGATTTTGCAATTTTTTATTATAAGACAAACAAAATTTTCAATTATTTCTTCAGTATACACTGCTGCAGATATTGATACAGATTTAAATAAAGTGATGCATTCATAAAGAGGTATTTATCTAGATAAAAACCATTCAGTGCTGTCATTATGATTCGATTCGGATCCGTAAGTGAATAATTTGCGAAGAAGCTGCCATTTATTTTAGAAGAGGAAAATGCTGCCATCCCTAATTATTATTAACAGTCACAGTAGTTCTAGGCTTGCATAATTAGGTACCCTATCCTCTCCAAGGTTCTGAGAGCTACGAGATTATAATTTAATGTAAGAATAAATATGTAATAAAAACGTAGTTTTTATTAATCCAAATATTAAAAAAAATGTAGATATCCAAAATAGGCACTCTACATCCTTTGATTAGATAAAAATTGCCTTATCTTTACTATTTACAAAATAAAACTTTTTTCAACAATCTTTTTAATTTACATCCTTCCTGCGGCTTTTGGTAATTTTACGGAGAATTTTTGTTAATATACAAAATCTTCAATGAACAACAAATAATTGTGTGGTAACACAATATGAGTGGAATTTCTTGAATAATTTGATTGTAGAATTACAATAAAGCACGTACAAAATAGATAGTATATATCTATGGGAAAATAAAATAAATAAATTGACAAGCACCTACCTACTACACACTATGTGAAGATAACATTTTTTTAACAACGTTTTCAATGTCTTGTGGAAAAAAACAATCATAGAAAATTGAACAATTCATAAACAGTGTTATCATTTTCAAATGTTTTTCCCCTTTTCCACGAATTCAATAAATAACCTGTCGATACTTACTTACCTACGATTAATACGGGTAGGTAGTTATATGTATTCTTTTTTGCACGGGGGAAATGTTCCACAGATTATTGTGTAAAAATTTTCAATACATTAGTATTTGAAAACAGGAAAATTCTAATAAGAACGGAAATTTCCATTACGTTTTGTTTTATATCAAAACTCTGTAAAAAAAAACACCGTGTGATACAGAATTGACACTATATACATTTTATAATCATAAATTTTCATATATAATCATCACAGGAAAACAATTTCCCTCGGGGCTCTTGTCACCTATAAGATGCTGCGTGGTGGGTGGTTTTTAGCTTAATAATACATAGGTGAGAACATACTACAGAATACAGTTTTAATGTAAATTATGTTTAGATAACATTCTTCTCTAGTTTATTATGTTGCTAAGGTAAACTGTGATAACTTGGTTGTAGTTCATCTAAGGCAGTACCTTACTTGGCGATAGTTCATTAAGTTGGTAGGATAAAATGTGATAACTTGGCTGTGGTTCATCTAAGGCAATACCTTACGTGGCGATAGTTCATTATGTTGGTAGGATAAACTGTTCCATGATAAATCAACACACCTTTAAAAAGGGATGTAAAGTCATTAGAAACGATGAAATTTTTTTTAAACCTAACCTAACTTACTTAACCCAGTTAATAAAGTTTTTTTTTTTTATTTTCGAAGGAAGCAAATACTTTGGGGTGTGACATATTGAATGAAAAAACATACACTTAGTAAGACACCACTTTGTTTCATCACTTTCCATGTCTTTATATAACTTTTTAAAGATGTGATGAATTATCATTTTGATGATTTATCCGGTCACTTATTATACCATAGCGTTATTCCATTGCTCTAATGGCAACAACCCTCGCTTTTTTAAATAGATCTTTTGGATTTTCATTTTTTTTTTGAATTGTTGAATAAGTAAACTAACGAATGAAGTGGTATCTTGGATGTGAAAATTAACCCAGTTCCCGACATCCGATCGAGCTGAAACTCGGCAGATAGACTCCTTCAGTGGCATATTATAAAACTTTACAGCATTTAATATACGATATAAAACTTGGTAAAAAACCAATTAGGATTCGCGGTTCACTTATTTTAGTAATTCCCTGGGAAGAACGTTCAATCAAATCTCAACCACCAGAACACGGGCATATGCCTAGCTTAGTGGTATAAACATTCTCAATAACTGTAATAAACAATGCGCAGAATAAAGAAAAATTTAAATTTAAAAAAATCAGTCAAACCAAAAAATACATATATATTTTAAATACACCTATAAAAAGGTCAATGAGAATGAGTTATTTTTTTAATCTTTAGAAATACACTATCCGGGTTGGTGGCGTTGGAACGACTAGTAAATTTATTATAAAGTGTTTACTTTTTATTGGAAAATTATCATAAAATTTATTATAGCAAAATTAATATTAAAAATTACATCTGTGGAAGCTTAGAAAAGTGGCCCATTCATTTACATCTCAGGAAGCTTAGAAAAGTGGCACATTCAATTACATCTGCGGAAGCTTAGAAAAGTGGCCCATTCATTTATATCTGTGGAAGCTAAGAACAGTGGTCCATTCAATTACATCTGCGGAAGATTAGAAAAGTGGCCCATTCAATTAATTATGCGGAAGCTTAGAAAAGTGGCCCATTCAATTAATTCTGCGGAAGTTTAGAAAAGTGGCCCATTCATTTACATCTCAGGAAGCTTAGAAAAGTGGCACATTCAATTACATCTGCGGAAGCTTAGAAAAGTGGCCCATTCAATTAATTCTGCGGAAGCTTAGAAAAGTGGCCCATTCATTTATATCTGTGGAAGCTAAGAACAGTGGTCCATTCAATTACATCTGCGGAAGATTAGAAAAGTGGCCCATTCAATTAATTATGCGGAAGCTTAGAAAAGTGGCCCATTCAATTAATTCTGCGGAAGTTTAGAAAAGTGGCCCATTCATTTATATCTGTGGAAGCTAAGAACAGTGGTCCATTCAATTACATCTGCGGAAGATTAGAAAAGTGGCCCATTCAATTAATTCTGCGGAAGTTTAGAAAAGTGGCCCATTCAATTAATTCTGCGGAAGATTAGAAAAGTGGCCCATTCAATTAATTATGCGGAAGCTTAGAAAAGTGGCCCATTCAATTACATCTGCGGAAGCTTAGAAAAGTGGCCCATTCAATTAATTCTGCGGAAGCTTAGAAAAGTGGCCCATTCATTTATATCTGTGGAAGCTAAGAACAGTGGTCCATTCAATTACATCTGCGGAAGATTAGAAAAGTGGCCCATTCAATTAATTATGCGGAAGCTTAGAAAAGTGGCCCATTCAATTAATTCTGCGGAAGTTTAGAAAAGTGGCCCATTCATTTATATCTGTGGAAGCTAAGAACAGTGGTCCATTCAATTACATCTGCGGAAGATTAGAAAAGTGGCCCATTCAATTAATTCTGCGGAAGTTTAGAAAAGTGGCCCATTCAATTAATTCTGCGGAAGCTTAGAAAAGTGGCCCATTCATTTATATCTGTGGAAGCTAAGAACAGTGGTCCATTCAATTACATCTGCGGAAGATTAGAAAAGTGGCACATTCAATTACATCTGCGGAAGCTTAGAAAAGTGGCACATTCAATTACATCTGCGGAAGCTTAGAAAAGTGGCCCATTCATTTATATCTGTGGAAGCTAAGAACAGTGGTCCATTCAATTACATCTGCGGAAGATTAGAAAAGTGGCCCATTCAATTAATTATGCGGAAGCTTAGAAAAGTGGCCCATTCAATTAATTCTGCGGAAGTTTAGAAAAGTGGCCCATTCATTTATATCTGTGGAAGCTAAGAACAGTGGTCCATTCAATTACATCTGCGGAAGATTAGAAAAGTGGCCCATTCAATTAATTCTGCGGAAGTTTAGAAAAGTGGCCCATTCAATTAATTCTGCGGAAGATTAGAAAAGTGGCCCATTCAATTAATTATGCGGAAGCTTAGAAAAGTGGCCCATTCAATTAATTCTGCGGAAGTTTAGAAAAGTGGCCCATTCATTTATATCTGTGGAAGCTAAGAACAGTGGTCCATTCAATTACATCTGCGGAAGATTAGAAAAGTGGCCCATTCAATTAATTCTGCGGAAGTTTAGAAAAGTGGCCCATTCAATTAATTCTGCGGAAGATTAGAAAAGTGGCCCATTCAATTAATTATGCGGAAGCTTAGAAAAGTGGCCCATTCAATTAATTCTGCGGAAGTTTAGAAAAGTGGCCCATTCATTTATATCTGTGGAAGCTAAGAACAGTGGTCCATTCAATTACATCTGCGGAAGATTAGAAAAGTGGCCCATTCAATTAATTATGCGGAAGTTTAGAAAAGTGGCCCATTCATTTACATCTCTGGAAGCTTAGAAAAGTGGCTCATTCAAATGTTTATTTGTAAAACCTGTGTACCTATGAGATTATATTTTTAAGTATTTAAAAAAAAATTGTATTCACAAAATATACGGATTTTTGTAATTCTTTCCTGAAATAATATTAAAAAAATCATTCACCAAGTTACGGTTTGTATATAACCACGTGGAGAAAAATTAGTGATAAAAATATTGCCAATTTATTAAAAATCTGTTAAAATTAGTCCTATTCCGTAAAAAAAGTCGTACAAACGGGACTGCAGGCCTTTAACGAATGAATTGACAGGTTTAATAATAAATAAACTGTCGGTAAAACAATAATATCTTATTAGGATGTCGGAACACGTGTTCATAAAAATTATAGGATTTTAGAATTTCGTCCTTATATTTATCAGGATAAGCGCAGCTTCATGAACACGTGTTCTGATGTACTCTGAATGTATTATCATTTTGTTAGAAAATGGCCTGTCATCACTTTTCAATAGGATAAATCATTTAATAAATCAGCCACTCATTTTTATATGTGCATGTTACCTCATACACCAGGTTACCTCTGTTTAAACCTGCATTATCTGCAAAAACATCCTGAATCTCAACAAATAATTTTGGATTTATTCATATGTTTGAGAAATAAAACACAAATTTCCAAAAATCTTAGTATCATGAAGTTATCTCAGATTCCCTACCTATGAGGATCGTATTGAAAGCATTGATACATACACGGAGAAATATAATCCTGCTAAAGAAGTGATTGCAGGCAAATTTTCTGATAAAATATTAGTCATTCAGAATATATCGCAAACACGTGTTATTTTCCTTATAAATATGATGGATCGCGAGAGTATCAGTATGTCAATATAAATATCAATATTTATAACAGTATTTTATATCAGTGAGTTTTCTCCGTGTATGTAGGTACATTTATCTGACGAGTTATAATAAATGTTTACACTGCAGAACCATTGTGTAATTTTAACATAGTAACCCACACAACCTACCTACATATACATATCTATGAATCTAGGATCAAATAATATTCACACTTACTAGTTTCGCTATAATTTTGCTTAACAATAATTAAAGTAGTACATAGTTTACATTGTAATATCTAAACACGGTTTTATTTACATTTTTATAGTCGTATCCTAATATGGCGTGAAATATTCTATATTTATTTACATATGCATCAAAAGAACATAGAACCAATGAGTAGTTCTTCTAGAATTTTGTTTATAATGCTGTCCCTTCTAAAATGTTATCTATAATCAACGAGTACAATTTCAAGAAATCATATTTGATACAGGATGCAATCTTACTTCTACCTAATACCTCTTCACTCTTGTGTCGCGCACTAGCTCCTTGTAATATTTTTATATAGCCTTGCAATTGCCCGCTCACTTCTCGCTAAACTACTGACCTCCCGTCTTTTGATCGGGGCACAAAAAAATTAACCCGTTAAAACAATTTTTTTAATTACAATATCTACATGTATTGAAATATCTTATAAACTTGAGTTGGTGAGTCGTTAAGAGAGCACTAGCGCTCCCACGGGTGGTCTTGCCGAGAGTGTAGAGCAGGCATTAGGTTAGGTAATCCAGAGGTCAGACACATTTTGTTTTGTTATTTATGAATCTTATCGACCGTCCCAAGCCAAGAGGTCATACGCAGTGACTAACCATTACTATGCAGCTACATTTTTTACTAACCATTACATGTTTTTCTCTTATTTCGAGAATAAACTAGTAGTTCTTTGAATAGTACACCTCGCTTCCAAAAATAATATTTCTAATTTTACCTTTTTTAATAAATCAAAACCAAAATTTCCTCTGATATCATAAGATTTGTATATAGGTAGGTAATTAAATACCATATCTTATGTAAAGTTTCGAATAATGAATTATACAAATTTGTCCAAAGAAACGACGCCATCTCAGTGACAATTCTTTTTCCAAACTTTATTCATGCTAGAGGTTACATAATATTGAAAAAATTCCAATAAGAAACTCCAAATTAACACGATGATTTCACACAAAAAATAACCATTACAGAAACGGCCACCATCTTGAAACGGGAACGGAACGTACAAAAAATTTACAGACGTGCGAAATGCAAAACGGTCGAGTTAAAAAGATATATGCCTATTTACCATCTAGGTAAATACTATATGTAGGGGCCTAATGCCAAAATGATTTTTTTGCTTTACTTTCATGAAATGTACCCATTTTTTACTTATGCCCTTTTGGTCTGTTCAGCACTAATTCAACAATTTTGGAGACATCAGAAAGTTATTGATGTATTAGCTTTAGTCATTTGATTTGATTCTAGGCAACCTCCAGGTCCGAAGAGTCCTCGTCCGAGTAGTGATGGGGCGGGTTGTGGTTGGTGTGCGAGTGGGCGGGGTGGGAGGGCGGCAGGGGGGGCGGGGGGGCACATGAAGGGGCGGAGTCCTCCTGCAGGCGGCGCAAGCGCTCCTGCTCCTCGCGCTTCTGCTTGCGCCACTTGGCGCGACGATTCTTGAACCAGACCTAGATAAAACAGAAAAAATGTTAATAAATTTGGTTCTTTACAGCAGTGACATAATGTGGTACGTTCTCAAGCTATGAACACTGTTAAAAATGCGTGAAATATTTAAAGTTTATTTATCTGAGTGGTTATGTTACTAAAAATATTTAATTATAATATTTTCGTTCATGATTATTGATTTAAATAAACGAATTACATCCGCACATTCCGAAACGGTTCCAACTGACTATAAGGTTATAATGACGTAGAGAACGCCAAATGCTGGTAAGACAACTGTCACCAACGTCGCCCGGCGTGACGTCAACGCGCCGAATTCACGAATAAAAACGAACACGGCGTTTTGCCGGCAAATCGAAAATGGTACATTTTATAACATTATATTTATTTATTCGAAAACACAAAAAATACCTTTACTGTCGTAATATTTTTCGAGAATAAAAAAAGAACCCGTGAAAATATTTTCATCTATCGTGCGTCCAACACTTTTAACACACACTATTCACAATTTGACATATTTAACTCTGCACCACACACCTTAAAATCCCACAGATACTCTCTCGATACCTTACAATAACAATAACTACAGATACCATCCAATACAACCACCACTCCTTTTATTAACTAACATTAACTTCCCTTTTTTTTTTTTTTTTTTTGTTACGTATTTATCTTTATTACTATACCTCAACCTAACCGATCCCCCCATCCTACCCCCTCCCTATTCCCCCCTAAATAACTTGTCTCTTGAAATGTAATTATCCTTAGTAAATATCTCGGAATCACTACACTTGTATACAATACCTATGTGGAAACCTGTAAATGGTTTAATTATTGTAACTCAATTATTATTATGCTTTTATTAATGTAAACTGTTACCCAATAGGTTCGTCCGTTCGTCCGTCAATACGTGATTGAATTTTTACAAAATTGAAACCGATATCCATCGGTGATTTCGCTAAATATAAGTGTATCTGCAAAATCACAGTATTTAATAAAATATATATAGATACATTTTTTAATTATATGCATTATTTTTATGTCTGTGTAGATATAAGTTATACTCTCATATAAAAAAAATGCCAATGTTGAGATCGAACCCGAATCATCTGCTTGAAAGGCAACTATGCCGACCATTGCACCACTAACTAGTGTAATAACGGCAGCATAAATTGTATGGGCTTGCTAAATCAAAGTCAGATTAAAAAAAACACCCCTAGGACGATTGACTTTTTAATCTATCCTTTTTTACCTTAATCCCACTTCAAATGATATGAGGAAAATAATTTCGCTCAGGACCTTTGTCATCTTTTGGGATACTGTGTGGAGGAATCTAGGGATCAGTGTGACAGGAGTGACGAACGCCTTCCATAAATAAAAGTTAATCCAACAATAAATTATCGAATTAATAATTAATAATATGCTGTCTTATTATAGGTACCTCCCTACCTAGTCATAACGATAAAAATTAAAAATATCGTAGTACAAAAATGGTTATGTATATTATTCATTGACGCACGTTCAAGTAGAAAAGTAATTACATTTCGAAATTGATCTGCCTCACTCCGCCGTCAATGCGATAATGTGAAAAGAACGAGAAGCAGAAGTATATTCGTCCTTACTAGATTCTGTCGGCTAGAGAAGTCCCGACAATGCGAACCAAATTACAGCCCAGCCTCTGAAATGATTCCTCAAATTAAAGTGCCTTTATCACAATATACTTGTAAAACCCCCCATCTCACTGACACCGTAGTCTGAATGTTTTCTGGGGTCATTGAATTTCTAAGGTTTCATTGTAGTATCAGATTTATCGGAAAAACATAATTTGTTTCATTAACTTTAACAAACAGAGCTTCAACGTTAAAATACAGAAATGGTGTAAATCGGTTTTAGTTTTATTAAAACGTGCTTCTAATATGAAAATGAAAACCTTTAACATTTTTTCAGTGGTTTCAGCTGACCTCATGGTGTTCAGGCCATTGTGTTCGAAAGATTAAATACAAATACAGTCTGTAATTATTGTTCAAAAAGAAACTTTTTATCATAAATATCTTTTTATCATGGATATATTCGAGCAAGAATAAAATCTTCCCTGTCACATACAGGCTGTGGAGAGAGGTGTGAAGCTGGTCACTGAAGCTAGCTTGGCTGTTTGCGGAAGTACAGCACGCGATGGATATATTCGAGCAAGAATAAAATCTTCCCTGTCACATATAGGCTGTGGAGAGAGGTGTGAAGCTGGTCACTGAAGCTAGCTTGGCTGTTTGCGGAAGTACAGCACGCGATGGATATATTCGAGCAAGAATAAAATCTTCCCTGTCACATATAGGCTGTGGAGAGAGGTGTGAAGCTGGTCACTGAAGCTAGCTTGGCTGTTTGCGGAAGTACAGCACGCGATGGATATATTCGAGCAAGAATAAAATCTTCCCTGTCACATACAGGCTGTGGAGAGAGGTGTGAAGCTGGTCACTGAAGCTAGCTTGGCTGTTTGCGGAAGTACAGCACGCGATGGATATATTCGAGCAAGAATAAAATCTTCCCTGTCACATACAGGCTGTGGAGAGAGGTGTGAAGCTGGTCACTGAAGCTAGCTTGGCTGTTTGCGGAAGTACAGCACGCGATGGATATATTCGAGCAAGAATAAAATCTTCCCTGTCACATACAGGCTGTGGAGAGAGGTGTGAAGCTGGTCACTGAAGCTAGCTTGGCTGTTTGCGGAAGTACAGCACGCGATGGATATATTCGAGCAAGAATAAAATCGAGAAAAGAAATGCCGAAATTCGAAACAAAATTACACTTTTCCTCTGGAATTCAGGGAGCTACCCCATACGCATATGACACGACTGAAGGCTGAAATGATTAAAAAATATATATTTTCTTAATGTTCCTTATATTTTAATGCGAATAATAAAGTTAAATTTGATAATAAATTTGTTTTAAATTTTTAAAAAATTTCTAGAATCGATCATTTTTTCAAAATTTCAGGTCCTCTGCGCCACCTGAAGATCATATGTCAAAAAAAAAATATTTTTCAACAGCTATTTATCTACAGCAACATTAAATGATATAGGGTTTTTGAAATTCGAAGAAAATTTTTTTTCGACCTCTTTCACTCCGGGCTACGATGCCTCATTATTTTTTTTTTAAATAATTTATCCTTACATTGCAATCTGTATGTCTTTTCTCATAACATTTAAATCAAATATAAAAAAACACAGAAATTTTTTGGAAAACCAATTCAAATTGATTAAATCCATCAAAATACGATCTATAGAAATAATATTTTAATTTCAAAACTATAAAACTGTATTAAAAAAAACATCAAAATAATTTTTAAAAAAACAACCACATATTTTTTAAGCATCAAAATTTAGTTAAAATAATCAAAAAATATTTTTCAAATAATCCAAACATAAATTTCAAAGCTAAAATTATTTTCTTTTCCTATTTAGTTTAGTTTAATTTCATAATGTAATCATTTTAGACTTGTATTTCATTAAGAATCAACAGATAATGAGTTTTAATGACATTATATAATTTAATTACACTTATATAATTGTCCTTTCTTTCCATATTATTGTATGACTATCAATAGCTGCCATATATGTAAATGGCACTTGTGGCGTTAATTCTAAATAAATAACTCTCCTCAGTACAGACATTGTCTAGTGAGGCGGGTAAACAAAACTATAGAAGTAATAAAAAATCACAATTAAATAAAGGGCCGGGTTGCCGGCACTGAAACTGATAATACTATTTTTCCTTAAAATATGTAACTACCGATAATAACAACATTAACACTACCTAATCTGTCAATAACGTTGCACCAATATATTTAAATAGTACATTTCTGTCACCTAACTTATAGAACTGGTGACACCTAGTGAGGCAGGTAATGTAAAGGATACAATTAAATTATGTATGAATCAATTATGACGGCCTCGTGGTCGAGGCGTAAGGCTCAACTAGTAAAGCGGAGGTCGCTGGTTCAAATCCCGGCGGGCGCAGTCAATTTTATTTGATTAAATTTATTCATTTAAACAATATATAGATTATTTGCGGCCCTGGTGTAAGACCAACATTCAGAATTGAAATATTGCTTGCAATGGCTTTGGCCGTGTGTGGTGACTACATCTGAATATTTTTTTTTATAGCCAGGTACTTTCCCACCTTCATCTTACCCATCTCCTTCCCCATTTCATTTTTTATTCCCACAACATTCCCCAGTAAGGAATTTTATTTTTAAAAAATGTGGAAAATTAATTATGGCATATACCTTCTTATATTGTTGTTTTTATTGTACAAAACTGTAAAAATAATATTTCGATGCAATTGTTATGTGCAATGCATTTCACCAAGGAACGTGATCCTGCGATTTACATATTATTTGTGTTATGTGCAGCCAGATAATAATAATATATAGGACCATGTTTACTTTTCAAAAATGCTTTTTTTTAAATTTATTTTACGCTGTGTTAAAGATAATTTATGTATTTGTTGTTAAAATAATATATATTATGAATGACTAAAGTTTAAGGCTGAGGTTGTATAAGCTTACGGAGATATTCAATATTAATTGAAAAGCTTACTTAGATTATTGATTAATATTGAATATCTCCTAAGCCAAGATGATAATCCATGTTACTTACGTGGATTGTCATCTTGGCTTCGGGAAAGAAAGCAACAATTAAACAGGAGTATACAATCTGCAAGATAACTAGATATTATGAATCCTGCCTCCTAATTTATGACGGTATTAAAAAAACTAAATTTATAAATATTTTCCATATAAGTAGGTACTAAAAATATATATTTTTAACAATAACTAACTATAACACTGTATTTAAAATGAATATTGTGATATTTAATATAAAAAATAAAGAGATACCTCCAAATCAATAAGAAAAGTATAAAACATACTAATTTCCGCTGTCTGTGAGTTAGTCCTCCGTGAGATCTGGTTCAATGAACTCAAATACCACCAATATTATATATTTTTTTAGTATAACAGAAAAAAGAATGCGTGAAGAATTCAGACTATTTTGTGATCTTTCACAGGTCTGCGCTAGTTAAAAACAAACTACTCACTGTGAACAAGTTCATATACCTGGGCTGGTCTATAAGTGACGAAGGATGCACTGATATATCATTCAATAGACTATCAACAACTGTCTGCCCACAGCGTATTCTGAGATGCTTCTGTCACGTCGCTCTCCAAACTGAGAACTCCAACCTGGAGAAACACTGGCAAAGTGTTTGTTTGGCAGGAGAAGCAGAAGTTCACCGATGCGATGGACTGACCAAATATCAGCCATGTCCGGTGTCCTTGGCTCTGCATGCAGCGCAGGACCACGAGGAGTCGAGTTCATCAGAGAAATGGTCACGATCCCCAGCAATGTGGCAACAACTGAACAAAACAAAAGGTCAAAATAAACCTAAGTACTTATATTAAAATCACAAAATGAGAGTTGATACTGGTACCACTGAACTGACGTCACATTACTCTGCGGTGAGAACTTATCAACTTTTTTTCAAAGACTTTGGATAAACTGTTATAAGTGTATTTTTCGATGTATGTATATAGAAATTGGTTATCTTTTGTAAATTATTTAATTAAAAAATGTTAAATGAGTTAAAATTAATAATAAGTATCGTAACCTGTTTTAAATTATTAATTAAGCAAGAAAGTGTAACTGAGCAGGTATTCAAAATAAGTTATATAGTGTTGCTACTCGCACGTTATGTCCAGCGTCAGGGGGGGTTCAGGGTCATACATAGAATGTGGCTGCCATGAGATTGTTGCTCTCCTCAAGTGATATCCAGTGGCGTAGATAGAATGTGACTGTGTTAAAAGTGTTGCTTCCCAAGTGATGTCCAGTGTTATAGATAGACTGTGGCTGCCTTGAGAGTGTTGCCCCCATCAAGTGATTCCCTGCAACAGATTGTTCGTATTTCAAATAAATATCTCGGAAGAAAACATTTAACTAACAATGTTCATATAGTAATGATTAATATTATATCTACACATTTGAAAGAACTATAATAAACTTAAAAGGTAGTAATGGTTGAAAGAGAATAAAATATCTAAATCTTATTTTAGCAATGTGATTAGATAAGAACAGATAATGTTAAAATTAATCAATGGATATTGCGTACATTAATAAATTACCTACGCATGGATGTTCGCCTCTTTATGGATGAAATAAGTAAACAAATCCACCATGGAGTGCTGATACCAACCCTGATGTATGGCAGTTAGGCATGGAACTGGCAGACGAAGGATGAAGGCAGACTGAAAATAAAAATGTGATTCCTGAGACATACGTGTGGTAAAATCATGTACTACCATGTTACAAATCTGGAGATCCGTAAAGAATACAAGGCGTAATGGATAAGATAAATAAAAGTGACGCTTATTAGAGCGGATGAACAAAGAAAGGAGTGGAAGGTGGATATATGGCGAGGAAGTGAATGGTAAAAGAAGTCGGGAATGCCCGAGGAAGACACAGCACGATCAAGTAAATCAAAAACTTGAGTCAGGTCATGGTCAAGAGCCAGAATAACAAGAGTATATGAATGTGTATGAAGCAAGGAGTGTATAGCAAAACAGAGTTGAGTGGCGGTCTATCATCTCTGGGGAAACCGCGTGATGATTAACTAGTTAGTGACTCACCAGCGGGGGATCTGTATAAATCAGTCTTCCCGAGAGTACGATGTCTTGATCCTGGTCCTGATCCTTACACAGTCTCTTCATGAACTCAGCGCGGTACTCAAATGGAGGCAGGGCTTTAAGCAAACAAACAAACAAATAAATAAACGTTAACTAATATTTGATGATCATTAGGGTTTTGGAATGTGGATTTTTTGGGAAGTTGGTAATTTGGGGAGTTGTTTATGGGGAAAATTGTTCACTTATAGGCAGACAGAATCAGGTAGATAATTCTCAAACATGTTCATTCAGGATGTTAGCGAGCCAAGAAATGGTTCATTCGGTCATTATGTGCAGAAGATATAAAGTTTATTTTTAAAGATTCTGATCGTCATACTAAAAATGTTTCATTTGAATAATTTTATTCATAAATATTGATTTAAAAACGATCTTAACCCCCACACTCCGAAACGATGCCAACTCCCTACCCTCGCTGTGATAGAGATATTTACTTCTGTCAAGTTGCTTACTGATATACGGGGCATATGACACAGAAAATGCCAATTTGACGTCAACGTCGTTTAGCAGCAAATCAAAAATACCACATTTTGAAATGATCCAGAAAATTATTGATATTGACAATACCGTATTGTTGTTCAATCAGAGAGATGATTCATTTAATAGAAAGTTTATTTGTGAAGTTTGTTCGGAAAATTGTTAAATTTACATTTTTTAAGGGGAATTTTAAAATCCCGCAAGAACTAGTATAGATTACCCCTTTTGAATGAATGCTTTGAAAGCACAAACGATTTAACCTTTTTGATTTCCGCTTTTTAACTCAATGCTGACTGTTATTCCTACTGCAACTTGTAAACCTACCAAAAGCTGTATTATAATCTGACAAACTGCATTATTTTATTTCAGCGTAACAAATCACAGGCATTTTTTCAATGTGACCACCGCACAAGATTATAAACTGCTTCCAACTATCTAGAACCTGTGGGGCTATGGCATATACAATAAGGCAATGCTCTTAGGCTAAAGGTTAGTGGGAGAAGAAAGAGATGAGGAAGGCTGGGCGTTAACTAACTATTCAGATCTGGTAACCAAACATGGCTAAAACCATTTCAAGCAACGTGTCGAATCAAAAAAACATTTAAGAAAGTGAACTAGATACGCAAGTTAAAAAAAGATAAGTTTACCTGTTGAAGTGAGTTGAGCAGGAGGTTCCTGGAGCATGTGTTCAGTGTTCAGTCAGCAGGCGCTGCATCTGCCTTGTCTCTTGCTTGGATTGCGTATTGCATAGACTGGCCAGGGTAGCCATAGCTTCACTATTCTACTAAATACTAACTTGTCACTGCTACAGACTGATGTACACTTTAGTGCATGTTTCATGGGGACATTCTGTTACAAGTGTTTTAACCAAGACCGCACTTGATTAAATTGTCATTATTACAGTGAATTCCTGGAGCATGTGTTCAGTGTTCAGTCAGCAGGCGCTGCATCTGCCTTGTCTCTTGCTTGGATTGCGTATTGCATAGACTGGCCAGGGTAGCCATAGCTTCACTATTCTACTAAATACTAACTTGTCACTGCTACAGACTGATGTACACTTTAGTGCATGTTTCATGGGGACATTCTGTTACAAGTGTTTTAACCAAGACCGCACTTGATTAAATTGTCATTATTACAGTGAATTCCTGGAGCATGTGTTCAGTGTTCAGTCAGCAGGCGCTGCATCTGCCTTGTCTCTTGCTTGGATTGCGTATTGCATAGACTGGCCAGGGTAGCCATAGCTTCACTATTCTACTAAATACTAACTTGTCACTGCTACAGACTGATGTACACTTTAGTGCATATTTCATGTGCTACAAGTGTTTTAACCAAGACCACAATTAATTAGATTTTCATTATTTATAAATAAGATAATGTATAGTTTATACGTGTAAGTCTTTTAGAGGACACTTCACTTTACACCGCCCTTGAGGTGATTTTCTCACGAAAACGGCGCTATTCAAATAATTCAATAATTTTTATTTATTTATTTAATATTCACATGTTTTATTATTTCACCAGGACATATTTTAAACCTTACAAAATGCTTTAATATGGAAGTGTTGATATTGTTGATGTTTAATATTGATTCGTGGTACCGTCTACAAGACTCAGAGAGGAGACTCACTCCATCGGGTTAGCTTCCAGGTAACTGCGCAGAAACACAACCACTTCTCCGTGTCCCTTTTCTTCTGCCCAAGAGAGAGCCGTCTTCCCACCCCTATCCTGACAGGAGACATCAGCATTGTGCTGCAGAAGGACCTCCACAACATTCACATGTCCTTTGAGAGCTGCCCATGACAATGCTGTTCTGCCATCATCACGCTGAGAGTTGACATCAACACCGCGCTGCAGCAGAAGTACCACCATCTCCGCGTGACCATTAGCAGCCGCCTGGAGAAATGCAGTGTCACCATCTTTATCCCGGGAGTTTAAATCAGCTCCATTCGACAGTAGCAGTTTGGCAACCTCTAGATGTCCATAACCTGCTGCCCAGTTTAATGCAGCCCAGCCAGTATCATTCCTTGTGTGGATGTCTGCTCCTTTCAACAGTAGGAGTTCAACGACCTCTAAATGTCCGTTACTTGCAGCTAGCGTTAATGCAGTCCAGCTGCCACCATCCCTTGTGTGGATGTCTGCTCCTTTCAACAGTAGGAGTTCAACGACTTTTAGATGTCCTTTACTTGCAGCTGGCATTAATGCAGACCAGCTGCCATCATCACTTGGGTAGATGTCTGCTCTTTTCAACAGAAGGTGTTCACCGACCTCTAGGTGTCCATTACTTGCAGCCAGCATTAATGCAGACACGCCTTCATTATTTGCTTTGTGGATGTCTGCTCCTTTCAATAGTAGGTGTTCAACGACCCCTAGATGTCCATTCCTTGCAGCTAGCATTAATGCAGACAAGCCATTATTATTTGCTGTGTGGATGTCTGCTCCTTTCGACAACAGATGTTCAACGATCTCTAGATTTCCTTTACTTGCAGCGAATATTAATGCAGACCAGCCATCAACATTCCTTGTGTGGATGTCTGCTTCTTTCAACAGTAGGTGTTCAACGACCCCTAGATGTCCATTGCATGCAGCTGCCATTAATGCATACCCGCCATTATTATTCGCTGTGTGGATGTCTGCTCCTTTCAACAGCAGATGTTCAACGATCTCTATATGTCCATTACTTGCAGCGTCTATTAATGCAGACCCGCCATAAACATCCCTCGTGTGGATGTCTGCTCCTTTCAATAGTAGGTGTTCAACGACCCCTAGATGTCCTTCACTTGCAGCTGCCATTAATGCAGTCCAGCCACTATTATTCGCTGAGTGGATGTCTGCTCCTTTCAACAGGAGGTGTTCAACGACCCCTAGATGTCCAAAATATGCAGCCATAAGTAATGCAGATAAGCCATTATCATCCCTTGTGTGGATGTCTGCTCCTTTCCACAGTAGGTGTTCAACGACCCCTAGATGTCCATTTCTTGCAGCTAGCATTAATGTAGATAAGTCGTCATCATCCCTTGTGTGGATGTCTGCTCCTTTCAATAGCAGGTGTTCAACGACCCCTAGATGTCCATTTCTTGCAGCTAGCATTAATGTAGATAAGCCGTCATCATCCCTTGTGTGGAGGTCTGCTCCTTTCAATAGTAGGTGTTTGACGACCCCTAGATGTCCATTACTTACAGCCAGCATTAATGCAGACACGCCTTCATTATTTGCTTTGTGGATGTCTGCTCCTTTCAATAGTAGGTGTTCAACGACCTCTAGATGGCCATTATTTGCAGCTGCCATTAATGCAGTCGAGCCATTATTATTCGCTGAGTGGATGTCTGCTCCTTTCAACAGGAGGTGTTCAACGACCCCTATTTGTCCAAAATATGCAGCCATAATTAATGCAGATACGCCATCATCACCCCTTGTGTGGATGTCTGCTCCTTTCAACAGTAGGTGTTCAACGACCCCTAGATGTCCATTCCTTGTAGCTAGCATTAATGCAGACAAGCCATTATTATTCGCTGTGTGGATGTCTGCTCCTTTCGACAACAGATGTTCAACGATCTCTAGATTTCCTTTACTTGCAGCGAATATTAATGCAGACCAGCCATCAACATTCCTTGTGTGGATGTCTGCTTCTTTCAACAGTAGGTGTTCAACGACCCCTAGATGTCCATTGCATGCAGCTGCCATTAATGCATACCCGCCATTATTATTCGCTGTGTGGATGTCTGCTCCTTTCAACAGCAGATGTTCAACGATCTCTATATGTCCATTACTTGCAGCGTCTATTAATGCAGACCCGCCATCAACATCCCTCGTGTGGATGTCTGCTCCTTTCAATAGTAGGTGTTCAACGACCCCTAGATGTCCATTCCTTGTAGCTAGCATTAATGCAGACAAGCCATTATTATTCGCTGTGTGGATGTCTGCTCCTTTCGACAACAGATGTTCAACGATCTCTAGATTTCCTTTACTTGCAGCGAATATTAATGCAGACCAGCCATCAACATTCCTTGTGTGGATGTCTGCTTCTTTCAACAGTAGGTGTTCAACGACCCCTAGATGTCCATTGCATGCAGCTGCCATTAATGCATACCCGCCATTATTATTCGCTGTGTGGATGTCTGCTCCTTTCAACAGCAGATGTTCAACGATCTCTATATGTCCATTACTTGCAGCGTCTATTAATGCAGACCCGCCATCAACATCCCTCGTGTGGATGTCTGCTCCTTTCAATAGTAGGTGTTCAACGACCCCTAGATATCCTTCACTTGCAGCTGCCATTAATGCAGTCCAGCCACTATTATTCGCTGTGTGGATGTCTGCTCCTTTCAACAGTAGGTGTTCAACGACTCCTAGATGTCCATTATGTGCAGCTAGCATTAATGCAGACAAGCCATTATTATTCGCTGTGTGGATGTCTGCTCCTTTCGACAACAGATGTTCAACGATCTCTAGATTTCCTTTACTTGCGGCGAATATTAATGCAGACCAGCCATCAACATTCCTTGTGTGGATGTCTGCTTCTTTCAACAGTAGGTGTTCAACGACCCCTAGATGTCCATTATTTGCAGCTAGCATTAATGCAGACAAGCCATTATTATTCGCTGTGTGGATGTATGCTCCTTTCAACAACAGATGTTCAACGATCTCTAGATTTCCTTTACTTGCAGCGAATATTAATGCAGACCAGCCATCAACATTCCTTGTGTGGATGTCTGCTTCGTTCAACAGTAGGTGTTCAACGACCCCTAGATGTCCATTGCATGCAGCTGCCATTAATGCATACCCGCCGATATTATTCGCTGAGTGGATGTCTGCTCCTTTCAACAGTAGGTGTTCAACGACCTCTAGATGGCCATTATTTGCAGCTGCCATTAATGCAGTCGAGCCATCATTACTCGCTGAGTGGATGTCTGCTCCTTTCAACAGTAGGTGTTCAACGACCCCTAGATGTCCATTCCCTGCAGCTAGCATTAATGCAGACAAGCCATTATTATTCGCTGTGTGGATGTCTGCTCCTTTCGACAACAGATGTTCAACGATCTCTAGATTTCCTTTACTTGCAGCGAATATTAATGCAGACCAGCCATCAACATTCCTTGTGTGGATGTCTGCTTCTTTCAACAGTAGGTGTTCAACGACCCCTAGATGTCCAAAATATGCAGCCATAAGTAATGCAGATAAGCCATTATCATCCCTTGTGTGGATGTCTGCTCCTTTCAACAGTAGGAGTTCAACGACCCCTAGATGTCCATCACTTGCAGCATACATCAGGGCTGTATTACGTATCGAAGATTTGACAGAACAAAACATTTGGTATATTCCAGCATGTGGAAATGCGGTTGCCTCTTCATCGAGATGATTTTCATCTGTGATTAATTTTATGCTGTTATAGGTTTCTTTCGATTGATTTAGTAAATAATTCACAATACTAATATGTCCTTTTTGTGCTGATCGATGCAAAGGATTTTCTTCAAATTTGTTATATGACATGCAAACTCCTTGTTTAGCGAATAATTTGAACAACGTATGATCGTCTTTGTCTGCTGCTACATTTATGGCAGTATCGCCCTCTTTATCAATGGCAATCAATAAGTGAGCTCGTTCAGTATCACTTTCCATTCCACCTAAGATCTCTCGCACAGTATTGTAGTTTTCCCCTCTCACTGCCGCCATAAACGGAGTGATTTCTTTTCTAATCTGTTCAACTCTTTTTAAGGTTTTGTTTAATTTACTTGACGGCTCGGTATTTGAAGAATCGAATTCGCTAAACAAGTTGTGATCTCCGTCGATATCTAAAAAAGTCGCAAGCATAAGTTTAAGCAGCGACTCGTATGAACAACTCTCCATATTTTTCTTAATTTGCTTTACAATTTTGTGATTCCCATTCTCTAATGCTATTTTCAGTGCGGTCCTCCCGGCCTTGTCTCTCGCTGCTATAAATTGGATGTAGGCTTCCTCAGATATCCTACTGCTCGGGCCACTCAGGAGGACTGCAAATGTGTGTATATTCTGTTCTTCAGCTGCTATATGCAATGGAGTTTTAACACAATCATGAAAGAATAGCTGACGATGTTCAGACCAGTGTTGGTACAATATCGGATTGTTTTCCAGTACGTCGCTCCGTGGTGGTGACTTTTCAAGTTGTGTTTCTATAAACTTTCTGATTAAATAATACTCTGGTTTGAGCAACAAAACACACAACTCACTTTTAACGACTTTGATTAGTTCATTGCTTTTTCTTTCCTGACTCTTTCGAAGCCATTGGACGAAGAAATCAGCACAAAAGTACTCTTCAAAAGTGCGGTGAATGAAAGAAAAGGTTCCATCAATATTAGCCCGAATCAGCCCTAGTCCACTTATGTCTTTCTTATCTTCGTCGGATATAATTTTGTTTGTGAAATATTCTGCGGCAAACATTGGGTCAAAGGACTGGAAAGCCAGAACACAATGCTTTTTCTTTATTTTTGCTTCTGTATCATTTATAATGGTTGGCTTTAGTGTTGAGTTGACTTTTGTCTTCTGTTCAAAGTAAATTAATATCTTGACTTTGACAAACTGATAAAACAAGTCATGCAGATTGGTGATTTTGCATAAGTTCTGTGCTGGTTCAGGAGACACCACAGACCGTATGGCCTGCTGGAGGAACACTTCCGCCAGCATACGGATCTGCAGCGGGATGCCCATAAATCTGGACACATCTTTACGTAGCACTCCCTCCACCTCCTTCCTCAGATCTCCGGCAAACTGGCGCAGTCCCCTCTTCCCCGACTCTCCGTGCTCTGGGAGTTCCAAGGCCAGGTGAGGAAGCCAGTAATTCATCATATAATCATCCTGTTCTGTTTCTGTAATTTTCTCAAATTCTGCAGAAAATTCTGACAGTTCATTTTCAAGCCATTCTTGCGAGTGAACCCTTGTGGTGACTATTGTTTCACAATCTGTGTTGTTTTTTAAATATTTCAAAATATCTAACATTTTGACTTTGGTATTCTCTTCAATTATTTCATCAAACGCATCCACTAAAATACAAATCTGCCTCGAATGATCCGATTCGAGGCAGTACTGTAAAATACTGCGCAGAAAAGCATCATCAGTAGGTAAACCCGAAGCACAAATCAAATAGTTTGTTACCGATTGCAGACTAAGTTTTGAAGATAGTTTGTTGAAAGCGGAAGTCAAGTTGTGGTGATCGATTTTCAGTACCCAAGAGCCTTTGATGAGCTCTAACATGCGCGTCAGGCTGGTGGATTTGCCTATTCCAGGATCGTCAGCAATAATGGTCATCTTCCTCCTTGATTTGCTGAAGGCAACTTCCTCGATGGGCTCCCTGTTATCCCTGGTGATGAAGCGACGTAGGCCTTTCAGAGATCCTTCAGAGTATTGCCAGACCAGACACGGGATCCCACTTATCTCAAGCTTTTTGAAATAATGTTTGTTGAACAATTCCTTTACATTATAATTTCCGATATTCAATTCATGGGAACGATTTTGAATTTCAAAGTGATCTCTCGAGACAAATAGTTCCTCAGCTTCCTTGGATAATTTAAAGGAGCTAATAAGTGTTAATTTATCTTCCACATCGTTGAACATAAATTTATCCTTATTTTCGCTGTAGTGAACGAATTCATCCACTGATTTAATTATAAAACGAGTGTGAAACTTCCTGCGTATGTAGAGGCCGCTATTGTAAACTTCCCTCAGGGTGAGGCCTTCTTCGCTTAAATAGAGCCAGTAGATTACTTTATCTGACTTCTCCCGACACTTTTCCAGAAACAGGTCCCGTCCATCTTCCTCAGAGATGAAGATTTTCCCCCGCGCAGCCTCCGCCCCCTCCCACCAGTAGTCCTGGCTGAGCTGCTCTGGATCGCTGATCACCAGCAGTGGTCCATCAGCCCCGCTCCTCTCCAGTAGTGCAGTAAGCTTCGCTTTGTCCACAAGCTTGTCCACTTTTGAATAGAACGTATCTAATTGACAAAGCTTCGGTAGATTGTTTGGGATGTTAGTTATATGCTGGTGGTCTGTCACGAGGTTCTTCAGCATGGGTGAAATCAAATCATTGATTTTCTTGAGAACCAGTTTATCGTTGGATTTACAGTCATCTCCCAGTAACGTCAATAGGCTCAGTGTTTCTCCTCCTAATATTATTGTATTTCTTGTAAAAATTTCTTCTCTAGATGTAGGAACCAGGTCACTCAATTCAAAAATTTTAAAATATTTAGTTTTAACGATCAAAGTGAAATCCTTTAATAGTTGATAATTATTATTTTGCGGTAGAATGATGACAAGCTTCTTACGACTGCATTCAACTAAATTTGTTAAAAGTTTTTTGAATAGATCGTTTGGGAGTGAATTATCGGTTGGAGAAGCAAACTCGAGAACGAGTAGGTTATTAATAGTAATTCTCTTCTTGTTTAAGGCTTTAATATCTATTTTCTTAGCTATATCAGTCAGATTATCCCAACTAAGTGATGTGTGACAGTTGTCATCTTTCAAATATATTTGATTTTTATCTGTGATTTTGGTCCTAAGCAAGATATTGTTTATTCTGGCAGCTTCAAATTTGGAATCATTTGTCAGAATTTGTAAAACACGTTGTTCGGAATTTTCTAAGAATGTATTCAACTCCAAGGTGTCTTTGCAGTCCAGGATATTGGGCAATGTTCGGAGGTAGGCCTGGCCAGTCAAATACAAGGGGGCCGATTTTACACTACTGTTCTGTTTCCCCACAGCCTCCATTATCTCTGCGGGTAAAAAGCGAAACAATTGTTTAGTTTGTTTAATTATTTTCACCAATTCCTCCTTTGAATCACAAGTAATCGTTTTTTTTCGATCATTAATATAACCAATAACTGGGAAATCTAGTTTGTCAAGATTTAGGGAAGACTGAAATTTTTTAATTTCCGACAATTCAATCGCATTGCTTTGAAAAAAACTCATATTTTTAACAAATTTCAACTCCTCCGTAGAAAATACTCCCAGATGACAAGTGTTTCCCAACCAAATATTGTATCTGTAATTTTTGGAAGATGGGTCAGTTCCGTCTTTCGTTTCTTTCAGTTTCATCGACTCTTGGTAGGTTCTTCTCTCAGCACGTCCTCGTGGCCAATTCTCTACTACAAATCTCACCCACCTTTCACTGATGGCTTTGATTAAGGGATCTAAAGCATGGGCGTCTATATTGTATAAAAACGTAGCCTCCTTCTTGAGATCAATTTCTTTCATTTGGATGTATTGTATATCTCCCACATGAAAGCCAGTGCTGTTTACCATATTAGGATCGGATAAGATGTTGGTAATATCTAATTCCTCGATGAACATGGAAGGGTTGTAGCGGTCGTCAAAATCTCCTTGTATCTTTACTAAAATGTCTTCAACCCCCGGACTCTCCAAGGCCAGCGTGTGCGCATGGAGGCCTTCTTCGTTGCTTTTGATTTTACGGAAGCCTTTACCTTCCCTCTTCATGTATTTAACGGTCAAGGTGGTAACCCCTGCCAGCCAGGCCCCCAACGAGTGTCCACTAAAGGACAAAACGAGGTGGCAGGGTTTTTCTTTATTTATTTTCAGAATTTCTGCCTTAACCTCATCGGCAAACGTGATTGCGGAACACATATGATTTGTGTAGCGGTTACAATATACGCCTTTCCCATCGACCCAGACAGCCCCCAACTTGTTCCAACTGAGTACTGTCCCTCGATGGGATATGACGATTTGCTGCAGCGACGGGCTCCAAAACGCACAGCCGAAGTATCCGTTGAAGAGTTTACCCGTGAAAGAGCCGTTTTCTGCCGTGGTGAGCAGGCACCAATCTCCAGTCAGTTGTAGCTTCTTCTTGCAATCGGTGTAGGCCAGATTCGCGAAGTTGGACAGCAATTGTTCATTGGGATAGGGCTCCATCGCCATTTTATCTCTGTTATTTTCAATGGGACGAAATTCTTTGAGGATTTCTCGCCAGTTGGGAGAACTGTAAACCAAGTTTTGGTGTTCCAGCATGTTGAGGAGTTGGAAGATGTAATATAATGAATGTTCCGGAGATGGATTCTGCAAGATGGTAAACAATAGTCAGAGTTGGTTTTGTATTTACTAATGGACAGACAGACAGACAGTGAGCAAAATATGTAATTCCTCATACCTACCATCCTACTAACGATTTATCCATACAAGAGTACATGCACAGCAATACACTGAGCACACGTGTTATTGTGTGGGTCTTAATGGTAGGTAAAATAAAGTTATTATTATTTTTTATTAAAACACAAATAACATTGTTTACATCACTTTATTTCGATACAAAATCTCTTCACTTTATTTCGATACAAGAGATTTTGTATCGAAATAAAGTGATGTAAACAATGTTATTTGTGTTTTAATAAAAAATAAATAATGCCATCACAAAGTGAAAAGCAGTTAGAAGAAGTTTTCTTCGAAAAATTAGTTATTATTAATTTACTTTAGCTGTGTTTTGTGACAATCTGAAATGCAAAGTGCACCACGAACTATCTCTTCATTTTCTTCTTTTCCTCACCACTAGTTATTTTATTATTTGATTGATTGCCAAAAATACAGATCAGTGTGCCTCTTTTAAATCTAACCTAACCTTACCTAACCTGCTATGGGACATAGTCAATATCCACATTAGTTTAGTTTTGGTCTATACCTACATTTGATTGCAAGCGTTGCAGTTTGTTTGGTTAGCGTTAGGACGTTAATCGGGTGTAGTCAGTTAGGTGAACATTTACTCGACTTGGCTTCAGTTTACATTTTAATGTTCAAGCATCACTTTATCAGGTGTAAATAATTGTTTATTTACACCTGATAAATGTAAAACATGCATATTATATTTATTTTGTTAAATTCTCTAAATGACAGTGAAATCCCTATCAAAATCCGTTGCATAGTTTAGAAGAACTAAGCGCACAGACAGACGCGGATAGCGCAGATAGATTTAGAGATGACCATAATAAAATATGTAGGTACTCTCTGAAATAAAAGAGGATTTTTATCCCTTTAAAAATATGCAGTAATTATTCAAAATACTAATTTCTGATGCGTGTCGTCTGTGTATGTAACTACGGTTCAATGAACTCTAGAACTAGGATATGCTTTGAATTTAAGTCTCGTCATTTTCAAAATTGGAAGTGTTTGTTTGGAAAATTCACAAAAGCGATGAAATACCTACCTACAAGATAGTTTTAACAGAAAATAATTATAATTGTCATTTTAAAAACTGGAACTGATTTGTCGAGAATCCAGACTATCCCCATTGACGTGGAATATTTAAATACCTGATTTTTAGATACATCTACAGGTCAATATAAATTTTCAATGAAGAACATGGTAAAGAATTTTTTGAAACATTATCGAGACCTTTCTTATTTTAATTTAAATGTTTTTTTCACAAAAATACATTTATAACACTTGTATAAGGTTCGACGCATGTGGTAATTTTTTTCAATTTAACGTTATGTCAGAGTATTCTATTTTGACCTAGTGAGGAGATGGCAAATATGATTTAGTACACACAGGAGGCCACGGAACCAATACACGTGCAAACAACTTGTGTGTTCTCATTTCACTGGGCATTTCCATTCAAATTATGTTATATTATATTACAAATATTAATACATGTTTTTAAAATTAATAAATGTTATTACCATTTATATTATATATGTTTAGGTCTGACTGATAATTTATAGTTGGCTACTCTGACAAACATATATATGTTTGTCAGCACGTTTGTTAAATATATTATACGCGCATATGGGCTTTTACAAACGTGTACATAATAATTAGGTGGAACAGTGATCAAAATTAAAATTTCCTTTTAAAATTATATAAAAGCCAGGAGGAAGAAAATTATTATGCTAACCTTAATTGTTATTATTACTGAGATATGTTATTTATAGCTTTCTTGTAACTACATTCCGTGCATAGTTTGATACAAACAAATTAAAACGATAAAATTAAAAAGGTTGAAACCTCTGAATTACATTTTTTAAACTTGTTTTATAATTTCAAAAAATTAAAAAAATATATGTTCTCGAGTAATAAAATATTTTAGAAACAACAAAAGTAAAAAGTTATAGAACCTCTGAATTCCGCATATTCTATTTTATTTATTCATTAATTTATTAACGCTCTTTTAGGACTTTAGTAAAAAATATGCAGTACACATTTATTACACATAATTAAACTGCCAGTAACAATAGTTTGTATTTGTTTAGTGATACATTAAAGATGTCTACTGACTCGGTATAATTATTTCTGGGCAATGAGGAATACATTTGGTAGTTAGTCCCAGAATTTTTCTGGGCTGAAATAAATCCCGACTTTTAGTATTACGTAGTGGAATCCGAAAGCTTATCAATGCAAGCAATTCTATTTTCAATGAAGCAACTCTCAAATGCATAATTTAGAATTTTATGTAGAAATACTAAGTCAGTGAAAATCCATCTGTCCGACAAATTAAGCATATTCATCTAATTTAGAAAAGGTATAGAAACATTAAAATTTAACTGATTGAGCTCCTCTAATTTAACCGATTGAGCTCCTGTGAATTCTATTTTTTCTATTTAAAAAATGGAAAATTTTGTCGTTGTTATTTTAGTGTAATTAAAATGAACGAGAAACTATGAATTCTATTTTTATTTTTATGTTAAAAAAATATGTTTGAGAAACTCTGAATTCTATTTAACATTGTTCTAATTCTTTCAAATTTATAGTTTAAGTATTTTTTAAACTTAATTTATGAATTCAACTGGCCAAATTGAAATATAACTGGGACTACGAAGACGGACTGTCCCATTGCACGACGCACAACATTGACTAAATAATTCCCTGTTTCCATATTTAGTAAACATACTTCACAAATACACAAACTGATCCACCTGCTCCGAGTATTCCTCAGCAACAACTATATTGCACTCTGTTTTCGTACTCTCTCTTTCAATCATCATTTCATCATTAAATCATTGTTCGTACGCAGGTACTTCGTTAATCTTGTGAAGTTTTAGAAGCAATTTAGAAAATAAAACATCAACCCGTTTTTTCTATTTTAAAATTATCAATAATTAAGCCTTCTTACCCAGGAACTGGTCAAGAACTCTACCATACTCGCCTAGTGCCGATCATGTAGAACCGACATTTATTTCGTATATTAACAGCTGTAATGTTAACCAATTTCAGAGAAATGCGTATATATCGCTATGTGTGTACGTGATTGCCTCCAAAAGATGACAGAATTCATTGTCATCGACAACGAATCTATCCGAGCTGTATCGGATATCGGGAATTGGGTTAAATCCGCTTCCAAGATTTGCATTCATTCATTACCGAAAAAAAAGTTTAATTCAAATGCACGTATTTGAAAAATAGGGTTGGACATAATATTAATTGTGTAATTTATTTTCCATACTTCGTTGGTTAATCTCAAACTACCGTCCTATATGTATTATATCAAACAAAGGTAAAATATTTGAAAAAGTCGTAAAATCACAATTAATTAAGCACACTGTATTATTTTGATCGCAGTATATTGAATCAATTAGATATCATTAGTGCCACCTGTGAAGGTTAAGTTAGGTTAGGTTAGGTTATATTGTTTATGAAAGGTTCGCGCCTCCGCTATTTATTTATTGTCAGGTCGCCTCGACAAGAACAATTCTTGTATTGTTGCCTGTTGAATTTGTGTCAATGTATTTTGTCAACAGTTTTTTCATATAAAAGGTTAGGTTTCCTTAAAACCGCTCTCTTGTTCGAAAACAACCAAAGGTTTCACCTTTCCTAAAGAGCCACAGGAACTGGCCTGTATCTATCGTATTTCACCTGTAAAAAGTATTCATGTTGTGCAAAAAGGTATCTATTCTTTGTGAATAAAGTGATTCAGTTTGCTCTAAAAAATAACGGAGTTTAATTTAAAAGGACAATTTATAACACACACCGCATCAAATAAAATAATTAATTAATCAATCCACCAATTCGGCTTCAGAAAAAAATTAGGCATACAAGATGCAATTGCAAAAATAACCTCAACAATTTATAATGCTCTTGACTCATTTATTGAAAAATATTTCAATAAATGTTTAAATATATTCATCGACTTACGAAAATCTTTTGACGGTATATGCCGCAGAAAACTAATAAAAAAAAATAGATCATAAGGGAATCTAAAGAATCTAAACGACACCAAAATGAAAAACTTCATAATTTGGAATCCCTCAAGGTAAAGAGTTAAGTCCATTATTATTCATTATTTATGTAAATGAAATGCTATCGATTCCGAAAACTGGAAAAATAATATAACAAGCCTTGATCTTGATCATACAAATAATATAACAAGCCGACGACACAGTCTTGATCATACAAATAATATAACAAGCCTTGATCTTGATCATACAAATAATATAACAAGCCGACGACACAGTCTTGATCATACAAATAATATAACAAGCCGACGACACAGTCTTGATCATACAAATAATATAACAAGCCTTGATCTTGATCATACAAATAATATAACAAGCCGACGACACAGTCTTGATCATACAAATAATATAACAAGCCGACGACACAGTCTTGATCATACAAATAATATAACAAGCCGACGACACAGTCTTGATCATACAAAAAAAACTGAGACGAAGCATATCGAAGCCCCAACATAGAAATAATTTAAAATATTTTTCTATTTGTACTTGTGTGCATTTTTCAAAACATTTGGGCAAGTTTGTGCGGACGTAATTGTTGTATTTTTAAGATTAGGTTAGAGTCGATTGCTTTAGCTCTCTCCTGGTCTCTCCGACTTTAGCGAAGTAGTTGTTAAAAATGTTAGCAATTTTAGCTGCTTCTTTTTTAGTCTCTATTATTTCGTTATTATATGTTATTTGTTTATTTTTATAACCTTTCCCAATGATGTTATTGATTTTAGATCAGGCTGTTTTTATTATCTTTACAACTTTCCTTTTTTTTGCGCTTTTGCTTTTTTTTATCAAGTTCTCTTATTTTTTTTATATAATTCTAAAATGGTAAAATCGTTAGGTTGTTTTCGGGATTGATAAAATAGTTTTTCTTTATGAATGATGAATTATTATTGATGTATTCATTGGGTTGTCCAAGGTGTTCTCTATGTTTTGATTTGAGTTGACATTTTTATATTTAGTCGCATTTAATATGTATTTATTTCCTTTCTCTAATAAATTAACCCAATCTGATTCAAATGGAAGACTTAATGGCTAACAAACTAGACAATAATTGTAAAATTCATATCAATATCCATGCACTGATTCCTGTAATTAAATTATCTCCAAAAATCTCAATGATACGTATCTTCACTATGTATATTAACATACGAAGTATGGAATATAAATTGCGATGAATTAATTCTAAAAATAAATGATTTAAATAGAAAAAACAGGACTTGATAGTGTTATCAGAAACCTTCATCAATGACGCATCACCTTCTTATTACTTGCCAGAATATAATGATGTTAAAATTAAAATAGTGGACTTTGTGATATTCGTACATAATAAATTTAGTATTGTCACAGAAACTTAACACCTAATAGATTTTAATAAACTGTATCGAAATACAATTCAAACTTAACAAATCAATATACCATATAGTTTTCAAATATATATTTTCAAAATTTAAAAATAAGCTATGCTTTATTGCAGGAGACTTTAACTTAAACATGAATGTGAATTTAGACAATAATATATTAATTTTATGACTGAACTTAACTTCATATGGTATATAAATAAAAATACCGCACCATTTTGCACAAAAACGGCGCCATTTAAATCATCCAAATATTATTAATTATTAAATAAAAGGTCACACTCCACATCTGGACAAATATTAATATCATAGATCTCCACAAAGTGAAAGTCAATTATATGGAAAACTAATGTAACTGATCACCATTCATGCATAATATGCTTTGTGATAATATAATTAAACCTAAATTATAATAATTAAATAACCAAAACATCAACCTAAAGATGACTATTTTATCAGAAAAACTAAAAAACAGTGGGTCAGTGATATAAACAGTGATGATACCGAAACGTTTTCAAACAACTTTGAAAAATTATTATCTCAGCAAATTAAAAACTCGATACAGAAACTATAAATCAAAACACAGATGTTTAAAGCCTTGGACCTTGACTTATAAAATCGATCAGAAATAAAGAGAAACTTTAGAAAATAGCAATAAAAAATCCACGAAATGAAAAACCGTACATTTTATACAAAAAAAATTAAAAATAAATTAACAACCAGTATTAAAAAAGTTAAGAGGAATTTTTCAAAAAGCAAATACTTTCTTCCATAAACAAATGTGGAAAACAATTAATTTGGGCAATGCTAAAAAACACAGAACATAAAGTACATTGAACACGAAAACAAAATTATAGATGCTAATATCCAACATAAACAATGTGCGAACATATTTAATTGATTTTGTGAAAAAATCTTGCCAGCAATATTTATAAACCTCTTATCCCAGAAAAGCAAGTAATCAAAAGATATTATCAAATTTTGAAACAACAGAATGTGAAATTTTCAAAATAATACAAAAAATCAAAGGAGGTGCATCTTAACATATTCTAAATGCAAAACATGACAGGAGGTTCATCTTTACATATTCTAAATGCAAAACATGACAGGAGGTTCATCTTAACATATTCTAAATGCAAAACATGACAGGAGGTTCATCTTAACATATTCTAAATGCAAAACATGACAGGAGGTTCATCTTTACATATTCTAAATGCAAAACATGACAGGAGGTTCATCTTTACAAATTCTAAATGCAAAACATGACAGGAGGTTCATCTTTACACATTCTAAATGCAAAACATGACAGGAGGTTCATCTTCACATATTCTAAATGCAAAACATGACAGGAGGTTCATCTTTACACATTCTAAATGCAAAACATGACAGGAGGTTCATCTTAACATATTCTAAATGCAAAACATGACAGGAGGTTCATCTCCCGGATTTGATTAAATTACGGTACATATTCTAAAACTCATGAAACTCCATTGAATAAAACCCATTTGATAAACTTAAGTTAGCTAAAGGGAATATTTCCAACGAACTACAAGAACACAATAATTTCACCTATTTATAAAGCTGGAGATCCACAACAAGTAACTAATTATCGCCCTAAATTATCAAACGTAGGAAAGATCTTTGAAAAAAGTGTGAAAAAACAATTGGTCTATTTTCTAGAAAGTAATAAAATTCTACACAAAAACCAGTTCGGTTTTATAAAAACAGTCTGCACACAAAAAGCTATTGCTAATGAAAATTTATACATTTACGAATTATTAGATATGTGTTGACTTCAAAAAAACTTTTGATAGCATATCCCATCAGATTCTACCAAGAAAATTAAATAATAATGGAATAAAAAAACAACGCAAAGAAATGCATTTCCGACACTTAAAAATCGCCCAAAAGTCGTAGAAATCAATCAGATCAAAAGTGATAAAGAAATATCAGACTTTGGAACCCTCCAAGGTACGGTACTCCGGACAATTCTTTTCACTATATATGTTAACGACGTTTGCTTTCAATCAAAACATGGACAAATTACTTCATCCGCCGACGATACAATAAATGATATACCTAAAAACTTTGAAATTATCATACACAACAATTCCAAAACTCACAATAAACAACAACAAACATCAAATCAAATACGAAAGTTGATTGAAAATGAATAAATATATTTTTAAGAAATAAACAGAATTTTTTGTAACTTATTGCATAGATCTCATCTGGGCATAGCAAAGATGAACGGGTTAGCTAGGGGCTATTTTTGTTAGCCGGATATAAATTGAACTTTTAGCGAGAGGATGCGAAAATTGATCGGAGATTCAACCATCACAACCTAAAAGTGAATTGACTCCATGGCCAATAACTGAAGAAATTTGGAGTAGGGTACATATTGAATATGTTGGGCCCATTGCAAATTAGTATTTTTTAGTGATTATAGATTCAACATCCAAATGGTTACATTACGTGGAAATAAATTCACATAACTCGAATAATACTATTAAAATCTGAAAGAGGTTATCCAGTTATTTCGGGAGGGCCTTCATGACAGCGGACTTCAAGCAGTTTTGTGAGATGAATAGCATCAAAGATTTAACTAAGCCTGTTAATCATCCTCAATCGAATGAGTTAGCTGAAAATGCAGAAAAACAAAAAAAAATTTAAAGAATATAAATAAATTCAGTCAGATTATGATGCGTAATTAGAAAGTTTTCTAATAGATTACAGGAATGCACCACACTGTACAACGGGTTTGGAACCAGCAGTTGTAATGTTAGGTAGGAAATTAAGGTCTAACTTAAACAGTTTTGTACCGAGAGGGGGAAGAGATAAGGAAAATAGAAACTAAATTAAAAATGTCTAAAGAAATATTATTTTAAAAGGAATAATAAAGAACCCAAGGGTTTTTCGATTAATCATAATGTAACGGTTAGAGATTTTAGAAACCTAAACAGTGATAAGTCATGGGAATGGAACCCTAATAATTGTATCGCGTCTGAGACAAGGAGAGTATCGTATAATGTAACGATGTCTCCAGCTTTGTGCCGGATGACAAACTATTGGGTGACTCTCTCTTACTTTCTAACTCCGGGGAACCAATGGCATGTACCTGGAAAGGTCGGCCCACACAGATGAACCAAACAAGCAGCAGGCAACTCGCAAAACAACATCATTAGGGAATTATACATATTTATGTATTATAATTAGTAATAAGAGAATCATGTTGGTTTAAGTGTGGAGGAATGTGGTGATCGTATGTTTGCGGATATGAAAGAGACCGCATGCCTGAGTGAGACAGCATGAATGGGAGTATAAATAGTACGTAAGTTGTCCATTGTCTCTCTCTTGTCACGGATTCAGAACAACAACCTTACATTATACATCTGATAGTACGTAAGTTGTCCATTGTCTCTCTCTTGTCACAGATTCAGAACAACAACCTTACATTATACATCTGATAGTACGTAAGTTGTCCATTGTCTCCCTCTTGTCACAGATTCAGAACAACAACCTTACATTATACATCTGATATTACGTAAGTTGTCCATTGTCTCCCTCTTGTCACAGATTCAGAACAACAACCTTACATTATACATCTGATAGTACGTAAGTTGTCCATTGTCTCTCTCTTGTCACAGATTCAGAACAACAACCTTACATTATACATCTGATAGTACGTAAGTTGTCCATTGTCTCCCTCTTGTCACAGATTCAGAACAACAACCTTACATTATACATCTGATATTACGTAAGTTGTCCATTGTCTCCCTCTTGTCACAGATTCAGAACAACAACCTTACATTATACATCTGATAGTACGTAAGTTGTCCATTGTCTCTCTCTTGTCACAGATTCAGAACAACAACCTTACATTATACATCTGATAGTACGTAAGTTGTCCATTGTCTCCCTCTTGTCACAGATTCAGAACAACAACCTTACATTATACATCTGATAGTACGTAAGTTGTCCATTGTCTCCCTCTTGTCACAGATTCAGAACAACAACCTTACATTATACATCTGATAGTACGTAAGTTGTCCATTGTCTCTCTCTTGTCACAGATTCAGAACAACAACCTTACATTATACATCTGATAGTACGTAAGTTGTCCATTGTCTCCCTCTTGTCACAGATTCAGAACAACAACCTTACATTATACATCTGATAGTACGTAAGTTGTCCATTGTCTCTCTCTTGTCACAGATTCAGAACAACAACCTTACATTATACATCTGATAGTACGTAAGTTGTCCATTGTCTCCCTCTTGTCACAGATTCAGAACAACAACCTTACATTATACATCTGATAGTACGTAAGTTGTCCATTGTCTCCCTCTTGTCACAGATTCAGAACAACAACCTTACATTATACATCTGATAGTACGTAAGTTGTCCATTGTCTCCCTCTTATCACAGATTCAGAACAACAACCTTACATTATACATCTGATAGTACGTAAGTTGTCCATTGTCTCTCTCTTGTCACAGATTCAGAACAACAACCTTACATTATACATCTGATAGTACGTAAGTTGTCCATTGTCTCCCTCTTGTCACAGATTCAGAATAACAACCTTACATTATACATCTGATAGTACGTAAGTTGTCCATTGTCTCCCTCTTGTCACAGATTCAGAACAACAACCTTACATTATACATCTGATAGTACGTAAGTTGTCCATTGTCTCCCTCTTATCACAGATTCAGAACAACAACCTTACATTATACATCTGATAGTACGTAAGTTGTCCATTGTCTCTCTCTTGTCACAGATTCAGAACAACAACCTTACATTATACATCTGATAGAATTAAAGAACGTAAAAGTACCTACGTGTCTTATTTATCACAAATAATTAATCTGACTAATTCGTCGGCCACGACACATAATTACCCATAAGTAGTCATATAATTTGTAAAGGCTGCCATGTTAATCTGTGAGAAATAGTTAGGATGCGGGCGAATTCTCCAATTAATGTTTTTTTACTGTCTGTAATGTCTGTGATTGAAACATGACATGAAACCGAAAGAGGTGGTAGATAAGGAGATTCTATTTCCCTAGAGTTAGTTCATTAGGAATCTTCAATGGCAAGATAAAGGTGTTGATGAAAATGGAAGAATGCTGAACAACCTCCGATATGCTGATGACATTGTTATCTTAAGCGTGAACCAACTTGAATAACACTCTACAAGTATTGGATTAAATACGAAAAATCCGGAACATGAAAGTAATTATTCTCAAGTCCCAGTAACATTTTAAGAAAACGTAGATCAATATAAATTAACTTTATAAAAGTTGATTTTATTTTTAAAAATTACGTAAAAATCGTATCAAAGATTATTCACTATCACTATCAGATAATAGACGAACCTGTCACGACACCAAGGAATGTGGCACCTTGTTATTTCGTATTAAAGATTATTCACTATCACTATCAGATAATAGACGAACCTGTCACGACACCAAGGAATGTGGCACCTTGTTATTTCGTATTAAAGATTATTCACTATCACTATCAGATAATAGACGAACCTGTCACGACACCAAGGAATGTGGCACCTTGTTATTTCGTATTAAAGATTATTCACTATCACTATCAGATAATAGACGAACCTGTCACGACACCAAGGAATGTGGCACCTTGTTATTTCGTATTAAAGATTATTCACTATCACTATCAGATAATAGACGAACCTGTCACGACACCAAGGAATGTGGCACCTTGTTATTTCGTATTAAAGATTATTCACTATCACTATCAGATAATAGACGAACCTGTCACGACACCAAGGAATGTGGCACCTTGTTATTTCGTATTAAAGATTATTCACTATCACTATCAGATAATAGACGAACCTGTCACGACACCAAGGAATGTGGCACCTTGTTATTTCGTATTAAAGATTATTCACTATCACTATCAGATAATAGACGAACCTGTCACGACACCAAGGAATGTGGCACCTTGTTATTTCGTATTAAAGATTATTCACTATCACTATCAGATAATAGACGAACCTGTCACGACACCAAGGAATGTGGCACCTTGTTATTTCGTATTAAAGATTATTCACTATCACTATCAGATAATAGACGAACCTGTCACGACACCAAGGAATGTGGCACCTTGTTATTTCGTATTAAAGATTATTCACTATCACTATCAGATAATAGACGAACCTGTCACGACACCAAGGAATGTGGCACCTTGTTATTTCGTATTAAAGATTATTCACTATCACTATCAGATAATAGACGAACCTGTCACGACACCAAGGAATGTGGCACCTTGTTATTTCGTATTAAAGATTATTCACTATCACTATCAGATAATAGACGAACCTGTCACGACACCAAGGAATGTGGCACCTTGTTATTTCGTATTAAAGATTATTCACTATCACTATCAGATAATAGACGAACCTGTCACGACACCAAGGAATGTGGCACCTTGTTATTTCGTATTAAAGATTATTCACTATCACTATCAGATAATAGACGAACCTGTCACGACACCAAGGAATGTGGCACCTTGTTATTTCGTATTAAAGATTATTCACTATCACTATCAGATAATAGACGAACCTGTCACGACACCAAGGAATGTGGCACCTTGTTATTTCGTATTAAAGATTATTCACTATCACTATCAGATAATAGACGAACCTGTCACGACACCAAGGAATGTGGCACCTTGTTATTTCGTATTAAAGATTATTCACTATCACTATCAGATAATAGACGAACCTGTCACGACACCAAGGAATGTGGCACCTTGTTATTTCGTTACCGTGTAAAAGGTGAGTGTAGTGTATAGATAAGAGTGTTGATAAGAAAAATAGATAAAGAGCAAAATCAGATCATTTTCATATAAAAACACAAATTTTTATACGTTCTTAAGTTATGTTAAAAAGTATAAACCTATATTGGTTAATTTTTTATGTAGCATTTCCATATTCGCAGCACAAAGATCAATTCTCCTGAGTTTTCCTGTCACTAATAAATGAATGCAAGTGGCTCATTGGAATTTCTTTCCACGTATTCTATATGTTACCAATGAAAAGAAGACAATAAATAAAGTAATTATTATTATTTATTTTTTTTAAACTTCCGATTTTATGTCGGGGTTAAATCTTCCCCATAGGAAAAAACTAAACCCTTCCACACACTTTTCCACAAATGATCATCTAGTCAATCAACATTATGCAAGTGTATTATATTAAGCAAAATAAATACAAAACAATACAAGAACAACACAACACTCACCAGAGATCAAATGGGAAAATAATTCACCGACTCCAGATATTTTCATATCAGAGGGTTCGGCTCGGTAGAACTCCTAACAGGGCCTATAAATCCTACTGATCCCTCAACATAAATATTTAAAAAATCTTTCGTTATCCTACATGACGTATTCAAAGTGACCGACTTTTGCATCTTTATATAATATACATTTTTTGATAGATCTAATACGCCTAAATTTTGAATGAGAGAGCTAGGTATAATGCCAGTAGCCGAAATAACAAATGGTAATATTTTTATAGTCTGAGAATGCCAAATTCTTTTTATTTCATCTGTGTATTTTCTTATTTTTTCATTAACAGATTTTTGAATATTACAGGAATTTGGAATAGCGACATCAATGATATAAGTTATTTTTTTTAAATTTTGTCATGTAAAACTATATCGGGTCTATTATGACTAATTGTTCGGTCTGTTAATATAGTTTTATCATAATATATTTTATAAAAATCGCTTTCTAAAAATCAATTTGGTTCGTATTCATAACATGGTACTATATTACAGCAGTCAATCAAGTTATGTTTAATTACCAAACTTTGGTGAATTATTTTTAAAACTTGATTGTGTCTAAATGTATACTCGGACGGTGCTAATATAGAACATCCCGATTTAATATGTTCTATAGTTTCCGGAAAAGCCAAACATTTTCTACACAAATCATCAATTTGATTTGTATCTTTGATTATATGCTTCCTATATTTTTTAGTATTAATGACTATATCCTGAATGGCAAGCATAAATCCTTCTTTTTCTGCGCTCAACTCTCCAATACTCAACCATTTGTTTGACGAAAATTTGTCAACATACGTTTGGTTGAGATAATTGTAATGTTTTGCGTGTAAAATTTATTTTGACCAGGAATCTAATAATTCCTGGTTGGGATTTATAAAAATGTTTATTAATATTATTATTATAGAATGTGTTTCTCAATATAAATACTGAGGAAGTTGGATTGACGACAAATGGAATCCATGTCAAGAAGTACGCGTTCTTATTTGTGGAACGCTGTCAAGCTTGAACATCTTGCACGTCTTTATCTTTATTACACCATGACACACCCGCCGTTTCCTGCCCACTACACCGCCAGTCCACTAAAATCAGCTTGACAGTAAAAAGAAAAGACATACCTGAAGTAACTTCTCTTTCCGAGAGGATTGGCACGATCACTGACTAGCCAAGTACTATGTAAGTGACTGAGAAATCACTTAAGGCGATGCCATACGTAGTAATGCAAAATCATGTGTTTTTGGTTTGAAAATTTGGTCGCCTATAAATGTTTCAGGTGCTTTAATTAAATACTGCGAGTAGAATACATCTTGGCCTTTGAAATAACCGAGTATTTTTTAGATAAGTCTTTTTATAAGCCCAGAAAAAAATAATACAAAGGCCTATGAAAACTGCTTTAAAGTTCAAAATCTCCTACTTACGAACCCATTTTAGGTTATGATTTTATTGTACAATGTGGCAAATTAAGTTATTTATAAAATGATCGGAAAAAAATTAAATATTTATGCCTGAACATCCACAAAATAAAATAAAAGGCACTTTTTGGCCATGTTTTTTTCTTGCATAAATCAAAACAGACGGATGGTGTTAAGCGGGAATTTAAACCTTATCGCCATCTACGTAAGGGTTGTTATTGATCGCGGCTCAATTTAAAATATAACACGACTTACATCGCCTTAACAATATTATTTAAGTGTAAAAACAACAGATTTGACTGGTGGCGGTTTGTGGTCATTTTTACTAGGGGTAAGTCAAAAGCTGAAACCAAACTAGACAAAGCGTAACACAATATTGCATTACCAGCTACTTATGACAATTAAGACAAAGTCTATTCCAAATAAGTATTTTCACAATTTATTCTATTAAAATACATAAAATATAAAACATTTATAATATTGTTACAAAAATACATAGCTCTTGAGTTTGGTGTAGGAGTAAAAATTAATATGTATCCTTGAGTGTATGATAGTACAGGATGTGGTAATATTATAACAATATAAATATGGTTCGAAATAAAGTTACTGAATTTTGTTAATGATGTATTTCTACACCAATGGAGAGAACTAGCTCTTGAGTTTGGTGTAGGAGTAAAATTTATAACTTAGAGTGTATGATAGTATAGGATGTGGAATAATACCAAATCTGTTGTTAAATTCTTCGGGAAGACTATTAAAATATTGTACCCCTTTGTTAATGTAATTGTTGTGTAGAAAATACAGGAATTTTGATTTTATATTTATGTCTTAATTATGAATTTAGTTTTAATTGTTTCAATGTATTATCTTTGAATATGACATATTTAGATAATTATCCTTTTCGTTAGAGGAGTAGTCATTAGCAATGTTTAAATTAATATCTCTGATAATTATATTTTTTTAGTTTTATGATGTCATAATATATTTTTTAATTCTTCTACGTAAGAAGTAAGAACCGAAGAATGAAGAAATAGCAAAGATATTAAAAGAATTATTCATAAAACTTATCTCCATGTTTAATATATTTACCAAGATTTATTTTCTACTGGTGACAGAGTAAACCTTTGATATGAAGATGGCAACGCCGCTATTCTTCAATCCATAATTTCAGTTTTCCAAAACCTGCATTACCACGAAGGAAATGGTGTGACGCCACCAAACTAACCAATAAGAGAAATGCTCCTTTATCACTTAACTGGCGGAACTTTACTAATGTCTAAAACAACTAATTTCGGTAGAAATTTTCGTCGGTTTTAAGTAAAGGTTTTTTTTAAAGTTGGTACTAATTATTGTGTGTTTTTATGTTGGGATCATTATTCACGATGATGATCATTGTTTGTTTTTGTGTTATTTTTATTAACTTGTAATATTATTGTTAACCTCGATACGGACTTAATTCGTAGTCAGGTTTATAGTTTAATTGTAATAAGTTGTAAATGTGAAGAAACAGTAAATAAATAAACAAATGGTGTAGAAATGGCTTAGCTGTTAGGAACTTAATGAAGTGTGTTTATTTAAAAATAAACACACTTTATTAAGCAATAAATATCCTGTCGGTAATGCAAGGAAGAAAGCAGTTGAGGAACTCCAGAAGACTCAAGAGACATCAACTTCTGTATTTAACAACTGGATGCTATCTTTCAGTAATGTTAATATGGCAAGTTTTGTTGTTAGTCAAGAGATTGCTAAGAGAGGGAAATCGTACACAGACGGCGAATACATTAAAAGTTGTTTTTTAAAGGCATCCGAAGAACTATTTCGGGATTTTAAGAACAAGGCAGAAATTTAAAAAAAAATTAAAGAGTTACCGTTGTCTGCCAAAACAATGAAAGATAGAACACTTAAAATGTCTTCGAATATAACCATCCAGCAAACCGAAGATCTAAAATTGGTTTCGGCTTTATCAATAGCAGTTGACGAGTCTTGTGACATAAATGATACAGCGCAAATTTTGCTTTTTGTAAGATTTATTTCTCATACAGGTCCTAAAGAAGAACTTTTAGGATTATTGCCACTCAAAGGTCAGACGCGTGGAGAGGATATCGCAAACGCTGTAATTGGATGTATGGATAAACATCAAATTTCTCTCGAAAAAATTGTGTCGATTTCAACAGACGGGGCCAAAAGTATGACCGGCCACAGAAAGGGATTTGTTGCTCTTTTGAAAGAAAAATTAATCACGAGATACTTGCTTACCATTGCATTATTCATCAAGAAGCGCTTTGTGCGCAGACATTTCCAAAAGAAATTTGTAAAGTTATGGAATTGGTGATTATGATTGTTAACTCCATTTTAGCTAAAGCTCTTAATCATCGCCAATTCAAACAATTTTTAGTTGAAATGGAGAGTGAGTACGGTGATCTTCTGCTTCATAACAAGGTACGTTGGTTATCAAGAGGGAACGTTTTAAAGCGTTTCGAATCGCTGTTTCCAGAAATCAAAGCATTTCTCCTCGAGAAGGGTGTTAACTATCCAGAACTAACAGACGATAAGTGGATTCAAAACTTTTATTTCATGGTAGACGTTACGTCTCATCTAAATCAACTTAATCATAAACTACAACGGAAAGGAAATACAATTTTTTCGATGTTAGAAGAAGTCGTTTCATTTGAAAACAAATTATCCCTCTTTGCTGAAGATTTTGCAAGGGAAACTTTGTTTCACTTTCCGAGTGTGCTGAAACATCGCCAAGAAAATAATTCTTTCATTGACAAGCACTACTTCGAAACAACCATCTTAAATATGAGGGAAGCATTTCTCAGCAGGTTTCAGGAATTTAAAAACAGCAGAGCGACCTTAGCATTCGTCAAACATCCTCTTAATACTTCGATAACAGATTTGAATTTTTCTACTTTTGGCATTGACCTTGGTAACTTAGAAATACAATTGCTGGATTTAAAAAACAAGGAATTATGGAGCTCTAAATTTTTACGTCTTTGTGTTGATTTAGAAATACTGGAGAAGAACAAATGTGAGCTTAGTTCACAACACAAGTGGTCTACCTTGAAAGACCTAGAGAAGGAAGACATGATCATATTCAACGCTTGGAATAGTATTCCCAACTGTTATGACCAGCTGAAAAAACTCGCTTTTTCTGTACTATCCTTTTTTGGTTCTACATATTCATGCGAACAATCTTTTTCGAGCATGAACTTTATCAAAAGTAAACTGAGAAGTCGTCTTATTGATGACAACCTGGAATCGTGCCTAAAATTAAGAACAACAACATACAAACCTGACTTACTCAAACTTTCGAAGGAGATGCAAGGGCATGGTTCGCATTAAATACTTATTATGATTGTCATTGTCATGGTTTAATATATATTATTTTTAATTTGTTTTTTTGTACAATATTTTACGTTACTTAAATCTTACAAAACTGACCAATCATTTTGATTGTAAGAAATTTCTCATTTTGACTGTTTATTTGTTTGTAATAAAATAATTATATCTCAACTTAATATTTTAATAGGTAATACATTATAATTACGTAATAGTGTAATACTTAATATTAAAATATTTAACTAATTCTTATAATGCTTTTGATCATAATATTCATAATGTACGATAGTAATTATTTTATTTTTAATAATTGTTAACAGATCTAGGTGTTTGTCCATAATATTATTGGTTTTGGATATTATTTGTTTTTCACAGATCTAGGTATTTGTTATAGTTCTAGATATTTGTTTTCATGTTCCACGGAGGTAGAATGACCTAACTTTTGTTTTGATTTTTGAATGAGATGCCTCATTATGGATTCCTTAATTATATTTTATTTTTTTATCAACGAATAAAAAGTTTATTAAATATGATATCAAGTTTTATTCAGTGTAGGTACCCGTAATTTAATAAAGTGCTGAAATTATAATAAATGTTTGCTAAATCAAAAAAACAGAATTGGCTCTTATTTTTTTTTTTTAAATCGTTGTAATGTACATATCTGGCTCTTTGGCAAATAAGTTTGCCGACCTCTGGCCTAGACAAACCACAGATTTGATGCGTTTTCAGGAGACTAGTACTAATATCTGTTAATAAACATATTACTAATCAAGGACAGGAGTTCCTTATTGTAATTATATAGCACGCGACAGCAATTAGGTTAGGTTAGGGACACCGCGGCCGGGTTCGTTAGTTGGTTCAGTTCAAAAGGCTCGCCTGTCCGATCGGAACACTCAAATTAATTTTAATCATCATTATCAGTAAATTTGTTGATATCTGGCAATCTGCTATTTAAAAAAAAATAATAATAATAAAGATTGTTTGGATGTTCTATATTAGCACCGTCCGAGTATACATTTAGGCACAATCAAGTTTTAAAAATAATTCACCAAAGTTTGGTAACTAAACATAACTTGATTGACTGCCGTAATATAGTACCATGTTATGAATACGAACCAAATTCATTTTTAGAAAACGATTTTTATAAAATATATTATGATAAAACTATACTAACAGACCGAACGATTAGTCATAATAGACCCGATATAGTTTTACATGACAAAATTTAAAAAATAACTTATATCATTGATGTCGCTATTCCAAAATCTAAAAATATTACCATTCGTTATTTCGGCTACTGGCATTATACCTAGCTCTCTCATTCAAAATGTAGGCGTATTAGATCTATCAAAAAAATTATATATAAAGATGCAAAAGTCGATCATTTTGAATACATGTAGGATAACGAAAGATTTTTAAATATTTATATTGAGGGATCAGTAGGATTTATAGGCCCTGTTAGGAGTTCTACCGAGCCGAACCCTCTGATATGAAAATATCTGGAGTCGGTGAATTATTTTCCCATTTGATCTCTGGTAGTTGACGTGTTGTTCTTGTATTGTTTTGTTTTCATTTTGCTTATATAATGCACTTGCATAATGTTGATTGACTAGATGATCATTTGTGGAAAAGTGAGTGGAAGGGTTTAGTTTTTCCTATGGGGAAGATTTAACCCGGACATAAAATCGGAAGTAGAAATTAATATGAAGGCTACTGCAAGGAATTCTTCAATGGAATTATCTAGACTACTGTTATTCGTTGGTTTCTTTCATGCAGGTACTCGATGATGTAAAATTTACCAATTTTTGTGTAGGTACTTTCAATCCGGCTGCCTGCGAAAATCCCGGTCTGTCGGGGGGTTTTTTTTCATCTACTAATCGACCCTTATCGTAAGAAACCATTTCCTTTCCAAACCATTACCTTATGATGTAATGAATAATTTCTTTCACTATTTCATGACCGTGCGGAACCCTCCAAGATGCGCACCGGCATACCAGCTTTTTAAAGGCTTACTAAACGTCCAATCTCACTACAAGTAGTTTCATCTGTGTATCAGATGATGAGGGGGTTTGTTATAACGGGATTTCACTTGAATGTGAAATTTTTTAAAAATACGTAAAATAAAAAGATTAGGTTGCGACCGAGACTCGAACTCGGGACCTTCCTCTATACGGGTAGACGCATCTACCAGCTGTGCTACCAAAATGTGTTTAATACATAATATATTATTTGAATATCATCGCCATTGTTTCAATAATAAAATGATACATAAAATTTAAAAAAATAAAATTAATTTAACAAATTATTAAAAGCTATAATTATTAGCCTGAAACACCCGTGGAAATTTAAAAAAATCTCTCGAGATAAATAATGGTCACCAAACACAGCTAAAGCCATTTCAATCAACATTTCAATTCTGAATTATGTTTTTACACCAGGGCGATACTAAGAGTAACTTCCACTCTGGAACATGTCGCAAGAATACTATATATATTATTTTAGATTAATAAATTGTGAAGTAACACAAATTAATTAAATAAAATTTACTTGCGCACGCCGGGAATTGAATCCGCGACCTTCGACTTACCAGTCGAGAGCCGTACCCTTCTACCATGGAGGACGCCTAATATCTATATTAGTACATATTGAATTATTTGACGGGGTTGAAATAATAATAATATTTTGATTACCGCAACATCTAAAAGAACAAATCTACCTGTCTTGTCTTGTAAACCTTATCAGAGGATTAAATGTTTATCACCAAATACAAATACAACCTATGTGCTTTTATATTCATAAAAACTGATTGAATCATTTTAATAAAATTAAAATATCTACCAGTTCTATCTAGAAAAGATAAGAGAAAAACAAGTCACATTTTAAAAACACAGAATTTTTTAGTAAATATTACTTTTTAAAACCTACGAAATTATCTATTTGAAATTATATTTGGTTTTCGTGAACGAATGAATAGAAATCTTGTAAGTGGAAATTAACCCACTTCCCAACAACCGAACGCGCTGAAACTCGGCAAATAGACTCGTTCTCGATGACCATGTATTCTATCATCTAACCAAGAAATGGCGCATCTGAATCAAAAATTAAAAACAAGTGTATTAAAGTAAAAAAACTTTATTTTTATGTGTTTATTTGTTACAATCCATAAAATAACCTTTATTTACTTTTCAACCACATAATATGAATTGATAAAACGTATAGTGGTTAGGTTAGGTTAGTTAGGTTAGGTGTGAACTTGAAACAGTTTACATTAACGTGGATTTAACTAATCATAAGGTTCAAGATCAAAGAAAAAATAATATATAAATAAACAATTTTTAAATATATTATTAAATAAATTCCATTTTCAGATTTGAAACTTCAAAGCCGGCTTTGTGTTAGCAAGTACTTTAGAATATTAATAGTGCGCCCTACTTCAGGAAATTATTGGCAGTATTTTCTTGTATTGGCTGACAACTATCTTGCTGACAAGTCTTGCTACTTACTCTCGCGACTCAGGTGCCGGAGTGGCGAGGCGAGCGCACATAAATTGTCAGCACCCGAGCCATATTCATGTAAATTAAAACAATTTTGGAACTACACAAATTCTCAAAAAAATAACAATTCCGGTATTCCAACTTCTATGAATTTCAATGGAAAAGTTGGATGTAATCTTGAAAATGTTGTAAATTTATTCGCTGATTATTTTAAGTCTGTCTATGAAAAGGATATACCTAATAATGAAATTTCCAAATTGTCGAATCTCAGTCTAAACATATCTGAAATACACATTGAAATTAATGATGTTAAAAAGCATGTAAATTTGTTGCTAGATGCTAGAAAAAGTGCTGGCCCTGACAACATTCCACCTGTGTTAATTAAAGGATGTCTAAACAGCCTATCTGTTCCTCTTTGTGTAATTTTTAACCAATCATTAAAGACAGGATGTTTTCCTAATATATGGAAACATAGTTTTATTACTCCTATCTTTAAAAAGGGTGACAAAACGGATGTTACAAATTACAGACCAATATGTATCCAGTCATCGATACCTAAACTTTTTGAAAAAATAGTACTTGATAAAATATCTACAAACATAAAAAGACCCTACCAACATGGTTTTTGTTCAAATAAATCTACATTAACCAATTTACTAATATACGAAAATTTTATGTCTACGTCCTTAGCAAACAGGTGCCAGGTAGACTCAGTATACACTGACTTCAACAAGGCATTTGACAAGGTGTGTCACAAAATATTAATCAATAAATTAGCTAAACTTGGAATTTACGGTAATTTACTAAATTGGTTTACTAGTTATTTGTTCACAAGAAGTCTTTGTGTGAGAATAAATGGCACGAATTCATACGAATTTATGGCGACAAGTGGAGTGCCGCAAGGCTCTCATCTAGGGCCCATTTTGTTTATAATATTCATAAACGACATTGTTGATGTATTTACTGATATGTTGATATGTTCTACTGTTTGCCGATGACATGAAACTTTATAAAGAGATTAACCACATTAATGATTGTATTACACTTCAAACTAACTTGAGATATCTTTTTGAACAGTGCTCGATCAACAAATTAGCATTAAACATAAATAAATGACAGTTCATTCATTTTTCCAAAATAAGTAATCCTATTTTTTTTTCAATATTCAATAAATGATGAAAATTTAATTTGTGTTAATAAAATTATTGATCTAGGCATTTTGTTGACAGTAAACTCACCTTTGTATGTCATATTAATAATATTATCAGCAAGGCCCTAAAGACTCTTGGCTTTGTTTTGAGAGCTGCAAAAGATTTCAATAATTTAGGAACATTTATTATGTTATATAAAACCCTTGTCAGATGCCAACTTGAGTATTACTCTACGTTATGGTCTCCATTTTTCAATATTCATTCAGATAACATTGAAAAGATGCAACGGAAGTTTCTAAGGTTTATAAATTATAAATTGCATATTCCTATACAAAACATAAATTACAATTACCTCTTGGATAAAAAGTCTCTATTGAAACTTTCAGAAAGAAGAATAAGCACAGATTTAATACTGTTACAAAGAATACTACATTTTAAAATTGACTGTCGCGAATTAAGTACTCCACTGTATCAATATCCATGTTCCCAAAAAATCATTCCGACATTTCTTACCTTTTTACTTCAATAACACCAGGAGACTAGCTTACCAAAAATCTCCGATTCCGAGACTTCACAATCTCGGAAACAAATACTCTGATCTGGGTGATATATTGCATTTGAAAACTAATCAGTATAAATGTTGTATTTTCTATCACTTTTATTCTTCTAGACACAAATAGACCTATGTACCTATATAATTTCTCCGCTTCTACTATTTGGTTTTGTTGAATCTTTTAAATTCAATTATATGCGTGAGGATTCATTTTTGCCATTATGTTTACATTCTTCTTTATTGTAAAAATTTTAAGTGTTTACTCTGATACAAAATGCTTGTATTTTTTTAAAAGAAAAGCCCACTGGGGCATGTAATAAATAAATAAATAAATATCTGAGATATATAAGAAGATACCTAGCTGGATTACAAAGTTCAAACCGCTGACTGTACGTGCAATATCTGAGATATCTGAGTAGGTACCTAGCTGGACCACAAAGTTCAAACCGCTGACTGTACATGAAATATCATATAATGGCCCTTGCGCTGAGAAACATTTGAATACAATTTATAAAAAAGCAAAAAGAATATTTTATCAGAATCACAAATCATTTCATGTAATCTTTTGACCTTTTTGCTTTAAACATCTACTTTCATACATAATAAGAATGTGCTCGACAAACGTATATCGAAACCGCTCACACACGAGTGTGTCTCATTCAAATGTACATAATACATACCTATATTGCAGGGTGCGTGTTTTAGCTCCCAGTCACTAACGACTATATAAAAGAGACGAAATAAATAATTTTACTAACGCAATTACTCGATTATTATTAATGTTATAACAAAGAATTATATATTTCCGCCAATCTCATTTTTTAGAATCATTTGTCAGTACTAAAGTTACTTACTAAACTAGGTTTTACATTGTTTGTAGCATTTCATATTCAACATTAATGTCTTCATCTTATTACATAACACTCCCACCATATACTGCCTACCACGTCGCCAAAAGTTAAAAGCAGGTTGAAAGCAAATATATAGACTTACTGAAGTAGTTGTTCTTCCTGCGAGGAATGGCACTATCACTGACTAGACCAGGTTTATAATATAAGTGACTTGTGAAGCACTAAACAATAGAAGTTAGTAAAAAAACAATGGATTCCGATGAAAATTCAAAGGTTTGGTAAACTATCAACGTCTGTAAGACTAATGATGGCGCATTATGAAGCACTTATCAGTTCTGATAAGTTATAAGTTATTTATCTGTAAAACCAAGCCTGATTATTGATAGCACCGTCGGTGACTTTCGATATGAGAAATCAGCTTAAAAATTTTGAGATATGAAATAATTTAAAATGGGATTTCCATAAATACTGACTTTGGTAAGGCGTTTAGTAAAGTAAACAACAGAATATTATTACGTGAACCAAAATTGATTGTACATGAAGTCGGGGATGCCTGAGGAAGACATAGCACGATCTAGTGAACCAAATACTTGAGTCTGCCATTATTATTACAAAGTGTGAGAATAACGGAACAATACATATGAGACGATGTATGCATGTGAATGAGGCTAGGAAGACATAGCACGATCTAGTGAACCAAATACTTGAGTCTGCCATTATTATTACAAAGTGTGAGAATAACGGAACAGTACATATGAGACGATGTATGCATGTGAATGAGGCTAGGAAGACATAGCACGATCTAGTGAACCAAATACTTGAGTCTGCCATTATTATTACAAAGTGTGAGAATAACGGAACAGTACATATGAGACGATGTATGCATGTGAATGAGGCTAGGAATATATGCCAAGACCGAGTTGTATTGTGGCCTACCCCTGCGAGGAAACGGCGTGGTAGTTAATTAGTTAACATTGTTGGGAATAAGACGGAAAGGTTTATGAGTTAAGAGTCTATATGAGACGATGTATGCATGTGAATGTGGCAAAGAATGTATGCCCAGACTCGGTCCGTCCTCTTTGCCTACCCCTGCGGAGAAACGGCGTGATGGTTAGTTAGTTAAACTGTTTTGGAGTAAGAGAGAGTATGTTATCTATTGGGAAAGTAATTTGAGTGTAGGATTCTAGAATTCTGAAATAGATAAGATTAGATTTATTTATTTATTTATTTACGGACAAATAGTCCATTAACAACATATTAATTACACGAATAAGTTTTATAAACAGAGATGACAGTGAAAGGAGAGCATATATAAATGAGGAGCGAAGACAATAATAATGACAATAATAATATAAAAGTAAGAATGGGTGTATCGAACGCATTACGCAATGCTACCCAAAGGCCGCAAAGCAGCTGTCTGACCATGGGAGGATAAGAAAGCTGTATTTACCCGGCCGGCGAGTACTGAGCACAACGCGCGTCCGGACACAGTATTTACGTGGTATCCCCTCCCCGGCTGGAGAGCATTGGGCACATCGCAAGCCGTGGACCCAGTATTTACGTCGCATCCCCTCTCCTTTGCCCAGGCAAAGCAACGCCAAACACTGAACAGCGTTGGTCAGCCAATCAGCGCAAAGCCACTATAATGCTAGAAATATTTCTCTTTTCATACATAATTGCGCAAATTAATGTTAGATTTGCGTGAGTCTCGCCGCCATAATGCAAAATAAAAATATACAGGTTGAAAGGCTGGACTCGCGTCTATGTTGTAAAGTAATATTGAAATATGTAAACATTAATATTAAGTAGTTATAAGGATTTCCTCACACCACTGTCGGTCTGAGGACCCACTGATTCATATTGTACAATTTATTATAAAAACATTAAAAATGCTAGGGAAAAACAGTTTTCATGAGATGAAGCGGCGTAAAGAGTACTATTGAATAAATAATTTTAATATTGACTATTAAAGTCATATGAAAACACACGAAGCTGCACAAAGATGCACCTCGTTTACGCGGGGCGTTTCATACGCGCGCACACCGATGTGTGTACGCCCCCGCTAGTCCTATATATACCGCGCGTAAAGCGATCTCAAGTCTCTCTCTTCCGACATCTACTCTGACCGCTTCACTCTGGACTGCTTCTCCCGCTGGAACCACTACAACCGCCTTTGACTTCTGACCTCTCGCTTCCTTGGACTACCTACTGCTCTCTCCTTGGATACACGACATCACAGCAACCGGAAAAGGCCCTGAACATAAAGCAGCTCACCGACTAGAAGATTCAGCACCCCTTATTTACAGTCAATGTAAAGGACTTGCGTCTGATACATTGTGTGGTCCTTCGCAGCCGCATTTTCTAGTCTCCAGCTGCCAAGATGACACCATCTTTACGCTCCGGGAAGAATACATTGGAGGGAAACGGACAGAATGAGTCACAAGACGCTGGCAGTACCCCACACCCCACCGGTCCCTCTACAATTACGCAGCCCGCTAATGCGGCCGCCGCGGTGAGGGCCGCCCAGCCACAAGTCACTGGAATGGCGATATCGGACAATTCTCCGGTACAGATACCCATCCATGACTCATCATCAGACAGCGAAGAGTCGAATGCAGATTCTCTCAAACAACTGCAGCGAGAATTGAGAGCAGAAAGGCGACGTAATCGGAAATTACAGGAGGCCCTCATCGCTTCAATAGGGGCTCCTACGAAAAAACAAGCGCCTTTAGTGGAACCTGACACACATATAGAGCAGGCAACCACACATCAACAAGGCGCCATGCAGGGCGCCCTACAAGGCTCCATGCAAGGTGCCGCACAACAAAACAGCGCAGAGTACCGGTCTTCAGCATCCAACACCACGATGCGAGGCCAAACAACCCCTCTGCAGCCTGCTATCATCAACACGGAGTATCCGGCCACAATATCCGGACAACAGCCGACCCAAACTACAGCTCAAGGGGCCTCGCAAATCCCCGCAGCATCCTACAACCCGGAATATCAGTCGGGCTCACCACATACGCAGTTCGGACAGACACCGCCTGCAAACAACACATACGCGACATTCCCGGGCCATCCCACGGAGGATGACACGGCGCGACAAACCCAAGATTGGGTCAATAATAGAACGGAACAGGCGGCGCCAGCAAATCCGTTCCAACAGTTTGCGGCCTTTATGACGGAGGCTTTCCGCGCCTCGCAAAATGGCGGTACTCCGCGGCAGCAGCCCGAAGAAGAAAACCGCATGGCGTCCCTTATCGCACGCCAATCAAGCGCTAAGGACCTCCCATCATACTACGGAGACGCCGTGGAATGGCCAGCATGGCGCGCTCAATTTTATCAATCAACGTCTACATGTGGGATGACGCAATCAGAAAACCTAATGCGCCTTCAGAGAGCATTGAAAGGCAAGGCTCGTGAAGCGGTAAGTCCACTCCTATTGGACCCCACGCAAGTACCGGAAATAATGGACGTGTTAGAACATCGGTTTGGTGGTGCTCACACAATTGCATCACTGATGTTTGAAAAAATAAAAAAGTTGCCGCGGCTTCCCGAAGATGCATCAAACGACGCACTTATTGAGTTTTCGGGTACAGTTCAAAATGTGGTGGCCTCACTCGGCAGTCTTAAGTGTGATTATTTATCTAACCCCGCGCTACTAAGTGAAATTGCGTCGAAAATGCCTCTCGTCCTAAGAGTGGCGTGGTTGGATAAAATAGCCGATCAAGTGATAAGTGCGACAATTCAACAATTAGCCGCATTTCTAAAGCGGCTCACAAACGCGATCCCGCGTTCGGGCTTAGTTGACAATGCTCGGGCTCCAATGCGACCACGACGGGAACAAGTATATGCGCAAAATTCTCAAACTGATACGGAGAGCGAAAAGTGTTCACAGTGTTTAAATTCGCACAAAATTCAAGAGTGCCCCGTGTTTTTGGGGAAAAATGTCCCCGGACGATGGGAAAAAGTAAAAAATTCCCGACTTTGTCATAAATGTCTAGACGCAAGACACCATACGAGAGCGTGCAAATATCGTGTGTGGTGTGGAGTGGGTTCTTGTCGGCTTCCTCATCATAAACTACTGCACGACCCGTCGCGTGTGAAATCATCTGCCGGTACCTCGCGCGATAGTGAAAACCAAACTGTAACCAGTACCACGTCGTATGGACATGAATCAGTGCTGTTGAAAGTGATACCGGTAACCATATGTGGCCCAAACGGGCAAGTGTCAATTTATGCCCTACTAGACGAGGGGTCAACTGTGACCCTTCTAGACAATGAAACAGCGGACAAAGTGGGAGCAACCGGGCCGACCCGCGGGCTCCGTATTCACGGGGCAAGTGGTATGTGTTCGTCGGATAGTACATCCCGGCGAGTTAAACTATCAGTGCGCGGGGACGGTGACGAATATGTTATTACGGCGAATACAGTGCGAAACCTTGACCTACCGCAACAAAACATAGCCGGTCGGTGCCAAGTGAAACCAAAAATATTATTGGGACAGGACAACGTGCATCTTATCGTGTCAAGAGAGGTGCGCGAAGACACAGAGAAAAGAATGCTGTCCCGTACTGCACTCGGTTGGATCGCGCATGGAGGCATTCATCCCGTAGAAAATATAACGCTGAGCATTATCGGTGAAGCCGAGAGTGGAGACCAACAGCTCTCAGAGCTAATAAAACAAAACTTTGCGATCGATTCACTTGGAGTGACGTCAGCGACACGCGTAGATGCGACCATACAGCGAGCAGAGGCGCTTATGGAAAACACCACTCGGCCATATAACACCGACCGGTGGGAAACGGGCCTACTGTGGAAAGAAGATAATACGCGCCTGCCTGACAACAAACAGTGCGCGCTAAAACGATTGTACGCATTGGAGAGAAAGCTGATGAAGAATGATACATTAGCAGCAGCATATAAAGTTAAAATTAACTCTCTGATTGAACGTGGATACGCGCGCAAATTAAATATTCAAGAAGCGGCCATTCCAAGCCCTCGAAAATGGTACTTACCGCATTTCGCGGTAGTTAATCCCAATAAACCGGGAAAGCTAAGAGTTGTTTTCGACGCAGCAAGCCGCTGTCGAGGTGTATCATTAAATGATAAACTGTTAACAGGGCCCGATCTGCTCTCCTCGCTATTGGGTAACATTTTGCGCTTCCGCGAAGGAAAAATCGCGCTCGCGGCAGATATTGCAGAAATGTTCTTACAAATAAAAATAAAAAGTAAGGACCAGCCATCTCAACTATTTATGTGGAGAGCAACGCCAAATGAAGAGCCGAGCACTTACATGCTCACCTCGATGATGTTCGGGGCAACTTGTTCCCCAAGCAGCGCGCAATTCGTGCGAAACAAGGTAGCTGAGCAACACAAAGTGCAATATACCGCCGCGGCAACAGCAATACAGGAGAAATTTTATATGGATGATTATCTCGACGCCGTGGACACATCGGACGAAGCCGCCAAGTTGGTACGGGAGGTGAGCGCAATCCTTGCAAGTGGGGGTTTTCTGCTCAATAATTGGGCTTCAAATGACCCTGCCGCCATTGCAGAAGTACCCTTTGAAAAACGGGCGAAATCGGCAATACCTATCAGCAGCGGGGACCACGAAAACGAGCGCATACTAGGCCTCGTATGGGACCCCATAGGTGATCACTTTCTCTACAGCTTCAGGGAGGCAGCCTCAGCCGAGATGATCCCACACCCAACGAAAAGACAATTACTAAGTATTGTCATGAAGATTTTTGATCCTATTGGTTTCGTATCATGCTTAACCATACGCTCAAAAATACTTCTACAAGCAGTGTGGAGATCAAATATAGGTTGGGATGAACTAATAAAACCCGATCACGCGAATAAATGGTCGGAATGGCTACTACTTCTCAGCCAGAATAGCGTTTCTATACCACGAAGATGCTTAATTAATAAAAACGGCTATTTTGAACTCCACCCGTTCTGCGATGCATCGGAGTCGGCGTGTTGCGCTATTGCTTATTTAACCGAAAACTCCCAGGAAGGCACACACTCAACTTTCCTGGCCAGTAAATGTAAAGTGGCACCATTGAAACCCCTTTCTATACCGCGCCTTGAGCTACAAGCAGCCTTAATGGCCGCACGATTGGCGGCTACAATCAAAAGGGAAAGCCAAATTCACATAAGAAGAATAACATATTGGACGGACTCAACGACTGTCTTGTGTTGGCTAAGGACAGACCCGAGGACTTACTCCGCCTTCGTGGCCAACCGGCTAGGAGAGATTGATGATTTAAGTGAAATAATTAATTGGAGATGGGTACCTACTAAATTAAACCCGGCCGATATCGGTACAAGAGACATCGAGCCGCCCGACCTCTCGCCCACTAGCAGGTGGTTTTGCGGTCCTGCCTTTATTACCCACCCAGAAGCTACATGGCCCCGTGAAAAGGAGCCAATCATCCGACCTGATAACCAAGTTTTGGAGGTGAGGCCTCAATATGTCGGCCTCACAATAATAAAAGGAGGCGGATTACCTCCTATTGAGCGATTTTCATCGTGGCATCGGCTCATACGCACCACTGGATGGGTTCTCCGCTTCATAAGGAGATGTCGGCCGAACCCCAACAAATCATCAGAAGGTTCTTTGAGTGCCGAAGAGACCCGAGGAGCAGAAATATTATGGGTAAAGAAATCTCAAGCAGACTCTTTCGCGGCCGAAATTCACGCTACCCAAAAAGGCGATACACTACCCGCCGACAGTCGCTTGCGAACGCTAACACCTTTCCTTGGCCCGGATGGCATTATACGAATGGGTTCACGGTTACAAGCCCTGAAAGGAGTTGCCAGCGGAGTACGGACACCAGTCATCCTGGATGGTGACGAGGCATACACTCGGCTCCTGATCCGCCACTATCATCAAATGGCGGACCATTCGAGCACCGAAAAAACCATGGCGGAAATCAGAGGCAGCTTTTTTATATTGAAATTGCGCACCAACCTTCGCCGAATAGCGCATGAATGCCTAGTATGCCGCATTAGGAGAGCTCAACCACTGCCACCACTGATGGGACCGTTACCGGCTGCCAGGCTTACCCACCACGTGAGCCCCTTCACGCACTGCGGCCTAGACTATTTTGGCCCTATGGAAGTAACAATCGGCAGGCGTCGAGAGAAACGGTACGGGGCATTATTCACCTGCCTGTCAACCAGGGCTGTACATCTCGAGCTAGCGGCCTCACTAAGTGCCGATTCAGCTATAATGGCAATGCAGCGAATGTCAGCTAGACGAGGCCAGCCCGAATGTATATACTCCGATAACGGGACTAATTTCCATGGCGCTGACAAAGAAATCCGAGACGCGCTGGAATCAATCAGTCGAGACCCCAGAGTACAAAACTACATTGCAACACAAAAAACATCGTGGAAATTTATCCCCCCCCTGTCTCCCCACATGGGGGGAGCTTGGGAGCGCCTCGTGCGCTCTATAAAAAGAGCCCTCAAGTCAACTATGAAAGAGCGCTCACCGAAAGAAGAAACTCTCCTCACGGCCCTGGCAGAAGCAGAGTACATAGTGAACAATCGCCCGCTGACTCATGTCTCCGTCGACCCGAGAGATGAGGAACCGCTAACCCCTAACCATTTTTTGCTGGGATCAGCAGGAAAGCGGCCACACCTGTCACTGTATGCGGCAAAAGAAGAAGAGGTCTGCCTAAGAAAACAATGGCGAATCAGCCAGCAATTAGCAGATATGTTTTGGCGGCGATGGATGAAGGAATACTTGCCCACTATAGCCGCACGCCAAAAATGGCACCAGCCAGGTACCCCTATCAAAACGGGTGATCTTGTGCTAATCGTGGATCCCGCTTTGCCCCGCAATAGTTGGCCCCGCGGGCGAATCATTGAAACAATGCCCGCCGCTGATGGGCATGTAAGGACCGTTCGGGTCCAGACCAACACCGGAGTGTACGTGCGCCCAGCGGTCAAAATTGCCGTACTCATGACGACACCAAACACGGGCCCTAAATCACAAGAGGCCCCCCCACGCCGCCAAAAAGGAACCGGCCGAATGGATCGCCGCCGGACAAAAGCATCCCGTCACGTTCGAATTTGCTAGGCGCAGCCGATACTGCACCGGGGGGAGGATGTATCGAACGCATTACGCAATGCTACCCAAAGGCCGCAAAGCAGCTGTCTGACCATGGGAGGATAAGAAAGCTGTATTTACCCGGCCGGCGAGTACTGAGCACAACGCGCGTCCGGACACAGTATTTACGTGGTATCCCCTCCCCGGCTGGAGAGCATTGGGCACATCGCAAGCCGTGGACCCAGTATTTACGTCGCATCCCCTCTCCTTTGCCCAGGCAAAGCAACGCCAAACACTGAACAGCGTTGGTCAGCCAATCAGCGCAAAGCCACTATAATGCTAGAAATATTTCTCTTTTCATACATAATTGCGCAAATTAATGTTAGATTTGCGTGAGTCTCGCCGCCATAATGCAAAATAAAAATATACAGGTTGAAAGGCTGGACTCGCGTCTATGTTGTAAAGTAATATTGAAATATGTAAACATTAATATTAAGTAGTTATAAGGATTTCCTCACACCACTGTCGGTCTGAGGACCCACTGATTCATATTGTACAATTTATTATAAAAACATTAAAAATGCTAGGGAAAAACAGTTTTCATGAGATGAAGCGGCGTAAAGAGTACTATTGAATAAATAATTTTAATATTGACTATTAAAGTCATATGAAAACACACGAAGCTGCACAAAGATGCACCTCGTTTACGCGGGGCGTTTCATACGCGCGCACACCGATGTGTGTACGCCCCCGCTAGTCCTATATATACCGCGCGTAAAGCGATCTCAAGTCTCTCTCTTCCGACATCTACTCTGACCGCTTCACTCTGGACTGCTTCTCCCGCTGGAACCACTACAACCGCCTTTGACTTCTGACCTCTCGCTTCCTTGGACTACCTACTGCTCTCTCCTTGGATACACGACATCACAGCAACCGGAAAAGGCCCTGAACATAAAGCAGCTCACCGACTAGAAGATTCAGCACCCCTTATTTACAGTCAATGTAAAGGACTTGCGTCTGATACAATGGGAGATAATAATAAGTCAAAGCATGAAGATGGTTCAAAGGGCATTAGAAATTAGACATTGCGTATTGACTGTCGAAAGTCATTTAGGCATATACCACAAAATTCAATGCTTTGACTTGACAGTGAGTTGACAAGTCTCGACATTCTGGACAAAGGAGAATGGTATCCATAATTGGTAGAATGTTGATTGACGAACAGCAATTCATTATTTCGGAGTCTACGGGAAGGGATGTTGAATTGGATAAGTTGCAACAAAGCAGGCGAGTCTGTAATACCATTGATAATCTTAAATATGCAAATCAGATCAGTGTCCCTTCTACGTTTCTCCAAAGAAGAAATGTTTAAAGTTTGTTCAACTTCATCATATGAGTACTCTCCTCTTTCAAGACCCAACCTCCAAGCGATTCCTCGTAGGAAGCGATGTTGTACGGATTCTATGTGACAAATGTGGACAGCATAGAAAGGAGACCAAATAACACTAGCGTATTCAAGGTGAGGGCGAACTAACGAGCAGTAAAGAGTTTTAAGGGTACTTATATGTTTAAAGTCAGAGGTTATTCTATGAACGAAGCCGAGTAGTTTAAGTGATTTGTTAACAATGTTGTTAATGTGCTCACGGAAAGAAAGTTTGCAGTCTAGAGTGACCCCAAGATCCTTGATAGATGTTACAGTAGATAAACAAACATTGTTTAATTTATAATCAAACTGAATAGGTAATGATTTAAGGTTTCCACGGTCAAAAGTATTTTTGTTATTTGTTTTTGGGGTGTTATGCCGTGTTGCGCTAAATCCTTCTTTAGCTATTATGTGTAAATACATCTGCCCTGATGATGGACACTGCAATGCTGTCCGAAAGGTTGAGTAAAGAAGGAGCGCAACACGGCATAACACCCCAAAAACAAATAACAAAAAAGATTAGATAAGGTTTGGTAATAATATTACTGATAAAGAAGCCAGTGAGTCTTAGGAAACGATATTTTGATGGTTTTGTGTAATATTTTATTGCAAAATAAACATTTTGCAATAATCTATTTATATATTATAAATAAAAAATAAGAGTTTTTAGTTAGTTTTAGCACCATGCTTGTAGGGTGGATTTAATTTTCCGAGATTGATGAAATTTTGCACACTTGACCTTCAAAGTAAGAGGAAGGTGACTGTACTCATAAGATTTAGATAAAAACCCCCATCCCCTTTTCCCAGCCCAAGCAGAATTTTGATAATTCATTTTGCACACTCGATGTTGATATCAAAAAGGCAAATGTTTTTTATAAAAATTTCCAAACTTCACACAACAAAAACAAAAAGATAAATGTTTTCGTAAAAATTTCTCAATCCATTTTACGACCAGATTTCGAGCAAAAAATATCCGATTTTCAATATTTCTAGGAAGAATTTTTAGCAGAAAAAAAACATCAGTAAATTTGAAACTTCACATGATATCAAAAAGACAAATGTTTTTATAAAAAAATCCTAACCCTCTTTTGACCAGTTTCCGATTTTTAAATTTTCGGGGAATATTTGCAAAATTCACATAATATAAAAGGACAACGTTTCCTGGCCTTTTCTCCGGCCAATTTTCGCTAAAGAAATGTTTTCAGAAAAATAAAAATTTTCACGATCAAAAATTTCCCAACATCAAAAATTTCCCAACATCAATATCGAATGAAAAAATCATTAATATACATGTCTAACCAGACACCGTTTACCAAAGTAAAATATAAGAAATGAAAAGAAAAAAAATAACTTATGAACCCAACTTCATTTACTTCCTGTCATGTTTTTTGTACCGGTGACTTTCCATCACCAGGATCACCCATACTATTTTTCCAAGGAACCGACTATTGTTGGAATTAGTTCCCTTTTGGAATCAGTTCCATTTAGAATCGGTTATTTTTGGAATCAGTTCCTTTTGGAATCAGTTTCATTTGAAATTATTTTCTTTCGGCTTAAAATTGGAGCTGAAAAAATGAGTCTAAAATGATATATCACATTTATGTAAATAACCTTGAATTTTACAGCTCTCAAACCGATTTAGCTAAAATATTTACTAAATACGAATTTCTTTCCAAACAAACAAACGACAAATTTAATTAAATTACCCATAACATTAAAACATATGTGTAATGAGTGTTTCTTTAATCAAAATTATCCCTAGGAATTAAATCTATTTATTTTTAAATATATATTTAAGAATAACGAAAGACAAACATCCCCGAATTACGAATAACCTGAAAATGTTTTAAAATCTTCCAGTACCATCGCAGTATGGGGACGAGGAGTACTAGGGGGGACTTTAGCCAGCCGATGAATTGAACTCACGACGCCTGGGTGAGAACCAGACGATCCTTGTTGTATGCTATTTCCACGTTTACAGTCATTTCATATATTATTTTTCTTATGATTGCAGTTGGGTATTTTTGTAGTGATTTTGATACATATTATAACAGTCCACGTTTTAGCCGCGTTTGCCGGCAAAATTCTTTGATAGCTCGGTATTATACCAAGTTATTTACTATTTCAATCAGCGAGGTTTTCGGTTATTTTGAATCACAGAATACCCATTTAAACCTCCGTAAACACAGCGAATGAGCGAAGTAAGAAGTGTAAGGAGAGTGTATGACGCAAATGCGAATGGTAGCAGAGATCGGGGACGCCCGAGGAAGACATGGCACGATCAAGTGAATCAGATACTTGAGTCAGGCCATGTCAAGTGGTCATTAGTCTTTACCCACAAAACAACCCTGGAAGACTACGTAGTTTTTTACTTATTTTTTTTATTTTACACACTTTACAAATATAAGGAAAAAAAGTCCCGATAAACTACTTTTTAGCAGTTTGTCTAACGGGTTCTAAATCTTATTATAGTGAGTTTACAGTTACATTTTTACAATTACATAAAACAAAAAATTAAAAATTTTACATAAATAACAATTTTAAAAGTCTTTAGAATAATATATAATTGTAAGTTAATACAAATGAATTGTTTCAGTGCGCCAAGTCTTCAGTAAGTTCACCAATTGTTTGTTTTGGGCACAGTTTTTAATTTCAGCAGGTAACATATTAAAACAACTGGGAATCATATAGTTTAACGTTCTTTATCCATATTTATTTGTATGCGTAGGTACAATAAGTCCTTCATTAAAGTTAAAACGAGTATTATGATTGTGTTTTAGCCTGTTTATATATAAGGGGTTATTTATGTGCTGATATATAATTTTGTACCACAGAATTGCTCTCACTGAAAGAATTTTGAGACTCTGATAGAATAATAATAATTGTATAGCGCCGTTTTTGTGCAAAATCACCTCAAGGGCGCTGTACAAACTTATAATACATTTCTACAGTGATCTATGTTATTACTTCTATTTATGGAGAAAATATACAGTACAATACTTACCTGGTAGGTCACTTGAGATTAACACTTAATTGACATTATCTAATTGTTTATTGGCGAAATTTAGATACAGGATTTAGGACTTAATTGAAAAATTGAATATAACTGGACTTTCTCTTAGGAATGGTATATTTAATTTAAGGGTACGACAGCTTAAAAAGGTAAGTTTTTAGTTTAGACCTGAATTCTGTTGGACTTGTTATGGATCTTAGTTCCGGAGGGAGTTTATTTCAAGCCTTCGGCCCAGATACTCCGAAAGCGCAATCATCAAACTTAGTATTTGGCTTGCGCTTAGGTTCTATCAGTCTGCCTACAGCTGATGATGTTGCTGATCTAAGAGTTGACTGCCTCAGACCAGTGTTTTCCGGGACGCATAGTTCAGAGATGTAGGGTGGGGCCATTTCATTGATGGATTTAAACACCTTCCAGCACAATTTGTACTGGATTCTTTCAGGGCACTTGAGCCAGTGAAGGTTACGAAGGTGTTCTGAAATGTGCGAAGTATAGAAGTATGGAATATTATGCTAATAATTTAATACTACTTCAGGTTATTGCGGATTCCGGTGTTTCCAAAACTTTTTTTTTCTCGCGATCCACCAACGGTTGAAGAAGGGATGGAGAGAGGAATATTCATAAAATCATTTAAAAATATTGTATTCTTTAAGCATTCAGGAAAGAAACCATGCACATGTCCTGACTGCAACTATTTATGATTTCATAACACTATCATTATCTAAAACAACATATCCTATGCACTCTAAACAACATATTCAGAATGAAGTGTTTTAATATCGAACAGTCATCTTTATTGCCGAAATTGCTTAAGGTCGTTAAGAAAGAAAACATTTTTGTTTCTACTATCTTGGTACGATATCACCAATGGTAAGCATCAAAACACTTTCTTCTTATCAGTTTTATTCTTATACAATACAAACACAAATATTAGTACCACTATCAGCCTCATCTGAAGTTTACTGGTAGGTACCACATGAAGTGTCTAATCTCCCTTAATCAGTAGTGGAATTCCACTACCTACCACTTCTGATCGACGACTGTCACAGCCTACTCTCAGATTAAGGGTCTAAATTCCAGTAGTGGTACTTCTCTATACCACTTGTGACAGACTACTGTCCCAGACTGTTCTTCCAGACTGCCTCTCGATGACTGACTGACCCCCGTACTCGGGGTATCTGTACCACTTGTGACAGACTACTGTCCCAGACTGTTCTTCCAGACTGCCTCTCGATGACTGACTGACCCCCGTACTCGGGGTATCTGTACCACTTGTGACAGACTACTGTCCCAGACTATTCTTCCAGACTGCCTCTCGATGACTGACTGACCCCCGGACTCGGGGTATCTGATTTTCAAATAAAAATTACAAAAACACAATAAAAAGTTGACCTTACTAAGGCCTTTCTCTCTCACGTTTTGGTTCTCGTGTGGGGTACATTTTTTTTAGTCTAAAACAATAATTTTTAAAAGACGCGACATTAACAAAAGGAATATATTTACATTATCTGAGAGTTGAATTTTGCAATTTGCAATCTCTTATTCTATTATAGGTTAGCGGCATCCTTGCAATTATTACTCAGAGGGCAATAAAGTCGGTTTTTAAAGCTGATGGTAATAAAATTTGGAAGACTTTAAACAACAACAAAAATATTCAGGGATTTCAGAAAGGTCCTTAAAAGTAAAACTAGCAGACTCTAAAAACATATTACAGAGAAATATTTTTTAATCCTACAAGCACATTGTGATTATAAAATACCAGGCTGTTATACGTTTATTTTTTATTAAAACACAAATAACTTAGTTTACATCACTTTATTTCGATACAAAATCTCAACATGTTTCGTGAACCAAGTTCACATCATCAGGAGCACAAGTATACTAAAGTTATAATTAAAATTAGGTCTAGAAAGAAGAGGTAGAAGGAGCGGGGAGGGGTAAGAGTGGGGGAGGGTTATTCAAAGCAGGAATTAAAATGTCATTAGACGGGAAAGACCGGGTAATTGGGAAAATATTTAAAATGGGGTTTATAAAATTTTTTTGTTTATTAATAATATCTGCTTTCATATTCACGTGTTTTCTTATTTCTAAGATTTCAAAATTATTGATTTGAGATACCTTGTAACCAGAATGTAGTATTTTAAAACCTGAATTAATATCGAAAGTATGGTCGTTATTTAATAAATGATCCGCAAATTCTGATTCACAGTTTCCCTTTAAAGCCCTAAGATGTTCTTTGATTCTGATCTCAAAGTTTCTATTAGTTTTTCCTATATAAAAGGAATTACAGTCATTACAGTTGAGTTTATAAACACCTGATTTTTTAGTTTGACTATCAATATCTTTATTATTAAGAATATATTTTTTTAATTTGTTATCCGTATAAAACGCCGGTTGAATAGTGAAGGGGATGTTTTTATTTATAATTTTGGAAGTATCATTATCTACAAATAGAATTCTACGCCATTGTTTGTTTGTATCTTTATAAATAGGATAAATATAAAGTTTAAAGAGTTTATGTTTAATTTTTTTATTTAGTATTTCAACTATCAATTTATAAGGATAGCCGTTATTGGATGCTATTTGTTTTATGATATTTAATTCTGAGGTATAATTAGGATCCGACAAAGGAATCGAAATTAATCTATTAAGCATAGAATGGAAAGCTGCGACTTTTTGAGAAAAGGGATGATTTGATGAATTATGTATGATAATATCAGTGTACGTATCTTTACGGAAAATATTGAAATCTATTTTATTGCCTATTATTGTTAAATTTAAATCTAAGAAATTTAAACTCTTATCTACACCTATTTCTAATGTGAATTGAATATTTTTATGTATTTTATTTAAAAAGTTTAAGAACATGTTCAATTGTCTTTCTGTTCCTAACCAAATGCAAAAAATGTCGTCCACATATCTCTTCCAACAATATACATTTTTAAGTAACAAGGCACCGCTATTAAAAATCTTATTTTCTAAATTATTAATAAAAATATCTGCAATCAAAGGACTCGTACTGTTCCCCATGGCCAAGCCATCTTTTTGTTTAAAAATTGTATTGTTAAATTGAAAATAATTTTGTTTAAAAATAACTTCGAAAAATAAAATAAGGTCATGGATAAGGTCTTTCTGTAAGTTAGATGAATTTAACAAATTATTGATGATGGTTTTACTTTCTTCTATTGGAATACTAGGGAATAAATTTACTACATCAAAAGAAACCAACATAGCATGATTAGGAATTTCCAAATCCTTTAGATAATTAACTAATTCTAACGAATTTTTAACTGTGTATGTTGGTTGAAATATATTAGCATTATTAATTACAGTATTGATTGCTGACGCTAATTTGAAAGTTGGGGCATTACAATTAGAGACTACTGGCCTAATAGGTTTGTTCAGTTTATGTATTTTTAATAGGCTGTAAAGTTTAGGAATTTTTGGGTTAATTAAAATCAAATTTTTGTTATTTTTCATGTTTACAAAGATATCACTTTTACAACGTTTAACCGCTTCTTTCACCATTTCTTGACACTTATTAATAGGGTTATTCGGAATAATTTCAAAATTGTCCCCTTGTAGAAAATCCATTGTCTTGTTAATATAGTCAACTTTATCCATGATGATAACACTGTTACCTTTATCTGCCTTTGTAACAACCAGATTTTTTTCCCTCACCATTTTAGAAATATTCTTAGCAATTTTGATGTCAGTATTAGAACTTATATTCTTTTCCCGATTTGGATCTGTTTTTTTGTTGTTAATGTTTTTTATCCCTTCAGCACATTTATAATGGAACGATTTTTGTTGATTAATTAATGCATTGTCCATATCCACTGCCAACAACTCTAATTATTTTCTATTTTTAATATTAGAATTATAATGCAAGTTATGATTAAGTCCTTTATTTAATATAAACATGAAAATAACAAATAAAACATAACATAAAAAATAAGTCCTTAATTTAATATAAACATGAAAATAACAAATAAAACATAACATAAAAAAGAACAAAAATTTGATTTTAATTAACCCAAAAATTCCTAAACTTTACAGCCTATTAAAAATACATAAACTGAACAAACCTATTAGGCCAGTAGTCTCTAATTGTAATGCCCCAACTTTCAAATTAGCGTCAGCAATCAATACTGTAATTAATAATGCTAATATATTTCAACCAACATACACAGTTAAAAATTCGTTAGAATTAGTTAATTATCTAAAGGATTTGGAAATTCCTAATCATGCTATGTTGGTTTCTTTTGATGTAGTAAATTTATTCCCTAGTATTCCAATAGAAGAAAGTAAAACCATCATCAATAATTTGTTAAATTCATCTAACTTACAGAAAGACCTTATCCATGACCTTATTTTATTTTTCGAAGTTATTTTTAAACAAAATTATTTTCAATTTAACAATACAATTTTTAAACAAAAAGATGGCTTGGCCATGGGGAACAGTACGAGTCCTTTGATTGCAGATATTTTTATTAATAATTTAGAAAATAAGATTTTTAATAGCGGTGCCTTGTTACTTAAAAATGTATATTGTTGGAAGAGATATGTGGACGACATTTTTTGCATTTGGTTAGGAACAGAAAGACAATTGAACATGTTCTTAAACTTTTTAAATAAAATACATAAAAATATTCAATTCACATTAGAAATAGGTGTAGATAAGAGTTTAAATTTCTTAGATTTAAATTTAACAATAATAGGCAATAAAATAGATTTCAATATTTTCCGTAAAGATACGTACACTGATATTATCATACATAATTCATCAAATCATCCCTTTTCTCAAAAAGTCGCAGCTTTCCATTCTATGCTTAATAGATTAATTTCGATTCCTTTGTCGGATCCTAATTATACCTCAGAATTAAATATCATAAAACAAATAGCATCCAATAACGGCTATCCTTATAAATTGATAGTTGAAATACTAAATAAAAAAATTAAACATAAACTCTTTAAACTTTATATTTATCCTATTTATAAAGATACAAACAAACAATGGCGTAGAATTCTATTTGTAGATAATGATACTTCCAAAATTATAAATAAAAACATCCCCTTCACTATTCAACCGGCGTTTTATACGGATAACAAATTAAAAAAATATATTCTTAATAATAAAGATATTGATAGTCAAACTAAAAAATCAGGTGTTTATAAACTCAACTGTAATGACTGTAATTCCTTTTATATAGGAAAAACTAATAGAAACTTTGAGATCAGAATCAAAGAACATCTTAGGGCTTTAAAGGGAAACTGTGAATCAGAATTTGCGGATCATTTATTAAATAACGACCATACTTTCGATATTAATTCAGGTTTTAAAATACTACATTCTGGTTACAAGGTATCTCAAATCAATAATTTTGAAATCTTAGAAATAAGAAAACACGTGAATATGAAAGCAGATATTATTAATAAACAAAAAAATTTTATAAACCCCATTTTAAATATTTTCCCAATTACCCGGTCTTTCCCGTCTAATGACATTTTAATTCCTGCTTTGAATAACCCTCCCCCACTCTTACCCCTCCCCGCTCCTTCTACCTCTTCTTTCTAGACCTAATTTTAATTATAACTTTAGTATACTTGTGCTCCTGATGATGTGAACTTGGTTCACGAAACATGTTGAGATTTTGTATCGAAATAAAGTGATGTAAACTAAGTTATTTGTGTTTTAATAAAAAATAAATAATGCCATCACAAAGTGAAAAGCAGTTAGAAGAAGTTTTCTTCGAAAAATTGTTATATATTTATTTGGGATTTTACGTATCAGCTGTGGGAAAGAAATATTCTGTTGTGCTAATGTAAAAATTAAAAATGGTGGGAATATTAATCTTAAATCTAAGTTATTTAAAATGTGTATTGTCGCATTCATTCTGGAATGAGCAATTTTCATGTTCGGAACGGAGAAGCTGTCTTGGAAAGAAATATTTCAATATTGTAAAAATAGTTTTAACATCTCAAAAGCGAAAAATTAACGATTGCAATGCACGAAGGCTGTCGGGAATTACTCCATATTTGTATTCTCGAAATCTTAAAAAATATTGAATTCTTAGACAAATCGTTGATTTTCGGTAGTTTTTCTACGAACATCAGTAGATTAAGTGCGTCTCAACTGACGGAATGTACGCGACACGGCATTTTTTCTTTCATGGTGACGGGTCATCGCTCTAGTTCGTTTTTTATCCAACAAACCAAAACGTAAATCGGGAGAAATAGAAATATTTTTACGAAAAAGGCATTTGAGGGAATTACTGAAATGATTTAAAATTATAGAAATTATTATTTTAAATGTATTAAAAAATAATTAAATATAAAACACACATTTAAAAAAAATTGGATGTTGGCAAAGTGACGAATTCTTGTTTGTTAAATTTCGATATTGGATAACGGAGACTGGATGTTGGACAAAAGCGCGCACTCTTCCGTGACTTCTGCTTTATCCAACGTGTTTGGTGTTACAGGAAGATCGGAAAGCAATTCAAATTAATGTCATTAAAAACACACTCAAAATAGGTCTGTCATTGAACGTTGATACTTGCATTCAATAATAACAACTTCATCATCAATAATATTAACTTAATAATATCAATGAAAACTTACCTATTACGCCCATAAAATAATGTATCAATTATGTATTGGTTAATTCATTGCATGTGTTATTCATTGTTGATTGACGAGCAGCAGCCAGTGAATACAATTAGTGCATCAAGTATGTCATCAATCGTTAGTAATAAGATAGAACCTATGTATTCATTATTATTGTAAAGCGCCCTTGAGATGATTTCACACTAAAACGGCGCTACAAAAATTATTCAAATATTAGTATTTTGATAATTTTATGGCATAAAAATCGGAGCTTTGGTGCCGTCAGACCAGGAGAATTGAGTTGATTTATGAGTCAATAGAAATTTAAAAACTGTAAGATAATTCAAATGATTCGACGTTGGAACACATGGGATTGGATTCATATCCAATATAGACTAACTTGTAAAAAAGAGGTCATAAAACTCTTTCACATTTAGCTCCGTAACAATTGTTACAAGTGCCGGTATTTCTCAAGAGCCATTGTGTATTACCGTAAGTTGTTAGGAGGGTTACAAAAGTGGCTGAATGAAGGCATTGGAAATAGATGTAAGTAAATAAACAAAACGAAAAATAAAATCTCGTTATTGTCCAACAGACCATTTTTGGCGAAATTGAGTTAAGTATGCAGTTGTTCTCAGAAAGCATTTATTTATACGATACAAGTATAAGTATAAAAATATTTTTAATATGTTTTCAAGACGCAGTTTGTCTGAAGTCCACCAAAATTAAACAACATTCCGATCATGTTTATCCAACACATTGTCCTACATCCAAATTAAAAACGTTTTTTAATTTGGATGTAGGACTAAACATTTAGAATGAATTTTACTATAAAATTATAATTTCTATCACTTTAAATCACTTTAGTGAGCTTAGAATTGAGCTAATTTATTTATTTATTTATTACACGCCCTAGTGAGCTTTTCTTTAAAAAAAAACAAGCATTTTGTATCAGAGTAAACACTTAAAAATTAATACAATAAAGAAGAATGTAAACATAATGGCAAAAATGAATCTTCGCGCATATAAAATTGAAGTTATATGAGTACCTACATAGGTCTATTTGTTAAAAGAATAAAAGTGATAGAATATACAACATTTATACTGATTAGTTTTCAAATGAAATATATCACCCAGATCAGAAAGACTGTGAAGTGTCGGAAACGGAGAATTTTGGTAAGCTAGTGTCCTGGTGTTATTGAAGTAAAAAGGTAAGAAATGTCGGCATGATTTTTTGGGAACATGGATATTGATACATTGAAGTAATTCGGGACAGTCAATTTTAAAATGTAGTATTCTTTGTAACAGTATTAAATCTGTGCTTATTCTTCTTTCTGAAAGTTTCAATAGAGACATTTTATCCAAGAGGTAATTGTAATTTATGTTTTGTATAGGAATATGCAATTTATAATTTATAAACTTCCGTTGAATCTTTTCAATGTTATCTGAATGAATATTGTGAAATGGAGACCATAACGTAGAGTTATACTCAAGTTGGCATCTGACAAGGGTTTTATATAACATAATAAATGTTCCTAAATTATTGAAATCTTTTGCAGCTCTCAAAACAAAGCCAAGAGTCTTTAGGACCTTGTTGATAATATTATTAATATGACATACTATTTTTTCAAAAAGTTTGGGTATCGATGACTGGATACATATTGGTCTGTAATTTGTAACATCCGTTTTGTCACCCTTTTTAAAGATAGGAGTAAGAAAACAATATTTCCATATATGTATTAGGAAAACATCCTGTCTCTAATGATTGGTTAAAAATTACAAAAAGAGGAACAGATAGACTGTTTAGACATTCTTTAATTAACACAGGTGGAATGTTGTCAGGTTCAGCACTTTTTCTAGCATCTGACAAATTTACATGCTTTTTAATATCATTAATTTCAATGTGTATTTCAAATATGTTTAGACTGAGATTAGACGAAAATTTGGGAATTTCATTATTAGGTATATCCTTTTCATAGACAGACTTAAAATAATCAGCGAATAAATTTACAATATTTTCAACATTGCATCCAACTTATCCATTGAAATTCATAGAAGTTGGAATACCGGAATTATTATTTTTTTGAGAATTAGTGTAATTCCAAAATTGTTTTAAATTTACATGAATATCATTTTCAATTTTATCAATGTAATTTGATAAAATTGAAAATTGAATTTAATTTAGGAGGGGCACAAAATTTGCAATAGCATCCTTTAGAATATAATAAAATTTATTTACATTGTTATTAAGATCTGTGTTTTATAACGCATATATAATTTATTTACATTGTTATTAAGATCTGTGTTTTATAACGCATATATAATTTATTTACATTGTTATTAAGATCTGTGTTTTATAACGCATATATAATTTATTTACATTGTTATTAAGATCTGTGTTTTATAACGCATATATAATTTATTTACATTGTTATTAAGATCTGTGTTTTATAACGCATATATAATTTATTTACATTGTTATTAAGATCTGTGTTTTATAACGCATATATAATTTATTTACATTGTTATTAAGATCTGTGTTTTATAACGCATATATAATGTATTTACATTGTTATTAAGATCTGTGTTTTATAACGCATATATAATTTATTTACATTGTTATTAAGATCTGTGTTTTATAACGCATATATAATTTCATTGTATATGCGTCTTTCGTAAAAAAAATTTGAGGCTATTTTTTTTCTATTTCTCCCGATTTACGTTTTGGTCTGTTGGATAAAAACGAACTAGAGCGACGAAATGTATGAAAAATTATAACGTTTTTATTGACATTCGCTCTGCAGTAAACACTTACTTTATTAAATCATAATTCTGGAACAAAAAAAAAAAGAACAGGAAAGAAACAAACGAACACACGAGGCATGTTAGGTACTAAATGTAAAAAAGAATAGAAACGCGTTCATTGTCATTATTTTACGTTTTTGATAATAACTGTTTTGTTTTAAACGTTACAATTACAATCATTTAACAAACAACCGCTTCGTAATCATCGGCTGCTGCTATATCAAAGTTCCAATTCATTTTAATTCTGTAACAAACAAAAACAAAAAACTTCACTTCTTCAATAACGGCAAAACTATTCTGTTACTTACTGTTAAATTAAATCTATATCTCTTTAATAAATAGTCACCTGAAATATCAATACAAATTGAAAATAAATGCCGCCAACGGGAATTGAACCCATTCCTTCCGATGTCCGGTCAGGTGCTCTGAAACCACTGAGCTATGTCGGCTTATTTCCAACCCGCCAAATGATTCAATATGTACTAGTACCTCAATCAACAATTACTGCTTATTATATTTTTCCACCTGTAAACAAACAACATTATTTTTGTAGGAAAGGCTTTGTTAGTGCTATATTTCTCACTAGATGGCGTCGAGATGTATGATATCTTCATTTATTGGTTAAATATTTTTGACTTGTCAAATATAGGGTTTTCCAATAAGAGGTGTTATTTTGAATAGCTCGCTATTTCGGTAGATGTTACTTTTTAAGCTGTCATTTCTTGACATTTGACAAGTATAAACTATGTCATTAATAAAAATGGAACGATACACGCTTCAACAACGCATTGAAATTATTAAAATTCACTTGAGTGAATCAAATGCAAATCATCTTGAGTGATGAGGCCCATTTCCACCTCGGTGGCTTCGTCAACAAGCAAAATTGTCGCATATGGGGCTCGGAAAACCCAAGATTTACTGTTGAAAAGCCTCTCTATCCTCAACGTGTAACTGTTTGGTGCGGTTTATGGTCCGGCGGAGTCATTGGACCTTATTTTTTTTTCAATGAGGCTGGAGCAACAATTACGGTGAATGGATTGCGCTATCGAGAGATGATTTATGATTTTTATATGACCGGAATTGGATGGTATTGATCTGGACAATGTTTAATTTCAACAAGACGGCGCTACGTGCCACACAAGCAACGAAACCATTGATCTTTGACGATTAAATATCAAAATAACACCTCTTATTGGAAAACCCTGTATTATTATTTTTTGGCGGCATTTATTTTTACTCGGGAGATATTTTCAATTTGAATAGATATTTCAGGCGACTAATGCTATGCATAAAAAACCTTGTCTTATAAACATTAGTTTATCATTAAAAAATAATACACGTGGTCCTCTCGCTGTGCTTGGCTGTTTGGTCTGTTAGAGTTATTTATTTATTTAAATCATACGACACAACATGTGCCATACATATATGTAAAGTTAAAAAGTTGTAAGTACAAAGTATAAAGTGTAAGAAAATATAAAAATACAAAAGGTAAAAGAAAAAACATGTTAAAATGACGTATTAATGAAATATAATAAATTATTTTCCTTTGATGCCAATCTGTACAAATCCATAAATAGCCGTTATCATCAAATTACTGGTGACTTGAGTAGCGGAGTTATCTATTTGTTGACAGAATAACAAAGTGAGAACTTTAGCAAGGGACAATATAAATGTAACATTATCAGATAATAAACAAGGCAAATACCTGGATCAAAAACAAGGAATACAAAAGACTTCACAAACATTGTTAAATCAGGATTTGTGGTTTTCATTATAACAAAATATAATATATTATCAAAACAAGATAGAATCTAATCAGAAAATTATTCATGAAATACATTTCTTTCAAATCTTACAATCGATCTTATAAGTAATCAGCGACCGCGGAAGTGGGGGGCAGAGGGGGCCAAATGCCCCCCTACAATCAAATGGGGGGGGGGCTGCGCCCCCTCCAATTTTACTACCTGGGTAAAGAAGGATTATCTGTGCTGGTAAAGATTATCTGTTCAGGAGACCTTTGTGGTAATGCTAAACGACGACAAGTCATGTAATATTGCTGATGAGCGCAGGGGGACACTTCGCGGCTATCAAGGGAAAATGGGCGAATTTACCATTTACCACCCTGCTTGCACTAAATATTGCCCTTGCCATTTGTGAGCCGGCGGAGCAGCTGGCTAAGGCCATGCAGAGTGTTGATTATACTGCTACCGAGGCGCAACAATCTGCGCGGTCATTGTGGAATGTGTACAACTCGATGGGTGAACACGATTTCAATCTCATATGGACAGATACGGAAAAGAGTTATACCGATCAAAATATAAATATGGAACTCACTATGCCTACTATGCCCCGTGCTCGAGCCCCTCCAAAACGCTTCAGTGGCAGAGCTCCAGCTGTGCAGTTGTCGCCTAGGGAAAGTCTCCGCCAAAAATTTATATCAGTGTTAGACTGGTCTACAAACGAGCTGGAAAGAAGGTTTGAACAGCCTGGAATGAATCGCCTCGCCCAGCTCGAATCTGTTCTACTTAACCGTTCAAAGGAATTATCAGCAAGCGACATCCAGGCCGAATTAGGCGTTCACGCAACTGATTTTGATATTGACTCACTAGCACTGCAAATGAAGATAGCTAAGAAAGCAATACCTCACGTGAAGACTGTCCGAGAGTACGCAAGAGAACTGGCTAATCTACCTAAAGTTTCAAGAGCAATGATTAATGAAGTAGAAAAGTTAGTAGTCTTGCTCCTCACCGTGCCAGCTACGTCTACGTCGCGCGTCGTGTGAAAGGTCTCTGAGTGCCTTCCGACGCATCGGAACATTCCTCCGACTACCAGCAACTGAAGCAGAGAAGACTTACTTATCTAGCAATACTGCACGTGCATAAGGCGGAAACATTTAGTTTAGATTTAAATGAAATTCTTAGGGAATTTGCTTCAAAGACGGCTGAGAGACGTAACGTTTTTGGTATCGTTCAATGAATGCAATAAAGCAATATTTAAAAAAAAAAGTTTTTTATTCACTGAACCTGTTATTTGTTTGACCTAGTCATCTCCGTTTTGTCTTAATTATAACTAGTTGATTGACTTTAGAGGAGACTGAAGGAAGAGGGTGACTAAAAAAGTTTGCCCCCCCTGTCATAGAGTACTTCCGCGGTCCCTGTAAGTAATTAATTCTCTTGTTGCAACTGTGTTTTTCTAAATTTGAATAATTAAGTCTACTTCAACAGTTTTTAGATATTATTATGTAAAATCGTAAACAACTTTACTTTACTTGAATGTCCTGAATTATTAAGAAGAAGCCACAAGCCAAAAATGTGTATATTCTTGGTATATATTATATTGTAGGTAATAGGCATTAAAATCGCTTGACAATCGCTTGACGGAGTCTAGAAACGTTCGATTTCAAACACAAAAAAGGTTTTTATTTATTTTGTATATAATTTTATAAGAAAGCAAAAAAGTTAATCAAGTGAAACTGTCACAGATAATCTTAGCTATAATACTGTATTTTTAAAAAAATGTTTCCTTAACGCGTTCATACATTTCTATTAAAAATATATTTATTTTATTAGCTTACACTTATATTTTTTATTGAGTAATTTATTATTTTATTTGTATTCTACTCAAAAGAAACGATAGGAAAACCTTCAATTTATCTAAAGCATATTTTTTGGAATTCATAATGTACACCAATTCGTTATAAAGATGAATCAATATAGTGATTTAGCATTAAACTTCGCCTTAAAAGGAATTGAATTGAAAATACCTTAGCGGCACACGCATCTGTGAATTAGATTAGATTAAATAGCTTAGATTGTGTTCAACATAATAACATTCTTTCTGAAGTAGATATCTTCAATTGCAACGAAAATATCTCTTATTTTTGTAATGATAAACTAATGTTTATAAGACAAGGGTTTTATGCATAGCACAAAGGATAATAAATTATTATAAGCAATAATTAGTCGCCTGTAATATCAATAGTCAAAAAGTCTATAGTCAATAGTGAAAAAAAGTCAAAATATTTCACCAACAAATGTAGATGTAATATGTTTCGACGCCATCTAGTGGGAAATTTAGCACTAACAAAGCCTTTCCTACAAAAATAATGTTGTTATTTACAGGTGGAAAAATATAATAAGCAGTAATTGTTGATTGAAGTACTAGTACATATTGAATTATTTGACGTGGCTCAGTGGTCCAGAGCGTCTGACCGGACATCAGAAGGCGCGGGTTCAGTTCCCGTCGGCGGCATTTATTTTTACTCTTGAGATATTTTCAATTTGCATTACAGGTGATTAATTATTGCTTACAATGCTTTGAAAATATCTCTGTCAAAATGTATTCATTTCCAAAATAAACCCAAAGTATATACATTATGGGGTAACTCTTGTTGTAATTTTAAATACACAATGTGTTAGTGTAGTAGTGAAATCTATAATTAATTTCTCAGGTAAATTACACATGGACATCATGTATTAACCAACAATATTATAAACTGTTGTTTTCCAAATAAAAAGGGTAACGGTGATTTAATAAACACCATCATAAAATACGGTAAGTGAATATATAGTATAATTAATTACTTATCTTTTTATGATAACAGACTTCCTTCGTCATTGATATCAGAGTATTCATTTCCTAATCTATTCAGGCGATATATTAATGGATTTAGTTCTGCGTTATTGGCAGATTGTGATATGAATCGAGTTGGTCTACTAGGTACGTGATAATTCATCAACCTGAGACTAGTTCAGGGGAGTCAAACCAGTTACTGTTTATTTTAAATAAAAACAAATTACTTTTGACGAAAATAGTAGCATTGTTTGTAATAGAAAATCATAATTAATGTCCTCTCAATGGAATTTTTATGGCTGTTGTATGAAGGGTTCCATATAGAGTAGTTGTATTTTAAGTAGCTTCTAACAAGAGTTTTACAAAGTATTTTGAATGTAAGGATATTTTAAAATCCTTAGATATTTTTAGAATAAAGCCCAACATTTTCATTGCTCTACTAGTAATGATATTAATGTGATTAGTAAATGTTAATTTAGTATCAAAGGTTATTCCAAGGTCCATTATTTCAGGTATAGACAATAATCTAAGGTTATTCAGTTGATAGGGTTTTTATAATAAGCCATTTTTTTCATATTAAGTGTGAGTTTGTTAATGCTACACCACTCTGCGAATTTTGTAAAATTCGATTGTAGGGACAAACAGTCATTGATATTTTTTATGATTTTATATATTTTCATGTCATCAGCAAATAATAATATGTTAACATCAGAGAATATGGAAGTGACATCGTTTATGAATAATAAAAATAATATTGGACCAAGGTGCGAACCTTGAGGCACGCCGCTAGTGGCTTCAAATTCCCAAGACAAGTGTTCTTTGATACAGACAGTTAGTACACGTTTCGATAAATAATTCTTAATCCAGCATCGTAATTTACCACTTATTCCTATTTTTGACAATTTATTTATAAGAATGTTATGGCAAACCTTATCAAATGCTTTACTAAAATCCGTATAAATCGAATCAACTTGTTGTCTATTAGCAAGGGAACTTGAGATTAAGTTTTCATACAGTGTAAGGATAGTTAAAGTAGATCGACCAGAGATAGAACCATGTTGTAGAGATGAAATATTAAATTTTACATAAGAACATATTTTTTGAAGAATTAGCTTTTCGGTATCGACGATTGTATGAATATTGGTCTGTAATTTTCAACAAAAGACTTGTCTCTCCTTTTACATGTTCGACTAAGAAAGCTGTTTTTCCATATTTGCAGGAACCCACCTGTTTAAAGTGATTGATTAAAGAGTACGTATTTTATTTTAATTTATTAGGGAAAAATCAGTTTTTCAATTTTATATAAATAATTACATTTACATGTTTGCATTAACCAGTGAAGTTTCCGCATAAAATGCATGTTTCACACAGAAAAAAAACATAAATAAACAGAAAAACACCTTAGTAAAAGTAACTGAGATATCTTAGATATCTTCCACCGAGCGAGCAGGGGGAGAGGGTACGTAATTAACAATTTGATTTAATTTTCTCCAATATGCATTTAGTAAACTGAATTATTATTATTGTATTTTGTGCATGTCCTTCTGAAAAATGCGTGTTGTGTGGTTAGTTTATGAGTTTGGAATAGTTTGTTTGACCTTGTGTTTCGACCTGAACAAAGGAAATGAAAATTTTCTAGAAGGTAGTCGAAGGTGTCAACAGCGTTGTGGATCATTTTGAATAACAAATTTTTGGTCATATATATCTGTTCTCTAATGTTGATAGTTTTTGAAATGCTAATGAGTCTTTTAAATGTTGGGGTGGTCGGAAGGATTTAAAGTCTAAGGACGGGTTGTTTCGGAGAATTTGAAAAGTTCATCAAAAAGTTCTGTGAAAGTCCTATTCAAGATCTGTTATTATGTCATTATAGGCTAGTTGCTTGACAGAACTGAAATAATAACAAAACTTGAAAAAATCTTACACAGAACTTAAAAAATAACTTTGAAATTTTAAGAATTGTTCAAATTCAGTGTTTCAGATTTTTTATTTAAATTCCTTCTAACCTTTCAATATTAACTTTGTATTGGGGATTCCAAATTACTGATCCAATTTCTAATATTGGTATAATGGATAAGCAACACTATCTGCACAGTTTTTAAGAGGAATTTTATTTGGCCCTGAGCAAGATTTAGGTTCCAGTAGTTTAATACACACTGCGATGTTTTTAATCTCAATATGAATCTGAGATTTATATCTGACTCGAAAGTTGGAATGTTTTCGTGAGGAATATTAGCTTCATACACATCCTTAACCCTAGATAACCAATCGAGGCGACGACGCGCTACTCGGCGAAATTCGAAATCACCTACTTCCCCCCGCTCCCCGACCTTGACTCTCCCATTACCTTCCTAATTTGAGTAAACAGTGCAGCACGTGACGCGATTGCGGCCACACGCATACTAGGACGTGCCCTATGACCATCTCGTCGTCCGCTGGACGAAACTTTAGTTATAACAACAATTTTTTTTATTTTTAAGGCACGTACATCTATTATGTTTATTGTTAATGTTGGCGAATCTTCTACAATAGAAGCTCCGGTTCCATCTACGTCAAACGTGCGTAAAATTTGCTACCTATGTCCATCCAAGGCCCGGAGGATAACCAAACACCGTTGCACCAGATGTAGAAAGGCTATTTGTGGTCCACATAATGTTGACATGTGTGGTCACTGTGTAGACCGATATTTTTATATTAATTTGTACTTAATTTGTTCATTATAAACCTTACTTTTGTGCCATGTAACAAGTTCCTATCTTAATTGAATATTTTTGATTTATTTCTAGTGTTTTATTGCGTAGTCCACTTGACACTTTAAAAAAAAAACGAAAGTATAGTTACAATAAAACAATGAAAACAGTTTAGTTATCTAAGGTTAAAAAAGTCTGCAAACAAATCGACAATTTCTTTAATTTTACAAGAAGTTTTATGTTTGTGGCGCATAGTTTCAGGTATGCTAAGATTTTCATCGTTTTGTAATTTGTAATAAATGAAAAAATGTTTTACATTATTAATAATTAAAAATTCAATATTCTTAATATAAGTTTTATAACAAATGTTTGATAATCTGACAATATTTCACGGTCTGTTGGACAAAAACGAACTAGAGCGATGGGGTCGCGACCCGTAGATTTCGAAACAATGACATATTCACATAACTCCCAACTGTGTAAAAAGTATTGATACCTTTGCTAAGGAGTTGGTATTTTTGAACCTGGCAACACCACAGACAACATGACAATACTGATGCTGTCAGATTATAAACGTCAGTTTATAGTACGTCAGCCGAAAAACATTATTTTATCGTAGATTTAAGATGCTGCAGATCTTTCCGCAATAAACGTTATTGCTTTTCTCAGTTATGCGTTATTTTTTGAAACATCAAGTGTAGCAATTTTTTGTACAATTAGTTGATATTTATGTTGATCTGAAATATGTTATTTCTGTAATAAAAAGTGCCGGATTTAATTCGGGAGAGATATTGAAGCCGATAAAAGGTAAACCTCCTGATTTAAAACTGGTTTTTGTATTTTTGTTTTACTTATAATAGAAATAATGCTACTTCTTACTGATTTTTTTTTGATTACGGCTAACTTAACCTAAAAAAACGCCGATTATACTAATCAGAGTGCAAATCGACCTTAGTTAAATATAGTAAATACACAGAAACTAGGGATACGCTTAGTAAGTAAATTTTGTTTTAAAAACACTCTGTAGTATTTAGATCATAATGAAAAGTAAGTATTTCTAATTTGTAATTACTACAATAAATAACTATTCCTGTCGGGGGAGATGGTAAAAGATACATTGAACTTCCATTTTTTCTCAATCAAAGTCATGTTTGAAGGTTAGGAAATATAGGTACATAAATTATTAAAATTCCGACTTAAATAGTTGTCTCCATTAGATATTTACGAAGAAGCTACAAGCCAAAAACGTGAATATTCTTGGTATACCTTATATTGTAGGTAATAGGCATTAAAATAGCTTGACAAAAAAATCAAAACATTCCATTTCAAGCACAAAACTGTTTTTCATTTATTTTGTAAATAATTTTATAAGAAGGAAAAAAATAATCAAGTGAAACTGTCACAGATAATCTTACCTATAATACTGTATTTTTTAAAAGTTATTTTCTTTACGCGTTCATACATTTCTATTGAAAAAAATTTTTTTTTAGTAGCTTACATTTATATTTTTTGTTGAGTAATTTATTATTTTATTTGTATTCTACTCAAGCGAAACGATAGGAAAACCTTCAATTTATCTAAAGCATATTTTTTGGTATTCATATTGTACACCAATTCGTTATAAAGATTAATCAAAATAGTGATTTAGCATTAAGCTTCGTCTTAAAGTAAGTGTTGTTTTTTTATAGAGCCTTTGCATGCAGCGGAATTCGACGAGTTTACTAAAAAACTAACAATTTGACATCTTTTCTTCACCCCATGTTTTGACATAATAATATTAAAATAGTTTTTTAAATTTACTTTTTAATACTATAACTAACAACCTATTTTAGTTTAAACAAGAGAAGTGAAAAAACTAACCTAAAAACTTTAACATCAATAAGATAATATTGATAATTAAAGTAATATTGAAAAAACCATCCAAATTTTCTACTGAGATTCTCTTTTCAATATTCAATGTACCCACAATAGACAATATATATAAAAAATATTCAATTCTACAAATTTATAAAGAAATACAGTTAAATAACTTGCAATTCAATTCATCAGCAAGATATCAAAAAACTATCAAAATCCCAAAACTTAATACAAAGCACACACAAAATACCTATCTCTATCTAGGTATAACATATTTTAACATCCTTCCATTATATCTAAAAAATATTGAAGATATTCAGGAATTTAAAATAAAATTAAAAAATTACCTAAAACTACTATAAAAGTCCATATCTTACTCTTATTATTATTTCCTTCAAATCTTGAAACTGTATTATTGATAAATCTTGCCTATTTCTTACTTATCCCTTTGGTTTTGCAAATATATTATTTACTTACTTACATGATTCCATATAATTGAGCTAGGATTCACTCACCAAACACAAGAGCCTCGTCTCTTTATGGTGAGGAAAAGCTATTATTATTTACCTTGATAACACTGTATAATATGTATAATTGTATATTTATTGTAAAAAACTTACAAATATTAAATTAAAAAAAAATTAAAAAAATAAGAATGGATGACATGTAAAGAATCGCTTTTAATTTGAAAGAAATAAATGTGTTATCTTCTCATTAATATCTAACTACCGCTAAGTGTTTTTCTATTAAAAGCGTGTCTTTACCTTAGCTAGGATGCAATGATTTTTTTGTCAATATTACCAAACCAAATATGAAGTAACAAACTAATAATAAATAAATGTTTCTTTACTATTATTATTATGAAGGGATGGCACGTCCCCGCAAGCCGCTACAAGCCGAGGGCTGCTGGAGCAAGAAAGGCTCGAGCAGCTCTGCGGACAGCCAGGAGGCACCGCCCCCCCACTCCGCGCTGGCCGCAGTGGCCGCGCACTGGAAGACCGCGCTGGGCTCCATCTGTCTTCTGATAGCCGCCTACTTCGGCTATGTCGGATATCTCGAGACCCGTGTCAACACGCCATTCGACGAGCACAAGGTACATCAACATTCTAAATTATCTCCCCCAGGGCCTCTGTCAACTGTGTGGATTGTTAAGCGGAAGTTCTGGAAAGGATAAGGATGTGTAGGAATATGGGGATCAGTATGTCCGGGATTGTCAGACATATGAATGGGTACCCCAGGGATCCGTTTGGGGTCCACTTCTCTTTATCCTTTTTACAAATGATGTCGCCAAAATAATCGAGTCATTTGGTCTCTTGTCCAAATCAAGTTTATTTTTACTGCGCTCCAAACGAAATCAATAGTCTCAAGATCCGTATAGCTGAATGTCTAGAAGCAACAACTCGTTGGATGTCTTCAAACAAGCTGAAGCTGAATCCATCTAATACTGAGTTTCTCTGGGCGGCCACAAACAAACGTCAATATTTCATAAACGATTCACCTATTTCTATTTCCGGCAGCTATATCATCCGCAAAACAACAGTCATTCTCGGTGTCAATTTAGATTCAGACTTTTCGTTCAAAAGTCAAGTTAATAGGACTGTAAGCACCGGTTTTTTTCACCTAAGACAACTCAAGTCTGTCCGAAGAAATCTTCCTACAGAAGCAACAAAACTACTTATCAACTCTTACGTAGTCTCACGTCTCGATTACTGCAACGGCATTTATGCCAGCCTTCCAAAATATCAAATTGACAAGCTTCAATCAGTGTTTAATGCAGCAGCACGGCTCATAACCGGGGTTTAAAAATATTTGCACATTTCAGAACACCTTCGTAACCTTCACTGGCTCAAGTGCCCTGAAAGAATCCAGTACATATTGTGCTGGATGGTGTTTAAATCCATCAATGAAATGGCCCCACCCTACATCTCTGAACTATGCGTCCAGGAAAACACTGGTCTGAGGCAGTCAAATCTTAGATCAGCAACATCAGCAGCTGTAGGCAGACTGATGGAACCTCAGCGCAAGCAAAATACTAAGTTTGGTGATCGCGCTTTCGGAGTATCTGGGCCGAAGGCTTGGAATAAACTCCCTCCGGAACTAAAATCCATAACAAATCCAACAGAATTCAGGTCTAAACTAAAAACTTACCTTTTTAAGCTGTCATACCCTTAAATTAATTATACCATTCCTGAGAGAAAGTCCAGTTACATCGAATTATGTCCTAAATCCTGTATCTAAATTTCTCTAATAAACAATTAGTTAATATTAATTAAGGCGATGCACTACGTAGTAATGCAAAATCATGTGTTTTTGGTTTGAAAATTTGATCGCCTAGAAATGTTTCAGATGATTTAATTAAATACTGCGAGTAGAATACATCTTGGCCTTTGAAATAATCGATTATTTTTTAGATAAGTCTTTTTATAAGCCCAAAAAAAAATAATGTATAATGCCTATGAAAACTGCTTTAAAGTTCAAAATCTCCTACTTACGAACCCATTTTCGGTTATGATTCTTTTGTATAATGTGGCAAATTAAGTTATTTACAAAATGAAATATTAAATATTTATGCCTGAACATCCACAAAATAAAATAAAAGACACTTTTTGGCCATGTTTTTTTCTTGCATAAATCAAAACAGGCGGATGGTGTTAAGCGTGAATTTAAACCTTATTGCCATCTACGTAAGGGGTGTTGTTGATAGTGGCTCGATTTAAAATATTACACAACGTAGTGCATCGCCTTAAGTGTTAATCTCAAGTGACCTACCAGTTAAGTATTGTATTTTACTATATATTATCTCCATATATAGTTAGTAATAACATAGATCATTGTAGAAATGTATTATATATTTGGACAGCGCCCTTGTGGTGATTTTGCACAAAAACGGCGCTATAAAAATCATTCAAATATTATTACTATTATTATGAATCCATTCCTCCCACTGCGGTGCACGACATTGGTTAGAGCGAATGGAGAGGTCAAAAGGTCATTGGGGGCGACCTATGATGCAGAGGTGTTGCTACGGTGGAAAGGTTGCTACGCAATCTTTACTATTGTGGGGTAGGTAATAAATGGTTGTAGGTAATATCAGATATGGTACGAGGGTGGGTCAATAAGTCCTTAGAAAAAAGCATTAAAACAGTTTGTATTTTTTTTTTATTTCTCAACATAATCTCCTTGGAGTTCAATACACTTGGTTAGACGTTTCTCAATTTTTTTTAAACCGTCAGAAAAATAAGTTTTCGGAAGGTCCTCAAAATAAGCATTTGTCCGATCGATGACTTCTTCATTTGAAAAAAAACGTTGTCCACTTAGCCATTTTTTTAAGTTTGGGAAAAGGAAAAAGTCACTGGGGGCTAAATCTGGCGAATACGGTGGGTGGTCGACCAATTCGAACTTCAATTCTTCAATTTTAGCCATTGATCGTAAACATGTGTGCACACGGGCATTGTCCCGATGAAAGAGGATTTTTTTTCCTGTTTAAATGAGGCCGTTTTTCTTCAATTTTGTTTTTTAGCTGGTCCAATAAAGATGCATAATAATCCCCTGTTATTGTTTTTCCTTTTTCCAAATAGTCAACGAAAATAATTCCACGTGCATCCCAAAATACAGTAGCCATAACCTTACCAGCTGATTTTACGGTTTTCGCCTTCTTTGGACATGGTTCGCCTTTCGCAATCCACTGCTTTGACTGTTCTTTCGTCTCGGGAGTATAGTGGTGTATCCATGTTTCATCTACAGTCACAAAGCGACGAAAAAATTCATCCAGATTGCGTTGCATGAGCGACAACAGGGCTTTAGAGGCCACCACCCTATTGCGTTTATTGTCGACTGTGAGCAAACGCGACACCCATTTTGCAGAAATTTTTTTCATGCCCAATTTGTCATGTAAAATAGAAATGACGCTACCTTTTGAGATCCCTGTAACCTCAATTATCTCACTCAACTTTAATCTTCGGTCACTTAACACCATATCGTGGATTTTATTGATCATTTCTGGTGTAGTCACCTCTACAGGACGTCCTGAGCGTGGTTCATCTTTTGTTGATGTACTACCACGTTTAAATTCATTTAACCAGTTATAAATAGTTGCAAGTGAAGGAGCAGATGTGCCGTGAACTAAATCCAACTCATTTTTTATTTCCTTTGCTGTTAACCCTTTTATATTAAAATGTTTAATAACAGCTCTAAACTCAATTTTCTCCATTTTTGTAAACAAGCAAAATTTTTTTTTTTAAATGTACGAGAAACACACAACAACCCGACCAATCTGCTTGAAACTTCGCAGCATACTGAATCAGTAGTGCCACTGCATGAAAACAAACCGCTTACAGTACTAGTCGCGCCACCTGTCGGCTTTTCTAAGGACTTATTGACGTACCCTCGTACATAGATGGAATCAATTTGCACAGTGAACAGCTTCATTTCCTGTGACGGAAACTTGGACGCCAAACTATGCCAGTGAAGACAAAGTATGCTGAACAGTGTGGTAGAGTCTGAGAATCATCACCAGGGATGGGCACTGTTTTTTACATTACTTAGAGCTTTGGAATCATACTAAATAAAATAGATGTGGATTGATATTAAAGATTTATTAATTAATATACCTGGGTTTAAACACATACCTGTGGACCAATTCTACACCTGAGCTATCTATCTAGAACCTAAGATCACTCGATGCGACAATTCGGGTTCCTGGAACGGGATGGAGACTCCACGGGCCTGAGGAGCCCTCCATCTCCCTCCTCATGGCATCAGCGTCTGGTCTGGTAGCTCTTTCCCCCCTCTGGCTGGAGTGCGCGTGGACCCTCGACATGAGGTCGGTGGAATCCCCAAATTCCACAAATAAGCGGACACGAAGATACGGTAGTGCGATGTGACGTTTATTCCTCCGCTGTGTAGCTCGAACGTAGTCGGATGACTTTAATATCCATCGGATATGAATGTTACATTGCCGGTATCACCGCCCGCCATTATAACCGGAATTCCGAACTTGAATTTCCCGATAAGACAATTAAATCAGCGCGGTCGCTCCTCGACCGGCTGTAAACTTAACGATCATATGATACTGTTAAATAGCACACCGATCCGTTACACTTTATTAATAAATAATCCACATTTTGGTGACCAGTTGGTAACGTGCCGTGGCCTGTCGGCGCTTTCCCAAAAAGTGACCCGAACGACCAATAACCCTCTGTAGATCAAATCTTAAACTATTCCCGGAGAAAAGGTGCAACTGTTGATAGCCAGTCAATTACAATTAACTGACTGCAATCTACCCGGGGTAATATGAAACATTACTAACTTTACTTAGGAAAATAATTATATATAAAACCAAAGTAATTATTTTCATAACAGTGTTGGTTATCCAATGTATGTTACCTGGGGCGGCGGTACTCATACCCACCTCCCAAAATATAATAACATAAATTTTACTGCAAAATAACTCCGCTTTTACAAAAAATTCCACAAAAATAAAGTGAATTTCGCTAAAAACAAAGCAAATTTCTTTGGAAAATATTACAAAATTTTCATGTTCATACATAACTAATGTTTTACTTCCAAGAACCTACTCAGTGGTATATTATTGATGGTGGTTCCAAGTCTTTCATATCCTCAGCACGGGAGATCTCAGTGAGGATATCACTATCTCTACTTGTAACGAAAAAAGGACGATAATAAAACATTTATTATTAATAAAAAAAATAATTATATCTGACCCTTTTATTTTTGATTGTTTGGTGTTCAGGTGGTGCAGAGATCAGGCCCCGATGTGCCGGAGAGGTTCTGGGGCTCGTATCGCCCGGGGAATTACTTTGGGATGCGCACCCGCGAGCAGCACTCTCTGCTAATGGGGCTCATGTGGTACTCTCCCCAGCGACTACGGCCCGGCGGCGATGGCATCAGGTGAGACACATTCCATGTTGCGTAAAGTTTCTGGTAAACTGCCGGGCAAAGAATTGGACGTCAACATTGCTGGGTATAAGATAACTACGATAACTCCACCAAACTTATAAATTGTTAATACTCTCTCTGTTATATATTGGTGCATAACTTTTTTATGGAGAACATGAATAAATAAACTTGGGAGCAAAATTATTTATTAATGTTGGTTGCTTTTGAAATTATGACAGTTTTGGACGCATGTATGTAACGGAACGCGAAAGAAATAGATTTCGCCTTGCAATATTGTCGTAATATCAGTGGTCGAGCGAACTCACCGGCAAGTCAAGGCTATATATATATATACAGTGGTACCTCGACATACGAGTTTAATTCGTTCCGCAACCTTGCTTGTATCTTGAATTACTCGTATATCGATGCAGATTTCCCCATACAAAACAATTAGACTACCATTAATCCGTTCCAACCCCCAAAATGTCACCCCAGTTATTTTTGTTACGTGGTTTTGAATAATAAAAACGTATTTATAAATGACAAATATTTATTGTAAAAAAACAAAAAAGAGAATGTAAATAAATAAATTAGATATCCTTACTGGTCTTTGCTTTTTTCGCTACATTTTTCTCGCTTTCACCTGTAGACCGTTTAGAAAAAAACATGTCCAAGGAGGTTTGTTTCTTCCTCCCTCTCAGAATGTTCCAGAAATGAGTTAGGCAAGTGTCATTAAAAAGATCAGATGCACGACCTGTTGCAACTTTTTCTGGGTGTTTCTTTTCCACGAACTGTGAAACTCTCTCCCACATTCCTAAGATCTCCTTTATCTCACTTGTAGAAATAACCTCCTCCTCCTCTGATTCCTCGAAACCAATTTCTTGCATAACATCCGTATGCTGCTGTGACTGTAACTCTTGTATCTCTGGTGTGCTCCTCGACGAGTTCGTTCACGTCTCTCTCTTCCACCTCTAGACCCATGGATTTCGGCCGACCTGCTAAACCGAACTCGTATCTCGAATTTCGCTCGTAACTCAAAGCAAAAAATCACTCGCTCGCCGGCTCGTATCTCGAAAAACTCGTATGTTGGGCCACTCGTATGTCGAGGTACCACTGTATATATTTTTTCTTCTTTTCTCTTATTTTATAGATTTTTTTAATATTAAAATTTTCAACTACCATACTAGGCTAATGCCCGTGTTATTTATTTATTATACGCCTATAAGAGCTTTTACAAACATTTGATAATACGAACATAACAATTCAGTGAAACAGTAATCAATATTAAAATTATACAGAACCCATACAGAAGAATGGTATCATGCTACACTTAATTGTTATTATTACTGAGGTATGTTATTATAGCCTTCTTGTAACATTCCGTGCAGTTGAACACGTCTATAATTTACTTACACAAAAATGAGTTGAAGAAGCGGCCCGTTCTCTTGAAGCCAACATCAACTGTGAATAGGTGTTAAATGCTGCTAGCTCCTTAGAGCAGGCTCATTTAAAATAACTGTAGAACAGACTCAGCATTTCCACATTGCGTCTGTGCATTAGAGATAGCAATCGGTCTGTTAACAATGGATTGTCAACCGACGGACCGTCCTCCTTTGCACAGAATCAAGTGGGTTTATCAAGTATTGTGGGTTCCAGCCCAGAGGTGTCTCAATTGTTTAGCAGCAGGTTATTATTGAAGAATCTTCCAGCCCAATACAAGATGCCCAGTTTGTTATGAACCAGATTTACTCGGGCTTCTACAGAGCTCCGATACTTGAGCCGGTCTGATGTACTTACTCCAAACATTTCAATGGTATCTTTATTGGGGAGAGTGCTACCGTCAAATTGCACCAGACAGTCATTGATCTCCTTCTTTACCGAAATCAGACATGCTTTAGGTTTTTGAAATCTTGAAACTGATTAAGTTGGCCTTACCCTAGGCACGAGCCTTCTTGAGTTGGTGGTTAACTTTTTGTCTCAAAACATCCCGAGCTGTACGGACATCATAAGTGGAATGGGGTTTCTCAAAAAGATAACCCTCATAAACGGTGCTAATGAATTGGCGTACATTCAAAGAGATCGTTGATGTGCAACAAAAAGAGCATCGGCGACAGCACAGATCCTTGTGGCACCCTCGAATTAATTGGTGCTGATGAAGAAGAGTTGTCAACTATGGTTTGGATTGTTCTTCCTTTTAGATCCAACTACTGCGAATCCCTTCTGACCCGCAGATGGTTATGGCCATATTAACTGGCTTTCATTACAGACACTGGTGTTCGCAGTCCGATGATCTCTCCCGTTACGGTTGGATCCGTCACGACGGGGTCAAGTTTGGCGAACAAGAGATCCTGGACGGGCCGTGGCTGTTGCGGACCTCTTTCATCAAGGGGGCAACGAGCGGCGGCCGGGGGGGAGACTGGACGGCAAGAATTGAAGTGGTGAGTCAAAGTATTACATCTAGGGTATCACATGGCTTCCACATCGGACCACTGTTGTTTTAAACATTCATAAATTCTGATATTATTATTTTTCTACATGGTCTCCTTGTAACTCTACACTCTTCTCCCAGCGATGCCCCCATCTCTCCAACCCGTCCAAATACTAGGGTATCACATGGCTTCCACATCGGACCACTGTTGTTTTAAACATTCATAAATTCTGATATTATTATTTTTCTACATGGTCTCCTTGTAACTCTACACTCTTCTCCCAGCGATGCCCCCATCTCTCCAACCCGTCCAAATAGTACTCGTAGTATATTTTTCTCTGCAAAATACTTGTTCACAAAGGTGATTGGGAACAAAAAGAAGTCACTTGGGGCTAGATCTGGTGAGTAAGGCGGAAAGTCAAGCAGTTCAAACCGTAATTCGTGGATTTTTGCCATTGCAACCGCTGAGGTGTGAGACGGCGCGTTGTCTTGGTGAAACAGAATTTTCTTTTTCTGCAAATGTGGCCGTTTTTCCGCAATTTCTGCCTTCAGCTTGTCAGGTAATGATGCTTAGTATGCTCCTGTAATAGTTTTTCCTTTTTGATGATAATCAATTAAGATAACTCAATGACTATCCCAAAAAACTTTTTTTGGAGCCGGTTCCCTCTTTGCAGTCCACTGTTTTGACTGTATTTTTGTTTCGGGCGTATAATGGTGTATCCAAGTTTCATCTACAGTAATTAATCAGCGCCAAAACTCGGATTTATTGCTCTTAAACTGCGCCAACAGAGCGTTGGAAATGTTAATTTGAACACGTTTTTGGTCTAACGTGAGCAAACGCGGCACCCAACGCGCGGACAGCTTTCTCACATCTAAAAAACTATAGAATGTGTGATATAAAAACTATAGAATTTGTGATGTAAAAACTATAGAATGTGTGCTATAAAAACTATAGATTTTGTGATGCAAAAAACTATAGAATGTGTGATTTAAAAACTATAGAATTTGTGATGTAAAAACTATAGAATGTGTGCTATAAAAACTATAGATTTTGTGATGCAAAAAACTATAGAATGTGTGCTATAAAATCTATAGACTTTGTGATGTAAAAAACTATAGAATGTGTGATATAAAAACTATAGAATTTGTGATGTAAAAACTATAGAATGTGTGCTATAAAAACTATAGATTTTGTGATGCAAAAAACTATAGAATGTATGCTATAAAATCTATAGACTTTGTGATGTAAAAAACTATAGAATGTGTGATATAAAAACTATAGAATTTGTGATGTAAAAACTATAGAATGTGTGCTATAAAAACTATAGATTTTGTGATGCAAAACACTATAGAATGTGTGCTATAAAATCTATAGACTTTGTGATGTAAAAAACTATAGAATGTGGGATATAAAAACTATAGAGTTTGTGATGTAAAAAACAACTTAGAAATCCCACAAAACTCTTGTTCGGGGATGTGTATTACCGCCCTCCGGTGCCAAAGGGCTAAAATACCTGTAGAACCCATAATAATATGAAACCGTTCTATCGAGAGTGTGATATTATTGGTGTCAGAGAGGACGGACCGCCAAACAACTAGGTCACGCCACACACTCCTTGCCTCATTCACATTCATACATCGTCTCTCATGCATACTATTCTGTTTGACTTACTTGGGTGTCCGGGGGTAAAGTGCGCTGACTTCGGGAGGTGATTCTACATGATGGTAGAAGTAAAAACTGATAACCATTGGAAATTCCAAAAAAGTTATATCCATCGCCCCCCCAGTTGGAGCACTTTACCCTTGGACGCTACAGGGTATATTTATTTATTTTGAAAAGATGCATTACATTATATGGAAGGAAGCTTTTGACTATCCAACTAGGGACGTTTTCCATTTTAGGACAGTTAAATTATCATACATGTACACAATTACAATTACATAACAGTAACAAATACATTATAGTAACACAATTACATAATAGTAACTGTGAAAAAGTTAGGACTTGAGAACAGAAGGGTAGATTCCTCTTTTAAAATAAAAAACTTTAGAGAAGTTAAAATTACACCGATTTATTGCTACGCCTTTTCCAAAGTTTATATTGCTACCGACACTCTGTGGAGATCACTCCACCAACGGAGAGCGAAATATAATTGTCACTTTGCGTTCCTTTAGCTAGAAACTATCGAAGAGAAGTGAGTTCCCTAATCAAAATTTGGAACTTTAAATCATTATTTTGCTGCTTTTAACCTTTTGAACGTGTTAATTAGCTCCGTTTTATCTATACCCGTACGCGGTACATATTTTCAAATACCTATACACGCAATTAAATGTCAAATTATAGCAATCTGGCATGATTTATTGGACTATATAGACAGAATAGATTATTCTCCACAATATGAAAACAAATCCTCGTGTGTCAACACTCTTAGATGTTTATAAAAACAAAAACATAAAATTTCATACAAAGACGTACCGTATCTTTTGAATGTGGTCACATGTGGCCATTCACTCGGCGTGTGTGTACTTAGGTGATAGACACAAGTGGGACACCATGAGCACTTATCATTTTTAGTTATGAAAAGTTGTGAATGACATACTAGTACTAACGCCATCCGTTGACAAAAATGTAAACTAAAGGACTAAAAGGCGCACTTGATTATCGATCTTTTTTTATGAAATACAATTTTATTTTTGAGAAATTCTTGTAGATGTCAGCATCGCGATAGTTCTACGAATGTCCAAGTGAGCAAGAAATACATTCATGACGAAAGAGCGCTGGAATATCGGCCGTCAAAGTTTCCGTATCAACTGTTGATACAGCCGCGTGTGAGTATAGACTTTTTGCCGTAACAACAGTTGATACGGCCGCGTGCAAAGAGAAGGTGTAAACTAGCGCCATCTATATTCTAAATCAGTTACTCTATAATAATTATAATTGGTTTGAAACTCGGAGCAAATTCCAACAGTAACACTATCTTGTTGAATATGTAATATGACAAGCAAATTGATTAGGTAATACACTACATAATGGCAAATAAAAGAAAAATAAAAAATTGGGTAAAATTTTAATTTTGAGAGAAAATAAGTATGTAAAAGCGCGTTTGTGATAAATAATTATCAGATTACATTTTTTAGTAATATTTTGGAATCAGTCCTGCCTAGAACTAATAACCATTTTGTTATTTTTGTACCGAAGGATGACAATTCACACAGTTTCAGCTCAGAGGGTATTTTGTTAAATATTGTAACCCCGAGATATGAGAATAGTTTTTGATAAGCCGCTCTGTTGCTTGTTGGAGCGGAAAGGTCAATTCTTGCCTTACTTCTGGTTTGATGTTTGTGTTAGGCTGTTTTCATTTTGTTTTTATTTTTATGAACATGGATTACATCTAGTACATTAAATTCCTGGAAGATAGCGTCGCTCGAATAACTAAAATACATATCTCCGTTTGGTTGCAGACTGCCCGAGACCCACGCAACAACGGCAGCACGGACCTGGTGTCTCTCCTGTGGTACACCAGCGGGGAGGGAGTACCGGGGGCCGACCTGCGCCCCTCGCAGGCCTCGCGGGGAGCCACCGGGGTGCGGGGGTACACCCCATCGCTGGGTGACTTTAAGCTCAACATACTACCCATCAAAGGTACACCTCAACAAAAGGATTTCAAAAAGCATTTTAATGGCAAATTTTCTTAAAATAATTACCCTTAATTCACAAATAATTACCCTTGATTCACCAATAATTACCCTCAATTCACAAATAATTACCCTTGATTCACCAATAATTACCCTTAATTCACAAATAATTACCCTTGATTCACCAATAATTACCCATAATTCACAAATAATTACCCTTGATTCACCAATAATTACCCTTAATTCACGAATAATTACCCTTGATTCACCAATAATTACCCTTAATTCACAAATAATTACCCTTGATTCACCAATAATTACCCTTAATTCACAAATAATTGCCAATGTTGCCCTAAAATCAAGTAAAATCATAATTTATGTATTGGTTAATTATAATTTATAATTTAAATACAAATAAATAAAATAGCTTGCGTCCATACAGAATATTTTCCTCCTAGCTTGAAGTCCTCGGCTTAGCCTGGGCTGAGATATAGACAATCATTTTCCTCTTATTTTGAATGTCAAGTGTGCAAAATTTCATCAATAAATATCAAAATTCTGCTTTAAGGGGCGGGAAAAAAAGATGGGGTGGTTTTTTCAAATTTCGCGTATATAGTGACCTTCTTCTTGTTTTGAAGTTTAAGTATGCAAAATTTCATTAATCTCGGAATAAAACTGTAGATATGTATAAAAAACGGTTCCATGATAACTCAACACAGTGACAATTCAACACACTTTTAAAAAGTGATATAAATAACATTAATGCGATGCACTACGTCATGTAATATTTTAAATTGAGCTGCTATCAATAACAACCCTTACGTAGATGGCGATAAGGTTTAAATTCCCGCTTAACATCATCCGCCTGTTTTGATTTATGTGAGAAAAAAACATGGTCAAAAAGTGTCTTTTATTTTATTTTGTGGATGTTCAGGCATAAACATTTCTTTTTTTTTCGATCATTTTATAAATAACTTAATTTTCCACATTATACAATAAAATCATAACCGAAAATGGGTTCGTAAGTAGGAGATTTTGAACTTTAAAGCAGCTTTCATAGGCCTTTACATTATTTTTTTCTGGGCTTATAAAAAGACTTATCTAAAAAACACTCGATTATTTCAAAGGCCAAGATGTATTCTACTTGCAGTATTTAATTAAAGCATCTGAAACATTTCTAGGCGACCAAATTTTCAAACCAAAAACACGTGATTTTGCATTACTACGTATGGCATCGCCTTAAAAACGATGAATTTTTTTTTCTTTTTAATATAACCTGCATGACTTTATATAACTTTTTAAAGATGTGACGAATTATCATTGTGATGATTTATCCGGTCACCATAAAAAACAAAGCCACATTGCCACATACCCTGTGTGCAAAATTTTATCATGGACAAACCGTTACTTTGGCGAACTTAACTTTTCTGCGCAGGGTTTGGTTATTTCAATGTGCGCCTCTTCGGCGGTCAAAGTACGATTGATGTTGTAGTTATTTCAAAGCATTCTCAAACCTTCCTTTTTGACCGCAAAAAATCTTTGATTGCGCCGCAGGTTGATCTAAATGAACACTTGAGTGTACAGCACAGGAGCGCGCAAAATTTTCTATCACCGTAAAGTTAACTAAGGTGTTGTTTGTTTGTTGCAGGCAAGGTGCACCACGAGTCGTATCTGAGCACCGTGTCGCTGGGCTCGCATCTGCTGAAGGAGACGGTGGTGTCCTCGCTGCGGCTGGCGCAGGATCACAAGACCAACCAGCAGTGGATTGCACTGGCCGGCGAACTCACCGATAAGGTAAACCCTCACATTGCAAAGCTGGAAGCAGATGGCGCTGGTGTGGTTGAATATCATTTGCGTGACATTACAGTTATGTGATACTGTTTAAAACATATTGTTTTAAAAGAGCATAAAGTCATTTTATTTTTTAATGGTTGATAAACATAGTCGTTGTATAATTGGACGGTAAAGTATTTTTTTTTACTAACAGTATGTTGTAATCAGTGTTTAATGACACTGCCTAATTATTTGCCTATTTTCAGAGTACCGAGCCCAACATGATAGCCACTCAGCTAACGATGAGTGTGCCGTGTACGCTGGACGTGGTCTACGAGTCCGCCAGCACGGCCACCTGGCGGGACGGGGAACTGTCTGGAGAGGCCTACAGTCGCCAGCTGCTGGAACACCGAAAGGCCTTCGACCAGCGCTTCGAGGACACCTTCAAACTTAGCCAAAAGGGGTACATTACTATATACAATACTAGTGGATCCCCCGCAGTGCTTCGCTATTGCTTATGTCTTTCTCGGGCACCCTTCGACTTCTTCCAACATTCACTACTGTATACCACAATGTTACTGTCAAAAAACTACATTACATCGACTCCGAGAGATATTCTGTTAAGTATTCTTCTATTCTTCTACCATTTAAACATCTCTAAACACTCTTGGCACTAATAACAACAAACTTTGAAATTTTTAGCATTATCGGTCGACTACTCTTCGAGTTTTTCAAGCACAAACATTATGTAGACTGAATTTTTACATATTAAGGTTAGAAACCAGTTTTAACTCAACCATTTGGAATGTATTTTATAATACAAGACGTTGTCCTGCCACAGACCGCTTTCTATGTAGGGAAGTAAAAATGTCTGGTTGGATGTATTTTTCGATGAGAAATCTCAATTTTTTTTTTTTGGGTCAAAAACTATCCTATATTTCAAGCTGGAACCAACAATACACATTCACAAAATTTCATTGAAATAGGTTGGGCGGTTTCGGAGATTAGCAATTACAGTAGAACCTCGTTAATTCGAAATCCACGGGACATCAAAAATCAAATTTCGAATAAACGAATTCCCACGTAATTCGAAATTTTATGAAAAAAAAAAACGCCGAAAATCGATTTTCGCCGCCTCTTCAACTCCGGGTGGAATTTCAGTTGTAAATTCGTATTAATACCAATTATTTCTTTATTTCCGCGGCCGATTGCCGTAGCGGCGGGCCCTTTAAATTCAGATATTCGCAATAAATTCGTAAAAATGCTACATATTTACGCGTAAATCGAGATTTCGCTGCCGATTTCGGTCGCGGCCTACCCTTTAAATTGAGATATTCGTAAAAATACGATATATTTCCGCGTAAATCTAGATTTCGCGGTAATATTCCGTCGCGGCCTGCCCTTTATTTCAAATATCCGAATTTAAATTCGTTAAAATATGATATGTTTCCGCGTAAAATGAGAATTCGCGTCCATATTCCGTCGCGGTCGGCTCTTTAAATTCAGATATTCTAAATAAATTCGCAAAAATACGATATATTTCCGTGTAAATCGAAAATGCGCGGCCGATTTCCGTCGCGGCCGACCCTATAAATTCAGATATTTGATGTAAATTCGTAAAAATATAATATATTTCCGCGTAAATCGAATTTTATCGGCAGTTTTTCGTCGCGGCCGGCCTTTTAAGTTCAGATATTTGAAGTAAATTCGTAAAAATACGTCATATTTCGGCGTGAATCGAAATTTTTCGGCCGATTTCCGTCGCGCCGTATTTTTTAACTCGGATATTCGAAGTAAAGTTAATAAAAATACGATACATTTCCGCGTAAATTGAAATTTCGCGTCCGATTTCCGTCGCGGCGGGCCCTTTAAAATTCAGATATTCGAAATAAATTCGTAAAAATACGATATATTTACGCGTAAATCGAGATTTCGTGGCCGATTTCCGTCGCAGCGGGCCCTTTAAAATTCAAATATTCGAAATAAATTAGTAAATATACAATACATTTACGCGTAAATCGAAATTTCGCAGCCGACCCTTTAAATTCAGATATTTGGTGTAAACTCGTAAAACTACGACATATCCGCGTAAAACGTATTTTCTCGATCCTTCAAACTCGAATATTCTAAATAAATTTGAAAAAGTACCACATTCCAGTGTAAATCGATTCAGATTTACAAAATAATAATACTAATTAGGACGATGTATAACCACGTAAAAATACATTTTTCGGCGTTTTACCGCCACGACTGACTTTTAGATTCAGATTTACGAAATATTATGATTTATTTTCGCAAAAATTAAATTTTTTCGAATTACACGAACAAATTTTCGTGCGCGGACAAAAATAAATTTCGAATTACGAATTAACGAATTTCGAATTAAAAAAAATTTTGTATGAAAAAATTTTTCAGCGGAAATTTTTTTGGCGAAAATTTCGAATTACGCGTTTTTTCGAATTATCGGGGTTCGAATTAACGGGGTTCTACTGTACGAACACAGTGACACGTGATTTTTTTTATATTAATATAATTCATGCAGTAACCTGTGATTTAATTGTGTGTAAGCTCCAGAAAAATTGTGAAGTTAAGTTCTAGGAGTTAAATAAATACTTTTTTAGTATGCAGTATTATGACTGGGAGTCTTTTTTGGTATGCAGTATTATGACTGGAAGTCTTTTTTGGTATGCAGTATTATGACTGGAAGTCATTTTTAGTATGCAGTATTATGACTGGAAGTCTTTTTTGGTATGCAGTATTATGACTGGAAGTCTTTTTTGGCATACAGTATTATGACTGGAAGTCTTTTTTGGTATGCAGTATTATGACTGGAAGTCTTTTTTGGCATACAGGATTATGGCTGGAAGTCTTTTTTGGTATGCAGTATTATGACTGGAAGTCTTTTTTGGTATGCAGTATTACTTCACTTCAAGCAGGCGAAAATAAGGGTCCCATTCGACAAAATGGATATTTTTTAAACAGCTATATCTTGAAAATCTATCTATAAAATTGGAAATGTTTGTTTGTTCAAAATTTTAAATTCTGCACAAAAAGATCGCTATAAATTCACATAAATATAGTTATCTAGGGACCTGCACAAAGAGATCGGTCTAAATACATATAAATATAGTTATACATATAATATCGAATATTATATATCGAATAAAGAATCCAATATTTTTTTATTATTCCATTAACAATATGTCGTTAGTATCTGTCTCGGAAATTAATGACTTAGGCATTTGGTTTGACACGAAACTTAACTTTATCAAGCATATTGAAATAACAACCAATAAAGCTTTGAAAATGTTGGGATTTATTTTAAGTAGTGATTTATCTAGTGATTTCAATAATGTAAATACTGTTAAAACATTATATATGTCACTAGTAAGGGGTCATGTAGAATACAATTCCACGGTTTGGTCCCCAAATTATGAGGTTCATTCACATGCGATTGAAAGAATCCAAAATAATTTTTTAAGATATGTAAATTTTAAAATGGGCATTCCTAGAGAAAACCTAAATTACGATAACGTACTTTGTTCATTAAATTTAATAAAATTATCTGATCGTAGAATTATTTCCGATTTAACCTGTTTGTATAAAATCATTAATTCAATGTTTGATACCCCTGATTTATTATATGTAATCTCTTTTCATACTCCAAGCAGGTCGGTTACAAGACAGTACCTACCATATTATTGTAGCAATTCTATATCAACGTCCCAATATCACACTCCTATGCGACGGATTCAACAGCTAGGAAACAAATACTCCGATGTTGTTGATATATTTAGTACATCAATTTCAATATATAAGCATACCCTATTGAAGTTTTTTTTCATCAAGTAGGGGAATATTTTGATAAAGCTATTCAAATTGACAGTAGTACAGTATTTTGCACGTTAACAGTATTTTGGTTTTTAATATTTATTTTTTGTTCCTACATACTGTGTGGATCAAATTCAACAATATTTTTATTATATATGTGTTTTAAACAGTAATTTCTTGCACTATTTACGAGTCTAATTTCTTGAATATTGTTATGTATGTATGTAAAAGCCTTAATAGGCGTAAAATAAATAAATAAATATATAGGGACCTGCACAAAGAGATCGGTCTAAATACATATAAATATAGTTATAAAGGGACCTGCACAAAGAGATCAGTGTAAAATGTTTATATAAAATTACCAGACGCCTTTACATCCATTTAAGTAGAACCGGCGTGGAAGGTAGAACTTCCCTTTCTGCCGGAAGTGTGTTGACTAGAAGTCTGTTTTAGTATGTGGTATTAAGACTAGAAGTCTGCTTTAGTATGCGGTATTAAGACTAGAAGCCTGTTTTAGTATGCGGTATTAACACTAGAAATTTGTTTTAGTATGTGGTATTAAGACTAGAAGTATGCTTTAGTATGCGGTATTAAGACTAGAAGCCTGTTTTAGTATGCGGTATTAACACTAGAAGTCTGTTTTAGTATGCGGTATTAACACTAGAAGTCTGTTTTAGTATGCGGTATTGCGAATTTTGCCGTAAAATAATGAAAAGTCCCTCGACTTATATTTATTGTTGTTTGGACGTTGCTACCGATATAATGAAGTTATTTTTGTTGATATTATTTGCAGTTACAACGCCACGGCGGTGAAATTTGCGCGCGCCGCTCTTAGTAACCTGGTGGGCGGCATTGGCTACTTTCACGGCTCCAGCCGCGTGCTGTCGCCTTACACCCGCGAGCCCGTACCCTACTGGAAAGCGCCGCTGTACACGGCCGTGCCGTCCAGGTGAGACGCTAAACTAAATCAGAATAGCCAACAAAACCAACCTCTTATCTTATCAGGTTCTGTTTCGTCACTGTTCTGTATTTGTCACTGTTCTGTATTTACCCGGTTACTTTGTACGATGCACACCTTTTGGACTAAAGGCAAAAGTTTGCTTCAGTCTCGACACTCTCCAACGATTTGTGGCGCACTCAGTGGCAGACCTCCGACTTTTCTCCCTCGGAAGACGTGGCTCTCAATAACCATCGCATCCTGTGCAGTTACCGTGGCCGTGCGTACATGATACACAAATGGGGCATCAAATAAGATTCGAGACCTTGGAGTTATTTTCTAAGCAAATTGTCTCCCGCTCCAACAAAATGCTTGGATTTGTTCTTCGTAATGCGAGATCTTTTACTAACGCAATCGCAATATAGAAAATTGGAAGTACCTCCATTATTTGGGACTCTTCTGAACAAAACCATATCCTAGAAATAGAAACAGTACAAAAAAGGTTTATGTGTTACCTATATATAAGAGAGAATATACATACTATCCATTCCTGTATCCATCCTTGTTCTTAACAGGAATATATTTCAACACCTTAAGCAGGGTGTACACTCACCAAGAGTGTAGCATGTAACGTAACTGATACTGTATCAATCTGCAAGTGGGTACGGCTCGTTCACGGTAACCGCGTATCCAGCTACGAGCTCCCGGATCCGCTTTTAGTGCTCGCAGTGAAACCGCCGTCGGCGGGTCGCTGCGAGCACACTGCGCTCCACCCGCGAGCGGCTCGCAGTAGTCTCGCGCCTACGTACTCACTTGATACAGTATCAGATACGTTACATGTTACACGGTTAGGTGAGTACTCTGCTTTAGAAGGACGCCGAAAACAAAAACAACTAAAATTGTTTATATACCCATCATTAAGCACATCTGTGCTGAACCAAGTAACTCCCTGACTGACTTCAGCATCCCACTTTTTCCTCCACCAATTCTCCTTTACCATACGAAGAAGAAAACAAATTGACACACATGAAAGAAATCAATGTTTAATATCAGGTCGCACTTCCCACGAGGTTTTCTCTGGGACGAGGGTTTCCACTGCCTGCTCATAGCCCGCTGGGACCGAGAGATTGCCCTGGACATTATGGCGCACTGGTTCGACCTCATGAACGTCGAGGGTTGGATACCACGAGAGCAGATACTCGGTAAGTCACAACACATGCATAACGTTACATCTGAAACCGCATACGAAATATACAGTCTCAGACGAACGTTCAAAATGGACTACAAACAATAATTTTACGATAATGATGGAATTTGGTGAAAGTGAATTGTGGATAGTAACGAGTAATGGAAGGAAAGGGGAAACTAAACACTTACCACGAAAATATATGCTGGCGTACGAGGGAACGTTTTTAAGTTCGCGGAATGGGGGGTAAGGAGTGGAAATAAATTTATTTTTCCTTTTCAATATATTCACCAGCTACTCTAATACATTTTTCAGATCTTTCCATTAGCTTATGTATACCCACAAAAAAAAAGATTTGTCTTTGTCTAAATAATACTTCGAAACTGCATCCTTCACTTCTTCATCACTTGAAAAATTTTTCCCACCAAGTTCTTTTTTCAAGTTTGGAAAGAGGTAATAATCACTGGGAGCCAGGTCGGGACTGTAGGGTGGATGTGCCCATCTTCTGCAGGGCAGCCATCGCAACACGACTCTCGTGAACAGGCGCGTTGTCGTGCAGAAGGAGGACACCTTGGCTTCCTTTAATTGCTCTAGAATTGAAGCGTAGTAAACTCCGGTTATGGAAACACCTTTATCTTTGTAATCGATCAACAAGATTCCTTCCGAGTCCCAAAAGACTGTCGCCATGATTTTCCCAGACGATTGTGTCACCTTAAACTTCTTGGGTGGTGGTGTGCCTTTCTTGTGCCACTGCATAGAGTCCTGTTAGACTCAGGTTCATAATGATGAACACAAGTTTCATCACCAGTAACAATTTGAGCCAACACTCCATCTTTGTATTCCCTACAGAGGTCCAAAAGTGCACGAGAACACTCCACGCGCTGTTGTTTTTGAGGCGGCGTGAGCATTCTCGGCACCCATCTTGCGCTGACTTTAGTCATGCCAAGATGGTTGTGAATAATTTTGAAAATGGTTGTATCTGGTACCCCAACCATTTCTGCGAACTGTTTCTTCTTTAGTCGGGCATCTTCTATTATTAATATTTCGACTTTTTGAATAATTTCCGGAGTGGTCACCTCGATAGGCCTTCCTGGCCGTGGGTCGTCTTCAAGCAACTCCCTGCCTTGTTTAAAGACGGTATGCCACTTGTAAACTATGGTTATGCTTAGGCTATGCTTATGGCAAAGCATCCTAGGAAACACTTCCTTGCAAATAGAGTAGTGGAAGCATGGAACTAACTTCCACAACATGTCATCCATTCTACTAATATAGAGTAGTGGAAGCATGGAACTAACTTCCACAACATGTCATCCATTCTACTAACATAGAGTAGTGGAAGCATGGAACTAACTTCCACAACATGTCATCCATACTACTAACATAGAGTAGTGGAAGCATGGAACTAACTTCCACAACATGTCATCCATTCTACTAACATAGAGTAGTGGAAGCATGGAACTAACTTCCACAACATGTCATCCATTCTACTAACATAGAGTAGTGGAAGCATGGAACAAACTTCCACAACATGTCATCCATTCTACTAACATAGAGTAGTGGAAGCATGGAACTAACTTCCACAACATGTCATCCATTCTACTAACATAGAGTAGTGGAAGCATGGAACTAACTTCCACAACATGTCTTCCATTCTACTAACATAGAGTAGTGGAAGCATGGAACTAACTTCCACAACATGTCATCCATTCTACTAACATAGAGTAGTGTAAGCATGGAACTAACTTCCACAACATGTCATCCATTCTACTAACATAGAGTAGTGTAAGCATGGAACTAACTTCCACAACATGTCATCCATTCTACTAACATAGAGTAGTGTAAGCATGGAACTAACTTCCACAACATGTCATCCATTCTACTAACATAGAGTAGTGGAAGCATGGAACTAACTTCCACAACATGTCATCCATTCTACTAATATAGAGTAGTGGAAGCATGGAACTAACTTCCACAACATGTCATCCATTCTACTAACATAGAGTAGTGTAAGCATGGAACTAACTTCCACAACATGTCATCCATTCTACTAACATAGAGTAGTGTAAGCATGGAACTAACTTCCACAACATGTCATCCATTCTACTAACATAGAGTAGTGGAAGCATGGAACTAACTTCCACAACATGTCATCCATTCTACTAACATAGAGTAGTGGAAGCATGGAACTAACTTCCACAACATGTCATCCATTCTACTAACATAGAGTAGTGTAAGCATGGAACTAACTTCCACAACATGTCATCCATTCTACTAACATAGAGTAGTGTAAGCATGGAACTAACTTCCACAACATGTCATCCATTCTACTAACATAGAGTAGTGTAAGCATGGAACTAACTTCCACAACATGTCATCCATTCTACTAACATAGAGTAGTGGAAGCATGGAACTAACTTCCACAACATGTCATCCATTCTACTAACATAGAGTAGTGGAAGCATGGAACTAACTTCCACAACATGTCATCCATTCTACTAACATAGAGTAGTGTAAGCATGGAACTAACTTCCACAACATGTCATCCATTCTACTAAGATAGAGTAGTGTAAGCATGGAACTAACTTCCACAACATGTCATCCATTCTACTAACATAGAGTAGTGGAAGCATGGAACTAACTTCCACAACATGTCATCCATTCTACTAACATAGAGTAGTGGAAGCATGGAACTAACTTCCACAACATGTCATCCATTCTACTAACATAGAGTAGTGGAAGCATGGAACTAACTTCCACAACATGTCATCCATTCTACTAATATAGAGTAGTGGAAGCATGGAACTAACTTCCACAACATGTCATCCATTCTACTACTACATATAGAGTAGTGGAAGCATGGAAATAACTTTCACAACATGTCATCCATTCTACTAATATAGAGTAGTGGAAGCATGGAACTAACTTCCACAACATGTCATCCATTCTACTAATACATATAGAGTAGTGGAAGCATGGAAATAACTTTCACAACATGTCATCCATTCTACTAATATAGAGTAGTGGAAGCATGGAACTAACTTCCACAACATGTCATCCATTCTACTAATACATATAGAGTAGTGGAAGCACGGAAATAACTTTCACAGCATGTCATCCATTCTACTAATATAGAGTAGTGGAAGCATGGAACTAACTTCCACAACATGTCATCCATTCTACTAATACATATAGAGTAGTGGAAGCATGGAAATAACTTTCACAACATGTCATCCATTCTACCAACATAGAGTAGTGGAAGCATGGAACTAACTTCCACAACATGTCATCCATTCTACTAATAATGAAGACCAATATATGATTGTATTGGATTCTTATTTGGAGAGAAGAAAGGATTAACTTATTTTAAATATAAAACAACTCAATTACTTGCAGAATGCTGCCTGCTCATTCAATAATAATAATAATACTAATGATGAACCCACCCAGCTTCCAATAATCATTTGTCTTTCTTCTTGCTCAAAATGACAGAATTCGCTTTATCCCTTTTTGTTCCATTTTTAAAGTAATTAGTGATGATTAGGAAGTTGGTAGTATTGATAAAAGATATGATCGTTTGTTGGCAGGTGCGGAGGCGCAGGCTCGAGTGCCCGAAGAGTTTGTGACGCAGCGGAACAGCAACGCCAACCCGCCCACCTTCTTCCTGCTGCTACTGCAGCTTCTGGGGGACCATCCTCAGGAGATGGATCCTGACACCGATGAGTTCCGACTGCTCAACCGCATGTTTCCCCGTCTTCAGGTACTCTTCAGGAGACGTACTCTAGACACTGAAAATGTTTTTAACTCTTTATGTGCCGGCACTAACTAATAGCGGTACACCAGCTAATTCTATGTTTTTGTAATTATTATCAGATAATTATGTTTGTGCTCGCAAAACTCGAAAAGTAATCGATTGATTTCTTTGAAAATTTCAAAGTTTGTTCTTATTAGTACCAGGAGTGTTTAGAGAGTGGTTTGAATGGTAGAAGAAGTCGGGGACGCCCGAGGAATACTTAATGCCATATCTCTGCACTGGAATGAAATACGGAATCGAATTAAAGTCTATGTAATGTAGTTTTTTAACTGTAACATTGTGGTATACAGCAGTGAATGGTAAAAGTAGTCGGAGACGCCCGAGAAAGACATTAGCAAAAGCGAAGCACTGCTGGGTCCACCAGTATATTAACAAAAATATCAGTTACAAAAATACACCATTTTAGTTAGTAAAGTTTGTGATTTGTTGATGCAGGCTTGGTACAACTGGTTTAACACAACGCAAGCCGGAGAACTGCCGACGTCGTATCGGTGGAGAGGCCGCCGGGAAGATATTAACACGGAGCTGAACCCCAAGACTCTTACCTCCGGACTGGACGACTACCCCAGGTTGGTTGTAATTCTTATGGTGCGCATTCACTACGACACTAGAAACCAGCGGCGGCTTGTGCTAATAAAGTCCCCAATGAAACGAGACAAAATTGAATCAATTTAAAATCGCTACTAAACAATGGATATTCAACAAAGGTCGTGCAATAACTAGTGAACTCACCCAAGTCGAGTTATTGTACGATGGACGATGAGTATTATTGTAGGTACCTACTAGTAAATAAATAGTTTTATAGGTACCTAATTGCTTTATGTATTTGTAAACCATATACAGTGTACGAATTAATTTAGTTAAAAATTCTGCCTCAATACAGGTTCGCCTAGTGACTGGTGAGTCAGGTTATACGCAACTTAATACACTATTTTTTGTATCTTTTTTACTGCGCCATTATACACTTTTTATATTAGTCTTCTTATATATCTAACGTTACATTGAATAGTATTTATGTTTATAATGTTTTTGATGATAAATAAATCTAGAACGTCAGGTCAGGTAAAGGATACTAGCAACTAATAATTTTGAAGCTTTTTCCGACCTGCTGGAATTATTGGTATGCGAACTGTGAACTGAAGTGGCGCCATCTCACCGAAGAGTTTAATAGGCTTTGACGATCGCCGTTCATGTTTTGGAGAAATTTCAATGCTGTGGTCAACATCCACGCTCTGCGCGTATAGATATTTGAAGTTCCCAAGTGACGTTTCTCGATGAGCGATACTGAATTTGCTCGCACCACGGGACTTATGACACATGATACAACAAATTAAAATTCGAGCAGGTTGAATTTAAACTATTACTGTTATTTGCTTTGATTTTTATTATTTTTTGATTGACAGAAATTTTGAGAGACGTAGAGTCGCAGCAGTTATTGCAGTTGTTGCGATTCTTACTAAACGACGTCAACTGCATTCTTACTATTTCTCGATTGGAGGTTATTAATCAACTTCTTTAGAAATCATTTAGCAAAATAAAAATATATTTTTCTATTCCATTCTTTTCGTCAAACACAGATGATAATTTTTTTTTTTTATAGGGCGGAGACAGTTTAAATAAAGTTCCCGTGAGCACTTAGGCCATAGGCCCATTGTGCTATCTCCCATTTTACCTCATTCCTTTAACAACAACCCAGTCCCTGTTATGTTCACCAGGGTTGTCATTGGATATGTGGATATGTCTTCTGGTTCTACTGTGAGTCTTCCCAGGTCTCATCTCTCCTCTCCAATCCCCCTTGGTTCCCTGAAAGCCCCACGAGGGAAGAGTTCACGGAGGTGGCTTTATCTATCCTCTCCTCTCCTCCTTGGTTCCCCGAGGGTCCCACGAGGGAAGAGGGCCCCATCTAAATTCCTCCTGTGAATCAAAAACATATCTAACAAGCAACTACAAATACAAAATTTGAGCAAAAAGCTTCTTTTAATGGTATTAAACTCTCCAACAAAATCCCACTCTCATTCCAAACTCACAACAATATTTTAACATTTAAATCTCAAATAAAAAGCTGTATACACAACATAGGGAGATCAGAAATAGATAATATACTGACACCAAATACAGACTGAAACTAAAATCACTCAACTGAACAAAAAAACATGATGTACATAATATATTTATAAGTATTTCAGAAAAAACACTATTTAAAATATTTATAATTACTTTATATTATCCATACTACTACATTTCAATATTTTGTAAATGAAATCCTCAGCACGGGAGATCACAGTGAGAATACAAATATATCTATTAAAACAACAAAAAATGCAGGCGGAGTCTGGACGAAAGGCCAGAGATGCGGTGGACCTCGGTGGAGGGCGTATACCGAAACTCTACCACTAGAGCGGACAGTGGTAACATCTCCTCCCCTCGCCCGCCCATCTCAACTAAAATTCGTTTACCCAGTGTCCCAGTTTACCCAGTGTCCCAGTTTACCAATGTCCCAGATAACAAGTTTCTTTATTTGATTTCTGTTCCTTGGGTTTTGTCCCAATAAACCAATGTACCAATTAAGCTGAATCGACTATATTTGGTATTTGTGCACACTCAGTAAGTGTCGAAAGTTTCAAACTAGTTTGGAATACCAACCCGCAGTCCCCTATTACCCCGAAAGTGACCAAAGATACTGGTTGTGTAATTAATAATAATAATTTTTTAAATTTGCAGGGCGTCTCACCCGAGCCCCATTGAGCGTCACGTAGATCTCCGCTGCTGGATGCTGTTGGGTGCACGCGCCATGGCCGCCCTCTCCCTCGTGCTGGAGAAGGGGCCCGCGCACCTGCGCTACTCTGCCGCCGTGCACTCGCTCTCCGACCCCGACCTACTGGCACAGCTGCATTGGTCCGACCATACTGACTCCTTCGCTGATTACGGTCATTATCACTTCTGCTACTATTAACACTCGCGTCATAACTTATACAAGGTGTCCGGGGGTATAGAGCACAATCTTCGGGATGTGATCCTACGTGATAGTCAGAGATGTGCTTTATTTCAAATAAATCCATTTCAAATGGAAATGTAAAATGGGTATTTTCCATTTTGCATTTTAAATGCTTTTCTAAAAACCATTTTGCATTTTAAATGCTTTTCTCAATGCATTTTCCATTTTAAATGCTTTTTTGCAACATTCTTCCTACTATCTCCACTCATCTTTTTTTCATAAGCCCCAAATATCAGTCGGTCCTCAACCTCGCTATGAGAGATAATTTACATTTGTCAAGTTGCTCCCTGGTAGGAGCCCTGGCAATTGAATGATACCATTACAAAAAATACTGATTCAAATACTGAACATGGGGCCATGACGCTGTAATATTAAATGTTAGATAGCAGTTTCTATGTTTTTACGTTGGCAACATTAGTCCCGCGCAAATTTTTTGTGGTTTCACAATCTGTAGTCGTGGTGTTTTTGGATTTACCATCATGAAATATGTTTGTTCTAAATTGATGTCCATTATTAAATGACAAAATTCTATAATTATTTTAATTGTTTGACCTGAGAAACCATTTTGCATTTTGAAAATAGGTATTTTGCATTTTGCATTTGAAATGCTTTTCTAAAACCCATTTTGCATTTTGCATTTTCAAATGGTTTTGGGTACACATTTTGCACATCTCTGGTGATACAAGTAAAGAGTACAATCTTCGGGATGTGATCCTATGTGATAGTACAACTACAGAGTACAATCTTCGGGATGTGATCATACGTAAAGAGTACAATATTCGGGAGGTGATAATACGTGATAGTACAAGTAAAGAGTACAATATTCGGGAGGTGATAATACGTGATAGTTCAAGTAAAGAGTACAATATTCGGGAGGTGATCCTATGTGCAAGTAAAAAAGTAACTTTTTCCAAATTACAACATTTTAACTTTAGATGACATATTTTTTGGTTGTCCCTCTCTAAACAAATATCCTCTCTTCTATCAAACCTTATCTAAAAATGCCTCCCCTCCATTCACCGTGACATTTTATTTTATTTTATTTATATACAAAAAATTTTACAACATTACAGATATTTAATCTAACTAATTGTAAAAGTACCATTTTCACAGTGAGAATGTAGCGCCAAAAACCTTACAAACTCATTGAATTTTCCGAAGAATATGTCGAAATTTTTATCTAATATATTTAAATAGCGTATCGCTCTTCCCACGGGCGAATTCGGGAACAGATTTGTACGACTCAATCGGCAATATAATATGTTATGGTGACGTGCCCGAGAGTGAGACTCTGGGACAAATAAATTGATATGCGCAAGAATCTCATCTCTCCATAATGTGAAATGATGGCCTGGAATACCCTTGAGGGATGAAAGCCAGAAACATTCACCTTCCCTCTCTCCATAATGTGAAATGATGGCCTGGAACACCCTTGAAGGGTGAAAGCCAAAACATTTGGAAAAAAATGTAGTTTTCAGGTACAAAAGTTGAATTGTTTGTATGGAAAAATACCATTCTTCTAACTTACTTACTTAAGTTACTTTGCTACTGCATCAGGTCTCCACACGGACTCTGTGTCCTTGCGCCGCGAGCCCGCCCCACAGGGTGCGCGCGGTGGGTCGGCCCTGCCTGGCATGACGCGCGCCACTCTTCGGACGCCCGAGCCGCGAGCAGTCGACTCGGCTTTCGGCTACGTGAGCCTCTTCCCGATGCTGCTGAGAGCGCTGCCGCCCGGCGATGAGCGACTTGCTCGCATATTAGCTACGCTGGACAGAAAAGACAGATTATGGAGTCGCGTTGGACTGCGGTGAGTTGCTTTATATTTGCGATTGCACTATCCTGAAGTCCTGTTTTAACTCGACCATTTTGAATTTCGTTTCTGTAAATTTGTTTCAAGTGGCCATTTTAATGGTTCAGTTAAATAACTGTTTTTATTTGTCATGAAATCATCGTGTTTATTTGGACTTTCTTATTTGCATTTTTTCAAGAATATTTATGAAGGTAGGTATTTAAGTACCTACTTACAAATATTAAGAGAAAAAATTTAGTTTTGATTTATTAAATGCTAACTGACGTGTATGATAAATATAAATCTCCAAGAACACTCAAAAAAATTAATAAAACACCTTTAGCATCCAATCCTAGGAAACACTACCTTGCAAATAGAGCAGTAGAAGCACAGAACTAACTTCCACAACATGTCATCCATTCTACATATACATATAGGGTAGTGGAAGCATGGAACCAACTTCCACAGCATTTCATCCATTCTACTAACATAGAGCAGTGGAAGCATGGAACTAACTTCCACAACATGTCATCCATTCTACTAATATAGAGTAGTGGAAGTATGGAACTAACTTCCACAACATGTCATCCATTCTACTAACATAGAGTAGTGGAAGCATGGAACTAACTTCCACAACATATCATCCATTCTACTAATATAAACCTATTTAAAATTCCATTGGATTCTCAGTAGGAGAGAAGAAAGGATTAACTTATATTAAATTCTAAACAACTCAATTAGTGTTAAAATTACTGCAAAATCAGATATGAGCGCATCAGCAGAATGCTGCCTGCTCATTCAATAATAATAATTTTTTTATAAGTAAATAGTTAAAGAAATCGGAGACTCCGAAATAGAAATAGCATGACACGTATTTTTTACCTTCAGGTACGTAAAGGATAGTGAAAAAAACTTTTTAATTCAATTGCAGGTCGCTGTCGCAGACCTCCCCTCTGTACATGAAGCGCAACACGGAGCACGACCCGCCTTACTGGCGCGGTCAGGTGTGGGCCAACATCAACTACCTGGCCATAGCCGCCCTGCACCACTATGCCGCCGAGCCAGCCTCCACGCAGCCGCGCGCCCAACAGCTGTACGCAGGCCTCCGGAACAACGTCGTAGGTGAGTCCGATCAGACAGAGGCCAGGCCGAAAGGAGGAGCTGACTAACTTGTCCAATCTTCTGGAGCCAGTGAGACTATGGCGTCCCCAATTGGGGTATGTTGTGAGGCTGAAGGTAGTGGGGAGTGGAAGGATCTGGACACCGAACACGGCTTAAGCTATTTCAAGCAACGTTTCAATTCTGAATGGTGGTCTTACACCAGGGCGATACTGAGAGTATCTTCCGCTCTGAAACGTGCTGCAAATATACATTATATTATTTTGAATGAACAAATTGTGAAATAACACAAATTAATTAAATAATAATTACTTGCGCGCGCCGTGATATGAACCCGCCATCTCCGGAGCGCTAGTGGAGACCCTTATCCCTCAATTACTATATACTATTTTATCTTGTTTCTAAAACGGTATTTGTTTTTACGACATCTTCAACATGAAGAAATATATATACAAAGCACATCTTTGTTCTTCGTAATGCGAGATCATTTACTAATGGAATTGCAATACGGAGAACATATGAAGCACTTGTCCGCAGCATCCTGGAATACAGCTCCATTATTTGGGCCCCTTCTGAACAAAACCATATCTTAGAAATAGAAAAGTACAAAAAAGGTTTATGCGTTACCTGTATATGAGGGAATATACATACTATCCATTCCTGTATCCATCCTTGTTCTTAACAGGAATGCTCGATTTCAATACATTAGAAGCCCGCAGAAAAATAATTTTAGGCAAACACTTTTTGAAGTTAATCTCTGGTACAATACACAATCCGCCTATGTTGAAAGAGGTTAACTAACAATTATACTCGAGGGAGATCCCATGCACTCTTATATGCTCCGAAAGCGAGGACTTCTGCCTATCAGAACGCGCCAATAAACAGAGCGACTCAACTGCTTAACGATTCTGCATTAGCCATCGACATTTTCAATGTCACCTACAGACAATTCAGTAACTATCTTTTAACTTCTCATATGCCGGGCCCGCATATGTGAGTTCCATACAACTTTCAAAAAAAAAAAAAAATTTATGTGCGATTTTAACCCTTATGTACAAAGAATTTGTATGAAGAACAAGGTCTCAATCGCTTGGGCTATTCTCGTTCTTTAAGCATCGTATTCCGGAAAGACTTGTAGCTTCTTCGACATCTTAATTTAAATTTTTCTGTGGGATGCGACACAAAAAATTTTAACGGTCATAGTGTCACAGCGCGGTTCTATTTTAAAGTGCCGAAACGAAGTAATTCATCAATAAAACGTAAGTAATGTTTTTTTTATACATAGTTTATCGTTCACAGCATGTGTTTCGGTAAATTTAAAATACGAAAACTCAAAATAACCGACAAAATATTACGTCAAAGTATACGCAATGTTTTCGTGATAAAAATTTTCGTTTTATTTCTAGCAATGTTGCATCATATATTGTGTGATTTGCTTTGTTTCGTATCTCATTTTGCAGATAAATCAATTGAGAACATATACCACAGCCTCCGGTTTGTCCATATTTAGTTAATATTTTACAAAAAATAATATTCCAATGTCCCCCGCGCTAAAAAACTGTCCGAGAAATAATTTGACGTTTCTCCATCGATATTCACGTAAATATTGCCCAATCTCATAAGGATTGTACATCATTATGTAAAGAAAACTATTGAGATTGTGTATAAAAGCCCTAGTTTCGTCAATATTTAGTTAATATTTTTTAATTAAATAAATACAACACATCGGAAACCTGCACAAATACATGTGTACTGTTTATATGTATGTGTGAGAGGCCATCTTGAAATCATATCCACGCATGCGTAAAATGCACGTCAAACTGCGCGCGCAGATATCAACGTTTTTTACAAATTCAAATTTTGTATGGGAGATACAAGGTTCTTACAAAGTACATTATTTATTAGAAATATTTATTTCTAATAATATTTAATAGAAATATTATTTTTTATTTATAAAAATGGTTATAAATATCACAAAATTAGATCAGTTATATAGGGTGTGCAAAAAAGTACTAACAAACTTTTTTTTTGTTTAGGTATAAAATATTTATACGCGTATTGATGATTATATTATAATACATGATTGTTTCTATTGTTATAGAATGGAGATTCCAAGACCGTCGACGGAGGAAGACACCACAGAAGAAAGATTTTCAGTAATTGCGACGGTATGTTGTGTATTAGTAGTAGTTCTATAGTGGTTGTACGCTTCATCCTTTCCAAAATTGAAAGACATTCGTGTAACAATTAATGTTTACAGTTTCAGATTCCGGGATGGCAGGCTGACCCGAGACCATCAACATCCTCTACGCATCGGGCTCCAAATACGCAAGGATGTTTCTACGATTTGCTTAGCGTGCAATGTTTTCCTTTGCATTGGGGGGTGTTTTAACCAATACCACACTCTAGAACATTTATAATTTTTTTTTCAAATCGTTTTTTTCCATTTAGATTCTTTTTTTTTATACAAAATTTTAAAAATTGCCATGAAGAGGAAATTCATCATACCTAATAGTGGCAGTCCCATAATTACAGTTCAGGAATTGTGTCGCTATTTCTTGCATTAGTGTTGTTGTTTGTTATAATGTTATTGTTCTTTGAATGTTGGTTGCGGTTGTTATTTGTTACTTATGTGTTGTTGTTTATGGTTTTGGTTATTTTTTGAATGTGTGTTATCATTTGTTACTTGGATTTTGTTATCTGTGATTGTAATTTGGCACTGGTTGTTGTTATTTATGGTTTTAATTATTTATTGAATGGGTGTATTTGTGCATTATTTGAATAAAAATGTTTACTGAAACAAGTGCATTGTGCATCTTTGCATTGTTTGAATTTTCGTTTCCATTCATTGTATCTTCCACTTTTGAGGAGGACAGAAACAGTGTCTAAAAATTTGAATATTATAATAATAAATTTATGTATGTGAAAAATGATTTTTTTCGCAGTCTCTCGACCAAAGATTAAAAAAACCTGTTCTAAAACTGAAATAAATATGATGAAATTTTTTTCTTATTTATTTTTGAACCACTCAGTATCTGAATTTAAAAAAACGTATTTAATAAAAAAATATTAGCAAATTTTATTTTTATTCCCCGAATCATGATTTTTTTGTCACCCTGTTCTTTCAAACACATCTGTACACGCGGTCGGCGGCCGTGCCAAGGACAACAGTGCAAAAACATCGCGAATTCTTGTAAGGTAATCCTCTTACTTCTTTCATTATTTTTGATATAAATTGATTGTGGAAATAATAGATTTGAGGTATCATCAGAAAGATAGTTTTATCTACATTATTTTGATGTAATTTTTATAATATTTCACCCAAGAAAAGTGATGAAAATTAACTTCGTGAGAAATGTCAAAATTTTTACGTCATAATGAATAATTATATTTTTAGCATTATTTATTTACAGGTTTCTTGTACAAAATAATATTATTAGTAACAACAGTTGTATAAACTACCGAAATCTGGAAGAATTGTTATCATATACTTATAAAATACGACACAAAAAAATTTTAAGTGGACACTTGACGTTTGATTTTTTTTTTGAATAAATGAAAATATTTTACATTTTCAAAGAAGTGTCAATGGCATTACTTCTTCGAAAAAACCTTTGGATTATTTTTTTTCACGAGGAGTGTCTATTCAGGTTTGTGTAGAAATAAAAAAATCAGTTAATTTTCATATGAATATATTTTTTTTACATTTGTTTGCCGAATGGGAAAATTTTTACACATTTTTTTTGTTAAAGTTAGCTATTCTGGGAAAACTTGTAACAATATTATCATGTAATATATATGAATAATAAGATACATTATCTGATAAACAGAAAACAATCGCAAAATAAACAATTTCTTTGTTTTTAAACGGATGTTTGACCAAAAGGCAGGAGAGTAATTTGCGCGCGGTTTTTTTCAAAAAAGCTTGGAATTTCCTGGCATGCGACAGGTTAACACATGTCACAAAATAGTAAAACTGCCTCTGTAAACTTTTTAATTTGTAATCTTCTCCATGATATATTGGTGTATAACCATTTTATGGAGAACATGAAAAAATAAATAAATAAATTTAAAAAATCTTGGAAATATTCCGAAATTTTAAACAACAAATAAACTTCCCTTTTCCGCTGTATAAACAATGTACATATATAACTTTTAAATATCAATTTAGTCAAGTTTGTTTATAGTAAGATTTTTACATTCACGGTTGTACATCAATTGTATCGAATTTAAACCGAGTTTAGTAAGGTTGTTAATGTTTTAAAAATAAAATGCCAAGGTCATGTAATAATGATTTTTATTGTTGCAGAAAACATAATGCGGCAGTACCTGAAGAGTGGCTATGTATGGGAGCAGTATAATGATGCTACCGGCGAGGGATCCGGCTGTCGGCCCTTCACCGGCTGGAGCAGCCTCGTAGTGCTCATGATGGCGGAGCAATACTAGACAGCCCCGCAATCTGTGCAACATCGATGTTTCTTGTGGTGCAACATCTAAACATTCATAGTGGCGGAGTAGTAGTAGCCTCGCAATCAGTGTAACATCGATGATTCTCTTGGTGCAACATCGTAACATTAGTGATGGCGGAGCAGTAGTAGCCCCGCAATCACCACACAAATAGTGATAGCAGAGCAGTATCAGTGAAACAGTGATGACAGAACTGTACTTACCCTGCAATCAGTGTTTCTCTTTGTGTAACTCTGAAATAATAGTGATGGCAGAGCAGAAGTAGCTCGCATTCAGTGTAACACCGCACCATTTGTAATGGCGGAGCAGTACTTACCTCGCAATCAGTGAAACATCGGTGTTTCTCTTAGTGCAACTTTATAACAATAGTTATGGCGAAGCAGTAATCATTGTAGCATCAATGTTAATCCTAACCCAACACCGCAACAATAGTGATGGGAAATCAGTACTAGCTCCAGTAATCAATGTAACACCACACCAATGGTGATCGGTGTTACTGCTGGTGAAATCTAACCCCCCGATTGACATTGATGTTACTTTTAGCGCAACATCGCACCACAACAATGAATTCCGTACTCATTCAACTTTGCTCATAATATAGTACTGATTTGACAGAGTAACATCGCACTACCCTTAGTGTAACATAGTTTTCTTTGACTGTGTCTGTCATTTTCGAACACATGTAGTAACACCGCCATTCAAAGAGTAGTGTAACACTGTACCACTTTTTTTTTTACATTTACATTCTATATCATTAATCTGAACTTAAAAATAGAAGTTTGTGTCTTCCTGGGAACTTTATAACAGTGAGCTCCGGCATAATGAAATTCGTACAACTCTTTCCGCCTGGCCAGCCACGTTCTTCCCTTTCTCCATTTTATTTCTCATCAAAACATTCCACAATTGTGGCTGTTGTAGCCACAGAAAATATGTAATATTTAACATTAGTGGATTCCTCTGTTAGCCAACTTCCTATACGATAGGTCATGTCTGGTGGGAAGTACTTTCAGTATGGCCCTGTTCAATAATAGTCTATTTGAATTGAATTAAGTAGTTATATCTGAATAGACAGGAGTTCCAGTTTTTAACTTGTTGTGTTAATTTATTGACACTCCCTGACATCGGGGGTGTAATAGAACCCCAGTTCTGACAAGTAGAAAATGTGTACATACATGAATAAGAACAGAAAACCAATAGAAGTGTGGTCTCTGCTGATTTGACAAAAAAAAATTGCATAATACCTTAATTCCTTCTTTACACAATATGTACTTTTTTAACACCGATCCCCGTATCGCGACACATGAAAAATCTTTGCTTAACACAATCAATATTTTCATACTTACGATTCATACAGATAGTTGCCATTAGAGATGAAATAATATTTTGGGACGGTACTAAATCGTCAAAAAATGGCAACACCTTGAACGAAACCATAGATGACAATCACGAAAGCATCTGTCACTGTCGTTTGCGAGCTGTGTCACGTGCTTGGTCATCATCCAATCGATGTTTTTGTTTATCCGTTCGTCGTTTGAACCTTTTTCATAATGATTTTTATAGGTACTTATGCCTTGGCAAAATATACGATACGATATTCGTGTAATACATAAGGTGAAACCACCAAAACACGACAGCACAGATGCCAAAGCAATAGCTGTCACAACCCTGTCTCTGTTCGTTAATTAACAAAATTATGTTACAATATGAATTTAACACACATAGATATTCTTTATTCTACGAGTATATAGTAAAGTTCTCGTACATGATTTCCTCAAAACAAAATGTCAAATCATCAAACATACGCGAGAAATTCACAATACCAGTTATAAATAGATATTTTAGTTTTTTTCTATTAATATTTAAAATTAAAACTAAATAAATGTGCGACAATTTCACGCAATATAGTTACGTAAAACAATGACAGATGTAAAATAATTTTTTCCATCTTAAACTGCACGAAAATCGGTACGAAAACTACCAAAATAGAACATATCCTTTTTTTCATCCCGAATCGCTAGGAATAAACAAACTTGATGAAAAAGGGATGGTTTACAGCAGTCATTAAATTGTCCCAGTGAAATTGGATATCTGAAGAATTTACATATTTCAAAATGTTTTACCAATTCCAACAACACAATTTCATCATGTTATCTATTCAGAGGATAAGAAATATTTGGTTGTGTTAATTTTTTTGTTTTTAACCCTAGATAACTAAACTGTTTTCATTGTTTCATTGTAACTACACTTTCGTGGAGTGGACTACGCAATAAAACACTAGAAATAAATCATTTAATTAAGATAGGAACTTGTTACATGGCACAAAAGTAAGGTTTATAATGAACAAATTAATATCAGTCTACACAGTGACCACACATGTCAACATTATGTGGACCACAAATAGCCTTTCTACATCTGGTGCAACGGTGTTTGGTCATCCTCCGGGCCTTGGATGGACACAGGTAGCTAATTTTAGGCACGTTTGACGTAGATGGAACCGGAGCTTCTATTGTAGAAGATTCGCCAATATTAACAATAAATATATGAATGTACATACCTTAACAGTAAAATTGTTTTTATAACTAAACTTTCTGGATTAAACTAGACGAGATGGTCATAGGGCACGTCCTAGTATGCATGTGGCCGCAATCGCGTCACGTGCTGCACTGTTTACTCAAATTAGGAAGGTAATGAAAGAGTCAAGGTCGGGGAGCGGGGGGAAGTAGGTGATTTCGAATTTTCTCGACGAGCGATTAGTTATCTAGGGTTAATTTTAAAAAGAAATTATAAATATGTGATATAAGAAATAAATTATATATGACAAATATTTTGGCTTTGATTCAACCATTGGCAATAAGCTCTGAACAGTTGACCCCTCAGGCCTCAGAAGTTCACAATAAAATCCAAATAAATGGAATATTTCTGAATGTATCCGAAAACTAAAAACTGTTTTGGAAATGTGATGAAATACACTTGGATCTTTTTATAAATAAAGATACAATACCTTAAATTTATTCAGACAAATGTATGAAAAATTTCAAGCGGGCAAAAACAAGGATCCCATTCGAGAAAATGGATTTTGTTTGAAACGGTTAAATCTTTGGAAATAATACATATATTTTAACTAACTTGTCTGAAATTGAAGCCTGTTTTTATAAATACGACTCCATAAAGTGAAGGTTAAGTCAGTGTTGGCCATTTAGTGATTTGGCGTGTTGGAAATAAGCCGACGTGGCTCAGTGGTCCAGAGAGTCTGACCGGACATCAGAAAGTGCGGGTTCAATTCCCGTCGGCGGCATTTATTTTTACTCGGCAGATATTTTCAATTTGTGTTGATATTACAGGCGACTAATTATTGCTTATAATAATTTATTATCTTGTTTACATTTTAATTATTCTGTTGTTAACTTGTTAATTTGAATAAAAGCGTGTAATACAGGGTTTTCCAATAAGAGGTGTTATTTTGAATAGCCCGCTATTTCGGTAGATGTTACTTTTGAAGTTGTCATTTTTTGACATTTGACAAGTAGAAACTACACCATTAATAAAAATGGAACCATACACGCTTCAACAACGCATTGAAATTATTAAAATTCGCTTGAGTGAATCAAATGCAAATCATCTTGAGTGATGAGTCCCATTTCCACCTCGGTGGCTTCGTCAACAAGCAAAATTGTCGCATCTGGGGCTCGGAAAACCCAAGAGTTATTGTTGAAAAGCCTCTCTATCCTCAACGTGTGACTGTTTGGTGCGGTTTATGGTCCGGCGGAGTCATTGGACCTTACTTTTTCGAAAATGAGGCTGGAGCAACAGTTACGGTGAATGGATTGCGCTATCGAGAGATGATTATTGATTTTTTTATGGCCGGAATTGGATGGTATTGATCTGGACAACGTTTACTTTCAACAAGACGTCGCTACGTGCCGCACAAGCAATGAAATCATTGATCTTTTACGATTGAATATCAAAATAACACCTCTTATTGGAAAACCCTGTATAACACCGTTTAGATCGTAACGGCAAGGGAGATACAACCATTTTTACGAGACCATATACGCTCTTCACAAAACCGAACAAATTAACGTGTTGGGTTAATTTACCCGTATTACATGTTATAATTTTTTATACACTGATAAGTGTAAGGATGTATTACCTTTTCTACGGGTTTAAATATAGTTTCCTTTTGATAAATTATTCTTCCACACAAAAGACAAGACATAGAGGCGGGGGAAGTCTTGGTTCACTTTTTTATACATCTAATTGGGACCCGCACAAAGAGATTTGTAGCGATGCTACTAGAATATTCGGAAACGATCGCCAATGCAAAACGCATCGTAGCTGGAACTCTCTAGATACAATGTATTTGCCGCTCCTACCTACAAGTCTGAATATTCTCGATGCACCGGGCGGCTATAAAATGAGGCGCATCGAGATGTTCTCAGTCAGTCATAAATTGGCAGTTTTACGAGTGACCAACATGCGAGCACCACGACTGCTTGCTGCCTACTGAGGCCCCAGCGTCGCGCCCCGCCGTTACTCCACCGCGCCTCTACATGGAACTACTTACCTACGCCCGGCTCTGCACGGACTACGGATTATCATGGACTCCTCGGAAAGTAGGACCAGCGTAAAAGGTAGCTACCCTTCGCATAAGAAGTGTGTTAAAAACATTACCGTCACTTCACTTTTTTGTTGTTTCATATAAAAATATTTAATAAAAAATTGATGAAGTTTCATAAATTTTTCTCAAATTGCTTTTGGAAACTTTGGTTTCATGGTGCACATTTTAATTCTTTCGTGGTTAACTTCAAGATTAGAACATAAAGCATGGTGTTTTCTCTTTCTAACACCATTTAGATCATATTTCTCACCATGATATGTAGTAAGGGAGACACAACGATTTCTATGAGACCTATATGAGCTGTTTCCAAAGGCGAACAAATTAGCCTGAGAGGTTAAGATCCTTGACTCTTTGTTTGGAAGCTAAAATTCAGTATTTAAAGAAAATAATGCATTGTGTATAGCACCTTGTACCAGAGTAGAAGATATTCTCAGTATCGCCCTGGTGAGAGACCACTATTCAAAATCAGAATGACTTTAGCTGTGTTAAGTCTAATAACATACCCCATAGGTATTTCAGTTGCTGGACTTAAGAAGTGCGTAACTTTTAGGACGGGTTGTTTTGGAGAATTCGAACAATTCATCAAATCTCAACTTTCATTTTCTGGTTCTATGAAAGTAGTATTCGAGTTCTGTTATTATATCATTATAGGCTAGTTACTTGACAGAACTGAAATAATAACAGAACTGAAAAAATAACAGAACTGAAATAATAACAGAACTGAAATAATAACAGAACTTGAAAATTAACTTTGAAATTTGAAGAACTGTTCAAATTCTCCGAAACAACTCATCCTTAAAGTGCATAACTCTTGGAGTGCGTAACTTTTAAAATGCGTAAATTTTCAAGTGCAAAACTTTTAAAGTGTGTAACTTTTGAAGTGCGTAACTTTTAAAATGCGTAACTTTTCAAGTGTATAACTTTTAAAGTGCGTAACTTTTGAAGTGTGTAACTTTTAAAGTGCGTAACTTTTAAAGTGCGTAACTTTTGAAGTGTGTAACTTTTAAAGTGTGTAACTTTTAAAGTGCATAACTTTTCAATTGTATAACTTTTGAAGTGCATAACTTTTCAATTGTATAACTTTTGAAGTGCGTAACTTTTGAAGTGTGTAACTTTTGAAGTGCCGGACTTGTCAAGTTCTGGACTTTAGAAAAAGTGTCAAAATGGTGAGATTCTATTGTTATTACTTTTTATTCATGAATAAAACAAATTGCCTACATTTTCATTTCCAGTGTAAAATTTTATTTAATAAGCGTATTTATAATGAAATTGTCATATTATAGATTATTGCCGTACTACATCGTAATATAAACCTAAAATCACACCTGTTTCAGAGGAAAGTGAAAACGGTACAGACATGTGACATAATCACGCTTGTACCATGTGATATGCACTATCCCGTTCCCCGTACACAATTGGACAATGTGGACGGTGCATATCGAGTGGTAAAAACGTGCAAGAATCAGGTTCTCATCATATGTGAAGCGAATAAAGATTTTTTTGTTTTCAATTGAAAAAAGTCACCGTACAGAAAAATTACATCTTTATTTCAGGGATTTAGCATTTAGTCCTATCTACAAAAACATAGTTTTGGGAAAAATGCAAATTAAACGGCTGTATATGATTATGCACTAATAAATATGATTATGGCATTACCGAAACCAAGCTTAACTCAAAACACCAGTTTTTGTAGTTAGGCCCATGTGATCCCAAGTTAATTTAACTTATTTAGTCCAAATAAGCTCAGGAATCGCTGGTTAAAGTCGCTTGGTGCCGGGCAAGTCCACCGTGCCACCTGTGTTTTATATTGTGAAGCATACAAGTGGTTATGCTAATTTGTCACTTATATAATTGAATCTGGTGAAAGTTAGCAGCAACATTAGCTGGTCTCCGAAAGTAGGTAAGGTCGCCCGCAGACGAGATGGGCTGATGACTTCCGGAGAACTACCGGCTTGAGCTGGGTGAGAGTGGCCAAGAAACAGCAAAACTATTAACACTTATTAAATAAAGTCACTCATTACTGAGAAAATACAATTAGAACAGAATTATATAACTATATGAAATGTCTTATTATTAATTTATATTACATGTTCGACATCGGTAGAGGTTTGACGTTGAATCTTAACAATTCTAATTTACATTACATGTTCAACATCGGTGAAGGTTTGACTTTGAATCTAAACAATTCTAATTTACATTACATGTTCAACATCGGTGAAGGTTTGACTTTGAATCTAAACAATTCTAATTTACATTACATGTTCGACATTGGTAGAAGTTTGACGTTGAATCTAAACAATTCTAATTTACATTACATATTCAACATCGGCATAGGTTTGACTTTGACAATTCTAATTTACATTACATGTTCGACATTGGTAGAGGTTTGACGTTGAATCTAAACAATTCTAATTTACATTACATGTTCAACATCGGTAGAGGTTTGACTTTGATCTAAACAATTCTAAATTAAAATGCTTTATTTACTGTTATAACACATTCTTGAAAAGATATTTAAAAAAGTTTGTTCAAAATCCTGGATTCAAAATTTCACAATCTGAGCTTGAGAGATTCAGAACTCGAGTTTGAATGTTCCACAATTTATGTTTGAAAGATTCAGAACAACAGTTTGAATAGTATAATACACACAATCTATCTTTGAAAGATTCAGAACAACAGTTTGAATAATATAATACACACAATCTATCTTTGAAAGATTCAGAACAACAGTTTGAATAGTATAATACACACTATCTATGTTTGAAAGATTCAGAACAACAGTTTGAATAGTATAATACACACAATCTATGTTTGAAAGATTCAGAACAACAGTTTGAATAGTATAATACACACAATCTATGTTTGAAAGATTCAGAACAACAGTTTGAATAGTATAATACACACAATCTATGTTTGAAAGATTCAGAACAACAGTTTGAATAGTATAATACACACAATCTATGTTTGAAAGATTCAGAACAACAGTTTGAATAGTATAAAACACACAATCTATGTTTGAAAGATTCAGAACAACAGTTTGAATAATATAATACACACAATCTATGTTTGAAAGATTCAGAACAACAGTTTGAATAGTATAATACACACAATCTATGTTTGAAAGATTCAGAACAACAGTTTGAATAGTATAATACACACAATCTATGTTTGAAAGATTCAGAACAACAGTTTGAATAATATAATACACACAATCTATGTTTGATAGATTCAGAACAACAGTTTGAATAGTATAATACACACAATCTATGTTCGAAAGATTCAGAACAACAGTTTGAATAATATAATACACACAATCTATCTTTGAAAGATTCAGAACAACAGTTTGAATAGTATAATACACACAATCTATGTTTGAAAGATTAAAAAAATGTGTTTTTTAAGGAAACTAATTGAATTTCAAAAACTTTTACATCAGGTTTTTTAAAATCGTGGTCTCATAATATACATACATGAAATATCTACAATCAAATGAAACAAAAAAGCGTCTGTCCACAATACAACTTTGAGAAGTTCACAACACAAGTTTGTTTGAGTCACGTAGTGCGCACACGTTACAGCGGTGCGAGCATTCCCCTTACGGGGAGCGCGTCCTACCCGCTCAGGTCGCCGTGGTCAAACAAGTCCTGGTCGTATATGGCCGCGCGGACGGTTCTGCCGCCGAAATAGCGGCCATTGAGCGCTTCCACTGCTGACTCGGCCTCTGAAAACATTGATTAAAAATATTTTTTAAAAACCTCCTTTTCACTGGGACCGGTTATTTCAAACAAATAATAACGGAACATGGATGGAACCTAAACAGAAAATCTTAAGATGTTTTAATAAATAACAATATATTGAAAAAAAAAACAGGCAACATACTTTCGCTAATTTGAGCAATCTGAAAGTATGTTGCCTGTTGTATGCTGATGATGTCGCGCTAATTGCTAATAGTATGGATTATCTACAGTCTCTCGTGTCTAGGATGAACGAAATATGCATGAAGAATGAGTTAATGATGAATGTAAGTAAGTCTAAAGTCATGGTGTTTGAAAGAGAGAGTACGAAAACAGTGTGCAATATAGTTGTTGCTGAGGAATACTTGGAGCAGGTGGATGAGTTTGTGTATTTAGGAAGTATGTTCTAGAGAGATGGGAAGGCTGACAGAGATATTGAAAGAAACGTAAATGCAGGTAATTCCGTTAATGGAGGACTGAACGCAGTTGGCGCTAACAACAAATTGTCCAAAGAAGCGAAGTTAGCAGTCCACAATGGAGTGCTGGTACCTACCCTGATGTATGGAAGTGAGGCATGGAACTGGCAAAGAAAGGATGAAAGTAGATTGAATGCTGTTGAAATGAGATCCCTGAGGTGCATGTGTGGTAAAACCATGTATGATCGTGTGAGGAATGTGGAGATCCGCAAAGAGTGCAAGGCTGATGTAAGCGTAATGAGTAAGATCAAGAAAGGGACGCTTAGATGGTTTGGGCATGTAGAGTGAATGAGCGAAGAAAGGAGTGTAAGGAGAATATACAATGCAAATGTGAATGGTAGCAGAAGTCAAGGACGCCCGAGGAAGACATGGCACCACCAAGTGAATCAGATACTTGAGTCGGGCCATGTCAAGAGTCAGAATAATAGAAGAGTTAGGAGGATTTGAATGAGTGTCCCGGCCTTGTGATCTAGGAGGTTTTGGTTTAACGGGGACCTTTCAATGTCAAAAAAACAAAATGGCATCCAATGTCTATTTTATGACTTTGTCGCACATGAATTTCTGCAAAACAACTGGGCATTTCTCTAGAGAGATCATTTTCATCCTTATTAACACTGTATTTTTGGAATAACTTAATATAAATAACCCAAGACCTTCGCCTTGCCGGGGCGCCGCTCTACCAACTGAGCTAATGTGACCCTATCTCCTTCGGTCATATTTAACTGTATCATACTTCGAATAAGAACTACCAACACTATCTTCATTTTCTCACTGCACATTTTTATTGGCTGCTATCTTTATGAATGATTACTATATTCATCTCGAACTAAATGCAATCTAGATAGTGTTTTGGATAAATATATCTAATTTTTATTTTAATGTGCCACATCTATCAACTTCCTAGTCTTTGCAAATATCACTTCTTGATATACACCGTGTCCGGAAATTCATAGTACAAACGGAAAACCAGTGAATGTACACCACATTTAGCATTGATTTTACAGTATAATTTTTTTTAATTTGAACTTTCGTTATCGAGTAAATGCAATACGTAAATGTAAATTTGCAGGTTAAATTTGAAAAAGATCAGTCAAAAAATCAAAAAAATCAGTTTAAAATGCGTTGAAGCAGACAGTTTTTTGCCGAAAAAAAGTTTTAAAAATTTGCACTAGGAATTTCCGGACACTGTGTATGTAAACATGACAATATTTTGGATGGCTGCTTCTTTGCAAGTTTGTTTGTGTCTCACCTGCCATGGTGTTGAACTCCACGAAGATCTTGACTATAACGGTCGGTATCGGCAGCTCCGTCTGCCTCTCGTTGTAAATGATCACGCGCCCCACCTGCCCGTACTTGCTGCACTCCTCCTGGATCTCCTCCTGCAGGGACTGGTCCACGTCATCCGGGCCCACCTGCGCACAGACACACAGACGCACACATTAGAGTACTTTACATACTACAGTAGAACCTCGTTAATTCGAACCCCGATAATTCGAAAAAACGCGTAATTCGAAATTTTCGCAAAAACCAACCACAGAATTTTTTTTTCACATTTTTCATTGTTTTCTAATTCGAAATTCGTTAATTTGTAATTCGAAATTTATTTTTGTCCACGCACGAAAATTTGGTTGTGAAATTCGAAAAAATTCGATTTTTGCAAAAATAAATCATAAAGTTTCGTAAATCTGAATCTAAAATAATCGTATTTTTACCAATTTATTTTGAATATACGAGTTTGAAGGGCCGAGAAAATATAAAAATATATGCTCCTGTCGCAGACAGAGACAAGCCGAAACGACAGACGAGAACTGAATAGAAACACTGACCATGTTGTTGAGTATGACGACACGGGACTCTTTGGTGCGCATGAGGCGCTGCATGACGAGGTGGCGCGCACTCTGCCCTTTGATGCTCATGTGCTCCTGCTGCTGTAGGGTTTGCGGCTCCCCGCCGGCCAGGAGTTTGCGCTGCAGTTGCTCCTGTTGCTGTTGTCTGGCCACCTCCATCCTTCTGGAACATTTGGGAACATACAGGAACATTGTACAGGGTCAAAGACAATCAACTCCTCGGGCTAATTTGTTCACTTTTAGAACAAATAGCAATTTGTTCGGTTTTTGGAAGAGCACATATGGCCTCTTGGAAATCATTGTCTCCCTTACCCTCACAGTTAGAAATATGAACTAAACAGTGTTAGAAAGAGAAAACACCAAGCTTTATATTAAAATATAGAAATTAACCACAGAATAAAATGCACACCTCAATGAAACCAAAGGTTCTAACCACGATTTGACAAAAATTTACGTAATTTTGTGAATCTTTTATAATTATTTTTATATGAAACAATGTATTTCTAGTTTCCTGCTAGTTTCTGGACACCATGTATTATGTATATTATTTATTTTTTCTTGTTTCTATAACTTCCTACCAGACGCGGGAATGGTCTATAGTGATTGGCGTACCTCATGGCGTCAACGTTCCCGTTGTGCTGCGCAACTGTCGGCGGGGCAGGCTGTTGGACCTGGAGGGGGGCGGGGGGCATTAGCGTAGGGGGGGGCAGCGCGGGGGGTGTTGCAACAGGCAGCAGAGGGGGCGCCGCCAGCGTGGGGCTCTGAAATTATCAACAAAATAAAACTATATCAAGGCATTTGACATACATAAATTTAATATGATGGAACTTCATCTGTAATCTGTAAATTTGTTTGTGTGGTCTGTTTTTGTTTCCGAAAATCTGCTGCATTCACTTTATTATTTAAGCAAGTCTCCGTGCGGAGGTTGAACTGTCGCAGGTTCAAAACTCGACGTGCGTTAGTAAATTTTATTTGATGTATTTATAGTTATAGCTACCGGTAATGCAATTCCAGGAGGTGGTATGACGGGGGCCATAGAGGGCAGTGCTCCCAGGGGACCTGAAATATAAAATGTGTCGTTAAAACATATTGGATAAAACGAGAGATGGGAAGGCTGGCAGTGAGGCATGGAACTGGCAGAGGAAGGATGGCGGTGAGGCATGGAACTGGCAGAGGAAGGATGGCTGTGAGGCATGGAACTGGCAAAGGAAGGCTGGCGGTGAGGCATGGAACTGACAGAGGAAAGATGGCGGTGAGGCATGGAACTGGCAGAGGAAGGCTGGCGGTGAGGCATGGAACTGGCAGAGGAAGGCTGGCGGTGAGGCATGGAACTGGCAGAGGAAGGCTGGCAGAGGAAGGCTGGCAGAGGAAGGCTGGCAGTGAGGCATGGAACTGGCAGAGGAAGGATGGCGGTGAGGCATGGACGTGGCAGAGGAAGGATGGCGGTGAGGCATGGAACTGGCAGAGGAAGGATGGCGGTGAGGCATGGAACTGGCAGAGGAAGGATGGCGGTGAGGCATGGAACTGGCAGAGGAAGGCTGGCAGTGAGGCATGGAACTGGCAGAGGAAGGATGGCGGTGAGGCATGGAACTGGCAGACGCCTAGATCTTTTAGGCATGTAGAGCAATTGAACCAAGAAAGGAGAGTGTAAGGAGAATATATGACCCAAATTCGAATGGTAGAAGAAGTCCGGGACGACTGAGGAGGACATGGCACAATCAAGTGAATCTGATACTTTAATCGGGCCATGTCAAGAGTCAGAATAATGAGAAGATGAATAAACGTGAATAAGGCAAGGAGTGTGTGCCAAGACCGAGTTGTTTAGCGGTCCGTCCTCTCTGCCTACCCCTACGGTAACAGTGTGATGGTTAGTTAGTTAAAACATATTCCACAAAAGGTGAAACAGACAAAATTTAATTCTCAAAATGGACATTATAATCAGAGTTTGATCAAATTTAGAAAATAAATTATAGTTAAGGCATCTTAGGCCCGGTTGGTACAACCTCCGTTCTCGGCCCGTCAGCGTCTAATCAAATTAAAAAAAATACATCAAGTTAAGATATTTAAGGCCACAGTTGTTTCGAACTATCTATTTGGCCCTACGGCGTTTGATCAAATTTAAAAGATATATACATATGCACTCAAACGATTTTTGGCATATTGTGCCATGTTTACAAAAACGTTAACCTAAAAATATGGAATAAACTGTAAATCTAGTTGGATTCATTTGCTTTAAACCACAGTAAGCAGTTTCATATGTTTCCATATTAATATTAATAAATGAATATATATATACCGGGTTTTCCAATAAGAGGTGTTATTTTGATATTCAATCGTAAAAGATCAATGGTTTCGTTGCTTGTGTGTCACGTAGCGCCGTCTTGTTGAAAGTAAACGTTGTCCAGATCAATACCATCCAATTCCGGCCAAAAAAAATCATTAATCATCTCTCGATAGCGCAATCCATTCACCGTAACTGTTGCTCCAGCCTCATTTTCGAAAAAGTAAGGTCCAATGACTCCGCCGGACCATAAACCGTACCAAACAGTCACACGTTGAGGATAGAGAGGCTTTTCAACAATAACTCTTGGGTTTTCCGGGCCCCAGATGCGACAATTTTGCTTGTTGACGAAGCCACCGAGGTGGAAATGGGCCTCATCACTCAAGATGATTTGCATTTGATTCACTCAAGTGAATTTTAATAATTTCAATGCGTTGTTGAAGCGTGTATCGTTCCATTTTTATGAATGGCGTAGTTTCTACTTGTCAAATGTCAAAAAATGACAGCTTCAAAAGTAACATCTACCGAAATAGCAGGCTATTCAAAATAACACCTCTTATTGGAAAACCCTGTATGTACATATTTATCACTATTTGCTTGAGTGGTTAAATATATAGTTATATGGGCCCGTCAGCGTTTACTCAAATTTAAAAAAAAAAAGTATGGTTAAGGCACCTAAGGCCCGGTTGTTCCACCCTCTGCTCTCGGCATGTCAGCGTTTGATCAAATTGAAGTTTTTTTTTCTAGTTGGGTAAAAGAAAAATACAATGTTTTCACTCGACTAGAATGTTGAATTCTTACCCGGTATAATGGTGGTCGGTGCTGGTGGTATCCCCCCCCCGAGGGACATGGGAGTGACTAGGGCTGGAAGGGCGGGCACGGGCAGCCCCATGATAGGGTGACCCGCCCCCAAAGTGGTTAGGCCTACATCAAACATAATCAATTCATTAATTTAAAAAATATTGTGTTAATTCTAACTAATCGATTCACTTGATCATGCCACGCCTTCTTGACTCATAATTCACTGCAATGACATAATTTTCTTTTATATTGACCCATCTCTCCATTACTGTGCTGCTTTAGAACAGAGGTGGGAGTGCTGTATGTTCTACTAATATTCAAATATAAGGTGCTCAAAAAAAATTGTGTAATTGATTCTGTTGAATTTTGAAAAGAGAATACAGTGAAACTCTCTTTCAAAGAATTGGACAAAAAAAACTTAAGTGGAATCTAAATTTTTTTTAATTTCAAAGATAAAATTAATTTAATTTAAAATAGAACTACATTAAACTTTCATAATTTTTCATTGATCAAACACAATAGATTATGAAAATAAGTTTTTGCAAATATTGACACCTAAGACCACGGTAAGGCGAAGTTTTTTTTTTTTTTTTTTTTGTATTAGGCAATTCACCCTAAAGAGAGTGCTATGTGCCGTTAAAGTTAAGGGAGATGGTTATAATTTTATGGGAAATCTATACGGGAATAGGAAATCTCAAATATTGAAGTCATTCAAGTCTATGAACTTGTATAGAACTGAGAAAATGCGAGAATTGTTGAGAGAAAGTAAATAAGGAATACTAAGGGGAGATTGGTGGGTGATTTTTATAAGTAAACGATAAATGCCTTTGAAGGATGAATGATTTTTACAATTAAAGAAAACGTGATCAAGAGTCTCATTTTAAGTTAGAACCATATACAACTGAAGTGACGAACTACACTGCGACACATAACAACGATCAACTGTCAGACACAAACAAAATGGCGATTGCAAAAGATTCAAAGCGTAGTTAGAACCTTGTAAAATTAATGGAAGCTTCAAAAGCTAAACTTAGAAGTTCGTCATGCAAATAACTACAGAAATACAACTCAAATGATTTTGGCTATAGAAATTCTCTTGCATTCAACGGTAATTTAAAAAAAAAATGTCATTTAGAAATAAAGGTGACGATTTTGGATAACTTACCGAGAGCAGCAGCACTGGTGACCACGGGCTCCATGGCCTGTATTTTAGCCGTAGCGGTCGCGGCTGCCACGGCAGCAGCTAAAAATTGAATAACAATAAAAACATTTATTTATCAATAGATTATTATACATCACTCATTCTTACATCATATTTGGCTTCCCAACATGCACTAAAGGTCACTGCTTGACCGCGCTTTCCTGGACTAAAGTGCAGCTAATTTTCTAATCTCTAAAACTTTAAATAGTATGAAACCAAGTCGATATCCGCGTCTGTCTGTTTGTGCGCTTACTTCTTCTAAACTACGCAACGGATTTTGATAGGGTTTTTTTCGGAAAGTTTTATGCATATTGTATTTGTAGAAAGTAGAGAAAAGTCGATGTTTTGTAATCAAGTCGTAGAAATAATGTACTACGGAATTGTATACTCAAAAAAGTCCACTGATTACCCCCTAGCAATGCCGGATACACGTCCGGGCATACATAAATATATTTTATTTTATTTATTTATTTAACGCCCAGAGGGCTTTTACATGGTTGGTAGTATAATTTTAATTTGACAGATACTTTGAAACATAAAAAATAAGAATAAAATTACATTTGATAAAAGCTATGCAACAAGTCATACAAACACAAGAAACAAAAACAGAAAATTACAGCTATTTGTAGGTTTACATGATGTGTTTAGGAGTATTGTTGAAATAAATGTTTTAAATGATCCACAAAACTTGCCAAGTTGGTATTGAATATGTCAACATCACCCAAGTAATGATTTCCCATGGTGTGAAGTCGTTGTATCGGAGAGTGGGCAATGTAGTATATTCATGATAAATAATAAAAAATAAGTACACGGTTAATTATTAAGCACCCACCAACAAAGAATAACCATCGCTTTAGATAAAGGTGACTCGTCAATTTGTCAACGGTGAATCGTCACGATGGTCAACCGAGGAAAGTGAATTTTCTTCAAACTGAAGACATAAACTGATTTCATTGACCTGTCGGGGGTAACCTAGAGCAGGGGTTCCTAAAAGGTGATCCACGGAACCCTATGGTTCGGCAGCACGCATCAATATGCAGCAATACGCAATAGCTAGATTATTAATAAAACCATGAAAAAATTCCATTCTTATTCTTTCAAAATAATTAGTCTTTTTTTTAAGTCAAACACGAAACCCTAGAAAACAATTAGTTTAGGGCGATGCACTACGTTGTGTAATATTTTGAATCGAGCCGCCATCAATAACACTCCTTACGTAGATGGCGATAAGGCTTAAATTCCCGCTTAACACCATCCAGCTGTTTTAATTTAGGCTAAAAAAAAAACATGGCCAAAAAGTGCCTTTTATTTTATTTTGTGGATGTTCAGGCACAAATATTTAAATGTTTTTCGATCATTTTATAAAAAACTTAATTTGCCACATTATAACCACAATAAAACCATTACCGTAAGTAGGAGATTTTGAACTTTAAAGCAGTTTTCATAGGCCTATACATGATTTTTTTCCGGGCTAATAAAAAGACTTATCTAAAAAATACTCGATTATTTCAAAGGCCAAGATGTATTCTACTCGCAGTATTTAATTAAACCATCTGAAACATTTCTAGGCGACCAAATTTTCAAACCAAGAACACATGATTTTAAATTACCACGTAGTGCATCGCCTTAATAATAATGTTGGTTTGTTTGTAATTGCTAATTAACTTCATTTATAGGAGTTGAGGTTCCGCCAAAAGAAGATGGGAACCGTTGACCTGTAGGTGTACACTAGGGCAGGTCAGTACTTCGTCGGTTAAAATCTAGGTCTAAATGATTCATCATAAACTAGTGAAAAACATTAAAAATATATATTAGTGGCAGCGGAGTATTGGGTTACCTAGAGCCACGGCATTGCTGGCCACAGCGTCCATGGCTTGGATCTTTGCGGTGGCAGCTGCAGCAGCGACTGCGGCCGCAGTGGGCATCATGGAGTTGGTGGCGGGGCCCATCAGTGCATTTGGCGGCGTTATCGCACGACCCACTCTGCAATGAAGAAGTAAAAAGTGTATTAATTGTTTAAGTAAAGAGAAAAGTGACAAGTGAACAGTACGATAAGTGACTAGTGAAGCCTACCTCAGGTATTGTCCTCCCAGGTCAAACAGGTTCATGCTGGCGATAGCTTCCAGCGCCGACTGCAGGGTCTCATACTCAATGAAGCCGTAGCCCTTGTGTTTGTGCGCAGACGCTCCGTACGCCAGCTTGCAGTACGTGATGGGCCCAAACGCCTCAAAAACGCTGTGGAAACAAAACAAAACATACTAATTAGCAGTTACAAACACGGGAGCGGCAATATTGTCAATTCCAACAACCCCACCACATACAGCAAAACCTCGAATTGCGACAAAAACACGAAGCGCAACTGTCCAATAACACGCACTAAGCACAGACGAGATTAGAACTGTGCTAGAAAACAGATTATGAAAAAATCAAGCTGCCAGTCGGACCGAAGAAAAGGATTAGAGCAAGATGGAAAGATGCCTCTTTTAAGACTCCCTTTATATGTGTACAGTAGAACCTCGTTAATTTGAATCCACGGGTCATCAAAAATCAAATTTCCAATTAACGAATTCCCACGTAAAACGAAATTTTATAAAAATTTTTTTAAAAAAAAGATGCCGAAAATCGAGTTCATCAGCCGCCCCTTCAGATTCGGGTAGTGGAGTACATTCGTAATAATACGAATTATTTCTGCGTAAATTGAATTTTCGCAGCCAATTACCTGCGGTCGTTCCTTCAAGGTCAGTTATTCAAAGTAAATTCGTAAAAATAATACACATTTTCGCATAAATCAAATTTTTCCTTTAAATTCAGATAAGTGATTCGAGAAGTGCAAAGTTATTTTTCCATGGGGCAGTGGCCTCAGATCTTATCAGCTATACAGTGTCCACCACTGCTGGGCGCGGCGGAGATCTGCCGCGAGGCGTCTCACGCAGCGCCACATCTCGGAGACGTAAAAATTGTCATCGTCGGCCTCTGCATACAAAACTATTTGAAAAGGGTAATAGGTCAAAAAGTAAATTCGAGGTGGTTTTTGTTTTTATGGCAAGTTCAGTGTTCAGTCTCACTTAACAAATTGGAGTGCCGCTGCAAAATATTTGTGGTGCCATCTGATTCTATTTTCGTCATAACTTACTTGTTTTTTTGCAAAATTAAATTTTTGTAAATTGTAGAATCTTACCAGATAATGTATTTACATATTTATAGAAATAGTATGTAATCTACCGTATGTATTTTCCTCAGAATAATAATATATTTAGAGAAATGATTTTTTAAATGCATCCTTAAGGTGGTTTAACCAGCGGACGAGAATTCAAATTTCGTTAAAAGACGGTTTCGCGATCGGACGTTTTTTTAGACCGAGACAGAAATACCGAATTCATTCCGCTGCAAGCCGTCCACTCGCGCGGCTGTGAAAACTACAGCATGGTTCCGATGAAATAACAATTATTGTTGTTAAATTCTTGGTTGTAGCTTTCTTCCTAATAAGTAGTTACATATTTGTAAATTATACGTCGGAGTGCGTAAACATAAATAAATACAAATGCAGTTTGTTGACATGGTAGATATAAAATATGTAGGTATATGAATATACATTTAAAAAAAATTTCAAATATTTGTTTAATTTGTTTTTTTTTTAATATTTTACACGAGTTTTCCAAAGGTGAGTACAAATCTTTTGTTTTACTTATTTATTCGTTTGTCCGAAAGGTATTACCGGTAAGTTTTATTTCTAATACTTATCTTTAAAGTATTACTTGATTTGATATTTATGACATTGAAAAGAGGGTTTATTCCTTACAACTGAAGTAATACATATATTAAAACTAGGTTTTATTTCCAACTATATTCTACGGTACCTACCTGCATATGTAGTTATGTGATTGCATAAAATTGTATCGCTTTCATGTATTTGTTTTCATGATTAACGGAGCGACCTGACTCGTCTAATTTTCGAAATGTAATTAAATTCACGAGTAAATTTCGATTGAAACATTATAGGTTAGTATGTCAAAAATAACCTTTTTTTTTCCTAAAACAAGAAGGTCAATTCACAATATGACATTATGAAACTGACAAAAAGTAACACAAAAAATATTAAATATGTTGAATTATACCAATGTAATAGTGAATTGGACAATAAAAGAGAAATTATGAACAAAAAAATGATTTGAATCGCACATCACGAATCGAAATTCATTTGGTTCGTGTCACTTTTTGACTACCAATCACAAACAGTTTCACGTACTTTGGCATAAGTTTTAACATTTATACATGAAAAAACGATGGCAGACATAAACTCCTGTCCATAGTTGATTCTTTTCCCTAGAAATTAAACAACACAAAATTATCGCCAAATGTTATAAAAAATATGTGCTTATTCTGACTGATTCTTTCGAACGACTCTGTACCATTTAAGTACGTACAATGTACACGGATAATTAAATATCACTAACCTTTATTTTTTCTGAAAATATATCTCCCACGTACGTTTTTGATGTCGTAATTTGTGCTATCTAATAAAACTTTTTTTCGAGGGTATTTTCCTCCTCATTTTTAAGCGAGGAATTTCTTTAAAATGTTATCAAGTAGACTGGCGTGGAATAGACGTCCGCTCACCGCCCTGTCGCAGCGGGGAATGATAAAATTTCGGCTTGCGCCGGGGTAATAACAAACAACAAACGCGAATCGAAATTAATTACTATTATATATATTAAGAATATATTTTTTGGTCATAAATTATTTCTAATGTTTCAATAATGTCTTGGTAAATTATTTTTCTAAAAAAATCTGAACTATACCAATTTGTAAGACCATAAATAAATAGTCCAATTGAGGGATTTTCGTCACAAAACGCGTGCTCGGATTTATTTATTAGTAATTTTATTTGAAATAAAAACAAAATTCTTATACATACATATGATAGATAATTTATTGATTGTTTATACTGTATTATTATATGATTTGAAATATTTGTTGTATAATACAACTTCACATTTGAAAATGCAACAAATCTGCGCATCGTCCAACGGTAACACTTTATTATGATATGAAAATAATATTATTTTTCAAAATTTTACATCTTACTTTACAAGATAAAATAACGATCTTTCGAAATCAATTTGTGTTTTTTTCAAGAAAAGTGTCCATACGTCTAAAAGTGGCCTCAAAAATGCCAAATTTCAGGTCAAGTCTACCTATTTCGCCTTAAGCTGGGTCCAGACATGTTCTTTTGTCCGTACCGTACCTCCGTTTCGTACCAGCGTCGCGATCCAAAAACTCTGGACGCATCATCTTTTGTCCGTACCGTACCTCCGTTTCGTATCCGCGTCGCGATCAAGAGCCCGTATCTCCGTGGCCCTATATCCATCGATAATCTTCACAATATTATAGTTATCCCACTGCATTTTTCACGCTGATTCGGGTAGTGACAGAGAACACGACCAATGCACGCCGCGAACACGTCCAGACTGGCGCAGACCCGTACCGTATCGCCTTTGAACGGGTCGAAAAACCGACTCGCGATGGATCGGAGCGTACCTCTATCCGTATCAAGACGCCGTACCACCGTACCGTACCGAACGGGCGTCCAAACTAGCGTTCTTGATCGCGACGCTGATACGAAACGGAGGTACGGTACGGAGAAAAGAACATGTCTGGACCCAGCTTTAAGGATACCCTTGCTTTTGAGAGGTTAAGCGGTCAGTTTCACATAAACAGTCAGTCTCACTTCAACCATTTCAATAAAGTGGTAAGAATCATATAACCAGCCGTCTCAACTAAGTGATAAGTTTCTCTTAAGTAGTCTAACTCGCATAAGAGGACAGATATCTCACATTAAGTGGTCAAACATCTCACTTAAGTGGTCACACGTCTCACTTAAGTGGTCAAAAGTCTGACTTAAGTGGTCAAACGTCTCACATATGTGGTCAAAAGTCTCACTTAAGTGGTCAAACGTCTCACTTAAGTGTTAAAACATCTGAATTAAGCCTCATGTAAGTGATAAAATTTCTATCATACTACTTAAAATAAGACATAATAATCAGATATCTCACATACGTAACTAAATGTCTAAGTGATCAAACGTCTTACTTGAGTGGTCAGGTGCGAGCGGATAAGAACGAACATGAGTGACAATCTCGGCGAGGTCAACATAAATACTCGCTAACATTTTTTTCAGGAGTGGGTAGGAATTTGGGGTCAATGCGTCCAGGAGTGACGGCAAGGCGATGGGTCGAGAGAATCCGACTGGAGAAGTCAAAAGGTATCCCTCAACCAGTCTCTCCAGATCCCGCCTGCCACGCAGCAGGTGGAACGCATCCGCCGCCAAGACCTAGACAAACCTCACCACCATGAACCCGGGCCCCCCTGACAACTCTCCGGTCATAGCAAACCACCCGGGGTGACCCATGGCAAGGGTGTTGGTTATCAAATAAACGGTTCCCAAAATGAAACCTGCTGTATTTGCTCCTATCTGTCATAATATGATATGGGTACGGTACTATTGACTGAAGCTGACCTTTTGATGTCATCCTCAGTGAGGTCGGCGTGAATGCTGGCAATGTAGATCCTGTTGTAGCTCTTGGCCTCCTCCTGGATCTCATCGATGACGGCCTGCGCCTGGGGCATGTTGGAAGGTCTGCCAACCACCTTTATGTTCCTGGAATCACCACAATACATTTTCAGTGAATCTTCTATATATATTGTATTTGAAGGATCCTAATGAAATCAACTATAAAAGTGGGAATATACAAAAAAAAAAAAGCTATGTTCATAATTAAACCCTTGTGCTAATTTGTTCAGTTTTGTGAACAAACAGCGATTCTGCCGAGGTAAGTAAAAACAAAGTGACTTCCTTGAAAGTTTCAAAGGCTTTCCTCGAAAGTGACTTCCTTGACGGCCACCGTGGTCGAGGGATAAAGCACGGCATGCGCAAGTAAATTTCATTTGATTAATTTTTGTATTTAACAATTTACTAATTTAAAATAATATTCCCCAGTTCCAGAGTGGAAGATACTCTCAGTATCGCCCCGGCGTAAGACGACCATTCAGAATTGAAACGTTGCTTGAAATGGCTTTGGATGCCATAGTCTCACTGGCTCCAGACAGTTGAGAACAGTTCACTGTACAAAATACTTTCAGTACCGCTCTGGTAGCTGGGCACTTCACAACCTTCCTCTATCCCATCTCCACTATCTTAAGCCACATAACATACACCAAATAAGGTGTACACCATGGTTGCACTAGTAACAAGCAATTGGTATCTGAACTCTCGTGTTCTGCTCGTTTCGGCTTACTTGCTCGCAGTAGAAACAGAATGCGCTTGCTCATCGTATTGTTCCTGCTGAATATGCGGAAATACTTAATTTTTTGACGTTAGAAATAATCATTTATTTCCAGTGTGCCTCAAATATTTATACTAGAATCCATTAAAAAATAGCCAAAATGAATAATTCATTTTTCACATACAATATTTAATATAATATTTATTAACAATATAGTTAAACTTTAAGAAATATTTCTTGTTTTTTTTATTATATGCACGAGATAAAAGTGAAGGTACAGTTTTCTTACAAATTCCCCAAACAAAACTAATGTGTTTTCAAAATATCGAATTCTCTCATTTTTTCTATGATTGGAGTAAAAATTTAAGGCGATGCCATACGTAGTAATGCAAAATCATGTGTTTTTGGTTTGAAAATTTGGTCGCCTAGAAATGTTTCAGATGCTTTAATTAAATACTGCGAGTAGAATACATCTTGGCCTTTGAAATAATCGAGTATTTTTTAGATAAGTCTTTTTATAAGCCCAGAAAAAAATAATGTCTAAGGCCTATGAAAACTGTTTCAAAGTTCAAAATCTCCTACTTACGAACCAATTTTCGGTTTTGATTTTATTGTATTATGTGGCAAATTGAGTTCATTAGCTCAGTGGTAAAGAGCGGTGCCCCCGCAAGGCAAGGGTCCTGGGTTCGAGTCCTAGATGTGACCGTATCCTTTTCTGATTTTTCTGTTTCAGATTTTCGTTTAGAAATCGCTAATATTGTCTTCAATAATTAAATATTACAATTTGAGGTTTTACTCAATAAAGTTATTCCAAAAAATAAATAAATTTAAATAATAATAAACAGACAGATTGATTGACTGACCTGCCGCCAATCATGACTCCGTTCATTTGCTCCAACGACAGCTGTGCAGCCTCCGGTATCTCATACTCCACGAAGGCGAATCCCTTGTGCTTCTGCGTGACGGGGTCCCATGACATGTTGATTGACTTGATCGGCCCAAACGGCAGGAAGGACTGGCGGATTGTGTCTTCCTTCAGCTCGAAGGAGATGCTTCCCACGTAGACCCTAAACAAAAACACAAACCATAATATAACCACTCGAGCGATTCGGTTTTAATTCGGCCGCGCTCGTTCCCATCATACCTTTAACCTTTCCTTATCTGTGATGTGTATTTACTACACATTGCTTCTAATAACTTTAATAACTCTATAAATACAATAAATTCTGGGTTCAGATTTTAGGTATTCCTCCGTTATACATTTATGCACTGAATTAAAAAACAATATTTTACATAGTTTTCAAATTTAATTAAAAATCAGAGATTTTTGTTAAAAATCGGAAAGAAATACACCAATACAATCAACCGTGTGACACTGCTACGCGAAGAGTGTGAGGAAATGACACGCTATTGATGTCCCGCTTTAGTTCGCTATGCGGGATCATGAGAAATCCACACGTCCGCAGTCGTATTTTGATTTAGACCATCGATACCTACGACCGCATAGCTGTGTGTGTGCCAGCCGTCAGTCAGTCGGTCGCGGACCGTCGTAAGATGTGGACCCCTCGCACGTTTTTTTAGCATCTGCCGATGGTTTTTTGATGTTTTCAGCAATTAAATTACAATTATTATCACTTTTGATATAAAATATAATAAACATTTAAAAATGCAAATTAACTATGAATATTCATATTTTTCCGATATTAAATCGCTTATTTTGAGATGTGTATGGCGGTACCCTTGGCCTGTTGGTTGGTTTGTTGGGTTGGGTTAGGTTAGGTGTGGGTACCTGCACATGAGAGCGAGTGCCTGCTGGCGCTGCACCTGCGTCCGCTGGCTGGCCATTTGCTGCTGCTGGTGCGCCAGAGTCTGCTTCATGAGCACCATCTTGATGCTCTGTTCCATGGCGTACTTCTTGGCGCGCGCCACGCAGTCCGCCTGCTCGGCGCCCAGCCGCGGCAAGGACCCACCCAGGATAGCCGGCAGCGTGGCACACTTGGCTCCTGGACCTATACAACAGACACAACATATAGATTATATGATAATACCCAAATTTATTAGTCTAATTTATCACTAAACAAATAAAAAAGATTGTTACTGAAGCAGTTCAGTTATGTATAGTACTAAACAAATACAAAAGATTGTTACTGAGGCAGTTCAGTTATGTATAGTACTAAACAAATACAAAAGATTGTTACTGAGGCAGTTCAGTTATGTATAGTACTAAACAAATACAAAAGATTGTTACCGAGGCAGTTCAGTTATGTATAGTACTAAACAAATACAAAAGATTGTTACTGAGGCAGTTCAGTTATGTGTAGTACTAAACAAATACAAGAGATTGTTACTGAAGCAGTTCAGTTTTTTATAGTACTTAACAAAAACAAAAGATTGTTACTGAAGCAGTTTAGTTATGTATAGTACTGAAAATTTTTTACTATTCCTATGTAAATGCCCCGATAAAAGTGGTTAATAAATAAAATAAATTGTTATAAAAATAAGCAGAAAGTGGCTCCATAGAGACTCGAGTAAATCTGGCTTCCAAGAAACCGGACATCTTATATAGGGCTAGCAGATTCTTCAATGGTGACCGGTAACTAATGCACCAAAGCAATGTGGTCATGTTGAACAAGCAGCATTGTTCCCCAGTGCACTTGCATGAAACTAGGCGGAAACGAGCGGAACACCCGTTCACAGTTGACGTTGGCTTCATGAGGCGGGCAGCTTCTTCGACTCGTTTTTGTCTAAGTCGGCTCGCATGTGGAACCAGCTACCGGCATCTGTTTTTCCTCCTTCATATAATCCGGGCCTCTTCAAGACTCGCATTAATAAATCCCTTCCTACTGCCCCTAACTTAACCAGACTCACAACGCTACCCAACTGGGTGGCGATATAGGTCCCTGTCTTTATGTCTCATAAGAGGCATAATACGGGTATGTGCCTAGTGTGGTGGGGGAAAAGCATTTAAAAAAAATCTATGTACAATAACTTATATTAAAAATAAAAAAATTATATTATGAATAATTTATTTAAAACAAAAAACCCATTATTCATGCAACATTTATTATAAATATGTCACGCGCCCAACGTAGGCAATTAACTCGGTATCGGTGTAAAGGTTGCTGGTGCTGTACTGGTCCGCGCCGGGTCGCTTTAAATAACTCGGCTGACGATGATGGAAGGTTTGCAAGACTACCGGTAAACTGACAACCCTCACATAATCCAGATTGTTATAAAACCCTTCTACACTCATCCCGACAGAATATATTGCGTGAACAGTTCGCAAATGATTCTTTTTATCTCATTTCTGCAAATGTTTTACGAAATGTTATTCTCAAATAACCCGTCTAATTGATGCTAATAACCTGTCTAATTGAAGCCTAACTAAGCGAATGATATTTTTCTTTCATTTAAAACATGCGCTTTGTATTTACCTTTAAAAATCCCACCATCAACGTGTCAGCGCAGCTTTATACAGTCATTTCGCAAAATATGACGGTCTTTTTAACGGCATAGCTTTGAAAGCCTGTAACTTTTAACATATCGGGAAGACTATAACCGTTTTGATATCAATCGAGAGAAGAAGAACGAATCTACAATAAAAAATAGTTTTCATATCTCGCATGAAGTTTAAAAAAACTTTTTTCATATTGTCTCTTTTTTATCTATGAAAAACAAATATTACCTTTGTAAACTTACATCGAAGATATTGCAATTACGGTAAATTCTTAGCAAAAATTCTTGGTAAAATGTGGAGCAATTAAGCGGTTAAGATACAGTGGCCTCAGATCTTATCAGCTATATGGTGTCCGCCAATGCTGGGCGCCGCGGAGATCTGCCGCCAAGCGTCTCACGCAGCGCCACCATTCGGAGTTGTAAAGGTTGTCATCACTGGCCCTTAACATGTACTTCGTAGAATTTAACCGCTCAGGCCACTGGCATAGTGACCGTTATATTTCTTAAAGACGCTGTCAGATGGTGGGAGAATTTTTTTGTATTTACGCTTCGCAAAAAAAATCCAAACAAGGGAATTTTTTTGTAAAGCATCAGAAATTTTACGTATTTTCGTCAAAAGACTGATCTAAAATTACTGATAACAAAAAAAAAACATTTTATTCGATAAATGTATTATAAACATTACTGTCACCTCACTTTTACGTGTTTCATGTAAAAATAATTAATAAAAAATTAAGTTTCATATTTTCCTCAAATTGCGGTCGGAACATTCAGTTTCATAGAGGTGTCCATTTCAATTATTTTGTGGTTAACTTCTAGATTTGAATATAAAGCGTTTTTTTCTCTCTTTCTAACACCATTTAAATCATATTTCTCACCATGACAGTAAGGGAGATACAACGACTTCTATGAGAGCATATGAGCTGTTCCCAAAACTGAACAAATTGACTATAGCTGTTAATTCCCAAAACTGAACAAATTGACTATAGCTCTTTGTTCCCAAAACTGAACAAATTGACTACAGCTGTTTGTTCCCAAAACTGAACAAATTGACTATAGCTCTTTGTTCCCAAAACTGAACAAATTGACTACAGCTGTTTGTTCCCAAAACTGAACAAATTGACTACAGCTGTTTGTTCCCAAAACTGAACATATTGACTATAGCTGTTTGTTCCCAAATATGAACAAATTGACTATAGCTGTCGATTGACAAAACTGAACAAATTGACTATAGCTGTTTATTCCCAAAACTGAACACATTGACTGTAGCTGTTTATTCCCAAAACTAAGCAAATTGACTATAGCTGTTAGTTCCCAAAACTGAACAAATTAGTCTGAGGGTTAAAAGATTAGAGTTTAAAAATGTTATTCACTGAAAATCTGAAAACTATCTATATACAAGGTGTCTGGAAACTCATTCTACAAACAGTTAACTGGTGAATCCACATATTATTTAATCTGATTCCTGCTTGTACTATGAATTTCGAGATACTGTATATAATTAATTTACAGATAAATCGATACATTTATAGAACTACTTGTAGCAGCAGTCTACAGAGTGATGTTTTTGAGCGCTTCTGATGTAAAAATTTACAGTAAATATGTTTAATAATAACTTACCTGTGAAGACATCTCCGACCTGCTGCAAGTCATAAATGGGAGTCGCCAGAAACGTCACGGCATCAGCACCTAAAACAATCAGACGCGGTTATAGCGGGCGGTAACACAGGCGGCCGGTTCACACGCACCATCACAGAGCATGGCGGCGACGCTCTCCCCGCGCACACACGCTCCACTCACTTTCGCGGCAAAAGATCGAAGCGATAATAATCAACACTTTAAAATATAATTTTCCCAAATTACTACGATCAAACGTTGACGGGCTGACAAACGCTGGTTAATGGAGGCATCGATCAGCTGACAATTGCATTAAATAGATATTTTTATTCGAACAGTGACTTCTGGTTCCAGAGCCAAGGAGCATATTGATCTGCCACAAGTGACATTAAGTAATATCACCCTAATAAAAGACCAATCAGAACTGTGAAAAACACTACTATAACAGCTTAAACTATGTCATTAGATCACCAACTCGAAAATTGACAAAACATAAAAAATAATTATTTATCGAAATAGTCCGTCCGAAAATTTTAAGAGATATGTCGAACGAACTGAAAAATTTGCAATCAAAATACCGAAATAACAGGTTTTACGAAAAAGAAATAGAAAAATTAATTCGACGTTCAAGAGCGTGCGTGCGTAATACGCAACATATTTAACATTGCGTTGGAGAGCGCCGCTGCCGTGCATATTCATTCGTCTAGTACATTTTTTGCAAAGTTATGGCGCGGCGTAATCCCGCCTCGGTCCTCGTCCCGCCGCAAAGCGCCTCGGACTGCTCTGCCGCCAGCTGCCTACTAACACAAAAGCAAAACGAAGAAGAGACGTGAGTAATTTCAGGCAAAATGAACGCATTGACGTGAAATTGATAAAATGACGCTTTTCTTCACTTTTGAAAAAGGTGGGTGATTCGCTCTAAATATACCAATATAAGTGTGTTATGTCGTTGTGTTTGTGTCTATGTATTTTTATTACATGGTGTTTTTTTTGTTCAGTTTCAGTCTGTATTTGGTGTCAGTATATTTTATATTTCGGATGTTGAAATAATAGTCAATAACTTGTGGTGTGAGAATAAATGCGAAATCCAACCCTACAAAACAAATGGCCAAGGTCATAGTATGAATTACACATCAATGTTTTTTTTTCTTAATAATCACATACATACAAAATAATTTGTAACATACATATTAATCAATTGCAAAAATAACCTCCCAAGTGACACAATTTCAAAACAAGAATTAATGATAACAAATTAAAATACAGATTTTACTGCAAAATTTTCATCACAGTTTTAACCGGTTTTGTGGAGATCAAGAGAATAAATTTTAAATTAGCTTTGAAAAATATTGTATAGATGTCACTGACGGTGTAAATTTCAAATTATCAACTCCATATTGTATAGATGTCACTGACGGTGTAAATTTCAAATTATCAACTCCATATTGTATAGATGTCACTGACGGTGTAAATTTCAAATTATTAACTCTATATTGTATAGATGTCACTGACGGTGTAAATTTCATATTATTAACTCTATATTGTATAGATGTCACTGACGGTGTAAATTTCAAATTATTAACTCTATATTGTATAGATGTCACTGACGGTGTAAATTTCAAATTATTAACTCTATATTGTATAGATGTCACTGACGGTGTAAATTTCATAATATTAACTCTATATTGTATAGATGTCACTGACGGTGTAAATTTCATATTATCAACTCTATATTGTATAGATGTCACTGACGGTGTAAATTTCATATTATTAACTCTATATTGTGTGATTTAAAAATCTTAAAATAACAATCAAATACAATTCCTGAAACAGAAAACAGAAACAGAGAACAGTTAAGAGAACAAGAGCGCATTATTTTGACACTGGCATATTAAAAATAACCTTTTTATGAACTACCATTTTTGTAAAAATGATTGAAAAAATCAAATCGCAAAACGAAACAGATGTATTTTTCATATAATTTATTGTAAGATCCCCGAAGGTCTAGCACGGACGATCGATAAAGAATAATGTCAATATGATGTTGACGAAATAGTCATCTATGGTCAGTTAGCGGTCAGAATATGTCAGTTGACAATGTCGCTACTTTCAGCGCGGCCTCCAGGGTGTCAGATGAGCTGTCAATATGCACGACTTTTTGGATAATGTCGTTCGTTATGCAAAATAACTGGCTCATTAATGAATGGGGTTGAACTAACTAAGCTATTAGAACTGAAAGAAATCATATGCACGATCCAAAGAATTAATTAATTCAGCAAAGATGCGGTCAATTGATTCAGTTCCAGATTCAAACAAAATATCTTAATTATGGCTAATGAACTCATGCACAAATGAACTCTCTTTTTAGTGTCAAAAGGTACATGTGGATTGTCAATATATATTAAAGTTAATAATTCAATTTATTAGTATTTTTAACTTTTACATTTAGAAATGTCAATTCGCAGTGAGATGCGCCAGTGTTGCCAGAGTGTATCGATTTCTGATCTTTCGCATTATCAACAACAGTCTGGGTATGTGACTAACAGTGTGACCGTACTCGAGAAATTGGGCCTATCAATCTAATATTCTAAAGTTAATGATTTCACTGTGCTTAGACCTCCTGAGGCATAATATTGTGTTTTAAACATGTATGACTGTTTTGCAAATAATGGAAGGATAATAGAAGCGTAACGAAGGAGATTACAAAATGGACATGTCGAGTGGATGAACAGAAAAAGGAGTGTAAGGTGAGAATACATGAGAACCCCTCCATAGAAACGGGTTAGTTAGTTAGTCAGTAATGGGCTCTTAGATGGTGGAAAAAGGGGATACCTGAAATGTTATGGTAATGGGTTCGTAGATGGTGGAAAAAAGGGATACCCGAAATGATCAAATACTTTGTTTGAATGTGACAAATATTTCAAAAGGCTATTTTTAACATGCCATTGTCTTTGATTCGACTAATTCTAGAACAAATTGTAAGAAAACCTGAAACAAAAAGCAGAAACAAACAGACAAAATATTAATAACATCTGAAATAGAAAAAAATCGTAATTTATATTTAAAGAGTAGCGGTGGAAGTTCATTCCCGTCGTCACTTGGCGCCGAGCCGCGACCCGCTACTATTTCCGGACATGACAGAAGTCGCACGCAAAATGCTGGAAACAATAAATAAAATTACGTTTGTCTAGAGGCAGAATCTAAAATCGATTGCGATTACTTCAAACGGTCTGTTTTAAAAAACACAATGCATAGTAAATTTTTGGATGATATTTGATTGTCAATGAGTTTTTTACAAGGGCAAATATCGCTTAAAATAACTAACGTAACCTAACCCAACCTTCGTCTTTCTCCTCACATATTCTTCAGTCTCACAACATTACAGATGCCATTAAAATGCCTGGTAACTTTAGAAGTAAGAAGTGTGCATAAAAGGCCACACAAATCTGTCTCACACTCTTTGCTTCATTCGTACATCGTCTCATAAAAACACTCGAGTACCGGAATTTCAAACTATGGTCCAAACATTCGCATGACAAATCGATATAGTCTTACTAAAAAACGTGGTGAAAATTTTATTCAATTGATAAATGACCTTGTATGTGAAAACCCTACAATTAGAAACGTTAAATAGAAACATAGAATTTTTCCGAGGTATTTTAAATGTTCTATTTGTATCTTCATTTTAAATATGTCGTTAAAACAAATACCATTTAGGAAACTAGATAAAATTACCTTTTAGAATTTTGTATTTAAAATATATGTACTTACATATTTAACCCTAGATAACTAATTGCTCATCGAGGCAACGACGCGCTACTCGGCGAAATTCGAAATCACCTACTTCCCCCCGCTCCCCGACCTTGACTCTTTCATTACCTTCCTAATTTGAGTAAACAGTGCAGCACGTGACGCGATTGCGGCCACACGCATACTAGGACGTGCCCTATGACCATCTCGTCGTCCGCAGGACGAAACTTTAGATATAACAACAATTTTTATTGTTAAGGTACGTACATTCATATATTCTTATATTTATTGTTAATGTTGGCGAATCTTCTACAATAGAAGCTCCGGTTTCATCTACGTCAAATGTGCCTAAAATTAGCTACCTGTGTCCATCCAAGGCCCGGAGGATGACCAAACACCGTTGCACCAGATGTAGAAAGGCTATTTGTGGTCCACATAATGTTGACATGTGTGGTCACTGTGTAGACTGATATTAATTTGTTCATTATAAACCTTACTTTTGTGCCATATAACAAGTTCCTATCTTAATTAAATGATTTATTTCTAGTGTTTTATTGCGTAGTCCACTCGACGAGTGTAGTTACAATGAAACAATGAAAACAGTTAAGTTATCTAGGGTTAAAAACTACAACATTTTAATTTCAAACACAACACATTTTCGACTATCTAGTAAATAAGTGGAATATTTTTTAACTAATCTAAAAAATTTTGAAAAGTGATTTCGAATTTCGTTATCTGTCTATATAAATAAAAATGTTAATGTTCGTTTGTTCAAAATCTTAAATCTCCGAAAGATCTCCACCGATTGCTTTGAAATTTTGACACAACGTTGCATTCGAATGCGCGTGTGTTTTTATATACCTATATTATATAGATGTCAACTGTGACAGGTAAAGGGTGATGTTTTCTCTTTCTAGCACCATTTAAATCATATTCTTCACCACAGCAATAATGGAAACACAACGATTTCTGTGTTGAGAAACCAAAAGATTTGTTCCCAAAAGAGAAAAAATTTGCAATATACAGGATATAACGGACATATTTAAGAAGCTATAATTAAAAACCTAAAAATGGATTGATTTTGAACCACAGTTGTATGAAATTACGGTATTCGATTCATTTGATCGTGCCTCGTCTTCCACGGACCTCCGTGACTAATTCTTCCATTCAATTTACATACACTTCCACACATACACCTCAGGGATCTCATTTGTATAGCATTCAGTCTTCTCTGCCATACAACGTGAATATATTATATACACACATGATTTTACATTGTCGCAGTATATATATATATATATAATATTCGAATTTCAAAATATTTATTAACATGTATAGCGAAATCAAAATGGCGGCCAGCGATGGATTCCAAGATGGCGACCGTTGGTTTCCGCTTCACCAGACGACGGTAGCTAGAACAGCGCAAGCAAACGGGGAAGACATAACTACATTAATACCAGTAATTAAAGATGTATGAATGCGGATGAACACTTTGCCCGTTACAACGGACAATAAACAAACAAACACTCCTTAATTTGATGCATTGAATATGACAACTTTTGTTGGCAATATTATTCGATTAAATGAACACCAAAATTTCATATTTTTTCACCAAATTTCATACAATAATTCAAGTATGCGGGTACCTAGATAGTATTACCTATAACGTAGCAGCAGAAAGTGCCGTTACAAAAATATAAAGATTTTCCAGATAAAAATGTATAAAAATGTATAGATAGATTTTTCACAAAAACGAAGCTAAGACGGCCTCAACGGTCGAGGGGTAAGACTCTCGACTAACTAGCCAGAGGTCACGGGTTCAAATCCCGACGTGCGCAACTAAATATTCTTTGATTCATTTACGTTATTTCACAATTTACTCATTTGAAATAATTGTGAGGTGCAGGGTTTTCCAATAAGAGGTGTTATTTTGATATTCAATCGTAAAAGATCAATGGTTTCGTTGCTTGTGTGTCACGTAGCGCCGTCTTGTTGAAAGTAAACGTTGTCCAGATCAATACCATCCAATTCCGGCCATAAAAAAATCATTAATCATCTCTCGATAGCGCAAGCCATTCACCGTAACTGTTGCTCCAGCCTCATTTTCGAAAAAGTAAGGTCCAATGACTCCGCCGGACCATAAACCGCACCAAACAGTCACACGTTGAGGATAGAGAGGCTTTTCAACAATAACTCTTGGGCTTTCCGAGCCCCACATGCGACAATTTTGCTTGTTGACGAAGCCACCGAGGTGGAAATGGGCCTCATCACTCAAGATGATTTGCATTTGATTCACTCAAGTGAATTTTAATAATTTCAATGCGTTGTTGAAGCGTGTATCGTTCCATTTTTATTAATGGCGTAGTTTCTACTTGTCAAATGCCAAAAAATGACGGCTTCAAAAGTAACATCTACCGAAATAGCGGGCTATTAAAAATAACACCTCTTATTGGAAAACCCTGTATTATAACTATATATATATAGGATAGGTTAATTTCATTCCTTCAATATAACTAAATATTAAGGAAGGATTACTTCACAGAATTTGAACAAATCATCAAATTTCAAAGTCGATTTTGACGCACTGTGTAGGTTCTATCCAAATTCCGTTATCATTTCAGTTTCGTTAAGTAACTGGCCAATAATGATATAATAATAGAACACGAATAGAACCTAGAACTTGAAAATCAACCAGTCCTAACAGTAAAACAAATTGATTACGTATTTATTTATTCGTATTATCGAGACGATTATTTTTAGTCTGTATTTCAAATCTGTTAACGCACTTTATACAGGCAAAAACAAGGGTCCCATTTGAGAAAATAGATTTTGTTTAAAACAACTTTGAAAATAATACATATATTTTAATTGAATATTTTGCATAGTACTCGACACACCCCAACTACAAAATTATTGCCCGAAATTAAAGCCTATTTTTGTAATTCGACTCCGTAAACTTAGTTAAAGTCAGTGTTGGACCATTTATTGATATTTTATATTTAAAAATCTCCGGTATTACCCGTTCTACGGGTTTAATATAATTTCCATTTGATAAAATATTCTTCCATGCAAAAGACAAGAAATAGAAGAAGGGAACGACTTGGTTCACATTTTTAAATAAACATACATATAGTTGAAAACCGCACAAAGAGATTGACATTCATATAAAATTGCCAGAGCAAAAGGTAGAACTACCCATAAATAAACCACTCACTAGATCGGGTGTGATTTGAAATGTTCACGGCCAAAAGTGTTATAGTGATTTGTTTTTGGGGTATTATGCCATGTTGCGCTACTTCCTTCTTTGGCCAACGTTTCGGCCTAAGGCCTGCAAAAATTTCTTCTGGAAACAGATGGAGTTGTTTACAAACTCAGCTGTTCCGGATGTGACAAGGTCTATGTAGGTCACACATAACGGACAATCTCCAAGAGTATATCTGAACACTTCATGTAAACTCGGCCACCCTGACAAATCGGCAATTGCCGAGCATTTAATTGAAACCGGACATTGCTTTGGATTTGTTCCTAAAGTCCCGGGGAGACCCAAAACATATAGAGCACGACTGATTATGGAGGAATATATATATCTGTACACTTCAGAGAATGTAAACTCGGCCACCCTGACAAATCGGCAATTGCCGAGAATTTAATTGATACCAGACATTGTTTTGGATTTGTTCCTGAAGTCCTGGGGAGACCCAAAACATATAGAGCAAGACTGATTATGGATGAAATTCATAAAAATCCCGTAAATATTAATAGAGACGATGGAGATAAACTCAGTAGTTCTTGGTATCCGGTAATTGACGGCTACACCAGAATTAAACGCAGAAAACCATTTTAAAATTATGTTAATTTCAGCTTAGAAGGTTCGAGCTGGCAACACGGTATCGCATCTTTATACATAAGCACACACTTCATGACAACCTCAGATTACACATCTGCCCTGATGATGGGCACTGCAATGCCATCCGAAACATTGGCTAAAGAAGAAGGTAGCGCAACACGGCATAATACCCCAAAAACAAATCACTATAACACTCACTACATCGATATCTTCGGGCTTTTGTATGAAACAGATTTGAAACAAACTCATTCGGTTCCTACTTATTATACCATACACCAATGAAAAACTCTGAAAGTTTGTTCCATAGACTTTCAGAGTTTTTCATTGGTGGATATAGTTAGGCAATCAATCATATGACATCACAATAATACGGTTCCAATTTTCGATGGGAGTTATACCCCCCTGGGACTAACCTTACTTTGACTACCCTTTGTTATCAATATCTGTTCTAATCCAGATAAGCGATAAAGTACCTACTTATAATATATTATTATTTCAAGACGATTATTTTTATTCTATTTTTGAAATCTGTTATCAAATTACAAAAAATCTATTCAAATCCAGATAAGCGATAAAGTACCTACCTATAATATATTATTATTTTTACAAGACGATTATTTTTATTCTATTTTTGAAATCAGTTTAAATTTCATGGATGACAACTACTAGTAGGATAATAAATGTATTAAATTAAGACATGAAGAACAACAGAGGATGTGTGAAAGTATATTTAAAAAAAAAAAGACCTAGGTAGATAAGTTGGAGGACTTGCCTTGAGGGAGGATAGACTGCAGCACCGTTGGTTCTGAAGAAGGGGCTGAAGGCAGCTCCGAAAGGTGGCCAGGCAACAGCCCTATTGTAGACTCCACCGAAACCATCTGAAATAATAAACATACAATTATATTAATATTCAAAAGTCTGTTAATGAAAAAATAAGAAAATACACAGATTTAGGAAATGAGATAATAAGAATTTGGCATTCTCAAACTATGTATAAAAATATTACCGTTTTTTATTTCGGCTACTGGCATTATACCTAGCTCTCTCATTCAAAATTTAGGCGTATTAGATCTATCAAAAAATTTATATATAAAGATGCAAAAGTCGGTCATTTTGAATACATGTAGGATAACAAAAGATTTTTTAAATATTTATGTTGAGGGATCAGTAGGATTTATAGGCCCTGTTAGAAGTTCTACCGAGCCGAACCCTCTGATATGAAAATATCTGGAGTCGGTGAATTATTTTCCCATTTGATCTCTGGTGAGTTGACGTGTTGTTCTTGTATTGTTTTGTATTTATTTTGCTTATATAATGCACTTGCATAATGTTGATTGACTAGATGATCATTTGTGGAAAAGTGAAGTGTGTGGAAGGGTTTAGTTTTTCCTGTGGGGAAGATTTAACCCGGACATAAAATCGGAAGTTTTATTTAAAATAGGTTTATATATATAATACATGCATATTATATTTATAGAAAGTAGAGAAAAGTCAATAACTATCCTAGAATTCAGAACCTCAAACTTTACTCCGATTCTGTCTTCATTCACTTGATCGTGCCATGTCTTCTTCAGGCGTCCCAGACTTCTTGTACCATTCACATTTGCGTCATGTATTCTCTTTACACTCTTTACTTTGTTAATTCGCTCTACATGCCCAAACCATCCTTTTCTTAATCTTTCTCATTACGCTTACATCTCCACACACGATCATACATAGTTTTACCACACACACGCCTCAGAGATCTCATTTCTACAGCATTAAGTATACTTGCGTCCTTCCTCTGCCAGTTGCATGCCTCACTGCCATACACGAGGGTAGGTACCAGCACTCCATTGTGGACTGCTAGCTTCGCTTCTTTGGACAGTTTTTTGTTAGCGCAACTTTTAACAAAATCAAACAATTTAATATTTCTAGTTTGTTCTGACTACTTCTCTTGTTCCTTTCCTGTAAGCTCTACAAATTAAGCTGACCGTCGATGCCCCTGGTAGTAACCACTATCCTACGGACTCTGGCGACATAAAAAGGTAGTATCCAGCGAGGCCGCCATCTTGAACCGGAATGTAACAAAGTAATTTACAGACAGATAAAATGCTAAATGGTTCAGTTAAAACAAGGCTTAGTAAAGTTTATTTTTTGAAATGTGAAATCTTTAGGTTTAATTGGACATTCTTATTCACATTTTTTCATTATTATTGTACCTCTGCAAGAAGAAAGTTTAAAAAAATAATTCTCATTGAGGTAGTGACGGTTCTTTGGACAAATTGTATAATTCCTTATTTCAATTGCATAAAACATATATTGCTTATAATGAAGTATTTACCTGCTTTCAGAGGAAATTTTGGATTTGATTTATTAAATAAGAAAAAATTAGTAAAACACTTTTTTGGATGCGAGGTCTTCTGTTGACAGAAATACTTTTATTAACAATTATTTGCAATAAAATTTATGAATAAATGACATTAACCGGAAAAAAAAAATCAGCATCGATTGGACTAATAAAACGTTAGATTCCGCTAATATTTTTCCGTCTTATGCTCTGGCCTTCAACAGGTTAAAACGATGTATACCAGTATACTAATATACCAGATTAAAATGCATTGGGTATTCTATTCCCAGCAAGAGCTTTTAAGGACGAGATCGATGTTTGTCCTCTTCCTTCTCTGCGTCTTGTTTGAAATTGAAAGAGACAGAAGATAACATCACATACACGATCTCTCGTCAGACGGTCGGAGTGTTTCCGCTTTGAAATAGAATTCAAATAAATGGAATATTTCTGAACGTCCGACAATTAAAAACTAATTTGAATATTTATTCAAATTTTTAATGTAAACATAAAAAAATTAAAATAGCTCACTTTAGATTTTTTGTAACTAAAATTACTTGATAACGAAAAAATATATAAAAATCACACTTATTTTATGAGACAAATGTATTACAAACGTTATCGTCACCTAATTTTAAAGTTCTTTCATTTAAAAATAATTAATAAAAGTTTCATAATTTTTTTTCAAATTTAGCTACCTTTGGTTTCATAGAGGTGCACATTTTAATTATTCTGTGGTTAACTTCTAGATTTGAATATAAAGAGTGTTGTTTTCTCTTACTAACACCGTTTAGATCAGAGGTTCCCAAACTTTTTTGCCCCGTAGACCACTTGCCAAATATATTTTTTTCTGTAGACCCCCTGCCTGCCGAATATTGAATTTTCATAAAACTATTAACGTCCCATGCGATAATAATAATTTTTTTGTAAAAAGATTCCCTTCCCTTGCCTGTCCAACAGCCGGGTGGCGGTATAGTTCCTCTGTCTTTACATTGTGCAGACAGGGGCGCCCTTGTGAAGTATTACACCAAATGAAAATGAAGCACGATAAGCAACGGGAATGTCTTTCTGTAGCTGGCCCTACAGAACTGCCCTTAAGTTCTTTGTTAGCGCTTATTCAGATCAGTTCTTCTTGTCATATGATCCGATTCTTCAACATTCCATTTCCATAGTCAAAATGTCCTCAAACTTAGTTTTGAAGTCTGTGTGAAGTACATCTAAATGTTGAACGTCATTATTACCCTGGACGTTTTTCAAAAATAAGTTAGGGAATTAGGAAAATTCGCGGCTTCCAATGTGCAATGCTTTGCTTGAATATATTAATTCTGACGAGAAAAAGAATGTAGACTCTATTTATATTCCTCAATTAACAACATTATGATACATAAACACACAAATATCAAATAAGTAATTTCTCAGTCTATTATTAGTATTACGTAAACTGTGTTATTTGTGTTAGGTGTATTGTGTCATTTACGGAACTCTTAAATATTGAGTTGAGGTAAATGGGGGTCCGCTCGTATGTACCCCATATAGACGACTTTGGGAACCACTGGCTTAGATCATATTTGTCATCACAACAGTAAGGAAGATTTCTGCGAGACTATACGAATTGTTCCCAAAAGCTGATAAATTAGCCTTAAGGGTTCAAATATTTATGAATAGCCTTCACTCACATCAAAAGTTGAAATAAAATATCCAATTTAGATATTAAAGGCAGAGGCGGTTCCTTGGTACGTGCATTTGTGCATTGCACTGCTTGTCTTCAATCTCCACATAACAAATTACAACGACATCTGTGCCCCAGTGATCGATGTAAGAAATTCGTAATTCAAGTCAGGTCATTATTTGAGCTATCTTCTAGTAAAAAAATCCCGCGCAAGAGCAAGCGGTCGTGCATATCGGGGTGTGCACAGAACCAACATTTACCATACTACTAAAACAGCATCGGGCGGTATAGAGACAGCCCGAAGTAGCCGAAACGGTGACATGAGCGAGACAGATTACACTCTTAACGTCAAATTACGTGTTAGAGCAGTGCAGATACATAACCCATCCGTGCATTATCGAAGTGCTTTGACGGCGAGTGAATTTTGCATCACTTTGATCATGCGTAATCCAATGCGTTTGGAATGGATTCGCTTAGAAATACTTCTGTTCAATGTTAACGCAACAACATTCACACATTGGAACTCGTTCGCGGTGAAATCAAACGTTTTCGCTATATTTTCAACGATGAATTGCGTGTCCTTTATTTTCAAGATAATTTTGTATTATTTAATCAGTTATTTTACAAATATAACTTAGAAGATAGAATGAATTGCAGTAGGTGTTCCCATTCATTAATTTGCTCCACCTAAATTACAGACTAGGAACATTTTAAAAGTGAAATGCACTGCTGGTAATTACAGTCACGGGCCGCGTCTGATTAAAGGTAGATATAGATACAAGGCCGTTCTTCCACAGGGATTCGAAAGTATTCGATACTCGATGATTCAAGTACCTTGGCGGCTACTACACTGGCATACATTACGCACATATTGTAAACTTTGTCGGCGGCACCAGTCTCCCGCGATCAGCCGTGCTAGGTTGTTCCCACACATTGTCTAGATTTTAAACATGGCGTCACTTGTGTCAGACATTCTGTAACAATGCGTGTGCTTTAAATCAATGCTAGGAACAAACAAGAATGAAAGGATATAAATATAACAGCTACAGCAACTGTTTGGATGGAGTGAGGTTATGAAAGCATTCTTGTTTTGATGATTCGGCAACGCGGGTTTCGTGATGTCGGTAATTGCGTGACAAGATAATGTACACAAAATAAGCATCTCTGTGGAAGAATGTGTCTTTTTGAGATAAATCTAAGTCTTGAAGAGATCCATGTTGTAGGAGAGATGAAACACAGAAACCGACAAATCATTCCACAAACAAGCTGTTGAACACGCGAATGTCAATCGTTTACAAATGTTGTTGTTGTTTGTGCACCGGTGCATTAAAATATCAGTAAAACAACATTCCCATTTCAAATTCGGGCTCAAAAAACTGTAATCCGTTGGTTTTAATATGAGAGGAATTGATCAATCGCGTCACCCGTTTCAGCAGATTATAAGGGCTGCAGAATAAAGGTGGCTGCCAAACTAACTTAAAAATTCACATATTTGACACAGGAAAATCTAGTAATCATGATATTTTGTAATTTGCGATTCAACTACGGATTCCGCGGCTTGTCAAACAGTGTAGTGAAAATCAAATGACTTACCGCCTGCATCGTTCCGTTCATTTGTGAGATTGTCTCGCAGAACTATGTCGTAAAACCAATTCAAAACTAAATTCGTAATCACGGAATATAGGTATATTTTCAATAACAATGAAAACTAACCACAAAACGGAAATATGGCAGTTCAATTCGTGTTCGACACACTTCAAAATGCTTCAAAACATCTTCAAATTAATATCAATGTTAGATATTAGAGATGATCAAGTTTGACATTCCTGTCCCTGCTACATGGAACCGGTTCCTCGCGTAATATTTATCAACAATAAAAAATTTAGGTCAATTATAAAGACGAGGCACCACGTTTTGAAATAATAATTAACTGTTCTTTTTTTCAGAATTTCTAAAATTTCTCCAGCAACTCCCATTTTTTTAAGAATCCAGTTCTAAAAGTAACTGGAACAAGTACCGGTTCCCTTGCAGTAATTGAAACCGTCGCTATTGTTATTTTGAGTAGCCCTTTTTTGGATCTGGATCCCTTTGTAATACTTAGAAAAAATAATAATTTATATAAACGCGACAACACGCTTAAATATTTTCAGAAACCTTTTATTTTTCTCAGAATTTTTTATTTTTTTTCAACAACCTCATGTTTTATTTTTGTGAATCCAGTTCAAAAAGTAACTGGATAAAGAACCAGTTCCTTTAAGTTTTTTTTAAATTATACGACATATAGAAATTCCACTTTCTTAACTTGAAAGTACACATTCAAAATAATATTATTGTTTATTACATTATTTACATCAGTGCATTTTAATTGTGCACGCTGATCTTAAGAGCAAACAGTTTTTTCTTAAATATATTCATACTATTTACTGAGCGATGTTTTTATAAATGTTGTATTCGTGTGTATAGTTTCCATTTTGTATTTTGTAGATTAATAAGCATATGTTATATTCGTACAGTTGTCTGATTTTCAGTAATTTTGTTTCTTGGTTTTCTCTTTTGGTTATAATTAAAAAGTTTTTTTATAAATTAATTCTGTATTATTTATAGGTCGTTTAAAAATGTAATATATGTGTTTCCCTATATTTCAATTAAGGCGATGCCATACGTAGTAATGCAAAATCATGTGTTTTTGGTTTGAAAATTTGGTCGCCTAGAAATGTTTCAGATGCTTTAATTAAATATTGCGAGTAGAATACATCTTGGCCTTTGAAATAATCGAGTATTTTTTATATAAGTCTTTTTATAAGCCCAGAAAAAAATAATGTATAAGGCCTATGAAAACTGCTTTAAAGTTCAAAATCTACTACTTACGAACCCATTTTCGGTTATGATTTTATTGTATAATGTGGCAAATTAAGTTATTTATAAAATGATCGGAAAAAATTAAATACCTATTTATGCCTGAACATCCACAAAATATAATAAAAAGCACTTTTTGGAAATGTTTTTTTCTTGCATAAATCAAAACAGGTGGATGGTGATATGCGGGAATTTAAACCTTATCGCCATCTACGTAAGGGTTGTTATTGATAGCGGATCAATTTAAAATATTACACGACGTAGTGCATCGCCTTAAATAATTTAGATGGGACAGGATTGGACTAAAGTATAATCACCCCTTACTTATTTTTTTTATTTTTTGATGATTAGTGTTTTTCGATATGTAGTTTTTTTGCATCTGAATTTTGTAGGTTTTTTCCACAGACATAGGAATTAATAGACGAGAAGATATGGGCGAGGGGTAAAATCAACTGTTGAAGAACGAAGGGAGTGAAGCTGACTGTGATTCGTCAATAAATCAATCTGACAGTAAATAGGCATCTCGCATTATAATATCACCATTTACTTCTTAAAAGTAAAATCTGCTTTGAATGAATAGACATTTTTACATGGGAGCGCAAATTACTCGCCACGTTATGAACAAATTTGCGAAGTCCAAATTCGGCAAAGTAAGGCAGCTTCTATTTTCAGAGTCGTAGTTAGTTTCAGAGTATTTAGTTAAGACACTTTTATAAATGTTCATAATTTACTTCCCAGCAACCAACCAGCTTTGTGTTTCGCGTCCAGACGTTTCTCGATGTGATAGTAACAACTGATTCATATTATACGATGTGAATATGCTTAAAATAAAGTAAAATAATGCTTATATATGGAATGTAATACGACAATTGGGTTTATTCTCTTTTTTCACATCTATTTTTACCAGTTTTCATAGTACAAGTCAAAATTTTGCCGTGTTATTTAGTAAAATGAACCGATGATGCCTCGACCATAGTTCGCACATGAATGATGACGTCACGTTTTCAAATTTCATTTGAGGCCATACGCGAGCCCAGCCGGCTCAATGGAACCGGTATGGGGAGTGGGGATAATACGCTTTTAATCACTTAGGGCAGGTCTACTAATATTCATATGTCTATGGTTTTTTCCTTCTATTTCCAATGGCCAATGAGATGGCTTTTTTTTGGTGAACTTAAGATCATGTAATTCGTTCTTTTAATATAAATTGTTATTTTTTTCTTCTTCTCAACTTCAGTGGCATTTATCTCTGTAAACTCGTTCCCAATGTCTTTACTATTTATTTCCGCGTCTTCTTTTGTCGAACATATTATTATTAGTAATCTATTTGTTGTTATTTTATTTAGACTGATCACTTTAACACCATTTTTACTTAAGTTTGGTTATAAATTCTCCTTTTAATTAAACTCCGTAATTGAGAGCAACTGAATCACTTTATTTAACAATAAATATATACTTTAACATGATATGACTAGGCACTTTTACAGTAAATACCCTAGATACAGGCTAGTTCCTGTGGTTCTTTAGGAAAGGTGAAACTTTTGGTTGTTTTTGAGCAAGCGAGAGTTTTTAAGGAAACCCAACCGTTTATATGACAAAAGACTGTTGAGACCACAGACATAGGAATTAATAGACGAGAAGATAATGGCGAGGGGTAAAATCAACTGTTGAAGAACGAAGGGCGTAAGGCTGACTGTGATTCGTCAATAAATCAATCTGACAGTAAATAGGCATCTCGCATTATAATATCACCATTTACTTCTTAAAAGTAAAATCTGCTTTTGAATGAATAGACATTTTTATATGGGAGCGCAAATTACTCGCCACGTTATGAACAAATTTACGAAGTCCAAATTCGGCAAAAAAATTCGGATCTATTTTCAGAGTCGAATATTTCGTTTAAGTATTTAGTTAAGACACTTTTATAAATGTTCATAATTTACTTCCCAGCAACCAACCAGCTTTGTGTTTCGCGTCCAGACGTTTCTCGATGTGATAGTATATGTTTCTAAAACTGATCTATATTATACGATGTGAATATGCTTAAAATAAAGTAAAATAATGCTTATATATGGAATGTAATACGACAATTGGGTTTATTCTCTTTTTCACATCTATTTTTACAAGTTTTCATAGTACAAGTCAACATTTTGCCGTGTTATTTCGTAAAATGAACCGATGATGCCTCGACCATAGTTCGAAAAGAATGATGACGTCACGTTTTCAGATTTCACTTGAGGCCATACGCGAGCACAGCCGGTTCCAATGGAACCGGTATGGGGAGTGGGGATAATACGCTTTTAATCACTTAGGGCAGGTCTACTAATATTCATATGTCTATGGTTGAGACCTTCAAATTCAAAAGGCCGCAAAACAGGATTCGGCCTTGCCGACGCGACTTAATTACAACCAAATAGCAGAGGCGAGAACCTTTCATAAATACTATTACCTAACCTTCATAGGTGTCACTAGTGGTACATAATTACTCTGAAAATTATACAAGTTCTTCTGCTTAATTTATTTTGTATATTATTTATTTTGTATATCACTGAAATAGTCACTATTAATATTGTGGGATACTATTTTTGTAGGATCCGGATCCTGTTGTAATATTTGTCAGAATGCTTTTTTTTACACACACTAAATGTAAAGCGTCAAAAATACCAACACTAAAATGAATAAATTGTTCACATACTTGTAGCTTCTTCGATTCGTAGATGATATCCTAATTGAACAGCTAATTTGTATATTTATTTATTTATTAACGGACCATGTCCAATTACATATTACACGAAGTTAATACAAGGAAAAATGTTACAATACAGGATAATTAAAAAAAATATTGCTCTGACAAAAATAGGGCAAATAAACAATAAAGGTAATATCAAGTCAAGACAGGAACAAGGTTTTATTTGAGTTCACAACTTCTGCCATGTCAATATAAAATATTATTTGCGTAATGACTGACAAATATCCGAAATCTGCCCCACTGTTGACAGGTTAAGGCTTACACCAAAAAATTCAAGGTCCTGACTTGAGTTGGCAAGTCTTGCCATTTTGGACATTGGTGAATGGTATCCATAATTTGTGGAATGTTGATTGAGGATAAGTAAATCATTATTATTAGTCTACGGGAAGGGATATTGAAAGAGATCAATTTCAACAAAGTAGGTGAGTCGATTATATGATAATAATTTTGAAAATGCAAAGTCCTGCCTACATTTTTCTAAAGACGGAAGATTTCACTTTACTTCAAGTTCATCGTATGAGTAATCGCATTTTTCTAGCCCCAACCATCAAGCAATTCCCTTTAAGAAGCGATGCTGTACGTAATCAGTATGATTAATGTGAACATCATGTGAATGGATACCAAATAACGCAAGCATATTCTAGATTAGAGCGAAACAACGAACAGTAAAAAGTTTTTATAGTAATTATATTATTGAAAACCTCTGGGTTATTCTATTTATGAAGCCAAGAGGCTTAAGAAATTTATTAACCAAGTCATTAAAGTGTTCACGAAAAAACAGCCTGTAATCCAAAGTGACACAAGGTCCTTGATAGACTGCACAGTAGATAAGCTAAAATCATTTAGTTATAATAATAAATAATTGGTTTCTTCGAACTCCAAGCAATTCAATCAATTATTCATTCGATTCTTTTGATATTTCGATTAAAATATTTCGATCTTGTTAAAGTTTCAATCCCGCCCATCGCTAAGTCCTATACCTACCGTATCCGCTTGAGTAAGAGTGAACCTATCTTCGATTCAGTTTTTCTATGGTCAATGTGTCAAAACACCTGTCAAACTGAATGTCAAACAATGGACGAACAATACTGAACTGAGTAGTTGGTCAATATTAATGTTAGGTTACATGGCCTTCGGAAACGGAAGGTCTGTAGTCTAAAATTATGCTTTCAGGCTTAGGATGTAAGTTTATAACCTCTATGAGTATATTATAATTGTATAATATAGGTATACTACTTGTTATCCGCGAAAAATCGTGAAATGTAACTTGACTCCCCAAGATGAAAACTGACGATTTGTGATCATCAGCCGTGTGTATTAAACAGATCTAAATAACCAGATATGAATTCCGAATGCCGAATTCCGCCTCATGCTTAATACGCATTTTTTTTCAATAACACTTGATTTCAACTTAATTACTACAATAAACAACTAGTTACGTCGTGGAGATGGAAAACATGCATAAAATAGGTTATTAGGTTCTTTTAAAGGGTCGTTTTAATAATTTATGCGTATATCCTAACCTTCAAACTTAAATTACGACAAACGTCAGGTAATGCAAAAAGAAAACACATGATGGTCGCATTTGAAATTTTGAACTTTGATAGGAAATGAAAAATCAAAATGCATCGTTTACCATCTCCCCAGACATGCAGAGTTTTTTTTTCGTAACTTGTAACTGAATGCAACTTTACCCTCGTGGTATTTCTCACATTAATTTTTATTATTGTAGTAAAATTATCATGTCAGTTTCTGACTTTTATTATAAAAATGTTAACAATTTGTCTTTTTAACAGTACAATGGCAGGAACGTCCCTGAAGATAGAGGAACAACCGCCTCCAGAATCACAACCTGCATCAAATTCAACCGGAAAATATTCAAAAACAATCAGTTTGAATAAAGACAAAAACATCTCCCATGATAAAGAAATGAAAAAAGAGACTGCCGATTTCTGCATGTTTACGTGCAGCGAATGTAACAAAACTTTTGTAGATTCGTACCGCTTTAACCGACACGCTGTTACGCATACCGGGCAAAGACCATTCTCTTGTACACACTGCAACAAAAGGTTTTCAGACCGTTCCAACATGACGCGGCATCTATTAATTCATACAAATGTAACTAAGTTTGTTTGCACGGCTTGCGGAATGTCGTTTATCCATAGATTTCAACTGAAAAAGCACATTTTAAAACATTCAGGTAATAAACCGTTGAAATGTCCTATTTGCGGAGAGAAATTCGTTGGTCGATTAGAATTGTACGATCACAGGAAAACGCATAAAGGATACTTGCGGTTTGAGTGTGAAATGTGTTCTAAAAGCTTCTCAAAGATCAACCACTTGAAGCGGCATAAAGTTATACACACTTGTGAGAAACCGCACGTGTGTATAGATTGCAACAAGAGTTATACGGATATATCGAATCTTAAACGGAACCAGACTACATGCAAAGGAGCACCATTTGTAAGCGAATAAGTGAAATACTGTAATTATTTCGTCACTATCACAAAACGAAATATGTCCTGGTGTCCAGCAGTTCCTACAAATCAACTGCTCATTCCTAAGTATGCCAGGTGCGCTACTTAGGAATATATGCGCAATAGGCTGTCATGTCTGTGCATGGTAGGCTCAAGGAAAGACACACGTCTCCAGGCCGACGTGCATACTTGTCCTACGTACGCAACGCAAATTTTAATCATGTCTAAGTTAGTACCAAAAAAATTGTCCATTATAATCGTAGCTCTACTTTTGCGAGTCGAAATGTACGTGTTCGATAATGTCTGAGAGGCGTTAGGTACATATTTAGTAACAGCGGTTAATCATTTGGAAACATGTTCCATCTATCGTATGAAAGAAAAACAAATAAAAATATATTGTAGATTCAAAATTAATGAAATCTGCAGGACGGCTGACCGAGCGCGGAGAACTAATAATATATTTACAAAAATTAAAATAAATTACCATATTTATTTTTACTTTTTTTTCAAATGTTTCGCGGTACAAATATGGACACGGCGTATAAAAATGTAAGTAATATAATAAATTAATATTTTAACTAAATTATGTGACGTATATTATGTAAGATTCGTTGTACAGTAAGTGGTAATAAAATGTTGTAAAATATGTGTTGTTTTTAAATGTATCGACCATATAAAAAGTAAACCACGGTCATAAAATTTCATAACTAAGCTTGCTCGTGAATTAAACAACAACTCCCATTACATTGCTTGAATATGTTCCATTACAAATAAATATTGATAGCTGCAGGAAAGCTGTTGAATATTGAAAAGGTTTTGTGATTATTCCACAACCCCCTATCATTTTCAAATTGTCATTTTCCTTGTTCCTTGTTCCTAAAAGTCTTACTTTGAAAGAAACAAGAGCTGAATAGATAAGTCCTGACACAAATGTTATTCATTTCTTATTAACACACCATATGTCATTTGTTTGATGATTCGAATTTTCGTCGTAGTTGAGAATGCATGTTATTTCGGGTGACCGGATAAATCATCAAAATGATAATTCATCACATCTTTAAAAAGTTATATAAAGTCATGGAAAGTGATTAAATAAAAACTTTATTAACTGGGTTAAGTAGGTTAGGTTTTAAAATAAAAATCATCGTTTTTAATGACTTTATATCACTTTTTAAATGTGTGTTGAATAGTCACCGTGTTGAGTTATCATGGAACCGTTGTGGTTTTGTGAAAATATTATATTTAGAGGAAGCTACAAGCCAAAAATGTGTATATTCATGGTATACCTTATATTTTAGGTAATAGGCATTTAAATCGCTTGACAAACGGAGTCTAGAAACGTTCGATTTCTAGCACAAAACAGGTTTTTATTTATTTTGTAAATAATTTTATAAGAAAGCAAAAAAGTTAATCAAGTGAAACTGTCACAGATAATCTCAGCTAAAATATTGTATTTTTTTAAAGTTGTTTCATTTACGCGTTCATACATTTCTATTGAAAAAAAATATTTTTAGTAGTTTACATTTATATTTTTTATTGGGTAATTTATTTTTTTATTTGTATTCTACTCAAGCGAAACTCAAGGAAAACCTTCAATTTTTCTAAAGCATATTTTTTGGTAGGTATTCATAATGTACACCAATTCCTTATAAAGATTAATCAAAATAGTGATTTAGCATTAAGCTTCGCCTTAATGGTGATTGTAAAAGGTATACACGAATCAAGAGAAATCAAGAGAAAACAACATCATCATCAGGTAAAGGATTTCTTCTCTCCTCGTATTTCCTTGCGATAGTAACACGATCAATTGGTCTTCTTTTTTCAATTACATGCAGTCTATTTTAAATGCCATTTGCGTATCAAACACAAGCATTATGCGATAAAGCACGCATAATTACTTTTATTTGTGTTCGATTTTCTAAAGAAAGAGTAAATATTAATGTACATTTTTTACTTTCTTTCTTGCTACACCTTGAGATGATATATTTTAAGTGATAATTATTGATTTATTCACATTATTGAGGCGTTATTACAAACCCCAAAGAATTTACTTAACATTATTGGTAGTAATGGTCGATTTCCAACATTTTTTAAAATTTTCTAATGCGCTAAATATTCCCCATTTTATAATTATTATTTTTTATTTATTTATAGTACCTATGTGGGAAATATTTACGATGTGCTTTGTGATTGATCTACCTTTTCACTATCTTTTTTCACTTCTCTCCATAGGTGACATAAATATAAAACTATGATATTGTATCGCGCGTAGTTAAAAACTTGTTGCAGATCAGCAACATCATCAGCTCTAGGCAGACTGATTTAACCTAAGCGCAAGCCAAATACTAAGTTTGGTGATCGCGCTTTCGGAGCATCTGGGCCGAAGGCTTGGAATAAACTTCCTCTGGAACTAAGATCCATAACAAGTCCAACATAATTCAGGTCTTAACTAAAAACTTGACTTTTAAGTTGTCATACCCTTAAATTAAATATATCATTCCTCAGAGAAAGTCCAATTATATCCAATTTTTCAATTATGTCCTAAATCCTGTATCTAAATTTTGCTAATAAACAATTAGTAAATGTTAATTAAGTGTTAATCATAAGTGAACAGGTAAGTTTGGTACTGTATATTATCTCCGTATATGTTTAGAAATAACATAGATCGTTGTAGAAATGTATAATATATTTGTACAGCGCCCTTGAGTTGATTTTGCACAAAAACGACGGTATACAAATCATCCAAATATTATTATTATTATTCATTTGTTGTAAATTTCAGAGGAAAACCATTTTCATGTTCTGAATGTAACTATAGTTTATTTAAGCCTTTGGGTATAAACTCATATGCTTATACGGTCGAGTTTTAATGTTAAAAAAACACCCTCGTAATAAAATCTTGTTGCAAAAGTCGGAAGAAGACCATTTTCATGTTCCGATTGTAATAATATCCATTTGCAGGAATGCTGCAAACATTGGAAGGAAGGCATTTGTGCATTAATTATAAAGCTTGAAGACTCACGTGCAAGTTCACTCTTGTTAAAACCAGTCTTGTGTTGCGAATGCATTAATAAAATTCTAGTTGTGGATTTATCTGCTGGCGTTTTCGGAAGAAAGAAAAAAGTAGTAATAAAATTCGAGTTTCAGACCATAAACATGCTTCAAAATTTGGAGGAAAACCATTGGCATGTTTCAAGTGCAATGATAATTTAAGCTGGTGGAATCAAACGCAGAATCATTGTTAAGTTTAAACCAGTCTTTTACTGCGAATTCAATTATAAAATTCATATAGCGGACTCATCAGCTAACGCAATTTCAAAAAAGGACATCATAATATTAATAATAACTATTCTAGGTTAGTGCAATCACACACGTCCAAAATATTATTTTTCTTTTTGATTCCAGATCTGGGGTAAGGTGTTGCAATTCTATAGAGTAAGTTCCATATTATACAAAGAATATATGGCAGTAAAAATATTTTTTTTTTTTAAATGTACGATAAAAAGTAGAAAAGAAAAAGAATTAAATATATTCACAAATTAATAAAATAAAGTTTAAGAAATCTATGACATAAGGAATTGGCTCCATCGTTTGTAAATATATATTGATAGAATTATAGAAACGTGAATACAATGAATTTTAAGACAGGTATACAAGTAAATTTAAAAATTTCTGTGAAAGGCGTGGTCGTCTTGAGTGAACTCGGACCGTGCACTCACTCAGGAGTGGTGCTTGGTTCTGGAAAGCTGCGGTCACTTCCATGTTGTCGATTGCCACTAGCCGCATATTAGATCCAGTGTCTCACCAGGCTAGGGAATCCATTCTGTTCTAGTTCTGTAAACATTGTCGATATGCTGCTATATCTTCCATATCCAAATATAATTATGTAGGCCTCATTATATTGGATTCGGGTCGTTCCATCAAGCCGATTTGGTGATAACACCGTGTCTCAATCTTTATTAATTCTGACTACTTCCTTGTTCCTTCCCTGTGAGCCCTATAAAATTTTAAGCGACAAGATGCTAACCTTTGTTGCAGGTGAATGAAAACACAATGAAATGAAATTGATAGAAGTTAGTCCCGAAAATATAGATAATGTCAATGGAACTGGCTATCATGAATACCCAGGAAGGAAAAAAATACTATTTCGTCATGAAAGTCGTTCAGAAATAATCCGGAACTTCACAAAGTTCTGTGGTCTTTTGTAAAAATTCTAAATGGCCCAAGTTGAGTGCTTTCATATTTGATATTCTGGCTACAGAAGTGGACAGCATTTGTGGAGGATGCCAAACCCCAATTCCCGGAATGATTACAATCAATTTAAATAAGAAGAAATGCATTACAATAAAGAGGTTTAAACAACTTACCGTTTATTTATTCATAATATAGGGACGCAAAATGTTTACTTTCTAAAAAACATCTTTTTATCTTCGTTGAAACAGTGTTGTACTGTTTGAAATGATTTGCTTGTTTAAATTTTTTAGTAGTTCAAATATTAAGTTTTGTCCAAACATAAAATTGTATTATATTATAAATAACTTATAAATAAAACGAAAAATCCTTCAGTGCTACAGGGTAACTTATATTTTAACAAACCTACAAAAATGAAACAAATTCAACCAAATAAAATCTGACAACATTATGCAAACAGTTAATAAACCAGCTACAATATCAATACATTATATAATGAATGCAATTCGATTTTAATAAATAAAAACTTTTAGCCTGTGACAGACCACGCTCATCATTGGTAGTGTGTGGAGAGCGATATGCTGTAATATACCAAGTCATGATGCGTATAGCCTAATGTTTCGCCTACCTTAAACAGCGTACTGAAACTTGAAACTGTTTCATTTGGTCTAATTACAGAAAACCACAACAAAACAAAACAAAATCGTGTTTATATTTAATATCTTACACATATTAAATAACATTTCAAAATAAAAAATAAATTTACATCTATAAATATACAAAAGAAAGGATTTAATTATAATAGGAATGACGAATATACGCTATGTATTTAAATATTAGGAACTGTATTCATTTCAGATGCGCTTTCCGCAAACTCAACTACTCTTTCCAAACCCTTAACAGCAGCTGCCTCGTAAACTTCAAAGCCCGTTTCAAAGTTTTCGTCCGCCACTTCTACTTTTATGTCAATATTTTCTAGTTTTATCTCTGGTTTGATATCTGAAGTTTTCTTCGTGTTTCTGTGCGTTTTCTTGTGCGACGCCAGGTTGCTAAGTTGCGCGCACACAAAACCGCACTCATCACAACTGTAGGGTTTCTCCCCTGTATGAACTCGGGCGTGGCGTTTTAGTGCGCTGCGCCTTGAGCACGTATAATTGCACGTAGGGCACGCAAATGGCCGCTCCCCAGAATGTGTCCTTTGATGTTTCTTTAAATCCGTAGCCGAAGAACATTTATAAGTGCACTCCAAACATAAAAATGGTTTCTCTCCAGTATGTATTCTTTTATGCACGGTTAAACTGCTTGCAAGTGAACATTTATAAGGACACTGATCACAAACATAAGGTTTAATGCCAGAGTGAGTGACTTTATGCTTGACGAGATCTCCAGGCCTCGAGCAAGTGTAAGGACAATCTTCACAACCGAACGGTCTCTCATCAGAATGCACGCGTTGGTGAACTCTCAAATGATTCATTTGCGTGCAAGTATAATCACAGATCTTGCATGCAAATGGACGCTCGCTAGAATGCGTAGGCCGATGTGATTTTAAATCAGCCTTACGCGCACATGTGTAACTACATTCTGGACATGCATAAGGACGTTCTCCAGTATGTATCCTTCTATGGGCTTCGAGTCTAACAGGTTGAGCACAGGTATAAGCGCAAAGATCGCAAGAAAATAACTTCTCTCTCGTGTGAACTCTCATGTGCGATTTAAGGTCTCCTTTTCGAGCTCCAGCATAGTTACATTCAGAACACGAATAGGGTTTTTCACCACTGTGAATCCGTTTATGAATGTTCAAGTGTATTTGTTGTACGCATTGCAGTCCGCAAACATCGCATTTGTAATTATCACGTCGAGAAGAATGTAGTCTCTTGTGATAGCGTAACTGTTGTATCCGTTGGCAAGTATACTCGCATTTATCACAGCGGAATAATGACTGCATCGCAAGCAAAATATCCGCGGATACTTTGGTTTCAGGGGGGTCGCTTGACTCTATCGGGATGTCTTCTCGTACTTCTTGATCCATTATTGAAATCGTAATCAACGGAGGCTCTAAATATGTTGCGATATTATTAAGTCATCGTCTTCTAATGCCTGCAAAACCAACAAAAAAGAATTTGTCTTAATCGAAGTATTTTATACAACGTTTATTAGTTTCCACGTGAAAATTTAAATAATATTTTGGATGTGATGTGAGTACGTAACATTCTAAAAAGATAAAATTCTTAATTTCAGCACATATTATAATGAAATTATGCCACCGTTCTTTCAATAGTTGGGGTGTAATGTTCAGTATAGTGGCCTTTCAAGCAGTTAATCGTGGTTTGATTCTCGGCTGTGGCATTATACTTTTTATGTTACTCCTTTTTTTTTTTTTTTTAAAGAAAGACAAACATTCCCGGGTTACGAATAACCTGACAATATTTGAAAATCTCCTACTACCACCACAGAAAGCGGAAAATGTTGCTTGTGTTGTGATGGAGGACTTAGCCAGCCGAGGAATTGAACACGCTACGCCTGGGTGGGACCCAAGTGAACTCGGTCAACTCGGCCACCGACCGGTCATAATTCTATTTTTATATTTGTACCGCGGGATTTTTCACGGGTCTGCGCTAGTTTAATCAACATGATATATTCTTTGTGTGAACATAGTATGTACGCACAAATAAATTCGAAATTTTCAAAACGGGAACTGATATATGTAATACATGCCCACGTTCGCTTTGTGCATGTCTTCTTAACCATTTAACGCTCGTAAGCCGCATGCGGCTCATTAGATGGGGGTTGGCGGATCGATATTAACTCCACTTAGCCTCATGAGCGAGCCGCCGAACGAACATTGACTTGATCACCATCATTCTTTCCAATTAAGCTCATAATCAATTTATAATACACTCGGAACGCGAGATCTATTAAGCTCTGGTTTTCTTTGAAATGTGAAAATTATACAATTTCATTCGGAACACAAGACTGGTTTAAGTTTAAGAGTTATTCTGCATTAGAATCCACACGCTTAATTTATTGTTACACGTGGAACAAGCAAATTATTATTTTCCCAATTTTTTAGAGTTTTGTCTAGAACTTGAATATTATAATTTTACTGGTTTCGAACAGTTTCCTTCGAAATACATCAGCAGATGAATCCGCAAATGGAATTAAATTTTTACATTATGAACACAAAGCGTTAATTGTTTTCCTCCGACTTTTGCAGCATTACATTATTGTTTTCGTAATGCACTCGGAACTGTTCTTCTCGAAATATGTCATCAGATGAACCCGCAACTAGAATTTTATCGTGGCATTCGGAACACAAAACTGGTTTTAATTTAAGAGTGACTCTGTATACAAATCTTAAGTTTTAATTAAACTACACTAACAACACTAAAATGGTTTTCCTCCTATTTTGGCTTAACTAGAATTTTATTACTGCAATCGTAATGTGATAATGGTTTCCTTCGAAATACGTCAGCAGATGAATACACAATCAGATTTTTTTTCTGTTTCCGTATTCATCTGAATGGTTTTGTTGCATAATATAGTCTGCAACTTGAATTTTATAATTCAAAGCGGTCTTTTTTTCAAATTTATTTAACCATATAAATGAGCAGGAAGGTGGCAATATGATAAAAAATTATATAAAACATAAGTATAAACATGAAGTACGCCGTAATTATTTTTCCCTCACATTTAACACAATACGATTTTTTTACTATTGATAGGCGAAAAAGCAATCTATCATTAAAAAAATTATTTGACATAACGTGAAAAAAAACGGATTTCGCGTTCTGATTGACTTTTTTACCAAAAGGTCGCATACCAAGTCTAAGGAATCGGTTATTTATGTGCTGAAATCTTTATTTGATTCCCAGAAATTCTCTAGCCACTCCTTCTCCCCCCATTTTTATGTCTCTCTGATACATTTGTAATCCTGTTTTCTTGACAACCTAGCACTTGACTTTACCTAACGCAACATTGCGCAAACGTGCGTCTGAGATTAGTAAAATGTTGCAATACAAATAAAACGGAACGTTGATGGGCTACGTTAGGGGGGGAGAGGCGTACATAATTCGATGATTAGTACGCCAATATAGCGGGGCAAAAACTTGCAGTTATATTTCATTTTTAGTTTTCGTCTGTATAAGGTTACCCTTTGAAATGCCGGGCTCCCGCGGTCTCACGCCTCCGTAGTGTGCCAAAAGGTATATTTGTATGAGACCCACCGTGCATCAGTAGTCTATTTTCGTAATAAATCAATTGTTTTTTGAAAATGGTGTTTTTGTAAATTGTAACGTCTAGGTTCTGTGATTTAGCCGGGGTGCCCGGGTTCATCCGTTCATCAGCTGCGTGGCGTGTCAGATCTGGAGAGGCTGGTTTGAGAAAAGGCTGGTTTGAGGAGACCCTTTGATCTATTTAATTGGTCTCTCGACCCATCGCCTTGCGCCGCAGTAGGAGGTATACATTTATACATCACTCCTGGAGACACTGATCCCTAGATTCCTATCCACCCCTCACACCGTTTTCCTTCCCAGAACTTCCTCTCCTTAAAAAGACACCCACACAGCATCCCCAAATATGACATAAGGCCTGCGGGAAACTATTTTCTTCAAGGCCTCCTGTGTGGGTTTAATGTAAACAAAACATTTGTAGTCGATTTTGTTGTATACCTTTTTTCTTATTTGAGCTTTCGTTTTCGAGTAAATCGAGATCAAAGTGATAATTTTTAGGTGAATTTGAAAAAAAACGGCTACTTAGCGTAGATCCGGCTCCAAAATTGTTTTTTACCCTTTAAATGACGAAAAAAAGCAAACAAATCTTAATTCTCTGATCGAAAAAAACTTTTTTTGGGTTTTCTGTGTGATTCACCAGTTTTACGCTTTAATAAGAGTTTCCGGACACTGTGTAATTGTAAAAAAAAATGTATGTTCGTATCTATCACAAGTAGTTTCCTCAGAATAGCTACTTACATTCAGAGAAATGATTTTTTCTCCCAATTTTATACACAAAACTAAAATAATATAATGTTAACAGATATAATAAATATAATGGCAAGTCAAACATAGTTTCTTAGCTTATTACAATTTTATAGAAATCTGAAACCCATCCGGAATCAGAGTTTAACGGGGACCTTACAATTATCAAAAAACAAAATGGCGCGGAATGGCCATTTGATGAATATGTTACATTTGAATTTCTGCGAAACAACTGAGACTGAATGACTTTAACCGCGTGAATCTTAAATCATATCTGACGATACTAATACATTTCACCGTTATCAAAGAAAAAAATTGAAAACACGTCTATTATTTGACTACCAGTTTCTTGAAACCACAAAAAATCCTTTTATTGACTAAGAAATTAATCAAATTTTAATTCTGATATCATTTGAGATTTTCACGGCAAAAAGGATTATCGTGATTAATGTTTAAATTATTACACCGTATTGCGCTTCCTCCTTCTTTAGCAAACGTTTCGGACAGCGTTACAGTGCACATCATCAGGGCAGACGAGTTTATTGAGGTGAAGTGTATGTTTACGTAGGTTTAAAGTGTTACCGTTGTGGATTTTTTCATTGAAATCTGATAAATATTTAACAGGTACCACGGGGTTTAAGCTTAATAGTTCTGGGTATCCGGTACTCGTCGACTATAGCAAAACTCAACGCCGAAAACAACACAAATTTCACTAATTATTATACTGAAATACCGGCTTTAAGGAGACGCATACAACTCGGTTGAGAAAAAACAACAGAATTATTGTAATATAATTCCAATGAATCTAAACTTCTCATATCGTTTAGTAGGACAGTAATTATTTTAAACAAAGAAACATAGGTAACACGACATGTTATTTTCATATCAAGGAAATACTTTGGGATGTGACATTACAATTTAAAAATAAACAATCAATAACTTGGTTTTACCAATGTCCTTGCGAAATAATTATGTGTTGTGTTACACAGGGTCATTAACAACTTAATTGACAGTCCTGCCATCGTTACCATGATCAAATTCCATGCACCGACTAGGAACACAAGACACAATGTAACATTCTTCTGCAGTACATACACAACCAACTATCATACACACTCACTAACCACTAGGATGCATGATCTGGGCAGCAAGTTTGGGGATACTATTAATATATTTATTGTCTCCATTTATAGAATTAAGCGTAATCTATACCAGCACCGACAAATTCTAGTAGAGTTGGTAATGTAGTTTTAGTGATTTGTCGTATAGGTATGTAGTAAGTTCTAGTTTCTATATTATTTTATGTTACTGTTACATGTTTTACTCATATTTTTTCATATTCAGTTTATCATGCTTTTAAAAAACTTGCATGATTTTCGATAGCTAACTAGGTATATTCTGTTATTAAAATTCATGTTAAAGCCCGGATGGGCGAAAAACCAAATAAAATAAAATAAATAAACTAAAATGAAATGTCACAGATTAACAGTTTTGTGTATTGCATACTTCCTCTTATAATATTTAGAAAGAAAGGTCAAGGTTTTAGAAAACAAAAATTGTATGTACACTTATTACAAAAGTTTTCCAGTGGGTTAATTTTATTATATCTTTTCTGATGTTAAATAAAAAGTCCGCAAGAAATGCTGTAAAATAGTAGTATGTTCGACTCAACTCTGTGCGATCTTTAAATGAATAAATTTTAATCATCCGCGAAATCCATAGATAAAAACAGTAATTTCTCTAAGTAAACGCAACATACAAACTGCCCCGATTTGTATTTCTAATATCCAAAACCATAGAAAAAAATAAAAGAAACTACAAGAGAAAAATAGAGAACTGTCAGATTTTACAAATACGTCAAATCAAAGTTTTCGTGAATGATAATTTGAAAACTGAATATCGAAAAAAATAAAGAAAACAAATTAGAACATAAAAAAATAATGGTGGACCATAGTAAAACTATGAAATTTAGTGATTTACCGGTTAAAGCTTGAATTTTCGCTTGTATATAGCGAAAACAATTAAAACATTTGAGTTATATGGAGCTAAGAACTGTTATCAGTAGCTGAGTTATAATGAATATGTATTATATATAAAAGAAGTATTGAAAATAGCAAAGCTTATCAGCCAGACTTAAAAATAAGGACGTTTTTAATATGTATAATAAATTATGTCAAGCTATTAGAGTAGTTCTGGAACTGGGTTAATGGAGTATAATCAATCCTTTAAATTTAATTAAATCAATTATATGAGTCAAACTATAAAATACCTGGTGATAATCAAATAACATGTGCGTTTTTCATTCATTTTGAAGAAATAATATCCATAAAACTTCCATGAACGATCTGTCAAAAGAGGGCCGTAATCTATTTTAATATTTTTTCTATGACTTTGTTAAATGCTGCCAGAGAAGTGAAGTTTTGGGCGTGTCAGTATGGCAAGTTAAAAAATAAATATTGAGCTCATTTCAAGGCAAGTTAGATAAAATAATTTTGCTCTCTTGGAGAAGTGAGAAATTCCTATGGATATTATTATGATGTATTAGCTTCCTATACTATGGTTCTTAACTCTACAGCAAAATCCCACTATCATTCAAAACTCACAAAAATATTATAACACTAGCTGACGTGTACTCTAATTTTAATAAATATAATATATAAGTATTGTACAAATAAGCCTTTCTGAAGAACATTTCTAAACCATAGTTAAAAATCTCCGTTGCATAGTTTAGAAGAACTAAGCGCACAAACCGACAGGCGCTGATAGTGACTTGGTTTTATAGCATTTAGTGATTAAAAGCTCAAATAAAAAGCTGTATTCAAAACCTAGGGAGATCAGAAATAGATAATATATTGACAGTAAATACAGACTAAAAACGAAACCACTCAACTGAACAAAAAAAGACATTTAATATATTTATAATTACTTCAGAAAAGAACACTATTTTGTAAATTTATATTATCATTACTACAACGCAAATGAACTAGGTACGCAGATGTAGCGGATCTGTTTAACTGCACAGAAGCTAGGTTCAAAAAGGCTTCAATATCATATCTTTTAAATCATGACCAATAAAATGTAAGTCTACTCATACTTACGTAAAAAGTCAAATAAATATGTATATAAAATGAACTGCCTGGGGGAACTGAAGAAACCTGGGTCAATAAAAGTAGTCAATAAGGTGAACCAACAGCTTGATTGGCACTTAACTACTTTCAACCAAAACCTGAAAATAAATGCATTCATTTTAGCTATTGAAATATATATATTTCATGTATCTATATTATCATATATTTCAATCAATACTAATCTAACCTAGTCTACGTATAAGTTTTGCATGTAATTGTATCTCTAACTTTTTATATCCATATCCCATTAAGGATATCATTTAAAAATATATATTAGTTTCAATTGCAAAGTTTGTGCATGATGTAGGTATAATGAATAATATAATTTGCTGACGTATACCTGCTGGCGTTGGTGGGGGTTATTCTTAGCAGATAGACATACATCACGAAGGACTTTTTGTAGGCCTTTTTAATACATACAATTTAATTGCAAAACATTGTTTTTTTACTACTTTCTATAAATATAATTGACACGTATTTTATATATATATATAAACCGTTCGTAAGAAATTCTCCAAATGATAGAGAAAACCTTGTCAAAATCCGTTGCGTAGTTTAGAAGAACTAAGCGCACACACAGACGGACACGAATAACGACTTGATTTTATACTATTTAGATTATACATTTTTTTTAAATTCACAATCCTCACTAGGGTTTTCTGTTCTGAGGCGGCGGTAGTTTTTAAACTTTTGTATTTAGTTTCAAGATGTCTTTACATCGTCTTCATAATGTTTGTGAGTTGAATATCACCTTTTTCTCTCAGTCGTGTTTTTCTTTTGTTTTAGATATATACATATCCGTTATTTATGTTTTTGTTTGTTTTGTAGAGCAATGAATAATTTCGTAACATAGAATTTAATATTTTTCTGTCCAAAAATGTATTCAAACTGGGAGTAACCAGTATATTTGGGCTTATTGCTCAAGTTGATTATTTATGTCGGGCAGTTATAAAGTTTTTGTTTTGTTTTTAGATATATCTTCTGTCAGAGTTCTAACGAGAACTTTTATAATTATATCAGATATTTGTTACAAAAAAGGAAGAAAAAAAACTCAATATCATTATATTGAAAGAATGCAATAATTGTATGCATTTATTAAATAAATTAGCTACTGTATATAAATAGAGATTTATGCTTTATAATGGTGCTGTTTTCGGAAAGACTGGTTAGTAATCTGGTAGTTAAATTCAGCGTAAATTTGGTAGTAACTCTAGCATTCGCTTCAATTTTGGCATTTCAAACCATGATAAATGCTCCTAGCATTCTAAAATAAATATTAGTCGCGCATGAAAATTATGTATCTTTATATTGTTAGTTTGTCGTTTCGTCACTTGCAAATATATTTATTTTATCTTTGAAAAAGCGTGTCGCAAAATTTTACATCAAATGTCATAATACCGATTCACAAAAGTCACTTTATTCATTTACAATAAATCCTCATATGACCACTTTTACTGTGCATAACACTTATTTAGCTGAAAACTTCTTTGTATTTTTGTTAAAATGACATTAGAGAGAAAAAAACCATTCTCTGAATATAAGTAACTATCCTTTTTTTATATATACAAAAACACACTATCTGGAAAGACGAAACAATTAACAAAAACATCAAGTTGTTACGAAAACTGTGCCGGCGCACGGCGGGTGATCATTTTACCCGTAGCATTCCAAATAAGTGTTCTCCACTAGAGGGAACACAAAATGGATGTTTTATGTATTTACCAGCAGACAAAAGCGAGATTTGTCGTAATTTGGTGCTCGTTACCAGTACCTTTATACTATTTATTATTTTAAAATATGATTCATGCGCCACGGACTGATTGCAGTTCAACGCGTCTTTGATCTCTTCAGCTACTCCTGCTTTCTACTTTCCCACTGTCCATGGCTTCTACGGGTTCTATTTACAATATAACCAGCTTTAAATGAACGTTATAAAGCCAACTCTATGAGTGTAGGTGCAACTGGAGCAGTGATATCGCTGATTCAAGGGGCTGAGGCGCTGATAATAACCTAACGCAGCGCCGCACAGTGGGCTGAAAATCGCCTTTCATAGACATCTTCTTCTTCTTCTTCGATGGCGCTACAGCCCATATCGAGCTTTGGCCTCCTGCAACAGTCGCCTCCAACTCCTCCTGTCCTCAGCGGCTGACTTCCAGTTTGTCACCTGGAGAAGCTGTGCTGCATCCCCTCTTACCTCATCTTCCCACCTCAGTCTGGGTCTTCCCACTTTTCTCTTTCCACCTGGGTGACCAGTCAGAATTCTTTTTGGGACGCGTGTACCCGGCATTCTCTGTACATGCCCAGCCCATCTCAGCCTGAGGAGTCTCATGTGTGCAGAGATGCTAGGGGCCTTATATATATATCGTACAAATATATATTGTGCCGGATACGCCACTGTTCGCCCTCTTTCACGGGTCCACATATTCTTCTCAAAATAAACAAATACAACTACATTCATCAAATAAATAGTAGTACATCTGTGTGTAAGGATATAATGGCCAACATTATGATTCCAGAGATAGCCTCATTTTTAATGTCAGTGCTATACAAATTTTTCTTAAAAAAATGATAACTCCTTCATTTGTACACGCAATTGCTTCATACGAAATTTTATAGCATAGTAATGATCAGCAGAATCCATTTCTAGCCATAAAAAATACCCTTTAAAATTCAAGTCTTTATGTCTATGAAAGGCGATTTTCAGCCCACTGTGCGCCCTCGAAGTTTTTCTAGCATCAAGCGACGTTCGACTCAGGGCCGGACCTCATGAAAGAGTGCTGAAACAAAACGAGCGTACAATGAACTACGCTACGAAACTTTTTCCTCTTCCTTTTCTCCGGTCAGTTTTAAATTCGCTAGCCTAGCTCAGAAACATAGAAAGTGATATTAATGAAATAAGTTCTGCCGTCTGATCAAGTGAAGTAGAGTTAGTGGAGGCCAACGTGGGATGCTGAGGTTGTTTAGCAAGTCGACGGCATCGGGAGTCACTTGCTTCAGCACACAATACTTTTCACTTGCCACTGAGTTCGACACGACTCTTTGGGAGTGTGCAGATACAGAAAGAGTAAATATACAGAAAAGTGGGACACGTTTTAATACACACTTAAAAAAACACTTTGTATCAGTTAGATAATAAACAGAAGCAAGTATTTCATTAGCAGAACATGGAAAATAATACATTTCAATGGTTTTTTCTAGAATAAAAAGTTAAAACTAGTTTAAAAAAACTTGATGACATATGTCAAAACATGGCGTGAAGAAAAGTCGTCAAATTTTAAAATTTTTTGTTGTTAACGAAATAGCCGTTTAAAATGCATTATTTTGCATTGTTGGTTACTCAAATAGTTGTTTCTCGTTGTTATCTAACTGATACAACAGTGTTATTTGATAAAAGGTGTCTATTAACAACTGTTTATTTACCCAAAGGGGTTTTCTGGATTTGAGGCGGCTGTTCGTAAGGTCATCTTGAAATATAAAGTAACTTTTCACGACTTTTCAATTCTTCCACTTTAGATCGTGTACAACTATTCCACAAATCACGTCTTCTGAGCAAGTTACATTTTGTTTCTTGGGGTGCTCTCTCAAATACAAAATTTTGAAGCTAAAATAGGTTATATCTCCATTCTACTACTTTCATTCCGTTACTTTCTCTTTCCCATCTAAATGTATTTATTTAGATTCAATATTTGATGTTTGTCTATTTGGTGAGGCGGCTCAATCATGCGTTGGTAGGAATCAAGATAAACCGGGTAAATGTGAACTCGCTGCATGAACTCGTACATGGTTATGTAGATGTCAAGTATGTATCATTCCTCAAAATATTAATATGGAAACATATAAAACTGCTTACTACGGTTTAAAGCCAATGAATCCACCTAAATTTCACCGTTTATTTCATATTTTTAGGTTCTTTAAATTAGGCACATTTTGCCAAGCCATCGCTCAAAATGATTTTGCAAACTTGGCATAATATATGTCAAATATCGCTCGAGTAGGATATGTAGCCAATGAGAACCAGATTTCTGTTATCGTGCTTACCGCTGAATGTCATTTCATCTGTTAATCTATAGTAATCGGTCTATCAAAATCGAAAAATGACAAATGTATACTGACGACCAGAAACCAGAAGAAATGCAATGTTATATTTTTTTACCCTTTTTCGTAGATCATGATTTTTTTAGGTGATTTGTATAACTTTTACATTTCCGCTTAAAAAGTCAGTTTCCCCTGACAAGTGACCTTATTAACTGTAATGATATTTCTAAAAACCTAACTTGCATTCAATTTTACAAAGACAAATTTCTAAATCTTCAGTTACCTCCATAACGTGCTAGGGCACATGACTTGACGCAGCTTGTGCTAAAAATTATGACGATATTAGAAGTCTAATTGAAGTTCTGACCAACTCTCTTTCCTCCGATCCTCCTGGAAAACTTTTTTTATTAAGGACGGGTTGTTTCTGAGAATTTTAACAATTCAAAGTTAATTTTAAAGTCCTGTGAAAGATTTTTCCAAGTTCTGTTATTATTTCAGTTCTGTCAAGCAACTAGCCTATAATGATATAATAGCACAACTTGAATAGGACTTTCACAGAACCCGAAAATGAGCGTTGAAATTTGGTGAATTGTTAAAATTCTCCGAAACAACCCGTCTTAAGTATTTTTTTACTTCTCTGATTACTGTGTTTTTTTAAATATCATTTAACTACTTTTAAAAATGTAAGGAATGTTTTTTTTATTAAAAATACCTTAGCTGAAACTCAACATCTCATAACACAATTATTTCTAACGATTCTTATTGCAGTCTCCATCTTCTACCTTCGCCGAACGTCACAGTGGTGCTGCCAAGGTCTGGTATCTATGTGATGATATTGTGTCAGCGCTTTATTAGCAGCAGACACATACCTGGACGGATAACGAACCTCGTGCTGGCACTATTGGTGGACGCGGTGGTCTCTCTCGCTGCAGCAGCTGGTCCAGTTTCTCCACCACCTAGGATTCTTGCTGCAGAGTCTCCATCTTCTATCTTTGTATCACCTGTTCCTGTACTTCATTTAACTTAACTTATCTTCACTTTCTTTTTGTAATATTTATATTTTTTGTAATAACGTAAAGCGGCGCTATACAGATTATCCAAGAAATAAATAAAAATCTGCCGTTTACGGAAACCAGCATTAAAGAGTAGCATATTTGTAGGCCACTTGTGGTTACCTCACAGTCACTTAGCTTGTAAGTATCTCCATATGTACGAAGGACCTAACACGTGAAATTTTGAACTCTGACAAAAAATGATAATTTATTGCATCCCCCGATGAAAATAGTTCTTACAGTAATTACTCTAATTAAGACTACCAATTTCTACAGATTTATAACAAGTTTCTCGTTAACTCTTTAAGTTTTAAGTTCCAAAAAATATATATATGTTATTTTTGAAGATACTATCTATACATTTGTTATGCCGAAACGTGAATTATATAAAATTACCTCGATAGAAAAAAAACGCAAAGTAAGCTTCGAAAATTATTAAAAAAAGTTTTGTTCTGTTATTTAATATGAAATGCGTCGTAATTTCCATAATCTGTGCATAATAAAAAGTGCGATGGATCAGTAAATATTTACTAACAAGTAAATTAGAAGTTCCTTATATTTGTGAACTCGTTGAAACCTTGCCCCGTGTACGATATACCAGAAGTACATCGCACGCGGGAACTGACGCCATTGATAGAAATATATATCGGCGCGCTCTCGGTATAAATTCGGTTTTTATCAATTCCTTACCGACTCGTAAAGAAGCCGCCAAAATAAATGAATAAGTTTACCATAATGATTATCTACCCAACATTACTTGCTGTAGTAAATAATAGGTACTTCAAAACTGACTTCGTGTTGCATTTTATGAAAAATTCCATAGAGTTTCGGAGATTTGTTCAATAATATAAATACCGACGAATCGGCTCGACTCCTTTCCTTGCCGATATTGTTTATGGTCATGAGTCATCAGTGACCACAGATACAGGAAAAATAAATATTATTTTTGTTATAAAATAAATATTGATTCCGTCGGGAACCGGTAGAATTTTTAAAGGTTATTTTTACAGAAAGATTTCCTACTATGTATACAGGGTGTATCGGCAAGTACCCGACAAACTTTAACCAGCTATTCCTCAGCACATTTGGAGTAAAAAATGTTATGGGCGCTTTGCTGTCCGGTAACATTTTTTTTCCATTAAAAACAAAAAATAAATAAAAAAAAATCCACACTCCGTCACTGACCTTTGCATTGTTTCTCGCGTTCAACAGCTGTTACACACTAAATAATAGTTAAAAATGAGACGAATGGTGCCGTGCCATTTCGTTGTGATTGTAAAAGCGCGCTAATGTAGGTACGTACGTACATTATTCAACGAAACTCGAACAAAATATTGCCAGATGGGTTTTTAAACTTTGACAAAGGATAAAACAGTGCTGACATGTGGTGAAAATATGAATAGTAAATTTTTTATTAAATAAAAATGTTACCGGACAGCAAAGTGCCCATAACATTTTTTACTCCAAATGTGCTAAGGAATAGCTGGTTAAAGTTTGTCGGGTACGTGCCGATACACCCTGTATATGTTTTTTTTTTTTAATGTGAATACTGCACAAGGGTCCCAACCGCTCCAACCGTCTGGAGCCAGTGAGACTATGGCATCCCCAATTGAGGTTTTTTGTGAAGCTGAAGTTAGTGGGAAGTACCTGGCTATTCAAATCTGGTCACCAAACACAGCTAAAGCCATTTCAAGCAACGTTTCAATTCAGAGTGGTGCTCTTACACCAGGGCGATACTGATAGTATCTTCCACGCTGTAACGTACCGCAATTATACTGTATATTATTTTATTTAATAAATTGTGAAATGACATGAATTAATTAAATAAAATTTACTTGCGCACGCCGGGATTTGAACCCGCGACCTTCGGCTTTGCTAGTCGAGAGCCTAACCCCTGTACCACGGATCAATACGTTTTACACATGTATGTGTTTATTAACAATATATATATAAAATAATTAAAACGTTAATGAAAATTACGCAATAATTAGTGTATTATATTATCATGAGATACGGTTGTATATCTTTTGTAGGTAAGTTTTAAAATTCTATTGTATTTTTATCAATACAATTTAGGTAATATTGCCTTTTGTAATATAATACAAATCTTTATAATGTATATGAAATGTTTTCCGCTAAGCTTCTCTCATATTTTGTATTGAGTGCTGGGGACAATAAGGACGATCCACACCGGATATTTCGAAAACTTACTAAGATAAAAATATAGTCGAAGCATTATAGAGAACGATTTACGACTACAAGCATTTGCGCAATCCATATCTGTACCCGAGAAGCACACGAACTCAAAAAGTCCAAAAGACGAAATATTCGGAAGAGTCAAAAAAAAAAAAATTACGGAAAAAAGTGTTTTTATCAAATCTCTCGTAATTTTCACAAATATTAATATTATTACCTAATTGCATATAGAATATTTATTTCAATTGTCTATCAAATTTTATGTGGAATTTACCAAAAGAGATTTGTAAAAAAACACATATTTTTCGGCTCTCATGAACATTTCGTTTTTTTTTGTATTCGAGTCAGTTTAAATCTCCACATTTTAGCCGTTTTTCCATACTTCAATCATATTTATCATTTTACATGTGTCACACATCTGTCCCGATGATGAACATTGTAATGCTGTCCGAAACGTTGGTTATAAAATGGCTTAATACCCCAAAAATTAACCACTTACATACTTTTGGCCGGGAAAATTTCAAATTTATCATTCTTCAAAAATGAGTCAAACGAGTGATTTTTAAAAAATCTACGCGGTCATTCTGTGTAAAACTCCCCCTTACAAAATTAATTAAATAAAACTTAACAAAACATGCTAAAAACCAGCCAGATTTCAGTTGGAAACGAAAACTCTGAGAATCGTTTTCAACTGTTTATTAGGTTGAACAATGAAACATGCATATTTTGGTAATAATTTTACTTTTTATTATTTATTTTAGTCATCTTCTTCTATCTATTCATATAAATTTAATTTTTATACAAATCCACAGTATCATTTTCAATATTTCAATATTCAAAACAAGAGGAACGTTACTGTCTAAGCCTGATTTCAAAAAACTCAAAAGCCCTTAAAGAGCGGCAACGCCGGGACTTCCACAAATACAATGTAAGATAGGTAGTGGTATTGCAAGTGTAAATTGTGCCTTTTTTAGGGCATTCAATCGGAAGTCTAATAATGATGAGAAAAACACAAAAGATGGAGTGACAGAGGCAAGACGAAGACCACCGAGATGAGACTCATTTGGGCGCTGATTTCCCTCTTATTTAAGTACGGTGTGAGTCAAATCAAAGAACCTTAACAGACACCATTGAAATGTGGTGATGGAGACAAAGGCTTAGGCCTCCAAGGACAGCCAATCAAATGCCATCCACTCTGGAAGAGCTAGGCAATCCACAATAGGCTGTCAATTGTCTGTCTAAAGCAGCGGTTTCTAACCTAACCTGGGAGTGATTACCCCCGCGGGGCTACTGAGGATTCCAAACTGGAGAAACCAATGTCACTGACGAATTAGAAGGCCAAATAAGCCACTGCGTTGGGGTGTCCAAGAATCACTTTCGTTCGGTACTCCGGTGAAGGAACCTTGCCCACCACGGAAATTGTAGTATTGGTCTCGATCCCGAGCAATGAACAACCGACGCAAGAAGAAGAATGCAGACTATAATTTGATGAGTAATCACTACTGCTCGTGGAGGCCACAAAGGTTCCAACGCGACAGCCTAAAAACCATAGAAAAAGTACAAAAAAATCACACGGCCCATCGCTGAGCTTTCGGTCGTTGCTGAAAACCTTTGACTAAAAATAATATTATCTGCATATTTAAACATCTACACTATTTTATCTAATTAATACATAACTAGATCATCTTAAATAGATATTTAAGTAAACATTTCAAGTGTAAATTGTGCTTCGATGGTAAACGCGTAATTCTGAGGTGAGTTTTTTTCCTTATTCCCAATGCAAACATTGTACTTGTACTTAGTCGATGTTCTTTATCTTCAGCTAATCGAAATCATTCGGTTTAAATCATGGTATCTGAGAGATAGATTCAATATAATTACGTATTTAATATATTTTGTTGTAATTTTGTTTGATTTTGCTGCTAATTAGTTACTTGAAACCTTTGTCGGAATGACACTCGTGACGTTCACAGCAAAGGCGTAATTAAAATACCGTCGACTTTAAATTGGTATTTATATATTTTTTATCCATATTTTTGTATAAATATTATAGTTGTTATGAATAATGAATGTTTATTTATTATTATATTCTAAAACATGGGGGTTTTATTAAGAATCTGCTTAAGAAATGTACATTTTTGTGAGTACGGATTTGTATTAAAACCACGAATATTTGGCCATGACGCTAGAAGTAGACCTTCCAGAATTTGACAACTGCTTCTGAATTCTAATATTGAATTTTTATTAATAAAATGAAACCAGATATTTTCAAAACTGATGTCATTTTTTTATCAAAACAAACAACATTCTATTATCAATCACCTTTACGACAGTTGTAAAGTTAAAATAAATATATGTATGTCAATTTTTAAAACTCCATTACAGTAAAATAGTCTTTTTTTGTAAGATTAAGGCTTACAAATCAACTGGAATGAAAACCACGGAATGAAAATGAAATATAAAGCAAAAACTAAATATTTTTATACCGCCATCCCTCACGGGCCGGTAAGGAATCGATAAAAACCGCGTACTCGAAAGACCTTGCGCAGAAAAGTCTCAAAATTAACTGTGCTGCAAACCGTTTCCTTACTTAAGCGAAGTTTACTTTTCTGCGCAGAGTTTGCAGCGCGGTTTATGTCGAGCGCCTAAGAACTCTCGAACGGTGAGCTCTGCCACTGTACTTAGTTTTTCTATGGTTTTATGATTTCTATACTAACGAAGTTATTTACTGTTCTCAACATAATTTCCAACATGAGTTATGGAGCTATATACAAAAATATAGCCATTTAACTGACAAGAGACAATACGTCATATCGCTAAGTTAAAAAGCAGAAAACCTGTTATTTGTTAACACTAAGAACAAAAACTCTCGAACGGTGAGCTCCAAGCTCAGACATTTAAAAATTTACACAGTTTTCTATCTGAAATTTCTGTGGTGTATGTTTCTCTATGTTTTATTATTTCTATGTTAAAGTGGCTATTTTCTGTAAGCAACATCATTTCCATGATGAGCTAAGTAATTTTCAAAAAACTCGTTTAACGCAATTGCTTTGTTGACTATTACATATTATGTTCAAATGTTAACTGTAAAGTAGAAAAAGGACGAACGGTGAGCTCTGGCGTCATGAAGTTTACCCAGGTTTTACTGAAATGCATCTGTTTTCAGTTTGAAACGTCATTTCCACCATGAACTTTATTTTGACAGTTTAGCAAATGTAAAAAAGCCGCCATTTTGTTTTAAGCTGAAAAGTTTGTGTGCGTAACTAACAATTCTCGACCGGTGAGATCTAGCGTAGTAAAATTTATACAGATTTTCTGCACTTCTACTATTTTAGAATTGGAACGTCATTTCCACTATTTGCTACGAAATTTAGTGGACAGTAAAATAAATGTAAAAAAATAAGACAAGCCGCCATTTTGCTTTAAGCTTCAAAATGTTTGTGTGTGACACTAACAACTTTCGAACGGTGAGCACTAGCGTAATGAAATTTACATAGATTCTTCTACACTGCAACTATTTTCGATATGGAAAGTCATTTCAACTATGTGCTATGGAATGCAGTTTGACAGTACTAATGTTAGCAAATAAGACAAGCCGCCATTTTGTTTTAAGCTTAAAGTGTAGTTAGTGTGTGTTAGTGTGTGACATTAACAACTTTCGAACGGTGAGCACTAGCGTAATTAAATTTACACAGGTTCTTCTGCACCGCAACTATTTTCGATTTGGAAAGTCATTTCAACTATGTGCTATGGAATGTAGTTTGACAGTACGAATGTTAACAAATAAGACAAGCCGCCATTTTGTTTTAAGCTTAAAATTTTTGAGTGTGACACTAACAACTTTCGAATGGAGAGCTCTAGCGTAGTGAAATTTACACAATTTCTTCTGCAACGCAACTATTTTCGATTTGGAAAGTCATTTCAACTATGTGCTATGGAATGTAGTTTAACAGTACGAATGTTAACAAACAAGACAAGCCGCCATTTTGTTTTAGGCTTCAACATTTTTGTGTGTGACACTAACAACTTTCGAACGGTGAGCACTAGCGTTATGAAATTTACACAGGTTCTTCTATTTCAACTATGTGCTATGGAATGTAGTTTGACAGTACGAATGTTAACAAACAAGACAAGCCGCCATTTTGTTTTAGGCTTCAACATTTTTGTGTGTGACACTAACAATTTTTAAACGGTGAGCACTAGCGTAATTGAATTTACACAGGTTCTTCTGCACCGCAACTATTTTCGATTTGGAAAGTCAATTAACTATATGCTATGGAATTTAGTTTGACAGTACGAATGTTAGCAAATAAGGCAAGCCGCCATTTTGTTGTAAGCTTTAAAATGTTAAAAAAGACAAGCGGCCATTTTGTTATATCGTATATTTGTTTCAATCGCAACTTTTTGTGTTCCACTAACAACTTTCGAACGGTGTGCTCTAGGATTATGAAATTCACACATATTTTTCTGCATCGCAACTATTTTCATGTCGCAACTTCATTTCCAACATTTGTGTTTTTAACTATTCATTCGCAAATCTTACATCAGAAAACACGTTTGCGTGCTGCACTAAGAACTCTCGAACGGTGAGCGCTGGCATTATGAAATTTACACTTATTTTTCCTCAACGCAACTAATTTCCGCTCGCAACGTCTTTTCAAACGTGATCGACGAATTAATTTTGTGTTGGAGCATTCAAACGTTGAGCTCTGGCATCATGAAATTTGCACTTATTTTTCCTCAACGCAACTAATTTCCGCTCACAACGTCTTTTCAAAAGTGATCCACGAATTAATTTTGTGTTGGAGCATTCAAACGTTGAGCTATGGTATCATGAAATTTGCGCCTTTGAAATTTCTAGATTAACGGATCTCCTCTAAGAACTCTCGAACGGTGTGCTCTGGAGTCATGAAATACCCACTTAATTTTCTGCCTGGAATCTCTAGGTTAGTGCAACTATTTTCAGGTCGCGCAGTCATTTCCATCTCAGTTTTGAAATTATTTTTTTTTATATCTTAACTATGAGCAGGAAATCTGTTTTTGTGTCCAACTCACATCGCTCGAACTGTGTGCTCTGGAGTCATGAAATTTTCACATATTTTTACATGTGCTATCTTCAGGTCAACGCAACTATATTCATGCCGGAAAGTCATTTCCACCATGCGCTAAGGAGCTTCTAAAATAATATTTTAGTTTTGACAAATAATACGAGACGCCTTGTTTTTGTATGTATTAACGGATATTTTATAGATAATTTTATGTGAATAATGCGCACAAGAGTCCCAAGTACCCGCTGCCTCTGTTGTGAGCCTGAAGGTAGTGGAGAGGGTCACTAAACACGGCTAAAGCCATTTATTAACAGGATTCGCTCAAGATTAATATTGATGTGCTAGATTCCTTGGCTCCGGACTTGGAGGTCGTAAGTTTTAATTTAATTTACGTAGTTTGTTATTGTTTAGTAATAGACCGCGTGGAAGATACTCTCAGTATCGCCCCGGTGAAAGACGACACATTCAGAATGGAAACGTTGCTTGAAATGGCTTTAGCCGTGTTTAGTGAACAGATCTTTATAGCCTTCCATCCCTCCTCTTCAAAGCTCTATAGCTCACGATTGAAATGAGTTTGGCAGCTATGAAATAGTTGTGTCAACACACCTACGATCAATGTAGATTTTCCAGGCGAAAAACCCACGTTGCAAAACAAATTTCATGACTCCAGAGCTCAGTTGTCAGCGTGTAGGACACATATACAGTTCCAGCTTCAATGTTGATATTTCGAAGTGGGTACTTTATGTAGCTCTTGATGGAAAATATGTTTCGAGCTAAAAATAAAGGAGTGAAAAAGCTTTGTTAATTTCATAACGCCGGAGCTCACCGTTCTAGAGTTTTTAGTAAGACTCACAAACGAATACTTTGCTTTATAGTTAAGATTTTGAGAAAATGATCGATATCGTTATGAACATTTCAGATCTTCATAATCCATGTTTCAAGACGTTTCGAACGGAAATTACCTATAAATTTCAATTATGTGCAAATTTCACGACGTCAGAGCTCTCACAATCAAATGTTCTCCCTTATAATCGTAAAAATGGACGGATATTTTGAACATTAAATAGTTTCTTAACTCATGATTGAAAAGTTGTAGCGATCTGAAAATGGTTGATGTTACAGACGGAAGGATCTGCGCACATTTCACGATGCCCGAGCTCACCGCTAGAGAGTTTCTTTACTGGTATATTCGTACAGATTTTCTTCTTAGGAAGTATTGATTTTTGGAATGCATTGTCTAAAATTACGCATTCTCGACAAAATGGCGTCATATTTTGTTGTGATTTCGATCGATTACGTATATTTTTTGAATATATTTCGTCAATTACATCAAAAACCCTAAATTTTGTATAATATTCATGTTTTTCAAGTTATCTTTCGTAGATTTTTTGGTAATGTCAAAAATCTACACGCCAAGTACAAATTCGACAACTAAATTAATATTTTTATAGGTACTGCTTTTGTGTTTGTAATGTTATTGCTTCTCGTAGAGAGATGCGTAATTTACATTACATTATTATATAATATTGCGTTTTTAACTAAAGAACGTAATGATATCATTACGGATTACCAATTCAATGATTGTAAATTTGTTAGTTTTGATTCCCGATTGTGAAGAAAATGACATCTAGTGAATCTAGTTTAATTTTTCTTAGGCTATGAACTTTTATTCTAGAAATATGGGGTAAGTTGTTTTGATTTTTCGTTTGGCTGCAAAAAATTGGGATAGATTTTGATGTTATTCTAAATATTCGTGTAAAAAAATCGATTGTTTCGACAAACGTAATATTTTTAAGTATCTAATTTATTAAGTATCACGCCCGTCTCATCGGGGGTAGGCAGAGAGGATATAAAGCGAAAAAACTCTATCTTCATATATATATTCTTTGTGGACTCTTAACACGATTATCTAAATAAACACCATTTGATTTTTTTTCCGCGGGTGTAGGCAGAGGATTAAAAGCTACAAACTTGCCTTTGCCACACATTACTTACTTCATTTACATTCATATATTGTTTTATTAGTCGTCCAATTCGAATGAAACGATCGCAATATTGCTAAATAACTTACTGTCACTTAATTTTAGAAATCAAATTGTTTTGTTTCGAAAAATTCATTGTTTAGTAAAATTAATGCCATCGATTTTGTATTTTAAAGAATAAATTATCTTCTTTATTTATGTTAGGAATACATTTATTATAATTATTATTCAACCCGTAGGAACCGGTAGGAATATTCCACAATTACGTATAGTACAATACAGTGATATTTTGAATTTTTTGTTTAGCAAACTCGGAAGTAAAATTTACAATGTACCTAAACTTCATACTACATCAGCACAGAGACAATTCACCTGCCTAGCTCCCAAAACCTACAACCTGCTCCCTTATATCCTAAAAATCTCAAACTCAACTCAATAACTTTCAAAACACAAATAACTCTATGGATTCTTAATGTGTTCGCACAAACAGGTCTCCAACTCGTCTTGGAAGGAGTTTAATAATAAAATGGTTCTTTATATTAATCAAGGATTTATTAATACTCCACATATTATAATGGTGACTCGATAGTCGACCTAACTAGAAGCTGGCTAATCGGAATCTGGGCCAGTGAGATTGGCGACAACTGGCCACTGGCTCCATCTTGCGGACTTCCACGCAAGCTCTACACACTGCCATCTGTGTGTGCATCTACAAAGCTTCCTAACAATCTACATCTGCAGTACATTTCAATTACAACACCCAAACATCCTGCACTTTAACCCCCTAATCTCCATCCACACATCTCTTACATTCCTTAATTGACCTAATTCATATAAAATATTAGCTGACATGTACCCGGCATTGCTGGGGGTTATTCTTAAGTGATAGACATATACCATCCCTGACTTTTCTGTAGGCCTTTTCAAGATATACAATTCCGTAGTACATTATTCTGATGTATATCATAAGGTTTAGCCAACGTTAGCAATGTAGTGCCCGAAAATATATTTTTACAACTTTATTATAAAACATCGACTTTTCTCTACTTTCTATATATATAAGATGCATGGATTATATATATATAAATAAACCTTCCGGGAGAAATTCTCTAAATGATGTTGAAAACCCTATCACAATCCGGTGCGTAGTTTAGAACTAAGCGCACAGACAGACAGACGCGGATAGCAACTTTATTTTATACTATTGAAAATAAAATGTTTAATTAATTATTGACTTATTATTTGTCACATAAAATATTAACTAAATCAGAATTGAATAATTTACTAAGTATTATGTATATTACGAAAATCTACAATCTGTAAACTTTACCCGCCATAACACAGCGGCATCCCTACATCCCTAGCATGGCGGTTGAAATAACATTCAAAATGTATCATCCAATGTAAATTTTCTTTGAGATAAAAAAATATATCCAAAGGCAAAATTAATGTATAAAGTCGACACTGCAATTGCAGGGCTTTGGCTCTTATGAGCAGGCAGCATTCTGCTGATACGCTCGTGTCTGATGTCACAATAAGTTTAACAGTAATTGAGTTGTTTTAAATTTAAAAGAAGTAAATCATTTCTAATCTCAAAATAAACCGGGGTTTCAAAATATTTGAACATTTCAGAAAACCTTCGTAACCTTCACTGGCTCAAGTGCCCTGAAAGAATCCAGTACAAACTGTGCTGGATGGTGTTTAAATCCATCAATGAAATGGCCCCACCCTACATCTCTGAACTATGCGTCCCGGAAAACACTCTGCTCTTAAACAGTCAACTCTTAGATCAGCAACATCATCAGCTGTAGGCAGACTGATAGAACCTAAGCGCAAGCCAAATACTAAGTTTGGTGATCGCGCTTTCGGAGTATCTGGGCCGAAGGCTTGGAATAAACTCCCTTCGGAACTAAGATCCATAACAAGTCCAACAGAATTCAGGTCTAAACTAAAAACTTACCTTTTTAAGCTGTCGTACCCTTAAATTAAATATACCATTCCTAAGAGCAAGTCCAGTTATATTTAATTTTCCAATTATTTCCTAAATCCTGTATCTAAATTTCGCCAATAAATAATTAGATAATGTTAATTAAGTGTTAATCTCAAGTGACCTACCAGGTAAGTATTGTACTGTATATTATCTCCATAAATAGTTAAGTAATAACATAGATTACTGTAGAAATGTATTATAAGTTTGTACAGCGCCCTTGAGGTGATTTTGCACAAAAACGGCGCTATACAAGTCATACATTATTATTATTAAGAATCCGATCGACCTTTAAGTTGGTTTATAGATATGTAGAATCGATGACATGTCATGGAAACTTGTTCCGTGCATCCACTATTTTATTTGCAAGGAAGTGTTTCCTAGGATTGGACGCAAAAGGAATTTTATTAAAAACAAAATTGTATACACGGAGATTAATATTTTTGTCGGTGGTGAAGATTTGTTGGATGCCAGGGCAACAATAACGTCCAGATAAAAATTTCAGTGTCTCAATCAAGTCATCCGTGTCTCGTCTTTCGTTTAACGTTGGTAATCTTAGTTCCTCGAGTCTTTCTGCATATTGCCGGTCTTTCAAAAGTCTTGGTATTTTTTTAAATCGTCTCTTTACTCTCTCTAATACATCTTTATATTTCACAAGATATGGACTCCATATTTGGAAAGCATATTTCAGTAGAGGTTGGCAAATATGTTTTGTATATTTTTAATATCAAGTCCGGTGTTAGGTCAACGAAGGGTTTCCTGATTAAATATATTATCGAATTGGCTCTTTTGACAATCTCAGCGATATGCGGTTCCCATTTCAAGTCTTCTGATATGGCAACTACTAGGTCTAGTTGCTTTTAGAGGTGTTCCATTAAGTTTGTATGCAAGCTAGGGTTAGTTTTAGCAAAACGTAGGAAAGTGCATTTTTCAACATTGAGTTTTAGAAGCTAATCCTTTGTCCATTGATATATACTTAAGTCCTTTTGCAGTTGGTTGTGATCTATATGCGGGTTGGCAAATAATTTTGATTTTATTATGGTATGATATCCGTGGTGTACAAAATAAACAGATTCAGACCCAGAACTGATCCTTGAGGGACACCACTGGTCACATTTAGCTCTGTTGACAATTGTTTGCCAATTCGAACTTGTAATTTTTTCTCAGCGAGGAAGGATTTGATCCACTCGAGAAGTCATCCTCTTATGCTTAGAGATTTAATAGCCACCAGTTTATTGGTTGGAACAGTATTGAAGGCTTTCTCAAAGTCAAGATATACAGGGTTTTCCAATAAGAGGTGTTATTTTGATATTCAAAGAAACTTTTCCCGTAAAAGATCAATGGTTTCGTTGCTTGTGTGGCACGTAGCGCCGTCTTGTTGAAAGTAAACGTTGTCCAGATCAATACCATCCAATTCCGGCCATTAAAAATCACTAATCATCTCTCGATAGCGATCCATTCACCGTAACTGTTGCTCCAGCCTCATTTTCGAAAAAGTAAGGTCCAATGACTCCGCCGGACCATAAACCGCACCAAACAGTCACACGTTGAGGATAGAGAGGCTTTTCAACAATAACTCTTGGGTTTTCCGAGCCCAAGATGCGACAATTTTGCTTGTTGACGAAGCCACAGAGGTGGAAATGGGCCTCATCACTCGAGATGATTTGCATTTGATTCACTCAAGTGAATTTTAATAATTTCAATGCGTTGTTGAAGCGTGTATCGTTCCATTTTTATTAATGGCGTAGTTTGTACTTGTCAAATGTCAAAAAATGACAGCTTCAAAAGTAACATCTACCGAAATAGCGGGCTATTCAAAATAACACCTCTTATTGGAAAACCCTGTATTATGTCAGTAGAAATCCGTCTGTCCCACTCGTTTGCCTAGCAATCTACGTTAAGAATAAGATTTGTAATTATGGATGTTTTCAAATATCTAGGGAAGTTCCCATTTAAAAAAAATATTGTTACATTGCCAGAGCAATAGGATGACTGAGAGAAGTTGCACACTTTTGAGAAGAATACCAGGAATATTATCGGGGACAGCAGCACTATCGTCTCGCAACCTCTTCAAAATATTCTCAACTGCTGATGGAATGAATTCGATCCAGATTAGTGAGCTGGACTAATAGTTGGTATACTGATTGTATGGTCTGGTTCCTTAACAAAGGTTTTTCCAGATTGTGTCGCAAGGGTGTTTGCTTTATCTATCTCCCTGGTAACTGTTTCATTGGAAAAGTTATAGTGTATGGTTGGAGTAGAAACTTTAGAAGCAATCTTTTTCTATATATAACTATAAAATGGCTTCTGACCGCTGTAAATCATTTTTTTTCTTTTGTCTGTATTGTTTGTATTCTGTAATATTCATTTTCATTCTCATTTATATTCCCCAGATGTTTTCTGAATAATCTGTAAAGATCCTCTTCTTTCTTTGCTCTTTAATTAATCCTAATATGTGTTTGTCGATCCACCGTTTGTTTTTACTTTGGTTTTTATTAATTTTGGAAGGAGGTATTTTTGTTTTCACAATTTTCTCTTCAAACATGTTTGTCAAAAGCTTCCACATTTCTTCAGTTTCTATGAGAGACCGCATTATATCAGGGGTGCTTAAGGTTCCATTTATTTTATCATAATCTGCTGTGATGGTTGGCTTGGCATTATGCCTAGTTAAAATTTAAAACCTATATTTTTAGAATATAGGTAATTTTGGAGATGGAGATCCGCAAAGAGTGCAAGGCAGATGTAAGCGTAATGAATAAGATTTAGATAGGTACGCTTAGATGGTTTGGGTGTGTATAGCGAATGAGCGAAGAAAGGAGAGTGGTAACAGAAGTCGGGGACGCCCGAGGAAGACATGGCAAGATCGAGTGAATCAGATACTCGAGTCGGGCCATGTCAAGAGTCAAAATAATAGAAGAGTATGTATGAGACGACGTATGAATGTGAATGAGGCAAGAACGACGTGATGGTTAATTAGGTAATTTTACTGTTAAAACTAATGATTAAAATAAATTAATGATTAAAACCTCAAATTGTAATATTCGTAAGTTGATATGGTCGAATTGGTCAGAGCACTTGCCCGGCAAGGAAGAAGTCCCGGGTTCAATTCCCGGATGCGACTGAATTTTTTTCTGTCTTTCCGATTCACATTTTTTGTTTGATTTGATCGAGTCGTTAATATTCAGTGAGAAAATTTTATTTTTTGTTCTTTTTTACAGTAAAAATGTCGGGGTGTACTTTAATAAAATATGATAAAATCTGTGATAAAATTTTATTTTTTGTTCTTTTTATGATAAAAATGTCGGGGTGTACTCTAAGGAAAAAAATCGATTACTCTGAAATGTCATTAATATTATTTTTAGTGTTTCGATTTCATCTATCGATAATTGTTGAGATAAGTTCTTTGTAAAATAATCTACCAAGTGAATTTTCATTATGAATGGAAATGTCAACGATTAACTGATTTTTGTATATTATAAAATAAGATTTAGAAAATAATATTTCGAAATAAAATCTTCTCCGTCTACTTTCCCTACCAACTTTCTTCACCCCCACATCATTCCACAAATGGGGAAACCGTAGTCCCCCCTCTTGTCAGCGTGCTGATTGCAACCCTTTCTTTGCTTTTCTGGCCACAAATAATGTTTACACAACAATTGCCAGCATTCTAGACACCTCTGGAAGTTACCTCATTTACCTGCTTTACCCTCTACTCTCAGTAATACTGCCAGTCGGCATATTAAACATTGCTTGAAATGGCTTTAGCCAAGTTTTTTGACCAGATCTGAGTGAGCTAAAGTTAATTTCCAACCTCCCCACTACCTTCGGTCTCACAACATACCCCAATTGGGGATGCCATAATACCATTGGCTCTGGGCAGTCGTGACTCTTGGCGGATACCTACTACAAACAACAATGTTTCGTCTCATTTTATTTTTTATTTCTAAGCAATAATTGTGAGCCTCGAACACCTATATAAATTGAAAAAATCTTCCGAGAAATAATACATTGAAAAACTCTAATAGGCAATAATTGTTAACCCTAGATAATTAATCGCTCGTCGAGGCGACGACGCGCTACTCGGCGAAATTCGAACTCACCTACTTCCCCCCGCTCCCCGACCTTGACTCTTTCATTACCTTCCTAATTTGAGTAAACAGTGCAGCACGTGACGCGATTGCGGCCACACGCATACTAGGACGTGCCCTATGACCATCTCGTCGTCCGCTGGACGAAACTTTAGTTATAACAACAATTTTTATTTTTAAGGTACGTACATTCATATATTTATTGTTAATGTTGGCGAATCTTCTACAATAGAAGCTCCGGTTCCATCTACGTCAAACGCGCCTAAAATTAGCTACCTGTGTCCATCCAAGGCCCGGAGGATGACCAAACACCGTTGCACCAGATGTAGAAAGGCTATTTGTGGTCCACATAATGTTGACATGTGTGGTCACTGTGTAGACTGATATTGATTTGTTCATTATAAACCTTACTTTTGTGCCATGTAACAAGTTCCTATCTTAATTAAATGATTTATTTCTAGTGTTTTATTGCGTAGTCCACTCCACGAAAGTGTAGTTACAATGAAACAATGAAAACAGTTTAGTTATCTAGGGTTAAATGAAACATACCAATACATATTGAATAATTTGGCGGGTTTTAAATAAGCCGACGTAGCGCAATTGGTAGAGCACCTGACCGGCAATTTGAAGGCTTTGGGTTCAGTTCAATTTATATTGGTGTTTCAGGATAATAATTATTGCTGAAAAATAATATGTTATCCTTGGTGCTATGCATAAAAACCTTGTCTCGTGAACATATATATTTTTTTATTTAGAAGGTTCCGTAGCTCATGATGGAAATAGCGTTGACCCAGAGATTCTTGATGAAAAACACTCAACATTCAATCTTTCTATCCCCCATCTCCTACCTCTCCACTACCTTCAGCCTTGCGACATACTACAATTAACGATGCCATATTGTGCCCACCGAATTTTGGACCGTGTGGTTAGGATTTTTATTATTATGTGCAGAGCAGGCAGCATTCTGCTGATGCGCTCATATCTGATTTGACAACAAGTTGACAGTAATTGAGTTGTTTTAAGTTTGAACTAAGTCTTTTCTTCTCTCCAAATGTGAATCCAATAGAGCTTTGAATTGATTTATATTTGTTGCATCGATGACATGTTGTGGGAGTTTGTTCCAAGCATCCACTACTCTATTTGCAAGGATGTGTTTTCTAGGATTAGATGCAAAAGGCGTTTTGGTAATAGTGTCCACGGAGATTTATATTTTTATTAGTAATGAAGATTTCTTGGATGCTAGGGCAACTGTAATGTCCAGATAAAATTTTGAAAGTCTCGATCAAGTCACCCCTTTCCCTTCTTTCTTGTAAGGTTGGTAATCTTAGTTCCTTGAGTCTATCTTCGTATCGTAGATCTTTCAGAGCTCTTGGTATTTTGTCTCTGTACTCTCTCTAACAGATTTATATCCTTTGCGAAGCAAGGACTCCATATTTGGAAAGCATATTCCAGGAGAGGTCGCACATATGTTTTATATATTTTTAACATCATGTCCGGGGTTAGGTCAAGGAAGGTTTTCCTGATTAGATATGTTAGTGAATTTGCTCTTTTCACAATTCCAGCGATGTGTGGTTCCCATTTCAAGTCCTGTGATATGGTAACTCCTAAGTCTTGTTGTAATGTCACTGCTTTTAGAGGTGTTCCATTAAGTTTGTAGGCAAGTGTAGGGTTAGTTTTTCCAACATGTAGGACAGTGCATTTTTCGACATTGAGTTTTAGAAGCCAATCATTTGTCCATTGATATATTTCGTTTAAATCGTTTTGCAGTTGGTTGTGATGTGTGTGTGGGTTGGCAAAGAATTTGGTATCATCTGCAAAGCAGCTGGAGTCTGATTTTATTATAGTATGCAGGTCCGTGATGTACAAAATAAACAAAACTGGACCGAGAACTGATCCTTGAGGGACACCACTGGTCACAATTCGCTTAATCATGAAAGATGTCTAAATGTATTATACAAGTTCTTCGGTTAGTCTCGACATGGTCAGACTCATTTGATCCGCCTGATAGTGCCATGTCTTCCTCTGGCATCCACGACTTCTTCCCGGAAAGCAACGCATTCTGACTCTACAAAATAAAAACATACTTTTGTATTTTTGTTGCAGTTTGGACCAAACTATCTCCAGATGGTGTCTTCTCCCACCGCCATGGAGGAGGAGCACGATCAAGCCATGTCGAGCGTGCCGCACATCCCGCAGTACAAGGTCATCAAGCGTAAGGACGCCCCCAAGCTGCTCTCCCCCTTGTACCTGAGGAAGGTCAATGATTCCTCATCGCAGACCCCGAGGGGCTCCATAAACATGCCCCCCGCCAACTGGCAAATCGGCAACCCAACTACCGACTGTCAAAGTCTGGAAACTAACGCCGCGTATATGATTCTAAATCCCGAAAGTAGCACAAGCACTCAAAATTGGGAAATTAACACCAGTGGATCTTCTCAAAACCAGGAAAGTAACACGATCATTCAATCTGTTTCGAGTGTTACGACTCCGATCGCGCAGACAAACAAACTATCTGCGCATAACCTTGTCAACTACGACGGCAACATTAACGGCAATAAAGTGATTATTGTGAAAAATTTGCAATCTGCCGGAATTAATAATGTAGACTCGACCTCGCGAGGCATTTATAAGGGAGTCACGTCGACGAACAAGGCGTGCACGATTGTAGGGCCTTTTGATACGCAGGCTACAGAAGCGGCAGTGCGATCTATTACGCAACCGAATCTTGCGCAGAACTCGGAGCCTGTCGCCAAGCCTAATTTGTATCCTAACGCTTATCCCATCATTCTGCCGCCTATGAAGCATAATGCGCAGCCGAATGTGTCGCCTAAAAAGTCAATAAGTGCGACGAGCACTCCCTATTCTGTGTTCTCGAGGAAAGTAATGGCACCTGTTCCGCCGACAACTGTTGCAAATACAGATGCGGCTAAAAGTAAGAATCCCGGTATCGCGGTGGTGCGTAATCAAGTTGTCAATTATAATATTCACTACTCTCCCGCTCTTAATGCCGTGGATACTCCGGCGATAAATACAATCGATTCTTTGATTAAACCTGCGGTAGCAAAAAAAGGTTTGAACGATGTCGTCGTGGCGAAACAAAAGATCTTGGTTTTGCCGAAGAACATGGTGACCGTGGATCCCAGAAAGAAGATCATTCTTTCGCCGGAGCCAAATCACAAGGTCTTGGCTTCGCCGGACGCTTGTTTTGGATTCTCCCCGATCCCGCAACCGTCGAGATTAGAGCAAGCATCCGAGATCCGATCGAAGATGGAATCTACAGAAGCGGCGAACATTCTCGTTCAATTGTCAAATATGGATCCTTCGCTAGCGGTGAAACGTACATCGGGAGCTTCTTTAAATCCGCTAACAAATGGTTCTTTTGCTTACGCACAGTCCACTATTGCGAATTCATCGGATAATGTACCATCAGCTGCGACGGCAGAATTTAAAGACGCCGCTGCTCAGATCATATCTCCGAACCGTAATAACAGCCAGCAGAACTTCTCGAACGATGATGACGTGTGCGTTGTTCCACAGCAGGCGACAGAAGTTGAAATATACGACGACGATGATCATAAGAGTGTATTTAGTCTGGACGATTATGGCCTCACCGAGACTGTGAGTAGTGCGGATGCGTTGAAAAGCCTTATAGGCTATAAAAACTACAATATTTTGCTGTCTGCTTTGTGTGGTATTAAAGACTTGAGTACAAAGTCTCGCGCTTTGGCTGCGTTCTTTTCCGTCAACAAAGAATACAGAACTTCACATTGTCAGACCACCGAAACTGACGTGACCCCAATCAGCTTGTCTCAATCGACTGTACAAGTGGCGCAAACGTTGCCACCTGAAGTGGCGCAAAAGAAAAATTTTGGTAAGGCGACATTTCAAACTCAAACCAGTCCACAGAAAGCAGTTAAAGATGGCGGAACTCAATATTCGCCACAGAAAGAATTCATAAATAACCAAGGTCAAAAAAGGGCGAGAAACAATCAAGGACAACGATCACCACAGAAACAAGTTAAGGGAACCCAAGGTCAACTTTCACCACAGAAGGCAGTCAAAGATGGCCAAGTTCAAAATTTACCACAGAAACAAATTATTAAAGATGTCCGAAATGGAGACAATTCACCACAGAAGAGCGCAAACATCACATTGAATGGAAGTGTTACATTGAAGACAGTGAACAGAATGCAAAATTCTAATACTTCGCCAGCCAAGCAATTGGACCGAATGAAAAATATCAACATCTCACCTCTGAAACACAATCCAGGCGACGGAGCAACACCTCAAACTCTTCAATACAATGAGAAAGACCGGCAACTCTTGGAGAAAGTTTCGGGACTCAAAGGGGTCACCGTTTCGGCTAATCGAAAACCCTCGGTTGCAAACAAGCCCCCACAAGTTGCAAACAAGTCGCCTCGTGCTCAAAATAAGTCGTCGCGAGCCCCAAATAAGCCTGCGCGAGGTCCGGCCAAGGCACAACAGCCTGGAAGCAAACCGCATCAGGTTGGAAGCGTGATTGTAAACAAGTCACATCTAGATGTTAGCAAGTCACAGAAGATTGCAAACATCTCACAGTCGGTTGTGAATAAATCACAGCCGATTCAAAACATCTCCCAGCTGATTGTCAGCAAGTCACAGCAGATTGTTAACTCCCAGCCTATTGTAAGCAAGCCACAGGCGATTAAAAACACTTCACAGCCAATTGCAAGCAAATCGCAGCCGATTGCGAACCATTCACAAAAGACTGTGAACGTTTCTCAACCAGTTGCTAGCGAGACATCTCAAGCTGAGATCCAGCCATCGCAGGTCGCAAAGAAGCCACCGCGGGTTGCAAACAAGTCGCCGCGAGTTGAAACAAAGACGGCGCCAGCAGAGAGCGAGACCCGCGTCGATACAGAGCCAATCGTACCACAAATCGTGACAAGAGTCGATACACCAGAGAAAAGCATGACTCCTAGACTAGAAGATGTTATTCAACATGATAAACATGGCTTAATGTAAGTAACTACTGCTCTACTAATATTAACTATTGAAACAATATGAAATTTCCTTGCTATTCCATCAGCCCTTGTGGGCTGATGGAATCTCACTTCAGTGGGTCAAGGTCAAGTTTATTTGTGGTAGAGTGCCTCAGGTTGAATAAAATAAGTAAAGCAATGTGTTTGTTTTGCAGGAAGATCCACAGTGCCGTGCTGAACGGCACTTTGTTCGAAATCCGTCAGTGCGCCGAAGAACTACACTCCCTAGGACTGTCCATCGACCAGAAGACCACGCCCGATGGATATGTGAGTTTTTTTAATTTTATTTACAACGAGCTGAAGTTCCCAGTGTTGCCCGGGCTTTGCACATATGTGAGTTTTTTTTTCATCAGACTTAAACAGTGACCTTCCTCTTGTTTTGAAGGTTAAGTGTGCAAAATTTCATTAATCTCGGAAAGAAGCTGTAGATTTGTATACAAATCAAATCAATGCCGCCCGTCCACTGCAGGTAACGGACACTCTTTTTATAAACAGCCAGACTGTTAATAAACACAGAATTTTTTTTTTAAATTTGATCCAATTTGGTCAAATAAATAAAAAATTGTACCACAAAATCGACTCTAAATGTGATGTACATTCACCTGTTTCCCTCTTGTACTACGATTTTCCGAACACTGTGTATAGTCGACACATTCACACAAGTTGTTGGGAGAAGGTTAAGTGATTATTTGGAAAGGAATATGGAAAGTTTCGAGGTTTTTTAGTTGACAGTGATGATATTTTGATTGTTGCCAAGAGGGAAGATTCTATGTGGAAATTTGATGTAATTTTGGTCACGACGTACATTATTAGTTGCTAATTTTAAATATTGCTTTATGACTGTGTTAACACTGTTGCTAGAGCGAAAGACGGGTCAGGAATGGAGTTGGCTAACCGGGCTGCTAGAACCTGACAATATTGAAATGACTCCTATTACCATCAGAAACATGTTGCTTGAGCAATGATAGAGGACTTGGCTAACAGCGGATTGGACCCCCAAAGCCTGGCCGGGAACCCACGGCTTCTGTCAACTTCGCTACTAACTGGTGTTCCTCCGCAGATGGCCCTGAAAGTTGCGCTCGTTCGGTGCAATAAGGAATTTTTTTTTAATAGCCATTTTTGTAATGTTAGCAGTCCTGTAAAAATGAATTGTTTGTGCCTCAGATAAGCAGATGCAATGCAAGAATGAGAAATTCTTGAATAGTCGCTTTTGTAATGTTTGTAGTTGTGTTAGTTAAATTGTTTCTTGCTCAGACGGCGCTCCACATGGCGCTGATCCGGCGCAAGAACGCCGACGTGCTGTACATGCTGCTGAGCCTCGGTGCAGACCCCTCGGCTAACAATCACCGGGATCAACCCTCGCTGCTGCTTGCGTCCAAGCCGCGCGCGCTCAAGCAGGGCGTGCGAGATGCGCCACCGCCGCCCTTCCTCGGCCTGCTGGCCGCTACACAGCCGCACGTCGTCGAGCAGGTGTGCCGCCAGACCGACAGCCAGGGTCAGTTCATTACAGTTTAGATACTATTAATTGCCGTCCCAATATCACAGTATAACTCAATTCAATTCAATTATTTGTAATTGTTTTTAAAAAGATATTGCGTTAACAAACAAATAAGTGAACAAAACAAATAAAAATGAAAAAGCAGGTTTTATATGAGCAGCAACAAAGCTTGCTGTTTAAACTCAGATTCATTGATGCCAAATATGTCAATATCCTAAGTGATTCTCTTTATCTTTCCCTATTGGCTTTCCCTCAGGCATGACTCTTGGAAAGTTAGTCCTGCAGACCGATAGCGGTGTTGAATTTTCGTCAACGTCCAGTGCTACTTTAGTTGAAGTTGCTGGTCCAAGAAGTGATTTTCATGTTTGTATTTCTGTTGTTAAAGGTTTGACAGCCATCATGCACTGTGCCCGCCACGGTTGGGCTGATGAATTGGAGCTCCTACTGGAGCATACACCGCGCAGCGTAGTGGCCATGGCACACCATCAGACCGGACAGACGCCCCTGGAGATGGCCATGGCATGCTGCACAGGTGACATCAAATACTTATAATCATTTGTATTTGGGAAATATGTTTACGAGAGATGGAAAGGCTGATATTATATGATATAGGGATATTATGGTTCAAAAGAGCGAAGCTAGCAGCCCACTTTGGAGTGTTGATACCAACCCCGATGTACAGCTGTGAGGCATGGAACTAGCAGAAGAAAGATGAAAGTAGACTGAATGCTGTAGAAATTTAATTCCTGGGTGGTAAAACTATGCGTGAACATGTTTAAAATGCATAAATTCGGGACTGATGTAACCGTAATGGATAAGATTAAGCGATGCTTAGATGGTTTGGGCATGTAAAGTAAATGAATGAAGTATAAGGAGAATATATGATGCGGATGTAAATGGTGGCAAAACAGTATTTTGTGGCGGTCTATTGTGTCAGCCCAAACCTTGGGAGAAATGGCATTATTGTTAGTTAGTTAATCATTAGTGCTTTATCTTACAAAGATGATTTTACAGTAGAGTTTTTGGTCATCAGCAAACAATAAATACTCAAGAAGAATGAGTGATGAATGAGCCAATATAAGTAATAAACAACAGCAGTCCCAACATAGACCCTTGTGGGAATTCAACAGAACAAGAACCATTCATATAAATAGTATAACTTGAACCCTTTGTAATTTGTTTCAGATCTTCCGAAGGGAACATGCTTGGAGGCCGCAGTCCGCTGCGTGGAACTGCTCAGGAACGCACTGGGCATCGTCGTCGAGGAGGAGGTCAAGGAATACCCCGTGCAGAAGGTCAGACCGTGCAACCTGAGCATCAAGTACGCTCCGGCGGTTGAAGATACGGTCACTACTGCCAAAGAAAATGCTGAGGAAGCTAACACAGATAGTGTTGGTAAAGCTGTTGATGGGGAAGAAGTCCCGAGGAGCAAAGAGAAGAAACCTAGAGATGATTCCAAGAAGAGGAAAGAAGACAGAAATAAAGAGAATGGTTCAGAAAAGATTCCCAAAACCAAGAAGAACACTGAAGAAGCTGAACTCAAGAACAAATCTTCAATTGGAAAACTTAATCTCAATGATACTTCCGTGATTTCTTCTCCTCAGTTTTCTCCCGTTGTTCCATTGGAAAAGCCTCAAGGAAGAAAGAGCTGCTTCAAGAACAGCAGTCGGAAACGAAAACTTAATATGGAAGGTGGCTCCGTTGTTCCCAAAGTTGCCACTCCAATTAACATGAAGAAATCAGCTAAGATTACTAGCGTTTTGTCAAATGCTGTTAAAGTTGATGTTATAGAAGATGTTACACATTCTGATATTGTGATAGAGGTTGAATCCAAAGAGATCAAGCCCAAAGGAGATGTTAAAACCAAGGCTGTTGGTAAAAGTCCCGTTAAATGTAAAGCAAGTTCGAAACGCAGAAAAGTGACGCTGCAGAAAAAAGACACAGCTCTGGAGTCCCACGGAACCGTAAAAAGGATGATCTTGGATGTGGGAATCGAAGTTCCGATAGACACGGTTATCAGTGATCCTGATCACCAGGTTCTTAGAGAGGTTTCTCCAGTTAAGACCAAGAACAGAATCAACATTCTGGACAAAATCAACGCGGAACAAGACAATTCTACATCTAAGAAGACTCCCTGTGTGGCTACACCTCGGAGCAGGAGCGCAGGAAGTAAGAAAGATGTGGAAATAGCTAACAAGTCTGTTGTTCTCATCAATCAAAGCGGCGATGTTATCGGAGATTATCATGTGGAAAGGCAACGTCCCATCACCGGAGACTTGGAGAATGCAAACCCCTTGATTGTTGGAGATGTGTTGCCCCTAACACACGAAAATAATGTTGATAACATGGTTGCTGCCTTCGGTAATGAAAACACTATCAAACCAAAGAAAGGAAGGAGGAAGCAACTCAAAGTTAACATTAAAAAAGTGATTCAGAAGAAATCAACAGCCAAAACTCTTGGCATTGCAAAATTGGAAGGAAATAAAGTCGGTAGAAAGAAAATCACTTCTAGTGTTGTGAGTGCTGCTGAAAAGGACGGTTTGAAGAAAAAGGTTATACCAAGCTATAAAGAAAATGATGTAATTGCCATTCCCGAAGCTAAGAGTACTGAACATATTCTAGATTTAAATTTAAAACCACTTTGTGGTAAATCCGTAATCCATGTAAATTTAAATAATATGAAGTTCAGTAGCACATATTCGGAGATCAGAAATGACAAATACATCCAGCCGAAGGTCATCATCAGCAAGATTATCAACAGATCTGTCAGGGATATCTTCGCCAACACTCCCAGTGAAGCTGCCGTTGTGGAAGTCGAAGAGGAATTGATCGACGATGATTCTGTTACTGCGGAAAACGACGTAAATCCATTTGTGGATTTGACCGATGATAACTCGATGACAGAATTTCCGGAAGAAGTCCCACTGGAACTGCGTCAAGATTCGGTTTTAACCGAAAATGAAGCTTTGAATCTGCCCTCATTCGATGAGTTGCCCGGAGAAACCGATGAAGCAGCGACTCTTGGCGATGTGGACTGTGACAAAACCCCAAAGACTGGCAGTGGTCGAAAGCGAAAGTTTGGCATGATAAAATCGCCAAATAATAGCTCTTTCAAAATGAAGTTCAAACTTAATCTGTCCAAAAATGAACTAAAAAAGATACATACTAAAAACAGCCGGCAGAGTAAAAAACCAAAAAATAATTGTGAAACGCCTGCTAAAAAAAACATGAAAAATTCACCAGTCAAAAGAGTGTCAAAAACAGGGACAAATGAAACAAAAGACATTAAATCTAAATTAAATGTGTCAAAAGATGATAAATCAGAAGAATTCAACATAAGTGAATCAAATCTTTCAAAAAAAAAATTTAAAAACCCATCCATTGTTACGAGTGCAACAAAAAAAAATAAACTCAATATAAACAGTAAAGTAACAAGATCACCGTGTCCCACCACACCTAATAAAAGGAAACTTCTTGCAGGGAGTCACCTGGTCAGTCCTCTTACGGCCCTGAAGAAGTCTGCAACCTCGAAGATTCGAAGACATTCACTGGGAACCATAGATCAGGATTTGGAAATGATCAATAAAGCTGTTAAAGATCAAACACAACCTGACAGACCACCGCCCGTATTGTCATATTTGTCACTGTACCACAATTGAATGCTCAATACAAGAAGTTATGTTTATGTTCCTGATGTTTTAGTAGATTTTTTTGCATGAATTTATGGAACCACAGCACTTGTTGTTTGATGTCATCATCTACTTCCCTCCCAGTGTCCATAGCTTCTCTTGGGTTTGTCTGGGACGTCTAACCGGATGCCTTCCCTCTGGAACTGCCCAAAGTACGGTAGTCATTCTGAATGCACGTCCATGTCACCTCTATGAAGAGAAGCAGTTGAGCTTCCTGCTCTTGCGGCATCACTTTGAGGAGTTGAGTGGAGTGATGTATGTGAAACTTACCATAGGGCGTAATTGATATCTATATATTTATATATATACATTATTTAACTCCGGGGGTCTTTTGAGATTTTGTCGTCATGTTACTGTAAAAGATCTGTCAGATTCATGATTTTTTTGGAAATATTAACGTGTCACAATAATTTGCTGTTTTTTTAATATATTCCAAACTGAAAGGAGATTAAAGATTTATTACAAACGTATATGCAATTAAATATATTAAAACTTTGATTTAAAAAATGGAGGAATTTTTTTTACAATTGTTTTTCGCTTATCGATTGTTTTTTAACTTTATTGGAGTAAAACCTCAAATTGATAGAGCGGCGTCCCGGCAAGACTTGTCTCCTGGGTTCAAGTCATAGATATGACCGTATCTTTTCTGATTTTTCTGTTTCAAATTTTCGTTTGAAAAACGCTAATACTGTCTTCGATTGTTTTTTCTTTCGAAAATGTTAATATACTAGTTTATACAAAACTAAAACCATTTTTCTATCTAAAAATGTAAGTGTTCGTTTGTTCAAAATCTTAAATCTCCGAAAGTTCTTCACCGATTGCTTTGAGATTTTAACACAACGTTGCATTCGAATACGAATGTGTTTTTATCTACCTATATTATATAGATGTCACCTGTGACAGGTAAAAAAACTTATTATAAAGGTTTCTGTTAATTTTTTTTTCTTTTTAAGAATCCCTCAATTGAATGACTTTTACCATTGCTAGCCCTGCTTTGGTTTGTGTACTTTTTATATTTTGTTTTTATGTAATGTTTAAAAATGTAAAATAAATTTAATATTATAAATATAATTTTTATTTTTGGAATTTGATATACATAATATATCCCCAACAAAGTAAAAGTAAAGTACGTAGAAGGCGGGACAGGTGTTGCCGCAAAACACTAGTTCCTGTTAGTGGACGAAGCGGATATATTATTAAATGGAATGTTCCAGATGCTGACATCTCCAACCATGTTGCCGCAAGCCACCGTGTTAACACTGCAAAAAAAAAAGAAAAAACTTTAATGAAAGTAAATAACCAGTCGAACAATAGCTAACCATATTTAGGTCTCATTTCTGCTAGGCATGGCTGGATTCATTGGCCTTAAACCACAGTAATCAATTTATATGTTTCCTTATTAATATTCCCGCAAATAACTCAATTATAAACCTACAAATATGGAATAAATCATGAAATATGGGTGGATTCATTGGCCTTAAACCACAGTAATCAGTTTATATGTTTCCTTATTAATATTCCCGCAAATAGCTCAATTATAAACCTACAAATATGGGATAAACCGTGAAATATGGGTGGATTCATTGGCCTTAAACCACAGTAATCAGTTTATATGTTTCCTTATTAATATTCCCGCAAATAGCTCAATTATAAACCTACAAATATGGGATAAACCGTGAAATATGGCTGGATTCATTGGCCTTAAACCACAGTAATCAGTTTATATGTTTCCTTATTAATATTCCTGCAAATAGCTCAATTATAAACCTACAAATATGGGATAAACCGTGAAATATGGCTGGATTCATTGGCCTTAACCTTTTAAATGCCAGTAGGTAGAAGTTTAGATGTGCACAGCAGGCCGTGAATTTTTAATCAAAATAAATCATTTTTAAATCTTATTTTTATAAATTAAAAACATTACACCTTGAAAGGATATTTAAATGACTTACCAAATTTATTCAATATTCAACGTTTTTGCTTCCCTTCACTTAGATAAATATATTAAAAAAAAAACGGGACATATGTATGATACTTAGGCTCAAAGAAGAGCGAGTAAACTCGCTATTTTTCTATGGCTGGCTTGCTGGGCACGGCCAAGAATGCGAGTAAACTCGCTCTTGGCACAGAAGCGGTTAAACCACAGTAATCAGTTTATATGTTTCCTTATTAATATTCCCGCAAATAGCTCAATTATAAACCTACAAATATGGAATAAACCGTGAAATATGGGTGGATTCATTGGCCTTAAACCACAGTAATCAGTTTATATGTTTTGAGGAAGCTGTGTAGTGGGCCTTTTTGAGGAAATAAGGAGTGCATCTAAGTCTTGAAGAGACCCATGTTGTGGAAGCGAGGAAACATTTCAAATTTAATTAAGGTTCGTAGTTCGTTACTAGAGAATTTTTTTCTTTTTATATTAACTTCACAGAGAAGGCTCCGAGGAAAATATATTTTTTTCCTCAGGGCCTATGTCGTCTTTGGTGATGCTGAGTGAAGGGTCTTTATGGGGAAAGGAAGCAGTGAACCTGTTGTAAGAGGGAGGAAATACAGAGTCCGGAAAATCGTTCCACAGACCAGCCGTTGAACTCGAGAACAAGTCGTAGAAACGATCCAATTTCATGTAACTAATATTTGTACAGACGCATCTTCCAATGAAATACCAGGACAGCATTCCCACATGACGCCTGTGTTCTTAAGATTGCAATCTGTTTGATAAGTGTAAAATGGTGCTAAACGTCGATCAAGTATCATAAATAATAATATTGTATGTTCCAAAATCGACCATCTGTATAACAAGTCACGTTTGTTTATCAAAATATGTACCTTTTGTAGTTCAAAGCCAGAGAAGTGAAGCCACAAGGTTCGGAAGAACTTTCTGATGAAGGATCCAGACCATCTACATTCACTTCTATGCCGCTTATCACATCAAACACCTGAAAAACATAGACAAGACAATTCATGTGCGAAGGTTCATCTTGTGTACAAGAAAGTCCGTCAAGAAAGTGTAGAAATTAAATTTCTATGGCAACACCAATTTTGGAACAAATTATAGTAGCTTAAAATGTGCGGTTATATGTTATATCTGATTTACGAATCTGTTATATTGACAATGGACAAGAACAATGGCTTAATTATTTCTTCAATGATAAACTTATGTTTATAAGACAAGGTTTTATGCATGGCACAAGGATAAAAAATTATTATAAGCAGTAATCAGTATAAGTGAAAATATCTCCCGAGTAAAAATAAATGCCGCCGACGGGAATTGAACCCGCACCTTCTGATGTCCGGTCAGGTGCTCTGAGACCACTGAGCTATGTCGGCTTATTCCCAACCCGCCAAATAATTCAATATGTACTAGTACTTCAATCAACAATTACTGCTTATTATTATATTTTTAATCGAGAGATATTTTCAATTTGTATTGATATTTCAGACGATTAATAATAATTTAGGAAAAAATGGCATTTATTTTTTTAATTACTGAGTGTGCGTTACACCTCACAGATCCCCTCTCTGCACAGTGCAAATATAGGAGAACTATATCGCCTCTCGGTTGGGCAGCTTTGTAAGGCGGGTACCGGGTACCCGGTTCTCACGGGACTCGGTTCTCCGAAGGAGACCCGGTTCTGACAACAAGAACTGGCTCTAATTTCAAGACGTGTAATTTTTTTGAATTTTTTACGTGTTGAATGCTGTTCTATTTATTTACGACCTCTTGATATTTATTTTAACTGTAGACACAATAAAACAATGTTATAACGAGCTGTCTTGTATTTATTTCGTCGAAACAGTTGTGTCTCGGTATAATAACACGATACGTTATCCCACACTATGCATCCGGCGCTGTGAGTCACTGTCATTTGTTGTGACTAGACTGCTGACTGCTGTCGACTGCGAGCTAGCCGCGTGAACCGACGGGCTGCATGTCTCCCACTACCCCCACCCTACCCAGTCATGCGCACAAACCAAAACTCGTCTACCACACGCTCGCCCAACGTGTGCTAATTAATCAGTGTGTTCTTTATAATTGTCGAGTGATTATTAAAACACCCGTTTCACCCGTTGGTTCCATTCTCCAATAGATGGCGGCAAAATTCAAATACACGCTACAGAAATCGGCGGGGTTTTTGAATGTTTAAAAACCCAGGTACCCGCCCGGTTCCCGAAAATGAGACCCGGCGGCATCACTAGTGAAAAAAAGCAGGTGCCGATAGCTCGTTATAAAAATGAGCCGATTTACACAAAAACAACCCGTTCACATGAAGACAACATCAACTGTGAGGCGCAAACATCCACAAAGTAAAAAAAAAAAAAAATTATATGTTCAGAACAAACCATATTTTTCTGTATTTATTTTTGATCTCTAATTATTTTGAATTTAATGCATTCTATTTTAAAACAAAGTGGCACCATGGACATTTTACTGATATGTGTTTAAAAACAAACGGCACTAAAACGAATTAGGCCGACGATTTGATGCATACATATTTGTATAATAAAGAGATATTATGTGTTACCTGTAACGTGGCAGCGTTACGGAGGGCCTCTCCCATCGCGGCCAGAACCAGAGAGTTGCTCCCAGGAAGCCAGTCCACCGAGGACACAGCGTGGTCCAGGTACAGGACTTGCAATGGGCTAGTCTGTCACCGATACACACAAAACACTTATTCGCGGCTACATAGCTTATTATAATTATTTATTTAGCATACATGGTGTCGGGAAACTAGTGGTACAAGTAGCAAACTGGTAAATCTACATCTCATTTAGATTTGAGCTTAGGTTTTCGAGTAAATCGCGTCAGAAGTTTGGAATTCTTTAGGTCCAATGTAAAAAAAATTCTGTCGCATTCTACGCATTTTAAAAGACATTAACGCCTCAGACATATACTTTCAGCATCAAAAGGAGATGAAATACACTTTTAAATTTAATTATTAGAAATAAATCTACAATTTTAGAAATATAGGGTTTTCCAATAAGAGGTGTTATGTGTATTTAATTCCGGCCATAAAATGATTTTTTATGGCCGGAATTGGATGGTATTGATCTGGACAACGTTTACTTTCAACAAGACGGCGCTACGTGCCACACAAGCAACGAAACCATTGATCTTTTACGGGAAAAGTTTCCAGACCGTGTTATCTCTCGAAGAGGTGATCACAATTGGCCACCGAGATGTTGTGATTTAACACCTTGCGACTTCTTCCTTTGGGGCCACGTGAAATAGAAGGTCTACGCCAACAGCCCAGCGTCGATTCAAGACCTCAAAGATGGAATTTGTGAGGCTATCGAGGACATAAGGCAGTCACGCAGCGATTTGGTTATGGAAAATTTCATGAAAAGGATATGGTCCTGTAGGCGTGGTCGTGGTGGTCATTTGACTGATGTTATTTTTCACTATTAACGGCATACCTTCCTCTTTATAATGAAACACACATTCAATCATTTATATTAAAAAATGGCATTTTTCTTTGAATATCAAAATAACACCTCTTATTGGAAAACCCTATATTAAAATTTTAAATTCAAAAATAAAAAACTTATCTCATTTTATTAGACCTTAAATTACAAACTTCACTTTTTTGTCATTTCATATTAAAATAATTCATAATCTTTTTTCAAATTGCGTTTTGAACTTAAGGTTTTATAAAGGTGCATATTTTAATTCTTCTGCGGTTAACTTCTAGATTTGAATATAAAGCGTGTTGTGTTCTCTTTCTAACACCATTTTGATCATACTTCTCACCATGACAGTAAAGGAGGCACACTGATTACTCTGAGACCATACGCCAATGTCCTAAGGGGTTAAATAGCTTAAATAAACCGGGTTCACCGATTTTGTTCAAGTATAACCTAAAAAATTCCAACTTCTGATTCGATTTACTCGAAAACGAAAGCTCAAATCAAAAAAAGTTATACATAACACAAAATCGACTTCAAATATGATGTTGTAGTTTTCACCAGTTTCCCGCTTGTACCACTAGATTCCGGACACCATGTATGTATACATCATCATATATTTCTGTACTATATACATTTAGGCCCAAATTATAAGATTGAAATTAAATAAAAAAAATTAAAACTTATTTATCACAATTTGTTCAAAAGCTGAAACAGACCGAAAATCGCCGTTTAATGGGGCCGTTCAAATGTAAAAAAATAATTAATAGTGTGGCGAATTTATTAATTGTGACCAAAAATTGAAAGACTGCAACATAAGACATTGTTATCGAATGAAAATCAATTTGAATTTTTTTTCTCACTTCACATACTGTAACGGACCAGTATGTTGATTCACATACCTGTTAAATGATGATTTTGTCAACAGACTGCGGAATGGATTCTTACCTGCGGAAGAGAGTAGGTTCGTATCTCCAGATCGGCCCCCAGTGTGAGGAGGGTGAAGCCAGGGATCTTGCTGGTGAAGGAGACGCGCAGCACTGCAGACCCGTGGGGCTCCAAGGGGAACACCAAGGGGCTCACACGGGTCGATGCTGTAACCACAAAATAAACAATTAAATATTAATAGTGAACTAAAACTGGATTTATATTATTTTCCTTTGTTTAACCCTAGATAACTAAACTGTTTTCATTGTTTCATTGTAACTACACTTTCGTCGAGTGGACTACGCAATAAAACACTAGAAATAAATCAAAGATATTTAATTAAGATAGGAACTTGTTACATGGCACAAAAGTAAGGTTTATAATGAACAAATTAATATCAGTCTACACAGTGACCACACATGTCAACATTATGTGGACCACAAATAGCCTTTCTACATCTGGTGCAACGGTGTTTGGTCATCCTCCGGGCCTTGGATGGACACAGGTAGCTAATTTTAGGCACGTTTGACGTAGATGGAACCGGAGCTTCTATTGTAGAAGATTCGCCAACATTAACAATAAATATATGAATGTACGTACCTTAAAAATAAAAATTGTTGTTGTAACTAAAGTTTCGTCCAGCGGACGACGAGATGGTCATAGGGCACGTCCTAGTGTGCGTGTGGCCGCAATCGCGTCACGTGCTGCACTGTTTACTCAAATTAGGAAGGTAATGAAAGAGTCAAGGTCGTGGAGCGGGGGGAAGTAGGTGATTTCGAATTTCGTAGAGTAGCGCGTCGTCGCCTCGACGAGCGATTAGTTATCTAGGGTTAATGTAGTTTAGTGTAGTCTCTGATGTTTTAGGTAGATCTGGTCTATAAGCCCCACAGCGCTGCCTAATCAGAAGATGATACAAAATAATGGCACATCTCTTAAGGCCGAATTACACCTGACGAGTGCTCGGCCGAGTCATTCGCTTCGTTACTTGATTTTTTAAAAGCTGAAACGTGCCGATAACAACCCAGACATGAAGGCATGCTTGTTCCAAAATACAGCAAAAATACGGATAGCAAACCCTAGGATATAAAGTGCCCAAAATGTTTAGCATGTTATCAAGTAACATAAAAATTGTAAATTCCCAAATAGATTCAGATATATGCTGAAAACATGGCTCATAAGTAGCAATACTTTATAATAATCATCACTATCAATCAATAATTGTTATTTATTAGATTTAGTGTTATTTTAGACTGTTGGCCAATAATAATAATCTGAATAGCCGATCGCACTGACCGAGAGGAGAGCGAGTGAAGTGCCGAGTTGAGTATCCAGTTGGAGGGAGTACTTACTCGACCGAGTCATTACACCTTGCTTATATGGCCGCTATTATACCGAGTACTGACTTTACTGATCAGCCGAGCACTCGGACGAATGCACTGTCTCGGCCGAGAACTCGCCAAGTTAATCAGGCATTAGCGCATCACATTAAAATACATATTGAAGAAATAATTCATTATTTTTACCAGCAATAGGAGTTGCATTGTTGACTCTGCAGGCAAACAGTTCTCCTGTCTTGCAGCCAACCACAAATATATCTTCCGCTTGATCACTGGAACAATAACAATAATTAAATAAGAAAAAAACACTTATTTAATGCAATTCTAGAGAAGACACAACGATAAAGAGAAAAGGAGGACTTGCAATACGATTTTTTACTGCTACACAATAGTTGGGACTTTTACGGAGAGATATTGACATAAAAACATAGGTTATGCTATACCTGCCGATGAAATATGACCGACACAAAAAGGAAGAACTACCCTTTCTGCGGTTAACCACTGAAGAGATGGCATATTTAAATAAAACCCCTTCTATTCCAAAAAAAAACCTTTGAATATTAATATGACAATATATAAACTTCTTATTGTAGATTAAAGTTGATGAATCCACATATATTTTATCATTTATCCCATATTTAAAAAAAATTATTAATTCATAAAAAACTTACTAACAGCTACCCAAATTTGGTTAGCTATCACTCAAGGGTAGTAGCGGTGCTGCCCAAATTTGGGTTATTATCGCTTGAGGGCATTAGCAATGCTACCCAAAAGTGGGTAGCTATCACTCGAGATTAAGGCGATGCCATACGTAGTAATGCAAAATCATGTGTTTTTGGTCTGAAAATTTGGTCGCCTAGAAATGACCAGAAAAAAATTAAATATTTATGCCTGAACATCCACAAAATAAAATAAAAGGCACTTTTTGGCCATATTTTTTTCATGCATAAATCTAAACAGGCGGATGGTGTTAAGCGGGAATTTAAACCTTATCGCCATCTGCGTAAGGGTTGTTATTGATAGCGGCTCAATTTAAAATATTACACGACGTAGTGCATCGCCTTAAGGCATAGTCAGTTGAACGGGTAGAATTTGTATATTGAAGAATATACACAATTTTAAACTTTTTTCCAATTGTTTTAATTTTCAATAAACAGTTTCAGCTTATTATAACCATCTTCAGACTGGGTCTCAAAATATCATTACATATAATGGAATTCCGCCACGAATTGTTGGTATCAAAAATATTAATATTAATAAGAATGTACCTTTTGATGGCTTCTACCGCACTTGACCACACCTTGCGGAAGTCCATGCAGCTCAGGTCCGGCAGTGACGTAGACTTCCCTAACTGCAAGTTCACCTCGTAACTGTAAAACAAGAGTTCCAACTAATCCATGCTAACCGAAGCCAGTGAGACTATCACATCCTCAACTGGGGCATGATGGGCACCAATATAATTCATAGATAGGCACAAAAAATGCGGAATTTAAGTGAAAAAAGATAAACACAAAAAAAAAACGTGCGAGGGGTCCACATCTAACAACGGTCCGTGGCTGGCGGCTAGCACACACACAGCTATGCGGTCGTAGGTATCGATGGTCTAAATAAAAATATAACTGCAGACGTGTGGATTTCTCATGTTCCCGCATAGCGAATTAAAGCGGGACATCAATAGTGTTTCATTTCCTCGCATACTCTTCGCGTAGCATTGTAGCACGTAGCACGGTTGATTGTATTGGTGTATTTGTTCCGGATTTTTAACAAAAATCTCTGATTTTTAATTGAATTTGAAAACTATGTCAAAATTTTTTTTTAATTCAGTGCATAAATGTATAACGAAAGAATACCTAAAATCTGAACCCAGAATTTATTATATTTATAGAGTTATTAAAGTTATTAGAAGCAATGTGTAGTAAATACACACCACAGATAAGGAAAAGTTAAGTTAAGTTAAAAAAAAGAAGCAAGTAAATGTATATATACAACCAATCGCTCAAGTGGATATATATTTCTCCATGATATATTGGTGTATAACCGTTTCATGGAGAACATGAAAAAATAAATAAATAAATAAGAAAGAAGTTAATAAATGTTAACTCACCATCTGTATTCGACAAAAGTGGAGGCTGCAAAGTTAACTAGCCAAATTACCACTCTTCCATCTGATCCACAGCTCACCAAAATCTGAAATACAGTAAATATAAATTAACTTATAGTATTTTACTTCTAACCATAGACAGAAACATGAGAGATAGGACATGAACCATTTTTAGTGTTGCCATAAGTGTCACCAGCATCTTTTTCACAGTTCAAAGTTAAACGTACCATACTGTAACGGAATAAATCAAGTACCCCGTTATTTTTTAATATTTCAGTGTACGAGATGCTTTATGACTGGCTACACTGATGAACAGGTGTTCGGAGTTTGGCTGACGGAATGACACGGGACTACGAGTCAGTATTCTGGTGACGGCGGCAGCAGTGAGACGTACGGAAGAAGTAGCTCCGTGTGGTTATCGATCGACGCGAGCATGTAAGGTTTTACATCATGCACTGATTCCTATCCATCGCCCATTTAATAATCTCTTAATGCTATATTGCAATATTAAAATCATTGTACTGTGATGTATGGTAATTAGGTTAAGTGTTAATCGATAGATGGTGGTAGACATAAAGCTTACGCCAGAGTCCGTCAGATGTCACTAGAGTGTAACAGGTACTTGCGAGATTATATTATCAGAAAGCAAGCTCCTGGGGTGCAGAGATTTACCTACTCTCGGGTAACGAACAGTGTAGTGTAGCCAGACCTTTTATTGTATCGTAAATAAACGCATTTACATTAAGAACCTTTTACTGTTTTCAAAGAGTTCCCAACACCAGAAGATAACTTCAAATTATAATATAGGATTTGTGATAAGGTGTGTGCATCACTTTACTTAGATCGCATCTATGGTCTTGGTGTGTGGGACCTTTAAGTACCTACACATTGTCATTTTGCTATTGGTCAAATTGACAGCCCTGGAACTTTGACTTGGAGAGTTTCCAAACCTGAGGGAGGAAGAATCTGTGATTTGCATTGGAAGCAGTGGCATTCTTTGATCACTAGCCCAGAGCAGCGGGCATTCCTCTTGGCTGAGGTTCGACGAACACATTCGCCAATTTTGTGAGCATCAGCTTTTGCGTATGGAGCATTGACTATTGGATTGATTGAATCGGATGACATCTGCTGATCCTGATTGGTTAAGAGGGACTCTTTTGGAGACCAGCAGCGTGAGGCTGTTTTGCATTGGACTACAGCATTATTTTTCAGATACAGTGAAACTCTCTTAAGAAGTTTTCCAAGGGACCGGGGAAAAAAAACTTCTTAAGTGGGAAAACTTCTTAAGTGGGATTCAATTTTAGCCATTTAATAACTCGAGTCCGGGGCATACGTCATTCCTATGTCTACCTACGTTAAATTGTCGTGAAAACAAGCTCATATGATCCTCATGGACAAAGTAAACACAATTTTAAAACTGTTAAAGTACATCCCTCGAAAAAGCCACTCGAATTCGGATAGTAAAAGTTGCAGCATTCCAAAAGGTTCATACTGTTGATCTTATTTTAAATTGGTGTAAAGGCAATGGATTATACATATTTACTTGTTAGTGATTACTCACTCTTAACTTGACAGTTGAAGACAGAGCTGTGGATATACGCCGTCTCTTTTTTACGCTTTCGTTTACTATATGAACTGAGGGAGAAAGAAAGACTTGTTGTGGTTAATTTTACCAAGCGGTTTGATAAAAGGACACCGCAAGTAATTTTGTTAACCGCAAACTAATGATAGCGGGTTCTTTGCCTCAGAACCGTTTGCGTACTGCAACCCTGCCATGGCACTGCACAGAAAAATCTCACAAAGTCTACGCGGCAAACTGCTTATTAGTTGGCGGACTTTAACTTTTTTGCACGCTTGCTTGCTCCAATGGCATTTGAGATTTGAGAGACTATTGTTATGATGTATTTTCGCCAGGCACAGTCGACTATCGTATATTTTTAAAGATATTTTAATCCTTTTCTAGAAATTTCTTATGAAAATAATATGCGCAGCTCAATATTATGTCCTACCTGTAGGTTCATTTATGGTCCTACCTAACTAGCAGACATCGAATAGCTACGATTTCGCACATAAATAAATGGCTTGATGCTTGATTCAGAAAGTTATATCATACGAGCTGTTTGACGCTGGAATTATAATCTGTGAACGCATCCAAAAACTACAAAAATCATTTGCGAAGTTTCGTTTCAATCTACATTTTAAATTTATGCATATGTATTTCCTAACCTTCAAACTTAATTTACGACTAATGTCAGATGAAACATGATGCACGGCAATTTTTGATGTTTGAATGAAAAAAACGTAATTATAATGCATATTTTACCATCTCCCCCGCCATATAATCATGTTGTTATGTATTTAAAGGTGAAATATTCCGTATTAACCGTGATCCGATAGATTATCAAAAGTTTTTCGTGTTTTACAAATTCGATGTAATTAAAATTTTCATACAATAATATTACGAAACATCTCTATGTTCATTATCAAAGAGAAGATTATTGAAGGAGGCGTCAAATGTATGCAAATGTAGATCTAGCCCACGTTGTCATTAAGGTTGAGTTTAATATAATCTTTCATGTTATTTCGGCCTTAAAGACGCTTGCATATTTGTTACATAATTCCGCATTGTTTATTCGTTCCATTGCTATTTTACCTAGTTAGGGGATTAGGAGACGGGGTATTTGGTTTATTTATTGGTTACGGCAAGTTACGGCTTACGGCCCGGCGGCCGACAAAGGGTTTTATGGTCTCAGGTACTAGGTATGGGTTTCAGTCAACGTCTTTCAATTTATGACTTGGAAAAAGGTTCATTTTAGATATTTTGCGACACAATATTTCGTTTGTGTTGATTTTACCGCCGGATTTCTAAAACCTCTTAAGCGGGAAGCAGTTTTAGCTCTAAAACTTCTTATGTGGGAAAAAATCGTGTTTTTTGTATGGAATTTTCAAGGGACCAAAAATCAAAACTTCTTAAGCGTGAAAACTTCTTAAGTGGGAACTTCTTAAGCGAGTTTTACTGTAAATTATAAACTGGGAGTTGCTGTGAAGAACCGGAATCTACTACTTCGCATCAAGAACGAACTGGTATCACACCTTCATTTTACCTATGCAAGCCCTTTGCCAGACAGATTATATAGTAGGATGCTAATTAATTCTTTGCAAACCCACACACTCATCACAACCAACTGCAAAACGATTTAAACGAAATATATCAATGGACAAATGATTGGCTTCTTAAACTCAATGTCGAAAAATGCACTGTCCTACATGTTGGAAAAACTAACCCTACACTTGCCTACAAACTTAATGGAAGACCTCTAAAAGCAGTGACATTACAACAAGACTTAGGAGTTACCATATCACAGGACTTGAAATGGGAACCACACATCGCTGGAATTGTGAAAAGAGCAAATTCACTAACATATCTAATCAGGAAAACCTTCCTTGAACTAACACCGGACATGATGTTAAAAATATATAAAACATATGTGCGACCTCTCCTGGAATATGCTTTCCAAATATGGAGTCCTTACTTCGCAAAGGATATAAATCTGTTAGAGAGAGTACAGAGACGTTTCACTAAAATACCAAGAGCTCTGAAAGATCTACGATACGAAGATAGACTCAAGGAATTGAGATTACCAAACTTACAAGAAAGAAGAGAAAGGGGTGACTTGATCGAGACTTTCAAAATTTTATCTGGACATTACAGTTGCCCTAGCATCCAAGAAATCTTCACTACTAATAAAAATATAAATCTCCGTGGACACTCAAAAAAAATCACCAAAACGCCTTTTGCATCTAATCCTAGAAAACACTTCCTTGCAAATAGAGTAGTGGATGCTTGGAACAAACTCCCACAACATGTCATCGATGCAACAAATATAAATCATTTCAAAGCTCTATTGGATTCACATTTGGAGAGAAGAAAGGACTTAGTTCAAACTTAAAACACTCAATTGCTGTCAAACTTGTTGTGAAACCGGATATGAGCGCATCAGCAGAATGCTGCCTGCTCATTACATAATAATAATAATAATTTCTTTTTTTATTATGTCTTTTTTTGTTGTAATACATTTTGGTATTCCTAAATATTTTTTATTTCTTTATAATAAACACATCCTTTGTTCATTTGTTGCCACTTAATCCCACGGTAACAAGGTGTACATTTTAATTATTCTATATTTGTGTTTTCTCTTTCTAACACCGTTTAGATCAGAGGTTCCCAAAGTGGTCTTTATGGACCCCCAGGGGTCGATATCGGTATGCTGGGGATCTATGTCAGTGAGAAAAAATTTGGGCGTCCACGAGATTCAAATGGGGGTACATACGAGCGGACCCCCATTTACCTCAAGTCAACATTTAGGAGTTCTGTAAATGAAACAATAGATCTAACACAAATATAATAGACTGAGAAATTACTTATTTGATATTTGTATGTTTATATATAGTAAAGTTGTTAATTGAGGTATATAAATAGAGTCTACGTTCCTTTTCTCGTCAGAATTAATATATTCAAGCAAAACATTGCACATTGGAAGCCGCTAATTTTCCTAGTTCCCCAACTTGTTTTTGAAAAACGTCCAGGGTAATAATGGCGTTCAACATCTAAATGCACTTCACACAGACTTCAAAACTAAGTTTGAGGACATTTTGACTATGGAAATGGAATGTTGAAGAATCGGATAACATGTGACAAGAAGAACTGACCGGAATAAGCACTGACAAAGAACTTAAGGGGCAGTTCTGTAGGGCCAGCTACAGAAAGAAATTCCCGTTGCTTATCCTGCTCCATTTTCATTTGGTGTAATACTTCACAAGAGCGCCCCTGTCTTTTTATTTTTATTTTTATAGTGAATACCTCACAAGAGTCCCAACTGCTCCCGTCTGGAGCCAGTGAGACTATGGCATCCCCAATTGGGGGATGTTGTGAGGCTGAAGGTAAGTGGGGAAGGGAAAGAGGAAGGTGGGGAAGTACCTGGCTATTTAGATCTAGTCACTAAACACGGCTAAAGCCATTTGGAGCAACGTTTCAATTCTGAATGGTGGTCTTACACCAGGGCGATACTGGTAGTATCTTCCACTCTGGAACGTGCCGCAAATATACTATATATTATTTAAATTAATTAATTGTGAAATAACACAAATTAATCAAATAAAATTTATTTGCGCACGCCGGGTTCGAACCCGCGACCTTCGGAATGGCAGTCCAATGCGTTACCACTGGACTATGCCGGCCGTCTGCACAGTGTAAAGACAGAGGAACTATACCGCCACCCGGTTGTTGGGCAGGCAAGAGAAGGGAATCTTTTTACTAAAAAAATAAATTATTATCACATGGGACGTTAATAGTTTTAGGAAAATTCAATATTCGGCAGGCAGGGGGTCTACGGAAAAAAAAAAAATTTGGCAAGTGGTCTACGGGGCAAAAAAGTTTGGGAACCTCTGGTTTAGATCATATTTCTCCCCATGACATTACGGGAGACACAAGGATTTCTACGAGTCCATAAGTTCCTAAAAGTCAACAAATCAGTCTGAGGGGCAAATATAAGCTACCCAAATTACTAAGATAGAAAATACTAGATATGGTGTAAAATTCACATCATTTGTTTATTTTATCACCTGGTTATTGTTGGCAGCACTCTCAAGGAACCTGTCCCTCTGTGAGTCTCGCAGCCATAGAAGGGCGGGGACTCGGCGAGCCTCGTGAGCCTGGTGGGTAGAAGCCCCTGGGGCCCCCAACAGGGGCGAGGCCCCCTCTCCCAGGCGCTGCAGGTTCCACGCACACACCTCGCCTGGACCGAGAAAACATAACACAAATTAATACAGCCTAATTTTGAAATGATCTCCATGCCATAGGTCACCACGAGTGGTTCGCTACATTTGATGACTTAGTAGGGGTGCTCGAATTCGTAGGGTGTGGTTTATCTAGATCTTGGCGGAGGATGCATCTGCGCACGTGCTGTGTGGCGGGCCGAATCGGGAGAGACTGATTGAGGAAGATCTTTTGACCTCTCCAGCAGGAATCTCTCGACCCATTGCCATTTACTGCAGAGGGAGGAATGGATTCATACGTCTGGCGATCCTGGACACACTGACTCCCACCCAAATCTACGCGGTCGTTGGGCGAGTTGGAGCGGTCGCCCGGTCAGTGGAAGGATTCATATGACTGTCACTCCTTGACACACTGACCCCCAGATTTCTACATACACCTTTTTCCTCCCCAGAACTTTCTCTCTTTCGTTTCCATAAAAATACCCTCCATACAGCATTGCTAAAGATGAAGGAGGTCCTGAGGGAAATTATTTAAAAAGCCAATGTAAAAAAGTAACCTGTAATATGGAGATGCAATAGCTACCCGCTGATTGGGCTACAACAAAGACTTGTGACTGGGCCAGTTCTCAATGTACGTTTTAATCATATATATACAGGGTGTATCGGCACTAACCCGACAAACTTTAACGAGGTATTCCTTAGCACATATGGAGTAAAAAATGTTATGGGCACTTTGCTGTCCGGTAGCATTTTTTTTTCAAAAAAAAATTAATAATTTCCACACTACATCACTGTCATTGGCATTGCTTTTCGTGTTCAACAGCTGTTATAAGCAAGTATGTCGAAAAGCGTCTTCGCTCTTTTGCACACACTAAATAATAATAGTTAAAAATGAGACGAATGGTGCCGTGCCATTTCGTTGTGATTGTAAAAGTGCGCCAATATAGGTACACACGTACATTATTCAACGGAATTCGAATAAAATATTGCCAGATGGGTTTTCAAACTTTGACAAAGGATAAAACAGTGGTGACATGTGGTGAAAATATGAATAGTAAATTTTTTATTAAAAAAAAACGTTACTGGACAGCAAAGTGCACATAAGATTTTTTACTCCAAATATGCTAAGGAATAGCTGGTTAAAGTTTGTCGGGTACGTGCCGATACACCCTGTATATGTCTTTCACCGTTTCCAAGTCTGTGAGTAAATAAGGAGGATAATGAACTTGCCAGAAACAGATGCTGAAGCCAAGAGGGCGGGTTCGGAAGGATGAAAACAGACCGCAGAACAACAAGAAGCCATCTTCAGTTCTGCGTTGTACTTCAACTCTTGCGTCTGCCCGCTGAAATCCACAAAAAAACACGTTTATAACATTATCGCTTAAAAAAGTAAGAGACCCAATTTTTAATAGGAACACCGCGCAATATTCCCAACAGCTTGCAGCCAGTGGGACTATGCTATTCGCATTATTTTAACACGGTCACGGTCACGAACTATCAATGATCAATTGGGACACTTTTTCAAAAAAAAATTCGGTCATTGAATCACCCGTGATAGGCGTGGCGAGCTGCCATAGATGTACACATTTTCTAGACTGGTTGTCTTGAATCTCGTTCACGCGACAGAGAAAAAGAGACGGCATATACCTCAAATTTGAAATAATTTTTTTTTTTTTTTAAATTAGCTCCACACAGGAGGCTATGAGGAAAATTATTTCCCTTTGTCATCTTTGGGGGTGCTGTGTGGAGGGGTTTTTTTAAGGAAAGAAAACTAAAAAAAAAACTTCCTCTTCTGCTTTATACTACTTTCAGTCCCACAATATACCCTCAAATTGAGGATCCCATAATACCAATGCAATTTGGGAATCTTGTACACTAATTACAAAAAAGATTTCTTTTAAATAAAAACAGAAGCGGTACCATGATAGAACCTTGAGGAACACCAAAAAAAATTAAGAATTACGGCTTAGGATTTCTGCAGTAAGAAGACATAGCATCGATACCTCTTGATGTAAATGTAGATATTGCCCTCGTGTTGGCACCAATCGTCGTGCGAGAGTTTCCCTCGAGCCACGGCCAATGTGCTGCCGGCACAGCTCCAGGAGAGCGCCGATACGGGGAACTAAACAAACAAAACCAAAAGAAAAATAAGAACATCAGAAATTCAAATAAATGCATATGGGTTTACAGATTATTATAGTTATTTCCAAAATCCTTGGAAGTTAATCTGTACCGATCTGTAAGAAAACCGATGTTGTCAATTTACATGACCTTTCATCTACAAATCCAAAGACAAAAAAACAGAAAAAATTTAAATATTCGAAAACGATTTCAATTGCAGATTCAAATCCCGGCACGCGCAAGTAAATTTATTTTGATCAATCTTTCCTATTTATAAATTTTAAATAACGTTAATATGAAAAAATTCAGCCTCTTTGTTGAGTTGTTCGCAAAACTCAAGAATTAGTCGACCGATATCCGTGAAAATTTTATATATTGTTTCTTTTAGTGCCAGGAGAATTTGGAGGGTGGTTTGAATGGTAAAAGAAGTCGGGGACGCCTGAGGAATACTTAACGCAATATCTATAATGTAGTTTTTTGACAGAAAGATTGTGGTAATCAGTAGTGACTGGTGGAAGAAATCGGAGACGACCGAGAAAGACATTAGCAATAGCAAAGGATTGAGGGGTCCACTAGTTACGTATATAATAGAACATTTGCAGCATGTTCCAGAGTGGTAGACAATCGAGAATGGCTTTAGCCATGTTTGGTGACCAGATCTGAATATCCAGATACTTCCCCACCTTCCTCTCAGCGGCCCTAACAAGCTGATCTGCTGCTCTGTTAAAGCTGTTCACCTTGACCTTATCTGTTTCACCACTGCCACCAGAGTTCTGCACGCTGTCACCGGGGATGCTGGTGTCCGCTTCCGGGGCCTCAGCACGCACTGTCTGCAGCAAGCGTGCCACGGGATCCGGTGCGATATTGTCGCAATTTGGATTATAGCTGAAAACATAAAGCAGCGTCAATTCTGTTTGAACATGGTATTATTTAACACCTCAGCCCTCTGGCATATACAGATCATAATAAAAATGGAATTATATACGGATCATACTAAAAAAGTCTCCAAGTTCATTTGGTTTTTTTATACCTCCTCAAAACCGGGTAATTACTTCTGCCCTACCCTGTTATATATGTAGCGGTTACATCACTGCTCCTAGGGTCATCATATCATAACCAGACCGAACGAGTAAAAACGCTGAGTCAACAATCAGACTTACGAAACTTCAATTGAAATATCGGGACCGCTATACGTAAACTACTGATAAGAGAATGTTTGCATACAGGGTGATGCAAATGTTCATACAATGAACCAAGTCAGCGATCCTGCGGGTTTGACGTCCAGACGCTACTCCAACCGTGGCAGACAAGAACAAAGGAATCGGCACCTATATAAGCGGTGGAGGACCTAAGTACATCATCATTCCATTCAACAAGTTCGACCCGACATCATCCCACTAGAGAAGTCCGACTCGGCGTAACAGAGGAATCGGCCATTATGGCCGGTTCCCCCCGCGTCACGCCTCGATCTTTCTTCACCTCATCGCTACACACCTACACCCGACTTTGCATGGACTACAACCATGGACCCCTTGGGATTTCACCTCAACGCCCTGGCCCAGGTAATCTAGGTCTACTAATCAACAAGGCCGAAACAAAACTAATGGTGATCAACAGGGCAAACACCTCTGTAAGAACAAATAATGCTCTCACAGTGTACAGGCTCTATATATAGCTAGGGTCGTCTAGAAGTGATGACGGGGGCTTTGAAACAGAAATGAAAAAAAGAATTTGCAGTTTGAAAGACGCCATAAAATGTAAAATATATGGAGTGACAGTGGCATAACGAAGACTGCCAAGATGAGTCTCTATGGTGAGGAAACATGGACACTTTGAACTAGAGAAAGGAAACGGATGTGGTATGTGTGCCCTAGGAATGTGGTGCTGGAAAAAAACGCTCAGGGTTCCATGGACAGCCGTCTGCACTAATGGAAGAGCTAGCCTTCCTCATTAGGCTTTCAGCTGTCTGCCAACAATGTATTTTAAGATAATTTTGACATATTGCTCGCCAAACTGAAGACTTCAACCCATGGTCACTAGCAAAATATTTGGCAGGAAAAGCAGAGGAAGGGCAGCAATGTGCTGGAGAGTCACTTTCCTCAGCAACGACGAACCGATTTAAGAAGAAGTGTGCCAAGACAGAATTGTGTAACGGTTCATCGTCTTTCCCGTGCGGTGAAACGGCGTGATGGTTAGTTAATTAGTTGAATGATCAGGACTTACTTCCTGAAGATGGAGTCTCTCTGATTGAGTCGGAGCTCCTTCATGACCATGGGGGCAATGCCCTCGAGCCAGCTGGCCAGGCCCGGGGGCGTGCTGGGCCTCTCCGACACCGTGACTTCCAGGGCCTCTGTCTGCACCTGAAATACATGTGATATATATTTTTAACGTGAATACTCCACCAGACTTCCAACTGTTACCTACGGTCCAAAACCAGTGGGATTATGGCATCTGGGGTATATTGTGCGGATGAAAAGGAGCGGGGAAGAGAAAGGTTGGAAAGTACCTGGCTAAGTGCAATATATTGTATAAGATTAATTAAAATTTTAATTAAATTAAATTAGGAACAACTTTATCCTGAACTTTTTTTAAGGTTATCCCCATCAACGTAATATATCATTGAGGAAGAAGATAATACTAACAAACCTAAGCGAAACATGAAACAGAACAAGACACAGAAAATAAAAATAAATTAACGGACACAACTAGGAATTCCAATTATAAATACAATTCCCAGTTATGACCGTTATATATTTATTTTCTGTGTCTTGTTCTGTTTCACGTTTCGTTAAGATTTGTTAGTATTATCTTTTTCTTAAGTGATAAATTAAATTAACGTGCACACGCCCAGCAATCTCTGGATCCATAGTCTAATTAAAAAATAATAAATATATATGTATTTATAAATACTAAACCGTCCTTACAGCAATGCTTTGCAAGACCTTTGCTGAAGTTCCACTCTCCTTAGTTGAGAATTCTGTAGTTTGACTCTCTCCATCCGTTGAATTTCTAAAATAATTTATAAAATAATATTATTCATTTCCGATATTAAGTTTTTAGTTTTTCGGACAGCGTTTCATTGTCTATCTCCCAGGACATCTGCCTTAATGCTATCAAAAAAGTTAGTTAAAGAAGGAGGAAACGCAACGCGGCATAAGAACCCAAAAATGAATCATTTCACTCTAAACAAAAACAACTGGCCAAAGACAGCAAAAAAATATATAACTTAGTTCTAATTCACGTTGTTTAACCTTTCCCTTACTGTGCTAAAAAATTCCACGCGTTCCAGTGCTGTGTAGTCTATACACATCTCAAAATAAGCGATTTAATATCGGAAAAATATGAATATTCATAGCTAATCGCTTATGTTTATTATATTTCATATCAAAAGTGATAATAATTGTAATTTAATTGCTGAAAACATGAAAAAAACGTGCGAGGGGTCCACATCTAACGACGGTCCGCGACCAACTGGCCGGCGGCTAGCAGTGCTAGCACACACACAGCTATGCGGTCGTAGGTATCGATGGTCTAAATAAAAATACAACTGCAGAAGTGTGGATTTCTCATGTTCCCGCGTAGCGAACTAAAGTGGGACATCAATAGCGTGTTATTTCCTCGCACACTCTTCGCGTAGCAGTGTCACACGGTTGATTGTATTGGTGTATTTGTTTCCGATTTTTAACAAAAATCTCTGATTTTTAATTGAATTTGAAACTGAAATGTAAAATTTTATTTTTTAATTCAGTGCATAAATGTATAACGGAGGAATACCTAAAATCTGAACCCAGAATTTATTATATTTATAGATTTATTAAAGTTATTAGAAGCAATATGTAGTAAATACACACCACAGATAAGGAAAGGTTAAAGAAACCAGGGTTGGAAAAAACCGCTGGGTTTTTGAGTCGGGGAAATTTATGCCATCCCTGCAAACAACACCATTGGAGTAATTTTAAGATTGGCGCCTATTTTCTAAATAAACGTATATTAATTTTAAGGTTATACTACTTAAGTCTAAAAGTACCAATATGTTGGTGTACGTACAGGGCTACAAATTATCCAGTATTACCTTAAAGCGCACTTTAAGCTAAATATCACTATGTTGCGCTGTAAATATTAAACGCTATGTATTGTTCATAATGAAAAAGCCGGTATATTTGCTGTCAGTATTTATTATAATTACATAAATATCTTACTTTTCAGTTTTCCAGCTCGAATTGAACCCCACCACGTCATTATCGTGGTTTTTAAACATTTTATGTTATATTTTGGAACTGAGCAAAGGCACTATAATCACTGAAAGCAGGTTATAATATCGAAACAATATAATTATTACAAACTATCAACAATGAACAAAATACTGCGTTAAACTTGACAGCTGTCACTTCATTAGGTGTTGCCATAAGTAGTCAAATAATATTATTTGTATTAATAATGATTATTGTCTATTGACAAATAAAATGTCGCCGCGGGTGAGGAAGATGATGTATAAAATTCTAAAACTAATTAATTTTTTATGACATATCCCATTCCTTGTCTCATCAAACACCCAAAAATAATACTACATAACAATACATAATCCGTTATAACTGCATTAACAACACAAAAATAAAATTATAACAGTTCATTGTGCACCACTTTGCATACAAATCATTTTGAAAGTTTGTCATACAAGATGGCTGCCTCTGCTCACTTTATAACTGGCTTTAATGCTATTCTTACAAAATAGCATTAATACCATGCCCAGGGCTTTTTAGGTCCAAGTAAAATGTGAAGTGTAGGACATAGTTCTTAGAATATACATTCTGTCATTAGAATGTTAGAATTTTAGGGAGTGGGGCAAAGAAATGATAACCCAAAATGTGCCCAAGTTACAGAAGTGCTTACTTATCTGAGGCATCCATAATATAAAAAAATATGGACACAATAAAATTACAAGAATCAGAAAACATTTGAAAATATATTCACTTTATTAAAAAAATGCAAATTGTTTTGTTAAAAAATATTTATTTTGATTTTTTGAAAGTGATAAAGCTAACTGAAAATGATGTATAATTTTTTAAAGAAAGTGAATACAACAATGTTAAAGAAAATATATTTAACTATTATTATTCACAGAAGGAAAATGAATGTAAGTGCCAATGCCTGAGACATATTATCACAGGTGACCTAAAAAACATCGAGGATATGGAAAGACAAAGAAGAGCGATATCCGTTAAAGCAGATATGCTTTCGCGGCGTTTTCACTTTTGCAGTACAAACGTCAAAATGATACTATTCAACGCATTCTGCACTTCGCTTTACACGTCAGAACTGTGGGTAGATTACATTGCATCCTAATGGCTTAAGCTAAAATAAATAAAATTATTATATCTATTCCGCCTACCGAGATACTGCAGCGCTACGGAAAAGTTCCTGGAGAGACAAATGCACTCTATAAGAGCGTTTCAGAGCGTTTATGGCGCAAACTACGCCAATCGAATAACACTATCATCACTGCCATGGTTGCCTGGATGGAGTCCCCCTTGATGACTCTCTGAAGACGGGAGATGTTCAAATATCCTGCGTAAACGACTGCTTGCACTTCTATTCCTTCATTTTTTTGTGCCGTTCTATGTATTCTTATTAATTGTCTGTTGTTTTAAAATAAGGAATGTATTGCATTGCACTACCCTACAGACATTTTTGAATAAATTCTTTAATTCGGATGATTTGTATTTTTGCGTAATGCCGTTTTTATGAAAAATATGCTCAAGGGCAATGTGTTAGGAATTATTATGAATGATGGGCGCTACTACGCCTTTCGTTACTGATAAGCTACGATAATTTCTATAAACTGAAAAATTATAATTTTTTGTATTTCTTTGGCATTCACTATGTAACAATTTCTAGACATTTTTTGTTTTTAATGAGTTTTTATTATTCACAATGTACATTTGTTACGTATAATTTTTTTATAAAATTAGCTTTAAAGACACAATTCTGTACTTGCAAAAAAGTTTTAAATAATATTTGCCTTGGTATGCTGTACTAGCGTTTACAATTTTTTGTATTTCTTTGGCATTCACTATGTAACAATTTCTAGACATTTTTTGTTTTTAATGAGTTTTTATTATTCACAATGTACATTTGTTACGTATAATTTTTTTTATAAAATTAGCTTTAAGGACACAATTCTGTACTTGCAAAAAAGTTTTAAATAATATTTGCCTTGGTATGCTGTACTAGCGTTTACAATTTTTTGTATTTCTTTGGCATTCACTATGTAACAATTTCTAGACATTTTTTGTTTTTAATGAGTTTTTATTATTCACAATGTACATTTGTTACGTATAATTTTTTTTATAAAATTAGCTTTAAAGACACAATTCTGTACTTGCAAAAAAGTTTTAAATAATATTTGCCTTGGTATGCTGTACTAGCGTTTACAATTTTTTGTATTTCTTTGGCATTCACTATGTAACAATTTCTAGACATTTTTTGTTTTTAATGAGTTTTTATTATTCACAATGTACATTTGTTAAGTATAATTTTTTTATAAAATTAGCTTTAAAGACACAATTCTGTACTTGCAAAAAAGTTTTAAATAATATTTGCCTTGGTATGCTGTACTAGCGTTTACAATTTTTTGTATTTCTTTGCATTCACTATGTAACAATTTCTAGACATTTTTTGTTTTTAATGAGTTTTTATTATTCACAATGTACATTTGTTACGTAAAAAAAATATACGTAAAAAATGTACATTGTGAATAATAAAAACTCATTAAAAACAAAAAATGAAAAATTATATTTAAATTTCTTGTGTTTTCTTTTCAACTAAAAAAGCTAATATGTATATTTTAAGTACGCCCTACTCAGCCCAACAAATAAATAAAAAACATATTACCGAGTGGCAACACTAAAGATTGGCGACCATAAACAAGGCTATTCCGTTTCCTGCGTGACGCTTTTGACGTATAGTCGGCCATTACTGTAATTAGGAGATTTCTCCCGAACGAATTGGTAATCCGCCTCCATCCCCAAATCGCGAGTGTTCTGCGTAGTGCAGTTATTTTTGTTACAAGTTAATTATTTTTTTATCGCATGTCCATCCAGAATTTAAACAAGTTTGACCCCTTTGCCGACGCATTTAAGGGTTCGGAAGACGATGTACAAGATGGACTAGTTCACATCAGGATACAGCAGCGCAATGGAAGAAAGACCCTCACCACGGTGCAAGGCCTGTCCTCGGACTATGACCTCAAGAAGATAGTGAGGGCCTGCAAGAAGGAGTTCGCCTGCAATGGGACGGTGGTGGAGCATCCCGAGTACGGGGAGGTGTTGCAGCTGCAGGGAGATCAGAGGGAGAACATTTGTCAATGGCTGACCAAGTCGGGCCTCGCCAAGTCCGACCAGCTCAAGGTGCACGGCTTCTGAGCTCCAAACAAACTGCAAAAAAACAAACAAACAACCACAACACAACCATTCATCCTCACAACCACTGCCCCCGCAACTTCTACAATCAGATCATCATGTTGTGTCCAGTCATCACTAGTGTAATGCGCACAGCTCGAGGTGTACGATGATTAATTCCAATAATATAAATTCGCTTTTTGTTTTCGTGTATTATAACGGCGCTGTGCAATATATGGTCCCGTCACTGAGTGCTCCGTTGTAACGTCTCTCTCTATTGCATCGGTTATGATCAAAAATCATTGCAGAGAATCTCAACGAATCTATCAGTGGTTTTCCTGTATGGGTCTACCATCGAGAACTCCGTTGTGAACTCTTTCTGTCACTTGTCTCATGCGTAATTTGTGATGTAGGGAGGAGTAACAGCGGATCTATCAGCGGTTTTCCAATACAGTGAGTAATAAATCCAACACTAAAGCACACAATGAGGAAGCCCTTCGCGACATTAAACACAAATAATGCATCATTAAATATAAATTATGACAACGGATAGCAATACTGTTGCATCAACATAGAAAAATATTTTAAAATGTGATTAAAGTTATTCGACAGTTTACTCTACAGGTGGTTAAATACCCCGTTATAGTGTTTCTTGTTTCTCCGTTGATAAAATGTCAGTTTGGAGCTTCCTTCGTGTTTTTTTATGATAGTGTTTGTACTCTGCCGCAAAGATGTGCCTTGAATTAATAATCCTTTGCCGTTGTTCGTGTCCAGGACGCAGCGATATGTTGTTTCTGGCCGCGTCCAGGACGCAACGATATGCCGCTGGACGTGTCCGGGACAGATAAACGGGCGCACATTATTACGTTGTATACAAAATTTCTTAAAATTATTATCGCGCTCTGATCAAATTATTGTTAGTTTCGCAACACGCAGTTTCTCGCAGAAAAATGTCAAAAGTGGCTGTATTTAAAATAAATCATTTTTTAACTTAAACTGTGTTTTATTTTTAAAAGACAAATATTCCCCTCGCAGAGAAAATGATAAGAGGGCATGTTTATCTTGATTTGCTATCTTCTTTAGCAAGCGTTTTGAACGCACATTTCCTTTTCCGTGTTCAATAGGAGGCAGTACTGTCTCGAAACACGCACGGGTTTGTTACGCTAATTCTCTTTATAAACTTCTGTGCAATCGTGCATGGTTTGTAATTATCACGCGCATTGATAACCCGTGCACGATTGGAGGATGCGCACTTTCAATTAAACACGAGGTTAGAAAGAGAATTAGCTTAACAAACTTGCCTCCTATTGAAAGGAGTATAAGAGAAATATATTTGTATGACGTGAAATTGGCAGAAGTTGGGAACAACCGAGGAGACATGGCGCAATCAAGTGAATCAAATGCTTGAGTCTAGTCAAAATTGTGCAATCAGTATGTATGTCAATTAAGCAAGTAGCACTGAATATATCATACACACTAGAATTGCTTTCTGTGTAGATTTGAATGGAAACCAATAACGCCACCGATTTAGCACCTTTATCATAAAAACCTTTGTCACTTAAACTTGCCTGACATCATATATCACCATACCATTTGTTTGAAATGAAACATAGTTCTGTAATTGAAATTTAAGCAAAGAATAGTCTTGACTCTTGGATCACTAGAGACCCGCCCGCATCGCATTTCTTGCACTGGAGTCCAAACCGTCTGCAGCCAGTGAGACTATGGCCTCCCCAATTAGGGTATCTTGTGAGGCTGAAGGTAGTGAGGAGGGGAAGGAGATGGCTCTTCACTATTCATTCGATCTGGTCACCAAACATAGCCGATGCCATTTCAATTCTGAATGCTGGTCTTACACCAGGGCGGTACGGAGAGTTTCTTCCACTCTGGAAAACTCTTGTGTTCTTTATTTTATGGCAAGAAGTTTGCCGAGACCGAGTTATGTAGAACGGCGTGATGATTAGTTAGTTGCCATCTTGTGCGAATACCGCGCAATAGTCCCAATGCTTTAGTACGTGTTGGGTTACATTGGGACAGGTTATGAGGCTTGCCATTTAATCTGGTTACATGACTAAACCTATTTCAAGCATAGTTTCAATTCTGAATAGAGATATTGCGTCAAGTATTCCTCAGGTGTTCCCGACTTCTTCTACCATTCAATATAAATTGTTTTCCTTCAAGGTTATCGCTTTAAAAACAAAAACAGGCTTAAGGCGAAGCTTAATGCCAAATCACTATTTTGATTAATCTTTATAACGAATTGGTGTACATTATGAATACCAAAAAATATGCTTTAGATAAATTGAAGATTTTCCTATCGTTTCGCTTGAGTAGAATACAAATAAAAAAATAAATTACTCAATAAAAAATATAAATGTAAACTACTAAAAAAAATATTTTTTCAATAGAAATGTATGAACGCGTAAAGGAAACAACTTTTAAAAAATACAGTATTATAGCTAAGATTATCTGTGACAGTTTCACTTGATTAACTTTTTTGCTTTCTTATAAAATTATTTACAAAATAAATAAAAACAAGTTTTGTGCTTGAAATCGAACGTTTCTAGAATTTTAATGCCTATTACCTACAATATAAGGTATACCAAGAATATGCACATTGATTGGCCATTTTCAGTGACAATTACTTCACTGTTGGAAGCGTACACTGTACACATATTAATTTATTTATGTTATCCATAAAACAGTTATGCACCAACGAAGATTAAAAATTTGAGGTATATGTAAGTATAAAAGGTCGTGGGGGCAGTTTTACTATCTTGTGACATGCGTTCGTCAAAACATAGTTACTGAACCGGCTGTTAAGTGTAAGTGACGATGAAAATATCAATGCTAAACTCTAATTGTGCAACTTGTATAATACTGATAAGGAATTGTTTGTATATTTGGAAAACATGACCTATGTTAGTAATTGAGATCTTTGACCTACTAAGTACAAATACATTCATAAGGACGGGTTGTTTCGAAGAATTTGAACAATTCATCAAATTTCAACATTCATTTTCGGGTTCTGTGAAAGTCGTATTAAAGTTCTCTTATTATATCATTATAGGCTAGTTGCTTGACAGAACTGAGATAATAACAGAACTTGAAAAAATCTTTCACAGAATCTGAAAATGAATGTTGAAATTTGTTGAATTTTTCAAATTCTACGAAACAACCCGTCCTTAGTGTAGTTGTTCAAAATGAGATAAAATTCATACTAGAAGTTGGTTACGCCGCTGGGTGTGGTGACCAGACCTTAATAGCTAGGTATTTCTTCATCTCATTCCCCTCCCACTACCTTCATCCTCGCACATACTCCAATTGACCATGCCATAGTCTCATTGACTTTTTACCCTGCAGGCTAACTTGTTCGTCTTTGGGAACAACCCGTGTCGTTGAAATCGAACATAGAAATCGTTGCATCTCTCTTACTGTCATGGTGAGAAATATGATCTAAAAGAGCAAACACCATGCTTTATATTCAAATCTAGAAGTTAACCACAGAAGAATTTAAAATTTTAGTAATTATTTTTATCTGATACGACAAAAAGTTAGGTTACTATAACGTTTGTAACCCATTTGTCTAATAAAATAAGTTATTTTTAATAAATTTATCAGTAAATTTGGTTTAAAAAAACATAAGGTGAGCCATTTTAAGTTTTTTTAACGGTGAATTAAAATTTTTAATTAATTTTCAAAATTTTAAAACGTATTTTATCAACTTTCAAAATCAGTTTTTGGTTTTCGGATATTTTCAGAAATATTACATTAATTTGGATTGTAGTGCAAAGTGCAAATACTCAAAATACTGTACCTACCTTCTGTAACTTCCTCTCATCAAAAACACTCTCCACACAGCATCCCTAACGATGACATAGGCTTTGAAAGAAATTATTTTATTCGAGAAGTCCTTAGTGAGTTTACATAAAAAGAAAACTATTAACACAATTTTATTTGATTTTTTTTATTTTAAAATTCATTGTATGTACATGATGATAATTATGAGAAACTTAAATATAGGAATGAATTCCGGATTGATAACAACTCTCAGTATCACCCCGTTCTAATATACATCTAAAAAATGATAAAAATATAATTCTTATTAAAAAAAAATGCGGTTAAAATTTAATGTCACCAAAATAGTAAAAAAATTAATTGACATTTTTAACTCGAAATATCCGCTGTCGACGGCATTTATTTTTACTCTGGAGATATTTTATTTATTTATTCAAACGCCATAAAATGCCTTTTACCATACAGTGATAATTGAACTACAAGCGTACAGTGGTAAACAGGATAATAAAAGCAATAAATTAAAGAACAATTAATGCGTACACAAAAACACTATTGCGAGTGATGCAGTTATTGACATAAGTGCAGTAAGAGAATGCATAATTCAAAAGAAATACATATATACCAAATATTGTTACACATATATATGTGTAACAATATTTGAACTACTTCTAGTCAGTAATGTGTTTATCGTTACCAACAAAATTAATTGTACTTGGAATAGCATCGCAACTTGGCATTAACAATTTTCAATTTGTATTGATATTTCAGACGACTAATTATTGCTTACAATAATTTGTTATCCTTTGTGCTGTGCATAACACCTTGTCTTATAAATATTAGTTTATCATTAAAAAAAAAAAAAAAATTTACTCCAAATAATGTCAGAAATCAAGTAAGTCAAATACGTCTCTTAACGCTTATATACAAGACAAACATAAATGAAAGAAAACAGAGAATTGATACAGAAATAACATCTTAAGTATACAGGGTGTAACAACGAATTTTAAGCTGCGATTCCTGCCCATATTTGGATTATAAAACACGTTGCTTCACAGAATTTGAACAATTCATCAAATTTAATAATATTGTTGTTAAGTTCTGCAAGTATTTTTTAGTTTTTGTTATTATTACAGCTGTTTCGGCTTTCAAGGCCATTTTCAAACTGTGGTTATAACCACATTTAGACGACTTATTTATATGATTCTATTTTACCCCCTCCCAATTTAAAATGATTTATTACCGGTTAAACTGATTTACTGATAAAATAATTGTGACAGTAGATTTCATATTCTGTGGGGGTATTTTGAAGTCTGTTTTCCCCACATTAATGTTATCTTAATTGTTTAATAATGACGTAGCAGTTATTAATTTATTTAAATGCGTTATATTGTTTAGGTTTTGTGAACATACTTAGAAGCGGGGAGTAAATAATTTTCCTTACTTTATTAATTAATGTTATATTAGGGTCATTGGTTCTTTTATTGATTTCTAATTGTTCAAGTAAATTTAATCTAAGGCCCTTTCTTTCTATGTGCAAGGGTTTAAGTTCATTGTTGTCAAGCGGGACGTGATTATTTACTAAGAGATGTTCTGCGAATTTTGAAAAGGTGCTTTTATTATTATAACATCTTATATGTTCTTTGAATCTAGTTGATTTAGCCCTTCCCGTCTGTCTATATAATTAGCGTTGCAGTCGGCGTGGTCACATTTTAATTCATATATGCCACTATTATTAAGTTTAGGATTTCTACTTTTAGAGTTTTTAAGGTTTGTTCCTGTGTTATTATTGGTTTTGAAAGCTATATTAACCCTTACCACTCCATTATTTTTTGTCAGCCAACTCTAATTTAAATAATGGCAAAATATTAATTTATTGATAGGCAGTTACAAAAAAATCGTTAAAAATTCATTCGTTATGATTTATTCTTTAAATAAAAAACAGTTTACAGAAAATATTATGAACTACTTATATTTTAGCATGGTATGGTACTTTTTAAAACATTCTCTAGGATGGACCAGGTTTTCTGGAACAGGTCTCACAAAACCACACTGTTTCGCGTCTTCCCCCTGGAATAGTTCTGTTACTGCACACAGTACAGTCTTTAGAACCTTGGTCCAGTTTGGCAATGAAGTGTTGCTTGTTTTCTAATCGCTCCTCTGCATCTCACTGTCACTTTCATAAGATTCATCTTTCGAAAACACTCGGTATTCGATGCGATATCACGCCAAGTTCCCGCCATTTTAGGTTATGTGAATTTGCAAAGGTTGTTTTATAGCAAAATAAAAGCGGAAAATAATCAAAATCTTATGAAAACATGAATTTATATGTTTCTTTATTGAATAATCACAAGAAACAACGTCATGTGTCAAGTTTTGCGCACAAAAATACACCGTGCGCACACGTCTTGTCTTGTCGGGCGCCAGCCGATAACTGAGTTGTAGCGTACAAATAGTGATGTCGGCTGGCACCCGACAAATGAGTGGTAAGGGTTAAGACCGCATTTTAAAATTTATTTTGCTATTTTTATGGATATTGGACTGACGAATTCGAAACATGCAAATTTTTCTATTTTTTTATTATTTACGGATATATTAAATTAATTTTATTTTTATATTTCTTTATAAGACCAAGGATGAGTTGAATCTATTTCATTTTGCTGTCCGATGATATTTTTTTCAATTAAGAACATAAATGTATATTTTTACATCACACGTTGCAACTGAGTATTTGTGTACAGCCTAGTGGGTCACGTGATACGCACTCCGTCTCGTTCCGGCAGCACGGTAACAGAGAGAGAGTGCGTATCGAGCGATCCCGTCAAAACGAGTAGCAGTGCGATAAAAACATATATTTTGTTATATCCAAATATGTTCAGAAATCGTTTGTTAAAATCCTCTGGGGGCGCGCTATTATACCCTGTATAGATAATGTTTAATAAACTATATACAAATAATACATACATATCATAAAATAATTTTACAAATTTGATCAAAGATTAACGAAATCAATATCGTACACACAACAGGGGTAATCAACATTTTAATTTAATTTTTTCTAATATGCATTTAGTAAATTATCTGATTGATTTAGGATAAATGGAAAATATCCAACTAACCATCATGCCATTTTCTCGCAGGGGTAGGCAGAGAGGACGAACCGCCGAACAAATCGGTCTTGGCACACACTCCTTGCCTCATTCACATTCATACATACGCTTCAGTTATTCCGACTCTTTAAATGGCCCGACTCAAACACCTGTCTTCCTCTGACATCCCCGACATCTTCCAGCATTCAAATCTGCGTCATATATTCTCCTTACACTCCTACATTTATCGCACGATTATAAATGGTTTTACCACACACACTCCTTAGGGATCTCATTTCTACAGCATTCAGTCTACTTTCATCCTTCCTCTGCCAGTTCCATGCCTCATTACCATACATCGGAGCTGGAACCAGCACTCCATTGTGGACTGCTAGCTTCGCTTCTTTGGACAATATTTTTGCTAGCGCCAACTGCGTTCAGTCCTCCATTAATGGAGGTACCTGCATTTACCCTTCTTTCAATATCTCTGTCAGCCTTCCCATCTCTCTAGAACATACTTCCTAAATACACAAACTCATCCACCTGCTCCAAGTATTCCTCGTTCACAACTATATTGCACACTGTTTTCGTACTCTCTCTTTATAATTACGTACTCATAATCAACTCATTCTTCTTGGATATTTCGTTCACCCTAGACACGAGAGAGAGACTGTAGTTCTTCCATTCTGTCAGATTACTCAATTTCGCACCCAATCCCACCATTTAATGAATTATTAGTACTCTCCCTTTCAAATACCATGACTTTAGACTTACTTACATTCATCGTACATACTTCGTTCATTAGAACACGACAGACTGTAGATCTTCCATACTGTAAGAAATCCGCGATTTGCGGCGCAGTCTATTGTGAGATGAATGTTCGATTTTAACTGACCTGCCTAGCCTAGCGACGCTAAAAATGAGTGAGGTGAGTAAATTATAACACATTTATAAAAGTATCTAACTAAATAGTGTAACAACAAATTCAATTTTGGAAACGTCCAAACATTAGTTTACCCGATTTGGAATGTGTTATTAAGTTTTTACGCAGCCAGCAATTTGCACAACATAATAAAATAGTGATATATCAATGCGAGATGCTTGTATACTGTCATATTCATTTATTGACAAATCACAATAAGGGAGATGGTAACACCCCCTCCGCACTCCGCATTCTCGATTTGTTCACCTTTTCCTGATGGGTTGGTCCATGATATAGATTAGAGGTTCCCAAACTCTTTTGCCCCGTAGACCACTTGCCAAATTTTTTTTTTTCCGTATACTCCCTGCCTGCCCAATATTGAATTTTCCTAAAACTATTAACGTCCCATGTGATAATCATTCAGATTCCCTTCCCTTGCCTGTCCAACAACCGGGCGGCGGTATAGTTCCTCTGTCTTTACACTGTGCAGACAGGGGCGCCCTTGTGAGGTATTACACCAAATGAAAATGAAGCAGGATTAGCAAAGGGGATTTCTTTCTGTAGCTGGCCCTACAGAACTGCCCCTTAAGTTCTTTGTCAGTGCTTATTCCGGTCAGTTCTTCTTGTCACGTGATATCCGATTCTTCAACGTTCCATTTCCACAGTCAAAAATGTCCTCAAACCAAGGTTTGAAGTCTGTGTGAAGTACAATTAAATGTTGAACGTCATTATTACCCTGGACGTTTTTCAAAAACAAGTTGGAGAACTAGGAAAATTCGCGGCTTCCAATGTGCAATGTTTTGCTTGAAAATATTAATTCAGACGAGAAAAGGAACGTAGACTCTATTTAAATACCTCAATTAACAACTTTACTATATATAAACATACAAATATCAAATAAGTAATTTCTCAGTCTATTATATTTGTGTTAGATCTATTGTTTCATTTACAGAACTCCTAAATGTTGACTTGAGGTAAATGGGGGTCCGCTCGTATGTACCCCCATTTGAATCTCGTGGACCCCCAAATTTTTTTCTCGCTGACATAGACCCCCAGCATGCTGATATCGACCCCTGGGGGTCGATATAGACCACTTTGGGAACCTCTGATATTGATCTTATTAAAGTCATTTTTATCATTAAATTTTAAGAATTATTACTAATATTATTCTCAATTAATTACCGCATTAAATTAAAGATATTTTATTATGATAATTATATATATACACAGTCTGATAAATAACCGAAGGCACTGCAATCGTTTAAATGGCAACATTCAGACGGGTTGTTTTGGAGATTTGAACAATTCATCAAATTTCAACGTTAATTTTCAGGTTCTGTGAAAGTCCTATTCAAGTTCTGTTGTTATATCATTATAAGCTAGTTCCTTGAGAGAACTGAAATAATAACAGAACTTGAAAAAAATCTGTAACAGAACTTGACAATTACTTATTACTTACTTATTTGAAGAATTGTTCAAATTCTCCAAAACAACCCATCTTTAATGGTTTTCATTCAACAGTGTGTTAAAATTTAAAAAAAGCATGATTGCATATTTTGTACCCTAATATAAATGAATTTTTCTATCGATTTTCATTTTTCTAAACTTCCGATTTTATGTCCGGGTTAAATCTTCCCCATAGGAAAAACTAAACCCTTCCACAAATGATCATCTAGTCAATCAACATTATATAAGCAAAATAAATACAAAACAATACAAGAACAACACGTCAACTCACCAGAGATCAAATGGGAAAATAATTCACCGACTCCAGATATTTTCATATCAGAGGGTGCGGCTCGGTAGTACTTCTAACAGGGCCTATAAATCCTACTGATCCCTCAACATGAATATTCAAGAATGTATCATTATTATTTAATGACAATGCAGCCTTATATGAGATGATCAATTACACTTCATGCGCTGCGCCACAAATAACTGACTCGATAACGTACACAAGAAGAACGCGGCACGATGGCTAAAAGCGAGAAACAAAATTAGCCAGGGTTTTCACTATCATTTAGAAAATTTCTTCCAGAAGGTTAACATATATACACGGGTACATGTCAGCTAGTATAAACAAATAACTGTTTTCAATGCATATCTGCTAATAAATATCTGCTATTTCTTCAAATTGATTATCTAAGCTGAAATGATAATTATCATAACTTTTGATGAAACACAGTTTTGCTTTGAAAATTGAAGAACAAATTTACAAGATTTTTGGTTTACAAAACACGTCCACATTTATTCTATAAAATAAGTTCTTGCAAATAGCTTTTGGTGAATATAATTCGTTCCCTCCCCATAATGAACTTCAAACGACAAAATTACATTTCAAACTGATCATGATTTATAATAAAATACTTTTCCCCCGATGAACTAGAACCTGCTGTCAACACTACGGGCGGAACACGGGCAATATTCGGTACATCCGGTTCAGAACACGTTGTATTTGAATCGTTCGCTTCATCGGGAACTATATAATCACGAGCATCGAGACCGACAGGATTCTGATTACATGCCTGAATTTCGGGACCAATAAAATCTTCCTGAACTTCAATACCGATGGCATTCTGATTGCAAGCTCGAACATCGGGACCGATAAAATCTCCCTGAACTCCAAGACCGATAGAATTCTGACTACGGGCTTGAACTTCGGGACCTATAAAACCCTCCTCAACTTGGAGACCTACGGAATTTTGATTATATGCTCGAACCTCGGGAACAATATAATCTTGACCATATGCTAGGACATCAGAACCTACAAAATTCGGCGCTTGAACATCATTAGAGTTTGTGTTATCGTGATAGCTTGCTTCAAGATCAGAATTTATAAAATTCTGATTATCCGTGACGGTACATTTCAACCGATGTTGGCTCATTTCGATGTGTGTTTTGAAAACATAATGACACGTGGGACATTGGTAATTCCCTTCAGAATGTCTTTTCATATGTTTTACATAGCTGTATCGACGGAAGAAACTCTCCTGACACACGTTGCATTTGAATGTGCGCTCCTTCAGGTGTATGTTGCGGACGTGTTCACTCAGATGGCCGTTAGTTCCGAAGGGCTTGCCGCATTCCTCACACGTGTACCTGGCGATGCGTCCGCTGTAGGTTTGACGTATATGCCGACGACGCGCAATGATTGTTGGGAACGGTTCTTCGCAGAATGGGCAGCTGGAAGATAAATATATCATGATATTAATTAAACGTGATTTCTGCAGATGATAGACAAGGAATTTTGAAGAAGAGAAATATGAAGATATTTCGAAATAACAAAAATGCAGAATTAGCTAAGTGATTGTTTTATGTCTTTCACAATTATTTGGAGGGTAGTTAGGTGAACATCAAAAAAGATGTAATTATTGAAGAAGATTATATCAACAACTACTTTCAACGAAAATATAAAACAGACAATGCCACAGAAAATGAAAAACGGTCTCAACCGAGACTCAAACCCAGATACTCCGATCTTACTGATGCAACCTCACTACTAAATAACTTACTTGTTTTATGGAAAATGATGTTTTTTTAAATTGTACCGATTTACCAGATAATGTGTTATTCAGAGAAATGATTTTTTAAACGTATCCATAAGGATACGCTGGCGTTCAAGAGGTTAATATAAAAATTAAAGTAATAAGGTAGCAATAGGTCAATTGGTAGACGCCAGTCCCGGTATGATGAGAGGTCCTGAGTACGAGTAACAATTGTGACCGTTATCTTTTGTTTTCTGCGCCTTTGTCTGTTTTATAATTTCATCGATATTATCTTCTTCCGTGATTCAACATTACAAAGATGTTTATGAGCTTCCATTCGATATCCCTAATAAAATGCAACTTCCTACACTGAATTCAAGAAGCAATGCCGACGTCTGCAAAGTTGGGGAAATTGTCAAGATCGCTGATGCATCAACGGAGGACAATATCAACATCTGCGGTAGAGGGGACACTTTAAAAGGCATCCCTCTCTATTTCCAACGAAATCCAACGTTTCAATACGAAAAGTTCTGCCCATTCTGCATGTATTTACCTAGGCTCGGTCAATCAAAGAATCGACCGAGATTATTAACTTCTGTCTTTCATCGCGCCATACAATAAACAAGATAGCACTGTGTTGTCCAAGAACAGTAGTCTCTCAGTAATTAGCCGTAATAATATTTAAAAGTATTTAGTTTTCGAAAACAAAATCAGTTTTTAGTTTTCAAATACGTTCAAAATTATTCCATTTATTTAGATTTTGTAGCAAAGCGGAAATAATGGAACCATCTGACAGAATATGCCAGAGATTATTTATTTATTTTTTTACATGGTTGGTAGTATAATTTTAATTTGACAGATACTTTGAAACATAAAAAATAAGAATAAAATTACATTTGATAAAAGCTATGCAACAAGTCATACAAACACAAGAAACAAAAACAGAAAATTACAGCTATTTGTAGGTTTACATGATGTGTTTAGGGGTATTGTTGAAATAAATGTTTTAAATGATCCACAAAACTTGCCAAGTTGGTATTGAATATGTCAACATCACCCAAGTAATGATTTCCCATGGCGTGAAGTCGTTGTATCGGAGAGTGGGCAATGTAGTTACGCTTATGTGTGCTGCTGTAGAATATTGTATTTTGTCGTGTTGTTACTGTGGGTGTATGTATGTTTATAAGTTGCAGGAGTTCACAACAGTCGAATTTAGAGTCAAGTATTTTGAATAAGAACGTTAAATCGTTAATTTTACGTCTATCTTCTAATGTATGTATTTTAGAGTATTTAATAAGAGATGTGAAATAGATGTTTTAACTTTTAGTATATTTTGTATATATGCATTATAATCTGTCGCTTTCAATAATAGGACACGTACTAGAGCGTGTTCTCTACCAGTTAGTTGGAGACTTGTCCAGTTTTCGGGGAGATGAATTAGCGAGAGAAGTCTGTATACGCAATCTCAAATCAACAATCTTAAGAAAGTTTGAGTCACGTCCACAGCATAACGGATTCGAGTAGTGCAGTTCTAATAGGTGATATATTACTCATAAGTAAAAACAATTCATTGTTATGATGTGTTTATTATAAGTGAAACTTGTACATAATTTGATTTCTTGATTCGTGATGTTTTTACAAATTGTATATCGGCATTTTAACCTTCCAGCGGGCGCGCTGTCGTAAAATTTACGACAAACGGGCCTTATCGCTTCCCCCACTCTTGCGACTTAGTTGTAAGCATCGAGCTTCGAGCTATGCTAGAGTCAAATCAAATGTCAAACATTTACCGCAAGATATAAATGCTTTTCTCAAAGTGAATTACGGTAGGGCAGTTGAACCGATAACAGAAGCTTTCCAAAATGCGGTGTTTGTCGGTTATGTGCACTGGATAAGAAAAGATCCTCCGCATCAATGAAGTGTTGCCGTTGCCAGTCCTTTACATGCAAGAACCATTCTTCAGTTGAGGTGGTTTGTAACAATTGTAAGGATGAGAATATTGATTCTGACTAAATAGGTCGATAAAATATTTTGTTTTGAAATATTAGCATGTTTAGAGTGTTGCCTCGTTTTTTTTAAGAAATTCAAATATATTTTGTTAAAGTATTGCCTATTATGATTTTTCATATCCTCAAAGAAATTCCCTAACGTTTGTATAAAGAAAACACCACTTACATGGAGAAAACTTGATGACGTAAATTTTACGACAAGCGCCCGCTCAAGGGAAATTTCTCAACGCGCCCGCTGGAAGGTTAAGAGGAACGGCTGTGTGGCCTTTTCATACAAAACATAATTTTGGATTTGAAGTCAAAACACCCGACCAAACAGAATGCTGAAATATACACTTGCATGAAACAAAAGGTTCCGACCGCAATTTGAAAAAAGATAATTATGAGACTTTGTGAATTTTTATTAATTATTTTTATTTTAAACAACAAAAAAGTGAAGTGACAATAATGTTTATATGTCATATTTATAAGGCTGACAGATTACGCTATATGCATCATGGCTTGGCCTATTTCAGCATAACGCTCACAATAAAATTCCAATGGAAATATATGAGGAGCGATATACTGAAATAGGCAAACCCACGAGAATATATCGCGGTCTGTCACAGGCTTTATTCTCAGTGTTTTTTCAGTAATCAGTAACTTTAGATCACCGTTTAGATGAAAAAACGTAAGGTGAGTTTAAAAGTTTTCTGAATAATATAAGTTTATTTATAATAATTTTGAAAGCGTATTTCATCACCTTTCAAAAACAAATACGTTCAGAAATATTAATTTATATTGCAACGTGGAAATACACACAAAATATCCAACCTATTGTCAGCTTCTTTTCTTCCTTTCTTAAGAAATATGCCAGAGTCCTGAAGGATTGACACACAAATAATTGCCATATTTGCCTTTAAAATATAGAAAAATCGATATTGCACACTTTTTTACATCTTAAAACCAAAATAAATAATATCTTAGAGCAGTTTTAAACATTTAACACATTGTAGTCGGGCGCTTCAAACAATAGACTCTAGCCTACAGCGGGTGTTTTTCGCGATTAGCGCAAAAATATATCGCTTTCTTAAAATTGATACAATTTCTAAACCAAATAATATTTTCAATTGAAATTTTCAAAGAAATCGTATATGACATGTGATCATCAAAAATAAATTATAATTGCTTTGATTACATCATAATTTCACCACATTTCAAAGCTGAATATAAAAACCTGATATTAATTCAGTAAATAGCATTCAATATTTGAAAATTCCATGTAAAAGATAACATGTTTATTTATATCATATAGTTATATAATAAATAATAATATATATTTGCCATGCCCGCAATTTTACAATCGCTGGATGTGTGAAATCTGATCGCGTAAATATTGAACAGTGTCGCCTAAGGCCGAAAGCGAACATTCAATAACTCATAAGTTTTATTGCTTCTTGTCAAAAAAGAGTCTTTTGCGGTTGCCTCGCCTAATTGAAGAACCCATTCCACTTATGAATCATAATATTTATTCTTTCAAGGAATCAGTACACTTCAAATGTTGATAATCCATCACACACCATAAGTGCATGTATCATTGGCTTGTAAAGACATTTTTGTAGGCATAAAGTCCTATACAATGATAATATATTCAAATAATAAAATACCAAACAGTGCGAGCGGTATGAAAAATAGTCCAATACGTGAAATGACTCAAACTAAACTGGAGATTGAGATCGCATAAAAACTGTAGATTTGTGGAGACGCCTTTACAAGCGGCACACTAGCCAATCCGGATAAGGCATCTCAAATAACGTGGACAGACTGTCGCCTAGCAGCCAGGTAGCAAATTACCCTTCAAGGCGTTTTATTTCACGCTGATAACAAACCCGTATAGTGCCGTTTCCCGCCAAAAACCGACAGTCGACAAAAACGGCATTTGCCGTGTCCCGATGACAATGTGTTATCTTAAAAAATTATCATTAATTTGGTTGGTTTTTTTGGCCTCAAATCCAAAATTAAGTTTTGTATGTTAAAGGCCATGCAGCCATTTCTCTTAAGGCCGATGAGACGTTTTGGTATGACAACACTAGTGCGCGGCGTAGTTCGTTATATGTTCGCTGCGTGCTAGTTTTGGTAACATTTAATAAACTTATTGTAGGATAAGACGTGCAGAGCAATGTGCACAGCTTTCGACATATTATATTATTTTAAAATACATAACTAGTTAACCTAAGTGTGATTTTGTACTACAGCGCCATCTCACAAGTTGAGACCTGAGCGCACGTTCATGCATTTCATGTGAGACATTCGTATTGATTGATTGACCTTATTATGCAGAGACGGTAGCCCAGAAAGAGTTAACAATATGAAAGAAAATTAATCACACATATGTATGAAGCCTTACAGGTACATCTGGCCCCAGTGGCCACAGGCAGTTGGGACTCTTGGGCAGTATTCACATAATTTAAAGTGTCTTTGAGTGAATATAATGCAAAAGTACTAAACTTCCAAAATCCTGTACAAATCGCAAGTGCGCCCCACGCTGGAATTTTGCAGTCACTTATGGTCAGCTCAGACGTCGGGTAGGAATTCTGTTCTGGTTCTACCGGTATTTCAGATGCTCCGAAGAACTAGTGTCATTGATGGTACAGCCGGGAAACACTCGCCCAACATTCGCACACAATTGACATAAAAACCCTCTACTCGGCATCAACAAATGGAATTAATACAAAGAGTAAAAAAATTCTATAGTAAAGAACACTAACCATAATTAAATTTGAAACTGATTGTGATTCATGATAACGTATGTTCCGCTAGATGAACTAGATGCTCCTGGCGCAACAGGCGTTACATACGCGATACTCGACTCGTCTGGTTCAGAACACGTATCAGTATTTGAACCGTTGGCTTCGTCGGGATCTATAAAATCCTGAACATTGGGACCTGTATCATTCAGATTATATAGCTGATCATCGGGGACCATATAATCTTGATCATGTGTATTGGAGTATGGAGTATAGGATCCTGTACTACCCTGGTCATGAGATTGAATATTGAGGTTTTTGCTGTGCTGATAATTCGTACATTCTAATCGGTGATGACGCATTTCGTCGGCTGTTGGGACAACATAGTAACAAATATGACATTGATAATTACTATGGGCATGCATATTCATATGTTTTACGTATTCGTTACGTCGGAAGAATCTCTTTTGGCACATGTTGCACTTGAATGCGCGCTCCTTCAGGTGTATGTTGCGGACGTGTCCATTAATATGGCCGTTTTCTCCAAAGGGCTTGCCGCACTCCTCACACGTGAACTTGGCTATGCGTCCGCCGTAGGTTTGACGCATGTGCCGACGACGCGCTACGATTGTTGGAAACACTTCATCGCAGAATGGGCAGCTGGAAGACAAATATATCACATTAATATTAAGTAAATGCTGTGGTGTTATGCAATTTTTTGAATAACAGAAGATAAACATGCGAAAATGACTTACGGTCGTTATTTCAACTTTTTGATAGATTAACTTTAATAACTAGTGACTTAAGTGATTGATTAACTTGAGTAACTAGTGACTTGACACATTCTTGCGGGAAACGAGAAAACTCGTCATACGCCTTTTTACAGTAAGACGCCGGAGACGAGTTTACTTGTTTTGTTGCGCAAAGCGGTAAGGAGCGGGAAACTTGTAAAGAAGGGATTCTAAATGGGTGCGGGGTCATGTGTTTTCTATTGTCGGCGGTACCCGATCTATCTACCTGTCAATACAATGAGTTTGAAACACAACAAAAAAATAAAATCGTTGTCGCGTATGTTCCGCTCACAAACTACGCAGTGAAACGAGGTACATGTGCAATGTGCCCCTGCATAAAGGAAAGTGTTTCGAACGCTATCACACATTAAAGCACTATTAGGTTATAGTTTTTTTTTATATGTATTGAAAATTTCTAAATAATCTTGTAATTTTGTATGAATAAATTTCGATATGTTATTTCGATTGTGAAATAGTGTTTTTTCTATGATTCCCAAGAAAGTAGAAAGTTTTTGTTCATAAAAAAAGGAATTACACATTCATTGCGAAGTAAATAAATAGAGACATCTTTTTAAAGTAAAACACTGAAAGTTTCATCGAAAAATATCAAATAGATCATAAGATATGAATATTTTGCGGAAAGTCTAATTTTGGCACTAAAATTTAAAAAAAAACCCACGCTTCTCCCCCAATTTGGCGGTAAAATGCCCGACCATATAGTGTTAAGTGACTAGTGACTTAAGTAATCAACTTAGTGACTAGTGACGTAAGTGATTAAGGCAAGTGGCTAGCGGCATAAGTGATTAAATTACGTGGCGAGTGACTTATGTGACTAGTGACTTACGTGATTGCTTAGATAAGTGAAAATAAAACAATATTCTATTGCCTGTTCCAAACTTTGATTTTTTAAGTAGCCCTGTCATATTAACCATAGCCACACCGACCGGTTTCGAAAATCCATAGACAATAAAATGACATCAAGTTTCTAAAACAAGATTACTCAAGAACCCACAATTAACCAAACACTATCAGTTGTTTAGCAGATCGTCCTCTCTGCCTACCCCTGCGGAGAAAGGGTGTGATGTTTAGTTAGCTAGTTTTAAGAAATAAACTCACTGAGAGAGCTTGTAGGACTATCAACAGTACATTGCTGTTGAGAGCGGAAGCAAATACTAATGTTGTCACTCCAGTTACCGGACGCCGATGTGGAACCGGTTCTTTAACCAGTTACTTTTGGAACCGGTTCCAAAAATATCCGATAAATAAATTATAATACAAAGATACACATGTGAAGTTAATTAAAGGTAATCAAGTCGACCGATCGGTGTTCGATTCAATTAATAATAACAGCTTACTGTGGTTTAAAACCAATGACTCCACCTAGATTTCGCCATCCATCCCAAATTTTTAGGTTCTATAAATTTGGCAAACGAACGCTCAAGACGTTTTTGCAAACTCGCCATAATAATACGTCAAAAATCGCCAGAGTGGTTATGCTAAAGTTGTTTAGGGATAGGAGTTCTTTTGTGTTTTAAAACTAATTTTAGATAGGGGGGTGAAGAAAAGGAATATAGGATAAGGATAGGAGATGCTTTCGACACATACCATACACACGTCTTAATTTATGATCGTACGCGTTACTTCTGTTCGGTATTTTTTAAGATTATTGCTAATGTCTACATTGTTAAATTTTAATATTTAGATAGGTGGGTATGGGTACCACCGTCCCGGGAACCATTCATTAGATAACCAACACCTCTGCCATAGGTCACCGCAAGCAGGGGTGCCCGGATTGTCTAGGTCTTGGCGGCAGATGCGAAGCCCTCATACCCTTTTCCTTTTCTGATTTTCCTGCTTCCTTTCCTTAATAAACCCTCTACACAGCATCCCCAAGATGACATAGGCTTTGAGGGAAATTATTTTCCTCAGGGCCATCAGGGACAGGAACATTTACTGTAGAAAACAGGATGAGGAAATATCTAATACCCATTCATTTATTTGATATTTTATATCAAAGCTGGATGCTCTACTGATACGGCCATATATAGCATGAAACAAACAATCAAATACTATAAAGCCAGAAAAACAACGGTGTACGCATGCTTCCTAGACTTAAGCAAAGCCTTTGACAGGGTTTGTCATAATGCGTTGTGGAAAAAACTGACCGAACGACAAGTTCCACCACAAATTGTTAATATATTGAGAACATGGTACAACCAACAGGAAAACTTTGTCAGGTGGAATGAAAGCCTATCAGAAGCAGCCAAATTAAAGTGCGGCGTTAGACAAGGAGGCTCAATGTCCCCAGTGCTTTTCAACGTGTATATGGATGAACTTAGCAAAACCCTAAATACAACAAGAATCGAATGCCATATTGCCGGTGTATGTATGAACAATATTAGATATGCAGACGACATGGTCATACTAGCTCCATCGATAAGAGCGATGAGAAAACTTCTGGCAATATGCGAAGCTTACGTTGACAGTCATGGGCTGATGTACAATGCTAAAAAGTCATCCCTGCTGATATTTAAAGCAAATACTGGTCCCACTGTCATTCCACCCATACGTCTCGGCGGGGCCAACCTGACAATTTGCAGCGAAATCAAATATTTGGGGCATGTCATCACCGATGACCTAAATGATAAAAAAGACATAGAACGTCAAAGAAGAGTACTGAGTGTGCGAGCTAACATGCTTGCCAGGAGATTCAACAAATGCAGTCCTCCGGTGAAGAAGCAACTTTTCCAAACATATTGTATGAGCTTCTACACTAGCGAGCTATGGACGACATACACACAAGGCGTCATGAACACACTCCGAGTACAGTACAACCATGCATACAGAGCCCTATTTGGCCTCCCCTGGCGATGCAGCGCCTCACAGATGTTCACCGAAGGAAGGGTGCATGGGTTCGCTGCTTTGATGCGCCACAGAATAGCCGGGACGAGTCAGCGCTACCAGAGGTCGGACAACACTCTTGTCCAGGCCGTTGCCCAGTGGCAGGGAGCGCCTCTACACCGGAGATGGAGAATTTCACTCAAGCCACCATAAAGTCCTAATGTGCACATCAATGTATTGATTTTTTATTTATTATTTTTATTTATTTCTTTATTAATTTTATTTTTATGTATTAACTTAAATGTAAACTTTTATGGCAGGCAGAGCATTGCACACACCGCTCTGTCCAGCTGAAATAAACATTATTATTATTATTATTATAAGAAATATTCCATTTACTTGAGCGGAAATATACATTACAAATTCTCCAGGGTCATCAATTCTGACAGCGTCTTTAAGAAATATACTGTCAATACACATGGGAAGCTTATGGAGCGGACTACGCCAATCAAATAATACAATCATCACTGCCATGGTTGCCTGGATGGAGTCCCCCCTGATGGCTTTCTGGAGATGAGAGACGGTCAAATATCCTCCATAAACGGCTGCTCGCATACAGTCTTCACTTCGGCCTGACTAAGGCCCACGCAGAGAACTCGGTGACATCAAGGTAGTTAGAGTGGACGATATTGTTCATTTAATTAACAATGACGATGAGAACAATGGAGAAGCAACCCAAATGACAACTATTTAAGATTTATATATAAGTAGACTCGTCTAAATTTGGCTAAACCTCATTAAAATCTATATACAAATTTAAATAGATCTTTATAATTATATTCATCCCCCTCGTCACAACTCAAGCGACCCAAAGTACACAACTGAAGAGGTATAAGTACAAAACTGCAAATTGAACTAGTTAACGGAACGATTTGTTACAACGTAATAGGGAAGATGTTCAGTGGACCGCCCCAGATACAGATGGGAGAAAGCACCTCCAGAGGCCGTACGGGAAGAAGTTGGGCTTGCTTTGGACACAAAGCAGCGCAGGATAGGGGCTTCTGGAGGTGCCTTCAGGAGAACATGTATGTATGAGAACTACAATCACAAGTCAAGATTGGATAACTGTGCCACCTTTTGGACACCAGTCATCTAGGTAGACGTGCTCATAAGGCCGACAGTATAAAATTAGCGCGTTAACATGCTGTTCTAAATGACGATTTGATTTCGCGGCTTGCCGGTACAACCACACCAAATACCTTCCGGCAGAAAGAGAGTTAAACTGGTTCCTTGATAACTCAATACAATGACAATTCATTTTAGAGCGTTGCAAAAAAACCCTTTAAACCTACCCTATTTAACCTCGTTTTGGTTTCATCACTTTTCATGACTATCACTTTTTAGAGGCATGTTGAATTGTCATTTTGGTGAGTTATTCGGTCACCTTTTAAACTATCCTGGGGGTCTAGCACGGTCGATCGATAAAACCTTATATCAATACGATATTGACTAAATCCGTCATATACAGTTATTAGGCGGCGGTTCGCGCCGCGACCGCGACCGGAGACCGAGACCAGAGACGGAGACAGGAGACCGCGACCGGTACTTGTCATTTTGCTTTGTGTGGGGGCCAGTTCGCGCGTGCGACCGAGACAGGAGACAGAGACCGGAGACAGCAAGACGGTCTCGGCCCCGGACCAGTAGTGTCTCCCGTCGCGCTTGAGAAGCATGCGTGTTTGTTGTAAAAAATGACTGCTTTTTCTGACGAAGACTGTGAGAAGCTGATTGAACTGATCAAACAGCACCCTCCGATATACAATGCTTTACTTGTCAAGATAAACAACAAAAATTAAAAATATTTTATGTTAAAATATTATATTACAAGAAGGTACGTTATCGCTTATCTGAATTCTTGACATAATCAGTTCCAATTTTGAAAATGATACTTAAATTCAAAACAAATCAGAGCGTTAAGCGAAAGTTTCCAAGCGGTCTCGGTCTCCACCCACAGTACATGCAGAAGAGAGCGAGACACTTGTCGCGGTCTCCTGTCTCCGTCTCTGGTCTCGGTCTTCAGTCGCGGTCGCTGCGCCTTTAGGCGGCATGTGTGATCAGCAATCAATCAATTGTCCGACAATTAGCAATTAATCAATAATCCTACAGCCAGTATACAAAAGCTACTTAATTTTAGCGCGGCCTCGAGCTGTCAGCAGCGCGGTGACAGCTGTCAATACACACAAGTTCTTGAATAATGTCATTAATTATGCAAAATTACTGGCTTATTAACCAGGGGCAGTGTTGAAGAATCTTGTCCACGCACGGTATGAAGCACTGCAATTGCAGTGTCGACCTTATACACACTTTACCTTCGGGTACTACAGGGTTAGTTAAAGAAACAAATATAAATGTCACTTTATCAAGTATGGTATTCTCTGTGTTGGCTTAAACAAAAATATCTTTCTTGCTGGCCCCTACGGGTTTATTAATGAAGGCAGAGTAACGAAGCTCATAGAATTGAAAGATGTCGTATACACAATTAATTAAATCCGTTCGAGCTTAGAGAAACGGAATTCAGAAAGTTGTTCAGAATATCGCGAGTTATGGCTAAAGATCGGTTTTCTCTTTTTAGTGTCAAAATATATATGCGGACTGCCGTGTAATTATTTAAATTCGTATGTACGTAGCCGTTTAGGAATGTCGATCCACAGAAAATTATAGACAAGTGTTGCGATTAACAAGCCTAACGAGCATTGTCGACCAAGCTAAATCAACATCAGATAAACCTATTAGTCCTGGGTCGATCGTCAATGAACCGCTCTCGAGTTTCCAAAGAGCGAGCGGGTTATTTTTTCGTCAGCACTCGGGTCTCGCGACCCACTCTCGCAACTACTCTCGCGACCGTGCATCACGTCTCGAATCACAGACAAAATTAATAGAGACGGTAAACTCCTTAAATCTGAAATATGCTATCACTGTGGTTGCAGTTTACAGTTACCCGAGACCTACATAGAACCGTTTCTTGTTTCAGATACTTTCGGAACCGGTTCCCGATGACGGGAAGGTTGATCGGTAATAAGTGTATGAATATTTTAGCTATCTATGTAACGTCGAAAGTGAAAGTAGCCAAGTGGCGGGTAATTGGGTCGTCCGTAAAATGGCCCAGGTCGTGTAAAACGATCGTTTGACCCAGCTCTAACGCCAATATTGTTAAGTTATCGATTTGACCGTGCTAGACTCCCTGGACTGCAAGTAGTTTTATTTACCGGCATCCATTGCTGGCGTCTATCTCATCCAAGGCCTTGCAGAAAGACTGGACGTGGGTCACATTGATGGGAAGCATCTTGTAGAGGCGCCCCGCGTGGTTGCGCACATTCATCTGCAGCGGCTCGTGCGTGATGTTCGGTCTCGCTTCATCCACTATCATGCAGTCGTCATCGCCAAAGTTGCTAAAGCTCGTGGGCACCAGCAGGCTGCCGTGGATCTCGGGGTCGTGGGTCGACTCTTCGGGTTGGTCAGCTGTAAGAAAAACGTAAATATTATTGTGAACACCTTCTTTACAGCAAAACACTTTTATTTTAAGTCTTGGAGTTGCAAAACCCTCTCTGGAAATTTCTGCTGGTTTTAATACAGTCACAAAAAGTACTAGAAATTAAATATAATATTAATATTTTTCGCTAAATATGAAAAGAATAAAGTACAATTATATTTAGTATTAAAGATATATTCTTTTATATTCAAGGTGTACCAAACAGTATTTCGTGACTATCTCTAGATTTCCGAAAAAATTTAGAGCGGATTTTGCAACTACACGATTCAAATGGCAACGAGTGTGTAGGACAGCCTGGAGGCCAACATTCTCTCTGTGGCTAGAAACCTAACTGTTAGCCACCTCGCTTCAACATGGAAGGGGCAAACCTAAACACCAGAGACATCTCTTGGATAACTTTATGAGCTACCTCTACTAGAGCCATCTATGCCAAGTAGCTCAAATTATCACAGACAATGTACATAATCGTTTTAGGTGAGAGTCAAAGCACTTCAACACTGTACGGGTATTTCCTAGAAGTTTAGGTGAGAGTCAAAGCACTTCAACACTGTACAGGTATGTCCTAGAAGTTTAGGTGGGAGTTATGTACTGATTATGTAGAAGATAACAAATTTGAGGTACATGTATACATGCATAAAAAGTCATGGCGGCAGTTTTACTATTTTTTTGATATGTGTCAAAAAATAGTTGCTGATCTGTATGTAAGTTAATTTTCTTTTTTGCTCCTACCATCATGTAGAATCACCTCCCGAAGTTACTGCACTTTGACCCCGGACACCCTGTATATATAATACATGCATATTGTGCTACATATACATATACGAGCCGAACTGCCGAACTGAACCTCAACTTATGGGAAAGGAACTAAGAAACCCAAAATACCCGCTTGCAGTTGCTTCGTTCCTTTCCCGTAATTCGTGGCTCGATTCGGACCGTTATGTTAATTTACCTCAAAAATACCTATCAAGGTAGATAACCCCTTTGTACTTATTACGGCAGAAAGTTTATCTTACCAATATTTCCCTGTAACATAGCACGCTGTTGCAACAAAAAGGTTCCTTTTGATACAGTAACATTGCTGAGTCATCACCTTGTTGTTCCAAGGGCATGATAGATGACTTCTTGTTGGAATCTAACAAAAGCGAATTCACAGCTTTTGTACGGGCGATAAACGAGAGACTTACGGAAAAGGTTGTTGAAGAAGGATTGCGCTATTTCCAGCTGTCGCCTGAACTTTACAGCCTCCTGAAGCTTGGTGATGCAGGATCTGCACATGAAGTATTTTCTTTTGCTGCTTTTCACGTCTTCTGTCACCTGCAAGAAAGAGGACATTTAAAAAAAATAATTTCCTACCGGACCTGTCATCTTTAGGGATGAAGGTACTTTTTACGGAAATGAAAGAGAGTTAATTGAGGGAAGGAAAAAAGTATGAGGGTTGGGTAGGAATTCCGTGTTCAGTGTGTCCAGATTGACGGACGAATGAATCCATCCTTCCCACTGCAGTGCAAGGCGATGGGTCGAGAGAGTCCAGCTGAAGAGGTCAAAGTGTCTCTCTCAACCGCCTGCCCCCGATCCGGCACACCACACAGCTGGCGGGTATACCCAAGACTTGGATAAACCTCACTCCATGAACCCTTTGCTGTCATTTTGGACTTTTTTTGAATGGAGTAACATTGGTTTCAATCTGAATAATTGTTTTTTGTATTAATGGTTGAAACAAAGTGCATTTTAAAATAATTTCTGCCTAAAAATGCAGCATTTAACTACCAATATTTTGATGTTTTGTCTAGAGTCATGTTTGTGAATAATCACCCCAAGGGCGCTGTACAAATCTATATAAATACAAATTTTTATGTTCGTTTGTTCAAAATCTTAAATCTCCGAAAGTTCTTAACTGATTGTTTTAAAATTTTGACACAACGTTGCATTCGAATACGCGTGTGTTTTTATGTACCTATATTATATAGATATCACCTGTGACAGGTAAAAACATGCCTTTTTTGAAAAACAGCACCATCTGTTGCACATAAAAGCAATACTCGATATTGTTTCTCTATCTGCAGACAGACTGTGGGGTACAGCTAGTATTTAATAAATTTCTACAATGCTCTATCTTATTACTAACTATAGCTAGACAAACAATTATCAACAGATTGCATCCACTGGTTCGTCGGTCACTAATACAAAACTATATTACAATGCATTTGACCACATTATTATTTATTTATATTCTGTTCAGGCAGATTATATACAGAACCATACTTACTTGGGAGATCACTTGACTGTTTATTGTTTATTTATTTATTTGTAAGAAACAAACAGCTTTTATATAATATACAATGATAGATATAAATATACAAGTTAACTGAAGTCAAGCCACAGAAGTTTCTTATGCTGAAGTTCATTGGAAATGAAGTTTTAATATCTTAAAATTAATTTGGTGTTAAAGGAAGGGGAGAGAAAGAGGAAAATAGGAAGAGGATAGGAGATGCTCCTGATACATTCCATACTCTCATTTTAATAATTAATCGATCGTATGCATTACTTCATATCGATATTTCTTTAGGTTATTACCAAAAATGTCAATGCTGTAAAATTTTGTATTATATTGTGCACATATACGAGGAATTGGAGAATTTTTTCGAATGTTTGTTCTACACGAGGGTAGATAAAATAAATCAGATTGTCAGTTGATCTAGACGGAATATGAAGATTTATTAAATTGGTAAGTTCTGGTGAGTCCAGACCATTATTTAGGATATTAAACAATAAGATTTGATCAAAAATTAGACGTCGTGTTTGGAGGGAGTTAAAATTATGAAATTTAATGGATTCGGTATAATTTGAGAAGTGTAAGTTAAGTTTATAATTTATGTGTTTCTTTCTATTCTTTCGATATGGGCTTGGTATAAAGGAGTCCAGATCGGTGTACAGTGTTCCAGGTGCCGACGAATATATGAGGTGCAAAGGGAATATAGAGTGTTTATGTTGTGGAAGGGTTTTGCTATGCGAATTATAAATCCCAGCATTTTATTTATTGAAGAAGATTGTTCTCTAATACAAATTGTTTTAAAAAGAAAATGTGTCTATTTTCCCTATTTTGGACGTATTTAGAAGTAGGCAGAGTAAGGAAATTTTACCGAAATGGCTCTAGATGTGTTTGGTAATAAGATAAATGGGGTAGGTAACGGAATCTGTGGTCGAGGGACTAGCAAGCTGGAAGTCGCGGGTTCAAATCATGGCATTCACAAGTAAATTTATTTGATTAATTTGTGTTATTTCACAAATTACTCATTTACAATAATATAAGTACATTTGTGGCATGTTCCAGAGTGGAAGATACTCTCAGTATCGCCCTAGTGTAAGACCACCATTCAGAATTGAAACGCTGCTTGAAATAGCTTTGGCAGTGTTTGGTGACCAATCTGAATAGCCCGGTACTTTCCTCTTCCCCTCTCCATTACCTTAACCTCACAACATACCCCAATTGAATATGACATAGTCTCACTGGCTCCAAATGATTGGGAGTAGTTGGGATATATATGTTAAATATTAAAAAAATTGTTAACCTCGATACAGGCTTAGTCCTAGTGAGGTTGATTTTTATGTGAAAAAAAGTGTTTTATGTATAGTGAGATGCAATAAACAAATAATGCACTGAAGCTAAAGGGACTATGCTGTATACGATAGTGTATCTACCAATCAACAATCAACATTCATGCACTGAAAACTCACCTTGAGTGAAAAGCAATACGCTATCAGGTCGGCGTACGTATCGTCATGTTCGTTGAAGGCTTTATGCATATCAGACAGATCCCCTTCCTCCAGGCAACCCCAGCACACATCACTGTTGATAGCCGCCGGAGCTACATCCTCAACTGGAGCAACCACTTCAGTCTTTAATTTTTTACTTTTAGCTTGCTTCACTTCGCATCTCTCCAACTTTAGCTCCAGCACAAGAAGTCGGCTCAAATCGAAGTCTTTTAGTTTCATCATGGTTGTACAAGTTTAAAATTAAGATTTTGACGTTCAAATGTGAAGTTTAATTGGTCTGCGATGAGGAAATCATGTGAAAAGATGATGTATCGGCAGAAAACACTAGAAACAAGAATTATTGCGGAGTTTGACAGCACCTCTGACAGATGGCGGTTATGGCGGCAAACATAGAGATGGTCAATATTTGTGTTGCAGTTACTCGGTTCCCGGTGACTTTGTCGCTGGGTCGTTTGATGTTATTTTTTGAACCGGTTCTTTTCGGAAATTTTATAAATAATGTAAATTTGCGAACTATTCGAATAATTGATCTGTCTGTAAATTAAACTAAACTAAAATATAAAAAGCGGAAATAAATAACAAATTTAAAAGCCGAACTATAAGTAGAAGTATAAAAAAAATGGAAGTAGACCAAATGTAATAAAATATAATAAATGTATATATCACGCTCTATTGTTTCTATATCTGCATAAACAGGCTGAGCGACAGAAAAGCGTGGCGGGGTAAAGCTAGTATTATAATAAGTAAATATATCTTTTAGCAAGCATAGAGCAACTGAAAGCGCAAAGGAACCGGCTCCATTTCTGGGTTTATTAACTGGAACCTTAGTGACAGGGAATTTCAGATATCCACCAACTCTAATAATGCAAGGATGTGAACTTGTTTACAGCTTGACTCACTTAGCGGCCGAAGGAGGAACTACAATATTATTCTTTTCTCTATCTTGATTTTTTCTCCATAGACAAACTTCAAACTATTCAACCATAAATGAATTAAGACTCAATCTGTCAAACAATCTATTGTGTACTGTGTGCGCGGGAGTGTTTTTCAGTTTTTATCACGATTTTCGGTTAATTTTCACAAAACAACCCAATAAGATTAAACACGAAGGCAAATAACACGTCATCCGTATAAATGTTTGAATAAATTGTCCTGTTCGAGGCCTAGGAGTAGAAAGGTCTTAACTAAACAGCCGATATCAGTTTTCTGTCAAATCCGTGTAGATTTTTGATTCACAGTTTTGTTCAGTGATTAAAGTAGCATCAGTGTAAATAATATAAAAACAAATTATTGGAAATTAACAAATAATTGGATCTAGTCGTGTGTTTCAAAGCTGACTGCAGCTTAGTAATATTCAAAGTCAATAATTTATCATAGTTTTAATATGATTTTCATCTGATTTGCACAAATCAAATCAAATTATAGCAAGTTTTAAACATGGAGGTAAATGGTACACCCGCAAATGTAGCGACAGAAGCGTTGAACAGGGATAAAGTGCGTACGGCCTATAACTCTGTCGCTGATATCAAAGAGGAAGAGTATTCTGGTATATGTTGTGGTTGTCTTTCTGAACATAACCTCAAAGATATGAACACAACATATTACTACCAGGGAAAGCCAGAAGTCTACAGCGAATTGATATCTTACTGCTTTTCCATACAGGTATGCTTTTATTGGGAAATGTACAGATTTTTTTTATTTTTTTTTAATTGCCGGCAACCCGGGCGTTTATTGCAATAACATGATCAAAATACAAACATGAAAGTAACCCGTCTCACTAGAAGATTTCTGTTCTGAGGCGGGTACATATATTTGCTTACACATACACATACATTTATACAGATATATATATATCAATATATACATGGAGCATTCTATATATAGTTACATAAAAACAGGAGTTTCGTAGGAACTTTAAATTTACAAAATGGTAGCGTCTAAATCTCATAATAATGACATATCAAAAAATAGTTTAAACAACAGGCAAATTCCTGCAATATTCAAAAATCTGTTAGTGAAAAAATAAGAAAATACACAGATCTAGGAAATGAAATAAAAAGAATTTGGCATTCTCAGACTATAAAAATATTACCATTTGTTATTTCGGCTACTGGCATTATACCTAGCTCTCTCATTCAAAATTTAGGCGTATTAGATCTATCAAAAAATTTATATATCAAGATGCAAAAGTCGGTCATTTTGAATACATGTAGGATAACGAAAGATTTTTTAAATATTTATGTTGAGGGATCAGTAGGATTTATAGGCCCTGTTAGGAGTTCTACCGAGCCGAACCCTCTGATATGAAAATATCTGGAGTCGGTGAATTATTTTCCCATTTGATCTCTGGTGAGTTGACGTGTTGTTCTTGTATTGTTTTGTATTTATTTTGCTTATATAATGCACTTGCATAATGTTGATTGACTAGATGATCATTTGTGGAAAAGTGAGTGGAAGGGTTTAGTTTTTCCTGTGGGGAAGATTTAACCCGGACATAAAATCGGAAGTTAGGTATTGATAAACTAGGAATGCGTAAAACATAAGCAGTTTTAATAAGAAAGAGTAAATCACTATAAATGTAAATAACAAATGTATGTAAATAAGGAATGAGAATTAGACTAAGAAGGGATTGCTAGTAAAATACCCATATTTTATTTTAAAAACGCTTTGTAGTAGTTGACAATGAGAAGCAAGTATTTCAGTTTCCGGAAATCTAAATTAATTCATTTTAATAGTTATTTCGTTCAAATTAAAACCAATTGTTTGATTGGCGGCCATTATTATTGAAGTCAAAGTTTGGTAAATTTTTACTTTACACACTTCAGCAGAGAAAGGTAGTTTTACCCGTTCGGTCGATTGATGCTTAACGGCGGGAAGGGTATTTCTACCTTTTGCGCCGGCCTTATTTCAATGGCAGAAAAGACGGAATTATTCAATGTTTTTATATGAATATTATATACCAATCTCTTTCTAAAGATCTCAACTATATGTACATAACTATTAAATTGTAATGCAAGTCTTCTTTTTATATTTATCTTTGTGCCTTTTGTTTACATTGGTATTTCAACAAAAGGATAATATATTATTTGTTACTGTAATAATTTAATTCCTGGAATAAGGATTTTTATGACCGTGAAACGAACTATCTCTGTTCCGCCCCACTCAACTCCTACGTGCAAGCGAGCGAGAGATGCCGGGCGTATTTAAAGAAAGCAGGTATGAGCAAATACCGATAGGCGGACCGTAATAAACATATTACAAGGTTAATTGAGTTGCATTTCGAAAAATATTATTATTTTCGTTTAGTAATTTTATAGCTTAGGTATGCTGAGTTATTGCGTAGAAATTTTTATTAACCCTAGATAACTAAACTGATTTCATTGTTTCATTGTAACTACACTTTCGTCGAGTGGACTACGCAATAAAACACTAGAAATAAATCATTTAATTAAGATAGGAACTTGTTACATGACACAAAAGTAAGGTTTATAATGAACAAATTAATATCAGTCTACACAGTGACCACACATGTCAACATTATGTGGACCACAAATAGCCTTTCTACATCTGGTGCAACGGTGTTTGGTCATCCTCCGGGCCTTGGATGGACACAGGTAGCTAATTTTACGCACGTTTGACGTAGATGGAACCGGAGCTTCTATTGTAGAAGATTCGCCAAAAATATCCTCAATCATAACCCTTATATGTAATATACGTACTTTAACAATAAAATTGTTGTTATAACTAAAGTTTCGTCCAGCAGACGACGAGATGGTCATAGGGCACGTCCTAGTATGCGTGTGGCCACAATCGCGTCACGTGCTGCACTGTTTACACAAATTAGGAAGGTAATGGGAGAGTCAAGATCGGGCAGCGGGGGGAAGTAGTTGATTTCGAATTTCGCCGAGTAGCGCGTCGTCGCCTCGATTGGTTATCTAGGGTTAAAATATTTCAATTATTTTCGGACATATAGCGATTAAAACTAATTAAAGAAATTTGCGCGGGACCTTTATTTCCGCCCATAGACAGTGCAAAAAAATACCTGCCAGAAATGTGTTAAGTAAAAATTTACCCAAAGTTTTAAGGTTAGTTTTTTTCTTCTCTTATTTTAACCAAAATATGAACCTATGACCCTATAGGTTCTTAGTTTAATTAAAAAAAAAAAAAACTATTTTAATATTATTATGTTAAAACTTGGCGTGAAGAAAAGTCATCAAATTATCAGTTTTTTTTTACTGATAATTTGATGACTTAAAGTATAAAGTCACTCTCCAGCCACTCAAAAAGCATTATTTTCCATTTCCGGAAACTTAAATATTACTTCTCATTGTTCTCTAACTACTATAAAGTGTTTTTTAAATCAAATGTACATATTAGCTTGATTAAGCTTCTATAATTTATAATTCAATAATTTAGGAACATTTATTATGTTATATAAAACCCTTGTCAGATGCCAACTTGAGTATTACTCTACGTTATGGTCTACATTTTTCAATATTCATTCAGATAACATTGAAAAGATTCAACGGAAGTTTCTAAGGTTTATAAATTATAAATTGCATATTCCTATACAAAACATAAATTACAATTAGCTCTTGGATAAAATGTCTCTAATGAAACTTTCAGAAAGAAGAATAAGCACAGATTTAATACTGTTACAAAGAATACTACATTTTAAAATTGACTGTCACGAATTACTTCAATGTATCAATATCCATGTTCCCAAAAAATCATGCCGACATTTCTTACCTTTTTACTTCAATAACACCAGGACACTAGCTTACCAAAATTCTCCGATTCCAAGACTTCACAGTCTTTCTGATCTCGGTGATATATTTCATTTGAAAACTAATCAGTATAAATGTTGTATATTCTATCACTTTTATTCTTCTAGACACAAATAGACCTATGTACCCATAATATATAGCTTAATCAAGCTTCTCGCAGACGCAAATGTGAATAGTAGCAGAAGTCGGGGACACCCGAGGAAGACATGGCACGATCGAGTGAATCAGATACTCGAGTCGGGCCATGTCAAGAGTCAGAATAATAGGATAGAAATAGGAATTTGTGCCAAGACTGAGTTGTTTGGCGGTCTGTCCTCTCTGCCTACTCCTGCAGGGAAACGGCATAATGGTTAGTTAGTTAGTTAATCAAGCTAATGACAGCTCAAAGTAAATTCATTAAAATCACCTACATACACACGTGGGTGGCTATCATACACACGTGGGTGGCTATCATACTCACGTGGGTGCCTATCACACATACGTGGGTGGCTATCATACACACGTGGGTGGCTATCATACTCATGTGGGTGCCTATCACACTTACGTGGGTGGCTATCGCTCGAGTGGATAATGACGTCAGAATAATTAAAATATTGTCTTAAATTCAAAACAATTTACTATGCACTATGTCAATCTTTAATCGAGCACAGTATCATAGCCTGGGGAGGAGAAAACGCTGCCACCATTGGTCCAATTTGTAAAGCTCGGAAACTAATTGTAAAGATTATTCTAAAACTACCGATCACAAGCAGTATGGTTAAAATCTTTATGAGAATCTGTGTTTTGGAAATTGGCCAACTTTATGCCAAAAACATACTAGATACTAGAACCAAAGATCGTAATCTGTTACTTATCTCCTTCGCTAAAACAACTTATGGCCATCAGACAGAAGTCAATTTACTTTAAGTATGAATCAGATGCACGCCTTGGATGATCAATCAAGACAGATCTAATATCAAAGATTTTATTAAAATGAATTTATAAGTATGCATTCCCAATGGTACGATACTGATTGTTTTTTAACTTAAACATGATATTGTATTTTTATTTGTATTAAAACAGTAAGCGTAGGTTTCTTTCACCTGCATCAAATCAAATCTAAATCTGGTAAACTCTTACGTTGTACACGACTCGACTATTGCAATGGCATATATGCAAGAAAACAACCTCGGTGTTCCGCAAGGGTCGGTATTAGTTCCAATTCTATTCAGTATTTACATAAATGATATAATTAAGTCCATAAAAAATTGCAAAATTAGATTATTTGCAGACGATGCATAGATGCAAACAACAAATTAAATGATGATCTACAAAATATAGCGAAATGGCTGAAATTAAACAAATTAAAATTAAATGTAAACAAAACAAAATATATAGAAATAGGCAACAAAACGCATAACATAGAATTAAAATTGACAATTAATGATGAAAAAATTGAAAAAGTAAATGAAATCAAGTACCTGGGTATAATACTCGATTCAAAACTCACTTTCACAGCAAATTTTGAATATGTGTTAAAGAAGGTATCAAAAAAAGTCAATTTTCTTAGAAGATTAAGAAATAAACTAAATGAAAACACTACAGAGCTGGTTTATAAAACTATAGTTGCTCCACATTTAGATTATTGCTCTACTATGTTATATTTGGCCAATGAAGGAAATTTAAACAAACTAGATCTTATACAGAATAGAGCTATGAGATGTATACTGGGAAAAGGCAAATACGCAAGCATTAATCAAATGAGAGAGCAGCTAAATTGGATTCCAATAAAAAAGAGACTGTCATTTAATGTGTTAATTTTTGTGCATAAAGTCATGAACAACCAAATGCCAAAATATTTTAAGGATGAAATTGTTTTTAATAGAGATGTTCATAATTACGAAACCAGAAATGTAAATAGAATTAGAGACACATATGAAGAAATCAAAATCACAGAACTGCCTAATGAAATATTATCTTGTTTATATTCAAATGTCGTATAAACTAACTCAATAAATAATAAAAGTTTGCCTAAAATATACACTGACAGACTTCAGTCAGTTTTCAATGCTGCAGCAAGGCTGATAACCGGTGTTTCCAAATATTCCCACATCTCACAACATCTGCGGAACCTTCATTGGCTTAAGTGCCCTGAGAGAATCCAATTCAAACTCTGCTGGATGGTTTTCAAAGCCGTGCATGACATGGCGCCACCCTTCTTGTCGGAACTGTGCATTACATACGATGTTAATGTTGAGTACTAGTACATATTGAATTATTTGGCGGGTTGGAAATAAGCCGACATAGCTCAGTGGATACAGAGCACCTGACCGGACATCAGAAGGCACGGGTTCAATTCCCGTTGGCGGATATTGTTTTTGGGAGATATTTTCAATTGTTATTAATATTTCAGGCGACTAATTATTGCTTATAATTATTTATGTGTACATAGTTATCGAATCGTAATGCAAGTCTTTTTTTATATTTATCTTCGTGCCTTTCGTTTACATCGGCATTTCCACAAAAGGATATTATATTATTTGTTATTGTTATAATTCAATTCCTGGAATGAGGGTTTTCTGTTCCGCCCCACTCAATTCCTATGTGCAAGCGAGCGAGAGATGCCGGGCGTATTTAAAGAAAGCATGTATGGGCAAATACCGATAGGCGGACCGTAATAAACATATTACAAGGTTAATTGAGTTGCATTTCGAAAAATATTTTTATTTTCGTTTAGTACTTTTATAGCTTAGGTATGCTGAGTTATTGCGTAGAAATTTTTATTAACCCTAGATAACTAAACTGTTTTCATTGTTTCATTGTAACTACACTTTCGTCGAGTGGACTACGCAATATAACACTAGAAATAAATCAAAAATAAGATAGGAACTTGTTACATGGCACAAAAGTAAGGTTTATAATGAACAAATTAATATCAGTCTACACAGTGACCACACATGTCAACATTATGTGGACCACAAATAGCCATTCTACATCTGGTGCAACGGTGTTTGGTCATCCTCCGGGCCTTGGATGGACACAGGTAGCTAATTTTAGGCACGTTTGACGTAGATGGAACCGGAGCTTCTATTGTAGAAGATTCGCCAACATTAACAATAAATATAAGAATGTACGTACCTTAAAAAAAATAAATTGTTTTTGTAACTAAATTTTCGTCACGAGATGGTCATAGGGTACGTCCTAGTATGCGTGTGGCCGCAATCGCATCACGTGCTGAACTGTTTACTCAAATTAGGAAGGTAATGAAAGAGTCAAGGTCGGGGAGCGGGGGGAAGTAGGTGATTTCAAATTTCGCCGAGTAGCGCGTCGTCGCCTCGACGAGCGATTAGTTATCTAGGGTTAAAATATTTCAATTATTTTCGGACATATAGCGATTAAAACTAATTAAAGAAATTTGCGCGGGACCTTTATTTCCGCCCATAGACAGTGCAAAAAAATACCTGCCAGAAATGTGTTAAGTAAAAATTTACCCAAAGTTTTAAGGTTAGTTTTTTTTCTTCTCTTATTTTAACCAAAATATGAACCTATGACCCTATAGGTTCTTAGTTTAATTAAAAAAAAAAAAATTATTTTAATATTATTATGTTAAAACTTGGCGTGAAGAAAAGTCATCAAATTATCAGTTTTTTTTACTGATAATTTGATGACTTAAAGTATAAAGTCACTCTCCAGCCACTCAAAAAGCATTATTTTCCATTTCCGGAAACTTAAATATTACTTCTCATTGTTCTCTAACTACTATAAAGTGTTTTTTAAATCAAATGTACATATTAGCTTGATTAAGCTTCTATAATTTATAATTCAATAATTTAGGAACATTTATCATGTTATATAAAACCCTTGTCAGATGCCAACTTGAGTATTACTCTACGTTATGGTCTCCATTTTTCAATATTCATTCAGATAACATTGAAAAGATTCAACGGAAATTTCTAAGGTTTATAAATTATAAATTGCATATTCCTATACAAAACATAAATTACAATTACCTCTTGGATAAAATGTCTCTAATGAAACTTTCAGAAAGAAGAATAAGCACAGATTTAATACTGTTACAAAGAATACTACATTTTAAAATTGACTGTACCGAATTACTTCAATGTATTATCCATGTTCCCAAAAAATCATGCCGACATTTCTTACCTTTTTACTTCAATAACACCAGGACACTAGCTTACCAAAATTCTCATATTCTGAGACTTCACAGTCTTTCTGATCTGGGTGATATATTTCATTTGAAAACTAATCAGTATAAATGTTGTATATTCTATCACTTTTATTCTTCTAGACACAAATAGACCTATGTACCCGTATAACTTCTCCGCTTCTACTATTTTGTTTTGTTGAATCTTTTAAATTCAATTATATGCGTGAGGATTCATTTTTGCCATTATGTTTACATTCTTCTTTATTGTATTAATTTTTAAGTGTTTACTCTGATACAAAATGCTTGTATTTTTTTGTTAAGAAAAGCCCACTAGGGCGTGTAATAAATAAATAAATAATGAGAGTAAATGAATAACGAGCAATGGCGGGTACACGTCTGCGAGTTTGTTATATTATAGAAGCTTAATCAAGCTTCTCGCAGACGTAAATTTGAATGGTAGCAGAAGTCGGGGACACCCGAAGAAGACATGGCACGATCGAGTGAATCAGATACTCGAGTCGGGCCATGTCAAGAGTCAGAATAATAGGATAGAAATAGGAATGTGTGCCAAGACTGAGTTGTTTGGCGGTCTGTCCTCTCTGCCTACTCCTGCAGGGAAACGTCATAATGGTTAGTTAGTTAGTTAACCAAGCTAATGACAGCTCAAAGTAAATTCATTAAAATCACTTACATACACGCGTGGGTGGCTATCATACACACGTGGGTGGCTATCGTACACAAGTGGGTGCCTATCACACATACGTGGGTGGCTATCACACATACGTGGGTGGCTATCGCTCGAGTGGATAATGACGTCAGAATAATTCAAATATTGTCTTAAATTCAAAACAATTTACTATGCACTATGTCAATCTTTAATCGAGTACAGTATCGTAGCTTGGGGAGGAGAAAACGCTGCCACCATTGATCCAATTTGTAAAGCTCGAAAACTAAAGTAAATACTATAACTAATGTAAAGATTATTCTAAAACTACCGATCACAAGCAGAATCTGTGTTTTGGGAATTAGCCAACTTTATGCCAAAAACATACTATCATATGTAAACTGGTCACGATACTAAAACCAAAGATCGTAATCTCTTGCTTATTTCCTTCGCTAAAACAACTTTTGGCCATCAGACAGAAGTCAATTTACTTTAAATATGAATCAGATACCACGTGTTGGATCATCAACCAAAACAGAGATATCAAAGATTTTATTAAAACCAATTTATAAGTATGCATTCCCAATGGTACGATACTGATTGTTTTTTAACTTAAACATAATATTGTATTGTTATTTGTATTAAAACAGTAAGCGTAGGTTTCTTTCACCTGCGTCAAATCAAATCTAAATCTGGTAAACTCTTACGTTGTACACGACTCGACTATTATAATGGCATATATGCAAGAAAACAACCTCGGTGTTCCGCAAGGGTCGGTATTAGGTCCAATTCTATTCAGTATTTACATAAATGATATAATTAAAGCCATAAAACATTGCAAAACTATAGGATGTCCCAATGTTCTCTTAAACATATTTCTGAACCGAAAGATCTGGGAATAACCTTTGACCCACACTTAACATTTCACGTTCATATTGAAACGATATGCAGCAGGGCTTTGAGAATGCTTGGATTTGTGCTATGTAACTCCAGGCATTTTTACAGCTCTGCCGTGGTTCGCTTGCTATATTTTAGCCTAGTACGTAGTATTTTGTAAAGTGGCTCAATATCTAGGGGACCCGGGGATGCTACGTACACTACAATGGTGGAGAAAGTACAAAAGAAGTTTCTAAGTTATTTTTATCTTAGAGACTTCGGGTACTATCCCTGGTTATACCCATCAGCCTTCCGTTCCGGAATGCTGGGTATCGATAGTCTTGTCAACAGGCGGAAAGCTGCGTTGCTGATGATGGCCTATAACTTGTTGAACGGTCACATCAACAATCCAGAAATTTTGAATAAAATTTTATTTTACGTCCCTGATAACTACGCAAGAGCGCGTTGACACAAACCATTCATTCTTCCGAGATGTAAGACTAACTTACCATAAGCAATGCCTCTCGGAAGAATGATAGTCCTTCTAAACTCACTAGCCTCTGACATCGACATTTTCCACCTGAGCATTAATAAATTTAAATCGCTAATTAGGCAATTATGATTCTGTATTTTTATAATGTATCTTTGTTAATGGAATTTTTTATTCTGTAAATATGCATTTAAAATATAAATAAATAAAAAAATTAGAAAATTTGCAGACGATACCTTGATCTATATATCATGTGAAGAGTACATAGATGAAATCAACAAATTAAATGAAGACCAACAAATTATAGTGAAATGGCTGAAGTTAAACAAATTAAAATTAAATGTAAAAAAAACAAAATATATGGAAATAGGCAACAAAACGCATAACACATACTTTAAATTGACAATTAATGATAAAAAAATTGAAAAAGTATATGAAATTAAGTACCTAGGTGTAATACTCGATTCAAAACTCACTTTCTGTGCAAATTTTAAATTTGTGCTAAAGAAGGTATCAAAAAAAGTCAATTTTCTTAGAAGATTAAGAAATAAACTAAATGGAAACACTACAGAGCTGGTTTATAAAACTATAGTTGCTCCACATTTAGATTATTGCTCTACTATGTTATATTTGGCCAATGAAGGAAATTTAAACAAACTAGATCTTATACAGAATAGAGCTATGAGATGTATACTGGGAAAAGGCAAATACGCAAGCATTAATCAAATGAGAGAGCAGCTAAATTGGATTCCAATAAAAAAGAGACTGTCATTTAATGTGTTAATTTTTATGCATAAAGTCATGAACAACCAAATGCCAAAATATTTTAAGGATGAAATTGTTTTTAATAGAGATGTTCATAATTACGAAACCAGAAATGTAAATAGAATTAGAGACACATATGTAGAAATCAAAATCACAGAACTGCCTAATGAAATATTATCTTGTTTATATTCAAATGTCGTATAAACTAACTCAATAAATAATAAAAGTTTGCCTAAAATATACACTGACAGACTTCAGTCAGTTTTCAATGCTGCAGCAAGGCTGATAACCGGTGTTTCCAAATATTCCCACATCTCACAACATCTGCGGAACCTTCATTGACTTAAGTGACCTGAGAGAATCCAATTCTAACTCTGCTGGATGGTTTTCAAAGCCGTGCATGACATGGCGCCACCCTTCTTGTCGGAACTGTGCATTACAAACGATGTTAATGTTGAATACTAGTACATATTGAATTATTTGGCGGGTTGGAAATAAGCCGACATAGCTCAGTGGATACAGAGCACCTGACCGGATATCAGAAGGCACGGGTTCAATTCCCGTTGGCGGAAATTGTTTTTGGGAGATATTTTCAATTGTTATTAATATTTCAGGCGACTAATTATTGCTTATAATTATTTATGTGTACATAGTTATCGAATCGTAATGCAAGTCTTTTTTTATATTTATCTTCGTGCCTTTCGTTTACATCGGCATTTCCACAAAAGGATATTATATTATTTGTTATTGTAATAATTCAATTCCTGGAATGAGGGTTTTCTGTTCCGCCCCACTCAATTCCTATGTGCAAGCGAGTGAGAGATGTCAGGCGTATTTAAAGAAAGCAGGTATGAGCAAATACCGATAGGCGGACCGTAATAAACATATTACAAGGTTAATTGAGTTGCATTTCGAAAAATATTTTTATTTTCGTTTAGTACTTTTATAGCTTAGGTATGCTGAGTTATTGCGTAGAAATTTTTATTAACCCTAGATAACTAAACTGTTTTCATTGTTTCATTGTAACTACACTTTCGTCGAGTGGACTACGCAATATAACACTAGAAATAAATCAAAAATAACATAGGAACTTGTTACATGGCACAAAAGTAAGGTTTATAATGAACAAATTAATATCAGTCTACACAGTGACCACACATGTCAACATTATGTGGACCACAAATAGCCATTCTACATCTGGTGCAACGGTGTTTGGTCATCCTCCGGGCCTTGGATGGACACAGGTAGCTAATTTTAGGCACGTTTGACGTAGATGGAACCGGAGCTTCTATTGTAGAAGATTCGCCAACATTAACAATAAATATAAGAATGTACGTACCTTAAAAAAAATAAATTGTTTTTGTAACTAAATTTTCGTCACGAGATGGTCATAGGGTACGTCCTAGTATGCGTGTGGCCGCAATCGCATCACGTGCTGAACTGTTTACTCAAATTAGGAAGGTAATGAAAGAGTCAAGGTCGGGGAGCGGGGGGAAGTAGGTGATTTCAAATTTCGCCGAGTAGCGCGTCGTCGCCTCGACGAGCGATTAGTTATCTAGGGTTAAAATATTTCAATTATTTTCGGACATATAGCGATTAAAACTAATTAAAGAAATTTGCGCGGGACCTTTATTTCCGCCCATAGACAGTGCAAAAAAATACCTGCCAGAAATGTGTTAAGTAAAAATTTACCCAAAGTTTTAAGGTTAGTTTTTTTTCTTCTCTTATTTTAACCAAAATATGAACCTATGACCCTATAGGTTCTTAGTTTAATTAAAAAAAAAAAAATTATTTTAATATTATTATGTTAAAACTTGGCGTGAAGAAAAGTCATCAAATTATCAGTTTTTTTTACTGATAATTTGATGACTTAAAGTATAAAGTCACTCTCCAGCCACTCAAAAAGCATTATTTTCCATTTCCGGAAACTTAAATATTACTTCTCATTGTTCTCTAACTACTATAAAGTGTTTTTTAAATCAAATGTACATATTAGCTTGATTAAGCTTCTATAATTTATAATTCAATAATTTAGGAACATTTATCATGTTATATAAAACCCTTGTCAGATGCCAACTTGAGTATTACTCTACGTTATGGTCTCCATTTTTCAATATTCATTCAGATAACATTGAAAAGATTCAACGGAAATTTCTAAGGTTTATAAATTATAAATTGCATATTCCTATACAAAACATAAATTACAATTACCTCTTGGATAAAATGTCTCTAATGAAACTTTCAGAAAGAAGAATAAGCACAGATTTAATACTGTTACAAAGAATACTACATTTTAAAATTGACTGTACCGAATTACTTCAATGTATTATCCATGTTCCCAAAAAATCATGCCGACATTTCTTACCTTTTTACTTCAATAACACCAGGACACTAGCTTACCAAAATTCTCATATTCTGAGACTTCACAGTCTTTCTGATCTGGGTGATATATTTCATTTGAAAACTAATCAGTATAAATGTTGTATATTCTATCACTTTTATTCTTCTAGACACAAATAGACCTATGTACCCGTATAACTTCTCCGCTTCTACTATTTTGTTTTGTTGAATCTTTTAAATTCAATTATATGCGTGAGGATTCATTTTTGCCATTATGTTTACATTCTTCTTTATTGTATTAATTTTTAAGTGTTTACTCTGATACAAAATGCTTGTATTTTTTTGTTAAGAAAAGCCCACTAGGGCGTGTAATAAATAAATAAATAATGAGAGTAAATGAATAACGAGCAATGGCGGGTACACGTCTGCGAGTTTGTTATATTATAGAAGCTTAATCAAGCTTCTCGCAGACGTAAATTTGAATGGTAGCAGAAGTCGGGGACACCCGAAGAAGACATGGCACGATCGAGTGAATCAGATACTCGAGTCGGGCCATGTCAAGAGTCAGAATAATAGGATAGAAATAGGAATGTGTGCCAAGACTGAGTTGTTTGGCGGTCTGTCCTCTCTGCCTACTCCTGCAGGGAAACGTCATAATGGTTAGTTAGTTAGTTAACCAAGCTAATGACAGCTCAAAGTAAATTCATTAAAATCACTTACATACACGCGTGGGTGGCTATCATACACACGTGGGTGGCTATCGTACACAAGTGGGTGCCTATCACACATACGTGGGTGGCTATCACACATACGTGGGTGGCTATCGCTCGAGTGGATAATGACGTCAGAATAATTCAAATATTGTCTTAAATTCAAAACAATTTACTATGCACTATGTCAATCTTTAATCGAGTACAGTATCGTAGCTTGGGGAGGAGAAAACGCTGCCACCATTGATCCAATTTGTAAAGCTCGAAAACTAAAGTAAATACTATAACTAATGTAAAGATTATTCTAAAACTACCGATCACAAGCAGAATCTGTGTTTTGGGAATTAGCCAACTTTATGCCAAAAACATACTATCATATGTAAACTGGTCACGATACTAAAACCAAAGATCGTAATCTCTTGCTTATTTCCTTCGCTAAAACAACTTTTGGCCATCAGACAGAAGTCAATTTACTTTAAATATGAATCAGATACCACGTGTTGGATCATCAACCAAAACAGAGATATCAAAGATTTTATTAAAACCAATTTATAAGTATGCATTCCCAATGGTACGATACTGATTGTTTTTTAACTTAAACATAATATTGTATTGTTATTTGTATTAAAACAGTAAGCGTAGGTTTCTTTCACCTGCGTCAAATCAAATCTAAATCTGGTAAACTCTTACGTTGTACACGACTCGACTATTATAATGGCATATATGCAAGAAAACAACCTCGGTGTTCCGCAAGGGTCGGTATTAGGTCCAATTCTATTCAGTATTTACATAAATGATATAATTAAAGCCATAAAACATTGCAAAACTATAGGATGTCCCAATGTTCTCTTAAACATATTTCTGAACCGAAAGATCTGGGAATAACCTTTGACCCACACTTAACATTTCACGTTCATATTGAAACGATATGCAGCAGGGCTTTGAGAATGCTTGGATTTGTGCTATGTAACTCCAGGCATTTTTACAGCTCTGCCGTGGTTCGCTTGCTATATTTTAGCCTAGTACGTAGTATTTTGAAATGAGAAACAAAGACTACACAAAAAATGGAAATCAAATAATAATCCAGTAGATTACGTAGAGTTTTCTATCAAACGAATACAACAAAAACACTTACAGAAACATTGTTACACCCAATATATAAATTCAGTTGAGTCTAGTATTCCAACTAACAATAAAAGTATCTGGAATTACGCTAAGAACAAAAATAGGACAAATGGCATACCACAAATCATGAACCTAAAAGACGAGTCAGGCACCGGTGCTCATCAAGTGTGCCAACTGTTCTGTAAACACTTCCAATCTACTTACGTAAGCGATGAGGGCACGGATGATCCCAGTAATATAGATAATTCTTCCTGCATTAATAATGATAACCCGATCGGGGACGTACAAATAAACAACTCATTGGTCAATAAATACTTGAATGAATTGGATGTTACAAAGGGTGCGGGCAGTGATGGTATCTCGCCATATTTTATCTCAAAATGTGCCAAAAATCTTGCATTTCCTTTAACTAACTTATTTAACATGTCTATAAAAAAAGGAATATTTCCTACAAAATTCAAAGAAGCCATTATAATCCCCATCCATAAAACTGGTTCAAAAAGTAACATTGCAAACTATCGCCCAATCTCAATACTCACAGTACTTAGTAAACTCTTTGAGCGTATTGTGTACGATCAAATTTATATAACTATTGTCCGCAGCATACAAAATCAACAACATGGTTTTTTACAAAAAAGGTCAGTAATAACAAACTTAGTCAACTTTACTGAATACTTAACAAGCAATATGGATAATGGACACCAAGTAGATGTTATCTACACAGATTACTCGAAAGCTTTCGATAAAGTTAACCACTCTATCCTCTTTAAAAAATTACACCAATTAGGAATCCATGGCAACTTACTTAGGTGGCTAACTTCATATCTGCAGAAAAGACTACAGTGCGTATCAGTTGAGGGAACTAAGTCTAGTTTCTTAACTGTGCCCTCTGGCGTACCGCAGGGTTCCCATCTGGGACCATTACTGTTTAATGTATATATATTTGATATTTATAAATGTTTTTTACATGCTAACTACCTTGCATATGCAGATGACAAAAAAATATACTTAGTAGTCAAATCTATCAATGACTGCATAAAACTTCAAGAAGACCTAAATCGTCTTTTTGCATACTGTAAATTAAACAAATTAATCATAAACATTTCTAAGTGCAACAAATTATCTTTTACGCGCAACAAAAATAAAATTTATTTTAATTATAACTTTCATGATACACATATCAATGAAATAGAATCAATCCGTGACCTTGGGGTAGTACTGGATGTAAAACTAAATTTTATCAAACACATTAACGAAGTAATCAACAAAGCCAATAAAATGTTGGGATTTATAATTCGCATATCTAAACCTTTTCGCAATATTAAAACCTTGTATTCCCTTTACACCACGTATATCCGCCCCCACTTAGAATACTGCACACTAATTTGGGCACCGTTCTACCAATGCCATATTGACAGAATCGAAAGTGTGCAAAACAAATTTTTTAAACACATAAATTATAAATTTAAATTACTCTTTGCAAATAACACCGAATCCTTAAAATTTCACAACTTTACTCCACTTCAAACACGTAGATTAATATCTGATCAAATATTTTTATACAAAATTCTGAATAACGGCCTGGACTCTCCTGAACTCGTAAATTATTTAACAATTCACATACCTACAAGGCCAACCAGACAAAACCATTTTTTTCATTTGCCCACGTGCAGAACCAACCTTAGAAAAAATTCTCCAATCCCCCGTATATGCGCGCAATATAACACGCAATTTAACAATATCGATATTCTTAATAATACTCTTGTGAAATACCGAAACGAAGTCAAGCGTACGACCACAAATGTTAATTAAATCAATGCACAGTTATAGAAAAGGTACAACTTGAGCGTCTCCTGTCCCCATCCCATCTTCCTCTGCCTCTTGCCCTTTCCTATTCCTTCTTCCTTATAATATATTTATATGATTCTAATTTTTTATTTTTGTTAATTTCATTTTCAGTTAATGGTTATAACCAATTACAATTTTGTAATATATCACATTAACCAACATTAGCATAAGAAACTATTTTGGCTTACCTCATATTTAACCTCTTGTATAACTTATCCTGTATAAAATTGCTGTTTGTTTCTTACAATAAATAAATAAATAAATAAATAAATTTTGTAAAGTGGCTCAATATCTAGGGGACCCGGGGATGCTACGTACACTACAATGGTGGAGAAAGTACAAAAGAAGTTTCTAAGTTATTTTTATCTTAGAGACTTCGGGTACTATCCCTGGTTATACCCATCAGCCTTCCGTTCCGGAATGCTGGGTATCGATAGTCTTGTCAACAGGCGGAAAGCTGCGTTGCTGATGATGGCCTATAACTTGTTGAACGGTCACATCAACAATCCAGAAATTTTGAATAAAATTTTATTTTACGTCCCTGATAACTACGCAAGAGCGCGTTGACACAAACCATTCATTCTTCCGAGATGTAAGACTAACTTACCATAAGCAATGCCTCTCGGAAGAATGATAGTCCTTCTAAACTCACTAGCCTCTGACATCGACATTTTCCACCTGAGCATTAATAAATTTAAATCGCTAATTAGGCAATTATGATTCTGTATTTTTATAATGTATCTTTGTTAATGGAATTTTTTATTCTGTAAATATGCATTTAAAATATAAATAAATAAAAAAATTAGAAAATTTGCAGACGATACCTTGATCTATATATCATGTGAAGAGTACATAGATGAAATCAACAAATTAAATGAAGACCAACAAATTATAGTGAAATGGCTGAAGTTAAACAAATTAAAATTAAATGTAAAAAAAACAAAATATATGGAAATAGGCAACAAAACGCATAACACATACTTTAAATTGACAATTAATGATAAAAAAATTGAAAAAGTATATGAAATTAAGTACCTAGGTGTAATACTCGATTCAAAACTCACTTTCTGTGCAAATTTTAAATTTGTGCTAAAGAAGGTATCAAAAAAAGTCAATTTTCTTAGAAGATTAAGAAATAAACTAAATGGAAACACTACAGAGCTGGTTTATAAAACTATAGTTGCTCCACATTTAGATTATTGCTCTACTATGTTATATTTGGCCAATGAAGGAAATTTAAACAAACTAGATCTTATACAGAATAGAGCTATGAGATGTATACTGGGAAAAGGCAAATACGCAAGCATTAATCAAATGAGAGAGCAGCTAAATTGGATTCCAATAAAAAAGAGACTGTCAATTAATGTGTTAATTTTTGTGCATAAAGTCATGAACAACCAAATGCCAAAATATTTTAAGGATGAAATTGTTTTTAATAGAGATGTTCATAATTACGAAACCAGAAATGTAAATAGAATTAGAGACACATATGAAGAAATCAAAATCACAGAACTGCCTAATGAAATATTATCTTGTTTATATTCAAATGTCGTATAAACTAACTCAATAAATAATAAAAGTTTGCCTAAAATATACACTGACAGACTTCAGTCAGTTTTCAATGCTGCAGCAAGGCTGATAACCGGTGTTTCCAAATATTCCCACATCTCACAACATCTGCGGAACCTTCATTGACTTAAGTGACCTGAGAGAATCCAATTCTAACTCTGCTGGATGGTTTTCAAAGCCGTGCATGACATGGCGCCACCCTTCTTGTCGGAACTGTGCATTACAAACGATGTTAATGTTGAATACTAGTACATATTGAATTATTTGGCGGGTTGGAAATAAGCCGACATAGCTCAGTGGATACAGAGCACCTGACCGGATATCAGAAGGCACGGGTTCAATTCCCGTTGGCGGAAATTGTTTTTGGGAGATATTTTCAATTGTTATTAATATTTCAGGCGACTAATTATTGCTTATAATTATTTATGTGTACATAGTTATCGAATCGTAATGCAAGTCTTTTTTTATATTTATCTTCGTGCCTTTCGTTTACATCGGCATTTCCACAAAAGGATATTATATTATTTGTTATTGTAATAATTCAATTCCTGGAATGAGGGTTTTCTGTTCCGCCCCACTCAATTCCTATGTGCAAGCGAGTGAGAGATGTCAGGCGTATTTAAAGAAAGCAGGTATGAGCAAATACCGATAGGCGGACCGTAATAAACATATTACAAGGTTAATTGAGTTGCATTTCGAAAAATATTTTTATTTTCGTTTAGTACTTTTATAGCTTAGGTATGCTGAGTTATTGCGTAGAAATTTTTATTAACCCTAGATAACTAAACTGTTTTCATTGTTTCATTGTAACTACACTTTCGTCGAGTGGACTACGCAATATAACACTAGAAATAAATCAAAAATAACATAGGAACTTGTTACATGGCACAAAAGTAAGGTTTATAATGAACAAATTAATATCAGTCTACACAGTGACCACACATGTCAACATTATGTGGACCACAAATAGCCATTCTACATCTGGTGCAACGGTGTTTGGTCATCCTCCGGGCCTTGGATGGACACAGGTAGCTAATTTTAGGCACGTTTGACGTAGATGGAACCGGAGCTTCTATTGTAGAAGATTCGCCAACATTAACAATAAATATAAGAATGTACGTACCTTAAAAAAAATAAATTGTTTTTGTAACTAAATTTTCGTCACGAGATGGTCATAGGGTACGTCCTAGTATGCGTGTGGCCGCAATCGCATCACGTGCTGAACTGTTTACTCAAATTAGGAAGGTAATGAAAGAGTCAAGGTCGGGGAGCGGGGGGAAGTAGGTGATTTCAAATTTCGCCGAGTAGCGCGTCGTCGCCTCGACGAGCGATTAGTTATCTAGGGTTAAAATATTTCAATTATTTTCGGACATATAGCGATTAAAACTAATTAAAGAAATTTGCGCGGGACCTTTATTTCCGCCCATAGACAGTGCAAAAAAATACCTGCCAGAAATGTGTTAAGTAAAAATTTACCCAAAGTTTTAAGGTTAGTTTTTTTTCTTCTCTTATTTTAACCAAAATATGAACCTATGACCCTATAGGTTCTTAGTTTAATTAAAAAAAAAAAAATTATTTTAATATTATTATGTTAAAACTTGGCGTGAAGAAAAGTCATCAAATTATCAGTTTTTTTTACTGATAATTTGATGACTTAAAGTATAAAGTCACTCTCCAGCCACTCAAAAAGCATTATTTTCCATTTCCGGAAACTTAAATATTACTTCTCATTGTTCTCTAACTACTATAAAGTGTTTTTTAAATCAAATGTACATATTAGCTTGATTAAGCTTCTATAATTTATAATTCAATAATTTAGGAACATTTATCATGTTATATAAAACCCTTGTCAGATGCCAACTTGAGTATTACTCTACGTTATGGTCTCCATTTTTCAATATTCATTCAGATAACATTGAAAAGATTCAACGGAAATTTCTAAGGTTTATAAATTATAAATTGCATATTCCTATACAAAACATAAATTACAATTACCTCTTGGATAAAATGTCTCTAATGAAACTTTCAGAAAGAAGAATAAGCACAGATTTAATACTGTTACAAAGAATACTACATTTTAAAATTGACTGTACCGAATTACTTCAATGTATTATCCATGTTCCCAAAAAATCATGCCGACATTTCTTACCTTTTTACTTCAATAACACCAGGACACTAGCTTACCAAAATTCTCATATTCTGAGACTTCACAGTCTTTCTGATCTGGGTGATATATTTCATTTGAAAACTAATCAGTATAAATGTTGTATATTCTATCACTTTTATTCTTCTAGACACAAATAGACCTATGTACCCGTATAACTTCTCCGCTTCTACTATTTTGTTTTGTTGAATCTTTTAAATTCAATTATATGCGTGAGGATTCATTTTTGCCATTATGTTTACATTCTTCTTTATTGTATTAATTTTTAAGTGTTTACTCTGATACAAAATGCTTGTATTTTTTTGTTAAGAAAAGCCCACTAGGGCGTGTAATAAATAAATAAATAATGAGAGTAAATGAATAACGAGCAATGGCGGGTACACGTCTGCGAGTTTGTTATATTATAGAAGCTTAATCAAGCTTCTCGCAGACGTAAATTTGAATGGTAGCAGAAGTCGGGGACACCCGAAGAAGACATGGCACGATCGAGTGAATCAGATACTCGAGTCGGGCCATGTCAAGAGTCAGAATAATAGGATAGAAATAGGAATGTGTGCCAAGACTGAGTTGTTTGGCGGTCTGTCCTCTCTGCCTACTCCTGCAGGGAAACGTCATAATGGTTAGTTAGTTAGTTAACCAAGCTAATGACAGCTCAAAGTAAATTCATTAAAATCACTTACATACACGCGTGGGTGGCTATCATACACACGTGGGTGGCTATCGTACACAAGTGGGTGCCTATCACACATACGTGGGTGGCTATCACACATACGTGGGTGGCTATCGCTCGAGTGGATAATGACGTCAGAATAATTCAAATATTGTCTTAAATTCAAAACAATTTACTATGCACTATGTCAATCTTTAATCGAGTACAGTATCGTAGCTTGGGGAGGAGAAAACGCTGCCACCATTGATCCAATTTGTAAAGCTCGAAAACTAAAGTAAATACTATAACTAATGTAAAGATTATTCTAAAACTACCGATCACAAGCAGAATCTGTGTTTTGGGAATTAGCCAACTTTATGCCAAAAACATACTATCATATGTAAACTGGTCACGATACTAAAACCAAAGATCGTAATCTCTTGCTTATTTCCTTCGCTAAAACAACTTTTGGCCATCAGACAGAAGTCAATTTACTTTAAATATGAATCAGATACCACGTGTTGGATCATCAACCAAAACAGAGATATCAAAGATTTTATTAAAACCAATTTATAAGTATGCATTCCCAATGGTACGATACTGATTGTTTTTTAACTTAAACATAATATTGTATTGTTATTTGTATTAAAACAGTAAGCGTAGGTTTCTTTCACCTGCGTCAAATCAAATCTAAATCTGGTAAACTCTTACGTTGTACACGACTCGACTATTATAATGGCATATATGCAAGAAAACAACCTCGGTGTTCCGCAAGGGTCGGTATTAGGTCCAATTCTATTCAGTATTTACATAAATGATATAATTAAAGCCATAAAACATTGCAAAACTATAGGATGTCCCAATGTTCTCTTAAACATATTTCTGAACCGAAAGATCTGGGAATAACCTTTGACCCACACTTAACATTTCACGTTCATATTGAAACGATATGCAGCAGGGCTTTGAGAATGCTTGGATTTGTGCTATGTAACTCCAGGCATTTTTACAGCTCTGCCGTGGTTCGCTTGCTATATTTTAGCCTAGTACGTAGTATTTTGTAAAGTGGCTCAATATCTAGGGGACCCGGGGATGCTACGTACACTACAATGGTGGAGAAAGTACAAAAGAAGTTTCTAAGTTATTTTTATCTTAGAGACTTCGGGTACTATCCCTGGTTATACCCATCAGCCTTCCGTTCCGGAATGCTGGGTATCGATAGTCTTGTCAACAGGCGGAAAGCTGCGTTGCTGATGATGGCCTATAACTTGTTGAACGGTCACATCAACAATCCAGAAATTTTGAATAAAATTTTATTTTACGTCCCTGATAACTACGCAAGAGCGCGTTGACACAAACCATTCATTCTTCCGAGATGTAAGACTAACTTACCATAAGCAATGCCTCTCGGAAGAATGATAGTCCTTCTAAACTCACTAGCCTCTGACATCGACATTTTCCACCTGAGCATTAATAAATTTAAATCGCTAATTAGGCAATTATGATTCTGTATTTTTATAATGTATCTTTGTTAATGGAATTTTTTATTCTGTAAATATGCATTTAAAATATAAATAAATAAAAAAATTAGAAAATTTGCAGACGATACCTTGATCTATATATCATGTGAAGAGTACATAGATGAAATCAACAAATTAAATGAAGACCAACAAATTATAGTGAAATGGCTGAAGTTAAACAAATTAAAATTAAATGTAAAAAAAACAAAATATATGGAAATAGGCAACAAAACGCATAACACATACTTTAAATTGACAATTAATGATAAAAAAATTGAAAAAGTATATGAAATTAAGTACCTAGGTGTAATACTCGATTCAAAACTCACTTTCTGTGCAAATTTTAAATTTGTGCTAAAGAAGGTATCAAAAAAAGTCAATTTTCTTAGAAGATTAAGAAATAAACTAAATGGAAACACTACAGAGCTGGTTTATAAAACTATAGTTGCTCCACATTTAGATTATTGCTCTACTATGTTATATTTGGCCAATGAAGGAAATTTAAACAAACTAGATCTTATACAGAATAGAGCTATGAGATGTATACTGGGAAAAGGCAAATACGCAAGCATTAATCAAATGAGAGAGCAGCTAAATTGGATTCCAATAAAAAAGAGACTGTCAATTAATGTGTTAATTTTTGTGCATAAAGTCATGAACAACCAAATGCCAAAATATTTTAAGGATGAAATTGTTTTTAATAGAGATGTTCATAATTACGAAACCAGAAATGTAAATAGAATTAGAGACACATATGAAGAAATCAAAATCACAGAACTGCCTAATGAAATATTATCTTGTTTATATTCAAATGTCGTATAAACTAACTCAATAAATAATAAAAGTTTGCCTAAAATATACACTGACAGACTTCAGTCAGTTTTCAATGCTGCAGCAAGGCTGATAACCGGTGTTTCCAAATATTCCCACATCTCACAACATCTGCGGAACCTTCATTGACTTAAGTGACCTGAGAGAATCCAATTCTAACTCTGCTGGATGGTTTTCAAAGCCGTGCATGACATGGCGCCACCCTTCTTGTCGGAACTGTGCATTACAAACGATGTTAATGTTGAATACTAGTACATATTGAATTATTTGGCGGGTTGGAAATAAGCCGACATAGCTCAGTGGATACAGAGCACCTGACCGGATATCAGAAGGCACGGGTTCAATTCCCGTTGGCGGAAATTGTTTTTGGGAGATATTTTCAATTGTTATTAATATTTCAGGCGACTAATTATTGCTTATAATTATTTATGTGTACATAGTTATCGAATCGTAATGCAAGTCTTTTTTTATATTTATCTTCGTGCCTTTCGTTTACATCGGCATTTCCACAAAAGGATATTATATTATTTGTTATTGTAATAATTCAATTCCTGGAATGAGGGTTTTCTGTTCCGCCCCACTCAATTCCTATGTGCAAGCGAGTGAGAGATGTCAGGCGTATTTAAAGAAAGCAGGTATGAGCAAATACCGATAGGCGGACCGTAATAAACATATTACAAGGTTAATTGAGTTGCATTTCGAAAAATATTTTTATTTTCGTTTAGTACTTTTATAGCTTAGGTATGCTGAGTTATTGCGTAGAAATTTTTATTAACCCTAGATAACTAAACTGTTTTCATTGTTTCATTGTAACTACACTTTCGTCGAGTGGACTACGCAATATAACACTAGAAATAAATCAAAAATAACATAGGAACTTGTTACATGGCACAAAAGTAAGGTTTATAATGAACAAATTAATATCAGTCTACACAGTGACCACACATGTCAACATTATGTGGACCACAAATAGCCATTCTACATCTGGTGCAACGGTGTTTGGTCATCCTCCGGGCCTTGGATGGACACAGGTAGCTAATTTTAGGCACGTTTGACGTAGATGGAACCGGAGCTTCTATTGTAGAAGATTCGCCAACATTAACAATAAATATAAGAATGTACGTACCTTAAAAAAAATAAATTGTTTTTGTAACTAAATTTTCGTCACGAGATGGTCATAGGGTACGTCCTAGTATGCGTGTGGCCGCAATCGCATCACGTGCTGAACTGTTTACTCAAATTAGGAAGGTAATGAAAGAGTCAAGGTCGGGGAGCGGGGGGAAGTAGGTGATTTCAAATTTCGCCGAGTAGCGCGTCGTCGCCTCGACGAGCGATTAGTTATCTAGGGTTAAAATATTTCAATTATTTTCGGACATATAGCGATTAAAACTAATTAAAGAAATTTGCGCGGGACCTTTATTTCCGCCCATAGACAGTGCAAAAAAATACCTGCCAGAAATGTGTTAAGTAAAAATTTACCCAAAGTTTTAAGGTTAGTTTTTTTTCTTCTCTTATTTTAACCAAAATATGAACCTATGACCCTATAGGTTCTTAGTTTAATTAAAAAAAAAAAAATTATTTTAATATTATTATGTTAAAACTTGGCGTGAAGAAAAGTCATCAAATTATCAGTTTTTTTTACTGATAATTTGATGACTTAAAGTATAAAGTCACTCTCCAGCCACTCAAAAAGCATTATTTTCCATTTCCGGAAACTTAAATATTACTTCTCATTGTTCTCTAACTACTATAAAGTGTTTTTTAAATCAAATGTACATATTAGCTTGATTAAGCTTCTATAATTTATAATTCAATAATTTAGGAACATTTATCATGTTATATAAAACCCTTGTCAGATGCCAACTTGAGTATTACTCTACGTTATGGTCTCCATTTTTCAATATTCATTCAGATAACATTGAAAAGATTCAACGGAAATTTCTAAGGTTTATAAATTATAAATTGCATATTCCTATACAAAACATAAATTACAATTACCTCTTGGATAAAATGTCTCTAATGAAACTTTCAGAAAGAAGAATAAGCACAGATTTAATACTGTTACAAAGAATACTACATTTTAAAATTGACTGTACCGAATTACTTCAATGTATTATCCATGTTCCCAAAAAATCATGCCGACATTTCTTACCTTTTTACTTCAATAACACCAGGACACTAGCTTACCAAAATTCTCATATTCTGAGACTTCACAGTCTTTCTGATCTGGGTGATATATTTCATTTGAAAACTAATCAGTATAAATGTTGTATATTCTATCACTTTTATTCTTCTAGACACAAATAGACCTATGTACCCGTATAACTTCTCCGCTTCTACTATTTTGTTTTGTTGAATCTTTTAAATTCAATTATATGCGTGAGGATTCATTTTTGCCATTATGTTTACATTCTTCTTTATTGTATTAATTTTTAAGTGTTTACTCTGATACAAAATGCTTGTATTTTTTTGTTAAGAAAAGCCCACTAGGGCGTGTAATAAATAAATAAATAATGAGAGTAAATGAATAACGAGCAATGGCGGGTACACGTCTGCGAGTTTGTTATATTATAGAAGCTTAATCAAGCTTCTCGCAGACGTAAATTTGAATGGTAGCAGAAGTCGGGGACACCCGAAGAAGACATGGCACGATCGAGTGAATCAGATACTCGAGTCGGGCCATGTCAAGAGTCAGAATAATAGGATAGAAATAGGAATGTGTGCCAAGACTGAGTTGTTTGGCGGTCTGTCCTCTCTGCCTACTCCTGCAGGGAAACGTCATAATGGTTAGTTAGTTAGTTAACCAAGCTAATGACAGCTCAAAGTAAATTCATTAAAATCACTTACATACACGCGTGGGTGGCTATCATACACACGTGGGTGGCTATCGTACACAAGTGGGTGCCTATCACACATACGTGGGTGGCTATCACACATACGTGGGTGGCTATCGCTCGAGTGGATAATGACGTCAGAATAATTCAAATATTGTCTTAAATTCAAAACAATTTACTATGCACTATGTCAATCTTTAATCGAGTACAGTATCGTAGCTTGGGGAGGAGAAAACGCTGCCACCATTGATCCAATTTGTAAAGCTCGAAAACTAAAGTAAATACTATAACTAATGTAAAGATTATTCTAAAACTACCGATCACAAGCAGAATCTGTGTTTTGGGAATTAGCCAACTTTATGCCAAAAACATACTATCATATGTAAACTGGTCACGATACTAAAACCAAAGATCGTAATCTCTTGCTTATTTCCTTCGCTAAAACAACTTTTGGCCATCAGACAGAAGTCAATTTACTTTAAATATGAATCAGATACCACGTGTTGGATCATCAACCAAAACAGAGATATCAAAGATTTTATTAAAACCAATTTATAAGTATGCATTCCCAATGGTACGATACTGATTGTTTTTTAACTTAAACATAATATTGTATTGTTATTTGTATTAAAACAGTAAGCGTAGGTTTCTTTCACCTGCGTCAAATCAAATCTAAATCTGGTAAACTCTTACGTTGTACACGACTCGACTATTATAATGGCATATATGCAAGAAAACAACCTCGGTGTTCCGCAAGGGTCGGTATTAGGTCCAATTCTATTCAGTATTTACATAAATGATATAATTAAAGCCATAAAACATTGCAAAACTATAGGATGTCCCAATGTTCTCTTAAACATATTTCTGAACCGAAAGATCTGGGAATAACCTTTGACCCACACTTAACATTTCACGTTCATATTGAAACGATATGCAGCAGGGCTTTGAGAATGCTTGGATTTGTGCTATGTAACTCCAGGCATTTTTACAGCTCTGCCGTGGTTCGCTTGCTATATTTTAGCCTAGTACGTAGTATTTTGTAAAGTGGCTCAATATCTAGGGGACCCGGGGATGCTACGTACACTACAATGGTGGAGAAAGTACAAAAGAAGTTTCTAAGTTATTTTTATCTTAGAGACTTCGGGTACTATCCCTGGTTATACCCATCAGCCTTCCGTTCCGGAATGCTGGGTATCGATAGTCTTGTCAACAGGCGGAAAGCTGCGTTGCTGATGATGGCCTATAACTTGTTGAACGGTCACATCAACAATCCAGAAATTTTGAATAAAATTTTATTTTACGTCCCTGATAACTACGCAAGAGCGCGTTGACACAAACCATTCATTCTTCCGAGATGTAAGACTAACTTACCATAAGCAATGCCTCTCGGAAGAATGATAGTCCTTCTAAACTCACTAGCCTCTGACATCGACATTTTCCACCTGAGCATTAATAAATTTAAATCGCTAATTAGGCAATTATGATTCTGTATTTTTATAATGTATCTTTGTTAATGGAATTTTTTATTCTGTAAATATGCATTTAAAATATAAATAAATAAAAAAATTAGAAAATTTGCAGACGATACCTTGATCTATATATCATGTGAAGAGTACATAGATGAAATCAACAAATTAAATGAAGACCAACAAATTATAGTGAAATGGCTGAAGTTAAACAAATTAAAATTAAATGTAAAAAAAACAAAATATATGGAAATAGGCAACAAAACGCATAACACATACTTTAAATTGACAATTAATGATAAAAAAATTGAAAAAGTATATGAAATTAAGTACCTAGGTGTAATACTCGATTCAAAACTCACTTTCTGTGCAAATTTTAAATTTGTGCTAAAGAAGGTATCAAAAAAAGTCAATTTTCTTAGAAGATTAAGAAATAAACTAAATGGAAACACTACAGAGCTGGTTTATAAAACTATAGTTGCTCCACATTTAGATTATTGCTCTACTATGTTATATTTGGCCAATGAAGGAAATTTAAACAAACTAGATCTTATACAGAATAGAGCTATGAGATGTATACTGGGAAAAGGCAAATACGCAAGCATTAATCAAATGAGAGAGCAGCTAAATTGGATTCCAATAAAAAAGAGACTGTCAATTAATGTGTTAATTTTTGTGCATAAAGTCATGAACAACCAAATGCCAAAATATTTTAAGGATGAAATTGTTTTTAATAGAGATGTTCATAATTACGAAACCAGAAATGTAAATAGAATTAGAGACACATATGAAGAAATCAAAATCACAGAACTGCCTAATGAAATATTATCTTGTTTATATTCAAATGTCGTATAAACTAACTCAATAAATAATAAAAGTTTGCCTAAAATATACACTGACAGACTTCAGTCAGTTTTCAATGCTGCAGCAAGGCTGATAACCGGTGTTTCCAAATATTCCCACATCTCACAACATCTGCGGAACCTTCATTGACTTAAGTGACCTGAGAGAATCCAATTCTAACTCTGCTGGATGGTTTTCAAAGCCGTGCATGACATGGCGCCACCCTTCTTGTCGGAACTGTGCATTACAAACGATGTTAATGTTGAATACTAGTACATATTGAATTATTTGGCGGGTTGGAAATAAGCCGACATAGCTCAGTGGATACAGAGCACCTGACCGGATATCAGAAGGCACGGGTTCAATTCCCGTTGGCGGAAATTGTTTTTGGGAGATATTTTCAATTGTTATTAATATTTCAGGCGACTAATTATTGCTTATAATTATTTATGTGTACATAGTTATCGAATCGTAATGCAAGTCTTTTTTTATATTTATCTTCGTGCCTTTCGTTTACATCGGCATTTCCACAAAAGGATATTATATTATTTGTTATTGTAATAATTCAATTCCTGGAATGAGGGTTTTCTGTTCCGCCCCACTCAATTCCTATGTGCAAGCGAGTGAGAGATGTCAGGCGTATTTAAAGAAAGCAGGTATGAGCAAATACCGATAGGCGGACCGTAATAAACATATTACAAGGTTAATTGAGTTGCATTTCGAAAAATATTTTTATTTTCGTTTAGTACTTTTATAGCTTAGGTATGCTGAGTTATTGCGTAGAAATTTTTATTAACCCTAGATAACTAAACTGTTTTCATTGTTTCATTGTAACTACACTTTCGTCGAGTGGACTACGCAATATAACACTAGAAATAAATCAAAAATAACATAGGAACTTGTTACATGGCACAAAAGTAAGGTTTATAATGAACAAATTAATATCAGTCTACACAGTGACCACACATGTCAACATTATGTGGACCACAAATAGCCATTCTACATCTGGTGCAACGGTGTTTGGTCATCCTCCGGGCCTTGGATGGACACAGGTAGCTAATTTTAGGCACGTTTGACGTAGATGGAACCGGAGCTTCTATTGTAGAAGATTCGCCAACATTAACAATAAATATAAGAATGTACGTACCTTAAAAAAAATAAATTGTTTTTGTAACTAAATTTTCGTCACGAGATGGTCATAGGGTACGTCCTAGTATGCGTGTGGCCGCAATCGCATCACGTGCTGAACTGTTTACTCAAATTAGGAAGGTAATGAAAGAGTCAAGGTCGGGGAGCGGGGGGAAGTAGGTGATTTCAAATTTCGCCGAGTAGCGCGTCGTCGCCTCGACGAGCGATTAGTTATCTAGGGTTAAAATATTTCAATTATTTTCGGACATATAGCGATTAAAACTAATTAAAGAAATTTGCGCGGGACCTTTATTTCCGCCCATAGACAGTGCAAAAAAATACCTGCCAGAAATGTGTTAAGTAAAAATTTACCCAAAGTTTTAAGGTTAGTTTTTTTTCTTCTCTTATTTTAACCAAAATATGAACCTATGACCCTATAGGTTCTTAGTTTAATTAAAAAAAAAAAAATTATTTTAATATTATTATGTTAAAACTTGGCGTGAAGAAAAGTCATCAAATTATCAGTTTTTTTTACTGATAATTTGATGACTTAAAGTATAAAGTCACTCTCCAGCCACTCAAAAAGCATTATTTTCCATTTCCGGAAACTTAAATATTACTTCTCATTGTTCTCTAACTACTATAAAGTGTTTTTTAAATCAAATGTACATATTAGCTTGATTAAGCTTCTATAATTTATAATTCAATAATTTAGGAACATTTATCATGTTATATAAAACCCTTGTCAGATGCCAACTTGAGTATTACTCTACGTTATGGTCTCCATTTTTCAATATTCATTCAGATAACATTGAAAAGATTCAACGGAAATTTCTAAGGTTTATAAATTATAAATTGCATATTCCTATACAAAACATAAATTACAATTACCTCTTGGATAAAATGTCTCTAATGAAACTTTCAGAAAGAAGAATAAGCACAGATTTAATACTGTTACAAAGAATACTACATTTTAAAATTGACTGTACCGAATTACTTCAATGTATCAATATCCATGTTCCCAAAAAATCATGCCGACATTTCTTACCTTTTTACTTCAATAACACCAGGACACTAGCTTACCAAAATTCTCATATTCTGAGACTTCACAGTCTTTCTGATCTGGGTGATATATTTCATTTGAAAACTAATCAGTATAAATGTTGTATATTCTATCACTTTTATTCTTCTAGACACAAATAGACCTATGTACCCGTATAACTTCTCCGCTTCTACTATTTTGTTTTGTTGAATCTTTTAAATTCAATTATATGCGTGAGGATTCATTTTTGCCATTATGTTTACATTCTTCTTTATTGTATTAATTTTTAAGTGTTTACTCTGATACAAAATGCTTGTATTTTTTTGTTACGAAAAGCCCACTAGGGCGTGTAATAAATAAATAAATAATGAGAGTAAATGAATAACGAGCAATGCCGGGTACACGTCTGCGAGTTTGTTATATTATAGAAGCTTAATCAAGCTTCTCGCAGACGCAAATGTGAATGGTAGCAGAAGTCGGGGACACCCGAGGAAGACATGGCACAATCGAGTGAATCAGATACTCGAGTCGGGCCATGTCAAGAGTCAGAATAATAGGATAGAAATAGGAATGTGTGCCAAGACTGAGTTGTTTGGCGGTCTGTCCTCTCTGCCTACTCCTGCAGTGAAACGGCATAATGGTTAGTTAGTTAGTTAACCAAGCTAATGACAGCTCAAAGTAAATTCATTAAAATCACCTACATACACGCGTGGGTGGCTATCATACACACGTGGGTGGCTATCGTACACACGTGGGTGCCTATCACACATACGTGGGTGGCTATCATACACACGTGGGTGGCTATCATACTCTCGTGGGTGCCTATCACACATATGTGGGTGGCTATCGCTCGAGTTGATAATGACGTCAGAATAATTCAAATATTGTCGTAAATTCAAAACAATTTACTATGCACTATGTCATTCTTTAATCGAGTACAGTATCATAGCCTGGGGAGGAGAAAACGCTGCCGCCATTGATCCAATTTGTAAAGCTCTAAAACTAAAGTAAATACTATAACTAATGTAAAGATTTTTCTAAAACTACCGATCACAAGCAGAATATGTGTTTTGGGAATTAGCCAACTTTATGCCAAAAACATACCATCATATGTAAACTGGTCGCGATACTAGAACCAAAGATTTTGGCCATCAGACAGAAGTCAATTTACTTTAAGTATGAATCAGATACACGCCGTGGATCATCAACCAAGGCAGATTTAATATCAAAGATTTTATTAAAACCAATTTATAAGTATGCATTTCCAATGGTACGATACTGATTGTTTTTTAACTCAAACATAATATTGTATTGTTATTTATATTAAAACAGTAAGCGTAGGTTTCTTTCACCTGCGTTCAATCAAATCTATAAGAAGAAATATTCCAGCTAACGCCACAAAGATGTTGGTAATCTCTTACGTTGTACACGAATAGACTATTGCAATGGCATATATGTAAGAAAACAACCTTGGTGTTCCGCAAGGTTCGGTATTAGTTCCAATTCTATTCAGTATATACATAAATGATATAATTAAAGCCATAAAACATTGCAAAATTAGATTATTTGCAGACGATGCATAGATGAAATCAACAAATTAAATGAAGATCTACAAAATATAGCTAAATGGCTGAAATTAAACAAATTAAAATTAAATGTAAACAAAACAAAATATATAGAAATAGGCAACAAAACGCATAACACAGAATTAAAATTGACAATTAATGATGAAAAAATTGAAAAAGTAAATGAAATTAAGTACCTGGGTATAATACTCGATTCAAAACTCACTTTCACAGCAAATTTTGAATATGTGTTAAAGAAGGTATCAAAAAAAGTCAATTTTCTTAGAAGATTAAGAAATAAACTAAATGGAAACACTACAGAGCTGGTTTATAAAACTATAGTTGCTCCACATTTAGATTATTGCTCTACTATGTTATATTTGGCCAATGAAGGAAATTTGAACATACTAGATGTTATACAGAATAGAGCTATGAGATGTATACTGGGATAAGGCAAATACGCAAGCATTAATCAAATGAGAGAGCAGCTAAATTGGATTCCAATAAAAAAGAGACTGTCATTTAATGTGTTAATTTTTGTGCATCAAGTCATGAACAACCAAATGCCAAAATATTTTAAGGATGAAATTGTTTTTAATAGAGATGTTCATAATTACGAAACCAGAAATGTAAATAGAATTAGAGACACATATGAAGAAATCAAAATCACAGAACTGCCTAATGAAATATTATCTTGTTTATATTCAAATGTCGTATAAACTAACTCAATAAATAATAAAAGTTTGCCTAAAATATACACTGACAGACTTCAGTCAGTTTTCAATGCTGCAGCAAGGCTGATAACCGGTGTTTCCAAATATTCCCACATCTCACAACATCTGCGGAACCTTCATTGGCTTAAGTGACCTGAGAAAATCTAATTCAAACTCTGCTGGATGGTTTTCAAAGCCGTACATGACATGGCGCCACCCTACTTGTCGGAACTGTGCATTACAAACGATGTTAATGTTGAGTACTAGTACATATTGAATTATTTGGCGGGTTGGAAATAAGCCGACATAGCTCAGTGGATACAGAGCACCTGACCGGACATCAGAAGGCACGGGTTCAATTCCCGTTGGCGGATATTGTTTTTGGGAGATATTTTCAATTGTTATTAATATTTCAGGCGACTAATTATTGCTTATAATTATTTATGTGTACATAGTTATCGAATCGTAATGCAAGTCTTTTTTTATATTTATCTTCGTGCCTTTCGTTTACATCGGCATTTCCACAAAAGGATATTATATTATTTGTTATTGTAATAATTCAATTCCTGGAATGAGGGTTTTCTGTTCCGCCCCACTCAATTCCTATGTGCAAGCGAGCGAGAGATGCCGGGCGTATTTAAAGAAAGCAGGTATGGGCAAATACCGATAGGCGGACCGTAATAAACATATTACAAGGTTAATTGAGTTGCATTTCGAAAAATATTATTATTTTCGTTTAGTACTTTTATAGCTTAGGTATGCTGAGTTATTGCGTAGAAATTTTTATTAACCCTAGATAAGTAAACTGTTTTCATTGTTTCATTGTAACTACACTTTCGTCGAGTGGACTACGCAATAAAACACTAGAAATAAATCATTTAATTAAGATAGGAACTTGTTACATGGCACAAAAGTAAGGTTTATAATGAACAAATTAATATCAGTCTACACAGTGACCACACATGTCAACATTATGTGGACCACAAATAGCCATTCTACATCTGGTGCAACGGTGTTTGGTCATCCTCCGGGCCTTGGATGGACACAGGTAGCTAATTTTACGCACCTTTGACGTAGATGGAACCGGACCTTCTTTTAGAAGATTCGCCAAAAATATCCTCAATCATAACCCTTATATGTAATATACGTACTTTAACAATAAAATTGTTGTTATAACTAAAGTTTCGTCCAGCAGACGACGAGATGGTCATAGGGCACGTCCTAGTATGCGTGTGGCCGCAATCGCGTCACGTGCTGCACTGTTTACTCAAATTAGGAAGGTAATGAAAGAGTGAAGGTCGGGGAGCGGAGGGAAGTAGGTGATTTAGAATTTCGCCGAGTAGCGCGTCGTCGCCTCGACGAGCGATTAGTTATCTAGGGTTAAAATATTTTAATTATTTTCGGACATATAGCGATTAAAACTAATTAAAGAAATTTGCGCGGGACCTTTATTTCCGCCCATAGACAGTTCAAAAAATACCTGCCAGAAATGTGTTAAGTAAAAATTTACCCAAAGTTTTAAGGTTAGTTTTTTTTCTTCTCTTATTTTAACCAAAATATGAACTTATGACCCTATAGGTTCTTAGTTTAATTAAAAAAAAAAAAATTATTTTAATATTATTATGTTAAAACTTGGCGTGAAGAAAAGTCATCAAATTATCAGTTTTTTTTACTGATAATTTGATGACTTAAAGTATAAAGTCACTCTCCAGCCACTCAAAAAGCATTATTTTCCATTTCCGGAAACTTAAATATTACTTCTCATTGTTCTCTAACTACTATAAAGTGTTTTTTAAATAAAATGTACATATTAGCTTGATTAAGCTTCTATAATTTATAATTCAATAATTTAGGAACATTTATTATGTTATATAAAACCCTTGTTAGATGCCAACTTGAGTATAATTCTACGTTATGGTCTCCATTTTTCAATATTCATTCAGATAACATTGAAAAGATTCAACGGAAGTTTCTAAGGTTTATAAATTATAAATTGCATATTCCTATACAAAACATAAATTACAATTACCTCTTGGATAAAATGTCTCTAATGAAACTTTCAGAAAGAAGAATGAGCACAGATTTAATACTGTTACAAAGAATACTACATTTTCAAATTGACTGTCCCGAATTACTTCAATGTATCAATATCCATGTTCCCAAAAAATCATGCCGACATTTCTTACCTTTTTACTTCAATAACACCAGGACACTAGCTTACCAAAATTCTCCGATTCCGAGACTTCACAGTCTTTCTGATCTGGGTGATATATTTCATTTGAAAACTAATCAGTATAAATGTTGTATATTCTATCACTTTTATTCTTCTAGACACAAATATACCTATTTACCCATATAACTTCTCCACTTCTACTATTTTGTTTTGTTGAATCTTTTAAATTCAATTATATGCGTGAGGATTCATTTTTGCCATTATGTTTACTTTCTTCTTTATTGTATTAATTTTTAAGTGTTTACTCTGATACAAAATGCTTGTATTTTTTTGCTAAGAAAACCCCACTAAGGCGTGTAATAAATAAATAAATAAATAAATAATGAGAGTAAACGAATAACGAGCAATGGCGGGTACACGTCTGCGAGTTTGTTATATTATAGAAGCTTAATCAAGCTTCTCGCAGACGCAAATGTGAATGGTAGCAGAAGTCGGAGACACCCGAGGAAGACATGGCATGATCAAGTGAATCAGATACTCAGAATAATAGGATAGAAATAGGAATGTGTCCCAAGACTGAGTTGTTTGGAGGTCCGTCCTCTCTGCCTACCTCTGCAGGGAAACAGCATAATGGTTAGTTAGTTAGTTAACCAAGCTAATGACAGCTCAAAGTAAATTAATTAAAATCACTTACATACACACGTGGGTGGCTATCATACACACGTGGGTGGCTATCGTACACACGTGGGTGCCTATCACACATACGTGGGTGGCTATCATACACACGTGGGTGGCTATCATACTCATGTGGGTGCCTATCACACTTACGTGGGTGGCTATCGCTCGAGTGGATAATGACGTCAGAATAATTCAGATATTGTCTTAAATTCAAAACAATTTACTATGCACTATGTCAATCTTTAATCGAGTACAGTATCATAGCCTGGGGAGGAGAAAACGCTGCCGCCATTGATCCAATTTGTAAAGCTCGGAAACTAATTGTAAAGATTATTCTAAAACTACCGATCACAAGCAGTATGGTTAAAATCTTTATGAGAATCTGTGTTTTGGAAATTGGCCAACTTTATGCCAAAAACATACTATCATATGTAAACTGGTCGCGATACTAGAACCAAATATCGTAATCTGTTACTTATCTCCTTCGCTAAAACAACTTATGGCCATCAGACAGAAGTCAATTTACTTTAAGTATGAATCAGATACACGCCTTGGATGATCAACCAAGACAGATCTAATATCCAAGATTTTATTAAAATGAATTTATAAGTATGCATTCCCAATGGTACGATACTGATTGTTTTTTAACTTAAACATGATATTGTATTGTTATTTGTATTAAAACAGTAAGCGTAGGTTTCTTTCACCTGCATCAAATCAAATCTAAATCTGGTAAACTCTTACGTTGTACACGACTCGACTATTGCAATGGCATATATGCAAGAAAACAACCTCGGTGTTCCGCAAGGGTCGGTATTAGTTCCAATTCTATTCAGTATTTACATAAATGATATAATTAAGTCCATAAAACATTGCAAAATTAGATTATTTGCAGACGATGTATAGATGCAATTAACAAATTAAATGAAGATCTACAAAATATAGCTAAATGGCTGAAATTAAACAAATTAAAATTAAATGTAAACAAAACAAAATATATAGAAATAGGCAACAAAACGCATAACACAGAATTAAAATTGACAATTAATGATGAAAAAATTGACAAAGTAAATGAAATTAAGTACCTAGGTATAATACTCGATTCAAAACTCACTTTCACAGCAAATTTTGAATATGTGTTAAAGAAGGTATCAAAAAAAGTCAATTTTCTTAGAAGATTAAGAAATAAACTAAATGAAAACACTACAGAGCTGGTTTATAAAACTATAGTTGCTCCACATTTAGATTATTGCTCTACTATGTTATATTTGGCCAATGAAGGAAATTTAAACAAACTAGATCTTATACAGAATAGAGCTATGAGATGTATACTGGGAAAAGGCAAATACGCAAGCATTAATCAAATGAGAGAGCAGCTAAATTGGATTCCAATAAAAAAGAGACTGTCATTTAATGTGTTAATTTTTGTGCATAAAGTCATGAACAACCAAATGCCAAAATATTTTAAGGATGAAATTGTTTTTAATAGAGATGTTCATAATTACGAAATCAGAAATGTAAATAGAATTAGAGACACATATGAAGAAATCAAAATCACAGAACTGCCTAATGAAATATTATCTTGTTTATATTCAAATGTCGTATAAACTAACTCAATAAATAATAAAAGTTTGCCTAAAATATACACTAACAGACTGCAGTCAGTTTTCAATGCTGCAGCAAGACTGATAACTGGTGTTTCCAAATATTCCCACATCTCACAACATCTGCGGAACCTTCATTGGCTTAAGTGCCCTGAGAAAATCCAATTCAAACTCTGCTGGATGGTTTTCAAAGCCGTGCATGACATGGCGCCACCCTTCTTGTCGGAACTGTGCATTACAAACGATGTTAATGTTGAGTACTAGTACATATTAAATTATTTGGCGGGTTGGAAATAAGCCGACATAGCTCAGTGGATACAGAGCACCTGACCGGACATCAGAAGGCACGGGTTCAATTCCCGTTGGCGGATATTGTTTTTGGGAGATATTTTCAATTGTTATTAATATTTCAGGCGACTAATTATTGCTTATAATTATTTATGTGTACATAGTTATCGAATCGTAATGCAAGTCTTTTTTTATATTTATCTTCTTGCCTTTCGTTTACATCGGCATTTCCACAAAAGGATATTATATTATTTGTTATTGTAATAATTCAATTCCTTGAATGAGGGTTTTCTGTTCCGCCCCACTCAATTCCTATGTGCAAGCGAGTGAGAGATGTCGGGCGTATTTAAAGAAAGCAGGTATGAGCAAATACCGATAGGCGGACCGTAATAAACATATTACAAGGTTAATTGAGTTGCATTTCGAAAAATATTATTATTTTCGTTTAGTAATTTTATAGCTTAGGTATGCTAAGTTATTGCGTAGAAATTTTTATTAACCCTAGATAACTAAACTATTTTCATTGTTTCATTGTAACTACACTTTCGTCGAGTGGACTACGCAATAAAACACTAGAAATAAATCATTTAATTAAGATAGGAACTTGTAACATGGCACAAAAGTAAGGTTTATAATGAACAAATTAATATCAGTCTACACAGTGACCACACATGTCAACATTATGTGGACCACAAATAGCCTTTCTACATCTGGTGCAACGGTGTTTGGTCATCCTCCGGGCCTTGGATGGACACAGGTAGCTAATTTTACGCACGTTTGACGTAGATGGAACCGGAGCTTCTATTGTAGAAGATTCGCCAAAAATATCCTCAATCATAACCCTTATATGTAATATACGTACTTTAACAATAAAATTGTTGTTATAACTAAAGTTTCGTCCAGCAGACGACGAGATGGTCATAGGGCACGTCCTAGTATGCGTGTGGCCGCAATCGCGTCACGTGCTGCACTGTTTACTCAAATTAGGAAGGTAATGAAAGAGTCGAGGTCGGGGAGCGGGGGGAAGTAGGTGATTTAGAATTTCGCCGAGTAGCGCGTCGTCGCCTCGATTGGTTATCTAGGGTTAAAATATTTCAATTATTTTCGGACATATAGCGATTAAAAATAATTAAAGAAATTTGCGCGGGACCTTTATTTCCGCCCATAGACATAGTGCAAAAAAATACCTGCCAGAAATGTGTTAAGTAAAAATTTACCCAAAGTTTTAAGGTTAGTTTTTTTTCTTCTCTTATTTTAACCAAAATATGAACCTATGACCCTATAGGTTCTTAGTTTAACTAAAAAAAAAAACTATTTTAATATTATTATGTTAAAACTTGGCGTGAAGAAAAGTCATCAAATTATCAGTTTTTTTTTACTGATAATTTGATGACTTAAAGTATAAAGTCACTCTCCAGCCACTCAAAAAGCATTATTTTCCATTTCCGGAAACTTAAATATTACTTCTCATTGTTCTCTAACTACTATAAAGTGTTTTTTTAAATAAAATGTACATATTAGCTTGATTAAGCTTCTATAATTTATAATTCAATAATTTAGGAACATTTATTATGTTATATAAAACCCTTGTCAGATGCCAACTTGAGTATAATTCTACGTTATGGTCTCCATTTTTCAATATTCATTCAGATAACATTGAAAAGATTCAACGGAAATTTCTAAGGTTTATAAATTATAAATTGCATATTCCTATACAAAACATAAATTACAATTACCTCTTGGATAAAATGTCTCTATTGAAACTTTCAGAAAGAAGAATAAGCACAGATTTAATACTGTTACAAAGGACTACATTTTAAAATTGACTGTCTCGAATTACTTCAATTTATCAATATCCGTGTTCCCAAAAAATCATGCCGACATTTCTTACCTTTTTACTTCAATAACACCAGGACACTAGCTTACCGAAATTCTCCGATTCCGAGACTTCACAGTCTACTGATCTGGGTGATATATTTCATTTGAAAACTAATCAGTCTAAATGTTGTATATTCTATCACTTTTATTCTTCTAGACGCAAATAGACCTATGTACCCATATAACTTCTCCGCTTCTACTATTTTGTTTTGTTGAATCTTTTAACCCTAGATTCATAACCTTATCTAAGAGGAACATTATTCATAAACATTCGTCTCACAGACGACTAAATTTAAGTGACGAGTTTTGGGGTACTTGTAAATAAAATAAATAAATTAAGTATGGCACTCTTTAATATGTTTAATTAGGTAACAAAAAAAATAATAAACGAGTTAAAATTAAATTTCATCGCTACATTCCACACACATGAGGCCGCGATGGTCCATGCACATATACTTTTTGCATTGCTTGCATTGGAACCTTGTCATATGCCGTTTTTATAATCACAATAACCACAAACCTTTTTTTGAGTACCACTTAGACCAGGTGTGGCAATGGTAGGCATTTCATCTAAAACTTCGGCCATTTTCCTTTTTAGGCATCTCTTCAAAGTTAGCATTTCGTGTCTTTTACGTAACCATGTTGTTATCACTGTCGGAATCTGTCGGGACCATTTCATCTAATTCAACATGATCTTCGACATCACTGATTTCTACTTCCCTTTGCTGACTGGTAAAATCATCATCACCAGAATCAGATAAACGATTCAAATAGTCATCAATTTGCCGATCATCCATTCTAAAATAAAATAAAGATTTGATGTAAAATACACACAATAATACATTTTGAATGATAAAATAAGATGTAATTATCAATAATAACTCGTATAGAATAATATCAAATACTTACTTTTACTCTGTATAACCAGAACTCATCAAAAACAATGTTTTCAAAATAACTTGCAGTCTCGTCAAAAGTTACACTATTCATAAACATTCGTCTCTCAGACGTTCAAAGGTCTATAACTTGTCCACAAAACTTAACTGCAAGGCAAACGCACCCCCATTACTAATGAACAAGCGATCTAGGAAGGTACTTGAGAGGTCATCATTCTATCTCTTTCACTCGAGACACTAGAAACAAATTTACGTTTTGAGCGGTCTGTGGGACGAATGGTTATGAATCTAGGGTTAAATTCAATTATATGCGTGAGGATTCATTTTTGCCATTATATTTACTTTCTTCTTTATTGTATTAATTTTTAAGTGTTTACTCTGATACAAAATGCTTGTATTTTTTTGTTAAGAAAAGCCCACTAGGGCGTGTAATAAATAAATAAATAATGAGAGTAAATGAATAACGAGCAATGCCGGGTACACGTCTGCGAGTTTGTTATATTATAGAAGCTTAATCAAGCTTCTCGCAGACGCAAATGCGAATGGTAGCAGAAGTCGGGGACACCCGAGGAAGACATGGCACGATCGAGTGAATCAGATACTCGAGTCGGGCCATGTCAAGAGTCAGAATAATAGGATAGAAATAGGAGTGTGTGCCAAGACTGAGTTGTTTGGCGGTCCGTCCTCTCTGCCTACTCCTGCAGTGAAACAGCATAATGGTTAGTTAGTTAGTTAATCAAGCTAATGACAGCTCAAAGTAAATTCATTAAAATCACCTGCATACACACGTGGGTGGCTTTCATACTCACGTGGGTGGCTATCATACACACGTGGGTGCCTATCACACATACGTGGGTGGCTATCATACACACGTGGGTGGCTATCATACTCATGTGGGTGCCTATCACACATACGTGGGTGGCTATCGCTCGAGTGGATAAAGACGTCAGAATAATTCAAATATTCTCTTAAATTCAAAACAATTTACTATGCACTATGTCAATCTTTAATCGAGTACAGTATCATAGCCTGGGGAGGAGAAAACGCTGCCGCCATTGATCCAATTTGTAAAGCTCAAGTAAATACTATAACTAATGTAAGGATTATTCTAAAACTACCGATCACAAGCAGAATCTGTGTTTTGGAAATTAGCCAACTTTATGCCAAAAACATACTATCATATTATTGGTTGGGGAGGAACATATAATAAAATTTTGAACCCACTTAAAGTAGTTCAAAGATTGGTAATCAAAGTAATTTTGAAAAAACCGTCAAAATTTTCTACCGAAATTCTTTTTACAATTTTCAAAGTACCTACAGTAGACAAAATGTATCAAAAATATTCAATACTTCAAATACAGTCAAATACTCATAACTTGCAATTCAATACATCAGCAAGATACCTGAAAACTATTAAAATCCCAAAATTTAACACTAAGCTCATTCAAAATACCTATCTTTATCTAGGCATAATTTATTTTAATAACCTTCCATTAAATTTAAAAAATATCGAAAATATTCAGGAATTTCACCTTAAATTAAAAAATTACCTTAAACTATTACAAGTCCAAAATACGTTCACTACTTACATCTAGAAGTAATATTGTTTAAATCTTGTGTTGTTTCTTAATAATTTATTTACCTTAATACTAACATGTACATAATTGAACTAGAATTCCCTCACCAAACACAAGAGCATTGTCTCTTTATGGTGAGGAAAGACTACTTTAATTTCTATTGTTTTATATCTTGTTTATATCCTGTATACTTATCTATGTAAAAATATTTTTTTTTTAAATATTAAATAAATAAAAAGAAAATAAATAAATAAATATGTAAACTGGTCACGATACTAAAACCAAAGATCGTAATCTCTTACTTATCTCCTTCGCTAAAACAACTTTTGGCCATCAGACAGAAGTCAATTTACTTTAAATATGAATCACATACCACGTGTTGGATCATCAACCAAAACAGAGATATCAAAGATTTTATTAAAACCAATTTATAAGTATGCATTCCCAATGGTACGATACTGATTGTTTTTTAACTTAAACATAATATTGTATAGTTATTTGTATTAAAACAGTAAGCCTAGGTTCCTTTCGCCTGCGTCAAATCAAATATAAATCTGGTAAACTCTTACGTTGTACACGACTCGACTATTGCAATGGCATATATGCAAGAAAACAACCTTGGTGTTCCGCAAGGGTCGGTATTAGGTCCAATTCTATTCAGTATTTACATAAATGATATAATTAAAGCCATAAAACATTGCAAAACTATAGGATGTCCCAATGTTCTCTTAACCACTCGGAACATTAGAACGTCAAAAGACGTAAATATGATAATAGCGGTCAAGACATTAGTACGTCTTTTCACGTAAAAGCGCGAGATTTTACAAAAATCGATTTATTTCCATCACTGGTATACGGATTGCCATGATTTAAAAAACAGAGTATCGATAATGAATAACGCTACGCGTCTGCATTCAAGAATATCTATGGAATGTAGAGGTGCATTATCTGAGTCGATTGAATCTGTCATCTTGTTCGTTCATAATTTATTGCGTTTTTAAATAATTTATTAAAAATATTTTAGTTTGGACGGTTAATATTTTGAGGTGACTAATAGTTTTTAATTATATTTCTTCAATATATAAAGTGTTATTTCTTTATGATACTCAGAAAAAAGTACATTTTTCACAGCTTTGAAATAATGGTCAGCGATTTTTACATATTTTTGACGTTTTCAGAAAATGTATATGCACAAAAGTAAGGTTTATAATGAACAAATTAATATCAGTCTACACAGTGACCACACATGTCAACATTATGTGGACCACAAATAGCCTTTCTACATCTGTTGCAACGGTGTTTGGTCATCTTCCGGGCCTTGGATGGACACAGGTAGCTAATTTTAGGCACGTTTGACGTAGATGGAACTGGAGCTTCTATTGTAGAAGATTCGCCAACATTAACAATAAATATATGAATATATGAATGTACGTACCTTAAAAATAAAAATTGTTGTTATAACTAGAGTTTCGTCCAGCGGACGACGAGATGGTCATAGGGCACGTCCTAGTATGCGTGTGGCCGCAATCGCGTCACGTGCTGCACTGTTTACTCAAATTAGGAAGGTAATGAAAGAGTCAAGGTCGGGGAGCGGGGGGAAGTAGGTGATTTAGAATTTCGCCGAGTAGCGCGTCGTCGCCTCGACGAGCGATTAGTTATCTAGGGTTAAAATATTTCAATTATTTTCGGACATATAGCGATTAAAACTAATTAAAGAAATTTGCGCGGGACCTTTATTTCCGCCCATAGACAGTGCAAAAAAATACCTGCCAGAAATGTGTTAAGTAAAAATTTACCCAAAGTTTTAAGGTTAGTTTTTTTTCTTCTCTTATTTTAACCAAAATATGAACCTATGACCCTATAGGTTCTTAGTTTAATTAAAAAAAAAAAATTATTTTAATATTATTATGTTAAAACTTGGTTTAGGCCAATGTTAAAACTTGGCGTGAAGAAAAGTCATCAAATTATCAGTTTTTTTTACTGATAATTTGATGACTTAAAGTATAAAGTCATTCTCCAGCCACTCAAAAAGCATTATTTTCCATTTCCGGAAACTTAAATATTACTTCTCATTGTTCTCTAACTACTATAAAGTGTTTTTTAAATAAAATGTACATATTAGCTTGATTAAGCTTCTATAATTTATAATTCAATAATTTAGGAACATTTATTATGTTATATAAAACCCTTGTCAGATGCCAACTTGAGTATTACTCTACGTTATGTTCTCCATTTTTCAATATTCATTCAGATAACATTGAAAAGATTCAACGGAAATTTCTAAGGTTTATAAATTATAAATTGCAAATTCCTATACAAAACATAAATTACAATTACCTCTTGAATAAAATGTCTCTATTGAAACTTTCAGAAAGAAGAATAAGCACAGATTTAATACTGTTACAAAGAATACTACATTTTAAAATTGACTGTCCCGAATTACTTCAATGTATCAATATCCATGTTCCCAAAAAATCATGCCGACATTTCTTACCTTTTTACTTCAATAACACCAGGACACTAGCTTACCAAAATTCTCCGATTCCGAGACTTCACAGTCTTTCTGATCTGGGTGATATATTTCATCTTAAAACTAATCAGTATGAGTGTTGTATATTCTATCACTTTTATTCTTCTAGACACAAATAGACCTATGTACCCATATAACTTCTCCGCTTCTACTATTTTGTTTTGTTGAATCTTTTAAATTCAATTATATGCGTGAGGATTCATTTTTGCCATTATGTTTACATTCTTCTTTATTGTATTAATTTTTAAGTGTTTACACTGATACAAAATGCTTGTATTTTTTTGTTAAGAAAAGCCCACTAGGGCGTATAATAAATAAATAAATAATGAGAGTAAATGAATAACGAGCAATGTCGGGTACACGTCTGCGAGTTTGTTATATTATAGAAGCTTAATCAAGCTTCTCGCAGACCCAAATGTGAATGGTAGCAGAAGTCGGGGACACCCGAGAAAGACATGGCACGATCGAGTGAATCAGATACTCGAGTCGGGCCATGTCAAGAGTCAGAATAATAGAATAGAAATAGGAATTTGTGCCAAGACTGGGTTGTTTTGCGGTCTGTCCTCTCTGCCTACTCCTGCAGAGAAACGGCATAATGGTTAGTTAGTTAGTTAATCAAGCTAATGACAGCTCAAAGTAAATTCATTAAAATCACCTGCATACACAAGTGGGTGGCTATCATACTCACGTGGGTGGCTATCATACACACGTGGGTGGCTATCATACTCACGTGGGTGGCTATCATACACACGTGGGTGGCTATCATACTCACGTGGGTGGCTATCATACACACGTGGGTGGCTATCATACTCACGTGGGTGGCTATCATACACACGTGGGTGGCTATCATACTCACGTGGGTAGCTATCATACACACGTGGGTGGCTATCATACTCACGTGGGTGGCTATCATACACACGTGGGTGGCTATCGTACACACGTGGGTGCCTATCACACATACGTGAGTAGCTATCATACACACGTGGGTGGCTATCATACTCATGTGGGTGCCTATCACACTTACGTGGGTGGCTATCGCTCGAGTGGATAATGACGTCAGAATAATTAAAATATTGTCTTAAATTCAAAACAATTTACTATGCACTATGTCAATCTTTAATCGAGTACAGTATCGTAGCTTGGGGAGGAGAAAACGCTGCCACCATTGATCCAATTTGTAAAGCTCGAAAACTAAAGTAAATACTATTAACTAATGTAAAGATTATTCTAAAACTACCGATCCCAAGCAGAACTGTGTTCTGGAAATTAGCCAACTTTATGCCAAAAACATACTATCATATTATTGGTTGGGGAGTAACATAAAATAAAATTTTGAACCCACTTAAAGTATTTTTGTTGTTTGTTTTTGGGGTGTTATGCCGTGTTGCGCTAACTCCTTCTTTAGCCGACGTTTCGGACAGCGTTGCTGTGTCCATCATCAGGGCAGATCCGGTAGATCCGAAGATGTGTGTGCTTTTGGCCGTGAGAATCTAAAAATTTACCACTTAAAGTAGTTCAAAGATTGGTAATCAAAGTAATTTTGAAAAAACCGTCAAAATTTTCTACCGAAATTCTTTTTTCAATTTTCAATGTACCTACAGTAGACAAAATGTATCAAAAATATTCAATACTTCAAATTTACCAAGAAATACAGTCAAATACTCATAACTTGCAATTCAATACATCAGCAAGATACCAGAAAACTATTAAAATCCCAAAATTTAACACTAAGCTCATTCAAAATACCTATCTTTATCTAGGCATAATTTATTTTAATAACCTTCCATTAAATTTAAAAAATATCGAAAATATTCAGGAATTCCACCTTAAATTAAAAAATTACATTAAACTATTATAAGTCCAAAATACGTTCACTACTTACATCTAGAAGTAATATTGTTTAAATCTTGTGTTGTTTCTTAATAATTCATTTACCTTAATACTAACATGTACATAATTGAACTAGAATTCCCTCACCAAACACAAGCGCATTGTCTCTTTATGGTGAGGAAAGGCTACTTTAATTTCTATTGTTTTATATCTTGTTTATATCCTGTATACTTATCTATGTAAAAATATTTTTTTTTCAAATATTAAATAAAAAAAAATAAAAAAATAAATAAATATATAAATATGTAAACTGGTCACGATACTAAAACCAAAGATCGTAATCTCTTACTTATCTCCTTCGCTAAAACAGCTTTTGGCCATCAGACAGAAGTCAATTTACTTTAAATATGAATCAGATACCACGTGTTGGATCATCAACCAAAACAGAGATATCAAAGATTTTATTAAAACCAATTTATAAGTATGCATTCCCAATGGTACGATACTGATTGTTTTTTAACTTAAACATAATATTGTATTGTTATTTGTATTAAAACAGTAAGCCTAGGTTCCTTTCGCCTGCGTCAAATCAAATATAAATCTGGTAAACTCTTACGTTGTACACGACTCGACTATTACAATGGCATATATGCAAGAAAACAACCTTGGTGTTCCGCAAGGGTCGGTATTAGGTCCAATTCTATTCAGTATTTACATAAATGATATAATTAAAGCCATAAAACATTGCAAAACTATAGGATGTCCCAATGTTCTCTTAAACATATTTCTGAACCGAAAGATCTGGGAATAACCTTTGACCCACATTTAACATTTCACGTTCATATTGAAACGATATACAGCAGGGCTTTGAGAATGCTTGGATTTGTGCTATGTAACTCCAGGCATTTTTACAGCTCTGCCGTGGTTCGCTTGCTATATTTTAGCCTAGTACGTAGTATTTTGGAAAGTGGCTCAATAAAATGGGGACCCGAGAATGCTACATACACTACAATGGCGGAGAAAGTACAAAAGAAGTTTCTACATTATCTTTATCTTAGAGACTTCGGGTACTATCCCTGGTTATACCCATCAGCCTTCCTTTCCGGAATGCTGAGTATCGATAGTCTTGTCAACAGGCGGAAAGCTGCGTTGCTGATGATGGCCTATAACTTGTTGAACGGTCACATCAACAATCCAGAAATTTTGAATGAAATTTTATTTTACGTCACTGATAATTTAAGCGCAAGAGCGCATAGGCAAAAGCCATTAATTCTTCCGAGATGTAGGACTAACTTACCATTAGCAATGCCTCTCGGAAGAATGATAGTCCTTCTAAACTCACTAGCCTCTGACATCGACATTTTCCACCTGAGCATTAATAAATTTAAATCGCTAATTAGGCAATTATGATTGTGTATTTGCATAATGTATCTTTGTTAATGGAATTTTTTATTCTGTAAATATACATTTAAAATATAAATAAATAAACAAATTAGAAAATTTGCAGACGATACCTTGATCTATATATCATGTGAAGAGTACATAGATGCAATCAACAAAAAATATGTGATCTAAAGTTAAAACTAGATCTTATACAGAATAGAGCTATGAGATGTATACTGGGAAAAGGCAAATACGCAAGCATTAATCAAATGAGAGAGCAGCTAAATTGGATTCCAATAAAAAAGAGACTGTCATTTAATGTGTTAATTTTTATGCATAAAGTCATGAACAACCAAATGCCAAAATATTTTAAGGATGAAATTGTTTTTAATAGAGATGTTCATAATTACGAAACCAGAAATGTAAATAGAATTAGAGACACATATGTAGAAATCAAAATCACAGAACTGCCTAATGAAATATTATCTTGTTTATATTCAAATGTCGTATAAACTAACTCAATAAATAATAAAAGTTTGCCTAAAATATACACTGACAGACTTCAGTCAGTTTTCAATGCTGCAGCAAGGCTGATAACCGGTGTTTCCAAATATTCCCACATCTCACAACATCTGCGGAACCTTCATTGGCTTAAGTGCCCTGAGAGAATCCAATTCAAACTCTGCTGGATGGTTTTCAAAGCCGTGCATGACATGGCGCCACCCTTCTTGTCGGAACTGTGCATTACATACGATGTTAATGTTGAGTACTAGTACATATTGAATTATTTGGCGGGTTGGAAATAAGCCGACATAGCTCAGTGGATACAGAGCACCTGACCGGACATCAGAAGGCACGGGTTCAATTCCCGTTGGCGGATATTGTTTTTGGGAGATATTTTCAATTGTTATTAATATTTCAGGCGACTAATTATTGCTTATAATTATTTATGTGTACATAGTTATCGAATCGTAATGCAAGTCTTTTTTTATATTTATCTTCGTGCCTTTCGTTTACATCGGCATTTCCACAAAAGGATATTATATTATTTGTTATTGTAATAATTCAATTCCTGGAATGAGGGTTTTCTGTTCCGCCCCACTCAATTCCTATGTGCAAGCGAGCGAGAGATGCTGGGCGTATTTAAAGAAAGCAGGTATGAGCAAATACCGATAGGCGGACCGTAATAAACATATTACAAGGTTAATTGAGTTGCATTTCGAAAAATATTTTTATTTTCGTTTAGTACTTTTATAGCTTGGGTATGCTGAGTTATTGCGTAGAAATTTTTATTAACCCTAGATAACTAAACTATTTTCATTGTTTCATTGTAACTACACTTTCGTCGAGTGGACTACGCAATAAAACACTAGAAATAAATCATTTAATTAAGATAGGAACTAGTTACATGGCACAAAAGTAAGGTTTATACATAATGAACAAATTAATATCAGTCTACACAGTGACCACACATGTCAACATTATGTGGACCACAAATAGCCTTTCTACATCTGGTGCAACGGTGTTTGGTCATCCTCCGGGCCTTGGATGGACACAGGTAGCTAATTTTACGCACGTTTGACGTAGATGGAACCGGAGCTTCTATTGTAGAAGATTCGCCAAAAATATCCTCAATCATAACCCTTATATGTAATATACGTACTTTAACAATAAAATTGTTGTTATAACTAAAGTTTCGTCCAGCAGACGACGAGATGGTCATAGGGCACGTCCTAGTATGCGTGTGGCCGCAATCGCGTCACGTGCTGCACTGTTTACTCAAATTAGGAAGGTAATGAAAGAGTCGAGGTCGGGGAGCGGGGGGAAGTAGGTGATTTAGAATTTAGTAGAGTAGCGCGTCGTCGCCTCGATGAGCGATTAGTCATCTAGGGTTAAAATATTTCAATTATTTTCGGACATATAGCGATTAAAACTAATTAAAGAAATTTATGCGGGACCTTTATTTCCGCCCATAGACATAGTGCAAAAAAATACCTGCCAGAAATGTTTTAAGTAAAAATTTACCCAAAGTTTTAAGGTTAGTTTTTTTTCTTCTCTTATTTTAACCAAAATATGAACCTATGACCCTATAGTTTCTTAGTTTAACTAAAAAAAAAAAACTATTTTAATATTATTATGTTAAAACGTGGCGTGAAGAAAAGTCATCAAATTATCAGTTTTTTTTACTGATAATTTGATGACTTAAAGTATAAAGTCACTCTCCAGCCACTCAAAAAGCATTATTTTCCATTTCCGGAAACTTAAATATTACTTCTCATTGTTCTCTAACTACTATAAAGTGTTTTTTTAATTAAAATTTTCATATTAGCTTGATTAAGCTTCTATAATTTATAATTCAATAATTTAGGAACATTTATTATGTTATATAAAACCCTTGTCAGATGCCAACTTGAGTATTACTCTGCGTTATGGTCTCCATTTTTCAATATTCATTCAGATAACATTGAAAAGGTCAACGGAAGTTTTTAAGGTTTATAAATTATAAATTGCATATTCCTATACAAAACATTGATTACAATTACCTCTTGGATAAAATGTCTCTATTGAAACTTTCAGAAAGAAGAATAAGCACAGATTTAATACTGTTACAAAGAATACTACATTTTAAAATTGACTGTACCGAATTACTTCAATGTATCAATATCCATGTTCCCAAAAAATCATGCTGACATTTCTTACCTTTTTACTTCAATAACACCAGGACACTAGCTTACCAAAATTCTCCGATTCCGAGACTTCACAGTCTTTCTGATCTGGGTGATATATTTCATTTGAAAACTAATCAGTATAAATGTTGTATATTCTATCACTTTTATTCTTCTAGACACAAATAGACCTATGTACTGTAATGTATTGATATTGTACAGGAATAGAATACTGGGCCCTTAATCTCCAGTATTCTAACGAGGATAGGGATCTGGTAATATTTCTATTAATAGTCGTAGATACTGATATACGGAGGTTGTTTAATTCGGAATATAATAAATTGACAATACAAATAACAAGTTATCTAAAAGCCGTCTGACGACAGAATGAATCCTCGCTCCGGCAATGTAATACGAGACGGCTGGTAACGTTCGGTTATCTTCGGTAGAACCCGAAGCTGCCCGAACGTCAACAGCATACATTACACTTTCCCTCCTTCAACTCTGAAGCTACTTACAAACCAACAAAATATTTACATACCTATATAAATCATAACATGAACATTTTATATTACATTTGGTTTTAACAATGATTTTAAAAAAATAGACATTTTAAATATTAAGTACAAAACACGATTAAATCAATTGTGCAGAGATCCACAAAAATTTCTAACAGAGCTGCGCTATGCCGTTATTACAATAAGTGAAGTTATTACATTTTGCTAACAAATAATCCTAAGACTAACAACCGCGGTGCCTGGGTCAAGTTGCCCCGTTTTCTCTGGAAGATGTGGGTGTCTCGCGTCTTGGCCGCAATCTCCCCGACCATGGTCTCTGTTGCCGGGCCTGTGTCTGCTCCGACACCACCTCCTCTGCCGCCAATCTGAAATCAGGAGGAAAACCAGTGAATCCACGCAATAAGATTGAAGTCTCTAACTCCTGAGGCTCATTCCTCGAAATTTCAGACGCGGGATGCTGTGCACTATTGCCATCTTCCTTCCAGCTCTCTGACATTTCCCTCATTTGGTCGACATGTCTCTTCCATGTCACATCTGTGTTCTCTATCTTAATAATATAAACTTTTTTACCTAGCTTTCTAGAGACTACTCCCTTAGCCCAAACTACTTTATTATCCTGACGATAATCTTTTGTTAAACACTTTTGTCCAACTTTAAAAACCCTGGTTTTAACCCCGTTGTAAAACTTAACCTGATCAGATTGAGTTTTAGAAATGTTAACGTTTGCTTGACTTTTTGGTGGTGACTGTTTTGATAACGCACAATCTGAACATGATTGAACGACTTTCTCCAAGTCTTTGTTCAGAGTTGTCCACCAAAAATATGCTCTAGCTATTCCCTTCATTTTAACAATACCAATATGTGACCTGTGTAATGAACCTAACACTTGCTTTTGGAGAGAAAAAGGTATAACTACTCTGTGTTGCCAAAACAAACAATCTTCTGCGATAGAAAGTTCGTTCCTTTTTAGCCAATATTTCCAAATACTGCTGTCACGATTTACTCGTTTGGGCCAGCCCTGCCGCAAATACCTAAATACTAGCTGTAATTCGCGATCCGCTGCGGTGGCTTCCACAACTGCTTGAAAATTTACATGTTCACAATTTTCAATAAAACAGATTTTGTCCTTGATTGATGAAACCGAATTTATCATCACTGAAACTATCTTCAGATTAAAAATCCCTACCCACTATCAATTCCGTGCCATTAACCACAACAGTAAATAATAAATTATTTTTAAGATTATTGTATTCTACGGTAAAACAGGCACTACCTACAAGGTTAAGTGGTTTGCCATCGTATCCTGATAGAGTACGCTTAACTGGTGACAGTGTTACATTTCTAAAATAACGATTGAAAATAAAATCCGGCATGACCGACATGCTTGCCCCTGAATCAATCATAGCAGCACATTTCACTTCGTTAATTACCACATTAGCCCTAAACGGATTAATGTATGAAACACTATTATTCTGGGATTGTTCAAAAATCGGATTAACCTTGTGATTCCTACAAAATTTCTTCAAATGCCCTACCTTGTGACAATTAAAACATTTTGCGTTCTTGAATTTACAATATTTTTCTACATGATATTCACCGCAAATCGTACATTTTTTATTCCTCGGTTCGGGGCTCTTTGAACGAGATAACCTTGAAAAACTTTGAGTTTCCCTCGAACGCGACGAATGTCTCCCGGGCGAATTTGAACGATTCGAAATGGCATTCACATCCGAATTCCCTGCGGAAAATTCAGATTTAATTTCCGGAACCAGATTGTCTAAAACTGAAACCGTTATTGCTAACTCTTCCATATTGTTAAATGTTAATTTAGTTCCCTCTAGAAAAATTTTCTCCTTAGCCCGGCCTGGTAAAATACCGATTGCAAAGGCATCCGCTAAGCTTTCTGGCAAGCGCGTTCCAAATTCACAAAAGGAAGATAATCCCCTTAGACGAACTGCGAAATCTCTGACCGATTCCCCATGCGATTGCTTTGCTTGATAAAATTTTTCCCGTTCCTTGAACACCGATCGCGGTCTGGAACAATGTTTCTCAATTAATTCTATTAACTGATCGAATGCCACGTCTGTAACTTTAGCAGGGAAACATAAGTTGATCAAAAGAGTTAATGTCTCCGCTTCCAGAAGATTCAGCAAATAAGCGCGTTTCTGTGAAGCATCTAACTTAGTCGTTTTAATGTCATCACGAATTAGAAGGAACTGTTCTAACCTCAAGCGGAACAAACTCCAATCTCCATTAACGTGGGAGAACCTGGAAATTCCGCCCGATTCCATGATTGCAACGACAACAGCAAAAAAAAAACCCACCCGGCAACAATAACACCTTCCAGAAAACAAACAAGACAACCTGACTCCAGGAACCGGCGCCGATGCAGTCCAGCGCCCAGCCGCTTCCCGGAATTCCAAGTCTTCTTCTTCTGTGAAATTGTCTGGTCTTTGTTACCCAGAGCCACCGATCTGGACTTTGTTACCCAGAACCACGTGACTATTTATTCTTCGCTGGATTCTTCGTCTGGTCTTTGTTACCCAGAACCACGAAATTATTGATTCTTCGCTGGATTCTTGGTCTGGTCTTTGTTACCCAGAGCCACGTAGTTATTTACTTCCAATTGTCCTTATTATGCCCAGTTTATCTCCATTTATTGTCACCTTGACAATAAAATCCCGGAGATTTTTTTTCGCAAGTCACTGGTGTGAAACAGATCCACTTGCCGGCAATCCGAAAAAACTGTTTCCGTATACTCCTTTTTAAGCTGCGCCACTGTAATGTATTGATATTGTACAGGAATAGAATACTGGGCCCTTAATCTCCAGTATTCTAACGAGGATAGGGATCTGGTAATATTTCTATTAATAGTCGTAGATACTGATATACGGAGGTTGTTTAATTCGGAATATAATAAATTGACAATACAAATAACAAGTTATCTAAAAGCCGTCTGGCGACAGAATGAATCCTCGCTCCGGCAATGTAATACGAGACGGCTGGTAACGTTCGGTTATCTTCGGTAGAACCCGAAGCTGCCCGAACGTCAACAGCATACATTACATGTACCCATATAACTTCTCCGCTTCTACTATTTTGTTTTGTTGAATCTTTTAAATTCAATTATATGCGCGAGGATTCATTTTTGCCATTATGTTTACATTCTTCTTTATTGTATTAATTTTTAAGTGTTTACTCTGATACAAAATGTATTTTTTTGTTACGAAAAGCCCACTAGGGCGTGTAATAAATAAATAAATAATGAGAGTAAATGAATAACGAGCAATGCCGGGTACACGTCTGCGAGTTTGTTATATTATAGAAGCTTGATCAAGCTTCTCGCAGACGCAAATGTGAATGGTAGCAGAAGTCGGGGACACCCGAGGAAGACATGGCACGATCGAGTGAATCAGATACTCGAGTCGGGCCATGTCAAGAGTCAGAATAATAGGATAGAAATAGGAGTGTGTGCCAAGACTGAGTTGTTTGGAGGTCCGTCCTCTCTGCCTACTCCTGCAGGGAAACGGCATAATGGTTAGTTAGTTAGTTAATCAAGCTAATGACAGCTCAAAGTAAATTCATTAAAATCACTTACATACACACGTGGGTGGCTATCATAAACACGTGGGTGGCTATCGTACACACGTGGGTGCCTATCACACATACGTGGGTGGCTATCATACACACGTGGGTGGCTATCATACTCATGTGGGTGCCTATCACACTTACGTGGGTGGCTATCGCTCGAGTGGATAATGACGTCAGAATAATTAAAATATTGTCTTAAATTCAAAACAATTTACTATGCACTATGTCAATCTTTAATCGAGTACAGTATCGTAGCTTGGGGAGGAGAAAACGCTGCCACCATTGATCCAATTTGTAAAGCTCGAAAACTAAAGTAAATACTATTAACTAATGTAAAGATTATTCTAAAACTACCGATCCCAAGCAGAACTGTGTTCTGGAAATTAGCCAACTTTATGCCAAAAACATACTATCATATTATTGGTTGGGGAGTAACATAAAATAAAATTTTGAACCCACTTAAAGTATTTTTGTTGTTTGTTTTTGGGGTGTTATGCCGTGTTGCGCTAACTCCTTCTTTAGCCGACGTTTCGGACAGCATTGCTGTGTCCATCATCAGGGCAGATCCGGTAGATCCGAAGATGTGTGTGCTTTTGGCCGTGATAATCTAAAAATTTACCACTTAAAGTAGTTCAAAGATTGGTAATCAAAGTAATTTTGAAAAAACCGTCAAAATTTTCTACCGAAATTCTTTTTTCAATTTTCAATGTACCTACAGTAGACAAAATGTATCAAAAATATTCAATACTTCAAATTTACCAAGAAATACAGTCAAATACTCATAACTTGCAATTCAATACATCAGCAAGATACCAGAAAACTATTAAAATCCCAAAATTTAACACTAAGCTCATTCAAAATACCTATCTTTATCTAGGCATAATTTATTTTAATAACCTTCCATTAAATTTAAAAAATATCGAAAATATTCAGGAATTTCACCTTAAATTAAAAAATTACCTTAAACTATTATAAGTCCAAAATACGTTCACTACTTACATCTAGAAGTAATATTGTTTAAATCTTGTGTTGTTTCTTAATAATTTATTTACCTTAATACTAACATGTACATAATTGAACTAGAATTCCCTCACCAAACACAAGAGCATTGTCTCTTTATGGTGAGGAAAGGCTACTTTAATTTCTATTGTTTTATATCTTGTTTATATCCTGTATACTTATCTATGTAAAAATATTTTTTTTTTCAAATATTAAATAAATAAAAAGAAAATAAATAAATAAATATGTAAACTGGTCACAATACTAAAACCAAAGATCGTAATCTGTTACTTATCTCCTTCGCTAAAACAACTTTTGGCCATCAGACAGAAGTCAATTTACTTTAAATATGAATCACATACCACGTGTTGGATCATCAACCAAAACAGAGATATCAAAGATTTTATTAAAACCAATTTATAAGTATGCATTCCCAATGGTACGATACTGATTGTTTTTTAACTTAAACATAATATTGTATTGTTATTTGTATTAAAACAGTAAGCGTAGGTTCCTTTCGCCTGCGTCAAATCAAATATAAATCTGGTAAACTCTTACGTTGTACACGACTCGACTATTACAATGGCATATATGCAAGAAAACAACCTTGGTGTTCCGCAAGGGTCGGTATTAGGTCCAATTCTATTCAGTATTTACATAAATGATATAATTAAAGCCATAAAACATTGCAAAACTATAGGATGTCCCAATGTTCTCTTAAACATATTTCTGAACCGAAAGATCTGGGAATAACCTTTGACCCACACTTAACATTTCACGTTCATATTGAAACGATATACAGCAGGGCTTTGAGAATGCTTGGATTTGTGCTATGTAACTCCAGGCATTTTTACAGCTCTGCCGTGGTTCGCTTGCTATATTTTAGCCTAGTACGTAGTATTTTGTAAAGTGGCTCAATATCTAGGGGACCCGGGGATGCTACGTACACTACAATGGTGGAGAAAGTACAAAAGAAGTTTCTACATTATCTTTATCTTAGAGACTTCGGGTACTATCCCTGGTTATACCCATCAGCCTTCCTTTCCGGAATGCTGGATATCGATAGTTTTGTCAACAGGCGGAAAGCTGCGTTGCTGATGATGGCCTATAACTTGTTGAACGGTCACATCAACAATCCAGAAATTTTTAATAAAATTTTATTTTACTCCCCTGATAACTTTGCAAGAGCGCGTAGGTAATTAATTAATTATTTAGCCATTAATTCTTCCGAGATGTAGGACTAACTTACCATTAGCAATGCCTCTCGGAAGAATGAGAGTCCTTCTAAACTCACTAGCCTCTGACATCGACATTTTCCACCTGAGCATTAATAAATTTAAATCGCTAATTAGGCAATTATGATTGTGTATTTGTATAATGTATCTTTGTTATTGGAAATTTTTATTCTGTAAATATGCATTTAAAATATAAATAAATAAAAAAAATTAGAAAATTTGCAGACGATACCTTGATCTATATATCATGTGAAGAGTACATAGATGCAATCAAAAAAATTAAATGAAGACCTACAAAATATAGTGAAATGGCTGAAATTGAACAAATTAAAATTAAATGTAAACAAAACAAAATATATGGAAATAGGCAACAAAACGCATAAAACAGACTTAAAATTGACAATTAATTTTTAATTTTTTTTTTTTTTTTTTTTTAATATTAACTTCACACAGGAGGCCCTGAAGAAAATAATTTCCCTCAGGGCCTATGTCATCTTTGGGGATGCTGTGTGGAGGGTCTTTTTGTGGAGAGGAAGGAGTGAATATGGGTCTTGTAGGAGGGAGGAAACACAGAGGCCGGCAGTGCATTCCACAGCCGAGCTGTTGAACTTAAGAACGAATCGTAGAAGCGACCCGTTCTCATGTGACAAATGTCAACTGTGTACAAATGTAATGATAAAAAAATTGATAAAGTATATGAAATTAAGTACCTAGGTGTAATACTCGATTCAAAACTCACTTTCTGTGCAAATTTTAAATATGTGCTAAAGAAGGTATCAAAACAAGTCAATTTTCTTAGAAGATTAAGAAATAAACTAAATGGAAACACTACAGAGCTCATTTATAAAACTATAGTTGCTCCACATGTAGATTATTGCTCTACTATGTTATATTTGGCCAATGAAGGTAATTTGAACAAACTTACTCTCAAATGATAGAGAAAGTACAAAAGAAGTTTCTGAGATATTTAAATCTTAGAGACTTTGGATATTATCCCTGGTTATATCCATCAGCCCTTTTGTCCGGCATGCTGGGTATTAATAGCCTCACCGATAGAAGGAAAACTGCTTTGCTGACAACAGCATATTAACTTCTAAACGGTAACATCTGTATTCCCGATATTATAGAAAAATTAGAGTTTTATGTCCCCGACAATTACACAAGAGCGCGCAGCACAGAGCCTTTGTCGTTCCAAAATGCAGAACTAACTTACCATTAGTAATGCCGCTCGGAAAAATGATTCTGTTACTAAACTACCTGTCCCCTGATATAGATATTTTCCAATTAAATATTCAACAGTTCTAAAACGCGATTATTAATTAATAAAATAAAATTAAATGTATATTTATTATTGGTTATGTATAACTGTAAATGTACATTTAAAATAAAATAAATACCTATTTTGGAGACCGAGCTTTTGCAGTATAGGCCCAACAGCTTGGAACAAACTCCCTTCATATTTGCGAAAGATCGACAACTCATCTGAGTTCAGAGCAAAACTAAAGACTCACCTTTTCAACTTGTCGTATTCAGAATAATGACTGTATTTTTTATTTCTCAGTAGTATTTCAAAATTAATTCGTTAGTCAATTATTAAGTGATAGGAATAAATTAAACGCATAAATTAGGTTGTTAAGCGCCCTTGAGGTGATTTTCTCACGAAAACGGCGCTATACAAATAATACAATAATTATTATCATTTTTATTATGTAACAAACTACTGTAAACTGAGCCTGCTCTCAATCCATGAGATGGAATTAATAAAGACAAATAAATAAATAAATAAAACATTATTATTACATACTAGTGTACCCAGCAATGCTTCGCTATTGCTAATGTCTTTCTCGGGCGTCTCTGACTTCTTTCACCATATACAGGGTTTTCCAATAAGAGGTGTTATTTTGAATAGCCCGCTATTTCGGTAGATGTTACTTTTGAAGCTGTCATTTTTTGACATTTGACAAGTAGAAACTACGCCATTAATAAAAATGGAACAATACACGCTTCAACAACGCATTTAAATTATTAAAATTCACTTGATTGAATCAAATGCAAATCATCTCGAGTGATGAGGCCCATTTCCACCTCGGTGACTTCATCAACAAGCAAAATTGTCGCATCTAGGGCTCGGAAAACCCAAGGGTTATTGTTGAAAAGCCTCTCTATCCTCAACGTATGACTGTTTGGTGCGGTTTATGGTCCGGCGGAGTCATTGGACCTTACTTTTTCGAAAATGAGGCTGGAGCAACAGTTACGGTGAATGGATTGCGCTATCGAGAGATGATTAATGATTTTTTATGGCCGGAATTGGATGGTATTGATCTGGACAACGTTTACTTTCAAGAAGACGGCGCTACGTGCCACACAAGCAACGAAACCATTGATCTTTTACGGGGAAAGTTTCTTTGAATATCAAAATAACACCTCTTATTAGAAAACCCTGTACTAATTTACAGCACAATGTTACTGTTAAAAAAGTAGATTACATGGACTTTAATTTGACTCCGTATATCATTCCGGTGCAGAGATATTGCGTCAAGTATTCCTCAGGCGTCGCCGATTTATTTTTCCATTCAAACCACTCTCTAAACACTCCTGGCACTAATAAAAACAAACGTTGAAATTTTCATCGATATCGGTCGACTACTTTCGAGGTTTGCGAGCGTAAACATACGCGGGATGAATTTTTAAATATTAAGATTTCTGTCATTTGCTGTCAGATGTCACCTCATGTCTTTTCTTACCTTCCAGGTGGGCGAGGAACTGGATACTCCGGAGAAGTTGTACTTCATCTGCGAGCGATGCATCAGAAGATTGAGGGAAGCCGCCAACTTCCGAACTCAGATAGAAGTCAATCGGGAGACATTCAAAAATATCCTCAGTGAGTTTCCTAACTAGTCAATTATCACTTTATTTATTTAAATTAACTAAGTGTAAAGTCATGGGTGTTAGAAGGAGAGGGTACGAAAACCTAGACATGAGCAAAAAATGTGCTGGTATTTTCATAGACCTGAGAAAAGCTTTCGACAGTATATCCCACACAAAACCATTAAAAAGAATGTAGCAAATTGGATAAAAAGCTACCTAAATAATCGCCATCAATATGTCAAAATAAACAATGTATATAGCAATGAAGATACATCTAATTATGGAATCCCACAAGGTACGGTACTGGGTCCAATATTATTCATCTTATATGTAAACGGGATATTTTCTCAAACACTTCACGGTAATATAACCTCTTACGCTGACAATACAGTCATCATTGAAATTGACAATACATGGGAATTAGTAAAACTAAAAGCAACAGAAGACATAAACACTCTTAAATACTGGTTTGACATAAACTTACTATCTCTAAATGGCGAAAAAACTCACGTTATACCATTCGCAATAAAATCAAACGACGTTCCACAAAATTTTTACATAATTATACATGACAATTTAAAAAAACATAATAAAAAAAAACAGTACAATAAAATGTTCTACATTGAAAATTTAAAATAAAATTAAATACTTGAATAATAATAGACAAAAAACTAAACTGGAAAGATCAAATCAACCAAACCGTCAACAAAATAAGAAAATTAATTTATATATTTTTGAAAATTCGAAATTATCTCTTATTAGAAATTCTAACATCTGTCTACCACGCTTTGGTACAATCAAATCTCCAATACGCTGTAATCAGCTGGGGAGCTGCATACTAAACAAATCTACTCCCTGTTGAAATTGTACAACGTCTTATTATAAAAATAATATTGAAAAACCAAGAGATTATCCAACACACCTAATTTTTTAAGAATAAGTATTAAAATTTAATTATCTTGTTCAAAAAAACATAATAACTCAAATAATAAAAGAAAAACAAAATCGCAGCTTTTTAACTGAAAGTCGTACTCATCAAAAACATATATTTCCAACACAAAAATGTAACGCCACATTTGCTCAACATCATTACATATATCTAGGGAAAAAATACTTCAACAGCCTACCTGAAAATATCAGAACAATAGAAAACGATAAACACCTACTAAAAGCAATTAAAGAGAAGTTCAATTTAAAAATACCAAAATGATGAAACTATCTTTTTAATTAATTATAATTTTTAATATTCATAATTACAAACACTAAATATTCTTAATATTGATGCTCACCACTCTTCTAGACACAAGCGCCAGCTTCTATAGAAGAGGAACATTAAAAAATCAAAAGCAGTGAAAACTAATTGTATGATTTATTTTGGTTTTTAGTTATTAAATACAAAAGGTTCAAGATAACTATAAATGTTTCTTGGCTTTTTTTATTATTATATTTTACACACTTTACACAAAATAAATAAGGCAAAAAAGTCTAAACTGCTTTTTAGCAGTTTGTCTAACGGGTTCTTTACATTATAAATCTTATTATAGTGAGTTTACAGTTACATTTTTACAATTATATAAAACAAAAAATTTAAAATTTTACAGAAATATAGCAAAAGAAAATTATGAAAAAACATAAATAACAATTTTAAAAGTCTTTAGAATAATATATCATTGTAAGCTAATACAAATGAATTGTTTCAGTGCGCCAAGTCTTCAGTAATTTCACCAATTGTTTTTTTTTTTTTTTTTTTTTTTTTTATATTAACTCCACACAGGAGGCCCTGAAGAAAATAATTTCCCTCAGGGCCTATGTCATCTTTGGGGATGCTGTGTGGAGGGTCTTTTTGTGGAGAGGAAGGAGTGAACATGGGTCTTGAAGAGTCCCATGTTGTAGGAGGGAGGAAACACAGAGGCCGGCAGTTCGTTCCACAGCCGAGCTGTTGAACTTAAGAACGAATCGTAGAAGCGACCCGTTCTCATGTGACAAATGTCAACCGTGTACAAATGTTGGGCGCGCGTTTGGCGTGTATCCCGACTACGCACCGGTGCCGAAGGGATCAATGACGCTAGTTCCTCAGAGCATCTTCCATTGTAATACCGATAGAACAAGGACAGCATACCTACCTGACGCCTGTGCTCTAAAGATTGCAGTCCGTTTGTTAAGATCGGGGAATCTATCAAACGGACCGCCCGTTTTTGCACAGAGTCAAGGGTTTTTTTCAGGTATTTAGGGGCTCCGGACCAGAGATGGCTGCCAAATTCGACAGTAGGGCGCACTTGCGATTTGTACAGGGTCAGCAGTTGTGTACTATTAAAGTATCTGCGGGCCCTGTACAGTACGCCCAGCTTCTGAGAAGCCAGCTTTACTCTGGCTTCGATGGAGCCCCCATACCTGAGCTGGTCACTTATAGTTACACCAAGCATATCAATGGAAGGCCTGTTCGGAAGATTGCTTCCGTTGAAGGAGACTAGGTTATCATTTAGATCCCTTTTAGACGTAATCAGACAGGATTGGGTCTTTGAAACATTAAATTCGACGAGATTATTTTTACCCCAGGAGGAAATACTCTCGAGATAACCGTCCATTCTCTGCTTCAAAGCCCTCCGAGCCGTTGGAGTTTGTGTGCCCTTTGGGGGCTTGTCAAACAAAAAGCTATCATGAACTGTACTGTCATCCGCGTAACAATGAATCGGTGCACATGTCAAAAGGTCATTGATGTGCAACAAAAACAAAGTCGGAGACAGAACCGATCCCTGTGGGACGCCAGCATTTATAGAGTGTGAGGATGAGGTGAAACCGTCAGCAACAGCCTGAATCGACCTATCCCTTAAAAAATCAGCAATCCACGTACACAGGGATGCGGGAAGTCCGTAAGAAGGCAATTTGTTGACAAGTCCTCGGTGCCAGACCCGGTCAAAGGCCTTGGATATGTCTAGTGCGACCGTTTGGGTCTCACCGTGACGTTCCAGGCACCGCCCCCAAACATGCGACACATACGCGAGAAGATCACCGCACGAGCGGTTCCGCCGGAATCCGTATTGACGGTCGTTGATAATTTTGTTCTTCTCGAGGTATGTGAGCAGTTTGTCGTTGATCACACGTTCCATCACTTTGGACAGAACTGATGTGATCGCTATGGGGCGGTAGTTGGCCGGGTTGGAGCGGTCACCTTTCTTGGGAATAGGGTGAATGACCGCGTTTTTCCAACCAGAGGGCACAGTGCCACACTTCAGGGACATTTTGAAGAGCTTTGTCAAAACTGGAACTATTTCCGCAGCACACCTCTGCAATACCAGGGCAGGTATTCCATCAGGTCCACTAGCTTTGTTAACATCGAGCCCCCGTATAACGTGGAGTACATCCCGATGCCGGATCCTCAGCTTTTTCATATAGAAGCCGCAGTGAGGAACCGACGGCGGAACAGCACCTCCGTCATCGAGGGTCGAGTTTTCCGCAAACATTTTCCCTAATAAGTTAGCCTTTTCGGTGGCGGTGTTTGCTAGTGAGCCGTCAGGTCTGGTAAGAGGTGGCAAACTGGGTTTGCAAAAATTCCGACCTATTGAGCCTGCAAGGGACCAGAATGCTCTGCTGCCATGCGGGCAGGCAGCCAGCTTTTTGCTGATCTGCAGGTCGTGTTCGAATTTTGACCTATTAATGATTCTCTTGCATTCCTTTGCCGATTTGTTGTATGCTGATCTGCTTTCGGGCGTTCGAGATGTGTTGTAGGCTCGGTAAGCCGCGTTTTTTCGTCGAACTGCTTCGGAGCATTGTCGACTGAACCACGGCTTTGAGCCCACACCAGTTTCTTTAGTAGTCGATTGTATGAAGCCATCCATCGCCGATTTGATAACTTCACCAATCTCCTGGGCACATCTTGAAGGGTCCGAAGTCCGAAAACAAACAGCTGACCACGGAAGAGCATTGAAATGGGCCCGCATACCGAACCAATCTGCTGACCTATAGTGCCACACTTTTCTCCTCAGCCTCTCATTGGTTGGTCTGAGGCTAACGGGGATTGATGTCGTCACTAGGCAGTGGTCAGATGATCCCAGAGGCGCTGTGACGTCAATCTTATAACCGTGTGGCACAGTAGTTAAAAATAGGTCTAACAGATTGGAACGGTGAGTCTGGACATCAGGAACCCTTGTAGGCTCCTGAACCAGTTGCTCTAATCCGTAGCAAATGGCAAAGGATTCCGCCTGTCGGCCAGCCGAGTCCGTTGGGCCTGAGAACTTCAACCATGGTTCGTTATGAACATTGAAGTCCCCCAGAACAATAAACTCGGCCGAAGGGTAGCGGGGCAAGAGATCATCAATAGTTTCTCTCAAATGTTTGAAGAGCTCGGAAGTGTCTGATTCGCTGTGGTTCGGTGAGCGGTATAGACATGCGTAGAATCTTGCCGTACTGGCAAGATTGACGCGCACCCACATTACGTCGAATCTGGAGTTTTCCAGACTCAATAATCGTACACAGTTGACGTCAGCTCGACTATAGAGGCAGACTCCTCCTTTGAGTCGGAACTTGCTTGCAAGGGTAAAGCCCGGGCAGTCCAGATAGGAGGAGTCTGGCGGCTCGGCTATCTGAGTTTCGGATAGGAAAAGAAGGTTGGGACGTTGGGACAAAAGATGGTGATGAACAGAATTTAAATTAGTATGCAGACCGCGAATGTTGGCAAAATTTACCAACAGTTTTGGCCCGCACCGGGGACGCCTGCTACTCGCCGCTGTAATGACGTTAAGTTTGTTTTTATGTATATTCATGATTTTACTTTTTTTTTTTTTTTTAAATGGTATGAAGTGAAAGGAAGGTCTGGAATGGAAAGGTATGAGGAGTGGGTAGGAATATGGGGTTCAGGCTGTCCAGGAGTGATGAGCGTTTGGTTCCAGCCCACCCACTGCGGTGCTAGGCGATAGGCTGGGAGAGTCCGGCTGGAGAGGGCATCCAATGCGCCCCAAACGCTGCTGCTGGGTCCCCTCCGGTCACGAACCGGCACAACAGCAGTGGCGGGGTTTTTTCACTCGCTGATGGGGCAGCCCACCCTTAGTCGTGAGCCTGAGGGTCGGGCCCCTGTACTATCGAGCGGCCCGGACAGCGGTAACCGGTTGTAAAGGGTCTCCCTCAACCAGCATCTCCCAACCGGCCCGCCACGCAGAAGGTGGGCCGACGCACCCGCCACCAAGACCTGGGCAAACCTTAACCCATGAACCCGGGCACCCCTGCTAAGTCACCAAACGTAGCGAACCACTTGGGGTGACCTGTGGCAGAGGTGTTGGTCATCCAATAAATGGTTCCCAGGGCGGCGGTACCCATTCCCGCCTACCAAATTGGTTTGTTTTGGGCACAGTTTTTAATTTCAGCAGGTAACATATTAAAACAACTGGGAATCATATAGTTTAACGTTCTTTGTCCATATTTATTTGTATGCTTAGGTACAATAGGTACTTCATTAAAGTTAAAACGAGTATTATGATTTTGTTCTAGCCTGTTTATATATAAAGGGTTATTTATGTGCTGAAATATAATTTTGTACCACAGAATTGCTCTCACTGAAAGAATTTTGAGACTCTGATAGAAGTATGGAATATTAACCTTTCTTTTTATAAATTTTTTTCCGCTAATAATTTAACCAATGAATTTTGCACGTATTGAACATGGTCGATATTAGTTTAACAGGAAAATCCCCAAGCTGTTATTCCATACCTTATAACAGATTCAGCTAGAAATAAATAAATTATTCGAAGTGTGCAGATTGGAACAATTTTTTTTAGTTTATACAATCTGCTTAACATTGATCTTAGTCGTGCACAAACTTTGTTTATTTGTATATCCCACTTGAAAAAGCAATCAATATTTGTAATTAATTTAAAAAACTTTATCGATTATAATTTTGTCGATTATATAAATTTTGTAGATTATATGTCGATTGGTATAACTAAAATCTGAAAGAATCTGCTTTCAAAAACAGTCAATTTATCTGGAAAAGAATGTAAAAAAACTATATTTAACTAATTTTCGTGGAAATCGTCACATAGCCCTACTTGATATTAAGGCGATGCCATACGTAGTAATGCAAAATCATGTGTTTTTGGTTTGAAAATTTGGTCGCCTAGAAATGTTTCAGATGCTTTAATTAAATACTGCGAGTAGAATACATCTTGGCCTTTGAAATAATCGAGTATTTTTTAGATAAGTCTTTTTATAAGCCCAGAAAAAACTAATGTATAAGGCCTATGAAAACTGCTTTAAAGTTCAAAATCTCCTACTTACGAACCCATTTTCGGTTATGATTTTATTGTATAATGTGGCAAATTAAGTTATTTATAAAATGGTGGAATTTTTTTTTAATATTTATTCCTGAATCCACAAAATAAAATAAAAGGCACTTTTTGGCCATGTTCTTTTTTTGCATAAATCAAAACAGGCGGATGGTGTTGAGCGGGAATTTAAACCTTATCGCCATCTACGTAAGGGTTGTTATTGATAGCGGCTCAATTTGAAATATTACACGACATAGTGCATCGCCTTAATGTGTTTGATTATTAAATTTTCTTCTTACAGCTGCAAACAAAGATGGTATAGATTTCATCTCCAAGAATGAAGAAGAGTGGCTCGATGACGAAGTGGCCCCACTCGACGATGAAACGGGGCTCGATGTCGACAATAGCGATGACGATGAAAAGCCGCTCGTTAAGCCGAGACCCAGCAAAGTGACCGAGGAACGGAACAAGGGAAGGAGATTGAAGAAAAAAAAGCCTAAATTACTGTGAGTTCATGTTTTTTTTTTATCTGATACCATACAATATATGGTATTGCTTTTTGCTGATGACATCAAGCTATACAAAAACAAATAACTGATGTAAATCGTTGCCAAATACTACAGTCAAATATTAGCATGTTTAAAGATTGGTGCGTACAAAATAATCTATTTTTAAATGTAGAAAAATGCAAAACCTTGACTTTCTGCAGAAATAAAATCGTGTTTTATTTGAATATTCCATTAACAATACAGCTTTACAAAGAGTCACGGAAATGAGAGATCTCGGAATTATTTTGGATGAAAAATTAAGTTTCGCCAATCATATCCACCAAATTGTAAACAAAGGCATGAAAACACTAGGCTTCGTATTAAGAACAACTAAACACTTTAACTCCATACAAGCCATTAAACTTTTATAAATATCTCTAGTTAGAAGCATAATTGAATACAACTCAGTAGTTTGGTCTCCCTCTTACGAAATTCACATTAATAACATTGAGCGAATACAAAAAAAATTTCTATGTTTTATAAATTTTAAATTAAATATCCCACTATAAGACTTACAATATCATTTCTTATTAACCCTAGATAACTAAACTGTTTTCATTGTTTCATTGTAACTACACTTTCGTCGAGTGGACTACGCAATAAAACACTAGAAATAAATCATTTAATTAAGATAGGAACTTGTTACATGGCACAAAAGTAAGGTTTATAATGAACAAATTAATATCAGTCTACACAGTGACCACACATGTCAACATTATGTGGACCACAAATAGCCATTCTATATCTGGTGCAACGGTGTTTGGTCATCCTCCGGGCCTTGGATGGGACACAGGTAACTAATTTTAGGCACGTTTGACGTAGATGGAACCGGAGCTTCTATTGTACAAGATTCGCCAACATTAACAATAAATATATGAATGTACGTACCTTAAAAATAAAAATTGTTGTTATAACTAAAGTTTCGTCCAGCGGACGACGAGATGGTCATAGGGCATGTCCTAGTATGCGTGTGGCCGCAATCGCGTCACGTGCTGCACTGTTTACTCAAATTAGGAAGGTAATGAAAGAGTCAAGGTCGGGGAGCGGGGGGGAGTAGGTGATTTAGAATTTCGCCGAGTAGCGCGTTGTCGCCTCAACGAGCGATTAGTTATCTATGGTTAAATACTCTAAAAATACACACATTGGAAGACAGGCGTAAAATAAACGACTTAACTTTTTCATTCAAAATTCTTAACTCTAAATTCGACTGTTGCGAACTTCTGCAACTCATAAACTTACAAATACCTACAATAACAACACGACAAAATACACTATTCTACTGCAGCATACATAAGCGCAATTACATTGCAAACTCCCCAATACAACGGATTTCTCCCTATGGGAAACCAATACTTAGGTGATGTCGATATATTTAATATTATCACGTGAAATATTTATTCCAACACCATTCCTTAATAGAAGTTGTATTTTTGTAAACCAGTAAAATCGCTGTATTTTTTAATTTTTTTGTTTCTTGCATGTAATTTTATTTTTATTATTTCTTTCTTATTTGAATAGTCAGGTATTTAACAACCATCTCTTCACCATCTCCTTCCCTTCCCCAGTAAGCCGTGCAACTTACCCCGTTTGGGGATGCAATAGTCTCACTGACGGCCGTTGTTCCCAACTTTTCGAAGGATCAATCTCAGACTCCGATCAGCCAAGTAATTTGTTCAATAACATTCGATTCGCCTGTTTCCAAACAGCTTTACCATTGATTATCCTAAGTGGCCCCGCCCACTTTCATAGACAATAAAATGACATCAAAGCAAAAACTTTCAATGTTAAATTAATATTGATGAATTAATTATTGTGTTTATTATTAATGCATTTAATTTTTGTTACATAAACCGATATTTTATATATTATTTACCTGGCGTATGTAATAGGTTAAAAATAAAGTATGTGCTTGACTTTAATGCCATCGTGTCTTGGCGTCCCGAATATTTTTCACTCTGTCGACACTTTTCATAAGTAGTCATTTACTGAGGCAGGCTTAATAAAGTAGTTTGCCTTCCTTAAATTGGTAGATCGCTCAGTCGTCACCTTTCCGTTGGAAAGAGCGTAGTTGTGCTCTTGAGCAGCGTTGAGCCAAAATTTCGGCTTAACTGTTGATCAGTAGGATTGGGAACAGCGGCCGTTAGTCTGAGAATTTAGGACATTTAGGGTTTGACATTACAGCGAATATGTACTTACTAGTGGACTCGTAGCTTCACTATTGCTAATGTCTTTATCGGGCGTCTCCGACTTCTTCCATAATTCACTACTGTATACCACAATGTTGCTGTTAAATACTACATTACATTGACTTTAATTTGTCTCCGTATTTCATTCGAATCTCAGGCTGAATTTTTATACGTATATAGACTAGCGCAGATCCATGAAAAATCATGGGATGGTTTGAATTCTTGACACATCGTAAACGACAAACAATAATTTTCTGTTAAAAGTGTCTTCATTTTTTCACCGCACATTTTTTCATTGGCAACTATCTTTATGTATGATCGCAAGATTCAACCCGAACTGAACCGAACCGAAAAAAAAAAATGAAGACAATGTTGGTAGTTCTTAGTCGAAGTATGATACAGTTAAAAGTGACAGAGGGGGATAGGGTCCCATTAGCTCAGTGGTAGAGCGGTGTCCCGGCAAGGCAAGGGTCCTGGGTTCGAGTCCTAGATGTGACCGTATCCTTTTCTGATTTTTCTGTTTCAGATTTTCGTTTAGAAATCGCTAATATTGTCTTCAATAATTAAATATTACCATTTGAGGTTTTACTCAATAAAGTTATTCCGAAAAATAAATTATAATTTACATCTTATATCTACAGAATCAACATTTTTTCATAAAATTTTTCATACATATTAACCCCTCCGACTTTTCGCGAACTTGAAGCTAAAATGTCTTTACCGAAATGTCAATTTCACGAAAACGTTGTGTTATTACCGCCTCACAATCAAAGCTCTATAAATGAAACATTACTGAACGGAGCCGAATAGTAAAAACTGTTTTAGAAAGGTTACAAAATAGGCTTTCAAATTGTTGTATCATAAATAAATATTAACATTTGTAAATATTTAAATTTAGAATGGAAACATGAAAAAATTGTAAAAATGACTCACCTGTAATGTTTTATGTAAAAACGATACTAAAATCACGGATAATGTAAAAAAAAAACACTTATTTCATCGTACAAATGTACAATAAACTATTCTGTCACTTCACTTTTTGACCATTTCATACAAAATATATTTTTAAAAAAATAATTAAAACTGGGAGGCGGGTCGGCACGTCAAACGGCTTTCTTGGCGTCGTTTTACGATTTGGCGGGTAAAATTTGCTTCCACTGAGTAGGTCTTTTTACGGGTTTCTATGGATAACTTTGAATAGAGATGTGAAGCTTCATTCAATACGAATATTCTACTTTTTGTTTTAGGGATGTCACTAGAAGAATAACGGAGTTATGACGATTTTTGTGGAAACACACGCGTTGACGTGTAAACACGCTTATTGTACTTGACTGCTATCATTATTTTATCGTGTATATCTGCTTACGTTGCTGACCGGTTAAAGTAAATATTTTTTTTCACCATATATTTAACCTTATTCATAGATTTACATTGCTTTATAGTGTCAGGTAATAAATTAAATATCTTCGGTATGTTGTATTCAAACGTTCTCTGTCCGTATTTATTAATAAATTTCGGAACTATTGTAGTACTGTAGTTATGTTCTATTTTTTCTTTATGCTGCGGTGTAAATATATACTGAATTATGATTTTTTGCCATAGAATAGCCTTAACAGGTAAAATTTTGGCACTCTTAAACAGCAACAGTGTATTATGTCTCTGTTTAAAAATATTAGGGACAACTAGTAATTTTAAAATTGTGTTTTGTACAACTTGGACTTGTTTCAGATTGGTTATAGTAGTATTTCCCCATATGGTCAATCCATATCTTATAATAGATTCTGCCAAAATTGTATATAAAAAATAGCAAGTCAGTGGAAATTATTCTCTTTTATAATTTAAGATTATTCATTCCTACTTGTACATGAATATTGTAATGTGGTTTCCAGACGGGAGAATTGCACTCAAGGTGAATTCTAACAAAGGCAAAATATAACATTTTAATGCACTTAGGACGAATTGTTTCGGAGAAGTTAATTTTCAAGTTCTGTGAAAGATTTTTTTCAAGTTCTGTCATTATTTCAGTTATGTCAAGCTACTAGCCTATAATGACATAATAACAGAACTTGAAAAAATGTTTCACAGAACCTGAAAATGAACATTGAAATTTGATGATTTGTTCAAATTCTCTATTTTTAATTTTGCTAAATTTTAATTGAGATAATTCTTTTATTTGTAGTAAAATTCAAAAGGCAGGAAAAAAAGAAGAAGAAGATGGTAGCGGAAAGAAGAAGACTCCTTTTAAGAAGTACAAGAGAAAAGAGGAGTTACCGTATAAGCTGGAGAAGACAGACCTGGAGTGCAAGTAAGTGACATTATCTTTTATACTTTTCCTAACTAACTTCAGTCGGTCAAAAGATTCTATCACTTGTACTTACCAGTGGCGGTCGGTGACTTTTAGTAGAAGGGATGCTGGACATCATATGTTTATACTCGTACTTACTGCGTACTTGATATCAATTATGCACATCTAGACGCTAGCCCACCAACAAGATACAATTAGGTACTGTCTAAAATTATCTCCATTACGCTTCATAACTCAATATTTCCAGTATCTAGAATAAGTTTTTTTTCCGCAAATGGCCGAGACACAAAACTTTTTCGCATTAATGATTCAATTATACAACCACACAATTCACTATTATCATCTAGAACACGTTGGCGAAGTATCCATCTTATTTTGTGTATTCATTTTTATTTATTTAAATTATGATTAAAAAGTAAATCGCAAGTTAATAATATTGATCGAGGAACGAACAAGGGTTGGAATAGCCGCACTTTAAAGGGCTACTCCACACAGATAAAGTATAAATGAATCCTATGGCTTGTGACAGGCGATGCGAAGACACAATGCGTAACGTTAATTCACAATCAACTTACCGGGAGGCGATGGTGAAATCTGCATAGTGAGCATCATCTGTCAGCACTGGAACGTTTAGCGTGGTTTGTTAGCACTCGTTACTTAAAATTAAATTGTGATAAAATACGTAAGGTAATTATTTCGATAAAGATCCGGCGATGGTGTTTTGACAGGACGAACGGTTTTTGTGCGACTGGTTCGGCTCACGGCTCTCCGTGGTTATAGCTGACGTGTGCGAACTTAAACTCCACAGTTTAAATTCTGACGATACGATTGGTTAGCACACGGCCTGTCAAAGCAAACGGCGTAACAGAACAAATATTCAATAAGAAATCGACTTCAGTATTCAAGCTCAAAGCAGCACGCGCATACAATCCAATGGATTAGTAATAGAGTATACGATTCTGTGCATTAAACATATTAGCATTAAAGACGGTTTTTGTACGTTGGATGCTGTCATTAATATCGTATAAAGTTGACGAAGATTTTGGCTTGCGGGTTTCAGTACGCATGCGCGGAAAGAACATATGTTCTAGCATTTTGGATACGGTTAGAACCATATCCAACTAAAGTGATGAACAACACTGCGCCTGGTATAAACGAACAACTGTCAGATACAAACAATATGGCGATTGCAAAAGGTTCAAAGAGATGTTAGAACCTTGTAAAATAAATGGAACTTCGTCATACAAGTGTCTACGGAAATACAACACAAAATTGTTTTGATCAAAATTGCTCTAAGGTTGACATGGTAGATAAGTTGGCTGGAACTAGCTGAGGATGCAAGACCAAAACGCTCAGAACGACATCCGTTGCCTGAGTTTTCTCAGCAGCTTAATACAGGTCTGGTCATGGTCGACGTTCAGTTTAATGCCACAATGCGGACCATTTAGCAGGACTTTAAAATCTTCTCCTCATCCTTGACTCCCCGCACTTGCAAATTTAACTCTGCCAAATATCAGGCTAGATTATTGCAACACTGAGGGAATACAATATATCTATCGCAATATCTTTACACAATGAAGTCGTCTCTCACCCTGCATGCCGCTTGAAGTTCCGAAAACCTTTCCGAATGGAAGGAGATCCTCCGATTACCTCTCACTCCAGAAGATAGGTGGAAACTTGAGTGGCAATCGGCTGACCTGAGAAGTGCTCATCTCATGAAACGACCCCACTGAGAGACACCCTGATTTTAGTCCTCCATCAATAGGATAAGGTGCTCCCATAGCCGTTATGATCACATGATGCATGGAAAGAGTCGGTGTGTGAATGTGGTGCGGTGCAGACCACCCAACGAATGCCTGCTCCGTTCATGCCCCGGTGGGATTGATGAGCTACACATGGAGACGCCTGAGGCCCTAGACTGGCTCATAGACTTAGATGTCATCCCCACCATACGAAAGAAGAAGTTGAACTTATATATAAATATATGGTGTTTCAGAATATGCGGCGAGACGTTTCCCGTGCACAAAAGCCTGCAGATGCACATGCCCGTACATTTCCCCAACCACATCTGCGAACAGTGTGGGCGTTGGTTCGCCACTCGCACGCAGCTCTCCTGTCACACGGCCAGCCACACAACGGCCGTGGAGGCGTGCCCCATCTGCCCCGGCCGACTCTTCAAGGCCACCGGCTCTCTCAAGGCGCACATGCGGCGACACCAGGGACAGACTGACGTCTACAAGTTAGTATACATCGCCTATTAACTGAATACCATGTCTCGGTTGCACGGCCGCCTCTTCAAGGCTTCCTGCTCTTGCGGCTATACCAGGGACGTGTTGACGGCTACAAGTTTGTATACAAACTAACCTAACCTTATCCGACTAAACCTAACCTGTCGTAACTAAGTTATTAGTAGATATGAAAATGAGACAGTTTCGAAAATCACAGCCAAAAATTCTCCAGTTATGATACTTCACGTTCTTATGCTCTTCAGCTGATATTTTACAATTTGTTCAAAAGCTGAAAAGGGCTGAAAATCGGCGTCTGGCGGTGACCGTTCAAACGTCGACAAATTGAAAAATGGCGCTGATCGTCAATTTTTTGTTATGCTTGTCAGCTAGTCACATATTGTTCAAAAATATCGTTCAACGTTTATCGTTTAACATTAAAATGTAACAATCACTCCATTATAAATATTAGTACTATAAACTGATGTTGAATTTGATTTGGCTCTGATTTTCGTTTGTCCGTTTCAGGTGCTCTGTCTGCCCGGAGCGATTCTCTTCCTACAATGCGCGACGGCGCCATCTAGTGGCGACCCACGGCGAGGAGAACAAGAAATATGCGTGCAAACACTGCCCCAAACGGTTCTGCCTCCAGTCGCACCTTTCAGTTCATGTGCGCAGCATCCATCTTCAGGAGCGCACGCACATCTGCGCCCAGTGCGACTCATCGTTCTTTTCGCGGAGGGGGCTGCGATTTCACATGCTTAAACACACGGGGGAGCGAGATTTTGAATGTCCCGTATGTAAGAAGCGCTACGGCAGGAAGTACACGCTTAAAGAACACCTGAAGATCCATACCGGGGAGCGTGCGCACTCTTGTTACGTGTGCGGTAAAGCGTTCACACAACGCTGCACGCTCAAGGGACACATGGTTGTGCACGAAAAAGAAATCAACGTGCAGACCAAATTTGAAGTTCTCTAGTTTTATACAAGTGAAGAATTATAAACTATTATTAATGTATTAGAAATATTATGTATGTACATGGTGTTCGGAAATTGGTGAAACTACATTACATTTTGACTCGTAAATCGACCGAAGATGGAGTTTTTAGGTCAAATTTGAAAGTAATCAGTCGCTATCGGCCGTTTATTTCGTCTTTTAAAATGTGTCGAAATGTATGCCGAAATTGCTGAAAAAATATCAGTTATATATATATAAATAACAGTTTTCCGCTTGTACTATTAGTTTCCGGACACCGTGTAAATATATTTAATTTTTTTGTAAATGTCGCAAAACCGAGTTTAAGAGCTTCCTTCTAACTGGAACCAGTGGGACTATGGCCTCTCGGTCACCAAACCTTGATAACGATATTATCTACCGCTCGGGAACGCGCTGCAATTATGTATTTTGTTTATTTAAATAGTAACACATGAATTAAATAAAATTATTGCTCGTTTAGGGGGATTCGAGTGCACGACCTCCGGATTTTTTGCCAAGAATTTTAGCCACTCGTCCACCGAGGTCGTTACTATTTTGTGCAATATTATAAAAACAAATGATGTATTTGTCATTATTTTCACACAATAAATAAGACAACTAGTTTCTTCTTGTATGTAATATATTATTTAGCCTAAAATATATACAGCAGTATATCGTATTTATCGTTTCATGTGATATATTATTTCAATGTAAAAGTTGCTGAAGAAAAAAATTGATATAAGTGGGAACTATGCCGATTTGAAAGGAAGTCAATGTCTTGTAGCGATTTATTTTTGGGGTATTATGCCGTGTTGCGCTTCCTCCTTCTTTAGGCAACGTTTCAGACAGCGTGACCATCATCAGAGCAGATGTGACTGATGATGGATACTGTAATGCTGTCCGGAACGCTAGCTGATTTCAATAAATTCGTAACATTCTTAAAAAAATAACATTCACTCGAATATGTCAGAAAACTTATTATTTTATTGATATATGAATTTTGTGAATTTAGTTAACGTTTCAGACAGTATTACAGTGATTTTACCATGTCTTCCTCAGACTTCCTCGACTTCTTCTGCCATTCTGTCATACATTATCCTTATGCCAAATTTTACCACACATAAGTATTTGTTTCATTCGATCGTGCCATGTCTTCCTCGGGCATCCACGACTTTTTCCACCACTGTATACCATATTGTTACCATTAAAAAAACTACATTACATCGACGTTAATTCGTCAATCTATCATTCCAGTGCAGAAATAATGCGTTAAGTCTTCCTCGGGCGTCCCCGACTTCTTCTACCATCCTAAACCCCTCTCTAAACACTCCTGGCACTAAGAAGAACAAATTTTGATATCTTTCCAGTAGATAGTTAAGTGTGCGTCTATAAGGCACACACATAAGGACATTTCCTTTTATTTATACAGATAAAATTGGGATTGACAATCGAGTTGGAATTGACAATCGAGGTGGAATTGACAATCGAGTTGGAATTGGCAATCGAGGTGGAATTGACAATCGAGTTAGAATTGGCAGTGGAATTACAATTGACAGTGGAATTGGAATTGGAATTGGAATTTATTGACAGTGAAACTGTAATTCATAGCGGAACTGGAATTTACAGTGAAATTGTAATTTATTATCTGTTAAAGGAAGAATTTTAACATCAGAAATTGATCTTATTTCTGGCACACAAACACTTCTATTCAATGGTAAAAGTCAATTGTATAAAGATTTAGAAATTTAAAATTATGTTAAATTAAAAACAAATAATGAAATATGGATGAGTTTTTATTGGGATTGATGATTTTAGATAGAGTTGATGCAAACATATATACTTACGCAGATGGATATATTTCTAATATAATTAAAAGTACCAACTAAAAAATTAAAAAAAAAAATTCAATCAATAATCGTATAAACGCATTGTACCTTCTCGCTAAAAACAATAAGCAGGCATAAGCAACAAAATCTGTTTCTCAGTTATGCACCAATACACACAATCATGTTTGTGTTGGTTAGCTCAAAACTATCTGCGCGATGAAGAGGAACTTTGGAGAGCATCTAACAATAATTCAATTCAGAGAAAAGTTTCCCCAAAACATCTCCTCGGCTCCCTGGTAAGTCAGGGCCGGCCCTAGGGGAGTATAACTCCGACCGAAATATTGTGACGTCATATGTTTGCCTACCTATATCCACCAATGAAAAACTCATAATCTATGGAATAAACTTTCAAAGTTTTTCATTGGTCTGTAGTATAATAAGTAGGCTCCGAATGAGAATTTTATCGTCTATATATTGGCATATCTATGGTTTTTAAGGACAAATTTGTTTCATACAAAAAGCCCGAAGTTATCAATCTATGGAAGTTGATCTATGGCTGGTCCTGCACTAAGTTTGGGGGCCAAAAGGTTCTGTAAGTATGAGTTTCGGCGGCCTTGGGCTTGTGCCCCCGTACCCTTGGGGCAAAGACAACTGGCTGTACCTACAGATCAGACTTGTAGAGATTAAAGATAAGTATTTTGTAAGGTTGTAAACAGAATCTATTTAGTGATTTTTCTTTAATAGCTGACGTTTACATGTAGCATTTTTCGGGGTTATCAATTGTTTGGAGTAATGTTTGACGTTGTGAGTGTACCTGAAAAATGATACAAGAGTTCTGTAGCGATCGACGCTCCTAGAAGGTTCCAGAAAGATGACCGATATTAAATGCATGGGCCGCGAACTTACGAGACATTTTGCATTGCACAATTAATTGCGTCACATAAATAATACCAGCTACCTGCTACCTACTGTCTACGAGCACCTACTTGCGACGTCCGAGCGAACTACCTACCTCAATACAATTGTGAGTTTGACTAGGTACATTACGCGCATCCGCCAGAAGGTTCTAGACATAATTTCAGCGCCATCGAAACATCGAGATGAATCTCGCTGAAGCAAGTAACCGGCAGTTTACCAGCGGTCTCGCGAAGCTACTGCCGCCGTCGGCTTGGCTATATAAATAGGCCCGACGCAGCGAGTCAGTCAGCCAACAATTGCAGTCTTGCGAGTAACCTGCGTGCATCCGCCACGCACAGAATCTCCGTACACCCGGCTCTGCACGGTTCATCCATGAACTCCCACGGGATCATCATAGCGCTCTGGCCTCAGAATCCCTGGCCAGCGCTACATCTACGCGCCTAGACCCCGCGGCATCCTCACCAGATCCCCAAAGTTCTTCCTGAGGATTTTGAGAAACAAACCCCTCGTATTTCGCGTATCGCTTGCGAAGTATATTCCTCAGGGCGTCTATTTGTTTCTGCTAGGTTGCAATCTCCCGTTGCAATTTCACCGACAAATACGGTAAATATCAAAGATATTAGAAGAACGAGATGTGCTATGAGCAGTTCATACTGTGTGGAATTGTTTTGCCGAGTGTCGCCGGTTTTGTTCACCAATACTACTGCACACCTTCGCTTACGCTAAGGTATCCGCACTAATACATAGAACAGATTTCTGTGCGTACACGTCCCGATACCGTTCAGAGTACCCTAATTAGGTAGTACTCCGCCTACGGTCCGGCGGCCAACATAGCATATCTCGTTCTTCTAATATCTTTGGTAAATATCATGACATATCCCGTTTCGGCTGTTTTACTTGGACTGGGTTCCATTATTATTTTTATGTTATCTTTATATTTATGCACGTTACACTGTAAATTAATACATTTTGTCTGTGTGATAGGTTTTTTTTCTTGCTAGTAAAAAGTAACCCTTTGATTCCTTAAATTAATAAAAAAAAATCAAAATTAAGCAAAAAAAATAAATGTTTACACCAAATTTTTTAAAATAATTATTAAAGGTGTTATCAAGCATAAAATATGATTTAAGTGCGGTGCTGAAAGGGTTAAGGTGGAAATAATATTATTGTAAAGAGTTAAAAGTTTAATTATCGAAGATAATATTAGCGATTTCTAAACGAAAATTTGAAACAGAAATATCAGATAAAGATACGGTCACATCTAGGACTCGAACTCAGGACCCTTGCCTTGCCGGGGCACCACTCTACCAACTGAGCTAATGAGACCCTATCTCCTTCGTCATATTTAACTTTTTTATACTTTGAATAAGAACTGCCAATATTATCTTAATTTTTCACACTGCACATCTTTATGTATGATTGCAAGATTCAACCCGAACTAAAAGCAATCTAGACAGTGTCTTAGATAAATATATATTATTTTTATTTTAATGTGTGACATCTATTGACTTTTTCTACAAGTCTAGGATGAATATTTTATTTTTTGGAATAACTTTTTGAGTAAAACCTCAAATTGTAATATTTAATTATTGAAGATAATATTAGCAGTAAAATCAGAAAAAGATACAGTCACATCTAGGACTCGAACCCTGGGTTCTTCCTCGGGCGTCCCCGACTCTTTCCACCTCTTTTTTCATATAGTATTATAAAATCCACATTGTTTCTGTCAACCCCTCGCACTAATTTGTTCACTTTGGGGACAGCTCATAAAATTTTTATAGAAATTATTTTGTCTCCCTTACTGGCATGGTGAGAAATATGATCTAAACAGTGTTAGAAAGAGAAAACACCACGTTTTGTATTTGTATCTAGAAGTTAACCACAGAAGAATTAAAAAGTGTAACCGAAATTTCTGAATTCAATTTGAGAAAAAATGATGAAACGTTTATGAATTATTTTTATATGAAACAACAATAAAGTGAGGTGATAGTTATGTTCATAATACATTTGTCTAATAATACAAAAGTGGAAAAGAATGTGACCTCACCCGATACCCAGTTACAAGGTCACTTTGTACATTTACAAGAGGAAAATAATAAAGAAAAATTTAATTTAATGTATAGAATAAAAACACAACACAAGCGTTAATCTTTGTAAGGTTGCATTATATATTTATGTGAATGAAGCAACGAGTATTTGCCAAGACAGAGCTGCGTGTGGTTTATCCACATTGCCTACCCTTGCTCGGAAACGGCGTGCTCGTAGGTTAGTTATAAACAGAGATGTGCAAAATGGGTACCCAAAACCATTTGAAATGCAAAATGGAAATGGGTCAAAACTTTTCCATTTGAAAATGCAAAATGGTTTTTAGAAAAGCATTTCAAATGCAAAATACCTATTATCAAAATGCATTGAAAATGCAAAATGGTTTCTCAGGTCAAACAATTAAAATAATTATATAATTTTTAAACAATTTTGTCATTTAATAATGGACATCAATGTAGAACAAACATATTACATGATGGTAAATCCAAAAACACCACGACTACAGATTATGAAACCACAAAAAATTTGCGCGGGACTAATGTTGCCAACGTAAAAACATAGAAACTGCTATCTAACATTTAAAATTACAGCGTCATGGCCCCATGTTCAGTACCTATTTGAATCAGTATTTTTTGTAATGGTATCACTCAATTGCCAGGGCTCCTACCAGGGAGCAACTTGACAAATGTAAATTATCTCTCATAGCGAGGTTGAGGACCGACTGATATTTGGGGCTTATGAAAAAAAGATGAGTGGAGAAAGTAGGAAGAATGTTGCAAAAAAGCATTTAAAATGGAAAATGCATTGAGAAAAGCATTTAAAATGCAAAATGCAAAATGGTTTTTAGAAAAGCATTTAAAATGCAAAATGGAAAATACCCATTTTGCATTTTGCATTTCCATTTGAAATGGATTTATTTGAAATAAAGCACATCTCTGGTTATAAATAGTAATGAAATTGCATTTATTATTTCCAGATGCTCAAAGTGCGCATTGCGCTTCCCCACCTTCAGTCGTCGTCGCCAGCACATGGTGCAGTTCCACGGCGAGGAGCGATTCCGCTACGCCTGCAAGCTCTGCCCAAACCGCTACACACTCGCCAACAACCTGGCAGCACACGTTCGCAACGCCCATTTGCTCCAACGCCAGTACAAGTGCCAAATATGCCAAAAGTCCTTCTTTGTGCGCAGCACCCTGCTCACCCACATGCTGCGCCACTCGGGGGAAAAGAATCACGTGTGCGCGGTCTGCGGCAAGGCGTTTGGACGTAAACACACGCTCAAAGAGCATGTTAAGATACATACCGGAGAGAAGGCGCATGTGTGCATCAAGTGCGATAAAGCTTTCACGCAGAAAGTCACGCTGCGAGCGCATATGGCCTGCCACGATAAGCCTAAAGTTGATGTTGACGAACAGTACGGATACATATTGCTAATGAAAGACAGTCTTTAAATTGATTAGCCGTTTGAGCAGTCGTGTACGAGTTCCCACCATTTTTTTCACATTAACTTCACACAGGAGGTCCCGAGGAAATTAATTTCCCTCAGGGCCTATATCATCTTTGGGGATGCTGTGTGGAGGGTATTTTTGAGGAAAGGAAGGAATGAACATCAATTTTGCAGTAGAGAGGAAACAGAGTCAACCGTGTACATATGTTGGACGCACGTTTTGGCATGTTTCCCGAGTAAGCACCGGTGACGAAGGGATCAATGACGCTAGTTCCTCAGAGCATCTTCCGACAATTAATTTTTGTATCTGTCCTTGTAGTGCATAGATTTTAGTTTTCTGAGGAATTCATAATTTTTAAATTCATTTGTATGCAATTTTTTTATTTGACATAACCATAGACTATTATGATTACTGTACTGACCGGCGTTTGCATAGCGAGTAGGAAGTATAGCAAATGCCGTCCACACGATTCTATTTTGTGATCGTTTCTTTATTTGATATAACCATAGACTATTATGATTACTGTACTGCTCGGCGTTTGCATAGCAACTTGGAAGTGTAGCAAATGCCGTTCACATGATTCTATTCTGTGATCGATTCTTTATTTGACATAACCATAGACTATTATTATTACTGTACTGACCGGCGTTTGCATAGCAAGTAGGAAGTGTAGCAAATGCCGTTCACATGATTCTATTCTGTGATCAATTCTTTATTTGACATAACCATAGATTATTATGATTACTGTACTGACCGGCGTTTGCATAGCGATCAGGAAGTGTAGCAAATGCCGTCCACAAGATTCTATTCTGTGATCGATTCTAAATTCTATAAAGAATGGAGCGAAATTTGAAGTAGATTTAACATAGGGCTTTTTTATCGGACGTTTTATGGCATAGAAAGGCCGTTCTCGCTGATATATTTCACAGGTTCTATGAAATCATGATAGATTTGATGAGATGGGAGCGCGCCATTATATAAGAACAATACATTTTTTTTATTTGAATAAATCAATGAATTTTTTTAATAAATCAATTTCCTTTCTACTCCCAAATACGTAAAATGTTGACATTGAAGATGCCTGTCAATTATTTAAAATATAATTTTCAATATTAAATTTGACTTTGAAATGGTAGCAGAAGTCGGGGAAGCCCGACAAAGATATGGCATGACCAAGTGAATCAGATACTTGAGTCGGGCCATGTCAAGAGTCAGAATAATAGAAGAGTATGTATGAGACTGTGGAGAATCACTTATCAACCGTATAAACTAATTTTTAGGTGTGTTATCCCTAATGGCAGAGACTTGAACGGCGAAAAGACAACCACAGATTATTCCGATTCTAATAGCCGTTCTGACAAGTCATGTCATACGTTTGTCATTCTCCACATTAAAGCCTTCCGAGTTTAATTTAAAATTGTAATCTTTTAAATCTATAAAAATAAAATTATCCTTCTGATATATAAATCGTATTTATTTGGAGTCAAAATATACATGGATGGTGACGTTGTTGTAAGACAGGTAAGTGTTAAATAATCGACGTTCCTAACCTCCATAAATGGTAACAACCCGACGATTTCACGCGGTAATCTTGAATATTTCTCTCTTTTCGATAAATGACAATCAGACGATCAGAACGACTATTGGACCGGAATCCTGAGGAATCACACGGTGAGTTCATTCTTACGATTATTTTCAAAATTTTTAATTTACACTTTGTCCTTGAATATTAAATGCTCCTCAGTAAATATAAAATTATGAAGTATATACATACTTCCTGTGATTGTTACGACAATTTCAGATATACGAGAATGCAAAACCCCATACTGTGATTTTTAAAGACATCCTGATTTTCATGATTTAATTTTCGCCAACTAATGATAAAAATGTCTCTTATTCTTTTAAGAATTAAGCTTGCGTATAAAATCTTTTCCAGTGAGAATTCCAAAGCATCTCTACACGGGTGCATGCAGAACAGCAACACGTTCCAGCCACAGTGACGTACATCATTGCAGAGAATAGCAGCCAAATCTCTTCATGCTACCAGTACTCCATCCCCACGAGATTCTGCAAGCCACAGCAAGCAGCATAGAACGCCGTGGGAGACAAAAGAACCGATACAATCGTAAAGTTTTTAAAATTTTCACTAATTTAAGTACCTACATGACTTTGCAAAATGTGTTATTACAACAATATGTTACAACTAAATACTGGCAAATTTTAAATGGGAACAATTTCAATCAGCAATTCTATAATTGGATAAACTACCCACATTTATTAAAATAAATTAAGCAAATTTTTACTTTTGAAAAATATATACAAATATCAATCTGTAAATTAAAGGTTCGAATCTCGGATAATATCATCAAAATATTCCACCAATTTATGACTCTATATTAGTTTCAAAAAAAAATTTACATAGATGGTTCTTTTAAAAAGTAAATTCCATTGATTTAAAAAAAAAAAAAAATATCCATCTGCATATTTGCCGAATTTCCACACATTTGCTAATCTCGAACTAAATGCGAAATGACCACACCTGTCAGCCAAGACAGTAACCTCGATAAATTCTTCTCCGAACAAACCTCCGGAACGAGTTCAACGTGTAATCAACAAACTAACAACATGGAATCTACCAACACAAATCAAGACCTCCACCATGTCTCAGTAAGGCTTCCACCTTGCTGGAAGGACAACATTTCATTATGGTTTGTGCAGACAGAGGCGCAATTTGCAAATTCACGAATAAAAGACGATTTTACAAAATACAATATCATCGTCGCAGCTCTAGATTCGCAAATTCTACAAAGCGTGAGTGACATTGTCACGAAGCCGCCAACAGCTGAAAAATATGCAACTCTCAAGACAGCACTTATTGATCGTCTCCAAGATTCAGCGGAGAAGCGTCTGACACGTCTTCTCACAGGGATTCAGCTAGAAGATAGGAAACCCACAGAACTCCTACGTCATATGCTTGAATTGGCCGGACCCGCTTTAGCGGAAAGTGAGATAGTGCGAACATTATGGATGCAGCGCCTACCACAACACGCGCAAGCAATACTCTCAGCACTCTCGGAAAATAATATCTACCAACTGGCGTCAGCAGCAGATAAAATAATTGACATATACCAAACAACTGAATGCAGTGCGGTGGATCACAAGAATAGGCAGAGTTCATCAAGAGCGGAACCAACCGAAACATCCATATTGCTACAACTCCAGAAACAAGTTTCAGCTCTCACACACGAAGTATCCAAGTTAAAACTTACCCAGACGAATCGCTCTACAGATTTCCGAGGAAGAAGAACTCAAAGTCCTCGTAGGAACTTCTCATATCATAATGCACCACAACATAACTACACAAGAAAAAGCAGGTCCAAGTCTCGTGATAGACCAGCTGAGAAGAACAATGATTTTTGCTATTACCACATGCGATTTGGGGAAAAGGCTCACAAGTGCTATCAACCGTGCTCTTTTACTAAAAAAACTTCGGGAAACGACAGCGAAAACCTTGCAGTAGAGACATGTGAGATTCCCAACAACAAAACTTGTCGTCTCTTCGTGTATGACTTGCAAACACGACAGAAATTCCTTGTGGATACTGGTGCAGATGTTTCTGTCATACCGAGAAATCCATCTTATAACAAGAACAGTTTAACTTCTGACAATTATCCCACTACGTTGTATGGAGCGAATGGAAATCCCATTAAAACCTATGGTACAAGGACCGTCGAACTCAATTTTGGCCTACGACGGGCATTAAAATGGCGATTCATTGTTGCCGATGTTTCAAGACCGATACTAGGTGCAGATTTTCTACACAATTACAACTTAACGGTTAACCTCAAAAAAGCAATTATCGCAGACCAGTCTACAGGTTTACTAATCAAGGGAACAACTTACAAAGGACCAACTTCTGGAGTTTCTACCATTTCTACATCGCAAAAATATCGGGACATCCTGAACAAATATCCTAACTTAACAAGACCTAATATGAACATTCCTGATAAACAAAAACATACAGTAACCCATTGTATAGAGACGAAGGGACCTCCTGTTACTGAGCGTGCTCGTAGGCTGGCACCAGCTCTACTAGAAGCAGCCAAAAAGGAATTTAAGTTCTTAATGGAGCAGGGGATTTGCAGGCCATCAAAAAGTAATTGGGCCAGCCCCTTGCACATGGTCAAGAAGCCAAATGGTGAATGGCGTCCGTGCGGGGACTACCGCAGATTAAACGCAAAAACAATCGTAGACAAATATCCTATATCTCAACTGCAGGATTTCGCACACAAATTATCAGACGCTACTATATTCAGCACCATAGATATGACGCGTGCCTACCACCAGATACCAGTGGAACCAGCGGACATACCAAAGACAGCGATCATTACCCCATTTGGGTTATTTGAATTTACACGTATGCAATTCGGACTAACAAATGCAGCACAAAGCTTCCAGCGATTTATGCATGCTGTAACCAAAGACTTAGATTTTTGTTTCGTTTATTTGGACGACATACTAATCGCTTCCAAAAACGAAGAAGAACACAAAAAACATCTAGACTTACTGCTAAATCGTCTTGCCGAATATGATCTGGTAATTAATATAAACAAGTGCCAATTTGGTGTGCATAAAGTTAACTTCTTGGGTCACACAATCACCCAAAAAGGAATGTCGCCAATTAAAGAAAAAGTAACAGCAGTCACAGAGTTTCCAACACCAAAAACAGCAAAAGACTTGCGAAGATTTTTGGGAATGCTAAATTACTATCGCCGATTCCTTCCAAATTCTATCAACACACAGACTAAGCTATTCAACAGCATCAGCGGTTACAAAAAGAACGACAAAAGGATACTCACATGGAATCAAGAACTGACAGAAGCGTTTGAGGAAAGTAAACAGCAATTAGCAAATGCAGCTTTACTCGCGCATCCAATCCCATCAGCAAGAATTTCTATAATGGTCGACGCTAGCGACATAGCCATGGGAGCCTCACTACAACAGTTCAACGACAACTCTTGGGAACCTCTAGGATTTTTCTCGAAAAAATTTACACCTGCTCAAAAGAAGTACAGCACCTTTGATCGAGAACTTACCGCCATTTACGAAACTGTAAAATATTTCCGGAACCACATTGAAGGTAGAAATTTCACTATATATACGGACCATAAACCAATTACCTTCGCCTTTAATAAGAAGCGAGCCTCCAGCTCACCACGTCAAGAAAGGCAGCTGGATTATATAGCACAATTTTCAACAGACATTAGACATGTTTCCGGAGAACATAACGTAGTAGCTGACGCACTATCTCGAATAGAGGAGATTAATAGTCCTACTTCTATTGACTATAGGCAGATGGGAATAGCGCAGTGTCAAGACGACGGACTTATGAAGGCAAAAGATGACACCGCCCTCGCCTTACGTCAAATGGTGATACCTGGCACCGAAACTTCAATATGGTGTGACATATCAACAGGTAACATCAGACCATTTGTACCGGCTTGCATGCAAAAACAAGTAATTGAAAGTGTACATAATATTTGCCACCCTGGCATCCTGGGAACGACAAAAACAATTAAACAAAGATTTGTATGGCATAAGATGGCTACAGACATAAAAAACTTTGTCAAGCAATGTGTAGCCTGTCAAAAAGCTAAGGTCTCCCGACATACTGTTGCACCATTAGCAACATATATATTACCTGAGGATCGATTCCGAAATATACATATCGATCTAGTTGGACCTCTCCCAATATGTAACGAGTACCAGTACATACTTACAATGGTCGACAGATTTACCCGATGGCCTGAGGCGATTCCTCTAAAAAATATGACAGCAGAAACGGTCGCCACGGCATTGACGACCCATTGGATTGCCCGTCATGGAACTCCTGACAGCATAGTAACCGACCAGGGGCGTCAATTTGAAAGTTGCCTCTTCAAAAAACTTATAGAGAAGTTTGGTATCAAGCACCAGAGAACAACTGCGTATCACCCACAAGCCAACGGTATGATTGAGAGATGGCACCGTACGTTAAAATCATCTCTTATGGCATGTGGAGACCAGAATTGGGTTGAAAATCTACCACTCATTTTACTTGGCCTAAGAGCAACAGTACGTGAAGATTTGAAGTGTTCACCAGCAGAACTAACTTACGGTAGAACTCTAAAACTCCCATGCGATTTCTTCACAGCAACTCCACGCGAGGAACCAGATACGTATATAGGACGACTCCAGCGGAAGTTCGAGAACATCAAATCAACTCCTGCCAGCATCCACGGTACAAGAAAAATTTTTGTTCACAAAGACCTACCTACTTCTACACATGTGTTCCTTAGAACCGATGGGGGAAGAAAGCCACTTCAGAACCCCTACGAAGGCCCATACCAAGTTGAAGAGCGTAATGAAAAAACATTCGTCATTACCGTTAAAGGACAACCAAAACGCGTCTCGATAGACCGACTAAAACCTGCCTTTGTACCAGTAGAGGATAATGTACCTATTTCAACATCTGTCCAGGAACCACTCCCAGAAAACATTACAAGAACAAGATCTGGTCGCAGAATTCATTTTCCTGATAGATACCAATCAGTACGCAAATGAATGGAACTATGGCAAAATAAATTCATTTCCTTATTAACATTCATACAAACTCATATCAAATATAAGTTGATTCATACAAAACAAAATTTTATAGTAATCTATATAAAATACATAACCAAACTCATTGGAATTTCAAAGTATATATATTTTTAAATTTACCGAGCAAAAATACTAAAAGTCTACAAAAACTTGATGAAATTTTGAGCTTTAGTATTCAAACTATCATAATTCTTGTAACAAATGAAAATTTTTCATTCTTAAAATCATGTAAATAACATGTAACTGGTTTTAAGTAAACTTTAAAATCGTATATTACACGATACAACATCAATGTCTAAGATATTATCTTACAACCAGCTAAGATAGCGAACACTTTAATATGTTTTACAATAAATGTACCAAGCATAATATATCACGCATTAATATAACAAATGTCTTACCATTATATCTTACCATAATATATAACATGTACTTAAGATAACTTATATATATAAAACGGGCTTAATATTTAACATTTATCATGTAAACCATATACCAGATATTAATGTATACCTATATAATAAACATATCCAAGTTCAAAACCATTCCGCTATACGCGTTGAAGTTTCATATATTAAAAAAAAAAATTTTAAGCATTTTTATGTAAATCTTGTTATGCAGAAATTTTACATGTACTTTTAACAACTTTTAACAAACCTATGTACTTAGTTTTACAGTACATTATGTATTCTAAAGGAATTGAACATGTTGTTGAAATTTTCTCATTTATATGATACAATAATATTTTATACTATTTCTTTTAATGAAATGTAATTGTTTATAACCTTGTAATATTTTAACCGCATCCTCTCAAGTGTGATTCAGGTAACCTGCATCACACCTGATAGAATGTGTTGTTAAAAAAACTATTTTATCTAAATATTACTCCTTAAGTGTTTACAATGGTATTAGCAAATTTATCACAAGTTCAGGTATTCAAACCTAGTATATAAATAGACTACACTTGTAAACAGTTGACGAGCTATTATTATATGTTCATAAAAAGCAAATATTTTTTAATATATACTATGTACTCTCTAAATTGAATTTTCAGGTTCATGCATTTATAACTTGTACTTTATATTATAAGTAGTTTTAATAATGTACTTTATCATATTTCAGTGATAGAAAATTTACTTTATATGAATAATAATTGTACAGCTTCTAGTATAAACACACAAGATGTTTCTAGGCTACCTTTACATGACATTCATGCCATCATTCAGCCAATAGCTTGAAATAATTTTGCCCATTTTTAGCCAAGCTCCAAACCAAATGTTGTTGAAGCCGCACTAGTTATAGATTTACTTTTTAAGCTCATGGAATATTTTTATACAACTAGTGATATAGGTGATATACAATAATGCACATAATCTTAAAATCATAATTTTTATTGCATTAAAAATTGTTCATGATGTACATACAGTAATTTAATAAAGTCACAGGCATATGTTTTCAAATAGTATTGTAGTCCTAGGTATAAAGAACCAATTTTAAATATTAAGATTTCTTTTTATGTCGTTATAACTTTATAACTGGAGGGGAGGCGTGTGGAGAATCACTTATCAACCGTATAAACTAATTTTTAGGTGTGTTATCCCTAATGGCAGAGACTTGAACGGCGAAAAGACAACCACAGATTATTCCGATTCTAATAGCCGTTCTGACAAGTCATGTCATACGTTTGTCATTCTCCACATTAAAGCCTTCCGAGTTTAATTTAAAATTGTAATCTTTTAAATCTATAAAAATAAAATTATCCTTCTGATATATAAATCGTATTTATTTGGAGTCAAAATATACATGGATGGTGACGTTGTTGTAAGACAGGTAAGTGTTAAATAATCGACGTTCCTAACCTCCATAAGACGATGTATGTATGTGAATGAGGCAAGAAGTTTGGGCCAAGACCGAGTTGTTTGGCGGTCCGAACCTCTCTGCCTACCCCTGCGTTAGATATCTTTGAAAATAATACCACAACCAAACTATAAAAAAACTTCACTTTAATAATGAAGACAAATTAGATAATTCAGAATCACTCGAAATCAAAAAAGCCCTAAATAATAACAATAACTCTAGTATAATGAATAACCAAATTAATCTACCCTTTAGTCCCATTCTAGATATATTTCCAGTTAACCGCTCTGTTCTTCCAGGAAATCCCGTAATAAACATTTCCACTTTGTTCACCTCTCCCTCAAACACCTACAATTTTTAGTACAAATCTCTCAATATATTGTATCGTAGATTAGTTTTTGATATTCTCCTGATGTTGGAAGGGTTCTTCCGAAACTGATAGTGTAAATAAAATTAAAGTGGTCAATAACAAATTTACAAGGTGTTTTTTTGTTCAGTTGAGTGGTTTTAGTTTCAGTCTGTATTTGGTGTCAGTATATTATCTATTTCTGATCTCCCTATGTTTTGTATCCAGCTTTTTATTTGAGATTTAAATGTTATAATATTGTTGTCAGTTTTGAATGAGAGTGGGATTTTGTTGTAGAGTTTAGTACCATAGTATAGGAAGCTTTTTTGCCCAAATGTTGTATGTTGTAGTTGCTTGTTGGATATGTTTTTGACCCTGAAATCTAGAGTTTAAATCTAGTTATTATAAAAGTAACTTTTGGAACACTGTATTGAAAATATTGTCTAGAAATATAATTAGAAAAATATTGCACTCATAGGTTAAATTTGATAAAAATTTGAATAAGTCAGTTTTGCAAAAATACTCCTCAATTTTACAAATCGATATATAATTCTTTATTATTCTGCAGGCTTTTCTTCCTCCGTCTGTGGACTGATAACGGGTTCAGTAACTTCTTCCTTTTCAACCACTTTTTGGTTATTGTCTTCCTTCACTTCTTCAGAGTTTCCTTCATTGGCTACTTCAATAGCAGGTTCTTTCACTTCTTCCTCTATCTTATTTGCTTCGTCTTTTTCCTTTGCTCTGTCCATTCCGTCCCCTTCCTTAACTGTTTCTTCTGTAGCTTTATCTCTCACTTCTTCTACTACTTCCTTCACTTCATCTTTGTCCGTTTCTTTGATTACTTCTTTTTCTGTAACACCTTCAACAAAATCTCCCTTTTCTTCTTCTAACATCTGCCCTTCTCCCATAGCACCTTTACCAACTTCTGTAACTTCGCTTTTCAATTCTATAACTGAATCACCTTGTGCTTTCTTATCAAGGTCTTCGTGATCTGATCTCTCCGTAGTTTCTCCTTCTAAATCTTCTGTATCTTCAACGTATTCTTCAAAGTCATCTTCTTCTAAAGCTTCTTCCTGAATACACACACAAACTTTGTCCATTTCATCCTCTGATTCTTCTTTGCACGGACAGGACACTGTTAAATCTTCTTCATCTTCCATTGAGCTGGTTTCATCGTAGATATCTCTGTCTCTTCCCGGTATGACAGTTTCTGAGCCAAACACCGCGTCCATGATAATGCCAGGAGTGGCGGCCATCTTGAGGTTGCGCTGTGTGCGTTCTATCCCTTTGACAACCTCGGGCAGAATGGAGTCCATCACCAGTTCGGCTATGAGGTCCTCATCTTTCAGTGGATCCGTACTGAAAATCAAAGTTTTTTTAAATATTGAGAACTTCATAAAACAACAAATTCTAGAAAACCAGAAGTCTCAATAAAGATGTTTAGAATATATATTTTTATTTTAGTGCTAACTCCACCGAGGAGTGGGCGTAGATTCCATGTCATCTTTGGAAGGAATGATTAAACCTGGATCTCGAAGAAACCCATGTTGTAGGATGGAAGAACACGAAAGTACAAACACATAATTTTATAGCAGAGTTATTAAGGAGTCATAAAATGTAATCCATTTGGCTTGTCTACTGGCTCTGTACATTGCCAATTCACGTAGTGATACCCTGGTAGGCCTTCATTCAGAACCGAAAAATTGTTTGGTAACCAGATCTGAATAGCCAGGTTTTACCCACCTTCCCCTCCCCGTTACCTTCAGTCTCACAGCATACCCAATTTGGGGATTCCAAAGTCCCACTGGCTACATACTGTTGGGAGCAGTTAGGACTCATTTAAAAAAATTATGTGTTCTTACTTTTCTTTCTTTTGCCACTGTTTTGACTTAGATTATTTTAAAATTTGTTAATTATAATAGGTCCCTAGAGGCTACCTTGTGGAACTCCTGTTGAAGTGCCTGTCGATCCTGTCGGCTTCTTGTTCAGCTCGGTTCTCTGCCTGTTCCTGCGCATCCCTGTTGGACACTTCTACAAACAAATCATGCAGGCGCACCGCAGCTGCTTGCTTTGTAGTCATAACTATCTGAAATCAATGATTATTTGCATACTCAATTCGATTTATTCTTAAAATATAAAATTGTTCAATATAGTTGTAAACAATGAATACTTGGAGCAAACGAATGTGTTTGTGTATTTGGGAAGTATACTCAAGAGAGAAAAGGGCCTGGCGCTAGTAAAACCTCAAGGGCGCTGAATTAGCTGTTAGGTGCCTTAGCAAGCTCCAGCTCCAGCTCCTTGGTGCCTTAGCAAGTCGTCGCCCACACAAGGCCAGCCCTGCACACGCAAACGATAGAAGAAGTTAGTATTTAGCAAATATAATTTGGGAAGCGTGGGAAGTGGAACAAACCTCTTCATACATCTCCTGGTGTTCCCTTCTTCTTCTCTCTTCTTGTTGTCTCCTTCCTGCTTCTGCCGCCTCTCTGCTTAGCCTCTCTGAAGCTGCAAATCAACAATAAACTCATTAGCATTCGCGGCATCTTCATTTAATGGTTTATTTGTCCAAAGAAATAATTTAGGTTCCTAAATAACACAAGGCCTTTCCATTCAACACAATCAACTATCTGTTTAAGAAAGAATTTCGTTGTTCAATTTGATCACAACATACTTGTATTAGACCTTTAGACTCCTGGACAAGACAGGATGAAAAAGGAATATGACTCACCGGCAGCGCTGATAAACTCCCTCTGAAGTTTCTCCTCGGCGATGTGGTCAAGTTCCTTGTTGAGCAGGTCAAGCACGCGCCCTATGACCCTGTTGGAGATATCGTGGAACCAGATAGCCGTTTCCTGAGGCTTTGGACATAAAAACAATAACACGGTTCCATTACCACTAATATGGATCGGGGACATTGCAAACAAATTAAAAAATACTGTAATAACTAACTAATATAATTTAGGGAACACCATTACAAAACAAAAACATAAACACCGTACACTGATACGATTTATGGACACTGCAAACCAACAAAATAACACAGCACAGTTATTACTGGTAAAGTTCTGGAACATTGAAAACAAATAAAACAACAAAGCACTGTTACACATTACTGGTATGGTTTGACAATAAAATGTAAGAATTCTGGTTTTTTCTGGAATCCCACAAGGTTCTATCATGGTACCACTTCTGTCTTTACTTATTTTATGGGGCATATTACGAGGCTGGAGTGAGTAAAAAAAGAGAGGTGATGGGAAAAAGGAATATTAGGAAGTACCTGGCTCTTCAGTTCTCTTCACCAAACACGGTTAAAACCATTTCAAGCAATGTTTTGATTCTGAATGTAAATAAACATTCAGTGAGGGATTTTAAAAATAGGTATTTAAAAGCCAATAACAAAATGTGCATTGAAGTGATTAATTGCACTCAAAGAATTTTTATATTCATACCTTTTTATGTTCGGGCTCTGAGATCTTGGGTAGTTGTAGCTCACTGATCAACTCTGCATTCCTGGCCAGGCCCTCGTAGATCTATGGGTGAAAGACAAAATATTTAATATTTACACAATATTTCTATTTGTCAAAAACATGGTGGCAATTGAGGTGGTTTAGTCATACACTAAGAATGCTACAAGATCGGATTTCATTGAAAATACTGAGAGCATTTCCAGAGGGAAGACGTCCAGTGGACTACCGCTGGACGACACTTAGTTGGAGAAAGCAACTTCAGAAGCTCTGCGAGCAGAGGGCCAGCTGTGGATGGAGGCGGCGATGGGTTCCTAACCCGAATAGGACAAGGGGAAGAATATGAGATGAGATGTTAAAAATGTAATACTTAACCCCTTAGGCAATTTCGGGAGATATTTTTCACAGACAACAACCGTAGAGTCTTTGGTCGTGATGGTTAGTTAGTTAGTTAAAATAAAAAGAACAACTACATTATTATTATATTTGAGAAACTTGTAATATTCAAGTATTGTTTGTTGGTCACCTTGGTCTGCGCGGCCCTCCCCTTTAGCAGTGCGAGCAGCGCCTCTGCCGCCGCCTCCCTGTCCCGCTCTCTCTGCTTGACGGGAATGGGCAGACACTCCCCGGATCCGCTTCCAACCTCCAGACTGGGGCGCGTGATCCAGTCACCTTCATCATCGTCGTCGTTCTCAGCGGCGCGGGCTGCTGCGGCGTCTGAAACAACAGCATTTTCATTATATTTAGGGGGCCTGCGTGGACCCAAGATAAATATTTTATCATTGCAGATAATATGACCTCAGCCTTACAGGGGCTTTGCTCCTACCACTAAGCTAATCCAACCTCCTTCGGTCATATTTAATTGTATCACACTTCAACAAAAAACTATCAGCATTACCTCTATTTAATTAACTCATATTTTTGGCATCCTTCTATTCTACAATCTTCGGCAAGATTCTACACAAATTTAACAGATTGTTAAGATAATGTTGGCAGTTCTTAGTAAAAGTATGATACAATTAAATATGGCCGAAGGAGATAATGGTTGAGCATGGGCGAACATTATTTTTCAAACGCAAGGTCTACTGTTCACAGGACTACGAACTATGAACTCGAAAATCTAATTGAGCTTGAGACCAAAGGTTCTGTACAGAGCCAGCTCTGAGCCAAACGGCACCTGACGCTAGCAAAAACCTCAAGGACGTAGGTTATTATCAGCACTTGGCTTTTTGGCTACTTGGCGCCGTTGTCACTCGGAGCGGACTGCTCCAATCGCGCCTGCACAGAACCGGCCCTGGTTCAGTAGTTCCTGAAGACTGTGCTCGGGTGAGCGGAAGCAGTGCCCACACTGTATAGAATAGGATTGGAGCAGAACGGGAAGGACTGAGCACTGGAGGCGCACGGCGTGGGACTGCAGCCAGTTAAGAACATTTGTGGATCACGACAAATTTCACTCTGGGATGCATCATACTCGTACATAAGTACATTAGTGATGATAATATATGTTTTTAAAGTCAGAGCAAACCTTAGTAGATTGAATGCTGTTGAAATGAGATCCCTGAGGCGTATGTGTCTTCAAACCATGTACGATCGTGTGAGGAATTTGGAGATCCGCAAAGAGTGCAAGATGGATGGATGTAAGCGTAATGAGTAAGATTAAGACAGGGACGCTTAGATGGTTTGGGCATGTAGAGCGAATGAGCAAAGTAAGGAGTGTAAGGAGTATATATGATGCAAATACGAATGGTAGCAGAAGTCGGGGACGACCGAGGAAGACATGGCACGATCAAGTGAATCAGATACTCGAGTCAGGCCATATCAAGAGTCAGAATAATAGAAGAGTATGTATAAGACGATGTATGAATGTGAATGAGGCAAGGAGCGTGTGCCAAGACTGAGTGGTTTGGCGGTCCGTCCTCTCTGCCTACGCATGCGAAGAAACGGCGTGATGGTTAGTTAGTTAGTTTAGCAAACCTTTCAAGTCCTGCGTCAGCTGTTCGAGGCATTGGTCGTTCCTTCTGGACATCTTATCGCAGATGCCTTCCTTTAGACCTCCCGGAGGGTTGAGGTCCACCATTTGGGGATTCAGCTCTGAAAAAAAAACACATTTTGTAGTATTATCGCCCTGTGGAATGATATAAAGGGACTTAACCTTTTTGTTGCCAACCTATGCAACCTATCCAAAACTACTTTCCTCCTTACATAATTTTAATAAGAATATATAGAATAGACAGAATAATTTAAAATACAGACCTTATAGTTTCAGTGTTTTAAGTATTCCTACAAAAAGCATAATCTACCATGAAAAAATACATGCTTAGGTATCATTTCTTGCCCCAGATAGTATTATTTATGCGCCGAAACCATACCACAGTTTGTTTCTGTCAAAACGCGCACAGCCTCGTGGGTAATTCGCTATATCTCAGTCGCTCGCAAATCACCAAAGCTGCGTGAGGGAGTAAGGTAAGGTCGCCGCCCAAATTTTGAAGAGTAAAATGGCTGAATAATGACGAAAAAAGGCTCAAATATGCATTAAGCTTATGTAAATGTATTTATAATACGAAGTCTTTTTTTTTTATTTTTTATTTTTTTTATATAAACTCCACACAGGAGGCTCTGAAGAAAATAATTTCCCTCAGGGCCTATGTCATCTTTGGGGATGCTGTGTGGAGGGTCTTATTGTGGAGAGGAAGGAGTGAACATGGGTCTTGAAGAGTCCCATGTTGTAGGAGGGATGAAACACAGGGGCCGGCAGTTCGTTCCACAGCCGAGCTGTTGAACTTAAGAACGAATCGTAGAAGCGACCCGTTCTCATGTGACAAATGTTAACCGTGTACAAATGTTGGGCGCGCGTTTGGCGTGTATCCCGACTACGCACCGGTGCCGAAGGGATCAATGACGCTAGTTCCTCAGAGCATCTTCCATTGTAATACCGATAGAACAAGGACAGCATACCTACCTGACGCCTGTGCTCTAAAGATTGCAGTCCGTTTGTTAAGATTGGGGAATCTATCAAACGGACCGCCCGTTTTTGCACAGAGTCAAGGGTTTTTTTCAGGTATTTAGGGGCTCCGGACCAGAGATGGCTGCCAAATTCGACAGTAGGGCGCACTTGCGATTTGTACAGGGTCAGCAGTTGTGTATTATTAAAGTATCTGCGGGCCCTGTTTATTGATGAATTGCTTACCAACGTCACACGGCAGATAATCCATGTTCAGTGCGATCTTGAGAGGGCGGCGGACCAGTGTGGACGGGCAGCGCTGTTCCTTGTGAGCACTACCTCGCCCGTATCGCCGGGAGTGCTGTAACTCCAACTTCCTCAGCTCTGGAGGGAACAAAACAATGCTTTAGCAAGTCAAGTCAACCCATCCCTCAGTATATATACTCTCTATATATTTTAATGTACTTTTATACATAAAATTAAAATGGGGATGATGTCTAAGGAACTGAAGAGAAAAATTATTTCTCTATTGCAAACATCATCTAACCTTAACTGTTTTAAGACTAATATAGGGTTTTCCAATAAGAGGTGTTATTTTGAATAGCCCGCTATTTCGGTAGATGTTATTTTTGAAGCTGTCATTTTTTGACATTTCACAAGTAGAAACTACGCCATTAATAAAAATGGAACGATACACGCTTCAACAACGCATTGAAATTATTAAAATTCACATGGTGAAAATTTGGCAGAGACGGTTTGTAAAACTTGAGCATTTTTGAATCGTCGTGAAGCACCTTGTCGGACCGCAATGCAGAAATTGGTGGAAAAATTCGAGATGTTGGGACAACTTAGTGATGTGAAGAATAAAACCCGCGCACGTCGCTCAAGAACAGCCGAGAATATTGCTGCTGTAGCCGAAAGTGTTGAAGAAAACCCAGGTTTGTCCATTCCTCGTCATTCTTTGGAATTAGGCATTCCACAAATGTCATTACACCGTATTTTGCATAAAGATTTGTGTCTTAAGGTTTATAAAGTTCAGTTAACACAAGAACTCAAAGCGGCCGATCATCAACAACACCTCTAAAATAAAATAACAACTCTTATTGGAAAACCCTGTATATAGTATATATGTTTATTTTTCGGAATAACTTTATTGAGTAAAACCTCAAATTGTAATATTTAAATATTGAAGACAATATTAGTGATTTCTAAACGAAAATCTGAAACAGAAAAATCAGAAAAGGAAACGGTCACATCTGGGACTCGAACCCAGGACCCCTGTCTTTCCGGGACAGTGCTCTACCAACTGCGCTAATGGGACCCTATCCCCCTCGGTCACTTTTAACTGTATCATACTTCGAATAAGAACTACTAACATTGTCTTCATTTTTTCACCGCACATTTTTATTGGCAACTATCTTTATGTATGATCGCAAGATTCAACCCGAACTAAATGCAATCCAGACAGCGTCTTTTTAGATAAACCTATCTTATTTTTTATTTAATGTGCGACATCTGTTGACTTTTCTGCAAGTCTAGAATGAATATTTATTTTTCGGAATAACTTTATTGAGTAAAACCTCAAATTGTAATATTTAAATATTGAAGACAATATTAGTGATTTCTAAACGAAAATCTGAAACAGAAAAATCAGAAAAGGAAACGGTCACATCTGGGACTCGAACCCAGGACCCCTGTCTTTCCGGGACAGTGCTCTACCAACTGCGCTAATGGGACCCTATCCCCCTCGGTCACTTTTAACTGTATCATACTTCGAATAAGAACTACTAACATTGTCTTCATTTTTTCACCGCACATTTTTATTGGCAACTATCTTTATGTATGATCGAGGACAATTTGAGGTTTTACTCAATAAAGTTATTCCGAAAAATAAATATTCATTCTAGACTTGCAGAAAAGTCAACAGATGTCGCACATTAAATAAAAAATAAGATAGGTTTATCTAAAAAGACGCTGTCTGGATTGCATTTAGTTCGGGTTGAATCTTGCGATCATACATAAAGATAGTTGCCAATAAAAATGTGCGGTGAAAAAATGAAGACAATGTTAGTAGTTCTTATTCGAAGTATGATACAGTTAAAAGTGACCGAGGGGGATAGGGTCCCATTAGCGCAGTTGGTAGAGCACTGTCCCGGAAAGACAGGGGTCCTGGGTTCGAGTCCCAGATGTGACCGTTTCCTTTTCTGATTTTTCTGTTTCAGATTTTCGTTTAGAAATCACTAATATTGTCTTCAATATTTAAATTTTAGTATATATGTGTTTTATTTTAGTTCCTCGAACTATCTCGATAGATCTATCTTCATATTGCCGTTCTTTGATTTTTTCTGAACTGTATCTGTATTCTGATCTATAATCTGTCTTTTACAAGATACAGAGTTTATATTTGGAAAGCATTTGTTACGGCTGATTGAGGTAGTAATGTAAAGGGATAAAGAAATGATTTGAAACCAACCCCTCTCCTTGGCTCTCTTGATGTCCTGCACCTTCCTGTGCAGGTTTCGCGCCCCCTGCTGCCAGCGACGTCCCCCGAGCCCCCTGTCTGCCACGGCCACCACCCTCGGGCCCAACCTCTGCTCCTGCAGCAGAAGGATGGACTCCAACTCCTGGAACACAATACAATTGTTCCTTTACTAAAAAGAACTACGGCCAAAAAAAGAAAATTGAACATAGCATACCTAACCAGGGCCGGCCCTGTTCTGGTTTGCAGGCAATTGGATCAATCAGCTCCGGGCGCCAACTCGCCAAGGCGCTGATAATACCTAACGCCTAATACAGCGCTTTGAGGCTTTTACTAGCGTCGTTGGGCTTAGGGCCTGTACCTAACCTAACATAATCTTCATCCAAAAGTTACTCGACTAAACAGATTAGTGACAAAATAGAAGACTGAAGAAAAATTATAAACAAACAACATACTTAAGCTAACCTAGGTTAGGTTTTGTTTCTAAATAACCACTTTTAATTTACCATCCTATCACCCATCTCTATTGCACACATCACCTAACCTAACCTAACCTTACCTAACTTGAGCTACATACAATGGTTCTTTAATAAAACTTTAGGTTAGGTTTCGTAAGATTAGATTAGGTAAGATAGGGTTAGTTTAGGTAAGGCTAGATTTGAAATAGTTGCCAATTTCAATATCTCATCTCTTTTACACATCACCTAACCTAACCAACATACAATGGTTCCATGACAGAACAAAACACGATAAAAAACTAGGTTGGGTTAGGTAATAAAGGGTTAGTTTAAGTAAGGTTAGATTTTTAATATCCCATTCTGTCATCCATCTCTCTTGCTCACATCACATCGGTACACTATCCCCCATCGGGACAGGGGCTCTCACCTTCTCCCTGAAATTGCGGTCGTACTCCTCTAGCGCTCCCAGCGCGCGTGCGTCCATAACTCGCTGCAGCCACGCACGGCGCACGCGCTGCCTCTGCACAGCGCGCACTGCTCCCCAGTGCACTGCCACCTCCGGGGGCCCTAAACAACATACATAATAACATCGTTTACTGTCCGGTTTTAACATGATCGTATTGTATTGCGTCTGTCTGTAAATTTGATTGAACGTTCCATTTCCGGTTCAAAATGGTGAACATTTTAGTGGTTCAGTAAATATTCTTTTTTAAAATGTGAAATCGGTTTATTCAATACAGACCTGTCACACCTGATAGTTTATGATAGTTGTGTAATTAGTGTATCATCTGCCAAAGTAACAGATCCCATACAAAGAAATGATATTCCGCGGCAGTTCCTCAATTGATCTGACCCCCTCTCCTGAAGCAGATTATAGCGTAGTGTGACACCTCAACATATTATCTGCATAGGCCACTCCGAAATCAGCGTTAATGCGTATAGCGTAATGTGTCTAAGGCTTGATGATCATTGAGATAGTGACGAATCTTTGAACAAATTATATAATGCCTTATTTGAAAAAAGAATGTCTTCGCTATGAAGGGCCAGCAATATGCAAGCGCAATTGGAGCATTCTACTTCTAACGCCGACTTGCCAAGGAGTCAAAGCGCTGATAATATCAAACACAGCTAATGGCGCCAGGCGCTGTTTGGCTCATGGACGGCCCTGATTTTAAAAATGATAGTGATTCAAATTCTAAAAACAAATTTGAAAACTACACATTAATATCAATGTAAACTAGTCCCAGCGAGAGCTCGTACGGACGTCATCGACGTTCGTCCTCTTTCTTTTCTTGCATCTTGTTTTTAAAACGAAAAGGACGGAAGATACTTGAATGATGACATCACACACAATCTTATTTACCTTACTAATAACACATGTTGTCAGTTGAAACCATTTAAACGACCGCAGCGCCCTCTATTTTTTTTCGATACTTCTTGTCTGACTATGAGTTAATGATGAAGACTCACCAAACTTGATGTCCTGCAGCAGCACGATTTCTGGTATCTCCTGGCACTTCCTGTGAATGCGGCCGTCCGGTTGGTACGGGTCTGTTTGTGCGGACGATTCCCTTCGAAATAGCAAATACATTAATATTATTTTTAGCATTATTATTAGCATTCTGCTGACGCACTCATCTGATTTCAGATCTGATGAGTGCGAATCCTTTCTTCTCTCCAAATAAGAATCTAATTGAGTTATAAATAGGTTTATATTAGTAGAATGGATGACATGTTGTGGAAGTTAGTTCCATGCTTCCACTACTCTATGTTAGTAGAATGGATGACGTGTTGTGGAAGTTAGTTCCATGCTTCCACTGCTCTATGTTAGTAGCATGGATGACATGTTGTGGAAGTTAGTTCCATGCTTCCACTGCTCTATGTTAGTAGAATGGATGACATGTTGTGGAAGTTAGTTCCATGCTTCCACTGCTCTATGTTAGTAGAATGGATGACATGTTGTGGAAGTTAGTTCCATGCTTCCACTGCTCTATGTTAGTAGAATGGATGACATGTTGTGGAAGTTAGTTCCATGCTTCCACTGCTCTATGTTAGTAGAATGGATGGCATGTTGTGGAAGTTAGTTCCATGCTTCCACTGCTCTATGTTAGTAGAATGGATGGCATGTTGTGGAAGTTAGTTCCATGCTTCCACTGCTCTATGTTAGTAGAATGGATGATATGTTGTGGATATTAGTTCCATGCTTCCACTGCTCTATGTTAGTAGAATGGATGACATGTTGCGGAAGTTAGTTCCATGCTTCCACTGCTCTATGTTAGTAGAATGGATGACATGTTGTGGAAGTTAGTTCCATGCTTCCATTGCTCTATGTTAGTAGAATGGATGACATGTTGTGGAAGTTAGTTCCATGCTTCCACTGCTCTATGTTAGTAGAATGGATGACATGTTGTGGAAGTTAGTTCCATGCTTCCACTACTCTATGTTAGTAGAATGGATGACATGTTGTGGAAGTTAGTTCCATGCTTCCACTACTCTATGTTAGTAGAATGGATGACATGTTGTGGAAGTTAGTTCCATGCTTCCACTACGTGGTTTCATGCTGCATTGCTTGCTTACATGATGTTTGAATCTTGTGATTCTATTTGATAATTCCATTTGATTCTATTTGAAAATTCCATTGAAACCATCTGGAACCAGTGAGACTATGGCATCCCCAATTGGGGTATGCTGTGAAGCTGAAGGAAGTGGGGAGAGGAAGGATATGGTGAAAATGATGGTGGGGTAGCACCTGCCTATTCGGATCTGGTCACCAAACACGGCTTACGCCATTACAAGCAACGTTTCGATTCTTAATGGTGGTCTTTCACCAATACGATACTGAAACTGTCCATCACTGCAAGGAGTGACATAGGCCATGAGAGAGGCTCCTAGCATGAGCCCATTGATAAAGGTTTCATCGATAATGTCGGCAATTTGTCATCGCTTCCGAGCACCACTGCAGATCGCCAATGAAAAAACAGCAGTTCACGTTGACTAAATTTATTTTATTTAGTCGATAGGTTTGCTGGGACAGCTGCACATCCTCAGAGGTCAAATATTTAATGACAAAATGAGGTCTTATGATGGGATTGAGATTGGTTTGTAGTCCAGTGGACAAATGCGTAGAGTTACCTCCTAGATGGCATAAGTTCAATCGCTAATATTAAGTCTTCCAAAATAGCTCCACACAGGATGCCATAAGGAAAAAAAATGCCTCAAGGCTTATGTCATCTTTGGGGAGCTGTGTGGAGGGTCTTTTTAGGGAAAGGAAGGAAAGACAGTTTTGGGAAGGAAAAAGGTATGAGGGGTGGGTAGGAATCTGGGAGTCAATGTGTCCAGGAGTGGCGGACTTATTCCCTCCCACTGCGGTACAAGGTGATGGGTCGAGAGAGAGTCCGCCTGGAGAGGTCAAAAGGTCTCCCTCAACCAGTCTCTCCTGATCCGATCTGCCACACAAACGTGTCACAATCTTCACCCCATGAACCCGGGCACCCCTTCCAAGTCACTAAACGTAGCGAATCACTTGGTTCCAATAAATGGTTACAAACTGAATTTGGGTTACAAACAACCTGACAATATTTGATTTCCTTCTAATCCAATCAGTTTAGAATGAAAATGTTGCTTGTACAACGATAGAGGACTTCTATTTCTTCAGCGGTGAAATCGTGTACGCACCTGAATAGAGTCTGCACTCCGACGCTCTGTGTTTTCTCCATCATTTCCTCTTCAGGTGGCTCAAAGGCAGTTGCCTCATGACTAGGCATTGCCTCCACTCTGACTGACATTGTGGACTGCACCTTGGGGCTAAAACAAATAAATATATTATATAATATCAATAAGTATTCAAACAATATGATAAATAATATAAAACTAGCTGACGAGTACACGGCGTTGCTGGGGATTATCCTTAGGAGATAGTCATATACCATTTCAGACTTTTCTGTAGGCCTTTTCGTGATATACAATTCCGTAGTACATTATTTTGATGTATCTCATAAGATTTAGCCAGCGTTAGCAATATAAGCGCCCGAAAATATTTTTTTAACGACTTGATTACAAAACATAGACTTTTCTCTACTTTTTATAAATATAATATACTTGTATTATATATATGAACCTTCCTTGGAGCTGCCTTGTAGAGGCGATAGGTCCCCGACCCATGTAGAACAAGGGGAAGAAGATAAGAAGTCTTTTTTAAGGAGCACGTTCAACGTGCACATGGGCGACCGTTTCTGTTGGCGTTTATTATGTGTATAAGTTACTGTGGGAGTTACTTACGCAGCATAGTAGAGTGTTCTCTCAGGGCCCTCGATAGTGTGGGCGACCTCTTGAAGGGTCCTGCGCGCCGCACCCGTGCCTCGGTAACTGCGCTCCAAGTGGGGCGGCAATCGTGCGTTGGGGTGACACACTGCGCACGGGGAAACACTGCACTGTTATTGTGTACTGACACTTCAGGGTGAATGGAGGGGAAGTGAAGGTTAAGTCAAGGGAAAGTGAAGAGAATGTAAGGATATTTGAATTATGAGTGATGGGGAAGTGAAGAGTTAGTGAAGGGTAAGCGAAGGGGTAGTGATGGGTAAGCAAAGGGTTAGTCAAGAGTAAGTGAAAGGTACGCAAAGAATAAGTGAAGGTAAAGCGAAAAGTAGATGAAGGAAATGTTACTAAGTGAATGTGTAGTGAAGGGTAACTGAAGGGTTGATTCATCACAGGTTAAGATTAAGTGAATGATAAGTGAAGGGTAAGTGGATGGTATGTAAAGGGCAAGTAAATGGTGCATGAAAGAGAAGTGAAGGCGTAGTGAAGGATATGCTACGGTTATGTCAAGAGTAAGTGAATGGTGAGTGAAGGGTAGGCGAACAATAAGTGAAGGGGAAGCAAAGAGTAAGTGAATGGTAAGTGAAGGTTAATTAAAGGGTGCATGAAGGAGAAGTGAAGGGGTAGTGAAGGATAAGCTAAGGTTATGTCAAGAGTAGGTGAATGGTAAGTGAAAGATAGGCAAGAATAATTGATGGGAAAGTGAAGGTAGGTGATTTATTATGCTGATTATTCAAGATTAATATAGGAAAATAATTTTTCCATGATATCACTAAACATATTTTGGCACGTAAATAATGTAGACTTATTCCTGTATATTATTTTATAGATTATCTTGTGTCAATGTTGAGAAAACAATTATTTTCAACTTTAATCATATTGCATCCACGTGTGTTCACTCTATAAATATTTGTTTTATCATATTGCATCCACAGTGTGTTCACTCTAGAAAACTTTGTTTTTGCATACTAAAAACACAAGACACAGAAAAATAAACATACTTACATATTTGAACACTGTTGTATTTTTTGACTTCGCTAAACATTGTCTTGAAAACAGGGTGTATCGTCTGAAATCAAAGATATCTTCTTTAACCAGGGGTTTAATGAATTCATAAATACAAAACACAAGAAATAACAACGATATCGACTTTATTTTATACTATTTAGAGAAAAACACTATTTAATATATTTATAGCAGAAAAAGGATGAAAATAGACTGAATGCTGAAGAAATGAGATCCTTGAGGCGTGTGTGTGGTAAAACAAAGATCCGCAAAGAGTGCAAGGCTGATGTAAGCGTAATGAGTAAGATTAAGACAAGGACGCTTAGTTAGTTTGGGCATGTAGAGCGAATGAGCAAAGATAGGAGTGTTAGGAGAATATACAATGCGAATGTGAATGGTAGCAGAAGTCGGGGACGCCCAAGGAAGACATGGCACGATCAAGTGAATCAGATACTTGAGTCGGGCCATGTCAAGAGTAAGAATAATAGAAGAGTATGTATGAGACGATGAATGAGGCAAGAAGTGTGTGCCAAGGCCGAGTCGTTTGGCGGTCCGTCCTTTCTGCCTACCCCTGCGGCCAAACGGCATGATAGTTACTTAGTTAGTTAATATATTTATAATTTTCTTTATATTATCCATACGGCCAAATTTTAATCATATGTAAATGAAATCCTCAGCACAGGAGATCCCAGTGAAGATATCATTGTATCTATTTGTTACAAAATGAAGATAATAAAACATTTACTATAATTATTTAAAAAAAAAACTCACATATTGAGCAGTGGCCATTGCAGATTGTTGTGCTTGCCTTTGAAAGTCCTTTTCACCAGAAACCATGAAGAGGGGATCTGAAAAAAAAAAAAAATACAAAACTAATTTTAATATTTTCCACAGGTTGGGAACCTCTGAATAAATATACCGGTATAAGTGTTTTGTGAATGTGTCTGATGTGCCGGAAGAAAGATAAAATGTATATTACTTCGAACATCGAAATTTTTTCATTAGCGTGGAATCATTTTCGTTATCCTGTCTGAGGCATCTAAGAGTCGAAAGGTTTTGTGTAAATCGGCGACAAATCTGTATTGATCACACTTCTAGTGTTTTTTTGTTCAGTGTCAGAGAGTTTTGACAGAGTGATGTGTACAATGCTCTGCCTGCCATAAAAGTTTACATTTAAGTTAATAAATAAATAAAAAATGAATAGATTGATAAACACATTAGGACTTTATAGTGGCTTCAGTGAAATTCTCCATCTCCGGTGTAGAGGCGCTCCCTGCCACTGGGCAACGGCCTGGACAAGAGTGTTGTCCGATCTCTGGTAGCGCTGACTCGTCCCGGCTATTCTGTGGCGCATCAAAGCAGCGAACCCATGCACCCTTCCTTCGGTGAACATCTGTGAGGCGCTGCATCGCCAGGGGAGGCCAAATAGAGCTCTGTATGCGTAGTTGTACTGTACTCGGAGTGTGTTCATGACGCCTTGTGTGTATGTCATCCATAGCTTGCTAGATTAGAAGCTCATACAGTGTGTTTGGAAAAGTTGCTTCTTCACCGGAGGACTGCACTTGTTGAATCTTCTGGCAAGCATGTTAGCTCGCACACTCAGTACTCTTCTTTGGCGCTCTATGTCATTTTTATCATTTAGGTCATCGGTGATGACATGCCCCAAATATTTGATTTCACTGCAGATTTTCAGGTTGGCTCCGCCGAGACGTATGGGTGGAATGACAGTGGGATCATGTGATATATACTTTTTTTATGCGAGTAACTCCCAACATTCCTCGCTGCCGGAGCCTGTGGGAATAAGGAATCCCTAATTTTGGGTATTTTGTGAGGCTGAAGCAAATGTGGAGGGGAAGGAGATGTGAAGATAAAGACCGGGAAGCATGTGATCATTCAGATATTGTCACTAAACACGGTTAAAGCCATTTGAAATGATAATTTGATTATGAATGGTGATTTAAGATCTGATGATCAAAAAAAATGTCCTTCCCAGGGCCTGGAGTCAACTGCGCTAACAACCTCGCCAAATACCGATCGGGTAGTCCCACATTTATTTCGTATATTAGTACTGCTGTAATGTCAAATGATTTCAGAGAAATGCGTACATTCCCGCGTGTGTACTTGATTGTCAAAATTGATAGAACGCATTTTCATCCACAACGAGTCTATCTGCCGAGTTTCAGCTCGATCGAATGTCGGAAAGTGGGTTAATTTCCTCTTCCAAGATTTGCATTAATTGAATTTATTTATTTATTTTTATTTTGTAAGAAACAAACAGCTTTTATAAAATATACAATGATAGATATAAATATACAAGTTAACTGAAGTCAAGCCACAGAAGTTTCTTATGTTAAAGTTCATTGGAAATGAAGTTTTAATATCTTAAATTTAATTTGGTGTTAAAGGAAGGGGAGAGGAAGAGGAAAATAGGAAGAGGATAGGAGATGCTCCCGATACATTCCATACTCGATCGTACGCATTACTTCATATCGATATTTCTTTAGGTTATTACCAAAAATATCAATGCTGTAAAATTTAGTATTATATTGTGCACATATACGAGGAATTGGGGAATTTTTTCGAATGTTTGTTCTACACGAGGGTAGATAAAATAAATCAGATTGTCGGGTTGATCTAGACGGAATATGAAGATTTATTAAATTGGTAAGATCTGGTGAGTCCAGATCATTATTTGGGATTTTAAATAATAAGATTTGATCAAAAATTAGATGTATTTAAAAATATAACTGACCATAAATGTAATCGTGTTCTCTCACTTTTTTAAACTTCCCTCTTCTCCCTTCAAAAATGTGTAACATTCTGGTCGCCATAATATATTAATTTTGTTAGCAGATTTATCTAATAATTGATAAGTCAGTTATCTTTTTGACAGCTAATATCGATAGTAAAACATGAAATTTCAGCTATTGATTTCACAAATTGTTCCCATGGTTACCTACATTATTTTATTTCATAATATTTCAAACATGAATGATTTCATAAGTGGCCACCCTGTCATTTACACTGACAGAAACTTTGAAGGCGGCTAAAATAAGAACTAAAAAAATTATTTTCATTTGTACAGGGTTTTCCAATAAGAGGTGTTATTTTGATATTCAATCGTAAAAGATCAATGGTTTCGTTGCTTAAGTGGCACGTAGCGCCGTCTTGTTGAAAGTAAACGTTGTCCAGATCAATACCATTCAATTCCGGCCATAAAAAATCATTAATCATCTCTCGATAGCGATCCATTCACCGTAACTGTTGCTCCAGCCTCATTTTCGTAAAATTCACAACATCTAATTGTCATGGATTTTGGAAATCCACAAAACTGAATGATTTATTCCAGTATTTGGACGAGTTCATCATTATGGTATTATCATTTACTGACTTGCCTGTCTGTCTGTCAATTTATTTGTGGCTCCGTTTCTGTTTCAAGATGGTGGCCTTTTCAACAAAAAAAAATTAAATGTGAAATCTTCGTGTATATTTAAACTTTCTTATTAGATTATTTTTTCAATATAATGGCACCTAGCTGCGCATGCCTGATGAACATTAAATAATATATAATTAATTGTAATAAGAGAGTGAATTTTCTTTGGACATATTTGAATAATTCCTATATCGTATAATTCCTTACTTATTTATAAATTACCGTTTCATTGTTTGTTTCTGTATTTACTCAAAAACTACTGGACCGATTTTGCTAAAAATTTCATTTTCATTTCTTGTAGCTAGGTAACCAAGGGCCCTGGGGCAAATTAAAAAATGGGGCCCCACTGCTATGTTAACTGATCAAATAAAAATATGAAATATACAAACACTTTAAAAATGGTAAGCTACTTAAGCTCTTTGTTGTGCACTGCAAAGTGCAGGGCAGGTCATAAAAATATTAAACAGTAACAACATAAATTACAATTAATACTTGGTGTAGGTTTGGCTAATAAAACAAAATAGAGAAGATTCAAGGGTTTATTATATAAAGATCGGGCCTACCAATTGACTAGATAACAATTATATTTACAATTTTTTCCTAGCTTTAGTTTTCGCAAAAGTATCAATGACTTCGTTTAAATCCAGGCTTGATGCGATTTTGTTTTCAATTGCTATTAGCAATAAATGTCGGAGTCGAGTTTGGCCCATCTTATTTCTTAAATAATTAATTATTATTTTTTTGGGTAAACTAATGTTTAAGACAAGATTTTTTATGCATAGCACAAAGGGTAACAATTATTTTTTATAAGCAATAATTATTAGCCTGAAACACTCATCCACATTGAAAAATCTCCTGATAAAAGATACATGACGCCAACGGGACTTGACGGGTTCAAGTCCCGTTGGCGTCATGTATCTTTTATCAGGAGATTTTTCAATGTGGATGAGTGTTTCAGGCTAATTATTATTGCTCTTAAATATTTTTTTTATTATTTTAATTTACTTAATGACCTTTCAGCTACTGCTAGTGACAGGAATTGTAAAGAAAAATAACATTGCTGTTAATACTTCCGTTAGGTCGCATTCTAGCACTCCATATTTGCTCATTATTTCCTTACATAATTGGTTAACAGTCCATGCTTGAGTTAGTTGAGGTAAAACTAGATGGTAAATATTAATAAATTGAAGTGAAAAACTAGGGCCTTTTATATCTGAATATTTTCTTTGGAATTCGTCACACTTTTGTAATAAAGTTGCTTCATCAACATGTAATAAAAATGTTGGTGTTAGAAAATCGAATATATGACAGACTGCACTCATACCAATAAAACGTGTATCTAATTGAGATATTACTGTGTCTAGTACATTATTGAAAATCTCAATTTTAAATATTTTTCTCGGTTTGGAAATCGGTGATCAGCAGCTAATTCATCAAAATGTTTTTTCTTTGAAAATGCCTTTTTTCTTGAAAATGGGTATCAATTCCATATTTTTTTGCAGTTTCACGGGCTTCGTAATGTAACGAAGTCGAATTAAATTATTTTAATAAATAAAGGTTATAACCATCAATGTAAATATACCATTGAAAAAGAAGTTTATACTAATACATCGAAACGAAACATAAAACTGAACAAGACACAGAAAATTAAAAAGTCATAAAAAGATCCCGGGATCGATTTCCAGTTGAGACCGTTATTTTTTTTATTTTCTGTCTCTTGTTCTGTTTCATGTTTCGTTTAGGTTTGAATATTATTTTATATTTTGGTAAAAAGCAGTCACTTTGTGGTTAGACATATTATTAAATAAAATAAAATAAAACAATTTGTTTAAAAACCACGAATTATTGTAAATTATATTAAGGCCGACCAGTTTAGCTTGGTAGAAGCATCTTCAGGGTTCAAAATTTAACTAATCCAAAAAAGTTGGTAAATTTTGAACCCTGAAGATGCTTCTACTAAGCGAAACTGGTCGGTCTTAATTTATCATTTTTATTTATAATTCTTTATTTTGGCTTTCACCCATAAGGGGTGATCTTGGCCGTACACAATTAACATTTTTCTTATTAATAAATACAACAAATTACAGAATATAATTGATTACACATCATAAACATAACTTAACGTAACATAAATAAACCAAACATAACATAACGTAAAATAAATAAACCAAACATGACATAAACATAACATAAACGGTACAGAGCTGGTAACAGTAGGTTGTCACAAAATTATAAAAAATAGGAACCTGTGTACAATATAAGTGGGCGCTTTTCGTTATTTAACCAAAGATTTTTCTAAAATTAATAGCGTTTTTTACAGAACTATGAAATTGGCAATCTTATAAACAAACACAGCATATAACACAAACATAAAATTTACAATAAATCGTGGTTTTTTAAACAGTGTTTTATTTTATTTAAAAATATTATTTTCTTCTTCAATGATTTCATCATTTGTTTTGTCTGTGATTATATTTTTCTATGGTTTCATCTTACCTAATAGGGAGTCGCTATAATGCACAGCGACTAATCGACAGGGGGCGTGGCCAACCTATCCGAGCATACCCGAAGTGAAGTATAGGTATAAAAGGGACACTTTCTTTTGAATCACAAACCGTGTTACACAAACCTAGCGTAGCCGCTAAACTAATTGGAAACTGGGATGTTTTTCTTGCCTTGTCGCGAGCAGGCGGTATTAAGGGGACACTTTCTTTTGAATCACAAACCATGTTACACAAACCTAGCGTAGTTCTAAAAAGGTTTGTTTACATTATATTATTACAACGCCATTTCTGACGTTTCGTTTCACTGATTTTGCAACTCGGAACAGCTCGGGTATGCTCGGATATGTTGGCCACGCCCCCTGTCGACTAGTCGCTGTGCATATAGCGACTCCCTACCTAATAACCCATCTGTCATTATTCGTTTGTTTCGAGAGTGGTTTATTTATGCAAACGCGTATCATGCGCGAACTTCATATCGGTGTTTTGTCAAATTGGTGCGAAATTATTTTTTACATAAATATTATTAATCCTTTTCAAAATCGTAAATGGAAAGAGTTGTTGTTTATTGTCATTAAGTCAAATATATATTTTTTAAATGCCTATTAAAACGGTAGTTGTAGGTAAAGAATTGTAAAGAGAAGTAAAGAGCCAGAGATGCGCTCTGTAGACCAATAGGGAAACTACTCCCGCGGCCAGTAAAGCACGATTTATTTATTTAGCGCAAAGGCTATGCGGAATTTACTCAAAACATAAGATTTGAATTTGACCAATCAGAGAGCCGAAACCGTCCAGACGTTGGCTTAATAATACTGTGGTTATCTTGGTGTACTAAAAATAAAAATCTCAATTTATTCAGTTGGAGCGTTTATTTAAGAATGCACAAATATCAATTACGCGTTCATTTTACGGGATAAATACGAGGAGGCACTATAATATTTAGCGTGGAATGCAAGGGGTTATCTGGGTCAAAGTTACGAGCGCGCGAGCGAGTTGACTGAATATTGAATACTCGCTGCGTCGGGCCCATTTATATAGCCTAGCCAGTGGCGGTAGTAAGTACGCGAGACAGCTGGTAAACTGCGGTTCACTCGCTTCAGCGAGATTCTTTTGGATAGTTCGATAGTGCTGGGAGTACGCCTAGGCAGTTGGCTAGAACCTTCTAGCGAATGCGCGTAATGTACTTGTCCAACTCGCAAAGTATTGTCGTAGGTAGCTTGCTTGGACGTCGCGAGTAGGTAGCTCGTAAACAGGTAGCTTGTATTGTTTACCTTGCGCAATTAATTGTGCCTGTAAAAATGTCTCGAAATTTCGTAGCCCACGCATTCTAAACCGGTCGGCTTTCTGGAACACTCTAGCAGTATCGATCGCTACAATACTATCAGATGTTCCTCGCCAAATCGGGTATTTATTCCACAGGAAATATTTTTACGCTGGCAACACTTCGTATTTTCATTATGTTCTTAAAACTTTTTTCGCTCCAGCGTTGATTATGATAATTGTGGTTCTTCATTGTTTCGAGCTTCGCAATTTTGTTTAAAACTTATAATGGATCCCAACCTACTGTGTAAATAATACACTATTTGCCATAATGCACACCCGGCAGTACCACGCCGGCATAAATAAACCACTCACTAGAACAGTGTTTCCCAGCCTTCTTTATGCCATGCCCCACCGTAATCTTTTCAAAAGTCAGATGCTCCACCGGCATCTTTTTTAATCAAACAGCAGGTAAATTTTCAAATCATATTGTAATATGTTTGTAAACATATGAACCCCTAATGAAATTAAATAAAACCTATTCTAATACATATATTATAACTGAAATTAAATTCAGTTACGCTGGCTACAAATAAATTTTATGTCCGGATCTAACTTAGTTAATTTCAGTCTTAGGTCCCCTCTATTAGTTATATCCAATCGATTTCGTTTTTTAATGAGTAAATCGCTTATGGCGCTAAAACCACATTCCACCAAATAAGTTGAGGGAAAGGGTAGTAAAAATTTTCTTGCATGCAAAGTAATATTAGGATATTTTATGTTAGTTTCTTCGCAAATCCTTAGTGTAAGTTTCTTCTTTAAGCCTTAATGTCACATTTGTACTTACACTAAGCAAAAACCGTTCTCATGTTATTACTGTAATTAATCATGTTCACGCATGCCAAATTTAATAGCATACTTTTTCACTCACACGAGGACTAAGGATAAACTATTCTCTTTTTCTTATTATCATTATTCATTTTCACAGAACTCACAGATATTGCAATACGTTCTCACTCATTCTAAGGAAAATTTATTCTTATTTTCTTACTGTGATTATTCATGGTCAAGCATAATAAAACACAACCACACTCATATTAAGGAAAAACCGTCTCTTTTCTCGTGTTCTTTCTGTAACTATCCATATTCGCAGAATATGCATAATGGCAAACATTCGCACTCATAGTAAGGAAAAACCATTCTCATATTCTTACTGTAACTATTCATGTTAACAAAAGACAAATTTAATGACTCACATTCCCACTCACACTAAGAATAAACCATTTTCATGTTCTTACTGCGATAATTCATGTTAACAGAAGTCACGTTTAATGAGACACAAAAGTTATTATTTTTTTGGTAAACTAATGTTTAAGACAAGATTTTTTATGCTTAGCAGAAAGGTAACAATTATTTTACAAGCAATAATTATTCGCCTGAAACACTCATCCACATTGAAAAATCTCCTGATAAAAGATACATGACGCCAACGGGACTCGAACCCGTGTCCCTTCGATTTCCGGTCGACAGCTCTGACCACTGAGCTATGGCGGAAATCGAAGGGACACGGGTTCGAGTCCCGTTGGCGTCATGCATCTTTTATCAGGAGATTTTTCAATGTGGATGAGTGTTTCAGGCGAATAATTATTGCTTGTAAAATAATTGAGACGCAATAGCACTCATACTAAAGAAAAACCGTTCTTACTGTAATTATTCATGGTTATGGAAGTCGAATTTAACGAAACACACTATCACTCATATTTGGGATAATCCATTCTCATGTTCTTAGTGTAACTATTCATGTTCACAAAAGTCAAGCTTAAGAAGACACATTCGCACTCATACTAAGCAAAATCCATTTTTCATGTTCTTACTGTGATCATTCATGTTCACAGATATCCAGCTTTATGTTACAAATTCGAACTCATGCTTAGGAAAAATCATGTATCATAATATCATGTATCTTAATAATTACATCTTATTGTAATTATTTATTTTATTTTAGGAAAATGAACAGTTACTTGATTGGTTTATACATGTGCAATTTACTTAACCGAGAAACCAATTATAGATTTCCTCCCTATTTATCAGCCTAAAATATTATTTTAAAAATAAATGTTAGAAATGTTAACAGATTCTCTCAGGACGACAAGGCTCCAACTCACAAAGTGCGGTCCTACGAAAATGTGCTATAAGGTATCTTTCCTTATGGCACATTTTCTCAGGACGGCGCTTTGTAAGTTGAAAATCTGTCTTCCCGAGGACGTTGTAAAAATAGCTTAAAATTACTTGTAATTTGAATTCTTTTACTTTAAAATGAAAAACATTTTAAAACAATGATTGTACTTTTCTACGACAGTATTGAATGCTAACATTTCTCTGTTTATAAGAAAAATGAAAAACTTTGTAACATGTTGTGAAGTATTTTTTATTTTATATCACTAAGATAACAGAAAAAAAAAGTGGGTGTGTCAAGCCTACGCAAGACAGAAGTGAAACTTCTAGTAACCGTATGAACCACAATCAATTACGTATTTCACTCGTATTACACTCACGACGCAGTATACTAACCAAGCAGCTGATGCTTCGCGTTGCGCAGTTCGCTGGTGTCTGAGAGAGAACGTTCGTGAGCGGCTCCCCCACCTCAACAAGCGCATATGGTGAGAGAGGGACAGTGAACGGTGAGCGGTGGTGGGGGTACCCGCATTTTCGTGTCGATCCTGACTCGGTTTTACTCCGTCCCCGAAAATCCATTACGCGCCTAAAGAAGTTTCACTTCAATAAAAAAAACACAAATAAATTTATAAGCACAAAACACATTTTAAATGTTTACCAAGTCTGCGACTGAAGCTTTTTCTGGTTTAAATATTCATTTGGGTCGCTAATATTGTTTTAAATGATTAAATATTTCAATTTGAGGATTTGTTCATAAAGTTATTAAAAAAATAATATGAATACAGAATTCTTGAGCACAAAACACATTTTAAATGTTTACTAAGTCTGCGACTTAAGCTTTTTCTGGTTTAAATTTTCATTTGAGTCGCTAATATTGTTTTAAAAGATCAAATATTTAAATTTGAGGATTACACCCATATGCATAGTCGGTTCCTCGAGACCTCCTCCACTCGACCTTAGTCGAGGTCACCTCAAGGAAATCTCAAAAACTCCCTTGAAATCAGTATGTTCAGTTACGGCTTCACCCTCCAGTGAGGAACCTCCAGTAAGTCGAGTTGAGGTTGAGTGAAGGAATGACGTCATTAAATTTCTTATTATTATGTTGGCAAACTGTAGAGAATATGTTTATGGTTCACTTTTTTTTATCTATGGTCTGTCTTCCTCTGAGATTGTGTTCTGTTTCTGTGGTGCTATCTGTCAATTCTGTTATTCAACTCAACGAACTCAACTGTCGAGTGCGAAGATAATTTGATTTCGTTCGTTTAGTGAGACAATTGTTATGGCCGGGAGGCAAGTTTTTAGTGAAATGGAAAAGGCGTGCTTGAGGGAATTAATTATAAAGCATAAATTGAACACCACGGGAACAATCGGGGCAGGAAATCCGAATGTAAACAAAATAGCATGGGTCCGGCTTACCGAAGAATACAATTCTATTGAAAATAACAGCAAAGTAAGTAGAATACTTTACAATTTTATTTATATATCTAACTACTACCTATAATCTTATAGCCTAACCTAAATAATGTTGTTTATTTTAGAGAACAGAAGTCCAACTTGAAAAATGCTGGGATAATTTGAAGACAAGGAGGAAGCAAGTCCTAGCCCTAGAAAAAAGGGAACGAATGAAAACTGGAGGCGGGGCATACATACCTACACCGAGTTCCCAGGACATTGACGATGCCCTTCAAGACCAGACTGATGTGGAGATGCAGTTTGTCCGTGACAGTGACTCTGTGCTAGATGAAAGTCAATGTAATTTGTGTTACTTTTCTCCCTGTAGAGTTATTAGTTCCCTTGAGATAAACAAATTTTAGCTTCAATACAATATCATTAAAATATTTCAGGTATTGAAGTGGTGGATGAAATGCAAGATTTCCATCATGTTCAAGCTGCAGGTCAAAGTCTTGAGCAAGAAAGCATCGAACTTGGTTAGTTTATTTATGCTTATATTTGTCATTAGTACCTAATACATATCTTTTTAAACTTTTGGATAAACATGAGATATATCTTTTGACAGGACGATCTGTGGAATATCCTCCTCGTCGACCAGAGTCACAATTACCTGACCATGGTGCTCAGGCAACTCAAAGACAAGGTGAGGTTTTGGATTTTATTTTATATTATACAGTGTGTAACAAAAAGTTACAGTCATATTTGAGGGCATGATCCTGCTAGGGGCATATGTTTGTATGATGAATACTGACATTTTTACCTGACTTATGGATGTTTTTATTTATAATGTGTTTATATCAAAGAAAAAGTATTTATGTAGAAGGTATATTAACCATCCAGAATCTACAACACAAGCATGTAGTTGTTACAGTAGAACTGATGGCGCTCTGTGTACAATTTCCAAAAAAAAAAAAGTATTATTTATTTATTAATGTACATTAGTAATTAAGGGAAACTCATTGGTACGTGATCAATCTGCAATTGTGTATTTACTCATTTCAGGTGCAACAAATACACGTGGCCGTGTTATTACGGAAGAGTTCAATCTTAGAAAAGCGCAATATGATAAAAATCAGCGAATGGATGAAGAACTACATAAATTGAAGGTTGCTGAACAAGAGTGGTTAGTAAAGGCGGCACAAGAAAGGTACAATAAGGCTCGCCTGGAGAGAGAATGTGCAGAAGAGCTTCTCCGTTTAAACCAGGTCCAACGGGAGGAGGCGGAACTTAGGTCACAAAAGTTAAAAAAATGATTTTTAAAATTTAATTTATTTTGTTGTTGTGTTCTACAGAAAAAATAAAAAAATAAAACACAAACCATTGTGTTTAAATTTTGAAATTTTATTAAAAATAATTAAGTAAAATGTCTTATAATAAAGTTATTTCTAATAATGCTACCACGTTCATTTTCCTGTACCACAGGTAAGGCAATCTCTGATTCTCTTAGTGGCTCTGGCAATTCTTCATTCGTTTGTATACTAATATTATGCAAAATAGCACAAGAAACAATAATATTTGGAACAGTTGTTATTTTGTTTTGCAGTTTCCTGCTTAGGCATGCAAATCGCCTTTTCAAAACACCATTAACCCTCTCTATGATGTTTCTTGTGCTGATATGTGATCTATTATAACGCTGTTGTGGTGGTGTTTGAGGATTGAGAATCGGGGTAAACATGTATGATGTTTGGGCATATCCATTGTCACCTAACAGTATACCACTATTTCTTAGGTCACCCTCTTCAAATCGCATCCTGCATCGACTGTTGGTAAATATACGCGAATCATGTACAGAACCTGGCCATCTTGTCACTATGTCATATATTTCCATATGTGGGCCGCACACAATCTGAACATTTAAAGAAAAAAATCCTTTTCTGTTCCGATAAACTTCTCCATTTTCCCTCCTTGGGCTCTTGATTGGTACATGTGTACAATCTATAGTACCAACAACGCCAGGAAATCCAGCCTGTTGATAAAATTTTCTTTAACATCTGACCTCTCGTCTACATTGGGAAATTTAATGTAGTGTCCGATTTTCAATGCAAGTGCTTTAGATATTTTAGTAACTATTCGAGATACCACAGCTTGACTCAGTTTGTGGAGATCTCCACATACAATCTGCAAACCAAACAAACAAAATCATATAAATTGTTTGTGTTAAAAATAGATTATTAGAAGGTAGGTATACATATATTTGCTTGCATCACAATACCTAGGTAAATAAATAAAGTTGTACCTAGCCATGTGTATTGTGTACTCACCTGAAAGTTCCCTGTGGCATAAAATCTCACTGCTATGAGAAGCTGCAACAGAGGTGGTATTGGAAGACCTCGGTTATTGGCACTCGGTGTTAAATTCAAAAGTGGCAAGAGGACATTTATTATTGTATCTTTTCTAAATCGAAATCTTCTTCGGAATTCCACATCATCAAAATATTCCAGCGGATTTTCTGCATCCCGTAAATACCGCTTTGTAGGACGATATTGGTACAAATCTTCATAAATGTAGTCAATAAAATCGTGGAAATTATCCATTATGCTAATTAACCTCAGAAATAATGTGGCTGCGCGCTGTTAACAAGCTTTGAGGAGGCCTCAAGGTAGATCGCGACGTACCTTGAGTTTGACAGTTCATTACTCGACTCGACTGAGGAATTTGCTCAAGTCGAGGATAGTTTTTTCAATTCTGCATACCGACTTTATCCTTGAGGTTGAGTCGAGTCAAAGTCGAGTGGAGGAAATCTCGAGGAACCGACTATGCATATGGGTGTTAGTCGTAATGTTATTAGAAAAATAATATAAATACAGAATTCATGAGCACAAAACACATTTTAAATGTTTACCAAGTCGGCGACTGAATCTTTTTCTGGTTATATATTCATTTGAGTCGCTAATATTGTTTTAAACGATTAAATATTTCCATTTGAGGATTAGGTTATAAGTTATTAAAAAAATAATATGAATACAGAATTCGGAGAAGACGGTATTAAATCTCCATAAAAATGGCAACACCTTGAACATAACCATAGATCACAAACACGAAATCATCTGTCACTGTCATTTGCGAGCTTTATCGCATGCTTTGTCATTGCCCAATCGATGTTTTTGTCTACCTGTTCGTGTTTGAACATAAATCTCTTTGAAAATCTTTCTCCGTAAATAAACCACTCACCCTGTTTCTATTAATTAATTTAAAAGTTTGTTACAATATCAAGTTAAGACAAGTTCTCGTGTATTATATCCTCAAAACAAAATGTCAAAGCATCAAACATAAACGCGATAATTACATTATCTAACAGAAATACACATTCACAATCAGTAATAAATACATATTGTAGTTAATACTTAAACTTTTTATTCATATTTTGAATATAAATTGCAACATTTTCACGTAATATAGTTACGCAAAACAATTATAGATGGCAGAAACAAAATGTCACTCAAACATGCACGCGAAATTCACAACACCTAACAATAATACACATTCACAATCAGTAATAAATAGATATTGTTGTCTTTTTACTAATATTTTAAATGTAAAACTGAATAAACATGCCACATTTTCACGTAATATATTTACGTAAGAGGGTGGCAGTCTTCAAATAATGTCTGTCATCTTAAAAAGTACGTAAATCAGAAATACTAATACACATCTCTAACGATACCAACTACCAAAACAGAACACATCCCTCTTTTCATCCCGATTAGACAAACAAAGAATTCATGAGTTGTTGTTGTGTGAAAATGTGAGTGGTTTATTTATGGTGAAAATGTCTGAAGCGTGAAGGGCTTTACAGACAGTCAGTCCACTCGTCATATATACCCAAAATACGGAATCTTTGAGGAGAGCAGGTTCCGCGAATGGGCCTGGAGAATCGATAGAATCGAATACGTATCTTGCCCTATTTTGGCGAGATATGCGTTAGTTTGTGGCTGTCATTTTTCCATCCAAAACAAAAATGCCAATGGATCGCTTCGAAGATGCGCACTGCCGACTTTAAATCTACCCGGCATTGGTAGTTATCCAGATTTAAGACAGTATCCAGGTAGTTATCCAGATTTAAGAAAATACAGGTGCGAATATCCCTTTGTTTGTCTTCAGTGTTCCATGTAATGTGTAACTTAATTTCACCTCAGAATTGAATTTATTTTTAGACCCCATCCGTGTTCCACCAGGACGGTGTGATGTCTTCAAAGACCATAATTACGTCATGCAAGATGTAAATCCTTCCAAAAGGATCATGGAGGATTACAGAGGTATAAATCTGTTCTATGTTACTTGAAAAGGAATAAAATGCTATGTTTAGTTCACAAACGTTGGTTAACCCGATAAATATGTTAATTCCAAGGCTTAATATCTTACCAGGTACCAGCAGTGTGGTTCCTTCTGCTAAAAGGATCACGGAAGATTACGAAGGTAAACATCTGTTCTATGTTACTTGATAAGGAATGATATTCAACATCTCTGAAAACAACCCTAAAATAATCTGGCAAACAATCAACTGGGCAATAGAAAACAATAAACAAAAGCATGTTTTCTGAAAGATGGATGGCTAGACTTGTAAACAAAGTTGATATTTATATATAATTAGGTTTGTTACTGACTTTATGTCGTTTTCAATTAAGCAATATAACGTTTTTACATGCGCTTTTGGACATTTTGTAATCTTGCAAACAATTGTTTAACAAAAACTGATCCCTACGCATTTTGAATGTTTTCTGATCCCTGCGCATCGTGTATTGAATTATTCACATTTCTTCATCAGAAATAGTTAAACTAGAACATGCCATCTGTATTGTTATCATATTTAACAGTTACAATAAATTTTTTATAGAATTTGGTTATAAATAATATAGTTGATAAAAATAACAAACTATGGTTTTGTCAATGTTTCTTCGTTATTTTCAATCACTGAAACCAACTATATAAAAACTCAACTTCTTCCCACAACGCACAACGCAGTTAGCTTCTGAAGTTTTGATCGTTGGGTTTTCTTTGCGTTTTATGTTAAAATAGTCCAGTCATAATAACTAGTAAACGACAGACAGACCTGTCAGATGCCAATTTTGACCTTTGTACATTCGTCATTCTTAAATTATTTGCCGTTTCGTATAATTTTCTCTTGACGGACGATGGAAAAACCCAATTTATGGAAAATTGCGTCGAATTACGTTCGATGACTTTGTCACACGTGGTTTCCTCCGAAACAACTGGCCCTTAAAATTTGATTTGAACGGTCGACTACCTAGGAGGAACGGTGATAATTTAATTGAAAAAGATAGTGTTTTCCTGTGTTGTTGACTTGCTCTAGTACCCCTAGAGAAGAAACAGTATGCATAATACTATAATAATTGCCACAAGTTAATATAATGTACCACAGCAATTAGTGGCCCGCGCTTTAGATCCGGCCCGCGAAGACTACAGTACATGCAGTCCGCAGTACATCTTACGAAAACATTGTCGGTAGATTCGTCCTATACAATAGCATAAATAACACTTTGGTTATTATTATTATGTTTTTCCAAACGAATGTTTCTTGAATTACGTTTGTTGTTATTTGATAAGATATTTAATATTGTTGAAGTACATTACTAAGAACTATTTTCTACATAATGTAATATGTAGTTATTAACTTAGTGATGATAGATTTGTACTGAAATGTAAATTAGCGTGCAATCGGGTTTACCAAGTGGACTAAAGTAATCATACTCATTCAACAGTTCTGTGCCATCATCTGTGCAAACTGTATTTTATGTCTCAAATGAATTTTAAATTGAAGCAGCTAAATTATACAGGGTGTCCGGGAAACTACTACCTTAAAACGTTAGAATTTCGAAATCTTTTTTACTTTTACTTTTACCTAGAATCACCTCCCGAAGCTAGTGCACTTTCCCCCGTACATCCTGTATAACCCGTTACACTAGAATCACCTCCCGAAGCTAGTGCACTTTACCCCCAAACACCCTGTATAACCCGTTACACTAGAATCACCTCCCGAAACTAGTGCACTTTACCCCCGTACACCCTGTATAACCCGTTACACTAGAATCACCTCCCGAAGCTAGTGCACTTTACCCCCGTACATCCTTTATAACCCGTTACACTAGAATACCTTCCGAAGCTAGTGCAATTTACCCCTGTACACCCTGTATAACCCGTTACACAAGATAACAAAACGTTTTGTAACAAAATGTTATATACACTTTAAGGGGATTTACGAATAGCGCTTCGATAGTGACAGAGCCCTTGAGGTTTTTATCAGCGCCGGACGCCGTTAGGCTCAGGAACGGCCCTTGATAGTGAAATACACAAATTATATTACAAATACATTATCTTCAGCAGCTCGAGTCCGCTTGAGAGTGACAGATAACCCCATTGAAAGATCATTTAAAAATATCATCGATATCACATGCAAAATGGTAAGTCTAATTGACGATGAGACATTTATATACATTATTGAAGATAATTACGACAAAATAAATAATGAACTTGAAATGCATTCAAATGACTTACTGATAATTGGACATAAGAAGTCATACGAGAGCAAAATTAAAATTAATGGTGACATCATTGAAAATATTACTGACATGAAATACTTAGATAACAGAATTATATTCGATTCCAAATCCGAAATAACCTTTAACATCAAGCTGAGAACAGACAACAGGTAATTGGGAAGAAGATTTCTTTTTTGGGAAGAATTCGTCAAAATAGTTCCAGATCAACTACAATTATTATACTACTCCATTATTGGTATTACTGCTCCACGATTCGTTTCTTGTGTAACGACGGAGAAGAAAATAACTTACAAATTCTTCAAAATAGATTTTTAAAAACAACTCAAGGAGACATAAGACAAATAGGAGGAGACATAAGACTAGTGAGGTGGGAGGAGAAAAACTAAAATTTAGTATGTTGATATGGATACATTTCAGTAAAAAAATCTTTATTGCCAATTTCAACAAAAACTATGGACAAATTGTTTGCTAAACAATGCATGCCATAAATCTAATGACAGTTGTAATGCTGGAATGATTAATGATAAAGATTTAGAACATTCCGAGTTCTCTGTATTTGCCGCCCCCTGAAAGTGCCGCCCGTGTGCAGTGCATGCCCTGTTCGCAAGCTTACGACGGACCTGTGGGCAACCACAACAATTTAAAATCGTAATTTATAAATAGGTAGGTTAGGTACATCATTAATTGATGAATATGGAATGAAATTTTACTTTCGTATGGTTGTACTGACTTTAATAATTATTTTAGCGTTTTGTTTTGAGTTTTTTTTGCAGAAAATCAACACACTTTCTCTAATTTAGATAAAATAAAATACAAAACCTATTGTAAGGTTATAAATACATATTGATTGAACTGGTAGAAGAAACAGTAATAAATGACACAATCAAATATGTAGTTACTCGATTCGGGTCATGTCAAAAGTGGAGATAACAGAAGACGCAGTATGTTGGATGAGACAATGTTAAACTAATTATTATTTTTTTGGTAAACTAATGTTTTTTTTAAGACAAGATTTTTTATGCATAGCACAAAGGGTAACAATTATTTTATAAGCAATAATTATTAGCCTGAAACACTCATCCACATTGAAAAATCTCCTGATAAAAGATACATGACGCCAACTGGCCTCATGTATTACGTAGGTTTTACGGAATAATGACATTTTTTAAAGACATTATCGGAAGCAATGGGAAACACGCTAAGTGTTCCCCAAGGATCGGTATTGGGTCCATTTTCATTTTGAATTAACATTATTGTTTAAATAATCATACGCAGAGTACAAAGACGCAATAAAGAAATGAATAAAACGAAGAAATGAAGACTCGCAAAAAAAGAGCATTACGGCTAAAACAGAATGTAAAGGAAAATAGGGACATATGCAATAAAGCACCTATTACAGGTATACATTTGAAAGTGGCGTACATACACAACCAAATAGATAATATTTATATTCTAGGGAAGGGGTTCTGTTAGGTGGGAATTTGTTTCAACCACCCGACTGTGTTACGCTTTACTGTAAAATAATAGATAGTTAATTATTATTGAAAAATAGTCATGCAACTAACTTAATATACCAACTTAAATGTACTGCCACAAGAAATAAATAGAAACTTATTATAATATATTTATCTAATTATCTAATCTTAAGCCGGAATGGCAAATCTTTTAAGATGTCAAACTTTAAAGAATTTCCGTCATTCATGTTAGAAAACAAAGCTTCTGCTTAATTTTTTTAGCCATTAGCACTAATGGAAAATAATAGATTATTTTTTTATTATTAGTAACAATATTATGTTTGTTAAAATATATATATTTACATTGTAATTAAACATGTATATCCTTACTCTTCAAGTCATTATATATTAATCGAATATTATTGAACACCATCGACATTTTCCTTGTGTTTTTTAAACTGTAAAGGTTTTCCAAATAGCATTCTTTTGCTTTGGTGAACTATTTCATTTGCGTTAAGGCGATGCCATACGTAATAATGCAAAATCATTTGTTTTTGGTTTGAAAATTTGGTCGCCTAGAAATGTTTCAGATGCTTTAATTAAATACTGCGAGTAGAATACATCTTGGCCTTTGAAATAATCGAGTACTTTTTATATGCCCAGAAAAAAATAATGTATAAGGCCTATGAAAACTGCTTTAAAGTTCAAAATCTCCTACTTACGAACCCATTTTCGGTTATGATTTTATTGTATAATGTGGCAAATTAAGTTATTTATAAAATGATCGAAAAAAAATTAAATATTTATGCCTGAACATCCACAAAAAAAAAAAAGCATTGTTTGGCCATGTTTTTTCCTTGCATAAATCAAACAGGCGAATGGTGTTAAGCGGGAATTTAAACCTTATCGCCATCTACGTAAGGGTTGTTATTGATAGCGGCTCAATTTAAAATATTACACGACGTAGTGCATCGCCTTAATAAGCTTTATTCGTCTTCCCAACACCTTCATTAAGTTTAACATTTGTAACGTTGTTGCCTTCCGTCCGTATTCGAATACTAATATTATTAATTCCGTTATGCTGTTATAAAATATATGTGGAATCAATTTATTATATTGTCGCGTTCGTGTTTTTAAAATTCTGTTTTGTATTCATTACTTTTCCTTCCGTTTATATTTTCCAACAAGAAAGATCATCGTTGACAGATCTCGCATATCCCACAAAAAAAAGTTGTATCGTTAAAAAGTCCCTCTAGACAGCATACCCAAAGAAGACAGGGAAATTAATTCCTTAAATAATTTCAAATTGCTTTCTGTTTGCGAAAAAATAACTGGCGTTACGATAAGAATAATTCACAATTAATTTATATGTGTTTGAAATATACCAAATCGTTATCTGTTTCATACTCTGAGTGTACAGATAAAAATACTTTATAAATATGATTGCTTGGCTGTTTCCAACCATTGTAGACATAACGTTGTAGAATACGTTACATTATAGAGTACGTTTTTTAAAAATAATTTCACTACAGCAAATTATTTTCCAAAATGAGTTTCTTATCAGAAATCGCGTTCACTGTTTTAGTAATTACATCTTTAGTTTCGGGACAGCGGCAAGGTAAGAATTATAATAATATTTTCATGCTTTAAATTTTCAATCTTTAATGTGAATAATTATTTTTTTTAAGTTTTTCTTTTATTAAACTGATTAAACTGATTGATAATGCCTTTGAAAGGCGAAACATCTGTCACGCTCAGTAATGTGTAATTATTATTACCCAAAACATTTATAAAGACACTTTTTTTAATAAATTAAATAATACAATTGCATATTGAGTAGATTAAAGAAAAACTTCAAATTATAAAAGAGTTCCGCAAATTAAACTTGACAATAATAAATAGAATAATATACGTTGTTTATGTTTTCTATTCTTCTATGTTATATAGAAATTGGAAACAAGTTAACCTAACTAACAAGAAACCTAACCTAACAACTATCCATTTTGTTGGCTGTTAAAACTAGATTAGCTGGCATTGATTGTAATATACCCATTTTTACTAAAACCCGTGATTATTATGGGTACCTAGTACCAACATTCAAATGCAGTTTAATAAATTAGACTGATTAATTGTATTTCAAGTCGATAGATTTTTAATAAGAGGTTTATTAATACATTTTATACAAAAAAATCAATTCGACACAAATACTTACAACACTAAACAATAGATTTAAGTACTGACATTTATTGAATGCTAATTTTTCTTACTAAAATCCGTCATTTCGACGATTGTTTGTTAAATAAATAGTCCCTAGAATTTTTATGTTTTAAATTCGACACAAATACGTACAACACTAAACAAAAGATTTACTGACATTTATTGAATGCTAATTTTCTTACTAAAATCCGTCATTTCGACGATTGTTTGTTAAATAAATAGTCCCTAGAATTTTTATGTTTTAAATTCGACACAAATACGTACAACACTAAACAAAAGATTTACTGACATTTATTGAATGCTAATTTTTCTTACTAAAATCCGTCATTTCGACGATTGTTTGATAGATAAAAAGTTCCTAGAATTTTTATGTTTTAAATTCGACAAAAAAATCAATTCGACACAAATACGTACAACAATAAACAATAGATTTACTGACATTTATTGAATGTTAATTTTTCTTACCAAAATCCGTCATTTCGACAGTTGATTGTTAAATAAATAGTCCCTAGAATTTTTATGTTTTAAATTCGACAAAAAAATCAATTCGACACAAATACTTACAACACTAAACAATAGATTTAAGTACTGACATTTATTGAATGCTAATTTTTCTTACTAAAATCCGTCATTTCGACGATTGTTTGTTAAATAAATAGTCCCTAGAATTTTTATGTTTTAAATTCGACACAAATACGTACAACACTAAACAAAAGATTTACTGACATTTATTGAATGCTAATTTTCTTACTAAAATCCGTCATTTCGACGATTGTTTGTTAAATAAATAGTCCCTAGAATTTTTATGTTTTAAATTCGACACAAATACGTACAACACTAAACAAAAGATTTACTGACATTTATTGAATGCTAATTTTTCTTACTAAAATCCGTCATTTCGACGATTGTTTGATAGATAAAAAGTCCCTAGAATTTTTATGTTTTAAATTCGACAAAAAAATCAATTCGATACAAATACTTAGGACGGGTTGTTTCGAAAAATTTGAACAATTCATCAAATTTCAACGTTCATTTTCAAGTTCTGTGAAAGATTTTTTCAAGTTCTGTTTTTATTTAAGTTTTGTCAAGCAACTAGCCTACAATGATATAATAACAGAACTTGAATAGGACTTTCACAGAACCCGAAAATGAACGTTGAAATTTGATGAATTGTTCAAATTCTTCGAAACAACCCGTCCTTACAACACTAAACAATAGATTTACTGACATTTATTGAATGCTAATTTTCTTACTAAAATCCGTCATTTCGACGATTGTTTGTTAAATAAAAAGTCCCTAGAATTTTTTGCGTATAATTTTATCACAAATTTACATTATTTACTTTTTTACTTCACAAATATTGTTAAGTAAATCCAATCTGGTAGGATTTATAATATTATGTAAGAAGTATTTGTTATTTTGTGCGGTTGTCTGCAATGGTCACTTACTAATTCAACAGTCAATTGAAAAATGTATATCAATTTTTTTTCATTTTACCACAATCACGCACACAAGATTTTGTCTTATTGTTTACAGAATTGAAATATGCAATGTATAATTATTATTTAAAAATTTTAAATTCTCTGTTATTATTTTTTAATACCGCACAATATTCCCAATTGCTAACATATTACTCGAATTATCTTTTTTCGGTTTTCTCGAAAAATGTCGATATTTTTCATTTTAGTTTATTATGGAAACAAATGAATACATATTTTATCAAAATAATGACATATTACATGGTTGCATGAACCAATGAAGTTTCTACATAAATGATAAAACACTTTGCGCAACGTTTTTCAGGAATAATTAGATTTTGAATACCGAACTCGACTTTTTTTATATACAATGACCGGTGAAAAGTATTTTTTATCCTATCAAGAAGCTGTCAGTTTCCTATTGTTTTTTCTTCGTGAGGTGCAATCTAATGACTTGTGATACACTTAAATATTTAACACACTTCTTTGTTCCTCGCGAGGCGTAGTCCGTTTCTGTACTGTTCCTGCCGCGAGGTGCAGTCCTTAATATTGGAAGGTTTGTCACGATTTACTCATTAACTCTTATAATGTAGAGTGCTTGAGTCAGTACCAGTAAAGTCACCAGTTGAAGTAATTACATACCATTACACAATGCTTCTCTTTGTCTTCTTGGAAACTCTTCTATAAATGTATATTTTTGTGGTGCGCCACTGGTCTCTATACAAAATCCATGCATTGATATCTGCTAAATCCTAAATGTTACAAACTGTTGCCAGCGAGATTCTGCTTTCCCGACATATGTTTTCTCCCTCTAACCAACCAAATAAGATTACCTATAATATGAACAACCAGGTCTCCTTTTTCTGTCACAAATTGACATATTAAATGACCGTCATCTTTTCTCAATTTTAATACATACAAATGTTTTACCAAAAAAACCTCATATTTGTGTGAGAATAATCTGTTAATATAATTCAACAAAAATATAAGAAATAACATATATATATAAAAAATAAATAAGATAATGAGATCAATAAAATAGGAAATATATCTGATAGTATTATGACGCTAATGCTTGTACAGTTACGGATTGTTGTAAACGGAATTAGCACCCTCTGTTATTTACAAAAGGAGCCGTTGAAGTTTTCAAACAGAATTCCTGATTAGAAAATGTCAAAAAGAAAATTAACAAATTCTCAGTTTAAAAATTTTTCACACAATTCCCGACCCTTTTTTAGATCAAATTTCCTAGTAAAATATTTCTGTTTTTTCCAATTTCTCAACATGGAAAATTCCCAAACATCACATAATATCAAAAAGATAAATGGTTTTGGGTTATTTTCCCGAATGTGTTATATTTACTATATTATTAGATAAAGTGGCTTTAAGTTGTGGCATTACTAAATAATTAACTAACTTTAAATTTTCATTTGAAAACCTTAAACTTTTTCCTAAATAATACATATGTTGTGGTCCGCTGGACTCATTTTTGTAATCAGTGATTTTTGAACCAAAAAATATTGATTATTTCGGAAATTTGAACTTAGTTAGTTATTTAGTAATGCCACAACTTAAAGCTACTTGTGCTAATAAAACAGTTAATATTTAACATGAAAATCACTTTTTGACCTGCTCGGGGGAATGATTCTTTTATGAAAAAATTTCACAATTTTACCGAAAGAATGTTTTTCACAAAGAATAAAAAATTTGCAACACGTAAAATTTCCAAAAATCACAAAATATCAAAAAAATGCTTATATAAAGATTTCCCCACCAATTTTCGATTAAACGATTTCCTGGGATTTTTTTTTCCGAAAATAGCAATTTCCTAACATGGAAAATTGTTACACATTTTACAAAATTTACCGAAACATTTTCCGAACTTAAATTTTCCCATTCTCTTGAAAGAATTTTATTTTATTTCCCAAACTTCACGTTATATCAAAAATATAAATTATAATTTTTATTTTTTTTAAATTCCCGACCTTTTTTCTGAATATTTTGTTCCGAGGAATTTTTTTCAGAAAAATAATGAATCCAGGGTAGAAAATTTCCAACAAAAAAAAAAGAATTCCAGGATGAAAAGTTCCAAACTTTTCAAACTCATATAACAAAGTCAAAAAAATAAACATGACATTTTCAACATTAAAAATAGTAATTGTACTGAAAAAATGTAACTTATGAATCCAACATCACATGAGACCATTTTCCTGTTTTTTTTCCCGGTGACTTTTCTGCCACTGGATCGCTAGAGGTTACGTTTGTTGTAAGGACTGGTTTTTTCATAGAATTTGAACAAGTCATCAAATTTAAATGTTAATATTCAAGTTCTATTCAAGTTCTGTTATTATATCAGTACTAACCAGTTGTTTAAAAAAACTTAAATAATAACAGAACTCGAATAAAACATTTAAAGAGCTTGGAAAACAACTTTGAAATTTGAAGAATTGTTTAAATTCTATGAAACAACCCGTCCTAAGAGTTATACCAAAAACTTCAATGTACTGCCTTGAGTTGACAAGTCTGGCAAATATGGTTATGGCATTTTATTTCAAAATACACAATTTCGGCAAATTCTTTAATTTCTCGAGTCTATTGGCAGTAAATTGAAACTTCCATACTTAGTACAAATTAGTATTTATTCGTCCAGTGAATTTAAAATGAACCGATTTAATTGAAGACGTACATATATTACGTAGGTATTCAAAAAATAATTTTTATTTGGATTCATAATTGAATAGATAGGTACCTATGTGATAAGCCACTTTGCACACATTCTAATAACTGCTATTGTACATACAAAGGGGCAAGACTCCACTATAAGGGAACTTTACTAAATTGGGCAAAGCTGAATATTTATGAAATAAAAACAATATTTTTTGTTTAAAACCACGAATTTTTTTATTAATTTTAAGACCGACCGGTTTCGCTACACTCGAGCATCGTCAGGGTACAAAATTAAACTAATCAATAATACAAAATGTGTCATTATATATACATACAGAGGGAGATAGAAAGTAAAACCAAAATGAAACAACAATATATTAAAAGAAAACAATTAGTGTATATAAATATTATAATAATAGAGAATAGGCATAAATAATTGTAAGGTGATTAAGGGATACTGGGAATTTTACAGTTTACAGGGAATATTCCCAGTATTGGGCTTTTTGACAAATCTAATTGATTATTCAGAATTAAACTTTTGGTTTTAATGGCTTTCTTTATTTCTAGTGCTTCTAGATTATTCAATTTGTTACTATGGTCTTTTCTATGGAGAATCTTAGCACCGGTGCTTTTATTGAATGTATTATCTGTTTCAATAAGATGATTGGCAAACTCTGAAAAGCCATTGCTATTTAGGCATCTAAGATGTTCTTTAATCCTAATGTTGACATTGCGCGTTGTCTTCCCGATATAAAACGCTGGACAATTGTTACAATTTAATTTATAAATTCCTGCATGACTTAGTGTGTCATCTTTATCTTTAGAATTGACTAAAAATTTACCTAAATTGTTGTTGGTATAAAACGCCGGTTTGACTTCAGAAAGAAGGTTAACTATACTGCAGGAAGAAAAATTATTAATGAATAGAATACGGCGCCATTGGAAAGGAAGATTATTATTATTAATATTATGTGGACTCGCGAATAAGAAGTTTTTAACTGCTAATTGTTTTAGTTTTTTACTTAAAATTCTATCAATAAAATCTGGATCGTATCCAAGAAGCTATTTTTTTAATTATTGATAATTCGTTAGAGAAATTAATATTAGTTAATGGAATCGTGACCAAGCAATGGACCATTGAGTGAAATGCTGAGTGTTTGTGTGAAAAAGGATGATTGGATGTATTATGTATGACAATATCGGTGTAGGGAGGTTTCCGAAAGATGTTAAAATCGATTTTATTATTTATGAGAGATAAGGATAGGTCTAGGAAGTTTAAGGATGAATTAATGCCTATCTCTAATGTAAATTTAATATGTTTATGATAGGAATTTATAAGGTTGAGGAAGGAATTTAGTTGACGTTCCGTGCCTGTCCATATACAAAATATGTCATCGACATATCTTTTCCACAGAAAGACGTTTTTTATAAGTGGTGAGTTATAGAGAGAGAACTATACTGCAGGAAGAAAAATTATTAATGAATAGAATATGGCGCCGTTGGAAAGGAAGATTATTATTATTAATATTATGTGGACTCGCGAATAAGAAGTTTTTAACTGTTAATTGTTTTAGTTTTTTACTTAAAATTCTATCAATAAAATCTGGATCGTATCCATTATTAGTACTAACAAGTACCTAGAAAATGTTAAACAAACACTTAAGGCATGTAAAACTAAAAAATTCCAAGATGATTCATATCACCAAGTAAAATTTTTAACTAAAAACCCCAAATCTCCAAAATTATATGGTTTTATTAAAATTCATAAAATTGACAACCCAATTAGACCAGTAGTATCATGTTGTAATGCCCCAAATTTTATAATATCGTCATTTATTACTAAAGTGTTTAATAATACCAATGTTTTCACTCCTAAATACACAATTATAAAACTCATTTACATTAGTAGAAGAATTGAAAGATTTGGTTCTCCCTAATAATTGTAAACTCATTTCGTTTGACGTGGTTAATTTGTTCCCCAATGTTCCCATTGGGGAAAGTAAATGTTTAATATCAGACTTATTAAATTCTTCTAATTTATCCAAAGACTTTATAAATGATCTCATGTCGTTATTTAATATGTGCCTAAGTCAAAACTATTTCCAATTTAATAATGTAATATATCAGCAAAAAGAAGGTTTACCTATGGGTGCTCCCACTAGCCCTTTGATTGCCGATATATTCATGAATAACTTGGAGAGTAAAATACTTGCCGGTAACTCACCACTTATAAAAAACGTCTTTCTGTGGAAAAGATATGTCGATGACATATTTTGTATATGGACAGGCACGAAACGTCAACTAAATTCCTTCCTCAACCTTATAAATTCCTATCATAAACATATTAAATTTACATTAGAGATAGGCATTAATTCATCCTTAAACTTCCTAGACCTATCCTTATCTCTCATAAATAATAAAATCGATTTTAACATCTTTCGGAAACCTACCTACACCGATATTGTCATACATAATACATCCAATCATCCTTTTTCACACAAACACTCAGCATTTCACTCAATGGTCCATTGCTTGGTCACGATTCCATTAACTAATATTAATTTCTCTAACGAATTATCAATAATTAAAAAAATAGCTTCTTGGATACGATCCAGATTTTATTGATAGAATTTTAAGTAAAAAACTAAAACAATTAGCAGTTAAAAACTTCTTATTCGCGAGTCCACATAATATTAATAATAATAATCTTCCTTTCCAACGGCGCCATATTCTATTCATTAATAATTTTTCTTCCTGCAGTATAGTTAACCTTCCTTCTGAAGTCAAACCGGCGTTTTATACCAACAACAATTTAGGTAAATTTTTAGTCAATTCTAAAGATAAAGATGACACACTAAGGACGGGTTGTTTCGGAGAATTTGAACAATTCATCAAATTTCAACTTTCATTTTCAAGTTCTGTGAAAGACTTATTCAAGTTCTGTTTTTATATCATTGTAGGCTAGTTGCTTGACAAAACTGAAATAAAAAGAGAACTTGAAAAAGTCTTTCACAGAACTTGAAAATGAATGTTGAAATTTGATGAATTGTTCAGATTCTCCGAAACAACCCGTCCTAAGTCATGCAGGAATTTATAAATTAAATTGTAACAATTGTCCAGCGTTTTATATCGGGAAGACAACGCGCAATGTCGACATTAGGATTAAAGAACATCTTAGATGCCTAAATAGCAATGGCTTTTCAGAGTTTGCCAATCATCTTATTGAAACAGATCATACATTCAATAAAAGCACCGGTGCTAAGATTCTCCATAGAAAAGACCATAGTAACAAATTGAATAATCTAGAAGCACTAGAAATAAAGAAAGCCATTAAAACCAAAAGTTTAATTCTGAATAATCAATTAGATTTGTCAAAAAGCCCAATACTGGGAATATTCCCTATAAACTGTAAAATTCCCAGTATCCCTTAATCACCTTACAATTATTAATGCCTATTCTCTGTTATTATAATATTTATGTACACTAATTGTTTTCTTTTAATATATTGTTGTTTAATTTAGATTTTACTTTCTATCTCCCTCCGTATGTAAATATAATGACACATTTTGTATTTTTGATTAGTTTAATTTTGTACCCTGACAATGCTCGAGTGTAGCGAAACCGGTCGGTCTTAAAATTAATAAAAAAATTCGTGGTTTTAAACAAAAAATATTGTTTTTATTTCATTAAAATGTTAAACCACAAAGTGATTGCTTTCTACGAAAATACTGAATATTTATGTTACAGTGGAGTAGATGAATATTGATGTTACAGTGGCGTAGTTGAATATTGATGTTACAGTGGCGTAGATGAATATTGATGTTACAGTGGCGTAGCTGAATATTGATGTTACAGTGGCATAGCTGAATATTGATGTTAGAGAGGTGTAGCTGAATATTGATGTTACAGTGTTGTAGCAGAATATTGATATTACAGTGGCCGTTACCTGAAATTTGTAAGTGCGTAAATAAATAGACAAATTGAGGGATTTTCGTCAAAAAATGCGTCTGATTGTATTAATAATAATTTTATTCAACTAAAATTATAATACTGACAAGTGTTAATAATAGATAATTTATATGACATGAAATATGTGTTGTATAATACAACATTACATTTAAAAATTAAAAAAAAAACCAACGTTAAACGGTATAATTTTATTTTACTAAAAATAACGTTTTTTTTTAAATTTGTGACTTAAAATAACAATCAATCGAATTCAATTTATGTTTTTTTGAGGAAAAGAGTCGATAGGTACATCTAGAATTCGATTTAAAATTACTAATTTTCGGCTGTGTCTGGTAATAGGGCTCCCTTCAAGGGTAAGGGTTCAAAAAGAAGAAGAAGATTGTTTGAAAGGGAGATATGTGAATACGAATGTTAGAGGGAGCGTCATCCCATTTTAACGACCAAAATCCTGAATTTGCGTCTAGATGCGAAAAATAAGCAGTTCCTAAAAGTTTAGATCTAATTTCATCAACGTTTTTAATGGAAAATGCTCTCCCATTATGCAATTATTTAGTTTTCTAGGATCTAGACAAATCCTTAATTGACCTGACTCTTTGACAGTAATTACCACAGAATTCACCCAAGACGTAGGTTTAGTAACCTTTTCAATTACTTTCATCTTTTCCAATTCATCACGAAGACTGTCTTGTAAAGCAAAGGGAAGCCGTGCCTTCTGATGTCCGGTCAGGTGATCTGAAACCACTGAGCTATGTCGGTAGAAAAAACTAGGTCTGTATGTTTAGAGGTAAAAAAAATAAAATAAGCAGTAATTGTTGATTGAGGTACTAGTACATATTGAATCATTTGGCGGGTTGGAAATTAGCCGACATAGCTCAGTGGTTTCAGAGCACCTGACCGAACAACAGAAGGCACGGGTTCAATTCCCGTTGGCGGCATTTATTTATACTCGGGAGATATTTTCAATTTGTATTGATATTTCAGGCGACTAATTATTGCTTATGATTATTTGTTATCCTTTATGCTATGCATTAAACCTTGTCTTATAAAAACTCTTTTTGAAATACCAAGCTGGAAGACCTAAAACCGATTGACATTCTTTATGTGTGACAAAAAAGATAATATTATTAATTTGACATACAAGATCACATTGACCAATAATCAGTATTTAATTACATATAAAACCAGACACATTTACATCACCCTTTTGTAAAATAGAATTTAACTTATTAAATGTAACCGCCATGCTTGACTTGAATAATTGTTATTATTGATGTTTCTTATTATTCCAACGTAATGAGCTTCAGAGCAATAAGCACTCTCTTTATTAGGTTTTGATGCTTGTAAATTTAAATTTCTGACATTATTGCGACAATTATAATTATTTTTGAAACAAAATTTAGCAAATTGACCAACAAAATTACATGACCTGCATTTGACATTAACCGCTGGACATTTATATCTGTGTTGCTGACCACATCTTCAACAGGGTATAATATGACCATTTGACATTGACCGCTGGACATTTATATCTGTGTTGCTGACAACATCTTCAACAGGGTATATATGACCATTTGACATTGACCGCTGGACATTTATATCTGTGTTGCTGACCACATCTTCAACAGGGTATAATATGACCATTTGACATTGACCGCTGGACATTTATATCTGTGTTGCTGACAACATCTTCAACAGGGTATATATGACCATTTGACATTGACCGCTGGACATTTATATCTGTGTTGCTGACAACATCTTCAACAGGGTATAATATTATGTAATAATTAAACAGTTTACAATGTATAATAATATTTGCTAACAATAATGATATATAAAAATTAGTAAACACAATTTTTTTTGATGTTTCTCTTTTATGGAAGCAGACGCTTGTGTTTAAATAATAATATGACCATTTGACATTGACCGCTGGACATTTATATCTGTGTTGCTGACAACATCTTCAACAGGGTATAATATGACCACTTGACATAGACCAATGGACATTTATATCTGTGTTGCTGACCACATCTTCAACAGGGTATAATATGACCACTTGACATTGACCACTGGACATTTATATCTGTGTTGCTGACCGCATCTTCAACAGGGTATAATATGACCACTTGACGTTGACGGTGATGATGACTGCGACGGTGACCCGTGACTATTGAATTGACGACCATAATGACTTGATCCTCTTGGACTTGACCTTCTTTGACTTGACTTCCTGACTTCACGAATGACTGTTTTGACTAATTTTGACTAAGATAAGGTGATAAGGTGACCTTAAATGTCTTGATGCACTTTTATGCTGACTAATTTGAAGGAAACCCGTTATTGTTATGGCTACATTCAAATGCAGTTTGATTAATTAAACTGATTCATTTTATTTCAAGTTGCTTCATCAGAAGTTTAATATAACATTTTACAAAAAACCCATTCCGCACAAATATGTACTTAAATCATTATATGTACAATACATTAATTGCTGGCGTTTATTAAAAACTATTGTTTCACTAAATTCCGTCATTTTGATAGGTAATTAAAGCACTTGGTATTTTTTTCTTTTTACTAGAGTAACGCATCCACGATTTTGTCTTGTGGGGGGCTCATTTAAAATAATATTTATGTTCACTCTAGGTATGTGAGAAAAATTCCATTTAAAAAAAAATCTAATGCGTAGTTAGTGACCTAAATATTTTGTTATTTTTTTAATATCGCACAAGAGTCCCAACCGCTAACATTATTTGAATCATCTTTTTTCGGTTTTCTCGAAACACGAAACTCTATACACGTAACATGGTTGCATGAACCAATGAAGTTTTCGCATAAAATACCAATAAACGTAAATGATATACCACTTAGCGTTTTTCAGAAATAATTTGGTTTTGAAAAAAGAACTCGACTTTTTCATAACAAAAACAATAGAACGAAATATATTTTTTAATCCTAGCAAGACGCTGTCCGTTTCCTTTGTGAGGTGAAATCTAATGACTGGTGATACACATAAATATTTAACTTAATTCTTTGATCCTCTCAAGGCATAGTCCGTTTCTATAATTTTCTTCCCGCGAGGTGCAGTCCGTAATAATAGTGAGAGGCAGTTTGCCCATGAATGACTCAATAACTCCCATAATGCAGAGTGCTTGAGGCAGTACCAGTTCCGAGCCTACTTCAGAATAACTAGTATAAATTACTACCTCTTCTAATACTAGCCCCCGGCTTTGCCCGGGCTTAATGCATTTTGGACACGAGCCTACTTCAGAATAACTAGTATAAAATACTACCTCTTCTAATACTAGCCCCCGGCGTTGCCCGGGCTTAGCGCATTTTTGACACGAGCCTACTTTAGAATAACTAGTATAAAATACAACCTCCTCCAATAACAGTTCCCGGTGTTGCCCAGCTTAAGGCGAAATAGGTAGACTTGACCAGAAATTTGGCATTTTTGAGGCCAGTTTTAGACGTATGGACACTTTTCTAGAAAAAAACCCAAATTGATTTTGAAAGATCGTTATTTTATCTAGTAAAGTGAGATGTTAAATTTTGAAAAATAATATTATTTTCACATCATAATAAAGTGTTACCGTTGGACGTTGCGCAGATTTGTTGCATTTTCAAAGGTGAATTTGTATTATACAACAAATATTTCAAATCATATAATAATACAGTATAAACAATCAATAAATTATCTATCATAAGTATGTATAAGAATTTTGTTTTTATTTCAAATAAAATTACTAATAAATAAATCCAAACACGCGTTTTGTGATGAAAATCCCTCAATTTGACTATTTATTTATGGTCTTACAAATTGGTATGGATCAGATTTTTTTACAAAAATAATTTACCAAGACATTATTGAAACATTAGAAATAATTTATGACCAAAAATATATTCTTTAAGTATATAATAGTAATTAATTTCGATTCGCGTTTGTGCATTTTTATTAACTCGGCACAAGACAAAAATTTTGTCATTCTCCGCCGCGACCGGGCGGCGAGCGGACGTGTAATCCACGCCGGTCTAGTTAATAACATTTTAAAGAAATTCCTCGCTTAAAAATGGGGATGAAAATACCCTTGGAACAAAAGTTTTATTAGAAAACACAAATTACGACATCAAAAATGTAGGTGGGAGATATATTTAAAAAAAAATTAAAGGTTAGTGATATTTAATTATCCGTGTACATTGTACGTACTTATATGCTACAGGGTCGTTCGAAAGAATCGGTCAGAATTCTATAAGAGCACATATTTTTTATAATATTTGGCGATAATTTTGTGTTGTTTAATTTCCAGGGAAAAGAATCAACTATGGACTATCAGTAGTTTATGTCTGTCATCGATGTTTCATGTATAAATGTTAAAACTTATGCCAAAGTACGTGAAACTGTTTGTGATTGGTGGTCAAAAAGTGCCACGAACCAAATGAATTTCGATTCGTGATGTGCGATTCAAATCATTTTATTGTTCATAATTTCTATGTTATTGTCCAATTCACTATTACATTGGTATAATTCAACATATTTAATATTTTTTGTGTTACTTTTTGTCAGTTTCATAATGTCATATTGTGAATTGAGCTTCTTGTTTTGGGAAAAAAGACGAGGTTATTTTTGATATACGAACATTTTATACCGGGACTAAATACTTTTTAATAGGTACTTTTACCAGGTTTTTTCGATGGGTATTTTTGATGGGTATTTTTAGTAGGTATTTTTGACCTATGATTTTTCAATCGAAATTTACCTCGTGTATTTAATAACATTTCGAAAATTAGACGAGTCAGGTCGCTCCGTTAATCATGAAAACAAATACATGAAAGCGATACAATATTATGCAATCGCATAACTACATATATGTAGGTAGGTACCGTAGAAAATAGTTGGAAATAAAACCTAGTTTTAATATATATACTACTTCAGTTGTAAGGAATAAACCCTCTTTTCAATGTCATATGTATTAAATCAAGTAATACTTTAAAGATAAGTATTAGAACTAAAACTTACCGGTAATACCTTTCGGACAAACGAATAAATATGTAAAACAAAAGATTTTTACTCACTTTTGGAAAACCTGTGTAAAATAAATTTAAAAAAATCAAATTAAACAAATATTTGAAATTTTTTTATATCTACCATGTCAACGCACTGCATTTGTATTTATTTATGTTTACGCACTCCGACGTATAATTTACAAATATGTATGTAACTACTTATTAGGAAGAAAGCTACAACCGAGAATTTAACAACAATAATTGTTATTTTATCGGAACCATGCTGTAGTTTTAGTCAGCCGCGCGGATGTACGGTCGCAGTGGAATGAATTCGGTATTTCTGTCTCGTTCTAAAAAAACGTCCGATCGCGAGACCGTTTGAATTCTCGTTCGCTGGTTAAGACGCCTTAACGCTTTTTTTCTAAATGAGAAGTAGATAGTAATTTTCCTCTTATTTTACCTACCCACAAGCTGCGTAACTTTGATTCAACCAACTCAAATTTGCTTTGAATTTAAGTGTTTTAATTTTTAAATTTCACCGATTGTGTGATGAATTCAGATAAGCGATTAAGTACCCACCTATCATCAAATATACGAATTTCGGTTGTCTGTGCTGTGCGTTAGTCCTGCGTGAAATCTGGAATTTAAATGTCGTTTTCAAAATATGAACTGATTGTATCAAGCACTCAAACAAACGATAAAGTAGATAAGTAGTTCATTTTCTTAGGACAATGCTTTGTCAGGCGAACTTTGCCCTCAGGAAACATTTTGTTTTTTTTTTGCTTCAAGGACATCTTTATTTTTCAAATAGTTTTTGGGCTAAAGAATGAGCTGAGCCCAATTGTATTGTCTATGGTCGCACATTAATGACCTTGAGTTTCTCTACCTTGTCTATCATCATCGCTCCATCGGCTATATCCGTGGTTAAGTAGTGTACAAACTTTTTCCATACAAGAAGATATCGATCTGGTGAATGGTTTATTTATGGTCACCTGTTTCCTCAGTGAGCCCATATATATAGTGGTTGTTTACACTATCTTAATATTGTGGAACTGCTATAAATACGTGTCATACAACTTATAGACTAATTGTGTTATTACAATTGTGCATTTATTTAATAATCCCGTTACAATCGACAGTATCTTCAGATTAGGTACAAGTGATTCCACCACAGTTCGTAACACTAAGGATAGAAGAATAGTTGCTTTCTAATGATTTAGAATAATTCAACAAAGATTTAACATTACATTTCATTTATCTGAAGTTACAGCGCATTGCTACGCAACTTGTGAATTTCAATAAAATCATAATATATCTTCTTCTTCAATGGCGCTGCAGCCCATTTCGAGCCTTGGCCTCCTTTAACATGAGCCTCCACCGCCCTCTGTCCTCGGCCGTCGTCTTCCAATCTGCAACATGGAGTAGTCCTCTGGCATCTTTCCTGACATCGTCCTCCCATCTCAGCCTAGGTCTGCCCGCCTTTCGTTTGGTGTCCTGTTAGAACCTTCTTTGGTTCAATCATAATACATATATATGTTCTCGTTTTTTTTAATTTATAATCTTTTTTTAAACTTAGATAACAAGATCATTACCGAACCATTGAGGAAAAGTTGATAAATTTTGTGACGTAACGTAAGGTCCATGACTTATAACAGCTTGTTTTATATTGTCATTTAATTTGTCATCATTCAGATATAACCAATCAACCTTAAGTAGGAAGTCTTCTGAAAGAATTTCTGTGGCTTTATCAAAGTTATGAGATTTTCACATAAAGTGTTGTTTATGGTTACATTTAAAGATTGGTGATAATTGTCCAAAGGAAGATTCAGATTTAGTTACAGCAACAGATTTGTTAGAAAAAACTACATCTGGACTTCGATCAGTACTATTTATCTTTTTATGACAGATAGGCTCAAGTTATTACTTGCAGATAATTCTGAGGATAATGGATCCCATTTAATGTTTGGTGGATTATAGTCTTCTGTTACAATTATTGTTTCAGGGTATTATGTTATTAATAGTTGAAACATACTAGAAATACATTAGATTAGAAGGTTTAGGTGGTTAGTAGCACAATACGCGTCGAGGGGTAAGGTCTTCAACTAGGAATACAGAGGTTGCGGGTTCTTCTCCTTTCTCTCACTTCGTTCTGGTTGTATGTTGCAGGAGACCTGTGTGTGATGGCTGTAACTATTCAGCCTGGCGTTTGCAGACACATCTTCAAGTGCCCCGCCGCCTTGGAAGCGGCATTTCAAGGAATACCACCTCAGGTAAAGTCACATAGAAAATAATTAGTCACCAATGCAGACTTTAATTTTGAAGGTCTAAAGATCCAGAATGTAGATAGGTATTGTTTATTTTGTTCTTTACATATTTTCTACAAAAATCGTTGTTGTTATTCCTATTATTTTATGTATCTATAGTGCACATTTCTGGCAAAAGGTTGGGTACTTTGAATTTTTATATTAAACTGCCACAGTGATTTTAAAACTTAGTTTTCACCACCGCGCCTGGCGTTATCTGGCAAAACAGCTAAATTTAGGCTCTTGTTTTTGTTTTTGCCGTATATTTCAAAAAATAAACGTTTGTCGAAAAATGTTCATTTGCTACTATTTAAACATAAAATAAGATATACAATATGTAGATATAATCTGAGAAACAACTTTTTATAAAACATATATGTATGGCAGTTTCCAATATACAACTTTGTGTAAAACATATAGGTATGGCAGTTTCCGAGATACAACTTTGTATAATACAAACAGGTTTGGAAGTTTCCGAGATACAACTTTGTGTAAAGCGGCATTTTTTTTAATAAATGTGAAAAAGTTATCCAGGCCAATGAATAACGTTTATTTCACATGTTTCTGTTAAATATCTCCTAAATTATAGTGTGTAGGTAAACGTCATTATGATCTCGAGTAAAAATGATTGTCAATAATTTCAGAATAAAAAAACTATTTATTTTTATTTTTTAGTAGCAAGAAAACATACACCAATCAACCAAACATACTTCCTCTGGAATTTTTTTTACTTATAGCTTATTTTTAGTCGGTATTTCGTTAATGTTCAACAGAAAAAAAGGTTACTTTTTTTTGTAAAAAGATAGATTTTTTTAAACTAACTTAACGTATGACATTTTAAAAGAGCTAAATTTTTATCTCAACTAATCGTGACAACGAAAAATACACCAGTACTATAATAAAATAAATAGAAAATATTTGACATGGCAGTTCTTATGACTTATGACATGTCTTTCACGACCTAAAACTCTTTGTGCACTACACAAAATGATTTGTAAAATTCTTAGTCCTTCTTCTGATTCCAGGAAAGTTTGAATTCTCGAAATTTGTGTTCAATTGTATTAATATCAGGGTGTTTTATTTCTGTGAACAAGAATGGAGCAGCGATATTTAATGTTGCAGTTATGACCAGCACGTGTTTCAGAGAAGAGAGATTTGACAGAGAGACAGAGCTGCATCTTTTGTATTCTTTTTATTCCAACAATAACAAATAGCTTGAATATAGAATTATTCAATCTTACCAATCCAGCTCACTGATAATTCTAGAAACGACCGCCTACCACTAGCTCCATTTTACCGATTTTACGGTTTAATATATACATTTCTCAGACATACCACTCGTTTGTTTGATGTCATAAACTTATGCATTTTTTATAGCTCTCCGGCTCCATAATAATCTTTATGATGTGATAATATTGTATTTGCCCTAAACGTGCTTCATTTGCATATCCGCATAATTAAAGGAAAGCCTTTTTGCATTTAACTACTGGAAGAAAGTAGAGGAATAAAAATAATAAATTAATAATTGAAAGCATCTTTATATTGTATATATTCATCTAAGAGTATCTAAATATGATCTTAATAAAACTGGCAGTGCTTCTGGTGAAGAGAGGGATCGTGCGAAATATGTTTAAAAGGGATGCAAGAAGAGTGTAAGAGTTGTAGTGAAATAACGAAATAAACGCCTGGAAAAGGAAGAGGGAATCAAAATGACAGACAACTTCCAAGAAAACATTAAAATGTTTTGGAAGGAAGTCAAATGGTCCCGGAGTGGCCCAGAAAACGGAAGCATGAAAGTGATAAAATCTATAGAAGGAAAAATGTTGACGAATGAAGAAGAAATAAAAGAGAGATGCATGAAGTATTTGGGGAAGTCTTCGAAAGTAACCCGATTGACAGTGATTCCAGTGGCGAATCAGATATGAATAATGATGGGGTGAATGTTACCGAAATCAGTATGGATGAGATAAAAAGATGGATTAAATGTATGAAGAATGGAACAGTTGTCGGTTTCGACAATATTGCTGCTGAATATTTTAAAGGAGATTTAACCAATGTTTAAAGGAGGGTTACACACCTTTAGATTGGTTAAGGGCTGTGATCATGCCGTTATACAAAGGTAAAGGGTGACATATGGAATGTGGGAAACATAGGGCTATTAGCCTGCTAAGTTCAGTTGGCAAGATATATGGTTGAATTTTGTTTGAAAGGGTAAGAAAGGAAACAAAGAATAAAATATGGGATGTGCAAGGTGCTTTTATGAGTGGAAGGGGGTGCATGGACCAGATCTTCTCATTGCGTATGCTTACCGAGAAGTTTCTGGCAAAAAAACAGATACTTTTCTGTGCCTTTGTAGATCTAAAAAAAGCGTACAACGGAGTCGACAGGAAAAATCTATGGAGGGTGTTGTCCAAGTATGGACTGAAAAAAAATCTCACACAGGCAATTGCGTCTCTATATGAGGGAAGTGTTGCATTTGTTAGGGTGAACGGCAGTTTTACGGGTTGGTTTGATATATACAAAAGGTGTTAAAGAAGGCCACCATGGTTATGTGACCATGGTTATTCAATCTATGCATTGATAATTGTATGCAAGAATTGAAAGAGGTAGGACTGGGTGCGAATTTGAATAATCTAAAAGTATGTTGCATGTTGTATTCTGATGATGCGGTGCTTATAGCCAACAGTATGGAAGATCTACAGTCTCTCATGTCTGGGATGAACCAAGTATGTATGAAGAATGAGTTAAAGATGAATGAAAGTAAGTCTAAAGTCATAAAGGTGTTTGAAAGAGAGAGTACGAAAACATTGTGCAATATACATAGTTGTGAATGAGGAATACTTAAAGCAGATGGATGAGTTTGTGTATTTAAGAAGTATACTTACGAGAGATGGGAAAGCTGACAGAAATATTGAAAGAAGGGTAAATGCAGGTAACTTCATTAATGGAGGACTGAACGCAGTTGGCGCTAACAAAAAAAATGTCCAAAGGATCAAAGCTAGCAGTCTACAATGGAGTGTTGGTACCTACCCTGATGTATTGAAGTTAGGAATGAAACTGGAAGAAAGAATAAACGGAATGGAAGGATAAAAGTAGACTAAATGCTGTAGAAATGAGATCCCTGAGACTTTTGTGTGGCAAATCCATGTATAATCGTGTGAGAAATGTGAAGATCCGCAAAAAATGCAAGGCTGATGTAAGCGTAATGAGTAAGATTAATAAAGGGACGTTTAGATGGTTTGGGCAAATAGAGCGAATGAGCAAAGAAAGGTGTGTAAGGAGAATAAATGTTGCAAATGTGAATAGTAGCAGAATTCGGGGACGCCCGAGGAAGACATGGCACGATCAAGTGAATCAGATACTTTGTAACATTTATACACTCATCTGACATATTTTATTACTCATATGTGGGTAAGAATCAAAATAAAATAAATGATGACAAATTTTAAACATTTATTTGCAAGTGTACATTTACGTGCATTAAGAAATTAAATATGTAATACATAATAAAACCCGAGACTCTATAATTAGGACTAATTACATCTCAGAGTGTGTTCAAGGTTCCTTTTTGGAAACGCTTGTAGGTTGGAGTAATTGCAAAGCATTATTTCGTACATGTGACATTATTAAACCATTAGTACTAACCTTGTTACAAAATGTTGGGCGCCATGTGAGTCAAAGATTGACCTCACAAAATATAATAAAAACTTGAAACACGATGTCCAGCAACATGCAAGCTAGTTAACTCGTGGCCATGTCGTCTAGAGATCACCCATAGAATCCTTATAAGAAGACCGCTTCCGTAGGCTTTCCGCTGAGCACTCACTCGCTCATTCTCCGCCGGTGGCGCTGTTTCACCCGACAGGGCTAAGTGCTTGTGTCAAGTCAACATCAGTTCCCAGTTACTGATCGAGTCAACATTCAATTCCTGGGGTAGCAATTATAACTGTTACAACTTGACTCGTTTCATGTCAAGAGTCAGAATAATAGGAGAGTATGTATGCAACGAGAAATGAATGTGAATGAGGCAAAGATTGTGTGCCAAGACCGAGTTGTTTGGCGGTCCGTCCTCTCTGTTTGCCCCTGCGGGGAAATGGCGTGATGGTTAGTTAGTTAGTTTATCTAAATAAAAATCATAGTTCATATGCAAACTATGTATAAAACAATGTCTCCCAGAACTAATTATGTATCTCCCAATAGTCAGTCAGTATGCCCTGTCCTGCCGACCTCGCTACTACTTGTATATTTACAAATTGTTGATATTTTTAGAAAATTTGGTATAATAACAATAATAATAATAATAATTGGATAATTTGTAGAGCGCCGTTTTTGTGAAAAATCACCTCAAGGGTGGTATGTTTCAAAGGTTAAAAAACAATGCATTGTGGAGAGTAAATTTTAAAAGTAGGTATGCCCCCCATGCAGATGTACAAATGCGTAGGTAATTCAATGTAGTTCGTTTTCAGGTGTGTGCCTCTCCAGAGAACAGGTTGATAGTGTGCTGCCCCTGGGTACCAGGGCAAAACACAGGACTGGAAACCAGACTCCAGGCAAAAACAGCTACCCCTAGAGAAGGTACATCACTTTCATTTCATAAAGTTTATCAGTCACCATCACCTGTTGTGTTGTATAACCCTGATGTATCTGTTTGTTTGAAGGTGCTAACTGCACGATGGACACGGGGATAGCCGGAGTATACAGACCATTTGCCAACTGCCAGACAGCAAAGGAGGCCGCTAGTAAAGGCATTTTACCACAGGTACTGTTCCCCTCTTTATGTGAATCTGACAATAATACCAATTTTATACACTCGCGGAAATTTAATCTACTATTAATGATTTTTACACTTGAAATTTTAATTATACCAGCATCGGTTTGAATATTTAGAATCAATCTTCTTAAAATAGTAGTTTCAGGTGAAAACAAGTAAAACATTGCACAATTTTTAATTTCAACCTAGCTTTGCTTTTAATCTAGTAAGTTAGAGGAAGCCAGTAAGATATCGTCTCAAGACAGGATAGTTTAATAGGATGTGATTCTATTATTTGAGCTAGTAACGTCCCCCACCACCGAAGTTTATATCCTAGCTTTCTTGTTATCTTTGTGTGGCCGTCCAAAGCTAATACCTGATCGGCTAGTGCTCGGTGACGATGCGCTATGTTTTTTTGACACGATACGATTCTAAAAATGCCAAAACCAAGTAACAAGATTAATTTAAAGTTTTTACAGTTGTAAAATAATGTCTGTCTAATGCTGTTATTCCTTCTTATAAAGACAAATCTATGCGTAACGTAGCATTACAAAAATATTATACATAAATAATTACAATCTGCATAATAATGACCACTAAAGACATTTATTTTTCATTATCTTTTATAAGCTCCCGCTAAAATGCCAAAGCAGTTTGTTAGCAGGCCATGTTCACAGTATTAATTATGACACTAAAGCACACATATAACGAGTAGCCGCAATATAGAAAATACATACAAAAGAATAACATTTCACGAGACTACAATACTGTAGACGGTACCTACCAGCGTTAAAGCCATAATACAAACACCCAAAATACATAGACAGATAGATATAACACAGTCAACATACTCATAGACATACAGACACCCAAAGGTTCACAATATACTTGCGGCCGTTATTCCCAATCCTACTGTTTAACCGCTGAGCCGAAATTTTAATCATTAGTAGCCATAAAATCAATGGATACTAATGTATTTATACACAATAACAACATAGAAAATCTTGATCCATTTAACATTTTTTTAGTTCAGTGCTGCAGACCGATTCGCTTTTACCTTCATTGGCATTTTATTTATTTATTTAATATCCGCGGTATAAATATACCATACACAATAATTTCATGTCACAGAATACAAGCATAATCAAACACTTGTAATAATTGAAACCAAAATAACAATTAACTGTGGCATTTGATCATAAAATGACGACAGAATGTATAAAATTAATACAAGCTCTAAAAGGAGATACAAGTATGTACATAGAAAATTTGATAAATAATATATGAGTAGACTTGGGTTTGATTAACAGTGATTTAGAAGATATGATAGTATAGCCTTTTTGTACTTAGCTTCTGTGCAGTTAAACAGATCTGCTAGATCATAATAAGGTGCGCACCTATTACTAACTAACTAGAAGGCATAAAATAAGTAAATGTTTGTTGGCCGTATATATGTATTAGTAACTAGCTGAAGTTTACCCGGCGTCGCTCGGGCACTTATATTATATGCACTTGTGAATTCTTGTGTACCTGTCAACTGGGTGTATTTTAAATGCGGAAGGATTATTATTGTATTATTATATGTATTGGTCCCCGACTTCTCAAGACATTCACTTCCTAGTCGTACATTGTCCCCACGCCTCTTTCTTCCTTCTTCATTTTCGCCTCGTTTTACCACAAATAATTATTTGATTCGTATCTTTCTCGGGCATACCCAACCTTTTCTACTATTTAATTCATGTAGTATTATTAAATTCACATCGTAACCCTTAAAAATAATAATAATAATTTTATTCCAGAATGTGAGGAGGTTAGTGCAATCCCACACGTCCCATATGGAAATACATTTTTTTTTTTTTTTTTGCATAATAGATTCAATAAATTAACAAATAAGGACAACTATGCAGGGTGTGGTCTTAAAAAACTACGTTATGTGAACATTCATGCAGAGATAATTAGTTAAGTATTTCTCACGCGTCCCCGATTTCCACTATTCAAACCACTTTCTAAACCATCCTGGTACTTATAGGAATAAACTTTGAAATTTTCTGCAAAATGGGTCCCATAGTTTTTCGGTCTATAGGAGACAAACAAACAAACAAGCATTTATTTTGTATATATATATATATATATATAGATTTTTGGAATGGACATTCTTGTGTGTGATCTACTTTAACTTTATATATGGAATCCGTCATGGGGTTTTGGCATATAATTTTTAACAATAATATCCCTCGAACAAGTAATATATTTATTGACTTTTAAAATGATTTGATATCTCTTATTTGTGTATAAATACTTTTGCTTACCGAAAGCTTAGTCATAGAGTTTAGGATTGTTTGAATGTAACTTATATTTGTTTCCCTAAGACGTTATTTCGTATCTGATAAATTCCGCTAGCGATAAATACATTATTTAAATTTAAAAGCAATATATCGTCAAGAGTTGTGAAAAATGGATAATCATCCAGGTCCGGAGCAGGTGCTAAAGAGGAGTAAGCTGTTCATTTTTCCCTATAAACAGATGCGGACGTGTGGTTACCGTAGTCACTGCAATTATACTAGCTTTAAATTTCCTAGCGGCGTGTACACCGCTCTTGTTTATTTCAAGCCAGGATAGTAAGCCAGAATCGCCTCCTCTGCACCGGATAGTTGTATTGGTGGGGACATCAACATACTAAATTCATGTTTGGACAGCACTGGCATTACGACTAAAATACTAGCACCGTGTAAAAAAGGCATCAAATACTACGTAGATTAGAAATCTGTACAACTGTACACGACACTGTCTCCACTAATGCTAAATCAGAGACTTTTTCAAGAATAAATAATATTGCTACAAAAATAAAACATTAAGAAACTCTTGGCAAGGATAACTCAAAATAGATATTAATATTATACGATTTAGTTAGAGGGAAGATCAGAGGATCAATAGGTTCGACGGCTAAAATAAGGTTTTTCAGTAGCACAGTGGTTGATGTATTCCTCCCGGAGCGAGTAGTGAACCCGGGTTCGATTCTCGGTTGAGATCTAATCTCTTGTGTTCTGTGTCTTTTATCTTTTCTGTTCTTTAAATCTTATTAACATTGTTTCATTAATTATTAAAATAACAAAGAAGGCTAAACCAATTCTTTTTCAGATTTCAGAGGGGACGGTTCAGATTGTTTGCTGCCCTCTGGTGACAGTAGTTGAAGGTATAGTACTCAATAATTAATTTATTAAAATAATCATCTTTCTCTCAATAAAATTTCCCTATTCTTGCATAAACGGTATTATTGCTTTTGCAGGTGATCAATGCTCGGTAGTTGAAACAGGGCGGGCCGGCAAGTGCCTTCGTATATCAAAGTGCCCCGTTGCCGTAGAGGCTGTCCTGATGGGAATCACTCCTCAGGTGAACTTTTACAGTCTCTAATCTAATTTATATACATTGAATTTTATTTAATCTTTGTTTACAGCACTATTTTTAATCGTGAACTTAATTCAAAAGTAATGGTTTCTTCATCTGGATACAAGTTTAGTGCAAGTTATTTTTTACTTTACTATTTGTTTTTTTACTTTCAGATTTGCGATGTACATGGCTCTGTTCCGATTGTCTGCTGCGAGGGGGTTGTTGCAGGTATAGTACCCAGAACTAAATCATGATTGATAATCATATCAAATCGATTGCGATGGTAAGTTTGGTTGTCCAGGTATCCACATCAACACAAACCTGTTATATATTGCAAAAGGAAGAGTGTTTGAGACTTTATCACTAGGAATTCTTGATGATAACTCGTACCATAGCCCAGCAAACATCAACCATCAAAAATTTCACTGACGCACATTACTTCCGTATTGTGGGTGGAATCTTCAATGTCATGTTGTGTTATGTAACCCTGGTGTGTCTGTTTGTTTGAAGGTAATAACTGCACGATGAAGAACACGGGGACAGCGGGAGTGTGCAGGCCATTCGACAACTGCCGGACAGCGAAGGAAGGTGTCAGTAAAGGAATTTTTCCACAGGTACTGTTCCTCTTTTTAAGTGAATCTGGCAATCACAAGTTTTTAAACTTACGGCAAATTGATTTTCTACTACAGTGGTACCTCGACATACGAGTTTAATTCGTTCCGCAACCTTGTTCGTATCTTGAATTACTCGTATATTGATGCAGATTTCCGCATACAAAACAATTAGACTACCATCAATCCGTTCCAACCCCCAAAATGTCACCCCAGTTATTTTTGTTACATGGTTTTGAATAATAAAAACGTATTTATAAATGACAAATATTTATTGTACAAAACCAAAAAAGAGAATGTAAATAAATAAATTAGATATCCTTACTGGTCTTTGCCTTTTTCGCTACATTTTTCTCGCTTTCACCTGTAAGCCGTTTAGAAAAAAACATGTCCAAGGAGGTTTGTTTCTTCCTCCCTCTCAGAATGTTCCGGAAATGAGTTAGGCAAGTGTCATTTAAAAGATCAGATGCTCGACCTGTTGCAACTTTTTCTGGGTGTTTCTTTTCCACGAACTGTGAAACTCTCTCCCACATTCCTAAGATCTCCTTTATCTCACTTGTAGAAATAACCTGCTCCTCCTCTGACTCCTCGAAACCAATTTCTTGCATAAAATCCGTATGCTGCTGTGACTGTAACTCTTGTATCTCCTCAGTCGTCAGTTCCTGGGTGTGCTCCTTGACGAGTTCGTTCACGTCTCTCTCTTCCACCTCTAGACCCATGGATTTCCCCAGAGACACAATCTCCTCCTCTACTGACATATCGGGTTCCGTGTGGCCGCGCACGCGCGTTACCGGCTGACCTGCTAAACCGAACTCGTATCTCGAATTTCGCTCGTAACTCAAAGCAAAAAATCACTCGCTCGCCGGCTCGTATCTCAAAAAACTCGTATGTTGGGGCACTCGTATGTCGAGGTACCACTGTATAACCAAAAATAAAACTAGCAATGAACAAACTGTTTGTCATCAGCGAAGAGCAATACATCGACATCCTCGAAGCAATTTGTTATATCGTTAATGAAAATGAGGTACAAAACCAGACCAGACCTTGCGGTAGGCCACTGGTCGCACGGAAAACTTTCGATGGCAAATATGTTATTTTAACAAACAGTTTACGATTTGATAAATAGCTAATAAACCATTTCAACATGTTACCTCTTATTCCTAGGGCAAATAGTTTTCAGGTTAATAGTTTATGGGATCCTTTGTCGGATACTTTTAAAAAGTCTGTATATATGCAGTCGACTTGTTTATTTTTTACAAAAGATTCTAATATAAAGTTTTCAAATATCGTTCAGTTAGATGCGGTTGATCTACCTCTGATAGAACAATGTCATTTTTGGTCAATTAGTTTTATTAATTTGGGATAGATTTCATCATCAGTGATTCAAAAAGCTTAGGAAGTACTGACTGTATACCAATGGGGCGATAAGTGGTTGTGTCAGTGTCGTCTCCTTTTTTGATGATATGTGTAATGAGGCTCGATTTCCAGGGGTTTGGAAAATATCCAAAGAACAGGAGTCGATTGAATAGTACCTACTGTAATTGATAGTAAGTGGTTTAGATAATACATTGGAGCATTTTTTAAGGAATATTGGTGGAATGTTGTCTGGGCCACCAGATTTGCAAGTGTGTGGTATTACTAAATTTGTATTCGGGTATTTTATCATCTGGGGTTTCGTCATCGTATACGTTTTTGAAGAAGTCTGAACACAGGTTTACTTAAAGATTTCAATGTGCATTGATTGCACTGATTCCATTAATTTGCATTATTGGTGGGTAATCCGTGTTTTCTTTGTTTTATTTTTTAAGAAATTTCCAGAGGTTTTTGGATTGCGATGGTAGTAATGTACATTTTGTGGGATTGTTTGGAAAGATCTTTACATTTTTTCCTAGTTTCCCTAAAGTTTATATAATCAGCTATGGATTTGATTTGTTTGAATTGTCAAGAGAGGCAGTTAGCTCCGATGAGAACCAAACTGGGTAGGTATAGTTTTTCGGTGTGTAAAAAGGTACATATTGTTAGATTCAATAGTGTTAGAAAGTGTCAAATAAAGTATGTCAAGTAAAGTAAAATTTATCAATGTTTTCATCAGACAAAAAAAACATTTTATATTTGAGAGATGGCAGTCAATTGAGTCAAAGTCTGCTCGTTTAAAGTTCAGAGTTTTTTGTTCAGGTTTGGTATCATTATCACACGGTATGTTTAATTTCGTGTGTAGGGGAGGATGGTGATTGTCTGTAGGTAGGAGCGGATCATTAGATAGTTCTACAGATATTTTATGAATGTTTGATGGTACCAAGTTAGTAAGTGGTCATTATTGTTATAAATAAAATTATTCTGGTATAGGGTACAGGTTTAAAAAATTTGCTCTGTCCAAGATTTCTCGTGCCCGGTCATTTTTGCTTTCGTTTGTGATGTAGCCGCTGACGTTGGATTCCCATTTTAGATTTGGAAGGTGAATAGCAAGTTCGCAATTAAGTTAGCAAATCTCCAAGAATAACAAGTTTTGAGTTTGGGTATTTTGACAAGAGAATTTCAATGTCTTCACAATGGTTTCTATATGTTTATATATCGGAGAGTGGTGGTAGGTAGGTGGTTCCAATAATATTTTATTTTTTATTCGTATTTTTTTATGGATGTTGACTATTTTAGGTGATGACGTGCCGTGGTCGAGTCAGAGTAAATGCGTTCATTATTCTGTAAGAGATGTTTTTAAAAAACATCTCTTACAGGATAATGTAAAAATTTACCTTGTAGTATTCTAGATGTCTGGTAGTCTTTAAACTGGATTTTTATTTTTTATGGATTTTGACTATTTTAGGTGACGAGGTGCCGTGGTCGAGTCAGAGTAAATGCGTACATTATTCTCTAAGAGATGTTTTTTCCTTGTAGTATTCGAGCTGTCTGGGAGTCTTTAAACTGGATTTTTATTTGTCTTGGTTTGTTATTGTTATTTTTACCCAATCGGCAAGTTTTTATAATTTTATTTTTTTGCGGGTATTATTGGAAATTATTTCCTTTGCTGCAATTTAGTCATCCAAGATTTTGTCAGTAGCTGTTACCTTTGCACTTTCAGGTACATTGCACAAAATTATGTTTTTCGACCTCTCCGTAATTTCATTAATTTCGTGGATTGCTTCACAGATATTAATGTTGTTTTGAGATAGAATATTTTTTTGAATATCTTTATATGCCCGCAGTTCACCTTCCAAGGTACCAATTTTGGCAGCTACGGCTACCGGCATGCTGCGAATTGCTGCTAAGATTTCGCATGCTATCGGTGTAATTTTAGCTATTTGCTCCTTGTTAAATTTATTTCCATGGTCAAGAAGTACCTTGTTTTATGGTGTTGACTGCTTTTTCTGCATTGGAGATTGGACATCCATTGCGAATGTAAAAATATGTTATTATTATTATTTTTTGTTATATGTATAAATAAATAAACTTTATTTTTAACCACTGTTTTAACTTCACTGACGCAAGTTTTGGATAGGTATTTTGTATAGGTGTATTTGTTTTTTCTGTTTTCGATCTGTTGGCACTGGGACACTAAAAACTACAGTTTTAATACTTTATTTTACTAAAGTAAGCATTTTTGCTAATATTATGTGTCGTTTAGTTTTCAGATTTACTGTAAACTGTTATTTTTATTATTTAGACTGGAGAAGAATTGTCGACGTTTGCACTGTTAAACTATTGTTGTAATTACATTAATTTCTATGTTCCTGATATCCATTAGGAACATAGAAATTAACTCAATGATTAATTCAAGTGGAGACTCATAATTAATATCATTATTAGCCACTGCAGAAAACCAAAACTGCTTAAATCCTGTTTTGGCCTCAAATCCAAATTTAAGTTTTGAAAGAAAAGGCCGAGCAGCTGTTCCTTGATGCATTTCTCTCGGAGCGAGGACAGGTCTCGAGTTCAATTCTCGTACATGAGTTAATATTTTATTTTCTGTGACTTTTCCTCCTTCATATCTAAACAGCAAAATCACAAAGAAGATAAATTTTAAAAAGGTAATTTAAAATAACAACAACAAAAAAATTGTTTCAGACATGCGACATAGAGGGCGACGTTCAGATTGTCTGCTGCCCTCTGGTGACAGTGGTTGAAGGTATAGTACCCAGAACTTAATCATCATTCATTACAAATCCAGTAGGCGATGCGATGGCTCCTTGATTCCCAAGGCTCCCTAATCACCACATTACCATCATTGCAAAAGGCAGCCAGTCATTGAGGCTGAATAAGAACGGCTCTAAGTGTGTGCAACATTATCACTAGGAATTCTTGATGATACCCCGTACCGTAGACACACCACTTCTGAGTATTTAGCACGGTCAATCGATATAGCTTTTATCGATAATGTTCATAACTTGTCATTGTTCGCGAGCATGACTGCAGATCCTCTACAAAACGATAGTTCCCAAATCCTACTTCCTAGTTCCCATATTCTACTTTTAATGTTGTTTGTATATTAGCCATCTGCATTCGTGCTCGGGAACGATGACAAGTTACTGATATTTTTTATAAAATTTTAACGGTCGACCATGCTAGGGTAGCTTGATGGTGGCTAGAATTGTCATCTTCATGTTGTGTTGTGTTACCCTGGTGTGTCTGTTTGTTTGCAGGTGATAACTGCACGGTGGTGGACACGGCGGTAGCGGGAGTATACAGGCCATTCGCCAATTGCCTGGCAGTGAAGGAGGCTGCCTGTAAAGGAATTTTACCACAGGTACTGTTCCTCCCTTTATGCGTCTCTGTAAATAGCAAGTTTTTACACTCATGGAAATGTTTCTTCCATTAACAAAAAAATAAACTAGCAATGAAAATATTTCGATTTTATTTTCGGTTCTTCTCATATTCTTGTTGCATAGGTCACCAACATATTGATTCATTGTATTTCACTTTTACACACTAAAAGACACCATAGGTCATAATCTGAATTGATTAGATCCAACAACAAGATTGCTCTCCCACCTTGACTATCAGTCTATGAGTACTATGACCACGGCAAGTTGGTCCCGTTAATGGAGATTTAATTTCTTATTTTCTGCGTCTTTTTCTCTTTTACTTTCTTTAAATCTCAAAAACATTGTTTCAGTAATTGAATTGTTTCACAACGAAGACTGACGCTTAGTTAATTTTTCAGATTGCCGCTTTAGAGGACACCGTTCAGATTGTCTGCTGCCCTCTGGTGACAGTGGTTGAAGGTATAGTACTCAGAACTTCATCATCATTCGTTACAAATCCAATAAGTGATCCGAAGGTTCGTTGATTTCTTAGGCTCCCTCATCACCACAATACTGTTGTTGCAAAAGACAGCATTGTTGAGGTGGAATGCGAATGTCTCTGATTGTTTACAACTTCATGCCGTGGATCGGAAAAAACAACCCCAAAAATTCGTAAATTACTTCTGGATTGTGAGTAGAATCTTCATCGTCATGCTTTGTTGTATTTCATAACCCTGGTGTGTCTTTTTGTTTGCAGGTGATAATTGCACAGTGGTAGACACAGAGATAGCGGGAGTATACAGACCATTCGCCAACTGCCAAACAGCGAAAGATGCCGCCAGTAAAGGCATTTTACCACAGGTAAAAAAGAAAACAACAAAACCTAAAATAAAATAAGTAGGTTAAAATATGAACAGAAATTAAGAATAAAAAAACCCAAGAGATCGCCCCTCACGTAGATAGATATTCAATATCACTAAAATAACATCCTGGGGGTTAATGCTAGAAGTGTCTGTAATTTGATTTAGGTACCGGAAAGTACTCCTAAACCTCCCTTATTAATACCAATATCAAGTGCTCTAGATTGATGAAATTTTTGTTCTTCCCTTTATGCGTCTCTGAAAATAACAAGTTTTTAAATTCACGGCAATTTTACCTTCTATTAAAAGAAAATATTTTGATCTAAAGTGTCAGTTAGCTTTAAAAACTCCAATCCCCATTTTCGGATCTACTTGTATTCTGTTCGCTCGGGTCACCAATGTATTGATTCGTCCTCTTTTCTGCTGTAGATGTTGATAGGATTCAGTGTGTAGATATCCATTAGATTGGGTTGCTTTTCTAATCACATTGTTCCCATGGCAAATCCATCACCTCTTCGTTTAGAAAAGGCAGGATTTTATCATGGTTTTCCAGCTACACTGTGAACATACCAAAATTAAAGTTGAAAAGCACATTTATTTAAATAAATATTATAACTATTGAAATACCAGCCATAAAAGGATTAGCGCTCGCAATACGAAATCACTTCTGTAGTAAATAAAAACACACAGTTCGAAATCCGGAGTGATTCGATTCAACAACTAGATCCCCCCCATCTTGATTATGGGTCTATGAGTACTAATACCATTGGTAAGTTAGTCCCGCAGGCCGGGAGATACAACAATCCATGAAGAAGATATCCGTCAGGAACATAGAAATGAATGCAATAAATACTGTGTCATCCTGTGCAGTAGTGTATACTAGATCAGGTTTTTCATTTTTTTGTTATGCTTATAAATTTAGTTTATTATTTAAATAACTTTAAAAGTTTTGTTAAGGATGATTTTGGCTACACAAAGTTTAGATTTTTCATAAAATAATTTTTTTTTAGCTTCAATAACATTTTATTTTTTATTGTACAACAGAACATTCATTCCAGTTACAGTACAATTTTACATCATATCAGCATTTAAGTAAGTGACTCTTCAATAATTGTTTTAGGTCATTTAGAAAACAGTCACTTACATCCAAATTCTTTGCTAGTTCGTTCAACAGCACCACTCCCCTCGTCATGCTATGCTTTGCCAGGACGTCGGTTTTGCCTTTTGGTACTCTGAATAAGTCATGGTATCGACTTCGGCTGTAGTGGTCTGGTACATATAAATCATAGCATCCCAAGAGGAATGGGCTATCGATAAAATTATATAGCTAGACTTGCTTTCCGCCTAGTTTCCAGACTCACAGAATTAGTTTCCTCAAGTAAGTCGATATGGTGCATGAACCTAGGATAGGTTCCATGCGTCCGCATATAGACATACCTGAGGAATTTCTTCTGGATTTGCTCTATCATATCAATGTACTGCTGGTGGTACGGTGCCCAAACATCGCTCGCATACTCCAACTTGCTTCTCAGTATGCCATCGAATAATGCTAACATAGCATCTTGGTTACTGAACTGCTTGCATGTCCTTATGACGAACCCAAGAAGTTTGTAGCAAGGCTGAGTGAGCTGCGATATATGGTCAGAGAATTTCAGTTCGGGATCAAAGACGACACCGAGATCCTTTACGGAATTTACACGTGATAGTGTTTCGCCCTTTATCTTATAATCGAAGAATATAACGTAATGCGGTAACATCGCATTCTTCCCGGAGGAGAGATCCTGGCTCAATTTTTCGTGGAGATTTAAAATCTTATTTTCTGTGTCTTTTTCTCTTTCACCGTCTTTAAATCTCTGTAACATTGTGCATAACATAATAATTAGGTTTTCCATTGGGTTATTTTGAATCATACGATTGATACTGCTCTTCCAATAAAAACATTTGCTTGTGGATGGAAGAGGAGTGTACATTTGTAAAAACATATCACTTTATTAATATAATAGGGCGCAAGCATAATTTTGTGAAATAGTTTAACATTTTGTGAAAATTTATCTTAAAATTAAGAAGTTTTTATACAGTATGTATAGTTATGGTTACATTCTAATCATGATTATGAAATAAAAAAACAAATATTTTATTATTTTATTGATTCAATTTTTTTTTGTTAATTCAAATTTATTTCATTAATTAAAATCACAATGAACGTTGAAATTTGATGAATTCTTCAAATTCTCCGAAACAACCCGTCCTAAGACTTAATTTTTTTTTCAGATTAGCGCTTTAGTGGACACCGTTCAGATTGTCTGCTGCCCTCTGGTGACAGTGGTTGAAGGTATAGTACCCAGAACTTAATCATCATTCATTAAAAATCCAGTAGGCGATGCGATGGCTCCTTGATTCCCTAGGCTCACTCATCACCACAATACCATCATTGCAAAAGGCAGCCAGTCTTCTGAATTTTTGATGACACATCTTACCGTAGACCGGAAAACATTAATCGGAATCTGGATTGCGGGTAGAATATTCATCGTCATGTTGTGTTGTATTGCTTAACCCTGGTGTATCTGTTTGTTTGAAGGGATGAGCTGCACTATGAAGCACACGGGGACTGCGGGAGTGTGCAGACCATTCGCCAACTGCCAGACAGCGAAGGAGGCCGCCAGTAAAGGAATTTTTCCACAGGTACTGTTCCTCCCTTTATGTGTCTCTGACAATAACAACATATTTGACTTTGCGCCCCTAACATGACCTTCCTTTGCTACAGAAATGTGACTTGACTGATGACGAGTCGGAGTTGGTATGCTGCGTGGGGCCTGCCTGTCCGCCGCTGCCGAAGGGACTTGTCACTCAGCTACCGATTGGCTCCAAGGCCGCAGAATGTGAGTTTTGTTAAACCTGACCAGAAATATTCTAAAACTATGTTGCATATCTGAAAATCTGTTAGTTTACAGTAGAGAATTATAAAATAAAATTCTTACAGTTTTGTCGTAAATACACCTAATACATAGTTTGAAATTTAACAATTAGTATTGTATTTTCTCAAATTTCAAACTATGCAATAGGATGATTTACGACAAAACTGTGACATTTTTTTGTTTTTCGAAGTTCTCTTCTCTAAATTAATAGATTTTCAGACCGAATAATAGAGTTACTCTAACTTTAAGTAGGGCACGTCAATTTATTATTTTGAGACCTCCTACTAAAGCACACATCAGCAAAAATTATTTTATGTTTTTTCTTTAGCGCAAGTGTAAAACATAACATTCTTAATTTTTTTAATTTACTTGACTGAGGTAATGACACAAGAGGCACTATATTAATATACACATCTGCAAAAATTTTTGTTTCCTCTACAGATTGCACAGAGTTGTCGGAAACTCGGGGAGACCTGTGTCCTCTGCACACACCAGACTCCAACATTAAATATCACAAGACTCTCATGAGGACTGCCGCCGAGGCCCCGTACTATGTAAGTTTCAGACATTAGTTAGTTTTATTCATTATATATGAATTAATTTCTTGAAATAACTAACTAGCCATCCTGGCGTTTTGGGGAAGGCAGAGAGAATACACCGTTACAATACTCTGTCTCGCATAAACTACTTGCTTTATTCACATCGTTATTCTGACTTTTGCCCCGACCCGACTCAAGTAACTTCCAAGTCATATGTTCTCCTTACACTACTTTCTTGGTTCATCCGCTCGACATGCCCAAACCGTCTAAGCGGCAAGATACCGAGTTAATAAAGAAATAATATGAAATTCCCTTGATAGAAAAAAATGCTCCAGTAATATTATTTAACGTCCTGTAGGCATGAAAAAATTCTGCGTCTTTTCAAAATTCTACTTAACTTAACTAAATTGTTGTTGAATAAAAAATAAAATTTTTAATAAAAAATCAGAATTTTGCTTTATTTTAAATAGTCGTAATCCTTTCCATCTTTTCTAAACACACTTCCCAAATAAACAAACTCATCCACCTGCCCCAAGTATTCATCACTCACAACTATATTACATTGTCTATATTGTACTCTCTCTTTGAAATACCAAGACCTTAGAGTTGGGCTGGCTGCGCACCAGGCAGCAGCAACAATTCATTATTTTGTACTTGATTATGGTAAAGAAGTGGTTATTAATTTGTAACGCACGTTTCTCTCCAAATCAATATTTCTTTTATTATGTTTAAGAACCGGATTTGTATGCTTATTTTATTACATGTTTAGAAGTCAGTATTTTAAAAAATCTTATCCAAGATTACTTTTGAAATGTAATTATTTATTAACTAATTATTTTTTGGAGAAAAACTTAATTTGTTAGACAAAATTGAGAGCCCTTGAATAGAAAGGAACTAAAATTTCAATGAACATAATTTAAATTTAGACTATAGATCTGACTTTTCTCTAAAAACATTGGCGGGCGGGTAAAGTCCTTGGCTCTGGATTCAGTGGTCATGGGATCAAATTAAAAATTAAATTTAAAAAAAAAATTGTAATGTATATTCAAAGTATTTATCTTCAATTTAATTTATTGTTTTTCAATTAATATTATTCACCCATACTAACATGGAAATTACATCTTTTAATTGAGGGGATTTCTTTTTGGGGTACTATGCCATGTTGCGCTACCTCCAACTCTATCCAAAATTTCAGACAGCATTACAGTTTCCATCATCGGGGCAGATGTTATTACGAGGCTGAAGGTAGTGGAGTGGGGAACAGGTGGCCACTAAACATGGCTAAAGCCATTTGAAGCAAAGTTTCCATTCTGAAGGCCTTTCACCGGGGCAATACTGAGATGTTTCACTTTAAGTGATATAGCCCTACCAGCTCCGGCCAATCGAGGGCACCCGACTAGCAATCTGGAGGTCGCGGGTTCAAATCCCGATGTGTGCTAAAAATTAGGTCATGTTGTGTTATTTCACAATGCATTCATTTCAAATAGTTTAAAATATACAGATATAGTTTATTTGCGGCACATTACAGAGTGAAAGATACTCTCAGTATCGCCCTGGTGTAAGACCAACATTCATAATTGAAACGCTGCTTGAAATGGCTTTAGCCGCGTTTGGTGACGATCTCCTCATTTTTAACACGGTCATACTTGATTATATCTGGATAGGCAGGTACTTTTCTCTCCCGCATCTCGTTCCCCTTCCCACTACCTTAAACCTCACAACACACCGCAATTTGGGATGCCATAGTGTCACTGGTTCCAGATGGTTGGTTGGGATGCCATAGTGTCACTGGTTCCAGATGGTTAGTTGGGATGCCATAGTGTCACTGGTTCCAGATGGTTGGTTGGGATGCCATAGTGTCACTGGTTCCAGATGGTTGGTTGGGATGCCATAGTGTCACTGGTTCCAGATGGTTGGTTGAGATGCCATAGTGTCACTGGTTCCAGATGGTTGGTTGGGATGCCATAGTGTCACTGGTTCCAGATGGTTGGTTGGGATGCCATAGTGTCACTGGTTCCAGATGGTTGGTTGGGATGCCATAGTGTCACTGGTTCCAGATGGTTGGTTGGGATGCCATAGTGTCACTGGTTCCACATGGTTGGCAGTACAAAATGAACAAAGCAAATGAAAAAACGAAAATCAGCAAACATTTTGCGAGCAATTTAAAACAACACTTGCTTAGAGATTAATATGAAGATGTGTTGTGTTCCCAGGGACATATTGGATCAGATCGAAGAGGAGAGATCTCCTGGCAGGGGGAACCAGTGACCTTACTGAGTGACCGGTGGGTGGCGTGCACTGCAAACGCCATTGCATACATTGGGTGAGTTTATTGTTTCTTCATTTTAAAATTCAACTCTTCCTTGTTATAATGAAAATTGCAATGATGAAAATAGAAAAAACAAATTGGCTTGATATTTGAACGATCTAACCTGAAAGATTGAAGCACATTTTAGACGATATTTCACAATCTCGTGGTATACATGGTGTCTGAAAACTCGTGGTATAAGTGGCGAACTAGTGAATTTACCTCACATAATTGACTGAGCGTTGCGAAGTCCTGTTTTAACTCGACCGTTTTGCATTTCATCTGTCTGTACGTTCAGTTTTGGGTTCATCATGGTGGCCATTTTAATGGTTCAGTAAAGATTACTTTTTTATGTGAAATCGTCGTGTTTGACTTTCTTATTTGCATTTTTTCAATATTATGGCGCCCACCTGCCTGAAGAATATTTCAAATTAAAAATGTCATTGAGATAGTGACGTATTTGTTTAATTCCTTATTTGAAATTTTAAAAACGATAAATAAACCATATATTTGTTTTATAAGTAAACACGAAGTAAGTATCTGCTAATAAATCTTATGATTTCAGAGGAAATTATGGTTTTCAAAAATTTATTATTAGCTTCATACACGAGGCCCGGAGGAAAACAATTCCCCTCAGGGCCTCTGTCCTCTTTGGGGATGCTGTGTGGGGCTTCTCTTTAGGAAAGGAAGGATGGGAAGTTCTAGGAAGTAAAAAGGTATAAGGGGTGGATTAGAATCTGAGGGTTAGTGAGTCTAGGAATGACAGCTGTATGAATCCATCCCTCCCACTGCGGTGCGAGGCAATGTTCCGAGAGAGTCCTGCTGAAGAGGTCAAAAGGTCTCCACCAACCAGTCTCTTCCGATCCGGCCTGCCATGCAGTTGGTGGGCAGACACATCTGCCGCCAAGATCCCGATAAACCTGATGAACCGGGCACCCCTGCTACCAAACGTAGCGAATCACTTGGGGTGACGTATGGCAGAGGTGTTGGTTATGTAATAAATAGTTCTCGGGGCGGCGGTACCCATACCCGCCTCAGTTCACCGCGTAAACAACTTCTTTTCCAATTCTAAGAGCTTCGTTAGTTCAACTCTGTTGTTCATTAATAAGCCAGTAATTTTGCACAAAGAACGACATTTTTACAAAAGATGTGTATATTGTCAGTTAACCTAAGTTTATCTGATTCTATGGAGGCCTAAAATATGTTTATCGGCCGTCGGATCATTTCTTATCAATTGTTGACCATATATGACATATGGCTTTATCGACTGACCGTGCTAGACCTCCAGTAACTTTAAGAGATACAGATTGTTTTAGGAGTGTTTTCGTTGCATTAGTGATACAAGTATTACAAGTAAGTACCGGTATTTTAATGGAAGATGCTGCCTATATTTGTTACATGAGAACAGGTCGTTTCTAAGATTTATTTTTTAATTCTACAGCTTGGCTGTGAAATAATTTGCGGGCCTCTGTGTTTGTTCCCTCCTACGATATGGGTTTCTTCAAGACCTTCTTCAAGAATTACACAGCATCCCCAAAGATGGCATAGGCCCTAAGTGAAATTATTTTCCCGGGGCATAGTTTAGTAATGTTGTTGTTGTTTTTCTTTATTTCTGTTATTGAATTATTAAAATATATGGTTTTTGTCAATCTTTAGCCACTAGCCAACCACTCTAGCTAGCTAAATGAAAAGTCACGGACCGCCACTGGTAAACACTCATATAACTGTAATATTACTTCAAATAATGTAAACCTGACTGCTTTGTGCTTACCGCTAAACCTAATTTAAAATACCATGGTATAATATGAAGTGGAAATTACAAACAATAGAAAGGATAACAAAATCAGTGTATATTTTTGATTACAATAAGCCCGTCGTCCCACGGGTCAGTAAGCAAACGATATAGGGTCTTATAGCACTCGGTTTATGTAGATTCCTTACCGACCTGTGGGACAACGGGCTAAGAAACATATTTAATTTTAGAATTGAACCATTCATTTGTCCCTGATTCCATCTCTGGGGAGGTGCATACAAAACATCTTCCAATTAGAAATTATCCAAAAAATATTAATAAAAATAATTTTTAATTTGCCGTTTGGTTACCCTACTATATCAAATATCAAAACTTCAAAGTCCCTTTTTTATTATTCTTTATTATATGGCTTTCATCCATTAGGGGTGATCTTGGCCATACACAATTAACATTTTTCTTATTAATAAATACAACAAATTACAGAATAAAATTGATTACACATCATAAACATAACACAACGTAACATAAATAAACCAAACATAACACAAACATAACATAACATAAACATAACATGAAATAACATACTGAACATAAACGGTACAGAGCTGGTAACAGTAGGTTATCACAATATTATAAAAATAAGATTCGTGTACAATATAAGTGGGCGCTTTTCGTTATTTAACCAAAATCCCTTCACTGCAAATGTATCTATATAAATAAAAACGTAAATGTTCTTTGGTTCAAAATTTTAAATCTTCGAAAGTTCTTCTGATTGCTTTGTAATTTTGACACAACCTTGCATTCGAATATGTGTGTGTTTTTATATACATATTGTACATAGATGTCACCTGTGACAGGTAAAACATGTTTTTTTAAAACAGCGCCATCTGTTGGACGTAAAAGCAACACGCGCTATTGTTTCTGTATTAGCACAGACAGACTGAACCACAACAACGCGTACAGATAGTTATTTATAAAAAATGGCTCTTTTACAAATTCAATTGTTTTGATGATGAAAACATAAAACCATTTTCAAACAGAAATAAACTAAATATTCTTGGCTGACTAACTATCCCGCGCTATAACACAACCACAGACCAACCATTTTATGAAAAATATACTCGCTGATATACCCGGCGTTGTCCGGGTTTCAAATAGAATTTTTTGAAATCTTATGTAGACTGTAGCCTTCCTCTTGTTTTGAAAGTAAAGTGTGCAAAATTTCATCAATTTCAGAACAAAACTGTAGATTTATATAAAATCAAATTTTCGTCACCCACCTGGTTTCCTCCCCGCGGCCGCCCGTGATCGTCAGGTGATCACTCCTTCTTATTATTCTGTTTATATTATATGTCTGACCATAGTAGAAAAGGAGATGAGGAGTTTGTTTCATGAGGATTTGTCTTTTGGTGACAGATATAGCACCACATGACCTGACTGGTTTTAAGCTACTCATTTCATATTTCTACCAATTTATAACACATTTCTCTTGAACACTTATACAAAATTTATGTTGTTTTTGAAGATAATATTTATACATTTGAGTAGAAACGTTAATTAGACGAAATTCCATAGATCGAAAAAAATCTCAAGTGTACTCCGAAAATGATTACAAACACATTTTGTTTTGTTATTTAACATTTCGTAGGTATTAAAAAATTCACAGTGTATCTTTAAATGCAACTTAGGCATTTGTAGAAGGAATTTTTACTAAACGAGTTGTGTTTTATTATATATTCTAACAATTTTCTCAAATTTATTGTCTTATTTTTATAATATTAGCGCGCTCACTCTAACATTTGTATATCATATATATATCATCGGAGCCTTAAGAACTCTCTCTCTCTGTTCGGAGAGTAAAGTTAGCGAGATGAGTCAGTAGTTGAACAGAATCAATTCAGATATCCACATATATATTTAGTATTTAAGAAGTTGCTTTTAAACAGCAATCTTTGTTGCCGCTAGTCCGAGGCAGTAATTTTATTTTCCCCTCCATGTTTACAAATTATACACTACAGTACTACTTATAATATATGTGTGTACCTACTTATATTAATGCAATTTATTTTAAGACGTTTTGAAATTAACGATTTTGTAATGTTTTTAAAAGAATGTTAAATTGAATTGAATTGAATCAGCGGTTTTCCTTTGAAATATAAAACCATAACAAATATATTATGTTGGTGAATCTCAAATGACGTAGTGATTGTATTAGACAATTAGACCTACTTAAGATGCACATGGCAATTTTAATATAACCTGCACTTCTTTTGTTTCAGCTCAGAGAATGTCAAGTTCGTCGGATTGGGGGGGAACTTTACACCTCAGTACAACCCTGACGCTGTATACAAAGTGATATATATACACTCCCACCCACTATTCAACAGGACTTACTCTGCAGTGTATAACAGCATCGCCCTTCTGCAGCTTGACAGACAGTAAGCTTTTCATAATTATACAAAACATTGGAATAATTTTAGTAAAAATCACAAAACAAATAAGTTCATGGGTGCGACTGGAATTTGAATTACATTAGACCATTTGCTATTCCGGCATTTACTCTAGCAACTGAGCTATCTCCTGAACCTTCAGACCTGCCGTAGTTCTGAATTAAATTTTATCAACATTACAAATCTGACAGCCACCGTGGTCGAGTGGTAAGGCTCTCGACTAGCAATCTGGAAGTCGCAGGTTCAAATAGTAAATCTTATTTTAGCAATTTATTCATTTAAAATAATATAGTATATTTGCGGCACTTTCCAGAGTGGAAGATACTCTCAGTATCGCCCTGGTGTGAGACCACCATTCAGAATTGTAACATTGCTTGAGTTGGCTTTAGCCGTGTTTGATAACCAGATCTGAATAGCCAGGTACTTTCCCATCTTCCTCTTCCCGATCTCCTTACCCTCCTCACTGTCTTCAGCCCCACAACATACACCAATTAATGGAGATTCAATGGTCTCACTGACTCCGAGCGGTTGAGAGCAGTTGGGACTCTTGTGTGATATTCACTTACTATTTATTTTATATCAGGTACAATTGGAGGTTTTCATTAGGTAATTGACTTGCTTTTAGTTTGTCATTAAAATAATAGTGGTGATACAAAAGACAATGGCATCTCCACACTGACCTACAAACAAGGGTTAGTTCAAGCAACGCCGGTTCCTTATAACTTATTAGCAGGAATAGTTCCACCTGTATAGTGCCACCTCAGTGTAGGTCGACCAACAAACACTCCTATGTCCTGTCCTATCTTCCATTCTTGCTACATGCCCTGCTAGCGGAACAGGCCCACTGTTGCTTCACATGGTCTGATGCTCTGTAGGGAACTCGCTTGCATACAAGGGTTAGTTCAAGCAACGCCGGTTCCTTATAACTTATTAGCAGGAATAGTTCCACCTGTATAGTGCCACCTCAGTGTAGGTCGACCAACAAACACTCCTATGTCCTGTCCTATCTTCCATTCTTGCTACATGCCCTGCTAGCGGAACAGGCCCACTGTTGCTTCACATGGTCTGATGCTCTGTAGGGAACTCGCGCGCATACAAGGGTGGACTACAGCAAACTGTGCGCCACACTAAACACTTTAATATAGAAATATACCTAGCGCAGACAAGAAAAAATTACAGATAGTCTGAATTGTCCACAAATCAGTTTCAATTTCGAAAATAATGACACTTAAATTCAAAACCAAAGTTCTGGGTACGATTTGAGAATTTCACGGCCAAAATTATTGTAGTGATTTATTTTTGAGGTATTATGCCATGTTGCGCTACCTCCTTCTTTATACAACGTTTCGGACAGCATTATAGTGTCCATCATCAGGACAGATGTGTAATCGAATATGAAATTACATGTTTGTTTGTAATTACTGTAATGCTGTCCAAAGTGGGCTAAATAAGGAGGTAGCGCAATATGGCATAATACCCTAAAAACAAATCACTATCAAAGTTCTAGAGTTCATTGAACCAGAGCTACAGACAGAGTCACAACCGACATTAGAACCCATTTGTAATTATTATTCCAATGTTACAATCTATTCAAAAGTAAAGTCACGAAATAAATTATTGCCATTATTTCCTATGTCAAATAACAGGTGACAGGTTCTCACGAGTGTCATGCGTCATGCGTCATGCCGGAATATCGGCATACCGCACCTAAAGGATTAAGGAATATTATTGCATCGCACTACCACTTCACAGATTTTCAAAAATAAATTATATTCATTCCAGGATTACATTCACAAGCAGTATAATCCCAGTCTGTCTCCACACCGGCACAACTCTTCCTGACAGTGGGTTCATCTTCACTGGGTGGAGTGGCTCACTCACCAAACCTGAGTACAAGGTTAGAACACATTTCTTTGCCTTCATGATGAACAATGACTGATGATGTGATAATGATAAGATTGACAGCTGTGGCTGGTACTAAATGTATATTTATTTAAATAGATATCTAACCATCACGCCGTCTCCCCGCAGGGGTAGGCAGAGAGGATGGACCGCCACACAACTCTGTTTTAACACACACTCCTCGCTTCATGCACATTCATACATAGGTTCTGTTAATCTGATTCTTGAGATGACTCAAGTACTTGCCATGTCTACCTTGGGAGTCCCAGACCTCTTCTACCATCCACTTACGCGTCTTATATTCTCCTATTTCTACCACTCTGAAGAGGAGCAAATATACTAAATAATATTTAATTTTATTCAAATAAAATGTTAATTAAAGCACACACTTAGCAGTATCTGGTTCAAATCCTAGTGGTAAATTTTACAATAAATTTATTAAAAGTAATTTACATATATATTTGTGGCAAGTTCCAGAGTCGAAGATACTCTCAGTATCGCCCTGGTGAAAGATCTCATTCGGATCGAATGTTTCTTGAAATGGCTGTAGTCGGGTTTGGTGACCAGATCTAATTAGTCAGGTACTTCCCCACCTTCCTCTTTCCCATCTCCTTCCCCTCCCCTTTTACACAACTGAGGATGTCATAGTCCCACTGATTCTAGACGGTTGGGAGCAGTTGTAACACTTGTGCAGTATTTACATTAAAAAACACATTTCTTCAAAACCTCACTTCACAATGTAATACTATACGGATTGTTCTCATTGGATAAAAACAATTAGTTGGTACGTTTTTCAACATTTCAGACGACAATGCAGAGAGTATCTCAGGAGGAGTGCTCTAGAGCATTCCCCGCTGGCAGCTCTCAGCACCCTGCCGGCGTAAAACATGACCTGGAGATTTGCAGCCGCCCAGTCAACACAACTGGAGGATGTGGGGTATGTAACGCTGGGATGTATTATAAACCAAGCTCATTATAATACTGATGTACTTATTATTTAATATTTTGATAATAAAACATTGATATAACAAGAATGTTATAAATAACAAAGAGTAGTCCCGCTGCCTGCCCCATGACAGCTTGTCTACAGGTCTACCATTTTTCTTTAATTTAATAAACATAACACATAATCATTTTGCATATAAAAATTAGTTTTAACTTCTCAATAATGTTTAAATTATGTATTGCAAGATTCAATCACATAGGACGGGTTGTTTCATAGAATTTGAACAATTCATCAAATTTCAAAGCTGATTTTCAAGTTCTGTGAAGGTTCTATCCAAGTTCTGTTCTCAGTTATGTGAAGCCTCTGGCCAGTTATTATAGAATAATAGAACTTGATTAGAACCTACACAGAACATGAAAATCATTTTTGAAATTTGATGAATTGTTAAAATTCCGCTAAACAACCCGTCCTTATTCTTCTTCTGATTACTCACTTCTATCAGAATGTATCTAATATTAAAGAGAAACTACTTCCTTTATCATGTTCCCACTATTAATTAATTCCTCCCGTGGATTATTATTTGGGTAACTTGGGTTATTATTTGAAAACAGGTATAGGGCGCTAGTCCATATAAAAGTACACATCCACACTTAGTTAGCAGGAGCTCACATCAGAAACATCTAGCGACATTCTAGTTCCATGCAGGTCTGTAAAAGACAAGATACATATATAGTATACATCCTAGGTTAGTCTCCAAGGAGTCTAGTCCATCTACAGGAAACACTGTAGTTCTGTTCCTGCTGTTTCCCTCTAGTTCCTGGTGCTGGTGCCAAGGGCTGTCCTGACAGGTGTTCTGACCAGCGAAGCCGTCCCAGGTTTAAGCATATAGCATACATCCTCGGCGCCATCGGTTAGTCTCCAAGGAGTCTAGTCCATCTACAGGAAACACTGGTGTTCTGTTCCTGCTGTTTCCATCTAGTTTCTAGTTGGTCAGTTCTATTTAAATCCGCATGGAAGGAATTTCGAGTACTTATTATCTATTTATTGTTATTAAGTTTAATTTGTAGAACTCCATTTTATTTTTTAATTTTTTATATATTCATTATATATTATCTATTCTTTTTTTATATATTATCTATTCAGTGGCGTGCGTAAATAAGTTAAAAATTAATTGTTATTTTTATTTCACGGATAATTTTAGTGAAATTATTTATCTTTATTACATTTCCAGCACGATCCGGAATTGTAGATACTCTCAGTATCACCCTGGTGGAAGGCCACCATTCAAATCTAAAAGTTGCTCTATGATTGTAGTGATTGTACTTAACAAATCTTAAGTTTTCATAGGAAATTTTTGTTTTTATTTAATAATAGATAAATGGAAACATACTTTTTGGACGTAAGGTTAGGTTAAGATAAGTTAGGTTAGGTTAGGTTTACCATTTCCATTTACCATAAATGTAAATACTGACTACCTACCACTGATTAATTAATTAATCAATAATGTGCCATTTGGAGTGTGTTCACCTATTGCTTTATTTGTTCTCAGAACTGGCACAGGAGCTCCCCGCTGACGGTACCCAACAGCCCCAGGGTGGGCTGCACGCACCTGTTGGTGGGGTTGGCATCCTGGTATAATCCTTCATCCTGTACGCACATCAACACGAGGATATCTACCTACATCCCCTGGATAGAGGGTATTGTGTGGCCTGAAAGCGGTGTTGTTGTCTAGGACCTTGTTTTAGACAATTTTTAAATATATTTTTGCCGCCCTGTCCCCCCCCCCTTCTTGCCCTCTCTCTGTCCCCCCATGCCGACGAGCATGACTTGTATATACGGTGTTTGGAAACTTGTAGTACAAGCGGCAAACTGGTGGATCTACATCACATAGAAAACCCAAAAAGACTCTGGTTTTGTTCGATCTGAGCATTTCAATTTTTTTTAACATTTTTTCTTTTAAATACTTTTGTTGCCGGGCTGATGTTTTGACACATTTTGAAACACAATAAACGGCTGTTGTTAACCCCCTAACTACCAATTTAAAAAATATATAAATTCCAAGCTCGGACTCGATTTACTCGAAAATGAAAATTCACATAATAAAAAATACTTATGTGATATATTTATTAGTTTCCGTTTTGTACTATGAGTTTCCAGACAACATGTATAGCAAAAATCCCACACAGGCAAGGCCAGTGGGTAGGCATACTTGGGATTAGTTAAAGGTACTTAAAATTGACTTATTGTGGAATGTAGGTACATACCTATATTATTTCTATAAACAGGAGATTTTTATGTTTTAATAATATCAAAATCATTTGTATTTTTTAAATTAAACATTTTTTCTGAAGAAAAACATATTTTTGTAATATTGTTTCTTATACTAAACATAAATACAAAAATGATACGCTTAAAATTTTTCTTACTTTTATCAGGGTAATTAAGAGTAAAATTAAAATGTTATCAACCTAATTCTGCTACTTTAAAAAAAACCAGTTTACTGAAGTTATATAACAAATCCTTGGTCAATCGGGCAACTGGTTATTGAGAAATCGTAGTTGCCGATTTGTATTTGTGCGTGTAAAATGGATGTACCATTGGGTGAGATTAAAATGAAGTAATTGATAGTTAGCAGCTAATCAGCCAACCCAGGGCCAAGAACAACTTGTTCCTCTCTCTTGGAAATTGGATTATAGTCAGTTTGGCATTCTGTCCTTCAGTTCTTGTTACTTGTTGCCTTCTCACTACTTGTCAGTACTCATACTTCCCTCTATTCTATAACTCTATCATTTTATCAATATATCACTATTCAGTTTGGACAGTCTACACTCAATTCTAAAACCTTTTCTTTCTAGACAACAATACCGCATTAAGTAAGGTGGGGATGATGGGTAGATACTGCGTGGAAAAGAATCAGGTATATGTTTTAGTGTTTTGTGAACACCTCACTAGGAGAACAACATCAAATGCTGAGGTGTTCACATGTCTTAGTTCTGTTATGTTAATGTTAATGAAATGCAATTTAAATGCCTGAGTTATGTTTGGTGTTATTAATATTATGTATTGTAAATGTTTTTGACTCTTGTTTAATGTTAATAATTTTTTTTTAAATTTGTACGTCTTTTGTTTTGATTCATATTTTTTTCCAACTTTAGTGTTGGTGTATTCTGTATTACCGATATTGTCGATAAAAGCCTTTACGATCAATGATGGTTGAAGGTAGACAAATTAACGAAAGAAATAAAACTTTGCTTGGAAAAGTTAAGCCAGAAAACAAGAGCAAAATGCGCTAATACATAAAAATTATTGATAAAATAAAAGCAACTGAATTCGGCGGTCACCTCTGGTGTGGAGCCCTAACAAGCCCCTTGACTTTGTGCTGAAACTGACGATGCGTTTTCCTTTCTTAACTAACGGATTGCAATGTTTAGAGCACAAACGTCAGGTAGGGATGATCATGAGAAAACATGTGGAGATTGGAAAAGAAAGCTATAAAAGGGAGTCCAAACTCAGTCAGGACTCCCATTTCGGGGCCAGTGTCTATGTTCCTCACAGAAAATTGTGTTTCCCGCACAAACTTCCCAAAGAATGCTCCATTTTCTCTGCTGAATGCATAGCTATCATAGAAGCTCTTCAACTCGTCAAATCATTAAATATTAAAAACGCACTCATCCTTTCAGACTCGCTTAGCTCACTACAAAAAATAAGCGCATCCCCACTCATTTCCAGTAGCGACTCTCTAATCTGCTCGATCAGGGACCTACTGCATTCCATGTCACTGGTTCATGCATCAGTGGTCCTAGCCTGGATACCGGGACACCTCGGTATTACTGGGAATGACTTGGCTGATTATATTGCTAAGGAAGCCACTGCCCATGGTCCGTTAAGTGATATCCCTATTCCGGTTAGAGACCTTTTCCCTATTCTAAAAACTAAGTACCAACTCCAATGGTCTTCTGAATGGAAAAAATCTTTTCTGATAAAAGGTCACCAGTACTCATTAATTCAACCTTCTATTCCTGTTAAGCCCTGGTTTCACAAATACACTACCATGTCTAAAAAATATATTTCTTCCTTAACCCGAATGCGGCTGGGTCACACTTGTTGTCTTAGCCATCTTGCCAGGTTCCACATAGTCAGTTCGCCGTACTGTGATTGTGGGTCAGAGGATACTCTGAACCATAATTTTTTTGAGTGTCCTATCAATGACCAATTTCCAAACTTCATGCATGAATTGTTAAAACTTGATATTAAATTGCCTACCAGTATACCCTGACTTCTTAGTCTAAACACTACTGAAATTTACTATTTGTTGGCAAAATTTATTTATAAAAATGGCCTTAATATCTGACCATTATAATAAATATAAACCAAATTTCTTTCACTTTCATTTGTATTCATTTGTTCAGGTTCCTATTTTCATCTTTATTTTCATCTATTTTTACTAATCCCAACTCTGCATATTTTGACTGAGTTAAAACACTATTCTTTATGCATTTGTATATTTTTCTTGATTCTTTTATTGTATTTGTTTATATTCATTTCATAGTACTGTTTAAAAAAAATAATGCTTCTAAATTTGGAAAAATCTGTTCTTTTAAATAACAAAAATGCCCACTACTATTGTGCACAGGTTCCTATTTTTATAATTTTGTAATTACCTATTATTACCAGCTCTGTATTGTTTTTGTTAAGTTATGTTTATGTTACACCCATGTTATGTTTATTATATGTTATGTTCATATTATGTTATGATATGTTTATGTTATGTTCATGTTATGTTATGTTATGTTATGTTATGTTATGTTAAGTTATGTTATGTTATGTTACGTTATATTATGTTATGTTTATGTTATGTTATGTTATGTTTGGTTTATTTATTTTACGTTATGTTATGTCATGTTGTGTAATCAATTTTATGCTGTAATTTGTTGTATTTATTAATAAGAAAAATGTTGTATTGTATGGCCAAGATCACTCTTAATGGGTGAAAGCCAATATAAAGAATAAAAAAAAAATAAAAAAATTTCTTCTATCATTTGTTTTGTCTGTGGTTATATTTTTCTATGGTTTGATCTTACCTAATAACCCATCTGTCATTATTTGTTTGATTCACTCAGATTCACAAGCTACAAGCCCATACAAGCCCAATAAACATTTGTTATATCACCAATGTTTTATTTAGTACACCGGAATTACCGACAACTATTTTTCCCAGAAAAAATTCCTTAGAATTGCATCGCACAGTATTTAACCTAAGATGGACATAATGATATCAGATATTGGTTTCATCAAGTCCGAACTGCAGACACTCTCAGAAGAAGATAGTTCGACATCCTATTTCGATGTTGAATTACAGTACCTAAATATCAAACAGGAAACAAAAAATGCCTCTGCGATGAAGTGTGAACTGGAGACTTCATCGCCAAAAGAACTTGCTCGAGAAAGTGGCCGATACTCTGAAATAGAAGACTATCCTGATAATAAAAATGAATCTTTCGTTTTTAAAGAAAGGCTCGATCCAAGCCAAGTTACGTAACAAACTAAGGGCTAGTTAAATAAATAAACAATCAACTCGTATGAAACAACGTTTTTTTAAAACTTTAATATATCTATTTTAATTTGCGACCCAGTTGTGCCATCTCTTGGGTCGGCTAGTAGCTAATTTCAAAGATATTTTTGTTGTTTGAATGAGGATTGTACCTTCCTCCCCAGCTGGTTCTTACACTGATGTGAACATTTAAAATATAAAATACACATTGGCGTGATTGTTCTCGGTAGTGAATCAATGAATGCAAATGTTGGAAGTGAAAATTAACCCACTTTCCGACATGCGATCGAGCTGAAACTCGGCAGATAGACTCGTTGTCGATGACAATGCTTTCTATCAACTTTTGGTTGTAATCACGTACACACACGCTGACATATACGCATTTCTCTGAACTCGGATGACATTACAGCAGTTAATATATAGCAGAAATTGTGGCAGCGTGTAGTATGTATGTATGAGAGCTATACTTATTTGTAATTTACGGCGGCTGCCCGAACCGTAAATTGTGTTCAGGAGATGGGAGATTGAAATGAGTGTCTACACAATTAATTTAGTTTATTCGTGAGGACGAATATTACAATTTTACAGAACGCGGAGACGGTGGCAGAAAGAGTGGAGATAGTGGCGGTTGGATCGAACGTTGAAACAGGAATGGAGATTTCTCTTCTCCAGCTCGCTTGCGTATAGCAGCGGATTAATTCGCGATAGTATTGCCACATGTGGGGGGAAATAAAGTAGTCCCACAAAATAACTGTCAGCCCTACGTGATCGGCATTTGTCGAGGTTGATATGGTTGTCGACTCTGGTTCCTGGATAGGAAGGTTCAATCGTCAGTCAAATCTTTTAAAATTAATATTTTAAGACATTTAAAAATAGATGCATTTTTTATATAACTTAGGTTTTTACAGGTTGATTTTCTCCAATTTTCATTTTATTTGTCGTATTTTTGTTTATTTCTCACCTTTCTTAATTATTAATGTTCTATTATTTGCTATAATTATAAAAATGGATGACTTACATTGCATTGCGCAACTCCTGCACGTAGCCCAGATTATTTTATAAACTTTTATACAAACATGTAATTTGTCTATTTAAGCCTCAAAGGGCGTAAATACATAAATAAATATCATTGTTGCCCCTGAAATTGTGTTTATTTGTTTCAGAATTCTTCTCGCCAAATATGATAGAATTTTCAATCTCACAATCTACTATTATAATAGATTCAAGGCAACCTACACATAAAACAATACTTCCAAAGAATAAACCATTCTTCTACTCTGTGTGTTCTTATAGGTGCTGTAGGAACAACTCTTTACTTCTTCATATGAGAACCCACGATTCGGAGAAAACATTCTCGTGTTCAGAATGCACTTATAAGAGCAACCAAAAATGGCGTTTGGCTTCCCACATTAAAACACATTCGGCATATAAACCATTCTCGTGCTCAGAGTGTCATTACAGGACCAATCAGACATGGCGTTTGACTGCACACATTAAAACCCACGCTGCTGAGAAGAGGTTTTCATGCTCAGAGTGCACTTATAAGAGCAATCAGAAATGGCAGTTGACTTCTCACATTAAAACTCACACTGGTGAAAAACCATTCTCGTGTTCGGAATGCTCTTACATTTGCGGTCGGAAAAGAACTTTGAATCGTCATATTAAAGCCCACGATGGGGATAAATCTCTCTCGTGCTCTATTTGTACCTATAGTGGCAGTGGTAAAAGGAGTTTGCTTACTCATATTAGAAGAAACCACACTGATGTTAAACTATTCTCGTGTTCGGAATGTTCTTATAGAAGCAATCACAAAGGGGCTTTGGCTTTTCACATTAAAACGCACTCTGGAGAGAAATTATTTTCGTGTTCAGAGTGCACTTATAGGAGTGCCCGGAAAAGCACTTTGGCTTTTCATAAAAGGATCCACTCTGGAGTAAAACCGTTATCGTGCTCGAGATGCACTTATGCGTGTGCTCAGAAAAGCACTTTGACACGTCATATTAAAACCCACGATACAGAGCCTGTATCCTGATCAAAATACGTTTAATCCTGTCTTGTAGTAGAAAAAACCCACCCATGCTATTTTTATTAAGTGTTAGTAAATATGTGAATCCCTTTGCATCCAAAAATTATTAATGGTTCTTAAACTTAACGGTTTTTTTTGCACTCTATTTAAAACACACGCTTATAATAAGGTTAGGTACTCTTCAGCCCTTACTCAATTGAGAAAAATAAAAAAGGCTTTGTTGCACATACTTTTTATAATAAATAAAGTCGAGTCTGGCCTGACAAAATCCAGATGCGAAGATTTTAAAAGTTTATTATAATAAATAATTAGTAAATCAATTCATCTTACTATTGACATGGATAAAATGAGTGCTAATTCATTACGATTCTCTCATTTTTCAAACCCTAACCAAATCCTCAGCCGATATCAGGGGTGAGGAAAATGCGGCCCGCGAACACTTTTTATGCGTCAGCTAAAAGAGCCGCAAAATAATTTTTTTTAAATATTCATGGTATGTCAGATACATTTTTAAGTTAGTTAAAAAATGGTTAAATAAGACTTCTAATAGAAAAAAACGAGTTCAATCCCAATTTAAAAAAAATCTAGTTGCAAAATTCGGAGGAAAACCATTTGAGTGTTTCAAGTTAAATTATTATTTAAGTGTTGACTTCAGTCCAATCCGTATTCAGGATACGGATATAATCCCTTCTGCAGAAATAAAATTTCTAGGTTTCACTATGGACAATATTCTTTCTCTTGAATCGCAAATTTCAAAAGCTGTGAGTTCTGGTTTTTTCCATTTAAGGCAGATAAAATCAATCAGGAGATGCCTTCCCTCTGATGGAGCAAAGTCACTCATAAATTCGTTCGTCGTCTCACGTATGGACTATTGCAATAGTGCATATGCCGGCCTACCTCAGAAACAAATCAATAGAATCCAGTCAGTTTTTAATGCTGCGGCAAGAATGATTTTTGGTGAATCTAAGTATTGCCGTATAACCCCACTTCTAAGGGATCGCCTTCACTGGCTTCGATGCCCTGAAAGAATAGAGTTTAAGATCTGCTTAATGACCTTCAAAGCATTGCAAGGAATGGCGCCAGCATATATATCGGAACTATGTATCCGACAAAACTTAAGTAATAGACAGCTTACTCTAAGGTCAGCAGATCTAGATGTTAGTAATCGTCTAATCGAACTTTCTAGGTCAAATCGAGCTGTTTACTATGATCGTTCTTTTAGTGTAACAGGCCCTCTCATCTGGAATAGACTTCCCTCAGCTCTTACTAATCTCCAGAATTTGGCTGAATTTAAACGAGCTTTAAAAACAAAATTATTTAAAAAATCTTACCATTTATAAATTTTAACTTCTTTTCAATATTTTATAATAAGCCATATTCTAAAACTTCCGGTAATTGTTTGGTTTCGGTTGTCTCCTTATTGTACCTTTTTAAAGTGTCTGCTCAGAAAATTCTCATTTCTGAGCACAAACTGCCTCCTGTTTTATGTTATGTTTTAGTTTTAATATTCGTGTTTTGTCCTGTCCTACTGTTATTGTTATTCTAAGTTTTGTCATCACTTTGTATAAACAGTGTATTTAGTGTTATAATATTAGATCTGTATTGGGTAAGGCACACTGTAGGAATAATTTTAAGAACCATTAATAATGAATTACCATTTGTTTAAAGAGTAGTTAAGCGCACTTGAAGTGAAATGACACTAAACTGCGCTATATAAATTCCATGTTATTATTATTATTATTATTGTAGGATAATTGCTTGTGACCCAAAATAAAAATTAACTTTTGTCAAAACCAGCCTTGTGTTCCGAATGAAATTGTAAATTTCGAGTTGTGGACCATCTGCTGACGCTATTCAAAGAATTTGGTAGGATATAATTACGAGAATGTTGTAATAATTATATGCTGCAAAATCCCAAGGAAAACCATTTGTATATTATAAGTGCAATGATAATGTAGGCTTTTTCACATTCAGAATTAAGTTAAAACCGGGATTGTGTTCCGAATACAATAAAAAACAACGCATGTGCAATTTGAAAAAAACTGTACTCTTATAAAGATACACATATATATTTTTTTTTTTTTTTTATTTTTTTTTAAAAAGAAAGACAAACATTCCCAGGTTACGAATAACCTGAAAATATTTGAAAATCTCCTACTACCACCACAGTAAGCTGAAAATGTTGCTTGTGTTGTGATGGAGGACTTAGCCAGCCAAGGAATTGAACACACTACGCCCTAGTGAGACCCAAGCGCGATGTCAACTCGGCCACCGACCGGTCAATTTAGTTTATTCTGACAACTTCCTTCCTTATTACTGTCCGTATTTTCGACTTCGTCCTTTTGTATTCATCGCCCGCAGAGATCAGTATGAACACAGCTCATTCAATTCAAAATAATTTGTGGTTAACAAAATTTCTTTGGATCGTCTGTGGCCTTGAAAGCGGAAGTTTTCATTTGCTTTGTACATTTCCGACGTCAGTATTATAAAAAAAATGATTTTACAGCAAACAGAACTATTTAAAATATTAATTTTGGTTGGTAACTCCGGTTTAATAAATCATATCACTTGGATTTGCTTTGAATTTAAGTGTCATTTAAAAAAAAAAAAAAAATTGCCGGTAACCCGGTCGTTTATTGACATCAATGGTAATTTACAAATCATGTGCGCTACCCGACTCATTAGACAATATCTGTTCTGAGCTGGGTAGCAGAAAAAATTGCACCCGATTGTGGAAACAATTCAGACCAGCGGTAAAATAGGTAGCAAAAAAATCTATTTTAATTAATTTATAAATAATTCTATATTTGAAATGTGTATTACATTAAAGGGGGTGACAGATTACGCTATAAGTTCAAAGCGTTTTATATAAATCCATATTGCTCGCCATACAATCCCATTCAGACACGTACACCTAAAAAGACGTGCTATAAGTGTGAGCATGACGACGCACAGTGGGCTGAAAATCGCCTTTCATAGACATAGAGACTTGAATTTTCAAGGGTATTTTTTTTGGCTAGAAATGTATTCTGCTATGCTATAAAATTTCGTACGAAGCAATTGCGTGTACACATGAAGAAGTTATCATTTTTTTAAGAAAAATTTGTATTTTTATTTATTTATAATTTATTAATTTTTAAAAAACATGACATATTACATATTACAGTGATCTTTGGCTGTCCAACTAGGAGATTAAACTGTTTTAGGACAGTCAGAAATAGGCAGATATAATGCGATTTTTGTTTTGTCTAGTGTATTGACTTTTACTTAATTATTGCACTTTATAAATAATTTGAAAAGTTTTCTTGGTTGATGTAAGAAGTTGCTAACTATATATTATAAATAATATAAACATAGAGAATAGACTAAAAGAATATTCAAATATGATAATTCAAAAATAGCAATATAGTAAAAAATCATTGACATGTGAGTTTATCAAATTGAAATTTTACTTTTTATTTAGATGAAATTAATAAGCTAGAGAATCAAAAATAGATAAAAGAAAGAAAGGAGATTAGAAGAAAATAGAGAATAAAAATAAGCAAAAAAAATACAAATAGGGAATTAAAAAATATGCAAAAAGAAAAAGTATATGTATAAATAAATATAAAAAAAAATAGAAGCATGTAAGCTTTTCAATCATTCCGTGAAATCTTACTTTTGATTTGGTGAAATTAATTAATATTTAAATTAATTTATTAATTAATTAATCAGAGAATCAAAAATATATAAAAAAAGAAAAGAAATTGAAAGGAAGAGTAGAAATAGATAGAAAATTAAAAAATAAATTAATATTAAAAAAAAAAACATGTCTGCTTTTTCTTCATTCCGTGAAATTTTGTTTTGATTTTGTTGAATTAATGCTCTAGAGCAGTGCTCCGCAACCGGTGTGCCGTGGCACACTGGTATGCCGTGAGCGGGACACAGGTGTGCCGCGGTCAACAATGTATTTGACATTTTACAATATTTCATTATGTATTAAATACACAATGACAACATATTTTCATTGTCTGCAGATATTGTTAAAAGACGTATTCACAATATATTAGAAACGCTGATTAGAAAACTGTTATTGGCTGAAAAATTTGCACTTCAGATCAACGAAACAACCGGTATTCAAAATAAAGCACAGTTGATAGCTATTGTACTTTTCGTTGACGAGGACTTTATTAAAGAACATTATTTATTTTGTAAGGAGGTTCCAGAGCGAACTACCGGTGAAGAATTTTTTCAAGTAACCGATGATTTCTTCAAAATATATATTATGTTTTTACCGATGATTTATTCAAAATATATACGGGTGGTAAAAAGGGTTTTGTCTCTTGTGTAAAACAAAAAATCCAACGTTAAAATTTACACATTGCTGCATACAATGAGAAGCATTGATGGTCAAAAATTTACCAGATGAACTTTTAAAAACGATGAATGAATGCATTAAAATCGTAAACATAATTAAATCAAGAGCCCTAAACTCGCGAATCTTTGGAATACTCTGTCTTAAATGGGATCCGAATATGAATCCTTATTGTTGTATATTGAAATTCATTGGCTATCCCGAGGCAAAGTTTTGGCTAGATTGTTTGAGCTTCGTCGCGAGGTGTGTGAGTTTCTTTTAAATCAAAATATGCCCAAACTATATCAGCACCTCGATGATAATTACTGGATAGCCAAACTTGCATACATGGCTGATATATTCAAGCATTTGAATGAACTTAATAACGAAATTTGGCAGAAAGAGTTGCAAAAAGGATGTTTGGAAATGTACCAAAGGATCAACCATAGTATAATTGAAAACAAACAATTAACTGTGGATCTGGCCCAACAACATTTAAGTATGCGTCAGCAGAAATTTGGTCTACATTTTTATTCCATTAATACGGAACAATACGATTGGATTCGAAATCCTTTTGCAACCAATGCAATAAATTCTACGGAAGCACTGCCTCTGCAAATTCGAGTGGAATTTAAAGATTTAAATAATGACATGACATTAAAACTTCACTACTTCGAAGATCAATTAGATGTTTTCTGGATTTACGTTAAAAAAGAATATCCTTACATTTCCGTCAAAGCAGTCTTAACACTACTTCCATTTTCAACGACATATTTATGTGAGCAAAGTTTTTCAACGCTTGTATTAATTAAAATGATAAGCGGTCATACTTAAAAGGTCTTGACCAAGAACTTTGGGTTGCGCTGTCAAAAATCGAGCCGAATATAAAAGTTTTGTATTCATTGAAACAAGCGCAGGTTAATTTAACAATTAATCGCTCATTAATTTATTATTATTTTATAATAATTATTAAGATTGCGTAAAAATAAATATGTTATAGTTATATGTATGTATGTATACTTTTCAAATAAACCAGAAATTGTTGTAAAATTTGTGTTTCAATTTAATATCTATATATTTTAGCTTTTGGTGTGCCGCGGAATTCTAGGAAGAATTTTGGTGTGTCGTAGGTGAGAAAAGGTTGCGGAGCACTGCTCTAGAGAATCAATATATATAAAAATAAAAATTTAAAAGAGAGTTGAGAAACTAAAACAAAGAAAAATAAAATAAAAAGATGTAAAGAAAGGTTATAAGCAGATTTTGAATTTACAATGGTAAACGCATAAATTTACTGTAATACATATATATATATATAAAATAAAATACAGGGTAGTTCGAAAAACGAAATTTAAGAAAAGCAAGTTTAATGACTGTTAATTAGCATATTTTTGCATTCATCTCTCCCCAAGATCAGAAGCCAATTATTTACCAGATTTCGGAGAATGTTAGCACTTTTTATTTATTGTTTTGGTGTTTAATTCGTAGAACTCCATTTAATTATTTAAATTAGCACTTTTTGATTTCCATGCATCGGGAATAAGATTAAGCAATTTAGGGCCTAAGTATGAGAATTGTCTTTGAGCTAAGGATGAAGAAGTGGTGGGAGGAACAACTGGGTTCCTCTTAGCATGTCTAGTGTCGTAATAATGGAGTACGGAAGTGTATTGGTGACGCGTTCTTTGGGTATGTAATATGATTTTCCTCATGTATAATTGCCTTACATCTAGAACACGAAACTCTTCGAACAATGAATCACTGGGGTACCTGAACGGTTTTTTAAGTATAACTTTAAGAAGTGATTTCTGAGCTTTTGTTAAGGGATCAAGTATTGTTTTAGTACAACCGCCCCAACCCAAAGAATTACACATGGCAAAGTAAATTCTTTTCATGTCTTTAATGCAGAGAATATTTCTAATAGCCCTGAAAAGATGTGTAAGTTTCCTGACTTTTGAGGAAGTTAAGTCTATATGTTTATCCCACCTCATAAATTTGTCTATGATAATTCCTAGATATTTAGTACTGTCCACACATTCTAAGGTACTACATTTACATACATTTATGACATTGCAATGGTGTACAAAAATGCTATGCATCTCTTTAGGTTGACCCGCTTGAGTTGCACTGAAGCAGATGAATTTAGTTTTATCCGAGTTTAGAGTGAGGAGATTTGCTATCTAGCCACTTTTTAACTTTGTTAATGCCAATTTCTGCTTTACTGTGAGTTTTTTTTCCCAGGTTTTTCCTTCAAATAATAATACTGTATCATCTGCAAAGGTAATTTTTTATTTTTTTATTGTGTTTATTTCTTGCTAGAGCAATCCCGATGAGTTACAGAACTCATTTTAGGACAGGAGGAACTTACAATTCAAATAATATGGTCTGCAAAGGAACTATTACATAACTCATTTATATAAACATTAAACAAAAGTGGTCTTAGAGTACTTCCTTGAGGTACACCGAATTTTATATTTGCTGGATCGCTTAGAGTACCGTTAATTTCCACTCTTTGGCTCCTATTTTCTAGGTAGCTGACCAGCCATTTTAAAAGTTGCCCTTGGATACCGATTCTCTGTAGTTTACTCAGCAGAATTTTGTGTGAAATAGTGTCAAATGCTTTGGCTAGATCCAAGAAGAGTGCAATGCATTTAATACCTTTGTCTAGATTATTAGAGATGATTTTTGTCAAATTGGCAATGGCATTTTCAGTGCTTAAACCATTGCGACATGACATTAAAAATGACACTGGCAATGACATTAAAAATGAGGCTATCTCTGGAATCATAAGGTTGGCCATTCAATCCTTACACACAGATATACTACTATTTATTTGTATTTTTTTGACATACTTCGTATTGTGGTGCAACTTGCGATTTTTTTTTAAATCCTCAAAGTTGAAAAAAACACTTTTTAATGTTGATGATTCATTTTAATGCTTGAATGCTTTACATATGAGTAGGCTTGCAGTGTAAATAAAATATTGTAAGCTAGACAAAGCATACTCATATGTAAAGCGTAATAATAGCTGCTTCCCACATAATAGCTGCTAGTTTGTAATACTTTCTAAGGTTTCAAGGATTTGAATAAAACATTTAAAACAGTTTTAAGTTTAATTTATTTAACTAGTTTCAGGTTTATTCTCATAAAATAATATATAAGTGTTTAACAGTTACAATTAGGGTTGCCAGATACGGGCTGGATAAAAAGTTATTATTAAGTCTCCAAACAAATAAAAGAAATCAGCACCTCTTTTAAATAAAAATCAACTTAAGGTACATATTCGAATATAATAACTAAACTTAAAATACAAATTAAAATGTTGGTACAAAAATTTACGTAAAGCATTATCTAACATAAAAAAAAACTGAACTTAAAACAAAAATCTGGCAGTTACAATTCTCGTCTGCACTTAAGTGCAGCAAAATCATTAATCAGATCTTCGCAATCCAATTTCCTTAAAAAATCTGCTTCTATGAAGCAAAGCAAGATTGTTCAGCCTTTGCTCCGCCATTGTTGTGCGTAAATAATTTTTTATACGTCGTGGCGAGGGCGGCTGCGGGGCGCGTTGTGTGCTGTGTGTAAACACGCTCTTGTATATCGCTATTTCGTACGTACAATATTTAGGTACTTAGGAAGTCATTTCTTGTTATCATCTGTGACTTTTTTGTCACGATTGGCCGCCCCTAATATCTGGCCGCCCTAGGCCCGGGCCTACATAGGCCTAAGGGCAAATCCGCCTCTGGGCATAGCCCCAGGCAATAATGCCGTATTCCATTATGGATTGTGCTATTGCGAGGTATATATTCTTTATATCAAATATGTTTAGTATATTTCTCACGTTTTTGAAAAAGTAAATCAATTAGTTTAGTTTTCCTCCAACTCTATATGTCTGTCCCATTTAAAATAACGGTCGAAGTAAATACCAAGATATTTGATATTTTCCGTTAGTGTGATTGGAGTACAATTGCATGGGGTGCTCGCTGAGTGACAGGAATGTATTTTAAGGTAGATGTTTTTGGAGTTTGGCCTCTCGAGTTTACGCTGAAGGTTATGAATTTACTTAATCTATATTTAAAGTTAATAAGTTAGAGTCAAGCCATTTTTATATAAGCCATATCACATCTCTGTTAATGTAGTCCCATTTATAAGGCATTCTTCTGTAATTTTTTTGTTTGTTAATCCTAACCGTCTAGGCATCCCTTTCTTAATCTTACTCATTATTGCTTTCTTTTCCAATCTCCACATGTTTTCTCATGATCATCCCTACCTGACGTTTGTGCTCTAAACATTGCAATCCATTTGTTAAGAAAGGAAAACGCATCATCAGTTTCAGTACAAAGTCAAGGGGTTTGTTAGGGCTCCACACCAGAGGTGACCGCCGAATTCAGGTGCTTTTATTTTATCAATAATTTTTATGTATTAGCGCATTTTGCTCTTGTTTTATGGCTTAACTTTTCCAAGTAAAGTTTTATTTCTTTCGTTAATTTGTCTACCTTCAACCATCATTGATCGTAAAGGCTTTTATCGACAATATCGGTAATACAGAATACACCAACACTAAAGTTGGAAAAAAAATATGAATCAAAACAAAAGACGTACAAATTTAAAAAAATTTATTAACATAAAACAAGAGTCAAAAACATTTACAATACATAATACTAATAACACCAAACATAACTCAGGCATTTAAATTGCATTTCATTAACATTAACATAACAGAACTAAGACATGTGAACACCTCAGCATATGATGTTGTTCTCCTAGTGAGGTGTTCACAAAACACTAAAACATATTCCTGATTCATTTGCACGCAGTATCTACCCATCATCCCCACCTTACTTAATGCGGTATTGTTGTCTAGAAAGAAAAGGTTTTAGAATTGATTGTAGACTGTCCAAACTGAATAGTGATATATTGATAAAATGATAGAGTTATAGAATAGAGGGAAGTATGAGTACTGACAAGTAGTGAGAAGGCAACAAGTAACAAGAACTGAAGGACAGAATGCCAAACTGACTATAATCCAATTTCCAAGAGAGAGGAACAAGTTGTTCTTGGCCCTGGGTTGGCTGATTAATAATAATAATAATAATAATAATTGGATAACTTGTAGAGCGCCGTTTTTGTGAAAAATCACCTCAAGGGCGCTGTACAATTTATTTCCTAGGATCTACATTTGTTATTTAGAAAAGATACCAAAACATACTTACCTGGCAAGTCACTTCCGACAAACACACTTATTTAAAAAGTTTATGCTTATAAAAGATAAAGCTGGACGCAGAGGACACTATATCAAAAAACACTGGTCATCGCTTGACCTTAGGTCTGCTATAGTTTTTTTTTTTTTTTTTAATTTTACTGTATTTTAACTGTCTTAAAAAGCCTGCAAATTGTTAGTTGTTATCATTTTTATTTATTTATTTTGAATTATTATTTATTTTATTTTTAATATATATATATTTTTTTTTTTGCATTTTGTTAATTTAAATTGCCGTCGACTGTGAAAGTGGAGGTTTTCCGAAATTATGGATACGACTGTCTGAAAAGGTGTGTTTTAAGTTTAGACCTAAATTCTGTCGGGTCTGCGATCATTCTCAAATCATGTGGCAGTCCATTCCGGGCTTTAGGTCCTGACACGGCGAAAGCACGCTCACCGAACTTAGTATCTGGTGTGCGCTTTGGTTCTTTCAACCTTCCGATAGCTGATGACGTTGCTGACCTAAGGGTTGACTGTCGGGAATTTGATTCTTCTGGAATACACAATTCTGATAAGTAAGCCGGAGCCATTCCGTTAAGTGACTTAAATACCATCCAGCATACCTTGAACTGGATTCTTTCAGGACATTTGAGCCAGTGTAGATTTTTGAGATGCTCTGAAATGTGGGAGTATTTAGATACTCCGGTGATAAGCCTTGCCGCGGCGTTGAAAACGGATTGTAATTTGTTGATTTGACATTTGGGGAGACTTGCATATATTCCGTTGCAATAATCTAGACGTGAAACAACATAGGAATTGACTAGCAATTTAGTCGCCTCTGTTGGCAGGTTTCTCCGCACTGCTTTAATTTGCCTTAATTGAAAGAACCCCGTGCTTACAGTTCTGTTCACCTGAGTTTTAAGGGAAAAATTAGCGTCCAGATTGACACCCAGTAATTTGATGCACGTTTTTGGAGTGATGTCACTTCCTGAAATGGTTATTGGGGAGTTTTCAATGTTATGCTGACGTCTGCTTGTAGCAGTCCACAGAAACTCAGTCTTTGTGGGATTCAGTTTCAATCTATTTGAGGTCATCCAGCGAGTAATTGCTTCTATACACTCAGTTATACGAATTTTTAGACTGTTTATTTCTTCTGGTAAGCAGTAAAAATAAACTTGCTGGTCATCAGCGTAGCAGTGAGATAGAAGGCCAAATGATTCGATTATTTTAGCGACATCATTTGTGAAGAGGATGAAGAGTAGTGGGCCCAGAACGGACCCCTGGGGTACTCCAGATGAAAGGGTTGCATAATTTGATTGGTTTTTTCCCACTTTTACAGCTTGTAAACGGTTGGCCAGGTACGATGTCAGCCAGGTCTTAACATTAGCTGCTAGCTGCTGAATTGATAGTTAGCAGCTGATTAGCTGCTAACTATCAATTACTTCATTTTAATCTCACCCAATGGTACATCCATTTTACACGCACAAATACAAATCGCCAACTACGATTTCTCAATAACCAGTTGGCCGATTGACCAAGGATTTGTTATATAACTTCAAAAACTGTTTTTTTTTAAAGTAGCAGAATTAGGTCGATAACATTTTAATTTTACTCTTTATTACTCTGACAGAAATAAGAAAAATTTTAAGCGCATCATTTTTGTATTTATGTTTAGTATAAGAAACAATATTACAAAAATATGTTTTTCTTCAGAAAAAATGTTTAATTTAAAAAATACAACTGATTTTGATATTATTAAAACATAAAAATCTCCTGTTTATAGAAATAATATAGGTATGTACCTACATTCCATAATAAGTCAATTTTAAGTACCTTTAACTAATCCCAAGTATGCCTACCCACTGGCCTTGCCTGTGTGGGATTTTTGTTATACATGTTGTATGGAAACTCATAGTACAAAACGGAAATTAATAAACATATCACATAAGTATTTTTTATTATGTGAGTTTTCATTTTTGAGTAAATCGAGTCCGAGCTTGGAATTTATATATTTTTTAAATTGGTAGTTAGGGGGTTAACAACAGCCGTTTATTGTGTTTTAAAATGTGTCAAAACGTCAGCCCGGCAACAAAAGTATTTAAAAGAAAAAATGTAAAAAAAAATTAAAATGCTCAGATCGAACAAAAACAGAGTCTTTTTGGGTTTTCTATGTGATGTAGATCCACCAGTTTGCCGCTTGTACTACAAGTTTCCAAACACCGTGTATACAAGTCATGCTCGTCGGAAGGGGGGCAGAGAGAGGGTAAGAAGGGGGGGGGACAGGGCGGCAAAAATATATTTAAAAATTGTCTAAAACAAGGTCCTAGACAACAAAACCGCTTTCAGGCCACACAATACCCTCTATCCAGGGGATGTAGGTAGATATCCTCGTGTGGATGTGCGTACAGGATGAAGGATTATACCAGGATGCCAACCCCACCAACAGGTGTGTGCAGCCTACCCTAGGGGTGTTGGGTACCGTCAGCGGGGAGCCCCTGTGCCAGCCCTGAGAACAAATAAAGCAATAGGTGAACACACTCCAAATAGCACATTATTGATTAATTAATTAATCAGTGGTAAGTAGTCAGTATTTACATTTATGGTAAATGGAAATGGTAAACCTAACCTAACTTATCTTAACCTAACCTTACGTCCAAAAAGTATGTTTTCATTTATCTCTTATTAAATAAAAACCAAAATTTCCTATGAAAACTTAAGCTTTGTTAAGTACAATCACTACAATCATAGAGCAACTTTTCGATTTGAATGCTGGTCTTCCACCAGGGTGATACTGAGAGTATCTACAACTCCGGATCGTGCTGGAAATGTAATAAAGATAAATAATTTCACTAAAATTATCCGTGAAATAAAAATAACAATTAATTTTTAACTTATTTACGCACGCCACTGAATAGATAATAAGTACTCGAAATTCCTTCCATGCGGATTTAAATAGAACTGACCAACTAGAAACTAGAGGGAAACAGCAGGAACAGAACACCAGTGTTTCCTGTAGATGGACTAGACTCCTTGGAGACTAACCGATGGCGCCAAGGATGTATACTATATGCTTAAACCTGGGACGGCTTCGCTGGCCAGAGCACCTGTCAGGACAGCCCTTGGCACCAGTACCAGGAACTAGAGGGACACAGCAGGAATAGAACACCAGTGTTTCCTGTAGATGGACTAGACTCCTTGGAGACTAACCGATGGCGCCATGGATGTATGCTATATGCTTAAGCCTGGGACGGCTTCGCTGGCCAGAGCACCTGTCAGGACAGCCCTTGGCACCAGCACCAGGAACTATAGGGAAACAGCAGGAACAGAACACCAGTGTTTCCTGTAGATGGACTAGACTCCTTGGAGACTAACCGAGGATGTATACTATATATGTATCTTGTCTTTTACAGACCTGCATGGAACTAGAATGTCGCTAGATGTTTCTGATGTGAGCTCCTGCTAACTAAGTGTGGATGTATAGTTTTATATGGACTAGCGCCCTATACCTGTTTTCCGGGCATCTTACCGGGAAATGCTTTAAAAGTGTTCATCTCTTTATTTTTACACTATGGATGTCATTGTGATTGACTCGGACCATTTCAAAATGAACTCGCTAATTGTTTTATTTCAATTCGAGATTCAAAATTTACCAACCAGATACTTGGAGGAATTCAGAAATTTATAAATATGGACTCACCCAAGCGTGTTTGAATTTTTGATAATATGAAGAAAGTTACCCAAATGATAATCCACAGGAAGAATTAATTAATAGTGGGAACATGATAAAGGAAGTAGTTTGTCCTTAATAGTAGATACATTCTGATAGAAGTGAGTAATCAGAAGAAGAATAAGGACGGGTTGTTTTGTGGAATTTTAACAATTTGTCAAATTTGAAAGATGATTTTCAAGTTCTGTGTAGGTTCTATTCAAGTTCTATTATTCTATAATAACTGTCCAGAGGCTTCACATAATTGAATCTTCACGTAATTGAATCTTGCATTACATAATTTAAACATTATTGTGAAGTTAAAACTAATTTTTATTTGTAAGACCTTGTAGACAAGCTGCCATGGGGCAGGCAGAGGGACTACTCTTTGTTATTTATAAAATTCTTGTTATATCAATGTTTTATTATCAAAATATTAAATAAGTACATCAGTATTATAATGAGCTTGGTTTACAATACATCCCAGCGTTACATACCTCACATACTCCAGCTGTGTTGACTGGGCGGCTGCATATCTGCAGGTCATGTTTTGCGCCGGCAGGGTGAAAAGGGCTGTCAGCGGGGAATGCTCTAGAGCACTCCTCCTGAGATACTCTCTGCATTATCGTCTGAAATGTTGAAAAACGTACCAACTAATTGTTTTATCCAATGAGAACAATCCGTATAGTATTACAATGTGAAGTGAGGTTTTGAAGAAATGTGTTTTTTAATGTAAATACTGCACAAGTGTTACAACTGCTCCCAACCGTCTAGAATCAGTGGGACTATGACATCCTCAGTTGTGTAAAAGGGGAGGGGAAAGAGATGGGAAAGAGGAAGGTGGGGAAGTACCTGACTAATTCGATCTGGTCACCAAACACGACTACAGCCATTTCAAGATACATTCAATCCGAATGAAGATCTTTCACCAGGGCAATACTGAGAGTATCTTCCACTCTGGAACTTGCCACAAATATATATGTACATTACTTTTAATAAATTTATTGTAATTAGTATTTGAACCAAATACTTTAACCAGGTGCTTTAATTAACATTTAAATTGAATAAAATGAAATATTATTTAGTATATTTGCTCCTCTTCAGAGTGGTAGAAATACCATAAACATGTGGAGATCGGGAAAGAATTCTATAATGTAAGCTTTGTGGAAAAGTTTTATAAAGGGACCCTAAGATGGGTTTGACATGTAGAGCGAATGTACGGAGAAAGGAGTGATAGGAGAATATAAGACGCGCAAGTAGATGGTAGAAGACATCTGGGACTTCCAAGGGCAAGTACTTGAGCCATCTCAAGAATCAGATTAACAGAACCTATGTATGAATGTGCATGAAGCAAGGAGTGTGTGTTAAAACAGAGTTGTTGGCGGTCCATCCTCTCTGCCTACCCCTGGGCGAGACGGCGTGATGGTTAGATATCTGTAGCGTCAAGAAGAATCCAGATTAACTCATTAATAATAAGCAGATCGATCTACTTAGTACCTACTTCGAGTTACTACGGGCAGTTAAATTGTAAACAAAGCAACCTACCTGCTACAAGCATCTACTTGCCCACCGGCGACAATACGATCGCAAGTCGGTCTGGCACATTACGACAACTCGCCAGAAGGTTCGAGCCTATCGCCTATGCGTTAACGCCGCGCGACCGATAGTTCCCGAAAGACCCAGACTGAGCGAGTGGCTCCGATTTAGTTTCAATTCATCTACCTACTGTTGCCGTCGGCTGTACAGTATAAATAAGCCCGACGCAGCGAGCAGTCAGTCAGTCATCAATCTGCCGTCAGTGGACAAATCTCACGAGTGATAATCCGCGCACCTTTGCGCGAAGGACAATACTCCCGGCTTCGCACGTACACATCATGGACTCCATCGGGATACCATCATAGCGCCTTGGCCCCGGCCGCCGCTACACGGATTACAGCGCCATGGTTCCAGCGTCTCTGATCAGCGCTTCATCCACGCACCATGACCACCACGAGGACACGCAGCATCCTCACTGGTCTACGCAGCTCCCGCTCAACCGCCTACAAGGTCCACCGCACCTTCGGCCTTCCCGTCAGCACTGGAGTACTGATTCCCAAGATCGCCAGTGCCTGACAGTCATCGAGTCCCGGTCACCAGCGCCCAGCGTCGACTCGCTGACCCGCGCTTGACCTGCCATCACAGCCAGCATCCGGAGATTACTACACCAGTCCTACATCAACTCTCATCACGGCAAACTGACTCAAATAAACACTGTGACCTTCACGACACGACTTTCATTTTGTGCCTCTCACTTTGATCCCCAAATATCTATTTAAATAAATATACATTTAGTACCAGCCACAGCTGTCAATCTTATCATTATCACATCATCGGTCATTGTTCATCATGAAGGCAGAGAAATGTGTTCTAACCTTGCAGTCAGGTTTGGATGAGCCATCCCACGAAGTGAAGATGAAGCCACTGTCAGGAAGAGTTGTGCCGGTGTGGAGACAGGCTGGGATTATACTGCTTGTGAATGTTACCCTGAAATGGATATAATTTATTTTTGAAAAACTGTGAAGTGGTAGTGCGATGTAATAATATTCCTTAACTCTTTAGGTGCGGTATGCCGATATTCCGGCATGACGCATGACGCATAACGCATGATGCATGACACTCGTGAGACCTTGTCACCTGTTATTTGACATAGGAAATAATGGCAATAATTTATTTTGTGACTTTACTTTTCAACAGATTATTTTGACTGTAACATTGTAATAATAATTACAAATGGGTTCTAATGTCAGTTGTGACTCTGTCTGTAGCTCTGGTTCAATGAACTCCAGAACTTTGATAGTGATTTATTTTTAGGGTGTTATGCCATATTGCGCTACCTCCTTCTTTAGCCCACTTTGGACAGCATTACAGTAATTACAAATAAACATGTAATTTCATATTCGATTACACATCTGTCCTGATGATGGACACTATAATGCTATCCGAAACGTTGTATAAAGGAGGTAGGGCAACATTTTTTTATTTATTTATTTATATATAATTTGTACATTTATTTATAAAAATTACAGGTAATATAGCCTAAACGCTATAATTGTACCATTTATGCAGTGTATATGCAATGCCAAAAATCTCGCAAATGCGCTATAGGACACAAAAAATAAATCTATTTTTTTATCTACTGCATTCAAAAAGCACGTAGCTCTCCCCACAGGTGAGTTCATAAATAAATTAGTGCGGCTTGCTCTACTATATAGAAGATTGTGATGACGTCCTCGAGAGTGAGACTCTGGTACAAAAAAATTTTAATTGGGCCAGTATCTCATTATTAGATAAGTGACCGTTTATTAGTTGAAAAAAATATTTAAGCAAAGCAATACCTCTACGTGTCTCTAGGGAGTGGTAATTGGTCATGCCTAATAAATAAATCGATGGGTAAAGCCAAGGGTAACGTCCATAGAGCCGCGAGAAAAAAAACCTTAAAATTTTTTTATGGACTCTTTCAATGCGTAAAGTGTATGTTAATTCATGTGGAGCCCAGATGATCGAGTTTGATTCAAGTACACTTAGGACTAGTGTGTTATATAATAACGTCAGTGTTTTTGTGTTATGAAACGGATATGAGTTCCTAATTACGAAGCCGAGAAGCCAGTATGCTCTGCTTATTAAATCATCGATGTGTTGGTGAAAAGTTAGTTTGCTGTCGTAAATAACTCCTAGATCTTTGATTTGGTTTAGGTGTTGGAGAATAATTTCATTGATTGTATATTCAAATACATGCGGTTTCTTTGATCTTGTATACGAGACGATATTGCACTTGGGTGTACTGAAGTTCAAGCCATTTATTTTGGCCCAGTTTGAGACGCAGTCAATGTCACGTTGAAGGAGAATACAGTCAAGATGGTTTTTTATTGAGCGATATAGTTTCAAGTCATCTGCAAATAGTAAATACAGCGAATGTGTGATGACTGAACCAATATCGTTAGTAAAAATCAGAAACAGAAGTGGTCCAAGGATAGACCCCTGAGGAACTCCAGAAAAAACTATGAATTCAAAAGAACTGGAACCCTTATAATAAACAAACTGTCTACGATTTCGAAAATATGAAGCAAAAAAACAGAGTAGTCTTTTGGAAAAACCAAATGAAGCTAGCTTATTTAGAAGAATGTCGATGTCAACCTTGTCGAATGCTTTTTCCAGGTCGAAATAAGCAACATCCACCTGTCCCCGATTGTTGAGAGTTTGTGATAAGAAATCTGAGATGCATAAGAGGTTTGATGTTACTGACATCTGGGGTCTAAAACCATATTGAGTATATATATTTATGTAGAATTTTCTCGAATATTTTCATGATGGAACATAGAACGGCAACATGGCATAATACCCCAAAAATAAATAAATAAATTGGCCGTGAAAATCTCAAATCATATCCAGGACTTTGGTTTTGAATTTAAGTGTCATATTATTCAAAATTGGAACTGATTTGTCGAGAATTCAGACTATCTGTGATTTTTCACGGGTCTGCGCTAGGTAACTTTCTATATAAGTCTAAACTTAAACCTTATGGCGCACAGTTTACACCGGCGCTGTTCCGCTAGCAGGGCATGTAGCAAGAATGGAAGATAGGACAGGACATAGGAGTGTTTGTTGGTCGACCTACACTGAGGTGGCACTATACAGGTGGAACTATTCCTGCTAATAAGTTATAAGGAACCGGCGTTGCTTGAACTAACCCTTGTATGCAAGCGAGTTCCCTACAGAGCATCAGACCATGTGAAGCAACAGTGGGCCTGTTCCGCTAGCAGGGCATGTAGCAAGAATGGAAGATAGGACAGGACATAGGAGTGTTTGTTGGTCGACCTACACTGAGGTGGCACTATACAGGTGGAACTATTCCTGCTAATAAGTTATAAGGAACCGGCGTTGCTTGAACTAACCCTTGTATGCAAGCGAGTTCCCTACAGAGCATCAGACCATGTGAAGCAACAGTGGGCCTGTTCCGCTAGCAGGGCATGTAGCAAGAATGGAAGATAGGACAGGACATAGGAGTGTTTGTTGGTCGACCTACACTGAGGTGGCACTATACAGGTGGAACTATTCCTGCTAATAAGTTATAAGGAACCGGCGTTGCTTGAACTAACCCTTGTTTGTAGGTCAGTGTGGAGATGCCATTGTCTTTTGTATCACCACTATTATTTTAATGACAAAATAAAAGCAAGTCAATTACCTAATGACAACCTAATTGTACACCATTTTAGCAGATGAGACCAACCTGATGAAAAATGAAATAAAATGTGAATATCACACAAGAGTCCCAACTGCTCCCAAGACAGTGAGACCATCGTATCTCCAATAGTTGGTGTATGTTGTGGGGCTGAAGACAGTGGGGAGGGAAATGAGATGGGGAAGAGGAAGGTGGGAAAGTACTTGGCTATTCAGATCTGGTCACCAAATACGGCTAAAGCCATCTCAAGCAATGAATGGTGAACACCAGAGCGATACTGAGAGTATCTTCTACTCTGGAAAGTGCCGCAAAAATACTAAAATAAGATTTACTATTTGAACCTGCAACCTCCGGATTGCTAGTCGAGAGTCTTACCACTCCACCACGGTGGCCGTCAGATTTGTAATGTTGATAAAATAATACTTAAACACTTAAATGTTTATAAAATGGAATGCAGAAATACGGCAGGTCTGAAGGTTCAGGAGATAGCTCAGTTGCTAGAGTAAACGCCGGAATAGCAAATGGTCTGTAATTCAAATTCCGGTCGCACCCATGAATATATATTTTTTATTTTTACTAAAATTATTCCAATGTTTTGTATAATTATAAAAAGCTTACTGTCTGTCAAGCTGCAGAAGGGTGATGTCGTTATACGAGATTGAGTAAATACTGTTGTATAGTGGGTGGCTGTGTATGTTTATCACATTGTATATAGCGTCAGGGTTGTACGGAGGTGTAAAGTTCCCCCCCAATCCGACGAAGTTGACCTTCTCTGAGCTGAAACAAAAGAAGTGCAGGTTATATTAACATTGCCATGTGCATCTTAAGTAGGTCTAATTGTCTAATACAATCACTACGTCATCTGAGATTCACCACCATAATATATTTGTTATGGTTTGTTCAAGAGTTCAAGAGAAATATGTAGTGTTATAAATTGGTAGAAATATGAAATGAGTAGCTTAAAACTACTTGGGTCATGTGGTGCTATATCTGTCACCAAAGGCAAATCCTCATGAAACTAACTCCTCATCTCCTTTTCTACTATGGTCAGACATAAAATGCAAACAGAATAATAAGAAGGAGTGATCACCTGGCGATCACGGGCGGCCGCGGGGAGGAAACCAGGTGGGTGGCGAAAATTTGATTTTATATAAATCTACAGTTTTGTTCTGAAATTGATGAAATTTTGCACACTTTACTTTCAAAACAATAGGAAGGCTACAGTCTACATAAGATTTTAAAAATTTCTATGTGAAACCCGGGCAATGCCGGGTACATCAGCGAGTATATTTTTCATAAAATGGTTGGTCTGTGGTTGTGTTATAGCGCGAGATAGTTATTCAGCCAAGAATATTTCACATAAAAAAGTAATTTTTACTGAACCCTTAAAACGGCCACCATGCTGAACCTAAAACTGAACGTACAGACAGATGAAATGCATAACGGTTGAATTGAAACACGACATCGCAACGTTCAGTCAATTATGTGCGGTAAATTCACTAGTTCGCCACAAGTTTTCAGACAACGTGTATACCACGAGTTTGTGAAATATCATTTAAAATGCGCTTAAATCTTTAAGGTTAGATCGTTCAAATATCAAACCAATTTGTTTTTCTATTTTCATCGTTGCAATTTTAATTATAACAAGGAAGAGTTGAATTTAAAAATGAAGAAACAATAAACTCACCCAATGTCTGTAATAATGACGTATGCAGAGCACACCACCCACCGGTCACTCAGTAATGTCACTGGAAACCTCTGCCAGGAGATCTCTCCTCTCCGACCTGATCCAATACGTCCCTGGGAACACAACACATCTTCATATTAATCTCTAAGCAAGTGTTATTTTAAATTGCTCGCAAAATGTTTGCTGATTTTCGTTTTTTCATTTGCTTTGTTCATTTAGTACTGCCAACCATCATCCCAACCAACCATCTGGAACCAGAGACACTATGGCATACAAACCAACCATCTGGAACCAGTGACACTATGGCATACAAACCAACCATCTGGAACCAGTGACACTATGGCATCCCAACCAACCATCTGGAACCAGTGACACTATGGCATCCCAACCAACCATCTGGAACCAGTGACACTATGGCATCCCAACCAACCATCTGGAACCAGTGACACTATGGCATCCCAAATTGCGGTGTGTTGTGAGGTTTAAGGTAGTGGGAAGGGGACCGAGATGTTACAATTGATGAATGTTGGTATTACACCAGGGCGATACTGAGAGTATCTTTAACTCTGTAATGTGCCGCAAATAAACTATACATATCTGTATATTTTAAACTATTTTAAATGAATACATTGTGAAATAACACAACATGACCTAATTTTTAGCACACATCGAGATTTGAACTCGCCACCTCCAGATTGCTAGTCGGGTGCCCTCGATTGTCCTCAACTGGCCGGAGCTGGTAGGGCTATATATCACTTAAAGTGAAACATCTCAGTATTGCCCCGGTAAAAGGCCTTCACTTACGTACGCAGCCGAAACGTGGGTTCTAACTAAGAAGAATGAGCGAGCACTGGACGTTTTTGAAAGGAAAATTTTGAGGCGCATCTTCGGACCGGTTCTAGAAAATGGATTTTGGCGCAGACGTTATAACAATGAGCTCTATACTCTGTTTAAGGAGCTAAACGTCACAAAATTCATAAAACTGGGAAGACTTCGGTGGCTAGGTCATGTGGAGAGAATGACCGAGCATCAAGAACCAAAGTCCCTGCTGAGCTCAAGACCGATAGGGAGAAGGAGCCTGGGAAGGCCAAGGTTAAGATGGAGCGACAACGTCCTCAAAGATTTGTCTGCCTTGGAGCTTCGAAACTGGAGAGAGCTGGCGCGGGACCGAGATGAGTGGAGGAAGACTCTTGAGGAGGCCAAGACCCACCAGGGGTTGTAGAGCCAAAAGTGATGATGATGATGAAAAGGCCTTCAGAATGGAAACTTTGCTTCAAATAGCTTTAGCCATGTTTAGTGGCTACCTGTTCCCCACTCCACTACCTTCAGCCTCGTAATAACATCTGCCCCGATGATGGAAACTGTAATGCTGTCTGAAATTTTGGATAGAGTTGGAGGTAGCGCAACATGGCATAGTACCCCAAAAAGAAATCACCTCAATTAAAAGATGTAATTTACATGTTAGTATGGGTGAATAATATTAATTGAAAAACAATAAATTAAATAGAAGATAAATACTTTGAATATACATTACAATTTTTATTTTTTATTTAATTTTTAATTTGATCCCATGACCACTGTATCCAGAGCCAAGGACTTTACCCGCCCGCCGATGTTTTCAGAGAAAAGTCACATCTATAGCCTATATTTAAATTGTCTTCATTGAAATTTTAGTTCCTTTCTATTCAAGGGCTTTCAATTTTGTTTAACAAATTTAGTTTTTCTCCAAAAAATAATTAGCTAATAAATAATTACATTTCAAAAGTAATCTTTGATAAGATTTTTTTTAAATACTGACTTCTAAACATGTAATAAAATAAGCATACAAATCAGGTTCTTAAACATAATAAAAGAAATATCGATTTGGAGAGAAACATGTGTTACAAATTAATAACCAGTTCTTTACCATCATCAAGTACAAAATAATGAACTGCTGCGGCTGCCTGGTGCGCGCCAGCCCAACTCTAAGGTCTTGGTATTTCAAATAGAGAGTACAATATAGACAATGTAATATAGTTGTAAGTGATGAATACTAGGGGCAGGTGGATGAGTTTGTTTATTTGGGAAGTATGTTTAGAAAAGATGGAAAGGATTACGATTATTTAAAATAAAGCAAGATTCAGATTTTTTATTAAAAATTGTATTTTTTATTCAAGAACAATTTAGTTAAGTAAAGTAGAATTTTGAAAAGATGCAGAATTTTTTCATGCCTACAGGACGTTAAATAATATTACTGGAGCATTTTTTTCTATCAAGGGAATTTCATATTATTTCTTTATTAACTCGGTATCTTGCCGCTTAGACGGTTTGGGCATGTCGAGCGGATGAACCAAGAAAGTAGTGTAAGGAGAACATACGACTTGGAAGTTACTTGAGTCGGGTCGGGTCAAAAGTCAGAATAACGCAAGAGTATGTGAGATGAATTATGAATGTGAATAAAGCAAGGAGTGTATGCGAGACAGTATTGTAACGGTGTATTCTCTCTGCCTACTCCTGCCAGGAAACGCAGTGATGGCTAGTTAGTTATTTCAAGAAATTAATTAATATATAATAAATAAAGCTAACTAATGTCTGAAACTTACATAGTGCGGGGCCTCGGCGGCAGTCCTCATGGGAGTCCTGTTATATTCTATGTTGGAGTCTGGTGTGTGCAGAGGACACAGGTTTCCCCGAGTCCAACCGAACCTTGTTTTTTGACACGGGAAAATTTTTTCTGGCAACTCTATACAATCTGTAGAGGAAACAAAAAAAAATTAAAAACGTATTATTTAAAAAAATTAAGAATGTTATGTTTTACACTTGCGCTAAAGGAAAAACATATTTTTGCTGATGTGCGGTTTAGTAGGAGGTCTCAAAATAATAAATTGACGTGCCCTACTTAAAGTTGAGAGTAACTCTATTATTTAGACTGAAAATCTATTAATTTAAAGAAGACAACTTTGAAAAACAAAAAATGTCACAGTTTTGTCGTGAATCATCCTATTGCATAGTTTGAAATTTGAGAAAATACAATACTAATTGTTAAATTTCAAACTATGTATTAGGTGTATTTACGACAAAACTGTAAGAATTTTTTTTTATAATTCTCTACTGTAAAATAACAGATTTTCAGATATGCAACATAGTTTTAGAATATTTCTGGTCAGATTTAACAAAACTCACTGTCTGCGGCCTTGGAGCCAATCGGTAGCTGAGTGACAAGTCCCTTCGGCAGCGGCGGACAGGCAGCCTCCGCGCAGCACACCAACTCCGACTCGTTATCAGTCACGTCACATTTCTGTAAGCAAAGGAAGGTCATGTTAGATGTGCAATTTCAACTATGTTGTTATTGTCAGAGACACATAAAGGGAGGAACAGTACCTGTGGCAAAATGTCTTTACTGGCGGCCTCCTTCGCTGTCTGGCAGTTGGCGAATGGTCTGCACACTCCCGCAGTCCCCGTGACCCTCATCGTGCAGTTCATTCCTTCAAACAAACAGACACACCAGGGTTACACAACACAACATGACAATGAAGATTCTACCCGCAATCCAGAAGTAATGTGCGTCAGTGGATTGATGTTTTCCGGACTATGGTAAGAGGTGTCATAAAGAATTTCTAGTCACAAAGTTGCAAACACTCAGAGCTGTTCATATTCCGCCTCAACGACTCGCTGCCTTTTGCAATGACGGTTTTGTGGTGACGAGACAGCCTAGGAAATGATGTTTAAGTTCTGGGTACTATACCTTCAACCACTGTCACCGAAGGGCAGCAGACAATCTGAACGGTGTCCACTAAAGCGCTAATCTGAAAAAAAATTAAGTCTTAGTTTTCATTGTGATTTTAATTAATGAAATAAATTTGAATTAATAAAATAATAGAATTTTTGTTTTTTAATTTTATAATCATGATTAGGATGTAACCATAATTTCGCCTTATTATATTAATAAAGTGATATGTTTTTCCAAATGTACACTCCACTTCTATCCACTAGCAAATGTTTTTAATGGAAGAGCAGTATCAATCGTATGATTCAAAATAACCCATTGTAAAACCTAATTATTATGCTATGCACAATATTACTGAGATTTAAAGAGGGTGAAAGAGAAAAACACACAGAAAATAATAAATGAAATCTCCACCAATAATTGAGCTCGGACCTGTCCTCCGGGAAGAATGCGATGATATCGCATTATGTTACATTCTTCGATGTTATCGAAGCTAAATCAGAAAAACCTAACAAATTTTAAGAAAAATTAATAGAAGGTAAAATTGCCATGAATGTAAAAACTTGTTATTTTAAGAGATGCATAAAGGGAAGAACAGTACCTCTGGTAAAATGCCTTTATAGGCGGCCTCCTTCGCTGTCTGGCAGTTGGCGAACGGTCTGTACACTCCTGCTGTCCCCGTGTCCTTCATCGTGCAGTTCATTCCTTCAAACAAACAGACACACCAGGGTTACACAACGCAACACAACATGATAATGAAGATTCTACCTGCAATCCAGAAGAAGCTTGATGTTTGCCATTGTGCTCCATTCGTATTCCGCGTTAATGACTCGCTGAATTTTGCAATGGCGGTATTGTGGTGATGGAAATCAGTGTACCGTCGCATCACCTGCTGCATTTGTAATGAATGATGATTACATTCTGGGTATGCCTTCTACATAATATAAATATATAGAAGGTATTTATTATACATACCTTCAACTACCGTCACCGGAGGGCAGCAGACAATCTGGATGGTATCCTCCAAAGCGCTAATCTGAAAAATAAATTAAGCATTAGTCTTCATTGTGATTTTAATTAATGAAAAAGACACAGAAAATAAGAGATTCAATCTCCACCTAGAATCGAAGCCGAGACCTCTCCTTCGGGATTAACTACCACTGAACGTGCTACTGAAAACCTTTTTATCTTCCAATCTTTCCTCTAATATTAAAATCCATCATGGGTTCTCCTTGCTATGAGTTTATTTCAAATTAAATATTATTATTGTGAAAGTATCAGATGAAAATATGCAACATTATTAAATTGATTCATGAAAAACTATCTGATTTAGAATTATATGAAGTTGTGATCTACACAAGAATTTAGCGACTTTGGTTTTGCCAAAGCTGCCGACATTTATTTACATAACACCAAGACACTGGCTTACCAAAATTCCCCGATTCTGAAACTTTGTGGTCTCGGAAAACCTTATATCTTTAAACCGATCAATGTAAAACTATTACTTTAATTTATCAATGTAATATACAATTAGTTGCAAGATGATATTGTAAATTCAGAATTTGAAATACGATATGAACACCTATGATGTTTATTAAATAGGTTCCAATGGACGAGTGGTTTAAGACGCCTGTCCCGGTAATACAACAGATCCTGGGTTTGATTTCTTGTTGCTACCGTTATCTTTTTATTTTTCTGTGTCTTATTCTATTTCATGTTTTGTTTAGATTTAATATTAATATCTTCATCTTCAATGAAGTTAGTAAGTTAGTTAGTCTTTTTTGTTCCATTACTTTTATTTTTCTAGACAAAAATAGACCTGTGACCTGGGGCTTAGTGCCATGTGAAATGTGAAATTTCTGAATAGCCCAGGGATGAAGATTATTTATCGATTTCTCGGCGTAAAAATTAATAGTTTGACTTGTACATTAGATAGGCCAAAATTTCATCAATCTAGAGCACTTGATATTGGTATTAATAATATTTGAATAAGGGAGGTTTCTGAGTACTTTCCGGTGCCTAAATCAAATTACAGATACTTCTAGCGTTAACCACCAGGATTTTATTTTAGTGATATTGAATATCTATCTATTCTGTCCACATTTTTACCTACGTATTTTATGTTATGTTTTTTGTTTCCTTTTTTACCTGTGGTAAAATGCCTTTTCTGGCGGCATCTTTCGCTGTCTGGCAGTTGGCGAATGGTCTGTATACTCCCACTATCTCCGTATCCACCACCGTGCAATTATCACCTGCACACAAAAAGACATATCAGGGTTATGCAACACAACAAAGCATGACGCTGAATATTCTACCCACAATCCAGAAGTAATGTGCAAATTTTTGGGGGTTGATGTTTGCCGATCTACAGTATGAAGTTGTAAATAATCAGAGACATTCGCATCCCACCTCAACGACGAGGGAGCCTAGGAAATCAACGAAACATCGCATCACCTACTGGATTTCTAATGAATGATGATTAAGTTCTGGGTACTATACCTTCAACTACTGTCGCCAGAGGGCAGCAGACAATCTGAACGTTGCCCTCTACGTCGCATGTCTGAAAACAAAATAGTTGTTATTATTTTAAATAACTTTTTTAAAATTAATCTTCTTTGTGATTTTTTGTTTAGATGTGAAGGAGAAAAAGGCACAGAAAATAAAAGATTAGCTCACATGCGAAAATCGAACTCGGGACCTGTCCTCGCTCCGAGAGGAATGCATCAAGGAACAGCTGCTCGGCCTTTTTCTTTCAAAACTTAAATTTGGATTTGAGGCCAAAACAGCAATTAAGCAATTTTGGTTTGCTGCAGTGGCTAATAATATTATGAATTATAAGTCTCCACTTGTATTAATTGTTGAATTAATTTCTATGTTCCTGGTGGATATCTCTCTTTCAAAGACTGTTTTATCTCCTGGCCTGTGGGACTAACTTGCCGAATCGCTTCGGATGTCTACATTGATTGAGTTTGAACGCTAAGAATTGTGGCATTGGGTATATGTTATCATATATTCGTTTATTAAAGGTACAATATTTATATGACATTATTTTTGTTGTCTCCGGACATTCCTTGTTTTTATGAAAGTGATTTAGGAAAAACGGCCGGAAAGAGAATTGCTTTCAACCAGTTTGCTTTCATTGCTAGTTTTTTTTTTAATTATAGTAGGAAAGCAAAAAGTGCCGTAAGTTTAAAAACTTGTTAATGTCAGATTCACTTAAAAGGAGGAACAGTACCTGTGGAAAAATGCCTTTACTGGCGGCCTCCTTCGCTGCGTGGCAGTTGCTGAATCGACGGCAAACTCCTTCCCTTCCCGTGTCCAACACTATGCAGTTATCACCTACAAACAAACAGACATACCAGGGTTACACAACACAACAGGTGAATTTATTGTTTTTGTGTTTAATTCGTAGAAATCCATTTAATTTTTAAACAAATTTAATTAAAATCAAATTTAATAATATAATTATTAAGTTCTGCAAGTATTTTTTGTTATTGTTACAGCTGTTTCGGCTTTCAAGGCCATTTTCAAACTGTGAAATTGTGACAGCTGTTTCGGCTTTCAAGGCCATTTTCAAACTGTGATATTGTGACAGTTTGAAAATGGCCTTGAAAGCGGAAACAGCTGTAACAATAACAAAAACCAAAAAATACTTTCAGAACTTAATAATTATAATATTAAATTTGCTTTATATTAAATTAAAAAAAAAAAAAAACAACAGGTGAAGGTTAATAAAGTGTATGAAATGAAAGTGAGGTACCTTCTGCAGGCCTAGTTGTGTTTGCCCGGCATCTGGCTTCTAGTGCCGTCTCTTGCCCTGGTACCCAGGGACAGCACACTATCCACTTGTTCTCCGGGGAGGAGCACATCTGAAAATACATCACATTGTACTTTAGTAGTTGTGTTTGTCTGGTATCTGGCGTCCAGTCTTGTCCCTTGCCCTGGTATCCAGGGACAGCACACTATTCACTTGTTCTCCGGGGAGTTCTCATAAAAACCATTGTATCTCCTTTACTGTCAAGGTGAGAAATCTCTATTATACTAAAATTAAGTCACTATCCGCGTCTATCTGTTTGTGCGCAACTTCTAAACTACGCAACGGATTTTGATAAAGTTTTCACTATCATTTAGAGAATTTCATCCGGAAGGTTTATATGTATAATAAATGCAATTATAGAAACTAGAGAAAAGTCTCCAAGCAACGCGGAGTACACGTCAGCAAATATGTTTGTAAGTCCCATTTAAAGTTGCAATCAACAGTCACTCCCAAATAAACATATTTACTAACTAGTTCAATACTATTGCATATGCAGCGCTGCTAAATATTTAAATGAATATGTACATGCAAACTTGTGAGATATTATTTCAGGCTTATTCAGAACTGAAGCATGTGGAGATCGTATGTGCATCAATTTAGTTTTTTTGGTATTTATGATTAGGCCTGCGTCGTGTGACCATTTTATCAGGGAAGTAAAGTCATGCTGCATATATTTAATAGCATTAGATAATTGATCATCAGAAATAACAAGAGCAGTGTCGTCTGCATATACAAAATGTTTTACATATAAAAAAAGTTTTTTCATTATTGATACAAATATTATATCAAAATTCATTACTCTCAGTGAGATTATTGCTAATGTAAGCAATTTACATATCTTTAATAACTGTCAATAGTTTTGCTACTATATTCATTGTTCTGTGATCTAATTAACTTAACTTAAAAATGTAACTTAACCGTAATATGTATATATGTCAGCGACAGGTCATTAGTACCAATTATTGTACTAACTATTATAACTTTGTAACTATTGTCATCTATGTAACTATGTACTGTTTGTTTCTGCAATAATAGTTTTTTGGTTTTACCTCATTTTTGTCGATCCCATATTTCAAATTGAGAAATAACAATATTATCTTCAACTAAATTTTTTCCCCATATTTTTTGAATGATCACAAATTTCTAAATAATTGGTTTGTAACCTTAATAGTGTATCGGATAAAAAATTGTGATTTTTAAAAATTTATATTGGACACCTATAATGGTGGTTACAACCTTCAAAAGTCTTTATAAATGAAAAGTTTTGCCAATAAAATGCAAAAATTATAAATTCAGTTGTGACGCACTCTTTATATTGCAACTATAATTGAAAAACCCATGTAATTGTTGTTAATAAAATCATTGTTTACCACCACTGACACCGCCTACCTAAATGTTGACTATATATAAGTAAAGGGAAAATATTGTACTAGTCTGAAACGGGAAACCGTCAAAAGTGGTGTGGTTATCGTGGTGTATAAATGAAAGATCTCTCCAACTTAGGTATAGCGTTTATTGATAAGTTGAAAGCTGATTTACAATCGCAATATTTCACGTTTATTTATGCACAATACTATGGAATGCTCGCGAAACTGGGTCAAAGTTTCCGTAGTATGGTAGGTAGTAGTGGTCGGCGATAGTAAATACTGAATACTAATAATGCTGCTCGCTGCGTCGGGCTTATTTATACTGTTCGGCCGGTGGCAACAGCAGGTAGTAAATTGCAACTAAATTCGAGGCACTCGCTCAGTCTGGGCCTTTCGCGAAATTTCGGCGGCGCGGCAATTATGCCTAGGCGGTAGCCTCGAACCTTCTGGCGAGTTCTCGTAACATTCCAGACTGATTTTATTTATTTTTTATTTTATTTTTGTTTATTGCAGAAACAAACAGTACATAATTACATAGATGACAATAGTTACGAAGTTATAAAAGTTAGTACAATAATTGGTACCAATGACATGTCGCTGACATATATGCATATGAGGTATATTATACATTTTATGGTTAAGTTACATTTTTAAGTTAAGTTAAATTAGTGTTCTGGGGAAGGAGAGAGGTGTGTGTGAGTGTTTGTGTGTGTATACGTGTGCACGTGTGTCTGTGTGTGGTTGTATGTGTTATGTGGGCGAATTCAGTGTGCTAAAAAAGTTTTTCTTAAATAGGGGGAGAGAATCAAAAAATATATCGGTATTTGTGCTTGTTTGAATTGAGTTGAATGTTTGAAGGATGCGAGAAATAGGGGAGTTGGCTGCAGCGTTTGATTTGATTTGCGATAGTATTGTCGCCAATAGACAAGTAGGTGCTTGTAGTAAGTAGGTTGCTTTGTTTTGATTTCGGCTGCAAATACGTACCTGCAAGTACGTACCTAAGTAGCGTCGAGCTGCTTATTATTAATTATTCTATGGATTCTTCTCGTCGCTACAGTGGAAAAACATTTTAAATTGTTTTAATATCATTAATTTTGACCTTTAACTGTTGTGTTTTTGATTGTAAAATATCCACATAAGAATACCAAACCTATAATAATAACTTGGATGGATAATTTGAATTACGGATTAAGTTGATAAGCATAGAGGGACTATACAAAACTATCCATGTGACCTCACCTGAGGTGGTTTTCCTTGAATGGCCGATTCCAGGACCACGGGGCTCTTGAAGTAATGTGTGCAGACTCCAGGCTGATTGGTTTCAGCCACGACACAAAGGTTTCCTGAAACATAATATCAGAAAAAAGTGAGAAGAAGTGACAGAAAAGAGAAGAACCCGTGACCTCTGGATTTGTAGTTGAGGACATTACCCCTCATTAATAATTAGTTCACGATTACAGGTGGTTTTTTATTTGGCCATCTCATTGCGAATAATTCTTTCTTTTACAATAACTCCACACAGGATAATTTCACAAAATAATTTCCCCCCGCGCTTCCAACATTTGTCATATGAAAACAGGTAGTTTTTACGACTCGTTGCTGAGTTTAACCGCTCAGCTGTGGAATGATTTCCTACAACAAAGTTTTCTTTAAGACCCAGGTTCATTCATTCATTCAAAGATGACATATTAATGTCATCTTTGAATGAATGAATGAACCTGGGTCTTAAAGAAAACTTTGTTGTAGGAAATCATTCCACAGCTGAGCGGTTAAACTCAGCAACGAGTCGTAAAAACTACCTGTTTTCATATGACAAATGTTGGAAGCGCGGTTGGTGCGCTAGTTATTCGGAGCATCTTCCATTGAAATACCGGTAGAACAAGGATAGCATTCTCACTTAACGCCTGTGCTCTAAAAATTGCAATCCGTTTATTAAGATAGGAGAATCTGTCAAACGAAACCGCCCTTTTTGCGCAAAGACAAGGTTTATTTTAGCATTTTGGGGCTCCAGACCAGAGGTGGATCCCATTTGTCTTTTCCTCAAGTTCCTAAGAATATTAAATGAAGGGCGCAAATAATGCTCTTTTATATCAAAATTTATTTGATTACTAGCTGTACCCCGCCACGCGTTGCTGTGGCTCAGCCTGTCTGTGCAGATAGAGAAACCTGTCACAGGAGACATCTTTATAATATAGATATATAAAAACACACGCATATTCGAATGCAATGTTATTTCAAAATTTCAAAGCAATCGGTGAAGCGCTTTCGGTGATTTAACATTTCGAACAAACATTAACATTTTTATTTACATATAGATTCCGTAAACGGCAAAATAACATATTATAAACTATCTGTCTATCTTTGTAGGAAATATAGTGTCAAACCAAACTTGTCTTATAGGCATTCTATGAATTAGTTAGGCATTAATCTAAATAGTACAGAACTAGCGCAGACCCGTGAAAAATCATAGGATAGTCTGAATTCTTGACAAATCAGTTCCAATTTTTAAAATACGTTAATAATAATATGTAATGTACAAACTAACAAAAAGCGTATTTTCATAAAATAATTAAAATACACTTTTGGCAAGTTATGCTTTTGAATATTAAAACAAATTATTTGTTTGCGCCCGTACATACGCAATATGAATAAATTGTTTTCTCAATTCTTTCAAGAGAGGCATACAAATACATTATTGGATGGAATTATCGATACAATATTGTAATTGAATGAATTTCTTGAAAGAATTGGGTTTTGAGTGAATTTAAATACAATAATTAAATTAACGCCATCTATGGATACATATATTATAACGTACGTTGCATTTCACCTTAACACAAGATTTTCGGAAACCGTCAATTTCACGGGTTAAACTATTAAGATTAAAAATACAGCATAAAACAATTTTTTTTACTGTAATAACATTATTTAGTGTGTCGGGTATAATGATATTTATGAATGTACACGGTGTCCGGAAACTCGTAGAACAACATATAAATTAATTCCAATAATTCAGGGCTGTCAATTAGCGATTTCATAATTTTGAATAAGAATAATATATTAATCAAAATTGTTCTATTCGATAGTTTGAGAAGTTTGGTTTCGGTACATACCTAAGTTATTATAATTTATAAATTCGATGGAAATATTCATTTTAAAATTGATGTACTAAAGGAATTTATTTTGTACCTTTTCTAAGGCTTGAGAATGAACTTTGTAGAACGGTGACCATACTGTTGAATTATATTCTAATTTACTTGGTACTAATGAGCAATATAGATGTTTTAAAGTTAACACATTTTTAAACTTCGCTTTTATTCTCAAAATAAAAGCGAGCATTCTCTTTGCATCGTTTGTAGTTTCATCGATGTGTAAGTTAAACAGACTAATTCTACAACTTAAAGATACTTTAGCTGATAATACAGTAAATATTCAACATGTAAATCACTTTTTGACCTGCTCTGGGAATGATTTTTTTATGAAAAATTTCCACCAATTTTCCAAATTAAAATTTTTCAATATGCCAATTTTCCCGAAAGAATTTTTTGCACAAAAAATAAAAAATTTCAACACGTAAAATTTCCAAACTTCACATAATATCAAAAAATAAACATTTTTATAAAGATTTCCCCACCAAATTTTTGATTATACAATTTTCCGGGATTTTTTTTCCTAAAAATAACAATTTCCCAACATGGAAAATTGAAATTGAAAAAAGATAAAAACATTTTTAAAAAATTACCGAAACATTTTCCGATTTTCTTGGAAGCATAAATGATTTTGTAATTTTTTTTTTCAAACATCAAAAAGTGACTTATCACATAGGTACCAAATAAAAACCATTTGTGAATGCCCACGTTATATATGTATGTGTTATTTGGTTCATTTTAAATCCACTGGACGGATAAATACTAACATATAAGTTTGGGAGTTTCAATTAACTAAGAAATTTACTACCAAAAGACTTGAAAAATCAAAGAATTACGCCGAAATACTGTTTATTTTGAAATAAAATACATAACCATAATTTGCAAGACTTGTCAACTCAAGTCAGGGCATTGAAGTTTTTGGTATAAATCTTAGGACGGGTTGTTTCATGGAATTTAAAGTCGTTTTTCAAGTTCTTTGAATGTTCTGCTATTATTTCGGTTTTGTGTAGCAATAATGATAACAGAACTTAAAAATAAACATTGAAATTTGATGACTTGTTCAAATGACTTGCAGCACCGTCACAAGTCACCGGGAAGTGAAGTTTATTAAACCATGACAGGAAAATAGTCATATATGATGTTGGGTTCATAAGTTAGTTTTTTCAGAACAATTATTATTTTTAATTTTGGAAAACGTTATGTTTAGTTTTCTTTTTGATTTTGTTATTCGAGTTTGGAAATTTTTCATCTTGGATCCTTTATTTTGCTGAAAAAATTTCCTCGGGAAAAATTTGTCAGAAAAAAGGTGGGGAATTTTTTTAAAAAAGAATTATTATAGTTTATGTATGAAGTTTGAAAAAAAAATAATTGAAAGATCAATTATTCTTCTAAGAAAATCTGAAAATTTAATTTCGGGAAATTCTTATAAATATATTTATCTTTTGATATTATGTGTAAAAATTTTTTGTCACTTTTTGATGTTTGAAAAAAAAAATTACAAAATCATTTATGGTTCCAAGAAAATCGGAAAATGTTTCGGTAATTTTTTAAAAATGTTTTTATCTTTTTTCAATTTCAATTTTCCATGTTGGGAAATTGTTATTTTTCGGAAAAAAAATCCCGGAAAATTTTATAAATCGAAAATTGGTGGGGAAATCTTTATCAAAATATTTATTTTTTTGATATTATGTGAAGCTTGGAAATTTTTTATTTTTTGTGAAAAAAATTATTTTTGAAAAATTGGTATATCGAAAAATTTTGATTTGGAAAATTGGTCGAAATTTTTTCATAAAAGAATCATTCCCCCGAGCAGGTCAAAAAGTGATTTTCATGTTAAATATTAACTGTATTATTAGCACAAGTAGCTTTAAGTTGTGGCATTACTAAATAACTAACTGAGTTCAAAATTTCCAAAATAATCAATATTTTGTGGTTCAAAAATCACTGATTACAAAAAAGACTCCAGCGGACCACAAAATATGTATTATTATGTAGCATAGGCTTTATTTAAAACCTATAAAGTGAGATAAACATTACCATTTTGCAGCCAAATCGACGTTTCTTACCAATTTCGTGTGTAATTCTTAGTTTAAATCTCCCGCCAATGTCACCTGCTAGTTCCAAATGCATCCTTGAGGCGGCGCCAGTAGTGGGACGCCACTAGTGACGCTATAATTTCAAGCTTCATTAGCATTTATTTTGCGAAGGTCAAACACGTTTGGTTTGTTTACAAACATCAAATACCGTAAAATAACCTGTTTTTCAGTATTTGCGCAAAATTTACATATTTTTTTCGAGGTTATTAACAGTGTGACTGTTCGAACTCCGTAAAATTGCGATTTATAGAGTTTCGTGTGTTTTTGTTTAGTGTTTTTTGTATTTTCGTGATTATGTCGGATTCCGAACGTTCCGAGAGCGGGGAAGCCGAATTTTCGAGGGCGGAAGTCATGAAGGTGATTCACACGGACACGCGGGGGAAGCGTCCGAGGGTCTACGGCGAAGGCAAAGCCAAGAGGCAGAGGGTTTGTGAATTAGCTCCCGCCGACCCGCGAATTGACGTATTAACGCAGCAGATGTCCCAGATGCAGGAAATGTTGCGTCTGCTGCTGGAAAAGCGTTCGGAGGCTCCCGTCCGTGGCGCCTCGGATGACGATGACGAGGACAGCATCTCCCTGGACACCCCTGCGTCGCTTCGGGAGGAATTGGCAGGAGATTTGGGAATGGGACTCGTCCATCCGAATAAGCCGTCTCGTGACTTGGATCTCGGGGAGTGGACAACTGACCTAAAGCAGCCGAAGATACCATCGGCCGACCCAGGGAGGGTGAAAAAAGTGGAGCTCCTTCAGCATCTGGGGACGGCCAACTGGAACAATGTCCGCTACCTCGAGATCCAGAAGTCGTATGCCGCAACCCCTCTCTTCTCAATGTTGGCATTGAACCCTGAATTGAAGCGCCTAGCTCAGGAGGAATCGGCCAGTACGTCAACGGACTCCTTCTGCGGCTCCCTGACCAATGCTCTTTCCCTGCAGGCTGATCTCCTGAAGGCCTCCTTGCAGGAGCTGGTCAACTGGAGTGCGGAACCGGGCACGAAGCTGAGCACTTCCACTCTCTTCGAGAAGGTGCAGTCTCTCTTCGCGGCGGGGTCTGAGTCCCAGAAGGTGTCCAAAGACATCATGCAGATGGTCTGCGGAAAACGGGCTAGCCACATTGAGTATCGACGAGAGGGGGCATTGCGAGGCATCAGTGACGGATACGTCCGAGATGCCTTACGGAAGATTCCGCCCACATCGGAATATCTCTTTGACCCGAACCTCCTGTCGGCCCAGCTGGATAAGTTGGGGGGAGTGAAGAAGTGCCTCGCTCCTCAGCCTAGCACGTCGCGACCAGCTCCACCCGTTAAACCTGTGACTGTGCAGAGCTCGCAGCCCTTTCGTCCTAGAGTACAGCAGGGAAGAACCATCGCGAGAAGGGAGCACCCTGAGAGTCGAGGTCCGGAACCAGCCCGTAGAGCCGCTAAAGCTTTCCCTCCCCGAGGTAGGTTCCGGCCCAAGGAAAGAGCAGGGAAGCCAGACCGTAAGAGGTTTTAACAGTGGGCCCTCTTTTCAAGGGGGTCAGTTGCGCTCATTCGCAGGTAAGTGGAGGAACCTTGGCGCCCCTACTATCATCCTTAAGATGTTAGATGGCTACCGAATTCCATTTTCATCAAAACCTCCACTAAATAATAATATTGATTTATTTAACTCCCCTTTCACCACTAAGACTTCTGTGGCAATGACAGAACAAATAGAAAAACTCAAAGCCCTTAAGGTTTTAGAGTCGGCACCTGCCACTCCCTCATTTATTTCTAACATGTTTCTGGTCCCCAAATCAGATGGCTCAAAGAGGCCGGTCTTTAACTTAAAGTATTTAAACAATTTTCTGACTGTCAGTAAATTTCGTCTGGTAAACGTTTATCGAGTTCCTACTTTTCTACAACCGAATGACTGGATGGTTAAAGTGGACCTCACACATGCTTACTTTCATGTACCTGTGAGTGAGCAGCATAGATGTTTCCTTAGACTTATCTATAGGAATGAACTCTTGCAGATGACATCCCTCCCCTTTGGCTTGGCCACCGCACCTAAGGCATTCGCAACCTTCACTAACTGGGTAGCGCAGGAACTGCGGAAGAGAGGGATGAGAATTCTAGTGTATCTGGATGATTTTTTATTAGTAAACCAATGCCTGCCTACTTTAAAACAGCAGGCTATTGAAATGGTGGAGTTTTTGCAAGGCTTGGGATGGCATATACAATTTGATAAGTCAATATTAGAACCATCACAACAAGTTCAATTTCTTGGTATCAGCTGGAATACTCTAACTAATGAAAAGTCTCTCCCTCAGAACAAGGTTTCAGCCCTATCTTATTTGTTAAAGGGTTTTATTCAGACAGGTAGGTGGTCACTAGATAAGGGGCGCAGCCTCTTGGGCTCTTTAAACTTTGCTAGTTTTGCAGTTCCAAGAGGCAGGCTCAACAGCCGGCACATACAGAAAGGGTGCTTAGGACTCAGACACTACCACCCTTGGGAGTCATCACCAATTCCGGCAGCTACCGCTCGGGAATTGAGATGGTGGGTTCGATCGCTCACCCTGACGTCACCTATACATCTGCCGCTGTTTGAGCATTACCTAACAACCGATGCCTCTGATCAGGGTTGGGGTGCCCAGCTGGACGAAAAGCTTCTCAGCGGTGTGTGGGCTGATGACCAGCTGAATCTTCACTCCAATGTAAAGGAGATGCTCGCCGTGTTGGCTGCCTTGTCTCCTCACGTGCTTGAGCTATCTGGCTCGGGTCTTCTGATCCAGTCGGATAACAGGTCTGTCGTATCTTATCTCCGCAAGGAGGGTGGTACCAGATCAACTCAACTCCTGAGCTGTACTCGACTAGTGCTAGATGTTTTGGATAAACACTGTGTCTCCATGACAGCACAATACTTACCCGGTCGTTTCAATGAAGTAGCGGACTGTCTATCTCGTCATCGTGCTATACCCGAATGGCACTTGCTACCCTCGTTCACAGAGGTAGCATTCAGGAAATGGGGACGACCCGAAATAGACCTATTTGGCTCTAGGACAGCGCATGTGGTTCAAAGGTATGTTTCTCTTGATTTTCAGGACGACGAGGCAGACTACCACAATGCTTGGAGCAGGGACTGGGACCATCAGCTGGCTTGGATCTTCCCTCCCCCGTGCCTCATGCCGAGGGTTCTTTGCCACCTGAACAGAGCAAGGGGATTATACTTGGTAGTGGCTCCTCGTTGGGAAAGGGCATTTTGGAGAGCGGATCTGAAGTGTCGGGCCTTGGGTCCACCTCTTACGATTCACAATCTAGGAGAAGCACTGATAGACACCAGGACCAACAAACCCCCTCCTCAAGTAGAGTCCTTCACTCTGGAGATTTGGCTTTGTGGGGGTGGGACAAAAACCTAACAAGATGGTCAAGTCAGCAGAAGGAACTTCTTAGATCCGGGTGGAGAAGTTCTACCCTTCGCACTTATGCTCCGGCATGGCGGAGGTGGCAGCGCTGGGCGTCAGAGAATCAGCTTGATGCCACGCGTCCCAAAGCTGAAGACTTAGCCAGGTTCCTAGCCGATCTACACATCAGAGAAAAGCTATCGCTGAGTACCATTTTAGTTCACAAGTCAGTGGTGTGTACCTTAGGCTCTCCCGAAGACAATAGAGAGCTGAGCTCCAATCCGATAGTGAAGAAGATATTAAAAGGGATATCTTTAGCTAGACTAAGGCCTTCAAAACCCCCCATTTGGGACCCGAGGGTTGTATCATCATGGCTGGAGAAGAATTTGCCTCAACATATTACTCTCTTTGAAGCATCAAGGAGAGCAGCCACCATCCTGCTTTTGGCATCAGGGCGCCGAGTCCACGATCTCACATTGCTCCATTGCACAGCTGAAAGATTGTCAGTGGACAGTGAAGGCATCTCCATTTGGCCAGTGTTTGGTGGCAAGACAGATTCGGCAGACTGGCAACAATCAGGGTGGAGACTGGCTCGCTCGGAGTCTAGGAACATAGACCCTGTCTATTGGACGGAGAAGGTCATAGAACTGTCTAAGGAACGGAGAGCGCAGGCGATACTACCTAGCCTATTTATTACAACTTGTGGGACAGTGAAAGCGGCCTCCAGGGCAGTAATTGCAGGTTGGATTAGGGCAGTCCTCAGGGATGCTGGTGTAGAGGATCCACCTGGCAGCATCCGTTCAGCAGTGGCATCTCTGAACTGGCTGCAGAAATATAAGCTGGACGATATACTGTCGCGTGGTAACTGGAGAAGTCCCAATACCTTTGCCAAGTTCTATAGAAGGGAAATTGCAGAATCGGCTGGCCGAGTCAACACCGACCCATCTGTTGCTGACCTTTTTCAACCTCTGTAACTGGTTAGCTGATTTCTGGAAATCTTGCCCCTATTTTCTTTTTAGCAAATAAATTTAAATATTATATTTGATTCACATTAGCATAATGTCACCAGGCGATAACAAACAATATCTCACTTTATAGGTTTTAAATAAAGCCTATGCTACATAATGAAAAAGTTTTACCTTACAATAAAACTTATATTATGTACTTAGCTTTATTTAAAACCTAGGCAAGGGCTGCCTGATGAGATCTAATGAAGCTTGAAATTATAGCGTCACTAGTGGCGTCCCACTACTGGCGCCGCCTCAAGGATGCATTTGGAACTAGCAGGTGACATTGGCGGGAGATTTAAACTAAGAATTACACACGAAATTGGTAAGAAACGTCGATTTGGCTGCAAAATGGTAATGTTTATCTCACTTTATAGGTTTTAAATAAAGCTAAGTACATAATATAAGTTTTATTGTAAGGTAAAACTTTTTCATTTCGGAAAAAATTTAAGATTTTCAAATGAAAATTTAAACTTGGTTAGTTATTTAGTAAGTCACTTAATCTAATAATACAGAAAATATTTAACATGAAAAAACGCGCTAATACATTTGGTAGAATGACCCAAAATAATGTATCCTTTTATATTATAATATTTGGCTAATTTATATAGCGTCATTTTCGTGAAAAATTACCTAAGGGCGCTGTACAAATTACCTCAAGGGCGCTGTACAAATTTATTTATTGAATAATTAGTGATGTTTGGAAATTTTCCATTTTGGGAAAATGGAAAAATCATTTTGTTAAATTATATTAACAGATTATTTTCACACGGATATGAGGTTCTCTTGGTAATACATTTGTATGTATTAAAATTAAGAAAAGATGACGGTCATTTAATATGTCAATTTGTGACAGAAAAAGGAGACCTGGTTATTCATATTAGAGGTAATCTTATTTGGTTGGTCAGAGGGAGAAAACATATATCGGGAAAGCAGAATCTTGCTGGCAACAGTTTGTAACATTTAGGATTTAGCAGATATCAATGCATGGATTTTGTATAGAGACCAGTGGCGCACCACAAAAATATACATTTATAGAAGAGTTTCCAAGAAGACAAAGAGAAGCATTGTGTAATGGTATGTAATTACTTCAACTGGTGACTGTACTGGTACTGCATCAAGCACTCTACATTATAAGAGTTAATGAGTAAATCATGACAAACCTTCCAATATTAAGGACTGCACCTCGCGGCAGGAACAGTACAGAAATGGACTACGAAGTGTGTTAAATATTTAAGTGTATCACAAGTCATTAGATTGCACCTCACAAAGGAAAAACAATAGGAAACGGACAGCTTCTTGACAGGATAAAAATAATTCTTTCGTGCTAATATTTTTCACCAGTCGTTCGTTGTATATAAAAAAGTCGAGTTCGTTATTCAAAATCAAATTATTTCTGAAAAATGTTGCGCAAAGTGGTATTAGTATTTATGTTTTTTGTATTTTATGCGGAAACTTCATTGGTTCATGCAACCATGTATTATGTCATTATTTTGATAAAATATGTGTTCGTTTTTTTCCGTAATAAACCAAAATCAAAATGTCGACATTTTTCGAGAAAACTGAAAAACGATGATTAAAATAATATGTTATCAGTTGGGACTATTGTGCAATATTCAAACATAACGAAATATTTAGGTCACTAATTAAGTAACCATTTTTATATTTATTTTGTTTTCACACATACCTACAGAGAATTTAAAATTTTTAAATAATAATAATGCATTGCATATTTCAATTCTGTAAACAATAAGACAAAATCTTGTGTGCGTGATTGTAGTAAAATGAAAAAAAATTGATATACATTTTTCCATTGACTGTTGAATTAGGAAGTGACTATTGCAGACAACTCCACAAAATAACAAATTTTCAGTCAGCTATCATCCAATACTTCTTACATAATATTATAAATCCTACCAGATTGGATTTACTTAACAATATTTGTCAAGTAAAAAAGTAAATAACGTAAATTTGTGATAAAATTATACACAAAAAACTTTTTTTTTAAATTTAAAACATAAAAATTCTAGGGACTTTTTATTTAACAAACAATCGTCGAAATGACGGATTTTAGTAAGAAAAATTAGCATTCAATAAATGTCAGTAAATCCATTGTTTAGTGTTGTAAGTATTTGTGTCGAATTGATTTGTTTGTATAAAATGTAATAATAAACCTCTTTTTTAAAATCTATCGACTTGAAATACAATTAATCAGTCTAATTTATTAAACTGCATTTGAATGTTGGTACTGGGTACCCATAATAATCACGGGTGTTAGTAAAAATGGGTATATTACAATCAATGCCAGTTAATCTAGTTTTAACAGCCAACAAAATGGATAGTTGTTAGGTTAGGTTTCTTGTTAGTTAGGTTAACTTGTTTCCAATTTCTATATAACATAGAAGAATAGAAAAAATAGACAACGCATGTTATTCTATTTATTGTTATCAAGTTTAATTTGCGGAACTCTATTTTAATTTGAAGTTTTTCTTTAATCTACTCAATATGCAATTGTATTATTTAATTTATTAAAAAAAGTGTCTTATTACTGAGCGTGACAGATGTTTCGCCTTTCAAAGGCATTATCAATCAGTTTGAATATATAAAAGAAAAATAAAAATTGAAAATTTAAAGCATGAAAATATTATTATAATTCTTACCTTGCCGCTGTCCCGAAACTAAATATGTAATTACTAACACAGTAAACGCGATTTCTGATAAGAAACTCATTTTGGAAAATAATTTGCTGTAGTGAAATTATTTTTAAAAAACGTACTCTATAATGTAACGAACTCTACAATGTTACATCTACAATGGTTGGACACAGCCAAGCAATCATATTTATAAAGTCTTTTTATCTGTACACTCAGAGTATGAAAGAGATAACGATTTGGTATATTTCAAACACATATAAATTAATTGTGAATTACTCTTATCGTAACGCCAGTTATTTTTTCACAAACAGAAAGCAATTTTAAATTATTTAAGGAATTAATTTCACTGTTTTCTTTGAGCATGCTGTCTGGAGGGACTTTTTAACGATAAAAAAATGTTTGTGGTATATGCAAGATCTGTTAACGATGATCGTTCTTGTTGGAAAATATAAACGGAAGGAAAAGTAATGAATTCAAAACAGAATTTTTAAAACACGAAGCGAAAATATAATAAATTGATTCCACATATATTTTATAACAGCATAACGGAATTAATAATATTAGTATTCGAATACGGACGGAAGGCAATAACGTTACAAATGTTAAACTTAATGAAGGCGTTGGGAAGCCGAATAAAGCGTATTAAGGCGATGCACTACGTCGTGTAATATTTTAAATTGAGCCGCTATCAATAACAACCCTTACGTAGATGGCGATAAGGTTTAAATTCCCGCTTAACATCATCCGCCTGTTTTGATTTATGCAAGAAAAAAACATGGCCAAAAAGTGCCTTTTATTTTATTTTGTGGATGTTCAGGCATAAATATAAAAAAAAATTTCGATCATTTTATAAATAACTTAACTTGTCACACTATACAATAAAATCATAACCGAAAATGGGTTCGTAAGTAGGAGATTTTGAACTTTGAAGCAGTTTTCATAGGCCTTATACATTATTTTTTTCTGGGCTCATAAAAAGACTTATCTAAAAAATACTTGATTGTTTCAAAGGCCAAGATGTATTCTACTCGCAGTATTTAATTAAAGCATCTGAAACATTTCTAGGCGACCAAATTTTCAAACCAAAAACACATGATTTTGCATTACTACGTATGGCATCGCCTTAATTAACAAGGACTGAAATTTTTCGTAACCAATGCTTTGTTCGTCAGGATAAACGTATAAATTATACGTTCTTATATGTTTATCTTGACGAAGAAACCGTTGGCTATAAAACATGTCGATATTTATTGTTTATAAAGTGGTTTTAACAAAGTTATTTTCTTTATTTAAAACAACCGATGGACTTGGTATTTTCAAAATCGGATTTAGTGTGTATTTCTGGCAGAAAAACTATCATATGCACTCAGGCATAGTGTGTTAAATTCCTCGGCTGGCTAAGTCCTCCATCACAACACAAGCAACATTTTCAGCTTACTGTGGTGGTAGTAGGAGATTTTCAAATATTGTCAGGTTATTCGTAACCCGGGAATGTTTGTCTTTCTTTTTAAAAATTAATTAACAAGAAGTGATAATTCATCACATCATTAAAAAGTTATATAAAGTCATGTAAAGTGATGACACAAAAACTTTATTAACTGGGTTAAGTAGGTTAGGTTAGGTTTAAATTATTTTTTTTCATCTTTTCTAATGACTTTATATCACTTTTTAAAAGTGTGTTGAATTGTCACTGTGTTGAGTTATCATGGAACCGCATAGTACATCGCTCCATCTTTCATGCCATGGGAGGAATTAACTGTGTAGTGCATCACTCCATCTTTCATGCCATGGGAGGAATTAACTGTGTAGTGCATCACTCCATCTTTCATGCCATGGGAGGAATTAACTGTGTAGTGCATCACTCCATCTTTCATGCCATGGGAGGAATTAACTGTGTAGTGCATCACTCCATCTTTCATGCCATGGGAGGAATTAACTGTGTAGTGCATCACTCCATCTTTCATGCCATGGGAGGAATTAACTGTTTAGTGCATCACTCCATCTTTCATGCCATGGGAGGAATTAACTGTGTAGTGCATCACTCCATCTTTCATGCCATGGGAGGAATTAACTGTGTAGTGCATCACTCCATCTTTCATGCCATGGGAGGAATTAACTGTGTAGTGCATCACTCCATCTTTCATGCCATGGGAGGAATTAACTGCATAGTGCATACATCTTAATTCTCAATCAGTGAGAAATAGTTAGGATGCAGGCGAATTCTCAAGTTATTGTTTTACAAAATTATCTTTTAATTACTGTCTGTATCTGTGTTTTCTCCTTGAATAAATAAATAAAATAAATCTTTCATGCCATGGGAGAAATTGACTGAATAGTGCATCACTCCATCTTTCATGCTGTAGGAGAAATTAACTGCATAGTGTGTCACTCCATCTTTCATGCCATGGGAGGAATTAACTGCATAGTGCATACATCTTAATTCTCAATCAGTGAGAAATAGTTAGGATGCAGGCGAATTCTCAAGTTATTGTTTTACAAAATTATCTTTTAATTACTGTCTGTATCTGTGTTTTCTCCTTGAATAAATAAATAAAATAAATCTTTCATGCCATGGGAGAAATTGACTGAATAGTGCATCACTCCATCTTTCATGCTGTAGGAGAAATTAACTGCATAGTGTGTCACTCCATCTTTCATGCCATGGGAGGAATTAACTGCATAGTGCATACATCTTTGCATCACTCCATCATTCATGCCGTGGGAGAAATTAACTGCATAGTGTGTCACTCCATCTTTCATGCCATGGGAGGAATTGATTGAATAGTGCATCACTCCATCTTTCATGCCGTGGGAGAAATTAACTGCATAGTGTGTCACTCCATCTTTCATGCCATGGGAGGAATTAACTGCATAGTGCATCACTCCATCTTTCAAAGTTACAACAAAGTTAAGTAGCTTGTCCGCGGTGTATAAGTTTTGGGAATCAAGAAAGAAGAGTGGTTTAAAAGATGTAACCTCAAAGATTGTTGATTCTATATCTTGTTTATTTCCCTATCTTTTGAAGTGGTTGATGGAACAGACACAGGTCTACCAGTGTTGCTTGTAGCATTATGCTGGTTTGCTTTGCTTCATTGATTCAATTGCAACTTCTACCAACCAACCTACCAACCCAGTAGGTACAGTGTATTCTGCTCAGTTTATTGTACAACTGAAAGATACTGGTAAGTATTTTATACATCAACATGGAAAAGGACTTGCTTCTCAAAAATGGTGAACGCTTTCTTTTAATTATTGAAAACAATATTAGCGATTCCTTAACCAAAATTTGAAACAGAAAAGATATGGTCACATCTAGGACTCAAACCCAGGACCCTTGCCTTGCCGGGGCACCTTGAAGGGGCTATAAGTTTGTACGGTTTGTCAATATGTTAGAACTTTGATGAGGTTAGATATTTTAAATTTAAGCATTTAAAAATCAAATTGTCTCTTTCTAGGTAATCCACTGTTTTAATAAGATCTGTCTGTAGGTCATGTGAGAATTGTAATTTCTTGATGTCTTCTTTAATTCGCGAGAGATTTCACTATTCATTTTGTTGTTGATTTCTTCAATTTTGGTGGTAAGAAAATCAACAGACTTCACAATATCTTCGCATTTATAAATGATGTTATTTTTCCATCTGCTTAAACTTTTCGTTGAAACACATATATAAATGCTATGCACAAAAGTTACCAAAGTACCTCTGCTGCTGCACATGTCGCCTGCGCGCCGCGCCGTGTCCTCTATGCATTAAGGTGGACTTCGACGAGAATGAAAGATATAATTAAGCAATGTTGCACATCGTTTAAAAGCTTATTACATTTGCCGAATCCTTTGTTTGAGACATTTTTCATATTCCCTCGGTCAAAAAAAAATTCAAGTATAAAAAATTTTGCGAAAAATTTTATTTATAATAATTGTAGTTGATCTGGAACTATTTTGACGAATTCTTCCCAAAAAAGAAATCTTCTTCCCAATTACCTATTATTTCGGATTTGGAATCGAATATAATTCTGTTATCTAAGTATTTCATGTCAGTAATATTTTCAATGATGTCACCATTAATTTTATTTTTGCTCTTGTATGACTTCTTATGTTTAATTATCAGTAAGTCATTTGAATGCGTTTTAAGTTCATTATTTATAATATTGTTTAATTCGTCGTAATTATCTTCTATAATGTGTATAAATGTCTCATCGGCAATTAGACTTACCATTTTGCATGTGATGATCGATGATATTTTTAAATGACCTTTCAATGGGGTTATCTGTCACTCTCAAGCGGACTCGAGCTGCTGAAGATAATGTATTTGTAATATTATTTGTGTATTTCACTATTAAGGGCCGGTCCTGAGCCTAACGGCATCCGGCGCTAATAAAAACCTCAAAGGCTCTGTCACTATCGAAGCGCTATTCGTAAATCCACTTAAAGTGGATATAACATTTTGTAACAAAACGTTTTGTTATCTTGTGTAACAGTTATACAAGATGTACGGGGGTAAAGTGCACTAGCTTCGGGAGGTGATTCTAGGTAAAAGTAATAAAGATTTCGAAATTACAACGTTTTAAGGTAGTAGTTTCCCGGACACCCTGTATAATTTAGCTGCTTCAATTTAAAATCTATTTGAGACATAAAATACAGTTTGCACAGATGATGGCACAGAACTGTTGAATGAGTATGATTACTTTAGTCCACTTGATAAACCCGATTGCACGCTAATTTACATTTCAGTACAAATCTATCATCACTAAGTTAATAACTACATATTACATTATGTAGAAAATAGTTCTTAGTAACGTACTTCAACAATATTAAATATCTTATCAAATAACAACAAACGTAATTCAAGAAACATTCGTTTGGAAAAACATAATAATAATAACCAAAGTGTTATTTATGCTATTGTATAGGACGAATCTACCGACAATGTTTTCGTAAGATATACTGCGGACTGCATGTACTGTAGTCTTCGCGGGCCGGATCTAAAGCGCGGGCCACTAATTGCTGTGGTACATTATATTAACTTGTGGCAATTATCATAGTATTATGCATACTGTTTCTTCTCTAGGGGTACTAGAGCAAGTCAACAACACCAGAAAACACTATCTTTTTCAGTTAAATTATCACCATTCCTCCTAGGTAGTCGACCGTTAAAATCAAATTTTAAGGGCCAGTTGTTTCGGAGGAAACCACGCGTGACAAAGTCATCAAACGTAATTCGACGCAATTTTCCATAAATTGGGTTGTTCCATCGTCCGTCAAGAGAAAATTCTACGAAACGGCAAATAATAAAATGATTTAAGAATGGCAAATGCTCAAAGGTCAAAATTGGTATCTGACAGGTCTGTCTGTCGTTTACTAGTTATTATGACTGGACTATATTAACATATAAAGAAAACTCAACGATTAAAACTTCAGAAGCGAACTGCGTTGTGCGTTGTGGGAAGACGTTGAGTTTTTATATAGTTGGTTTCAGTGATTGAAAATAACGAAGAAACATTGACAAAACCATAGTTTGTTATTTTTGTCAACTATATTATTTATAACCAAATTCTATAAATAATTTATTGTAACTATCAAATTTTATAACAATACAGATGGCAAGTTCTAGTTCATCCATTTCTGATGAAGAAATATGAATAGTTCAATATACAATGCGTAATGCGATCAGAAAACATTCAACATGCATAGGGATTAGATTCAAAATTGTTGGCAAGATTCCGAATGTCCAAAAGCGAGTGTAAAAACGTTATATTGCTTCATTTAAAATGACATAAAGTCAGTAACAAACCGGTACCTAATTATATATAAATATCAACTTTGTTTAGAAGTCTAGCAATTCATCTTTCAGAAATCATGCTGTCAGCCCGACAGAGCAAAAGACATGATCGATGCAGCGTTCTGTGGCAGATGTATCAGGGCTCGATAGTCGACGGTTTCCACAATTATTTGGGAGGTGACAAAGGCAATAGTGAAACTTCGACACAGTTATATATTAATGCCACGGACCCCAGAAGAAATTGCACCTTACAACAAACACTGTGCGATTTGGTAAAGTGATCAGGGCTATTGATTGCATCAATCTCCAGGTGGCGACAATACCAAATATTATACAAATCACTCAACGTACAAGTGGTGGTGAACGCCGACATGAATTACCAACATAGTAGCGAGGTGACCTGGAGTACCAGGTACCCACGATATCAGCATCAAAGGAAGGTTGGAATGGGCGAACACCCCTAAGGAATCCCGTTTCTCAAGAACGACATTTATAAAACCAAGTCAAATCAGGACCAGAAATGTAGTTGAAAGAACCTTTGGAGCTGTTAAAAGACGGTTTCCAGTTCTTTCTTCGAAAACCAAAATGCAGGTAGGTAAGGTACAAGGGATTACTGTAGCCAGCAGTCAGCAGTTCAGTTAAAGGGATTACTGTAGCCAGCAGTCAGCAGTTCAGTTAAAGGGATTACTGTAGCCAGCAGTCAGCAGTTCAGTTAAAGGGATTACTGTAGCCAGCAGTCAGCAGTTCAGTTAAATGGATTACTGTAGCCAGCAGTCAGCAGTTCAGTTAAAGGGATTACTGTAGCCAGCCGTCAGCAGTTCAGTTAAAGGGATTACTGTAGCCAGCAGTCAGCAGTTCAGTTAAAGGGATTACTGTAGCCAGCAGTCAGCAGTTCAGTTAAAGGGATTACTGTAGCCAGCAGTCAGCAGTTCAGTTAAAGGGATTACTGTAGCCAGCAGTCACAGCAACACGGAGATGCTGTTGAGTTTGTACCTTCTGCCGATTCGTCCAAGGCCGATGGCCCGCTAGATGAAGACTTGATCGGGATTGATCCTTCCGTAGAATTACCCGAGGTAGACGGCCCACTGGTTGCGTGCTCCCTCGTGCCGTAGGTGCTGGCGGCTTCCAGTGCAACTATCTTCGCCGACAGTTTGGCGACGGTAGTATTTTGTGCAACAATAAGGTTCGATTGATCACTAACCTTGTTATGTAGCTCTGTTATGATGTTTTTTAGGCCACTAATCTGGTCCGTGAGGTCCTTAATGGCAGCGGTGACCGTTTCCCAGGCTTGGGTCGATCTTGTCGCCATATCAACACTGTTATACAGTTAATATTCAGAGCACTGATAAGAACACGTCCTTCACGAACAATTCACCTGTTACGATGTGTTACTAGAAAGTCAGCAGTGCGCATCTTCGAAGGGATCCATTGGCATTTTTGTTTTGGATGGAGAAATGGCAGCCTCAAACTAACGCATATCTCGCCAAAATAGGGCAAGATACGTATTCGATTCTATCGATTCTCCAGGCCCATTCGCGGAACCTGCTCTCCTCAAAGATTCCGTATTTTGGGTATATATGACGAGTGGACTGAGTGTCTGTAAAGCCCTTCACGCTTCAGACATTTTCACCATAAATAAACCACTCACATTTTCACACAACAACAACTCATGAATTCTTTGTTTGTCTAATCGGGATGAAAAAAAGGGATGTGTTCTGTTTTGGTAGTTGGTATCGTTAGAGATGTGTATTAGTATTTCTGATTTACGTACTTTTTAAGATGACAGACATTATTTGAAGACTGCCACCTATCACTCTTACGTAAATATATTACGTGAAAATGTGGCATGTTTATGCAGTTTTACATTTAAAATATTAGTAAAAAGACAACATTACAACATATCTATTTATAACTGATTGTGAATGTGTATTACTGTTAGGTGTTGTGAATTTTGCGTGCATGTTTGAGTGACATTTTGTTTCTGCCATCTATAATCGTTTTACGTAAATATATTACGTGAAAATGTTGCAATTTATATTCAAAATATTAATAAAAAGTTTGAGTATTAACTACAATATGTATTTATTATTGATTGTGAATGTGTATTTCTGTTAGATAATTGATGCTTTGACATTTTGTTTTGAGGATATAATACACGAGAACTTGTGTTAACTTGATTTTGTAACAAACTTTTAAATTAATTAATAGAAACAGGGTGAGTGGTTTATTTATGGAGAAAGATTTTCAACGAGATTTATGTTCAAAAACGAACAGGTAGACAAAAACATCGATTGGGCAATGACAAAGCATGCGTTAAAGCTAGCAAATGACGGTGACAGATGATTTCGTGGTTGTGATCTATGGTTATGTTCAAGGTGTTGCCATTTTTATGACGATTTAATACCGTCTTCTCCGAATTCGGTTCATATTATTTTTTTAATAACTTATAACCACATCCTCAAATGGAAATATTTAATCGTTTAAAACAATATTAGCGACTCAAATGAATATATAAACCAGAAAAAGATTCAGTCGCCGACTTGGTAAACATTTAAAATGTGTTTTGTTCTCATGAATTCTGTATTTATATTATTTTTTGAATAACCTTACGACTAAATCCTCAAATTCGAATATTTAATCTTTTAAAACAATATTAGCGACTCAAATGAATATTTAAACAAGAAAAAGCTTAAGTCGCAGACTTAGTAAACATTTAAAATGTTTTCGTAGAAAGCAATCACTTTGTGGTTTAACATTTTAATGAAATAAAAACAGTTTAATTTTGTACCCTGACGATGCTCGAGTGTAGCGAAACCGGTCGGTCTTAAAATTAATAAAAATTCGTGGTTTTAAACAAAAAATATTGTTTTTATTTCATTTAAAATGTGTTTTGTGCTCATGAATTCTATATTCATATTATTTTTTAATAACTTTATGAACCAATCCTCAAATTGAAATATTTAATCATTTAAAACAATATTAGCGACCCAAATGAATATTTAAACCAGAAAAAGCTTCAGTCATTTAAACATTTAAAATGTGTTTTGTGCTTATAAATTTATTTGTTTTTCCTGTTTCTTTTATCTTAGTGAAATAAAAAAAAAATACTTCCCTTTATTTTTTTTATTTTTTTGATAAACAGAGAAATGTTAACATTCAATACTGTCGTAGAAAAGCACAATCATTGTTTGAAAATGTTTTTCCTTTTAAAGTAAAGGAATTCAAATTTCAAGTAATTTTAAGCTAATTTTACGACGGCCACGGGACGACAAATTTTCAACTTATAAAGCGCCGTCCTGAGAAGATGTGCCGTAAGGAAAGATACCTTATAGCACATTTTCATAGGACCGCACTTTGTGAGTTGGAGCCTTGTCGTCCTGAGAGAATCTGTTAACATTTCTAACATTTATTTTTAAAATAATATTTTAGGCTGATGAATGGGGAGGAAATCCATAATTGGTTTTTCAGTTAAGTAAATTGCACATGTATAAACTAACCAAGTAACTGTTCATTTTCCAAAAATAAAATAAATAATTACAATAAGATAATAATAATACATGATTTTTCCTAAGCATGAGTTCGAATTTGTAACATAAAGCTGGATATCTGTGAACATGAATGATCACAGTAAGAACATGAGAATGGATTTTGCTTAGTATGAGTGCGAATGTGTCTTCTCAAGCTTGACTTTTGTGAACATGATAAGTTACACTAAGAACATGAGAATGGATTTTGCTTAGTATGAGTGCGAATGTGTTTTCTCAAGCTTGACTTTTGTGAACATGAATAGTTACACTAAGAAAATGAGAATGGTTTATCCTAAATATGAGTGATAATGTGTTTCGTTAAATTCGACTTCCATAAACATGAATAATTACAGTAGAACGGTTTTTTTTAGTATAAGTGCTATTGTGTCTCATTAAACATGACTTCTGTGAACATGAATTATCGCAGTAAGAATATGAAAATGGTTTATTCTTAGTGTGAATGGGAATGTGAGTCATTAAATTTGTCTTTTGTGAACATGAATAGTTACAGTAAGAACATGAGAATGGTTTTTCCTTACGATGAGTGCGAATGTTTGCCATTATGCATATTCTGCGAATATGGATAGTTACAGAAAGAACACGAGAAAAGAGACGGTTTTTCCTTGATATGAATGTGATTGTGTCTTATTATGCTTGACCATGAATAATCACAGTAAGAAAATAAGAATAAATTATCCTTAGAATGAGTGAGAACGTATTGCAATATCTGTGAGTTCTGTGAAAATGAATAATGATAATAAGAAGAAGAGAATAGTTTATCCTTAGTCCTCGTATGAGTGAAAAAGTATGCTAATAAATTTGGCATGCGTGAGCATGAATAATTACAGTAATAACATGAGAACGGTTTTTGCTTAGTGTGAGTACGAATGTGACATTAAGGCTTAGAAGAAACTTACATTAAGATTTGCGAAGAAACTAACATAAAATATCCTAATATTACTTTGCATGCCGGAAATTTTTTATTACCCTTTCCCTCATTATTTGGTGGAATGTGGTTTTAGCGCCATAAGCGATTTACTCATTAAACAACGAAATCGATTAGATATAGCTAATAGAGGGGACCTTAGACTGAAATTAACTAAGTTAGATCTGGACATAAAATTTATTCGTAGCCAGCGTAACTGAACATAATTTCAGTTATAATATATGTATTCGAATAGGTTTTATTAAATTTCATTAGGGGTTCATATGTTTACAAATATATTACAATATGATTTGAAAATTTACCTGCTGTTTGATTAAAAAAGATGCCGGTGGAGCATCTGACTTTTGAAAAGATTATGGTGGGGCATGGCATAAAGAAGGCTGGGAAACACTGTTCTAGTGAGTGGTTTATTTATGCCGGCGTGGTACCGCCGGGTGCGCATTATGGCAAATAGTGTATTATTTACACAGTAGGTTGGGATCCATTATAAGTTTTAAACAAAATTGCGAAGCTCGAAACAATGAAGAACCACAATTATCACAATCAACGCTGGAGCGAAAAAAGTTTTAAGAACATAATGAAAATACGAAGTGTTGCGAGCGAAAAAATATTTCCTGTGGAATGAATACCCGATTTGGCGAGGAACATCTGATAGTATTGTAGCGATCGATACTGCTAGAGTGTTCCAGAAAGCCGACCGGTTTAGAATGCATAGGCTACGAAATTTCGAGACATTTTTACTGGCACAATTAATTGCGCAAGGTAAACAATACAAGCTACCTGTTTACGAACTACCTACTCGCGACGTCCAAGCAAGCTACCTACGACAATACTTGGCGAGTCGGACAAGTACATTACGCGCATTCGCTAGAAGCATGCTAGAAGGTTCTAGCCAACTGCCTAGGCGTACTCCCAGCACTATCGAACTATCCAAAAGAATCTCGCTGAAGCGAGTGAACCGCAGTTTACAAGCTGTCTCGCGTACTTACTACCGCCACCGGCTGGGCTATATAAATCGGCCTGAATAGGCCCGACGCGACGCAGCGAGTATTCAGTCAACTCGCTGTGAATAATTCAGACAAGCAATAAAGATTGTCATTTTCAAGATTGAAATTATAATATCTCACTAATTTAGCACAGATCTTCGCTAGATCTAAAGCTCGTTGTTCTAACAACATTATTTTATTTAAATGTGGACTAATTTACAGAAGACGCATGTTGAAAAATGGTTATCTAAAATTTTTTTTTGTAAAAACGGGAACGGCTTTGCGACCCTTTTCATGCCAAACATTTGTTTGGATTAACGGTAATGGCTGTGCGACCCTTTTTTAAGTCATTTCAACACGATGATAATTTTTTTCGTCTGTGGCGCCTTTTATAAAGACGCGGACTGCCGATATTGTCTGTGGAAAAATCAATATGGCCGACAAAAGCTTTCGCTTCGAGACGGCAGCTCGTCTATTGACGTTATTTTCTAATAACTTTGTTTTAAATGTATAAAACTTTCATTAACCGGTGATATTTCGGTTAACCAGTAATACTCAAATCTTTTCTGCTACTGCTTTACATTGAATTATCTATTTTAGTGCCCATTATCAACTTTCACAAATTAGATTTGACACTTTCGCATTTCCCCTGTACCCACGTAAGTAACATTTCATTAATCATACCTATTAATTCCTGATATTAATATTAATTAGTAATATTCATCTGCATATCTCCGTTATTACTGGACACGGTTTATTTGCAAAAATTATTTAAAAACAGTTTGTTCTGAGAACAATACGTCAAAAAATTCCAGAATATACAATATACAACTCCATTATTGCTCCACATTTATCTTTTAACTACCGCTCAAAGATTATGTTATCCTCTTGCGTCCTGAAGTACACTGTATTGTACCTGTGTTGTTCTTTTTTTCCTGACAATGTTATTAATATTTTTACGCTGACAACACTTTTCACAGACAAATAGTATATATTTCTTCCGCCAGGATTTGTCAGTTGTGGCATTTATCACAAACTTATTATTTAAAACTTGTTTCAAAGTTTTGTAAAGTGCATTATTTAAAAATGGCGTCCGGTTCCTCGTCTCGCCCGGGTAAGTTATTTAATTTCTTTTGAAATAAGGAATATTTTAATGATATTTAGATTTAATATAGTTATGAAAGTAACATATTTACTTGTAAGATTATTAATTATGTATATATTGCTTTTTAAGTAATCCAATTTGTCAAAACAATAGCAGGTACATTGTAGTGTACCTCGGGTCAGTATTGTGACGTTTCATGTTGGTTTTGTTCTTTCAGTTCGGTTTCTGAATGACGATGATATTTTGAACATCCTCAATGGGAGCGATGTTGAAGTGTCCGACGGTGAAGATTCAGATGATGACAGTCTGTATGTCTTCGAAATTCCGGAAGCAACCTCTCCACCACCTCTGGATGAACCACCAGAGGATCTCTTCGAAGAGGAAGAAATAATGGATAGGCAGCCCAGACTTTTGCCATGGCTTTCAAAAGTGTGAGTATTTTAGTAATATTGAAGAGTGGAGTTAATTAGCTAAAGAATTTATGTAGAGTTAATTATCTTCTGAATATATATTATTCCCACATCATTGACCTATGTGACACCTTCTATCAATTGTATGTAAACCACAAGAGTTCACGTCGTACGAGTTCCTATTTGTGTTGTTCCCTGATATGTTAATCAATTAATGTCCTTATAATTTTTGTTTTACTGTTACAGAATGCCTACTGTAGGACCAGCCTCGGAAGAAGTTCTCAAAACCGAAGGAGACTCTTCCAAAAATGTTATGAAACTGCTGTTTGAATACTTGGACCTTCAGTTTTGGGAACTAGCGGCGGAGCAGACGAACCTGTATTCAATTCAGGAACGGCAGCACAGGTCCGTTAATACTAATTCCAGGGAGTTGATTAACTTCACTGGGGTCCAGGTGCTGATGGGCAGCTTAAAGTTTCCACAAACTCGGATGTACTGGTCGTTAGATTTAAGTATACCAATTATAACTAATTGTATGTCCAGAGATCGATATTTTGAGCTACGCAATTTTTTACATTTTGCGGACAATTTGCAGGACAGAACTAACGATCCAGATAAACTTTGGAAGGTCAGACCCTTCATTCATAACATCATCAAAAAAATTCACTCTTTGCCTAGAGCTTCTCATTTGTCAATAGACGAGCAAATGATTCCCTTTTCTGGACGCTGCCAGCACCGACAATATGTTCCATCCAAGCCCAACCCTCTCGGCCTGAAAAATTTTGTTCTTGCTGCAAGGGATGGGCTTGTATTGGATTTTCATATCTATGTAGGAGCTGGGACGGTCAGCGAAGAAGACAAAAAAGCTTTAGGCCTAGGTGCAAGTGTGGTAAAACTGTTGTGTCGTACTGTACCTAAGAATAATTCCTGCATCATTTATACAGATAGATTCTTTACAAGCTTAAAGCTTGCAGAAATGTTGTTAGTCGAAAAAATATTCATAACAGGTACAGTACGAACAAACAGGATTGGAGATGTTGTGAAGAAGCTGAAACCTGACAAAGATCTGGCACGGGGAAGTTGGGATGAGAAGGTACGCCAAGATGACAAAGTGTGTGTCGTCAAATGGAAAGACAACAAGTCTGTACTTCTCCTCTCAACTTCTGCAGGGAGCTCCCCTTTGGGGACTTGTAAACGATGGTCAAAGGAGGAATGTAGAAAAATTGACGTTCCTCAGCCAGCCATCGTAAAAAATTACAATACCTCAATGGGGGGAATAGATCTCTGCGATAGGCTCATTGCCTATTACCGTACGGCAATGCGTACCTGCAAATGGCCCGTAAGAGTGTTTAATCACTTCATAGATTTAATAATAGTCAATTGTTGGCTAATGTACCGGAGGAATTGTGCTTCTGAGGGAGTTCTTGCACGAGATAAGATGGGACTTTTGGCATTTAGGATGCGGGTAGCCACTGCCATGATCCACTACCAAGGTGGTGATATAGATTTCACCCCACGATCGGGCAGAGGCAGACCTAGAAATGCCTCCCCATCACCTCAATGTGAGCCAGAACCTCCGCAGAAGCACAGAAAGGTTATTCCTCAACCTATTCCCGAGGTACGTCTTGATAACGTAGGACATCTTCCACGTTTTCAAGATGAAGCGAATGCCTCAAAATGTCGATTTCCTGGATGCAAGTCTAGGTCTAAATTTATTTGTATTAAATGTAATATGTTTTTATGTGTAAAGAATTGTTTTGAAATGTATCATACTGTTAGATTATAAGATATGCACTAATTTTGTAAATTTATAATGTAAATCCTAATTTTATGTAGAAAATTGAAGTTTTTTTTAAGATACGTGTTTTTATTTTTTTTTAATATACTTTTAAAATGTCTTAGGATATCTTATGTGTCCTAACATTAGTTAAATTATTGTTTTTATTTGTAATTTCAGACTCTTGTAGTACTGAATTACATAGTAGGAAATTTTTGTTTTTCGCTACGTTGTGACCTGAGGTGCACTACAGTGGACCTTCTGTAATTAATAAACTATGTATTAAAAAAAAAAAAAAAAAAAAAAATTATGTTTTATTTACCCTTATAATAAAGAATAAAACAAAAAATATTTTTTTTGGTGCTTGGTTAAGCCTCGGGTCTCAAGAGGTTATGACAGAGAAAAAATACTATGCAAATTTCTTAACATTGAGATAATACTAATAATAACTAAAATGTCGATAGAACTAAATTGTCTAACAGTGAAACGCGATTATATTTATTAATAATATAATGTACAACCTATTTCAAAAATACTTTTTAAACCTAATTATTTTCAACAAGGAAATTCATAGACATTGTGTTATGACACAAGAACGTGCAATGGAATTAGACTAGCGAAAAAGGACAAAGCCAGCATACAAAACAGTTTACTATGCAAAGGAATGGAATACCAGAAAATATGTCTGTACCGATTGATAGATTCTAGTGGATTATGGAAGCCACATTAATCAAAAATTTAATAAATAATAAAAATATAGTTATGCATTTGTTGTATTCGGATGATCTAGTAGATTTCAAGTAATACTCCGATATAGATTATTACGTTTCTTAGACCGAGTACAGGATTGCGAATATGTCTCGACTAGCTTGCTGTTGGGATGTAAAAAAGATTGTTCCACCTACTACAATACTATTTATACTGTGTTCTATTTGACTCGCCCTGTATTGTAAGAGTCAATCTCACTACTTATTATCCCACAGTATATACGCAAGTTATAATAAATTAGACATTTGTAAACTTTGGTGTACAAATGGCTACGATAAATTTAACAAATTAAAAATGTATTAGTTACTGAATGGTGAAATAATGATCATAGTCCATTTAGGTCGAAAATAATTTTTGAGGGAATCATAACACCTCCATGCCACGTGCTGAGGGTTCCATCTATTCATTTTATGTTTATCTTCCATCTTGCGTATGTCGTGTTTTCAACTCGTGTGTATCTCAGATTTTTCAGTGATGTCGACTGATTCCATCGATGGGAAAGTGGTGAGCCGAGTAAAAAAAAGACAAAAACAGTGCAAACTATAAAGAGTTTTTGTAATGTGGACACTGAGACATTTATCTAGGAAAATAGATCAGGGTTCAGCTATTTTTCCACATTAAAAAATCACGCAAAGCTTTTTTCTTTCAATTCTCTTAATAAAATTTATTTTTTTGATAAACTGATTATTTTAGATGATTTTTGTTTAAATTTCGTTAAGCCCAAAATAAGTGACTGATCATTATATACCTTTACCCTTATATATTAGTTCAATTTAAATCATATGTAATATTACAAACTGATTTTAATGTTATAGATGTGCTCCTTTTTTTTCAATCCAGACCGAAAACTTATTAATCTGAAAATTACTTTCCTTCAGCAATCTCAATGGACGAGTCTAATCAAGAAATGGTTTCCATTAAATTGGAACCAGATACTCAAGAAAATGATGTAATTTTGGACACGAATGTAGATAGAGACCGACCGGATGTCAAGAACGGGTGTCCCGAGCTTACTGAAAGTATAGACCAACCGGCAGGTGAGTAAACTTTGAATATTAAAGGTACTGTCGCACTACGCGATAAGCTCGAAACATTTTTTAGGCGTTGCCTATATCATCTTAAATCTCTTGTGACCTGTCACACCAGACAGATGATATTATGTTGTAAGTGCGGGCGTATTCAGAATTTTATGACACTATATTTTATCCTCAGTTTAATGATATTTTGAGGTAATTTTAGTGAATTGATTAAAGACGATTGTCAAAATAATTATTGATGATAAATTTTCTGGGGTTGCTGGCGGATTCAGAATTATGACCTGTATATTTTTTCCCTCAGTTTAATGATGTTTTGAGGTTATTATTAGACCTTTGGATTTTTTGTGCACTGGTTTGAGAGAACAACTAACCAGGACAGCGGGCAAGAAACAAGGACCGTACTGCTTAAACCAGTAGGAATGGTCACCTTAGATTAACAGCGTAACTCAATTTTTTAAACATATAATAATTAGCTTCTTTGAAACATATATATATACATATTTAAAAAAAAAATCAATATGAAAATAATGAAATATTAAAACATTAAACAAATTATCATCAAATGGTAATACAAAATAGAAAAATGTTAATTTTACTTATGTTTTTAATTTGATAAATAACTTTGAATATGTACTTGATATTTTTTTTGTTTTTTCCGCAGAGCGTGTCCAGAAAAAGAAGAAACCCAAAACTTACCGCAAATACGTCCCAAGCCTTGTGAAAAAACCGAAATTAGTTCCGTGTCCCGAGTGCAGTCTCTTCCTAACTTACAAGTCCCAACTGCGGATACACATGTTAACCCATACTGGAGAAAAACCATTTTCGTGCTCCAAGTGTAGCTTCACGACTTCCTTGAGGACCACACTTAAAAACCACATGTTGACTCACACCGGAGTAAAACCGTTTGCATGCTCGGAATGCTATTTCACTTGCTCCAATAAGTCCAACTTAAAGGTTCACATGCTTACCCACAGTGGAGAAAAACCATTTGCATGTCCCAAGTGTACATACACTGCGTCTCAAAAGGCCACATTAAAAGAACACTTGCTAACCCATTCTGGAGAAAAACCATTTTCGTGTTCCAAGTGTAGCTATCTTTGCTCGAGAAAAAACAATTTAAAGATCCACATGCGAATGCACTCGGGAGAAAAACCGTTCGCATGTCCTAAGTGTGATTACGCCGCGTCGCAAACGTCTACGTTAAAAACCCACATGCTGACGCACGACAAAGTGAATCCGTTCGCATGCGCCGAGTGCGATTACACATGCCCGGTTAAATCCAGGTTAAAGTATCACATGTTTACGCACAGTGCGGAAAAACCGTTCGCATGTCCTGAGTGCAGTTATGTATGTTCGCAAAAGGCGTATTTAAAGAGTCACATGCGGACGCACACTGGAGAAAAACGTTACCCGTGTAACTTGTGCACGTGTGCGTTTTCACGCAAATCGCACTTAGAGCGACATGTTCTGAAGCATTCGAAAGTGATGAAGGTGGGCAATTCTAAAATCAAATTGGAAGAACCTCATCCAGACGCCCTCTGAAGAAAAAAACATTCGTATGTTGCGATTGCAACTAACTTACTAACTAACAATCACGCCATTTCTTCATAGGGGGGAGACAGAAAGGGTTTCATTAAACAAATTAGATCTGTTAAAAAACTGTACTCGTAAGAATAGAAAAGCGAGAAACGATTAATCTTACCTTAAATGTTATTACAAATACCTATTATTATGTTGTTCTCTTGTACCCGGTTACCGGAAGAGAGGATAAACCGCCACGTAACTCTGTCTCAGCACACACGCCTCGCTTAATTCATACTTCATTCATCTGCTATTTCGGCCCTTGACATGACCCGACTTGAATATCTGACTCACGTGATCGTATCGTGTTGACTTTATCAGTCGATTAAGTCCCCCCGACTTCCTCCACCTTTAATTTTCGCGTCTTCTATGTGCATCCGTTCTACATGACTGAGCTTCCCTTTCTTAATCTTATTCACTACTAAATAAACAAGGAACCATCAGTACATTTCAATCTTCTGGGTCGATTCCGCTGAGGCAACCACTTGGTCATAATTCTTAGTTTTTTTTAATATTTTATCTAGGTATTTTTTTTATTTATTCAGTTACGAGAGTTTTTTTTTAATTTCTGTATAAATTTAAATGTGTTCTTATCTAACTTTATCTACGCTTAACCAATTTTTAAGTAGCTCAAAGAGATTTGAGTCGAACAACACATAACCACGACTGTGTGTATTGGTATCCATGCACACATTTTCTATGCTCGTATATTCTTACATAAATCATGTACGATTACCATTAAACGGACTTGAGCCTATTATGGTCATTGAGAAAATCACCAAAATTGTAATATTTTAAAATTAATAAAATAAAATTAGGTAACCTACATCGTCAAAAATACTATCAAATTTCGGCTGTGGGTCTGTTTGTTAGTGATTTTAACTCAGGTAGATAAATTATTTTCTTAGTTCTTACATAATTATCTAAATCATGTACGACTACCATAATACGAAAATCATAAAAAATGTAATTTGTCAAGTTTTTTTAAAAATAGTATTTAGTTCTAGTTTTGCTTAAACTTTTGCTGTGACATTAATGTTGCTCTGCATGTATTTTTCATTTTAGGTTAGGTGTAAACGGTAGGGCAATACTATAATTATGAAATAAACGCTTTTTACCTAATATATTGTTTTTTTTGGGGGGGAGTGGGTTTGAGTTTTTAGGGACTTAGTAGAAAGCGAAGCACCTCGTGGCTGATACGAGCGCAGTTCCGCTGAGTTGATCGGGCTACAGGGTGATGGTAGCTAATGAGATGGTAAAAAAAATCAACCCTTTTCCACTGCAATTCTTAGAAATTTAACATAAATATACAGCTCACGCCACATCCCTCATGTGTAGATGGAATCAACATAAACCGAATGCTGTAAGATTAAATAAATTCTCATTGTAGTCCCTGAGCAGAAAGATAAAGTTAGGTATATAGCGCAGTCCATTTTTGGGACCTCTCTGCGCAGGGTTTTCCGGCATTCGATTTATGTTGATTCCTCACAAACTCACCGGACGACGGCTTTAATGAATGTAATAATAATTTTGTTTTTTTTAGGACGCTGAAGAATGAAACAAAAAAAATATATATATACCTATATAAAAGACGATTGCCGAATTAATTTACAAACGTCACTAAAAAGAAATTTGCATTTTCCCATTTCTATGGAATTTGATTGATAGTTGATTTCTATGGTCATTTCAAACTTGAAACGGCCAGTGAAATTATTGACGCCAAGTTTTGCAAGGCAAAACCGCCCGCTGAAACTAAATTAGACTTTCTTTCAAATCAGCATCGATCACATTGCTTTTATAGATTACCCGAAGAGGCAAGAACTGATATACAAGATGGCCGAATCATCAACTAGTGACAAGTCAAAAGTGAAGAGCGAACTGGAGCCTACCTACAAGTGTACTCATTGTCTTTACTCCTGCTTCAACCCAGAGAGTCTCGCGAAACATATTCTGTGCCACGGAGAAGTGAAAACAACTTCCAAACTGTCACCTACTCACATCTGTGCCATGTGTTCCTACTCGTGCAAGTCTCCTGACGTTTTGAAAAAGCACGAATACAGCCATTACAGTGCTGACCCGAACTCAAGGAATAAACCCACGTTCTCCTGTAAGCTTTGTCCCTCATTCTCCAGTGACAGTTCTGAAGTTTTTAGCAAGCATAATGAGGGTCACAGTCAAGTTGGTTCATCAAAAACTTACGACTGTGAAGGCTGCTCGTTTACTTGTGGAAGTTATGGAAACCTGCAGACGCACGTACGCACTTGCGTGGACTGCATTATCAACGAAATGTCCGTGATGTTATTTTTGGATACGCATGCAGCTACCAAAGATAAGTATCCCAACCGCCAACAGTGCTTCTACTGCAAGAATTGGTTCTATTTAAAAGACGTGGATTATCACCACGCCTTTGGATGTTCGAAACTTGCTGACTTCGTGAACGAACCGTGATTCTTTAATATGCAAGCATTTCACCATCTCTGTAAACTACTGTTGAATAACTGATAGTTACTTAACGTACCGGTAAAAACAGACGTTAACGGGTAAAGTAAGCTGTGAATTTTTAATAATTAATACATAGGTATTTCACCACTTCTCTGTAAACTTTTGAGTAATTACTCATCGAATAACTTTAATTGTAGTATAATATAACATTACTAGCGCAGACCCCAGTGAAAATTAACGGGATAGTAGAATTATTAAGGCACGATATGCCTGATTTTTGGATCAAGAAACGTGTCCACGTCGAATTACTTCTGTTCATAATATGCGCACGCTAGTTTTTGTCATTCTTGTTTGGGATATATAGTGTGGTTGAAGGAAGTGTTGAGGGAAAAGAGATGCGGAAGTATCAAAATACTCGATACGTTCGCTAAGTATAGCTAAACCCATTACAAAGTTTTGATTCTGAATAGAGATATTTCACCACGGCGTTGCTGCGAATATCTAATTCATAATCCAAACGCGTTGATATATTTTAGCCGTGTTTGGTCACCAGATATGAATAACCACATATTTCCCATTTATTTTTCTGTCTTATTCTATTTCATGTTTCATTTAAATTTATTAGTATTACCTTCTTTTTTAATGAAATATTATTTTCAACAAATCATTTCATTGTCCTGGCTGGAGCTAAGTAGTCAAAAGAACCTAAACAGTTCTGCAATTGTCTAAATTTCAGTACATCGCACTCCTGCAAGAAAAGTTTTAACAAAATAATTATCATACAACCTTATATTTCTGATATTAATTGCGCAGCAAATATGATAAAAGTCAAGTTAAACAATATTTTCATTATATCTTTCATATTTTCTGTTTATTATAAGATAATTATTTTGACGGTCCCGCAGAATGGTAAAAAATGGAGAAACGAAACTTTAATCAGCTCTATTGTAAAACTATGTACAAATTTGCACATCTGGCATTGTTCTTCCGGACCGTCGATCTAATAATAAATTACTAACTATCTAACCATCACGCCGTTTCCCCGCAATGGTAGGCAAAGAGGACGGATCGTCAAACAACTCGGTCACACCACACAATTCTTGCCTCATTCACATTCATACATTATCTCATACATACTCTTCTATTATTCTGACTCTTGACATGGCCCGACTCGAGTATCTGATTGAGTTGACGATGTATGAATGTAAATGAGGCAAGGGGTTTGTGGTGTGACCGAGTTGTTTGGCGGTCCGTCCTCTCTGCCTACCCCTGCGAAGAAACGGCGTGATTGTTAGTTCGTTAGTTCTGATATCAATTTTCGATAAACAAAACTTCTTAAACAAATTCACAATATACATTGTAATGGAATTGTTTTTTTTCATTAATGTTTCGCTTACGAAGACTCTAAAAGACAATCTCAATACAAACTTCTCTTGAGTAATTTAACTTTCAAATACCATAGTTCAAAAGAGTCACTTGTAAGTGAGTAGACCAAGTACATATAATAATAATAATATTTGGATGATTTGTATAGTGCCATTTTTGTGAAAAATCACCTCAAGGGTGCTGTAAAAATATATAATACACTTCTACAATGATCTATGTTATTACTAACTATATATGGAGATAATATACAGTACCATACTTACCTGGTAGGTCAATTGAGATTATGTAACACTTAACATTAACTAATTGTTTATCAGCGAAATTTAGATACAGGATTTAGGACATAATTGGAAAATTGGATATAACTGGACTTTCTCTCAGGAATGGTATATTTAATTTAAGGGTATGACAGCTTAAAAAGGTAAGTTTTTAGTTTACACCTGAATTCTGTTGGACTTGTTATGGATCTTAGTTCCGGAGGGAGTTTATTCCAAGCCTTCGGCCCAGATACTCCGAAAGTGCGATCACCAAACTTAGTATTTGGCTTGCACTTATGTTCTATCAGTCTGCCTACAGCTGATGATGTTGCTGATCTAAGAGTTGACTGCCTCAGACCAGTGTTTTCCGGGACGCATAGTTCAGAGATGTAGGGTGGGGCCATTTCATTGATGGATTTAAACACCATCCAGCACAATTTGTACTGGATTCTTTCAGGGCACTTGAGCCAGGGAAGGTTACGAAGGTGGTCTGAAATGTGTGAATATTTAGAAACTCCGGTTATGGCTATAAATCAATAATTTTGCAATCTCTTGGCATATTTAACTCAAAAATCAAAAATTTTGAATATAACACTCTTGCTTGCAAATTTATTTTCAATTTTTGTTTTTTAATGAAACGCATAACAACTCGAGCGATGGAGATTTCCAGGGTTTACTATTCAATTCGATTAATATCATACCTCAAAACATTAACACCGAAACATATGAACTGCTTACTACTGAATTTCCAATTTCTACAGATTTATAATAAGTTTCTCGTTAACTCTTTAAGTTTAAGTTCCAAAAAAAATATGTGTTATTTTTTAAGATAATTTCTATACATTTGTTATGCCGAAACATTAATTATATGAAATTCGCTCGATAGAAAAAAATTGCAAAGTAAGCTCCGAAAATTATTAAAAACACGTTTTGTTCCGTTATTTAATATGTTACAGGAATGAAAAAATTCACAGTGTATCTTTAAATGAAACTAAAGCATTTTTCGAGAGATTTTTGCTGTATTTCAAATGAGGTGTGTTTTATTAAATATTTTCACCATTTTCGCTTTATTGTTATCGTTTTTTAATATTAGCGCGTTCTCTCTAAGGTTCGTATTTACATATCTCCCTTTCAAACTATCTGTGAACACTTACTACAGGGCCTTAAAGCCAATGATTCCACCTATATTTCTCCATTTATCCCATGTTTCAAATGGTTAAATTTATAATTCATAAAAGTCACCTACCTAAATCTGGGTAGCTTGCTTGGTATTGCTCGAGTGGTTAAGAAATTGAATCCTTCATTTGTTGTTTAACAATATTTTATCTTACGTCGCAGATGTGTGCGCGGCTTTACTTTATATGTTAATGTTGGGCTGTTTCAATGTCTCCATCCGATCGACAATCTGTCTCCGTTAAATGCTGGTTCTCGGCCCATTTCAGCTTCGAATCGGCTGACAGGTATGGCAGCATGTCCGTTATGCTTTATGTATACATTATTTCTGTTTGAAACAACCCAGCATTTAAGCAGTCCCAGTGAGAGCTTGTATGTAAATCATCGATGACCAGACATCCTTCACACGTCCTGTGTGAAAACGAATAAACAAAACATACTATGTAGAAGGATGATGTCATGTATGACCTCTCTCTGGGACTAGTATAGTTTTAATTACATTAATATTATAAATGTTTTAATTTTAAATTGAAAATTGTTTTTTTTTTTTTTTACTTAATTAATTCTACTACCTTTGATAAATAAATAAATATAAGATTTCATACTGATATTGATGTTTTATTATATACAGCAGTTATTTCTTTAGGACAAAACCTGAGATCGCAGGTTCAAATCCTCAAGTGTTTTTTTTAAATGTGATACCTCACAAAAGCGCCCCTGTCTGTACAGTGTAAAGACAGAGGAACTATGCCGCCATCTAGTTGAGCAGCTTTGTGAGGCGGGTTAGGTAGGGGCTGTAGGAAGGGATTTATTAAAGCGAATCATGAACATTCATCTGTTTTTCCTCCTTCATATAGAAGGTTGACTTCCACGAAAACTATACATTCTCATAGTGTGAATCAACTGTGAATGGATGTTCTGCTCGTGTCGATTGAGTTTTACATACGTGCATCAAGGATCATTGCTGCTAGCTAGCAGTAGAACAGACTCAGCATGCCCACATTGCATCTGTGCATTAGAGATGGAAATCAGTCTGCTGACAGATTATCATTCAGGCGAACCTCTGTCCTTTGCAGTAAAATTTTGACGCCCCTTGTCAAAACCAATAAACACCTAGGTAGGTAATCACTGTAATCAATAATATTTAGATGATTTGTATTTTTGTGTAGCAAAACAAAGGATGGCTCTAAACAAAAAGCCCTGTTTCTTGAAAATTAGATTTACTTGGGCATTTTATGGAACAGATATACTGGGGCCGGTCTGGGGTACTTACTCCAAGCATCTCAATAAAGTCTTCATTGGGGAGGGTGCTTCCATCAAATTGCACCAATCAGTCACTGATCTCCCTCATTGCTGAAATCAGACTCGCTCGTGTTTGTGAGACGTTGAAACTGACCAGATTGGCGCTATCCCAAACACAAACTTCCTCGAAGTGGTGGTCATCTTTGAAAAACTTGCCGATCTGTCAGGACATCATATGTGGAAGGGGGCTTGTCAAAAAGAAACAGTGCTGTTGTCAGCAAAGCAGTGAATTGGTGCACATTCAATGAGATTGTTGATGTGCAACAAAAACAGTGTTGGTTACAGCGCAGATCCTTGTGGCACCCCCGCATTAATTTGGTGCAGAGAGGAAGAAGATATTACAATATTTACCATAATCTTTGTCATTTCATAATTATTATCGACTCAAATAATATAATAGAAACTATATTTGCCTCACATTACAGAGTGTTGTATCGCCCTGGTAAAAAGGACACCGTCCACTACCTGATCTGAACAGACAGGTAATTTCTGCCTCCTCCCCTCCCCAATACTTTATGTCTAACAAAATGTCCCAATTAGGGATGCCATGGTCCCAATAACTCCGCACAGTTGAGACTCTTGTACAATATTCACATAAAAAGTAATAAATAAGTGTGCTTACATGAACAAGGCAGCCACCTCTGGTCTGGAGTAACAAAAAACCTGAAAAAACCTTTGACTGCAGAATCTGTTTGTCTGTTTGATAGATTTTACTATCTTCAACAGATTGCAATAGTTAGAGCACAAGCTTTGGGTGGGAATGTTGTCCTTGTTCTACGATATTTCAATGGAAGATGCTCCAAGGAACTAGCGTCATTGGCATCTTCACCGCCGGTGCATAGTTGGGAAACGCGCCAAACGCGTTCCCAACATTTGTATAAGTTAGACGTTTGTCACATGATTGTGTGATGTCTGTACGAATGTGGATGAGTGCAAGCGAGATGGAATGCTTGCAAGATTTTATAAAAGGCGGTGCACGTTAGGTGTGTGCCTCTTTTGTTACAAGCAGCTCCCCAATAAATATCTGTACAAGTATCATTATTGAGTACGACCTTCACCCGCTACAATAATACTCAGCCTCTACACCACATTGGCACCAACTACATTTGGCATACATTATAGGTAGTTTCTATAACTTGGTTTTAAGTTCAATAGCTCAGCTGTGGAATGATTTGCCGGCCTCTGGGTTTCCTTCCTCCTACAACATGTTTGGTCCTTCTTTTCTCCAAAAGTACCCTCAGCAACATCTAGGTTCGTGAGCCAGTCTAGGGCCTCAGGCGTCACCCTTTGGACCTCATCATTCCCTGTGGGGAATCGTTAACCACATGTTCGGCAGTCTGTACAGCATCACATTCACACATTGCTGACTCTTTAAGGCATCACCTACGCATTGTGTGGGCACAGCGGATGTGAGAGCACCTTAACCTGTTTTTGGCGGATCAGAGTTTACAAGGCTGTCTCTCAGTGGGGTCGTTTACAAGATGGGCATTTCCTATGTAGGCCGATTGCCACTGCAGTTTCCACCTATCTTCTAGAGTGAGAGGTCATCGGACGAGACCCTCTCCTTCCACCCGACAGGTCTCCTAGCCAAGAAGAAACACTAAATATTGGAGAACAATTAAATAATATAATACTTTAGGTTTGAACTGAATGCTGCCTATATTGAGGCAACGCAAAAGGTTAAATCTCCTGCAAAGATACACTTTAATAGGTAACATTGTTTGATTTTAAAACTTAGAATAAATTTTGAATTTTTAAATGTTTAATTATTGATTTACTGGTTTACTGCCTTGTCTAGCAACTTTTCACGGTGAACGAATTCCCAGCGACGTGCATAAGTGTGTGGTTAGTGACTGAACTGGCTCGTGCACTTGTAAACACGCACAAATCACCGAAACGCCGCATGCATCATCATGTGATTATCCAATGCAGCGTTTGTTTGAATACAGACATAGATGGCATGCGTAAGCTTTATGAATAACGTACAATTTCATTCATCAGATCAATTTTAGTGCAGTTTGATTCATCGCTCCAATTTGATTCATCAGACCAATTTTATCCATCAGTCCAGTTTGATTCATCACTCCAATTTGATTCACCAGATTAATTTTATCGATCCGTCCAATTTGTGCCATTAGTCAATTTTAATCCATCAGACAATTTTGATTCATAAGACTGAAATAAGCATAATGGTTAAGATTAAGAAAGGGACGCTTAGATATTTTCTATCTTTGGAATGGATGGACGAAGAAAGGATCACCGGGAGGATATAATATTGTGACGCGAAAGAGAATAGTAGGATAAGTCGGGGATGCCTGAAATAGGTATGACACTTCCAAGTGAATAAAAACTAGAGCGGGGTTATGTCAAGAGTCAGAATAACAGAAGAGGATGCAGATAGAGTATGTACTTAAGATCGACTAAAATTCAGTGGTTGCAGGTTATTATTTCGCAAATCTATCTTCAAGACCAGAGGTTCCTAATCTTTTTTGTCCCGTAGACCACTTGCCAAATTTTTTTTTTTCCGTAGACCCCCTGCCTGACGAATATTGAATTTTCCTAAAACTATTAACGTCCCATGTGATAATCATTTATTTTTTTAGTAAAAAGATTCCCTTTCCTTGCCTGTCCAACAACCGGGTGGCGGTATAGTTCCTCTGTCTTAACTAACTGCCCCTTAAGTTCTTTGTCAGTGCTTATTCCGGTCAGTTCTTCTTGTCACATGATATCCGATTCTTCAATGTTGCATTTCCATAGTCAAAATGACCTCAAACTTAGTTTTGAAGTCTGTGAAGTGCATTTAAATGTTGAGCGTCATTATTACCCTGGACGTTTTTCAATAACAAGTTGGGGAACTAGGAAAATTCGCGGCTTCCAATGTGCAATGTTTTGCTTGAATATATTAATTCTGACGAGAAAAGGAACGTAGACTCTATTTATAAACCTCAATTAACAACTTTACGAAATATAAAAATACAAATATCAAATAAGTAATTTCTCAGTCTATTATATTTGTGTTAGGTCTATTGTGTCATTTACGGAACTCCTAAATGTTGACTTGAGGTAAATGGGGGTCCGCTCGCATGTACCCCCATTTGAATCTTGTGGACCCCCAAATTTTTTTCTCGCTGACATAGACCCCACTTTGGGAACCTCTGTTCTATGTTAATAAAAATGTAAATGTTCGTTTGTTCAAAATCTTAAATCTCCGAAAGTTCTTAACCGATTGCTTTGAAATTTTGACACAACGTTGCATTTGAATACGCATGTGTTTTTATACAACTACATTATATGTATAGATGTCACCTGTGACAGGTAAAAACATGTTTCTTTTTTAAATAGCGCCATCTGTTGGACGTAAAAGCAACACATACTATTGTTTCTCTATCTGCACAGACAGACTGAGCCACAGCTTGCGGGGTACAGGTAGTTATTATTTAAATAAAATAATAATATATATAGCACGTTCTAGAGTGGTCGATATTAGGGTGCCCGGTTTCATCGGGTGAGGTGTGTTCAGGATGCGCCTGCCCACCAGCTGCATGACGTGCCAGATCGGGGGGGACCCTTTGACATCTCCAACTGGTCTCTCGACCCACCGACTTGCACCGCAGTGGGGATATATTCATATGACACACTGATCTTTAGATTCCTACCCAACCCTCATACATTTTGCCTTCCCAGAACGTCTTCTCTTTTGTTTCCTTAAAAAAGACCCTCCACACAGCATCCCAAAAGATGAGATAGGCCCTGAGGGAAATTGTTTTTCTCAGGGCCTCTCTTGTGGGGTTAATGTAAAAAAATCTCAGTCCTCTCCGGCTAATTTCTTCGCTTTTGGGAACATCTCACATGGTGTCATAGAAATTGTTGTGTCCTTTACTGTCATAAATGAACCACTCACCTTACTGTCGTGGTTAGAAATATGATCGAAATAGTGTTAGGAAGAGAAAACACCACACTTTACATTCAAATCTAGACGTTAACCACAGAAGAATTAAAATGTACAACTCTACGGAACCAAAGTTAATCTTTGAATTCAAAAGAGATCAAATTATTTTCCCATTGACATAATTAACTTTTCATTTTTTAACTGAAATATTAATTCTTTTGTTATCTAAATAATGGAATGGAAGAGGGTACTACTGCACTACTCATAAACGGACAAGACCCTAGACCAGAGGTTCCCAAATTTATCTGGCTCACCAACACTCCCCCCCTTAATTAATAGAAGTAATAGACAGTATAGAGGAAAAAGGCGCCGAAGCCGAAAATTGAAAGTGAAAATAACGTTTGCAAGGGGATGCTCACTACGACGCGTTTTGAATTATCACGAGCAACTGGTTGGTAGCGTTGTAGTTATGGGTTCAATCTTTTACTAATTTAGTTCTCCTTCAGTGCATGTTTTTCGCTTACAATGATGGAAGTGGGTAAATTTTCTATATTCTGAGATTATTTGAAACCCGGGAATGCTATTTTTCTAAGAAAACACTCTTTTCTCTAGTGATTTATGCAATATTTTACCCTGTACCCCACATTGTTACAGTTCAAAGAAGACATTATATTATTACTGTTACTGTCACATATTGTTACTGTTAAAAGAAAACACTATATTGACTTTATTATCATTATAGTTATAGTATATTGATAATGCGTTAAGTCTTCCTCGGGCGTCCGCGACTTTTTCTACCAATCAGTATTATATAGCACGTTTTTATCATCTTTAATTTGACTCATAAGTACTAGGAAATTAACTTACATTTATCAAAAAATAATATTAAATATTATACCTAGAAAAATATAAAGAGATCGTTCCTTTCGGCCTCCCACTGGTCTTCGAGCGTCGCACAGTGGGCTGAAAATCGCCTTTCATAGACTAGAGACTTGAATTTTCAAGGGTATTTTTTTTGGCTAGAAATGGATTCTGCTGATCATTACTATGCTATAAAATTTCGTACGAAGCAATTGCGTGTACAAATGAAGGAGTTATAATTTTTTTAAGAAAAATTTGTATGGCACTGACATTAAAAATGAGGCTATCTCTGGAATCATAAGGTTGGCCATTATATCCTTACACACAGATATACTACTATTTATTTGTATTTTTTTGACATATGTACTTCGTATTGTGGCGCAACTTTAAAATCCTCAAGTTGAAAAAAAAACTTTTTTATGTTGATGATTCATTTTAATGCTAAAATTCTTTACATATGAGTATGATTTGTCTAGTTTACAATATTTTATTTACACTGCAAGCCAAAACACTGTGCACAGTGGGCTGAAAATCGCTTTTCAAAGACAAAGAGACTTGAATTTTCAAGGGTATTTTTTTTGGCTAGAAATGGATTTTGCTGATCATTACTATGCTGTAAAATTTCATATGAAGCAATTGCCTGAACAAATGAAGGAGTTATCATTTTTTTTTTTAAATTGTATGGAACTGACATTAAAAATGAGGCTATCTCTGGAATCATAAGGTTGGCCATTCTATCCTTACACACTACTATTTATTTGTATTTTTTTGACATACTTCGTACAAAAATTTTATAGCATAGTAATGATAAGCAGAATCCATTTGTAGCCAAAAAAAATACCCTTGAAAATTCAAGTCTCTATGTCTATGAAAGGAGATTTTCAGCCCACTGTGCGGCATCACGAGTTTACAAGCAGCCCGATGCGTTTTTTTCCGAAAAGTTCCTGTGTTAGCCAACCATCTTAAATACATTTTCTACTCACTTTGGGTGATGGCACAACTTTATGAATGCCCTGCTGCACTCAAATGCACCTTATTCTATGCAGCAAATAATTATTTTTAATTTGTAGTCTATTCTATGTTTTATCTGTGGTAAACAAATCGAATATTTCTGGTTATATTTTTTACTTTGTGTCACTTTCTACTCCGCTTTTTAAAACATTATAATATAAAACATCATTAATTGGTTTATATTATTCAAATGTATTGATTTCTTCCAAAACTATTAGATTTCTACCAAAATATAATTAATTTATATCAATAAATGGCGTATCTACAACTTGTATTCTTCTCGTCATTGGGAACACATTGACAGTGGAAACTTGGCGCTTCTCCACATGTGTGAGTTGTTTTATGTTTGATGTATTAATAGGCGTTTAATAGATGTTTTATATGATATAAATAATCAATTTTATTAGAATAACTTTTTTTGAACCCATCATTGTAATAATAATTTATTTATTAATCTCACGTCGTGTGGGCTAATAATTTTAGAAATTAATGGTAAGTATTCGGGATCGCTGGTCACGCTTAATACGATATTTTAGTAAAATAAAACCCATTGATTCACCTTAATAAAAGACAATTATCTCCATTTGGGAAATTTTGAATTTTCACATTCAAATTTTGATTTACTTAAAATGAAAATTGAGTTTAATTACTGCTTTAGTACTTTCCTTGTTCATTTCCTCAAAATCATATATTTATACCAGTTATCAATAATTTGAAAAATGTCCGTTTCAGGTTATGTATGAGTTTGACATATTACTAGACGCTCTCACAGCAGCGCCATGAATTTTCCTAACCCGGATAGTGTGACCGTCAAGATGGAACCAAGGACTGAAAGAGAAAGCGGAGGTGAATTGCCGGATACAGATGTAGACATAAAACTAAATAAATATAATGTTAAGAAAGAATATCTGGATTATTCCTTGAAAATTGGTCAGACATTAGCAGGTAAGATAAAACAAAACATGCTTCAAATGATGAGAAGGACACGCATGACTTACAAAATTGCTTTTTTTCATTTGAACTATTTATTTTGAAGTAATATTTCTTTGCAAAAAAGGCAGAATTTCTCTAACTGGCGCCTCGAGTCCTTTTTATTTGCAAATTGATATCATATATGCTATCAATCTACAGTGAAGTCTTCCATATGGCAGCGAAATTTCATTTAAATTGAAACTGTTTTTACTCGATACAACGTACGTAGATTAAAATTTACATTAAATACGAACAGAATTTGTAGATTATGTCTACAGTAAATAAAGCTTTAAGCAAATTTGAATACATGAGTATGAACTTTTGTTAATACTGGTATATTTATTTCTTGCAGTAACATATAATACGAGGGAAAATGAGAATCACGACGATGTCGACTGTAATTCAAGTAAAAATTGCAAACAAAATGAGCTGGCTCATTCTTGCAAATCATTCTCGTGTTCTGACTGCAGCTATTCTTGTTCAAGAAAGCAACATTTAGAAAAGCACATGATGAGTCACAGTGGAGAAAAACCATTCTCGTGCCCCGACTGCAACTACACATGTTCACAAAAGTCCAACTTAAAGAGGCACGTTTTGGTTCACAGCGGAGAAAAACCACTTTCGTGTACCGACTGCGATTACTCATGTGTACAACAGTCGGCTTTAAAGAACCACATGCTAACTCACAGTGGAGAAAAACCTTTCTTGTGTCCCGACTGCAACTATTCCTGCTCATTAAAGTCTAAGTTAAGAGGACACTTGCTGACTCACAGTGAACAAAAACCGTTCTCGTGTCCCGACTGCAACTATTCATGTTCACGAAAGTCGCAATTGAATAATCACGTATTTTCACACAGCGGAGAAAAACCTTTCTTGTGCTCTATCTGCAACTATTCATGTTCATCTACATCGTATTTAAAGAATCACATGCCGTCTCACAGTGAAGAAAAACGTTTCTCGTGTTCTGACTGCAATTATTCGAGTTCTCAGAAGTCGAATTTTAAGAGTCACATGCTTACCCACAGTGGAGATAGGCCAATTACGTGTTCCGACTGCAAATATACTTGTGCGCGAAAGGCGGCATTAACCCGGCACATGCTGACTCATACTGGAAAGAAAACCTTCTTGTGTCCTGTCTGCAACTTTCCATGTTCGCAAATGTCGCATTTAAAGAGTCACATGTTTACGCACAGTGGAGAAAAACCCTTCTCGTGTTCCAAATGCAGTTATATCTGTTCACGAAAGTCGGCTTTAATAAGGCACGCGCTGACTCACAATGGAAAAAAACCATTCTCTTGTCCCCACTGCAATTTTTCTTGTTCACAAAAGTCGCATTTGAAGAGGCACATGTTTACACACAATAGAGATAAACCGTTCGTTTGTTCTGAATGCAACTATGCTTGTTCGCGAAAGTCTCTTTTAACAAAGCACTTTCTGACTCAGAGTTGAAAAAAACTTTCTCGTATTTTCGGAAAGTTGAATTAAATATTATATTCGATAGTAATGTAAGTTTAGTAGGTGAGTTAGCAAATGAAATTTCTTACAATATTTTTAAAGGAAGAGAAAGATTTTCGCATTACGAATAACTAGACAACATTTTAAAATCTCCGACCATCTTTGTTGAGTGGGAGGATGTTGTTATTGTTATGCTTATTTTTATATCTAGTCTAAAATTTGTTGGTAATACGTAACATTTAATGCTTGTTGTTATTTTAATTATTCTATTTGGGAGGCGTATTTGCGAACAGCCGCCCTGGGAACCATTTATTGGATAGTCAACACCCATACCAAAGGTAACCCAAGTGATTCGGTAAGTTTGGTAACTAGCAGAGATGCCTGGGTTCACGAGGGTGAGATTTGTTGAGGTCTTGGTACTTTCTACAGCGTGACGGGTCGGATCGAGAAAAAATGGTTGAAGGAGAACTTCTGAACTCTTTGACCGGTCTCTCTGGATCGTCACTCCTGAACACACAGACCGCCAGATTCCTACTCACCCCTCATACCTTTTCCTACCTACTCAACATTACTTAAAAGACCACACAGCTTCCCCAAAAATGACATTATGAATAAGAATTTTATATTTGTTACAGATCCTGTTTAATTTTTTTTTCCAATTCACATATAATTTGACAAAAACAATATTTTAAGGTTGATTAGATGTTTATGCCACTGTAGTGCTGTACATATTTTACTATGCAAAAAAAATAAATAAAATAAGACAACAATATGGTGCAATTGTAAAATATTTTTTTATATTAAACTGATGTTGTGCGTTTATAAAAGTCATTAATGTTCCAATGATATTATGTAATTAAGGCGATGCACTATGTAGTAATGCAAAATCATGTGTTTTTGGTTTGAAAATTTGGTCGCCTAGAAATTTTACAGATGCTTTAATTAAATACTGCCAGTAGAATACATCTTGACCTTTGAAATAATCGAGTATTTTTTAGATAAGCCTTTTTATAAGCCCAGAAAAAAATAATGTATAAGGCCTGTGAAAACTGCTTTAAAGTTCAAAATCTCCTACTTACGAACCCATTTTCGGTTATGATTTTATTGTATAATGTGGCAAATTAAGTTATTTATAAAATGATCGGAAAAAAATAAATATTTGTGCCTGAACATCCACAAAATAAAATAAAAGGCACTTTTTACCCATGTTTTTTTCTTACATAAAACAAAATAGGCGGATGGTGTTTAGCGGGAATTTAAATCTTATCACCATCTACATAAGAGGTGTTATTGATAACGGCTCGATTTAAAATATTACACGACGTAGTGCATCGCCTTAATGTACAATAGTTACATAAGTTAAGTACCTGAAGGTAAAACTTACGGTAAAAAGATATCAGTTCAAACCGTACCGTATTTCAGTACCGCAATAATTGTAGTTTATATTTATTAAATTTCATAAAAATCAAAATAACACTGACCATAATTGAATTGAATACTGCCAAATAGCGAGTTTAAAATTTCATAGGTTTATTTATGCCTTTATCTATGGTAAAGTTAATTTGACTTGACAGCTGTTGCTGCAAGTTGCGTTTTCTGAACTGCATTACAATGGATAATTGCAGAACCTTCACATTTCTATACCTTCCCGTGATATCTCTTTTGATTTAAGGCTATGATACGCAGGATTAAAACCTTACGCTTCGTCTTCTACGTGAGTACAATAATGAGTTATTTATTTACTCACTGACTTACTTAAAATATCAAATGTACTTGCCAGGTATTGTTTGTTTTGTGTCTTCCGATATTTTCTTTGTCAAATATTTCTGGCTTCACCCTTCAAGGGTGTTCTAGGCCATAATTTTAAATTATGGAGAGAGGAAAGGTGAATTTATATATTTAATTGGCAAATTTCCAAATTGAATGGAAAGATTGGAGTCGAATTCAGAGATATAAGAAATGAGATGTTGAATGGAGGTGTGGCAATTTTAGATAAGACTTGATAGAAGATGGGATATTTGTTTAGATAGGGACTGCCAAAAAATGTGATCTAATGTTCCCACTTCTAGAAATGAAAAATGTACAATCTGAGGAGTCAATCACGTAAATTGTAAATTAAAAAGTGAGAAGGATTGTAATAATGTCCAATCGTCGAATAACTAATATTTTTCGTCTTTTTGAACCGGTTTTTTCTGATCGATGGTCATCTTCCACCGAATTCAGGCTTTGAATAATATAATGTTTTAGAAAGAGTATAATCCCCGAAGACGGTTGTCATTTCTTGTACGATGGTTATGAGTTTAGTTATTTGCTTTGTGAAATATTTTATCTCTTATAAATTTTGTTCATTTTTCTATCATTCAGTGCAATTGAATGACTGGTGCAATATTGCAGATCATTTACGTGCAGTTCTCTGAAAGTGTTACGTTCTCGGTACACTTTCCTGATCACTTCTGCGAATTTATTGACCTCCCTTCATATCTTGCTCTTCATAACGGCTACGGCATGAATAACGGCTAATTCCATTTCAAGTGACGCCAACGTTTCAATTCTAAATTGAATTTAATCTTCTAAATTGAATTCTTCTTAAATTGAATTAAATCCCACTATCGCATTCTGCTAATGCGAAAAATAAGGTATAAAAAACATGTATTTTTATATCAAATTATGGAAAACTACTAAAGAGATAAAGCCTCTATAAATGGTTTGCTGATATGCCCGAACTTAGGTAAAATGTATCGCACATTTTTACCAAGTCGAAGCAGAGTAGAGTAGTTGATTCCATTGAACTAGTTGTTCTATCTGCCGAAATAATTATGACTGAGACGTGTTTATACTAAGTGAATGATGTGTTAAATATGTCAAACTTTATAATGTACTAATGCGATACAAAATAACTCGAGTTTCATAAAATATGTTTAAGCAAACAACCAAAGCGTTCAAACATACATACAGATTAAAATGATCTGCATACCAAGTTATTTAAATTTTCTTTTGCAGGTCTAATATATTGCTAGATCCACAGGACTATTTAAACACTCTCACAGCAGCTCCATGGACCTGCCTAACCCAGATAGTGTCACCCTCAAGATGGAGCCAGGGACTGTGGGAGAAAACGTAGGTGAAAAGCCGAAATGCATAGATATAGACTTGCCTGACATCAAAAAGGAATGTTTGGAATATTCCACAAGAATTGTTCTTACTGGTAAGAGATTTTTCCGAGATTCGCGTATATCTGAAAACCTTTATAATTTTCTGATAAATTGCGTTGAACTCACCTCATCCTAATTTAAATTTTTTGTGTATTTAAGATTTAATTCATATTAAAATTCACAATTCACAATGTAATTATTTACACAACTTAAAAATATGAAATAACAATATATCTTAGATATCTAAAATCGGATGTTTTTATCCGAGATTTAATTCAACTTCATTAATTCTGACTTTGAAATATGAAATCGACAAATATGACGTTTAATAACTAGGTCCCCATGGTCGAGTGGTTAAGACGCTGTCCCGCTAAGACAAAAGATCCTGGGTTCGATTCCTAGTTGTGGCCGTTGTCTTTTTTATTTTCTGTGTCGTGTTCTGTTTCATGTATCGTTTAGATTTGTTAGTATTATCTTCATCTCCAATGATATATATTTTAATGTTCATGCCTAACATGCCTCTTGAAACCTTGAAAATGTGAAGAGGCCTAGAGATATCATTTAACTGTAAAATACATAAAGATAAAGCAAGTTGAGGTTTCTTGATAAAATTACGGTATTGGTGAAAACGTTGAATTGGCAGTGCTGGATTTACAATGTTGACTACGTTTACTTTCAAGAATTGAAGCGAACACAATTTTCAATGCAGTGCTCAATTACATATATGAATATAATTTACTAAGATGCAATTTTTTACAGCGTTTTGCAATCAGGAGAAAATAAAAGATCACAGCAAACACGAAGACGAGCATCAAATTAGAAGAAAATCATTCTCGTGTTCCGACTCTTCGTCTTCTCAAAAGACACTGTTAAAGAGACATGTGCACACTAATGTCGAAGGAAAACCATTTCCTTGTTCATTATGCAATTATTCATGTGCAAGAAAGTCATATTTAAAAGTACATTTCATGACTCACAGTGGGGAAAAACCATTCTCGTGTCCCAAATGCAACTATTTATCTTCAACTAGCTCCAGTTTAAAGAAGCACCTGCTGACACATAGTGGAGTAAAACTATTCTCTTGTACCGAATGCAACTATTCATGTTCACTCAGTACGTCTCTAAAGAGACATATACGGACTCACAGTGGAGAAAAACCTTTTTCGTGTTCTAAATGCAACTATTCGTGCACAACTAACTCAAATTTAAAGAAGCACACGTTGACTCATAGCGAAGAAAAACCATTTTCATGTTCTGAATGCAATTATTCTTGTTTAACAAGTTCCAATTTGAAGAGACACATTCTTACTCACTGTTAAAACAAATATTTTCGCTTGCTTGCCTTTGAAAAAATCACTTTTTATTCATGGTCGACAAATTCCAACTGTAAGAGAACATGCACAGAAAAGTCACTGCAAAAATAATCACTCTGGTGTTCCCTCTGTTCTAATTCAATTTAACACAAAATACTAACAGCCTTACTTATAAAAAAAAATACCCTACCGTTAAGCGGTGGTTTAGTTACACATTGAATAAAGACTGTACAAGCTCAATGGCGCATTATTACTAGTAAAAATGTCATTAACCGGGCTGCGAACATCACATTTTGGCAGACTGATACATAAGATTCCCGTCTTGAAAAAGTGAGATTATTTCAAATAAGCTATTTTGTAATTGAATGTTACCGCGTGAATTTCTTAATAATTCTATGAAAGTGATATTTTTAATAACATATCATTATGCAATCAAGGTTTATCCAAAAATAAAAAACAAAAATACTTTTTCTACATAATGTATTTTATACAATTTTTCGACGTTTGGAGTAAAAATACGTGTGATTTTTTTCAACTTCAAGTTTTACTTATATTGTTTCATATTAAGTTTATCAGTTTGACATTATATCATGCTCAAATCTTTTTGTATAATTTTTATTAGCTCACTAGGTATATTCTGTACTTAAAATCTATGTAAAACAAAATAAAATAACCTATTTACAAGTTTGAAATTGAAATATTCCAATTTATAAATATTAAAGTATATTACAAATACAAAAATCTGTTATCAAATTATAGATAATTTTATCTAATTTCTAAAATGGTATTTGTACTTACAACATCTGAAAAAAAAAACATTTAAAATATTCCGATGAGAAATTCCATGTTTTTTCAAGTGATAAATTTGGCTCTTTGGCTGTGAAAACAATGTATATATTTTTGAATAAACTATTTAGTTCCATATTATTTTTAAGTTATAATTATTAGCCTGAACTAACTTTACAAATTGAAAAAGTCTTATATTTTCTTGGTAGAGCACCTGACCGGCAATCAGAAGTCTGCTGGTTTAATTCCCGTTGGTGGCATGTATTCTTTCTCTAAAGATATCTCTGACAATAATTTATGATAATTATTGCTGAAAAATAATACGTTTTTTTCTGTTTTTTTCATAAAAAACATGTCTCAAACACTAGTTTATCGTTAAAAATGTTTTATTTCAGTTTGTACGTTTCTATTCTATCAAACGGTTGTTTATGAATTGCATTCACCTCGCTTATTAGTAAAGATGTTAGTGTGATATATACAACTTTTCAGTGTTACTGAAATTTTCTTATATTTTATTGAAATAATGATTTTTACTTAATTGTTTTATGTAGGAAAATATCCAATGATCTTTTTTTATTGTGTTATAATATTTTTTCATACAATGCGAGTTTGTACCAGCTAAGCTAAGTTACTGCAAATAATGCATATTAAATAATGTCAACTCAAGACAGGAACAAGGTTTTGATGGAGTTCACGACTTCAGCCATATCAATACAAAATATTACTTGCGACTGACAAAAATCATTTAGGCTTACACCCAAAAATGTAAGGTCCCGACTTGAGTTGACAAGTCTACTTTCTGGACATTGGTGAATGGTATCGATAATCTGTGGAGTGTTGATTGAGGAAAAGCAAGTCACTATTTCTGAGTCTACGGAAAGGGATGAGTTGTAACAAATTAGGTGAGTTAATAATAATGTTTAAAAAATGCAGATGAGATCAAAGTCCTTCCTACGTTTTTCTAAAGAAAAACTTCATTTTACTAAGTTCATCATATGAGTAATCGCCTCTTTCTAGCCCTAACCTACAAGCGATTCTCCTTAAGAAGCTATGCAATAAGTTATGCTGAAAACCATCTCTAAAAGTAATAATTGGAATAGCAAAAAACTAAATAATTATCAAAATAACAGCAGATTTCACATGTTAAAAAATACAAAAACAACTGGACTTATTTTTTCATAGTTAGAACACACTCAAAATGTTAAAATTTCGAGAGTTCACGAAAGGGTGAAAAAAAATCACTCTCTTACTATAATTTATTTAATAATAATTTATTCTATGTAAAAAAATTACTTTACTTCATTTTTTTATTTTTTTTATTTTCATTTAATTTGTTGTATTTTTTATGTGAATACCGCACAAGAGTCCCAACTGCTCCCAACCGTCTGGAACCAGTGAGACTATGGCATCCCCAATTGGGGTATGTTGTGAGACTGAAAGTAGTAGAGGGGATGGGGTGGAGCAAGGTATTGTAGCACCTGGCAAATCAGATCTGGTCACCAAACACGAATAAAGCCATTTCAAGCAATGTTTCAATTCTGAAAGGTGGTCTTACACCAGGCAGATACTGAGTATCTTCCACTCTGGAACATGCCGCAAGTATACTATATATTAATTTAAATGAATAAACTGTGAACTAACACAAATTAATCAAATATAATTTACTTGTGCACGTCAGGATTTGTCAAACATTCCCGGGTTACGAATAACCTGACAATATTTGAAAATCTCCTACTACCACCACAGAAAGCGGAAAATGTTGCTTGTGTTGTGATGGAGGACTTAGCCAGCCGAGGAATTGAACACACTACGCCTGGGTGGGACCCAAGCGCGATGTCAACTCGGCCACCGACCGGTCATTTGATTGAGTGGTTTGCAGAATGTTTTTAAAAGCAGTTAACAGTGTACTGAGAGTATCTTCCACTATGGATATTGTTAATTTATTTATTTTCAACCAAAGCATACATTGCACAGCCGTCCTCGTGCATCCCGGAATAAAAAAGAGACAAAAAAAATAAATAATAATTGTTGTGAGCCACAATTCTCAATGCTGTTTGATACGATGCCTATTAAGTTCACCTTTCGTGGAATACGAATTACCGCAGAAATTGCAAGTAAATGCTTTGTCTCTAGTGTGTATGAGGACGTGCCTGTTTAAACTATTTTTTTTTTTTATTAATACCCCAAACTAGGCAAATGCCCGTATTATGGTGGTAATAAATAAGAAAATATAAAAAAGAAATCATAAGAAAAAATAATATACAATGTTGTCTATATATCGTTATACAAATGGTAAAACAAAAACAAAAATAATAAATATATATGCGATAATATGGATAAAGTGGGAATGAATTCACTTAACCCTTCAGTATTTCAAATATGTATTCAAAAAAGTCTTCGCTGCGATTGAATTTCTCATGAAATTTCCGAATGTTTCCGATCTATTTTAAATTTACTATAGGTTTTTTATTTTAGAAGTTGACGTAAAGACCAATACCATTTTATAAATTGGATAAAATTTTCTTTCAACCGCATTCAATCTACTTTCATCCCTTTTTTGCCAGTTCCATGCCTCAATTCCATACATCAGGGTAGGTACCAGCACTCCATTGTGGACTGCTAACTTCGCTTCTTTGGACAATTTTTTTTTTTTAGCGCCAACTGCGTTCAGTCCTCCATTGATGGAGTTACCTGCATTTACTCTTCTTTAAATATCTCTGTCAGCCTTCCCATCTCTCTAGAACATACTTCCTAAATACGCAAACTCATCCACCTGCTCCAAGTATTCCTCATTCACAGCTATATTGCCCACTGTTTTCGTACTCTCTCTTTCAAACACCATTACTTTAGACTTACTTACATTCATCATTAACACATTCTTCATGCACACTTCGTTCATCCTAAACACGAGAGACTGCAGATCATCCATAAAAAATTATGACGTGCTTAGTAGCAATTTTCTGATTTATTGACTAACAAACTATTCGTTAAACTTTTAATTAACTCAAAGGATAAAGAAAATCATTTAAGCCATTCTGGCATCTATAAACTTATGTAACGATTGCGAAGCATTTTACATTGGTAAAACTGCAAAAAATGTTCAAACGCGGGTAGTTGAGCACTTGAGATGCTTAAACAACATAGGTTTTTCGGAATTTGCAACTCATTTAATAGATAAAGATCACTCATTTGATAAGCCTTCAGGTATAGAAGTATTACATAGAAACGGGATAGGTCTACGCCTCAACAATTTAGAAGCACTCGAGATAAAAAAAATCACTTAAAGTCAATAAAATCAATTTATTAAATAAACAATTAGATTTAACAAACAGCCCCATTTTAAATATATTTCCATTCCCTGCACCTATGTTCACCCCCTCTCTCCTACTTAAGTCTTCCACTCCCACCAAAGTTGATGTTCTCTCTCCCTCTTTCAGCTTAACTATAAGTACCCATACACCTCTGTAAATAATTTAATATGTTTTTATTAACCCTGATGAAGGTTCGGGTTGAACTGAAACCGGTTGGTTATAAATATATACAATAAAGTTGTATTCAAACAAAGTTATTTTATTTTAATTATTATAATTATGTTTACCCACAAAGTGTTTGCTACAAGGGAAAAAAAAAATAAAATCTCATTCATAAAAATTAAAAATGATAACTTAAATTTGTTGATGGAGCCTCTTGTTTTTTATGAATAATGATTAATAATAAATTCTTTCACGATATTCACATAAATATAAATCAAAAACTAAAAATTCAATGCGAAAACACTCACTTTTAAAACACTTTCGGGTGAATTTGAAAGACATTCACTTTTAACATACTATGATTGTACGATTAAATCATCAAAAGCAACCAAAACAAACACACACAAGTCGTTAATATATTGAATTATAATAAAACAATGGATTACCAACGTAATTTACTTGGACATTCATTCAATGGAACTTTGTTCATTCGGACATTCTACCGACGGAATTTTGTTCGTTTGAACAACGATCTAATGAATAACGTCCATTCGGACATTCAACCAATAGAACTTTATCAATACATTTTGTAGAAATAATGACCAAAAACATAATTTACTCACGGAGCTCCATCTGTCACTAGAACGGTCAACGGAATAATTCCACCAATTTGTAATCATTCACTTTGTCATTTTTTGGGATTTTTTCCTTTGAATCAATTATAAATATTCCAAGGACAATAAGAAACATTATTTTGTTTTCTTTCTGACATAAAAAAATCACAAATGATCGCAGAAGAGAGAGAGCGATATCTAATTTTTAATAATGTAAGGTCGCTGAGGGGCAATATCAGCTACCTGCACTCATAACGGCATATGATGTTTTGGGACAATTTGGGCCTCGTAATAAACAACGGATTAATGGTCTTTCTTCAGTCAGACAATAATTTCATTCAGGAAGCTTTACGATTTCATTCTGGCACATTCTATGAGCCATACGGTTATTTTCTTTTGAAGAGGGCCTGTTTTAATCTTACTGCATTGCTGCTTGAACCCATTATACACCTAAGGAAATGTTTATGTACTTACTAAGTTTATGAATAAACGAAGATCTGCAATGGGTTTGTTCTCTGCAACACGCAAATGTTTTGTTTCCACGGTGTATGAGGGCATGCTGCTTCAAACCGTCTGTACTAGTAAATGCAGAGCTACACTCAGCACATACAAATCGTTTTTCTCCATTGTGTGTTATAAAATGTCTGATAAATTTACTTTTCCGAAAAAATGACCACATGAACCACACTGTGCGCATGAAATTGTCCCTTTTCCAAAGTGTGAGAGCACATTGTGCTTCAAACTATCTGTACGCGTAAAGGTAGAACTGCATTTATCGCATGTTTTCAAACAAATTTTCTGTAGCTTATCAAGGCTTGCTTAGCAAATTGCTCGCATAAATTTAAGCGAGGAATGTCGTACATAACGAGCATTCGGACTTACTGATAAATCGGGCAGTATAGCATGCGCTCGGGTACCGATTAGTAAACTCGGAATTTATGAAAAAATAAATAGTAAGCGAAATAATTATTTGGATAAGCTATCAAGAGAACGGTGAAATACCGCTTATATCTAATATGAAATAGTTTATCGATTGATTAAGCAGGTAGGTACCAATAATAATTATTAATTTTATACACTTTTCTGCAGTTCGAGTTTGTCTATGGTATCCAGATGACGTCCGTTCAACTACGTGTCACGTCAGAAACAATTTATTTGCTAAATTAATATTACTGGGTGCTACTAACAGCTCCATTTTCTGTACTAATGTTGCATAAATATATTAGTATTCGCATGGTTTGTTTAAGTATTTAAACATCACATTTATATAAGGAATAATTGCATACTTTTTTCGGGGACATCTCTCTGCGTACATCTCTCAATCGATTTAAGGTTGTGTTCCTGGCAAGGTTGTAGGTAAATGGATTAATTATGCATTACTTATTTACTCGTTTTCAAACACGGACATTTTTTTTATATTTCCCGAAGTTTATTTGTAAATCGTTGGATCGGAACTTTATCTAGGAAGCTCTAATTTCTAGGTTATTTTGATTTTATTATATTAAGTCGTATTCTTTCAACCTTAAACCATTTTATTGTAACAGATGCAACACGGAATCTGTTGTCTCAGCAATTGTATACTCCCGTTCTCTCTATACTGAATTTGGGTAAAGATTATACGGATTTTGTTGTTATAATTAACTTATCATTCGCTTAATATGAATAGGGCTTAGTAGAATTTGTATCGGAGAGCAGAAAGACAAATCGATAAACTTGTCGAATAATAATAATCGAATAAAAAAATATAAATAGCACCTTTTTCCAACTTAATTACTTCAAGAAACAACTATTTATGTCGGAGAAGATAGTAAAAGATGAATTAAAGTTTCAATTTTCTCAAAGTTAAGTTTACGCATAAATTATTAAAATAACCAAGTAGCAACCTAAAATGTTTACACATCCCTCGACTTAAATAGTTGTCTCCGTCAGATATTTAAGTTGAAATCAAGTCTTGTTATTTTTCTTTGCATGAGGCTGAATTTGACAATTTAATATATTCATTGTTTTATTCTGATGTTATGCTCATTTAGATGTTATTTGTGTTCAAAATAATAATAAACATGTAAAAGCCCAGCTGAGCGTGAAATTTCAAATAAATAACTTTATTTACCAATCATATAATACTTATTACAAAATAATAAATTTGGAGGCAACCATGACGTAAACGCCGTGAAGACTTTTTCCACTTTAATTTTATATCTCTGTATTCATTAGCAATACTAATAAACTATATAAAAATAAAGCATGAAAACCAATGATGTTACACTACATGTTATTGTTTCACAAAACGTGGCAAGTAAGAAACATTCTTATGTTTCTAATTAATTCTTAATTCAAACGTTCTTATGTATGTAAAATATACATATGTGTTTAAATGAAATAAACGATAGGAACGGGCGGCATTATCCCATTCAAAAGTTCCATCGAATACTACCTCAAGGTCAACAGACCTGGGCGCATGACGGATTTTGAGGTGTTAAGTGATCAAGTCACTGCCGTGCCAGAATAGAGCAACGACAATTGGCGAATGGTGGCGATTGTTGTTGATACTCATTGTTATTGGTGATTTGTATATTGTTTTGCCGCAAGCATATAAATAAACAGTGATTAGACTATTTTAAACAATGAAGTTTAGTTGGTGACAGCACTAGCTTCGTAATTTGGCTATTGCGCGCCCAGACATCTACTCTAGTCAGCCTTGCTTTTCTCTATGACGCATAAAATCTTCGACGGGAAACAAGATGTAATTTATAATAATCGATAAAGATAAATACTTTGCGAGTATTTAAAAATTAAATGTTATATCTTGCCGAGTAATTAAAACGCTTTTTTTTCATCTCACACGAGAACATTTTGCACTTTTTTAAGACAATTCACTTATAGATAGTTTAATACCAAAAGAACGAAAACGAAAGCACTCTGACTGACGTATTTTTTGCTTGCCACTTTGAAATATCTACGGTGCGTCTATATATATATATATATATATATATATATATATATATATATATATTGAAACGTTATTGATGAAACTATGAGAACTAACTCTTTTGTGCACACAAACCCTCACTATTTACAAAAATATTTTACAGATTAAATTTATTGCGAGTATCCAGACGTTACTAGACCGCTCTCACATCAGCGCCATGGACTTGCCTAACCCAGAGAGTGTCACCGTCAAGATTGAACCAGAGACTAAGGGAGAAAGCGGGGGCGAACTGCCGCATGCAGACATAGATATAGACTTGCCGGACATAAAGAAGGAATGCTTGGAATATTCCGTGGGAATTGATCACACTGCTGGTAAGAATACTGCATTAAATCCGGAATGCGTGTACATATGTGTGTCACTAGCAACGTCATTTGACTTATTTTTATTGTAAATAACATTTATTTAGCTCGAAAATATAATGAAACACAAAAATATTTTCGTAAAGTAGATTATTTTTTTAATACATTCGAGATAAAATAAACACAACAATAATGCACAAGATAGATATATACGATTATAGTAAATATATGAACACATCATTGGTTATTTTAATACTGTCTCAACGCAGTTGGCGCTAGCGAAAAAATGTCTAAATAAGCGAATCTAGCAGTACACAATGGAGTGATGGTACCTACCCTAATGTATGGACAGGCATGGAACTGGCAGAGAAAGTATGAAAGTAGAATGAATGCTGTAGAAATGAGATCCCTGAGGCGTATGTGTGGTAAAACCATGTATGATCGTATGAGAAATGTGGAGATCCCCAAAGAGTGCAAGGCTGATGTAAGGTTAATGAGTAAGATTATATCAGTTTTGCTATTTCATAAACATTATACTTTTTTTGTTTTCAGGAGAGGTTGTGTTTAGAGCTAGTCGTAATTTCAATTTAAAATATTACTAATACGTTGCTTTCTCTAAATTTGCACACAATTTTGCAATAAATTTGTCCCTGCCTGGAAGTGCATAATTATTATGATTATTATTTTCTAGACAAACAATATGTAACGGAGGGGGACCATGGCGAGCACGACAGCAATCCAATCAGGAATAACAATCAAGCACAGCTGTTTGATTCATCAACCAAACCATTCCCATGTACCGATTGCAACTCTTCGTGTTCAACCAGTTCCAATTTAAAGAGTCACAATAATCGGGCTCAAGGTGGATCCAAACAACTATCGTGTCCAGACTGTAACTACTCATGTTCATTGAGAGCCAGGTTAAAAAGGCACATGCAGACTCACAGCCAAGAAAAGCCGTTCTCGTGTTCTAAATGCGGTTCCTTATTTTCAACAAAAAATACTTTAAAAGTGCATATGTTTATACACAGCGGGGAAAAACCATTCTCGTGTCCTGATTGCAACTTCTCGTGTATAACAAACAGTAGCTTAAAAAGTCACATGCTTATACACAGTGGAGAAAAGCTATTCTCGTGTTCCGAATGTAACTATTCATGTGGAAGAAGTTACACTTTAAAGGTTCACATGACGACGCACACTGGCGAAAAACGTTTTTCGTGTTCTGACTGCGACTATTCTTTTTCGACAAATTCCAAATTAAAGGCACATATGCAGACTCACAGTAGTGAAAAACCTCTCGCGTGTCCCGAATGCAACTATTCATGCTTTCGAAAATCGCAATTAAAAAATCACATGTTTAATCACAGTGGAGAAAAACCATTCTCGTGTCCCGACTGCAACTTCTCGTGTGCAACAAGTAGTGGTTTAAAGAGTCACATGGTTACACACAGTGGAGGTAAACTATTTTCGTGTTCCGAATGTAATTATTCATGCTTACGAATGTCGCAATTAAAAGTTCACATGTTTTCTCATAGCAGAGAGAAACCATTCTCGTGTACAATATGTAACTATTCATGTTCAACAAGTAGCGATTTTAAGATTCACATGCTTGCGCACAGTGGAGAAAAAATGTTCGCGTGTTCTGACTGCGATTATTCGTCTTCAAAAAAGAGCACTTTAAAGAGGCATACGCTGACTCACAGTAAAGAAAAAATATTCTCTTACTTCTATTGTAGTTAAGCTCCCTAGGGGCGTTTTAATTGTTACAAATCAATTTTTTTAAATATTGATAAGTTATATAGTGGTATGCTAAATAATGCTAAATAACTATTTTGATTAATTGGTATACATTATGAATACTAAAAAATATGCTTTAGATAAATTGAAGGTTTTCCTATCGTTTCGCTTGAGTAAAATAGAAATAACAAAATAAATTACTCAATAAAAAATATAAATGTAAATGTATGAACGCGTAGAGGAAACAACTTTTAAAAAATACAGTATTATAGCTAAGATTTCAGACAGTTTCACTAGATTAATTTTTTTGCTTTAAAATAAAATAAATTTAAAAAAAAAAACAGTTTTGTGCTTGAAATCGAACGTTTCTAGACTCCATTTGTCAAGCGATTTTAATGCCTATTACCTGAAATATAAGGTATACCAAGAATATACACATTTTTGGCTTCTAGCTTCCTCTTAAGGGGTTATTTTATAGCGCTAATTATTCACGTGTGTACTACATAAAGGGATTGCCAGTGGATGGTTTGAATTCTCACCGGTAAAATTTATATATTTTCGAATTGGTATATTTCAAATGTAGATTCTTACAATGAAAACATGATTGCATTTAATGTGTTTTCTTTTTCATTTTTATCTTATTTTTGTTATGTCTACAGATGGCGTAGTCTTTAAGCAGCTGTTTCGTCCATTGTTATCTTTAGGCTTATTTTATTTTAACTATACCTGTCCATATTTAAATACTGTCAATTGTTTCTTTGTGTATATTGTAGACATCCTGCAGCCTAACCACTATGCAGGGACATTGGGGGTCTAGATTATTTTTATAATAAATGTAGAGTCGTTTAACCAAAAGAAAATTGAGTCCTTGTGAGAGTTCTGAAGAAGTAAAAATCTGTTACTTTTACCGGTGCGGGTAAGTGGTGAATAACCTCCAGTGACATACATTTGACTTAAACTGCTCTTTTTGTAGCCCAGGAAGATGACACAAGTCGTTACAACCTTTGCGCAAATATGTGCGCAACATTATTTTCAAGTCCCGTACTCGGAAAATTTGTCTCGTTTGTGAAATGAAACTATTGTCTGATAGGTCGTTAAATGTACTTTCAATTGATGTCAATATTATTTGAGTTAGTTGTATTGACTCGAAGAAACTTACACTTGAAACTTAACTTAGAAAATGTGCGATTTTTGTGACGCCAAGTGAATAATAAATATACTTTTATCTTTACTTTCATCATTTAATAAACTAAAATAATTTAACATTTTTTGTAAAATAAAAACTTTAACTTTAAAAATTTTGAAATTAATTTAAGAATGCAATAAATATGTTATGATTAAATATATTTGTGATTTATTTAGTGGAATCTAGGATCAATTGCGATAAGCAATAACAGACCTAATAATATTCCTTAAATTATAATTAAGTACTTATTTCGTACTATTGTTATTATATCCAATTATTGAACTCCTTTTTTACAATAGAATTATATATGATACTTTGTATTGTAACTGCTTATATTGATCATACTCAGTTCACTGTGTTATTTACACTTATTATTGTACTCTTGAACAACTTACCTAATACAATGTGTACATGTAAATGCTTTCAGTGCGTGAATAAATAAATAAAATATTTTGATTTTTGTGTTATTTTTGAAACAGCTATATTTTTTTATGCTGTGTGTTTTCATTTCTTGCATTTTCATGTAATATGTAACGTGTTGTTATTGGACATAATAAAGAAGTACATTTTAATGTAATTTATTTATTACACTCACTAGTGGGCTTTTCTTAAAGAAAATTACAAGCTTTTTGTATCAAAGTAAACACTTGAAAATTAATACAATAAAGAAAAATGTAAAGATAATGACAAAAAAAGGTTGCCAAAAAAATCACTGAACAAAATACATATGAACAATGAAAAACACAACAGAATAATTGCAAAAAAACACAGAACAAAATTCATAGTTAAAAATGTGAACAGGAACTAAGTTTCTTCACGCATATAATTGAATTTAAAAGATTCAACAAAATAAAATAGTACAAGCGAAGAAGTTATATGGGTACATAGGTCTATTTGTGTCTAGAAGAATAAAAGTGATGGAATATACAACATTTATACTGATTAGTTTTAAGCAGAAATAAATCACCCAGATCAGAATATTTGTTTCCGAGATTGTGAAGTCTCGGAATCCGAGAATTTTGGTAAGCTAGTGTCCTGGTGTTATTGAAGTAAAAATGTAAGAAATGTCGGCATGATTTTTTGGGAACATGGATATTGATAAATTGAAGTAATTTGGGACAGTCAATTTTAAAATGTAGTATTATTTGTAACAGTTTTAAATCTGTTCTTATTCTTTTTTCTGAAAGTTTCAATAGAGACATTTTATCCAGGACGTAATTGAAGGTAATAGAACGTAGTCCAGAAGTTTTAATTCCAGTACAAACTAAAATAAATAGCTTACCGTTTCTCCTCAAGGATCGGCATTCACATTAATATATCGTATCATACAAACTCATCTGTTGTTCTAACTCTTGACATGGCCCGACTCAAGTATTTGGTTCAGTCGATGGTCTTCATAGATCATCCCAGACTTCTTCTACAATTCAATATCGCGTCATATATTATCGTCCATTCACTCTAGATGCCCAAATCATCCAAGCATCTCTTTTTATAATCTTACTCATTACGTTTAAATCAATTCTAGTAAAATTATACCATCTATGTACAAATTAGTTTGGGTGTAACTTGTTCGGGCATAACGCTAATAAATTATAATTATTATATTACCTACATCCTATTGTTCCTACCTTGCCATCGGAAGAGAGGGATCTCGTCACCGGCGCCAGTACAATTTCTACCACTTACCGATACGCGTCTCGGGTCATACCTTTCATGGGCATTTCTTTCGTGGTCGATATCGAGTGACGGAACAAGATAAATACTGTGTGAGTTTGGTGCTACCACGGAGGCTGTAAGGAGATACATGTACAAGGTAGGAATTTTCCTTAATTCTGGTGGCATCCTCAAATACCTATCCCGTTCCCTTATATCGTTCAATTTGCACCCGACAAAGACGCTAAGTTTTCAAGAGCTATCGAAACATAACTTATATTAGTATTGTCCCCACCTCAAGTATCGACATATTTAATCCATGTTTAACCGTATTAGGTTAGGAGAATCTCATAAGAACTAGCTTTATACATAAAAACTAGCCGACTGGTTTTTCTCTACTTTCTATGAACATAATATGCATGTATTATATATGTAAAACCCTTCCAAAATAAATTTTCTGAATGATAATAAACCCTATTTAAATCCGTTACGTATTTAAGAAGAACTAAGATCTCAAACAGACAGACGCGGATAGCGATTTATTTTATACTAGTTGACGTTTTCCCGGCGTTGCTAGGGGTTATTAGACACATACCAACATGTACTTTTCTGTAGGCCGTTTTAAGATATACAGTTCCGTAGTAAGTAATTTTGATGGATCTCATAAGGTTTAGACAGCATTAGCAATGTAAGCTACCAAACATATATATTTTTACGACTTGATTAAAAAACATCGTTTTCTCCACTTTCTATAAATATAATATGCATGTATTATATATATAAACTTTCCGGAAGAAATTTTATAAATGATAGTGAAAATCCTGTGAAAATCCGTCACATAGTTTAGAAGAACTAAGCGTACAAACAGGCAGAGGATAACGACTTTGTTTTGTACTATTTAAAGATAGTAACAGGTTGTATTGTGTTCGTACAGTTCTCTGATTTTCAGTAAATTCATTTCTTTGTATAGTTTTTTCGTGGGGATGGCAAGGTTAAATTTTTAAAAAGTTCCATAAAAATATCTAAACGATAGCAAAAACCATTTTTAAATCTGTTGCGTAATTTAGAAAAACTAAACGCACTAACAGAGGTGAATAGCGACATTGTTATACAGGGTGTATCGGCACTAACCCGACAAACTTTAACCAGCTATTCCTTAGCACATTTGGAGTAAAAAATGTTATGTGCACTTTGCTGTCCGGTAACGTTTTTTTTTATAAAAAATTAATTAATCATATTTTCACCACATGTCACCACTGTTTTATCCTTTGTCAAAATTTGAAAGCAATATTGCAACTTAACTCGCGTGAACGTGAACGAAGCCCGTATTACATAATCCAGTACCAGAAAATAAATATTTTATTTAACAATAATGATTATTCACATTTTTCGTATGCGAATCACTGATTGTCTTCTTGTATTGTACACATCAGTTTTATTTTTGTATCTAAATTGTTTCACCTCTGGAATGATCTGGTTTCACCTCTTACGCGTTTCACGTATTAAATAGTCTAATTTTGAAACTAAGAAACTAATTAGAAGATTTCCAGAATTTATAATCGAAGTCCAATAATTCTGAGCACTTTTAAAAACAATTTTCCTCACTTAGGTACTTATCAATAATAATAATTGGATTATTTGAACAGCGCCGTTGTTTTTTAAATCACCGTAAGTGCTCTGTCAAAATGTTACTTGCTAGGCTATCCTACAACGTATATTTTTTAATAAATTTAGTTATTTACAACTTCGCGGAATGTGATTTATGAATATTATTGCTTATGTTAAAAGCCTTCCAGAATTACCGGAATATAACGAGCAGCTTGACACACTTAAGTTTATTTCCACTAATTTGAAGGTACAAAGAATGTATAGTTTTAAAAACAATCCCGATGAATCAAAAAACGGTTCATATAAAACTGCTGCGCAACACACTCACACAAAGGAAAGCACTCACACAAACGTCATGACTGCATTGGATTGACCACCTGCAAATGAATGCTGCCAGATTGCTAATTACATAATAATTATTAAATTTTATTTAAAATATCGCAATTTTTTTAAAAAATCGACAATAAATTACAACTATAATTTAAAAAAATATTCTTAACCCCACGCTTTTTCGTAATTGATTAATTAATTCAGAATTTAAACGTTGCTTGAAATAACTAGCCGTATTTGGTGACCAAATCTGAATATCCAGGTTTAGAATTTAAACAATGCTTGAAATAACTAGCCGTATTTGGTGACCAGATCTGAATATCCAGGTTCAGAATTTAAACAATGCTTGAAATAACTAGCCGTATTTGGTGACCAGATCTGAATATCCAGGTTCAGAATTTAAACAATGCTTGAAATAACTAGCCGTATTTGGTGACCAGAACTGAATATCCAGGTTCAGAATTTAAACAATGCTTGAAATAACTAGCCGTATTTGGTGACCAGATCTGAATATCCAGGTTCAGAATTTAAACAATGCTTGAAATAACTAGCCGTATTTGGTGACCAGATCTGAATATCCAGGTTCAGAATTTAAACAATGCTTGAAATAACTAGCCGTATTTGGTGACCAGATCTGAATATCCAGGTTCAGAATTTAAACGTTGCTTGAAATGACTAGCCGTATTTGGTGACCAGATCTCAATATCCAGGTACTTCCTCACCTTCCACTCCTTCCCTTAGCCATAAAACTTTCCCCAATTCAACATAAAAATTGTGTAGATATATCGGATGTTATGAAATGCATGATAATTAGACCCCAAAATACTTAATTATTCAGGGAAATAAACCCCTGAGTCATCAGTTGGAAATACCAACGACATTAAGTGAAATTTTAAACAATGCGATAATAGGAATTAGCAAATAATAATTTACGACATTTTACTCGGAAATCAATAAAGCCAGGATAATAAAAATAGAAAGTTATCACTTACGTCGTCTGTAAGTGGCTTAACCACAGTTTGATAATGCCGTCAGAAGGTGAAACAGCTGTCACGCGTAATAATAATTACAACTAGCAGAACTTGTTTATAAACACACTGTTTTTATAAATTTAATAATCAGACTGTTAAAAATTAAAAAAATCTCTAAATTGAAATGGAGTTTTACAAACTAAACTTAAAATCAAATAAATTTATTGCGAAGTTTCAAAGTACTGTACTGTAATATTATATTAAATAATTTTTACGTGTTTAATTATTGTTTGAAGTCAGATTAAAGCGATTAAAAAACCCACCTGGCAATTCTTATTCGAGTTTCGTTGTATACTTACGTATTGGCGCGCTTTACAATCACAATGGTATGGCATCATTCGTCTCATTTTTAACTATTATTATTTAGTGTGTAGGAAAGAGCGAAGATGGTTTTCGACACACTTGCTTATAAAAGCCCACACGGGACTTGAGACAGAATACGTGTGAAAGAGATGACAGTAGCGCGGCGTTGCCAAGTACTTTACACTTTACCCCTATACTGGGGCAGTAACGGAGTGTGGAAATTTTATTTATTTTTTGTTTTTAAAAGAAAAAAAATGTTACCGGACAGCAAAGTGCCCATAACATTTTTTACTCCAAATGTGCTAAGGAATAGCTGGTTAAAGTTTGTCGGGTACGTGCCGATACACCCTGTATACAGGGTGCAGCAGAGAGGACGGACGTTTTTGAGATGGGTAGTACTCTCCCCCTCCGTCTACGAGAGAGGTGGGGGGGTGCCGCTTGACTCGTTAGTTCCTAGCATTGTTTTACCAGTTGTCGTCAAGGAGCCGTGGACGGTGGAGCACCGCGTTTTCGCCTATGATTGTTTCGTCCGAAATAATGAGTCAGTCACCGTCGTACAGCGTGAGTTTCGTCGCCACTTCAACATTCATCGGAATAGAGCTGTTCCCTCTCGAAACACCATCCTTCGTTGGGTTGAATCACTTCGCAGGCGTGGTGAACTGATCAACAGAAGACCAAGAGGAGCTCCGCGAACAGTTCGAACTCCTGAAAATGTTGAACGCGTTCGACAAGCCTTTCTTCGCAGTCCGACTAGAGTATACGAGAACAAGCCCCGAACTCTGGACAAATTGAAGGACGCAACTCGCGTGGAAGTAGCCCACGTTGAGAGAGCGATGTTGGAGAGAGTCTACGCGAACTTCCAAGAACGCCTCCAGCACTGCATCAACGATTTCAGCCACCACATACCTGATGTGATTTTCCACACTTGACTGTCTCAAATGCTATTTCCTCGCGAACCTGATTCCATCAATAAATTTGTTTTTGAGTAAAAATTAACTATTTTATGATTTTTTTAAAAACCTTCCGTCCTCTCTGCCGCACCCTGTACTATTTCGAGATATATCAGAGAAAACTAGTCGACCGATATCACTGACAATTTCAAAGTTTGTTCTTATTAGTGCCAAGAGTTTTTAGAGAGTGGTTTGAGTGGTAGAAGAAGTCAGGGACGCCCGATGAATACTCAACGCCATATCTCTCTACCGTAGTGACATACGGAATCGAATTACAGTCGATAATGTCGATTTTTAACAGTAACATTGTGGTATACAGAAGTGAATGGTGGAAGAAGTCAAAGACATCTGAGAAAGATATTAGCAAAAGCGAAGCATTACTAGTTGTATATATATTTTTTTTATTTTTTTCCTTAATGTGCACTAAGTTATATATAAAATAAATATGTAATTCAACTGATGTTTTTGTTATTTTTATAATTTTACCCTATTGAACAGAGTGTGAAGTACGAATTCACACAATTTGTTAGATCTAGTATTTATCCGATCATCCGATTGCGTCAAAAATGGCTGACAGAGTCCTGATGAGAACTGGAGACTATAAAATATCCTCCATAAACAAATATTTTGACATAAGAGTTCAGGAACAAATAGTTTCCACCCGAAGTTTGCGAAATATGGTGTACAATCAGAATGTCGAATTTCAATCGGAAGATCAAAATGGTTCATCACAATTATTTAATAAGATTAGCCAATTGTATGATGTAATCACTTGAGTGTATAATCAAAAATTAAATTAAATATAAAATATTTATGCACCAGCAACATCCACGACCGCACATAATGGTTGATACAAATAATTATAATCATAACTTATATATACATTGCAAGCCTATAAATTCGTTCAATCTACTCGTATCTCATATCAAGGGATGGATCACATTTTGGGAAGATAAATTCTAATCAAATCCTTATAATTTTGTAACGCCCAACATAAGAGTTGCTTTTCATCTGTTAAACGCGTTCGTTAAATAATATAAACATGTAATAATATAAATACCAGAATTAATAATAGCACACGTGTTCGAATAAATATGTCCCCAAGTGCAAACTGTATATACATTTATCTAATAAACAATGAACATTGATAATCTCAATGACCTCTTAACCTTTAAATATCAGGAACCCAAATTCGTATGATGTTTGTGGACAAATTTGGTCTCCTAATAATTAAAGGGTTGTATGTATGGTCCTGTATCAATGTTATATGCCTGTACAGAATTTAAATTAATTGTATTATATGTCCATAAACAGAATCACGTTCGTTGATCAAATGCATTGTACAAATAGTTTTCTTTTAGGGATCGACAAACGGGTGGATGCAATCTGTTAGACAAAGTTGATAATAGTTTATCTTATATTTTTTTAGTTTATCTATAGTAAGTAAAAAGAAATATATTATATATTTGTACAGCGCCCTTGTGGTGATTTTTCACAAACACTACGCAATACAAATCACCAAATATTATGTTATCGATATCGAAAATCGGTCAAAGTTAGCGTACCTACCTATGGACAGGTCAAAGTTAGCTTTTTCTGCGCTTTATGATTTTTTGTACTGGCAACATTTCGGCCATTTGTCGCTTCCTTGACGAGAATATCAGAAAAGGCTACCGTCGAAGCCAAGTTTGACAAAGACGATTCCAAGTAAACTACACGGAATAGCGGTGAGTTTTTACGAGATTTTGAACAGGATTGCAATTATTTCGATGGCCGGACATTTTTTTGATCCCTTCGCGTTTGTTTTATTCGGAAAGCACGTATTGTTTTATGATGCTATTGAAAACATGACATATTGATTTTTGAGGTTATCTTCCGAAAACATAGCCGCTTTTTATACTGTATTGCTTTATTACGATATGATCTTTATTTCTATATCATATCGAATCAATGAGGGTTGAATCTATTTCTTTTTATTTTCCGTGTAGTTTATTACTCATTTATCTGTCATCCGAGTTGAAAGTATTTGTTTATTAGGAAGGTAAGGTTTACACATTTTTTTTACTGTGCCTGTCTCACTAGGTATATCCCGAGTTGAGACAGGCTAGTTAACCAATATTTATAAATCGCATCTTTTTCTTGCTAATTTCGATTGGTACATTTTTCAATACGTTGGAAGCACAAATAATTAAATCAGCTTGTCAATCAACTATAATGGAATTATATAACTTTGATTATATATTTGGATGACTTTGACTAATTATTGCACGACCTTTTTTATTGCGTCGTTTTGACGGGAACGTTATTGTGTATTTTGATCGCAACGTATTTAAAGTTTCTTTGTCCGAATGTAGATTTTTTAGGTGCGTATTTCTAAGAATTCGTTGGTTTTATTTTTCTTTTTGGATTTTTGATTGTTTGGGTCCCTATTATTTTTATTTTTTTCTAAAAATAGTTAGCACCAATATATTGCAAATGCGATAAACAATTACAAAATATTTAGTTAACATAATATATATAAGGTCGCATGTGAGACAAAAAATATTACATTTCGTACTTATACTTGTTGAAGGACACGTGGAAAATACCCATATTTTCTGCGAGGCAATTTTAATTGGGACAGAATAATAACCTAAAATAAATTCGGAATCTTAACGACGTAAGTGAAGAAGCAATGCACAAAAATATGCGACGCGCGACCCTTGTGTATTGGACAGACCTTAGGTTGAATTTGCCCTAGCAAATCTCTAAAATAAAGTCGGAATCTTAACGACATAACCGATGAAGTCGTATAAAACAATGTTTGGCGCGCGGCCCGGCGTAATGGACGGACATAGGTCGAATTTGCCCTAGCAGGCCAAGAAAATTGATCTTTCCGTAGGACTTACTTTGATTATACTTTTGGAGATTTAAAATTTTAAACAAACTAACATTTTTTTTTAAATTTATATAAATAACTTACATACTACATCCGTAGGGATCGCTCTAAAAGTATATAAACCAAACAGCAAACCCACGTTATTAGAGTCTTATATCGCCTTAACCTAGTTAGTCTTCCCAGTGGCATCAGCATTGGACAGTTAGTTCTGCACCTGCCGCCTCTCGTGAAATTACCGGGACTAAGAATCCTATTTCAGCCAGGATATCTCTTATTGATAATAAACGGTCCAGGAGCTTATAAGCCATCAGCAATAATGCTACATCTCTCTACTTAACTAAGGCGCAGATTCGCAGCATTCCCGAGATAAAACAAAATAAAAATCCAAAATTCTCGCGTGCAGCAAGAATTATGCAAAATACGAGTATGTAGATAACAGTAAACTGTTGATATTCCAGATTTCTTTTTTATCGTCCCCCATTTAGTATGTCTTCGAGCGAATCTGTGAGGATGAGGCTGTGGAATTTCAACTGTGTGTTGCTTTTTACGTGGTTTGTTTTTTTTTTCTTCATATTTTATCAATTAAATAAAGTAGCTGCAGCGAGATTTTCTTTTTTGTAATTTCTATTTAGTCTCAAATGATTTCCAAAATCACCTTTAAAAACATACATGCAGTATACACAATTAGTACCAGTTAAATAAGGATATTAAAAGTCAGCATCTGTGTGGGTTAGTAATGTCAGTAGGAGTGTTTTGTGTACACCTCACTAGGAAAACCTGTGCTGAGGTATATACTGCATATTTTAGGAAAGTGTTATTATGCCGTTGAGTAAAAAACACATCATCCGTGAGATAATCAAGGAGGAAACTGTGGTTCCATCCACAGCGCCAGTATTGCAGTATTAATAAAATAACCGTTGACCTTATTAGATATGTATGGAAGTCGAAAAACATATAATATTATAGTTGCTCTCTGTTAATCAAGACTGGAAAATAATTATTTCATGTTTAGCATAATAATATTCTAACTTTAAGAAATCTTTCACACACTTATGAATGTTTTGTAGGAATGAATGAAGATGGACATTAGTTCCGTAGATTATTTTTATCGAAAAACACAAGATTTATAAATACACGCTACACAAAGTTATCAGAAGGTGAACGCAGGAAGAAGTTAAGTGGATCAATCACTCGCCGCAGCTGCTCGAATCGGAATAATTCTCCTCTTCGCCGCCGCAGCCCATGAGGTCTATCCGTCGCTTCAGTGTAGCAAGCTGATAAATCTTGCCAGTCACAAAAAATTAAATATGCGCCAGCAGTTCTTAAAAATGTAAATAAAGATATGAAAAAAAACTATGGCAAATTAACGAAACTATGCACGTCAATGTACAGCGACATTTTAAATCTGTTCCAGGCCTAACTTATTAAGAACATCGCAACTTTGCTTGAACGCTCTCACAGCAGTGCTATGGACCTCCCTAACCCAGAAATTGTCACCATCAAGTTGGAGCCAGCGACTGAAGGAGAAAGCGGAGATGAAATGCCGCATAAAGATATAGACATAGAACCGCCAATTATTAAGAAGGAATGCTTGGAAAATTCCATGGGAATTGATCCTCCTCCCTGTCCAGAATTGACTCCTGGTAAGAAAAATACTCTAATTTCAGAACACATGTTCATATTCGTCTTAATCGTTTAAATTTTACACATTATACCATTCTGAAAGCTGTGAAAGGGATCTGTAAGATATGTTTATTGATATATTGTGCAAAAAAATTCTTAATAAGTTTTTTAACGCTAAGCCCACACAGTAGGCCCTAACGAAAATAATCTCAGATCATTCAGAAAAGAATCATCGGGATGCTGTGTAGAGGATCTTTTTAAGGAAAGCAACGAGGGAAAATTCTGGGAAGGGAAAGGGAATAAGGGGTGGGTAGGAACCTAGGTATCAGTGTGTCCAGGAGTGATGGATGTATAAATCTAACGATGGATCGGTAAATTGTTTGTAGAGGTCAAAGGGTCTCCCGATCTGGCACCCCACGAAGCTGGCGGGCAGGCACGTCCTGAACAAACCTCACCCGATGTACCCGGGCAAATCACCAAACTTAGCAAACCACTTGCGCTGACCTATGGAAGAGGTGTTAGTTATCCAATAAATGATTCTCGGGGCGGCGGTACTCAAACCCGCCTCCCAAATTACTAAAAAATATTAAATAGTTATTTTGATTTATTTCATATTACGTTTATTTGTTACTGCTGAAACTATGGTTGTGTTTAGAACTAGATGGCGTTTGAATTTTTAATAATGCAGAATTGTTCAATACCTTATTTTACAGAAGAGCCTTATCTGACGGCGAGTGAGAATCGTGGCGAACATGACAGCAATCCAAGCAAGAACAACAGTCAAGCACAGCTGATTGATTCATCATCCAAACAATTCTCCGATTCTGACTGCAATTCTTTATATTCAACAAGTTCCTATTCAATGAGTCAAAATTCGCAGTCTCACATTGGAGATAAACCATCGTGTTCCATATGCCACTCACTATTTTCAACGAAAAGTTCCTTAAAAAGGCACATGCGGACACACAACATAGAAAATATGTCATCATGTTCCGAATGCGGCGCCTTGTTTTCATCGAAAATTCGTTTAAAAATGCATATGTTGACTCACAGCGATGGTAAACCATTTGCATGTTCCGAGTGTAAGTACGCTTGTTCAAGAAGTGACAATTTAAAGAGTCACATGTTGATTCACAAAGATGAGAAACCATTCTTGTGTCCCGACTGCAACTATTCGTGTTCAAGAAGTTACAACTTAAAGGTTCACATGACCACGCACAATAGCGAAAAATATTTTTCATGTTCCGACTGCGATTATTCTTTTTCAACAAATTCCAAATTAAAAACCCATAATATGATGGCTCACAGTATTGTAAAACCGATCTCGTGTCCTGAATGCAACTATACATGCTTGCGAAAGTCGCAATTAAAAAATCACATGTTTAATCACAGTGGCATAAAACCATTCTCGTGTCCTGACTGTAACTTCTCGTGTGTAACAAATAGTGGATTAAAGAGTCACATGGTTACACACAATGGAGAAAAATTATTCTCGTGTTCCGAATGCAACTATTCATGCTTACGAATGTCGCAATTGAAAGTTCACATGTTTTCTCACTGCAAAGTAAAACCATTCTCTTGTTCTATATGTAGCTATTCATGTCCAACAAGTAGCGATTTGAAGAGTCACATGCTTGCACACAGTGGAGAAACAGCATTCGCGTGTTCCCATTGTGACTATTCATGTTCCAAAAAGGGCACATTAAAGAGGCATTTGATGACTCACAGAGAAAAAACATTTTTGTTTTTCAACTGCAGCTAAACTTGAGAATAAAAATATATTTCGGGGACTTTCTCTAAATGTTATTTTTATGTTTCAACGGCAGTGTTGGTGTGTGAAGTGTGAAATGTGTGTGTATAACTTAGTGTATATGTAGTGTATGTATTTTTTTTTTATTTCAAACATTTTCTTAACTTAAAACCCTTAGCCTCGGAAGGATATTACGAGCCAGTAACATCATATTCCATTAGAGCCTCTTAGAGACAAACTGCCCGGGGCGTTCATTCATTATAATCGATTTTTATTTTTTCTAGAATGCGGTGATCTCTTCGCCGATAGAAAGAGAGATATTTTTTCAGTTTGTCTCCAATATTTATACTTGATTCCGTTAATAAAATCCTTAAAATTGACGAAATCCAAATAACTAGGTACTTATGATTTTTCGTTAGGTTTCGTCAATAAACTTCAGTGAGACGTTTTGTAAATTTCATTTTGTGTCATAAAAGTAGGTTTTGTGACGTGGGACATTTAAATTGAGTTTTACGGTCTGAATTTAATAAGAATTTCATAAAAGTGATATTTTTTTATATTACTTACACCCCTTGTGCAGGTGTGTGTCAATATGTATCCAAGAAATTAACCTTTATACTGTGCATACAATGAATCAAAAATGTCACATATTTTTTTGATTTTTTCCCTGAGAATTCTAAGGAACTTCAAAGAGTAATGTAACAGTATATCTCCGTCATGGTCTTTGCTAATTTTACCACTTTCAATGATTACTGTTTTAGTGTATAATTATTAATTAGTATTTTTTGTATTGTGCAGTGTTCGTGTATTTGTGACGTTTTCATAAATGTAACGGTAAGTACATTTATTTTTTCGCAGATTAATACAATTTTTAATCAGACCCACTTGGTCACAAATATGTATGTCATTAGTTTTAAATCACTAGTTGTAAGTCACCAGTTACAAGCATCAGTAGTTATTTGCTAGCCATGAGTGTTAGTTGTAAGTCACTAGTTATTAATTTTAGTTGTAAGCCAAATAATTTATTATATTATACAGGGTGTCCGGTGGTAAAGTGCAGTAACTTCGGGAGGTGATTCTAGGTGATCGTAGGAGTAAAAAAGATAAATAACTTTTTCTGAAATTCCAACTTTTAGATGTACTTTTAAGCTAATAACGAAAAATTTCTCCGACGTGCCTAGACGGCATTATTTTTTTCGTCGTTGCCAAATCTACATCCCGCGCCCCTTCAGTAAGCAAACGTCTGTGCTTTGAATGTAATGTATTTGACGCGCGGAGTAAACAACTTTGAAAATTTAATTTATCTAGTGTTAAAAGTCTCATTTAAATAAAAACTTGTTAATTTAGTGTCTTTATCTAGTGTTTAAGTCTTACTAAAAAGTACATCTTTATTCGGTGCGTGTTTTCCTTAAACATCGAGTTTTATTTAGTTTAAGAGTAACCTAACTGTTAAAAATGTGTTTCTTTTGTGCGTAATTTTAATACAGAATTATTGTGACAATGCCTCGCTTTACCAACGAAGAACGGGCAGATATTCATTATTTTTATGGACTACATGGTGGAAATTCCGAAGCGGCGCGCCGGGAATATGCACGTCGTTTTCCGAATCGTAATGTGCCCAACGCTCGTGTTTTTGTTCAAACGCATGCACTTATTCGCGAACAAGGAATTGGCCGAAGACCCCGAAACAACAATGCTATTAATTTACCAATAGCGGACGAAGACTTCATCATGGCTACAATTGTAAATGATCCTACATTGTCGCTTCGTAGAATTTCCGCAATGACTGGTGTTCCTAAGAGTTCTATCTGGGATCTCTTCAAGACGTACGGAATGCACCCGTTCCATTATCGGTGCGTGCAAGGCCTTCTGGAACGTGACCCCGTATCAAGGATTGCATATTGTCAGTGGCTACTTCGTAAGCAACTTAATAACCCGAACTTCATTGGGAACATCCTTTGGACGGACGAGGCCCAGTTCAACAGAACTGGTGTGATAAACCTGCATAACTTGCATGAATGGGCGGAAGAGAACCCGCGCTCCGTAAGGCAGTTGCACCATCAAGTTCAATTCTCCGTTAACGTTTGGGCTGGAATTATTAACAATCAAATTATAGGACCGCATGTGTTGCCACCTAGGCTTAATTCAATAAATTACCTGGATTTCTTGAAGAATGACCTTCCCGTTCTTTTGGAAGAAGTTGATTTAAATAGAAGACGTGAAATGTGGTTTCAACAGGATGGAGCTTTATTAGATTTTTTCTTTTGGGGTGCGATGAAGGATAAAGTTTACGCCAAAGAAGTAAATAACGTCGAAGATCTCCGGTTACGTATTCACGAAGCCGCAGATGAAATACGCCACAATGTACGAATTATAAATAATATTACTGTACGTTTACATACTTGCCTACAAGCAGAAGGTGGACATTTTGAAAATATTTTAAATTAGTAAAAAGCGATGAAATTAGTTAAGTGTTCAATGAGTTATTAATATTTTTTATAATAAAAAGTGTAACGTGATCTTAGTGCAGTTCTCTTTTGAATTTGGTAAAATATCAAAACATACGGCGAACTCTGTGTTGTTATTGTTTACAATTCACATGCGGTTTCCATGGATACGCGCCACTCACAATATGCAACGTTGCCACGTTCACACTTGCGAATTTATCGGGTAAGTTTGCACCTACACTATGGCATTTTAGCAGGTATGTCTTTTTGTATGAAAAAGAAAAAATTGGAATTTCGGAAAAAGTTATTTATCTTTTTTACTCCTACGATCATGTAGAATCCCCCCACGAAGTTACTGCACTTTACCCCCGGACACCCTGTATACTAGATGATGTGTACCCAGCGTTGCTCGACTTTTCTCTACATTCTATAAATACAATATGCATGTATTATATATATAAACCTTCCGGGAGAAATTCTTTAAATGATAGTGAAAACTCGATCAAAATCAGTTTCGTAATTTAGAAAAGCTAAGCGCACAATACGCGGATAGATAATTTATTTTAGTACTAGCCATCGCGTACCCGGCGTTGCTGGGGGTAATCCTTAAGAGATAAACATTACACTATCTAGAACTGTCTGTAGGCCTTTTTAAGGCATAAAATTCCGTAGTAAATTATTTGTATCTATCTCATAAGGTTTAGCCAGCGTTAGCAATGTAAGCGCCCGAAAAAAAAAATTTTACGACTTTTTCTTTCATATGTTGGGGGGGTCAGAGAGGAACATCTAAGTCTGCGAACAATTCTAGGGCATCAGGCGTCGCCATGTGAACTTCATGAATTCCGCCGGGGAATGAATGGAGCGGGTATTCGTTGACCACATGTTCGGTGGTCTGCACCGCACCACATTCACACATCGCCGACTCTTTAAGGCCCTCTGTGCATCATGTTTACGACTTGATAACATAACATCGAATTCTCTCTACTTTCTATAAATATAATATGCATGTTTTATGTATATTAACATTCAGGAAGAAATTCTATAAATGATGGTTAAAACCATATCAAAATCTGTTGCGTAGTTTAGAAGAACCAAGCGCACAAACAGACAGACGCGGATAACGATTTTGTTTTGTACTATTTAAAGATAGTACAGATTAGTATAGTTTTTTTGTGGCGATTTCAAGATTAGATTTAAAAAACTTGTTCTTATAATTATTTTAATAACTTATTCCTATAGTATGTGTGTGTTTTCCCATATTTATATTAGATGATTTAAGTAAGACTGGATATTAAATTATGTATAAGCCCCTCTTTACTTGTGGTGGTAGAAGAGTGAGCTTTTCTTCCAAATACCAATTAGTAGAATTTAATTTTTTCTTTTAATATTTGTGTGTACTGCAAAGGACAAGTGATTATCAATATGAAGATCCAGGTATTATTTTTTAATGCGTAAAATATGTACTTTTGTAATTGTTTATGAGATGGCGTTTTGGTCAGCTTATGTTAATGTAGCCAGTTTTTTACATTTCATTATTAATGTGTTTTTAATTAGCCAGTAGTTTAAAAAACAGGGTTTTCCAATAAGCGGTGTTATTTTGAATAGCCCGCTATTTCGGTAGATGTTACTTTTGAAGCTGTCATTTTTTGATATTTGACAAGTAGAAACTACGCCATTCATAAAAATGGAACGATACATGCTTCAACAACGCATTGAAATTATTAAAATTCACTTGAGTGAATCAAATGCAAATCATATTGATTGATGAGGCCCCTTTCCACCTCGGTGGCTTCGTCAACAAGCAAAATTGTCGCATCTGGGGCTCGGAAAACCCAAGAGTTTTGTTGAAAAGCCTCTCTATCCTCAACGTGTGACTGTTTGGTGCGGTTTATGGTCCGGTGAAGTCATTGGACCTTACTTTTTCGAAAATGAGGCTGGAGCAACAGTTACGGTGAATGGATTGCGCTATCGAGAGATGATTAATGATTTTTAATGGCCGGAATTGGATGGTATTGATCTGGACAACGTTTACTTTCAAGACGGCGCTACGTGCCACACAAGCAACGAAACCATTGATCTTTTACGATTGAATATCAAAATAAAACCTCTTATTGGAAAACCCTATATTTAAATCCAAATGAGATTTTTAAAAGAACGTTTCAGTTTTGCAAAAGTTAAATAATATTGCAGTGTCATGTACGTACAATAAGATTTGCCATTTAGGTTTAATTGGCAGTTATATAACGTAATATTATTTTTTTAATTATTATTGTAATTGATTACATACATACTACAACTACAATAATTCTCTGTGTTAAGCAATGTTTGTGTACGTTTATTTAGAATAAGAGTGGTCCTAGTATGGTTCCTTGTGAAACTCCACAGTTTATAATTGGGTTTGTGGTGAGCAAATAATGGATCAGAAAATGAAATCTCGTTATTGGCGACGCAACATACAATATTTATTAAACGAAATGAAATATAGTTTAAATGTAAAATTTATTAATAAAGCATTTAAATGAAGCAAAGTATTTATTATCCATTGACTGAGTTGTTTAGCCAATCTTATTACTATTTCGCATTCTATTTGCCTGCAACCACGATGTCGTGTGAAGTCTATGGCTAAAACGATTAACTTTGTATATTGGTATGGCGGAAAAATGTCAAACAGACTAATTATGTAACACTTGCGTATATAACTATTGTCGAAGATGATATCATATCGATGAAAGTATGAAACAGACAGACACGGACAAATAAGAGTTATAGATCGCAACTGAATACAGATCCGAAACTGGTACTCTTGACAATAGAGCCGTTCCTACCTCTTACATTTTGTCATGATACTCCATTCGATCGTTGTTTGTCATCAGTAGGTACCTTACCTTACTGCATATGAATTTTATGAACCTTTCTGCAGTTTTTAATTGTCTATGGAATAATCTAACCAAATTTCTAATTCATGGGAGTGGTATATCTAAGGTTTATGGTGTTGACGTTTATTTATGAACCGATCCGTTTTGCTGAATAAATATTAGTGGTATTCGTGTTCACTGCTGTTTTCTGTAGTAATATTGCTTAAATTGCTTGTTGAATATTTTGTATTAGTACCAAAGTCATCATATTTATATCTTACAAAATATTACATTTACTTTTTCCGGGACTTCTCGTCTATTAACTGATTTAAGGTTAGGTTTCTCATTAAAATTGCGCTTCGCCTTATTGGTGAGTAGATTAATTATTATGTTTACGTAAGGTTATTTGTAAAAACATTGTAATTGTATAGGAACTTGTTATATTAAAAAATTGTTACCTTAAAAAAAATAATAATTTTTAGATTCGACTTATTATTATAAACTAACGCTTTACGCTTCAAACGCACAAATTATTGAAATAAAACTATAAGAAACCACCCGTTTGCGTCAGGCGAATGGTAAAAAAGACTGATGGAGTGATTAAAAAGTTAGTAGGTTGATATAATTATTGTCAATAGAAAACCAATACCAAATTAAACAGAAGCTATATAATAATATACGATCCAGTATATTATTATATAGCTTCTTGCACGGAAATATAATAATATACGTTACAGGCTGTAGTCTTCTTGCACGACAATCACATTCAAAATATTTTATACATATACATTTATTTGGATTTTTTCTCTACAGTTTACAGTTCACATTATGCGAACAAAAGTGATTATTCGTATACAGATAAAACATTATAAATTACACCGTTCTGCACACAAAATCTTATATTATAAACTCTTTTCCAGTTTTAATTTATTGAGAGTATCCCGACATTAAAGAGCCGATCTCACAGCAGCGCCATGGACCTCTCTAAACCAGATAGTGTCACCGTCAAGGTGGAGCAAGCAACTGGAGCAAAAGGTGGAGGTGAAATGCCGGATGTAGATATAGATATAGAACAGCTAGACGTGAAGAAGGAATGCTTGGAATATTCCATGAGAATTGATCAAACTGCTGGTAAGAATGCTGCATTTTAAATCTGGAATGTATGTACATATTAAACTAAATTCTAACAGCCTTGCTAAAAAACGTGGTTAATATTGTATACAATTGATAAACAACCGTGTGGATATGTCAAAACATTACTCAATAGAAACCCACATTGAATAGTTCATGGAAAGATATATGCATTGTTTATGTAGCCAAAGGGTGTTGTTTATCTGTAAACGCGCTCTACACTCGCGGCGCGAACGGCCGCGAAGGCCGCGAAACGCGAGTGTGGATCTTGTTCACGCCTTCGCAATCTTCGCGTTCGCGCTTCGCGCCGTTCCCCGATTTTTGTCGGTTTTTTGGCCCGCGACAAAGGGTTTGCGTTTTAAAGCCGCGAACAAGACTGAAGCTTTGCGAGTGTGGATGGACACAGTTCACGCGCGAATCGCGGCGTATATTCACGGCGTGAATTCACGGCGCGACTTCGCGCGCGAGTGTAGAGCCAGCTTTATACAAATTTCTCATAGAATTTCGGAATATTTCCAAGTTATTTTAAATGTGATTTAAATGTTTCTTCTATTTGAAGATGTCATAAAAGCGAATACATTTTAGAAACGAGATAAAATTTCCCTTTAGAGTTTTGTACTTGAAATATACTTCAATATTTATAAATTGGAATATTTTAATTTCTAACATGAACAAAGTTGAGACAAAACCACACATAATTTTACTCCAAACATCGAAAAATTAAAAAAAATACGAAATTTAGAATTCATATTTCTTCTTTATTTAGGGAATCTATAAAAAAATGTCAATTAACTTTTTTATCTCGTGCATACAATAAAACAAAGATATTTTAATAATTCCTTGAGAATAACAACAAAACAAACATTTTGGGTTCGTTTTTTGCGCAATAACGTTGATTTATATTATTTATATTTACCTTTACATGCATAAGACATTGATGTTATTAAAAGACATCACTTTCGTGGAATTGTTATTAAATTCAAGCCGTAACAGTCAATTAAAAATAATATTTTTCAGAAATAACCTAACTTTTTCAAAACGGAATTTTCATGTGTCAGTCTGCCGAAATGTGCCGTTGCCAGCTCTTTCGGGGCACAGTAAATGACTTTTTATAAGTGCCAAATCGAATTTGAGCTGGTGTTTTAGTTACAATCTTTGTTCAATGTGTAACTAAAACACCGTTTGACTGTTGAAACTTATTACCCGGGTGTAAATCGTTAAACTTTTCTACAAACATTCCATTCTCAAAGCCGTGTAAATGTATTCTCTAAGATATTCTTATTCATACACTAGCTTGCGTGTACCCGGTATTGCTAGAGCACTTATGAATTAGGGGGTAAAGTTTTGAGATGTACGTTTCCATAGTACATTATTTTGATGCATCTTTAAGGTTTAGCCAGCGTTAGCAATGTAAGCGCCCGAAAATATATTTTTTATGAGTTCTCTTCGAAACATCGACTTTTCTCTACTCTCTATAAATATAATATGCATGTATTATTAATACATAAACCTTTCGAAAAAAAATCTCTAAGTAATATTGAAAACCCTACCAAAATCAGTTGCGTTGTTTAGAAGAACTAAGCGCACAAACAGAGAGACGCGGATAGCGACTTTGTTTTTTACTATTTAGAATTTTTTTAATGAGCGCTTCACTGGAGACAAGAAAGTAATTTCCTTCAGGGCCTGGTCACCTGGGATCACCCGGGATGCTGTCTTGAAGGTCTTTTGGGGTAAATTCAGTGTGTTCTCCCACTGCGATGCAAGGCGATGGGCCGAGAGAGTCCGGCTGAAGAGGTCAAAAGGTCTCCCTCATCCGGTCTCTCCCGATCCGGCCAGCTACGCGGTTGGTGGGCAGACACGTCCACCTACTACTGGACAAACCTCACCCCACGAACCACTTGAGGGTGACCTATGGCCGAGTTGTTGGTTATCCAATGAATGGTTCCCGGGGTGGTGGTACCCATACCTGCCCCCAAATTGAATTGTCTTTTTTTGTTATATCTTTTGTAGTTTTTATTTTATTTTGTTGTTACTGGAGGCAAGGTTGTAGTTCGTTAATTTTCATAAGTAGTACAGCATTTTTTTATATAGGTAACTTTCGCCCTGACTTTAAGTACATAATCGTTAAAAAATATTTGTTTATTTTACAGATAAACAATATCTAGCAGAAAGTAAGAACCACAGCGAACACATCAGCAATTCAAGCAAGAATAAAGAGCACACATCGCTGGTTGATTCATCGTCAAAACCATTCTTGTGTTCCTACTGCAGCTGTTCGTGCTCATCGAGGTCAAAGTTAATACTTCACATCTGGACTCACACTGGAGAGAAAAGGTTTTCGTGTTCCGAATGCAACTCCTTATTTTCAACGAAAGGTTCTTTAAATAGACACTTGCTAATACACAGTAGAGAAAAGGGATTTTCGTGTCCATCTTGCAGCTATTTATGTTCAAGAAAATACCATTTAAAGAGTCACATGCTTACTCACAGCAATGATAAACCATTCTCGTGTCCCGACTGCAACTATACATGCTTGCGAAAATCGCAATTAAAAATGCACATGTTTAATCACAGTGGAGAAAAACCATTCTCGTGTCCTGACTGTAACTATTTTAGCTCACAAAAGTCACATTTAAAGGTTCACATGCTTACTCACAGTGGAGAAAAACCTATCTCGTGCTCTGAATGTAACTATTCATGCTTACGAACGTCGCAATTGAAAGTTCACATGTTTTCTCACAATGTAGAAAAACCATTCTCGTGTTTCAATTGTAACTATTCATGTGCAACAAGTAGTGGTTTAAAGAGTCACATGCTCACACACAGTGGAGAAAAACCATTTTCATGTTCCGACTGTGACTATTCATCTTCAAACATGAGCACTTTAAGGAGGCACAAACGGATACACAAGTAGGGAAACCTATTCCATAATATCTTATATAATATCAGTATTATTTGTTAAATTTAGTTTTTCAAAGCCCACCAAAATGATCGCAATTTGGCGTGACGTTATACAGACATAATTCTGTGGTTTTAGAGGAAGGCCACTCCCACATGGGTCAGTATAAAGGTTTTAAATGCATATGATGAAACGTATACCAGACTAAGTTGAAATGAAATTCGTACCATTTTATAAAAGAAAGTCACCATCCGCGTCTGTCTGTGCGGTTAGTTCTTCTTAACTACGTAACGGATTTGATAGGGTTTTCACTATCACTTAGAGAATTTATTCCTGTAGGTTTATATGTATAATACATTCACATTATATTTATAGAAAGTAGAGAAAAGTCGATGTTTGGTAATCAAGTCGTAAAAAAAATATTTTCGGGCGCTTACATTGTTAACGCTGACTAAACCTCAAGAGCTATATCAAAATAATGTACTACGGAATTGTATATCTTAAAAAGGACTACAGAAAAGTCTACAATGGTATATATCTATCCTCTAAGGATAATCCCCAACAACACTTGTAATTTACATATTTTTGTAATTTTTAAAAATTGCTCTTTGTGTTTCTGCAGACTTGAAATATTTTAATTTTTCGTTTTTAAATTTGTTTTCAATGTACAGTTTTTTTGTTATAATCGCACTTCAAGCGGTCGAAAATAGGGTCCCGTTTGAGAAAATGGATTTTGCTTTAAACTGCTGTATCTTTGAAAATATAAGTTTAGGAATTGCTAATATTGTCTTCAATATTGTTTGGTTTGCATATTTTTCTATCTCAACTACGTGTCCTGTTCGTGAGGTGTTATGTTTAGAGATGGTATTCATAAATCATGCACACTCCCAAAATCGACGCTGTATAACACACCATTTTTATACGGCGTGAGTTCAAGTGCTTCAGTTGTCGCGCAAGCTAGACGTTTGTGACTTTTAGCGTGAAAATAGCTAAACAATGAAATGACAACTAAATTAAAACTGATAACCAAATTAACAGTTTTATTTTGAAAATATAATAATGAAAGATCACTTTAACATATTCAAAAAGAATAACCTCAAAACTAACCTAACTTTTTGTACCAAAAAACCCGGGCGGATGGGGTATATTTACTTAAAGGAACCCGGCCACTTGGGCGATAACTGCGTCACGAACTGCATTGGAACGCGCTTAGCACACGTGCAAATTCGCAGCCTGCAAAGTGTTAGTATATATATATATTTTTTTAAAACAACAAATAAATAATTAACCAGAATTAAAAAAAAAAAATTATGTTTTTCAAATAATTGGAGACTTCGGTAGCACGTCTCAGCATGCAAATCCTTGTGTATAAATCACTGACATGTACTGACCCATGCGTTAAACAGACTTCTGTAAAAGGCCAGGGAAGAAGTCCAGGATCCTTTATTTTTTGGACAAATATTTCAACGCATTTCCCACACAGGAATCCCTAGAAATTATAAAATACTTGTTTTTTTTTTTAAATAAATAAAATAAAGTTGGTTGTTTTCAGGTAAAAAAATGTAACAAGCAGTAATTGTTGAATGAAACAGTAGTATCTATTGAATTATTTCGCAGACAAGAGATAAGCCGCCATAGCTCAGTGGTCAGAGCTGTCGACCGGAAATCGAAAGGACACGGGTTCAAGTCCTGTTGGCATCATGTATCTTTTATCAGGAGATTTTTCTTTTTTTTTTTTTTTTTTTTTTTTTTAAAAAAAATTTAATTAAAATCAAATTTAATAATATAATTATTAAGTTCTGCAAGTATTTTTTGGTTTTTGTTATTGTTACAGCTGTTTCTTTTATATGAAATCTATTGTCACAATTATTTTTATCAATAAATTGGTTTAACCGGTAATAAATCATTTTAACTTGGGAGGGGGTAAAATAGAATCATATTTAAGTCGTCAAAAACGTGGCTTAACCACAGTTTGAAAATGGCCTTGAAAGCCGAAACAGCTGTAACAATAACAAAAACCAAAAAATACTTGCAGAACTTAATAATTATATTATTAAATTTGATTTTAATTAAATTTTTTTTAAAAATTAAATGGAGTTCTACCAACTAAACACAAAAACAATAAATATATAGGAGATTTTTCAATGTGGATGAGTGTTTCAGGCGAATAATTATTGCTTATAAAATAATTAAAACCCTTTTCATAAGATTTGAGATTTTTAGTTACGGCTAAGCATGGCGAGGAATTCACGCATCATTGTAAAAAGGAACAGCTGTTCGTAACACATTTCATTATCGAAGACTAAAATATTGCGATGATAATTGCCTGCAAGACTGTCAATCACTGAAAGGACGCCCTCGATCGCCCCGCTCGTGTTAGTGTTATCCTCACCGTTAATTTCATATCTGTAGTTTCTTTAATCTGTGCTTGGATCCCATTTGTGATTCATATACGCACAGGGACTGTGATGCACCAGATGTGATTTAGTGAGGTCCACGTCTTGACGAGGGAGTCTATAAGTTTCATAAATTAAAAAAATTATAAACAAAATAAATAAATAAAATACATCTTTTTAAAAATTTACAATTATTATTGAAAATCTGGCATTTATTCACAAGACAGAATCACAATGGTAATGTATAAATCGTTTTAATCTAATTACACGGTTCCTACTTCATAATATATACAGTGAGGCCTTGTCGGCCATTCCACAGACTGAATCACAATATTAACTTGAATTAAAAAATGGCAATCGCATTGACTGAGAGTGTTTGTGTATTTGCGAAGTATATTTACGAGAGATAGAAAGGCTCATAGGAATATTTATTTAAGTAGCAGAGTAAATGTAGGACACTCCATCAACCATTTCTCTGAATGTAAGTAGGAAACAAAACCTAAGGTAGGTTATATACTATCTTTTATAAATATAAAAACACAACATCTGGTAAAATGGTACAATAATTGCGGCACGAAGAGTGAACCAACAAAAATTCGTAATCAGCGAAAGCATCGAATTGTTAACGATAAGTAACTAATTTAGTAATGGAAGAACGATATTATACGTTGGCTTCATAGACATGACAAAAATCTTATTAACAATCTGATGTTTTCACTGATTAAAAGTGTTTTCGGTCTGGCCACTCTTTCGCTGATTTAAAAAAATATAATTTTGCAAAAAAAAACAAATAAATTATTACGAAAATAGAATCAGCTGCCACACGGCGAGAATTCTGTGTTGATGATCTAGAAATTAATAGAGGAATCCTTCCCCTCATCACATCCTCGAGCCAAATTATGACATAGTCTGGACATTAGGGATCCTTGCAATATTTTTTGAATACAGTCACATTTTTGGCCCCCTGTATTTGCAGTGTTAACGAATTGTGCCCACGTAAATTACGAGACACTGCAATTACAGTGTCAACCTTGTACATTCATTTTGCCTTTGGATATATTACCTCTACTAGATTAGACAGACATAAACAGACCAGATCCTACAAGAGCCACTCAACTACTCAATATGAGAGTACAATCACTGAGGGAATTGGTAGGACTACTAACGGGACACTGCCATGTCAGGAGCCACAGCAGCCGTTGGAAGTGGAAAACACAGATGCATGAAGAGACTCCAATTCACCTATCGTGCTAATGTCCCGCCCTGATGGCAAAAAGGTTCAGATACCTGGAAAGACGCATTGTGGAACCAGGAGTTTGATTCTCCACGAGTGATCAAAGGTTATTCGTTATGCGCCAAATACGAACAAAAAACATCCAGTTGTCTCAATAAAATTCTTCGAACTTAGGTTAAGATACAATAGGCTAGATTTTGACAGCCGTATCGAATGGATGACGTTTGGCGTCTAAGTATATTCCTTCAACGAGACTCAAGAATAAGAACGTCGACCAATGTTCGTACTTTCAACAGCAATTTTGAACGGTGCGGATTGGAAAATCAAGCACCAGGATATAGCCCAATATCCAACGACAACCCTAATGTACTTTAGTCAAAGGCACCGGGTTAGTATTAAAGGAATGATGTTAAATGAGACTTAGCAATGAACCTTTTGCCTAGGTGCTCAAGGAAACTGTACATAAACAGTCTCCACTTTATGAAAAAAGTAATTTTAAAATAATATGGTATTGTCCATAACAAAAATATCAATTTGATCAAGTTCAAGTCAATATTGCAATACAACAATTAAATGCCCTTCATTAAAACTAACAATAATAATAATTAAAGATAACATTATCCAAAATGTTAACAACCGTGATTGATGTTCGTCATTTACGTAACAATCCGTGCGCTTGATACAAAACGGAAAACACGTAACAAAGGGCTTAAGGATCTATTTCGTAAATGACATCTATCACATTAACAATATTTTAGTGCGGGTAAAAAAAAAATCACATTGCTATTGCGATAAATTTAAAAATAAATGCTATGTGCGACGATGAACTGTCAACAAACAGAAAGGAAAACTTTTGATTTGATTTCAGATGATGAAACGCTATCATTGGTGAGCCGACGCCATTGTACTGTGTGAAAAACTAACATCGCTAATGAAATGCAACTTAATAATCACACGCAGATGATGTGTTTACATCAGATGAAATAGTAACGACACAACAGATTTTATCAACATGATGAAATACAACTTCAAAGTCATTAGTATAACTGTTACTAAGATGAAATATGACTTCAAAGTCAATAATAAAGCTTGCTATGATGTAATACAATGTTGTAGAAATTAGTAAAGCTATACAGGGTGTACAGGGGTTAAGTGCGCTAATTTAAGGGGGTGATTCTACATGTACAAAAAATATAAATAACTTTTTTTCGAAATTCCAACGTTTTAAGTGAGTTTTTAGGTAAAAAAAAAATGATTAATTGTTTGCATGGCAAAATACACATCATAATTTCGAAAAAGTTATTTTTCTTTTTTACTTCTACCATCATGTAGGATCTCCTCCCAAAGTTAGCGCACTTTACCTCCGGACACCCTGTACAATGATGAAATACGACTTCAAAGTCATTAGTATAACTATTACTAAGATGAAATACGACTTCGAAGTCATCAGTAAAGTTATTACTAAGATGAAATACGACTTCAAAGTCATTATTAGTAAAGCCATTACGATGAAGAAACCAATACATGACATAAATATGTATTTATTTGAGAAAAAAACTGGAATAAAGAACAAGGCAGTGATATTCCAATAGATTAGAATAATTTTCATTGGAAATTAAAAATCATGACCAAAAAAAAATAAAACACCATTTTGTTAACTAAATATGTACAATATACTTTTCAGAATGTATTGAAAGAAATTAATAATTTTATCTTAAAGATTTCACGTCTACCAAACCTGAACCACGCGTGACTGGAGTAAGAATACCAACATAATGACAATACTTTAGGCTAACACAAACTATCCTAACCTTACACTAGTTTAATCAGCTTTTTAAACGAGACAAAGGAATCTAACCTAACCTAGCGACTCTCGATGAACTCCGTTTCAGAGCGGCAAGCTCATTGGCTCAAGATCAACAGATGTAGCGTTGTTTGATATCTTGCAATAATCCCTATTTATATAATTGGAGAAATATATTATCAAAAACAGAAAAAATGAAGAAACTAACCTTCAAACAAACTCTACAGCAAAACTAAAAATTTGCACATCCGACATTGTTCTTCGGGACCGTCGATTTGATCCGAGAGCGACCATAGATTTATAAATTTAGTAGACCGGGCGTCTCGAATCTCTTTCTCAGAAATAGATTCCTGAAATCTGTAACACGCTATAATTGCGGTTCCAGCCTGGAATCGCAGTGAACCGCGATAACGAAAATCAAGACGCTCGGTCTACGTTATTTATATATCTATGGTCTAAGTCAACACGGCGGCAGCGCGTTGATCTATCTAAAAAGTGCCAAAAAACATTGCTCAACTACAAGTCAGACCATGGTAGACATGAAATCTATAATAACCATTAAATAACGGTTAAATAGAAAATAAATTATAACCCACGTGTTTGTAGATGGACGCTAATTTAATAATTTCATGAAAAAACACTTTTTGCAAGTTGTGCTTTACATGTCAGTATACAAACTCAATTCTTTTCAAGAAAGGCATACAACTACAGGGTTTTCCAATAAGAGGTGTTATTTTGAATAGCCCGCTATTTCGGTAGATGTTACTTTTGAAGCTGTCATTTGACAAGTAGAAACTACGCCATTAATAAAAATGGAACGATACACGCTTCAACAACGCATTGAAATTATTAAAATTCACTTGAGTGAATCAAATGCAAATCATCTTGAGTGATGAGGCCCATTTCCACCTCGGTGGCTTCGTCAACAAGCAAAATTGTCGCATCTGGGGCTCGGAAAACCCAAGAGTTATTGTTGAAAAGCCTCTCTATCCTCAACGTGTAACTGTTTTTACACAAACAAAACTATTTATTCAAATTCATATTGCGTACATACGGGCGCAAACAAATAATACGTCTTAACATTTGCAAAAGAGTATTTGAATAAAATAATTAAATTAACGCAATCTATGAATGCGTAGATTAACCTTGTAGACAAAAATTACTTCAAATGTGCGTTAATTGAATATTACATCAGTGCATAGAATAGTACGAAACAGATTGCGGTGATTTGCAAAAATTCAAAAATAACGTTTCCATCAAATTTAATGACAATCAGCGCCATTTTTTTTTTTGAGTTTTTTCGACATTTTAAAGGTTCCCGTTAAACGTCGATTCTCGCTCTGTTTCAGCTTTTGAACAAATTGTGATCAGCTGACAAGCATTACAACATGACAGTTGTGCTAGCCTGATGATTACATTTTGTTCAAAAGCTGAAATGGACCTAGATTCGGTGTTTACCAATATTACATTTGAATTTTTGTAAAACACTCCAACCTTAGTATGGTGAATAATATATATATATACATTAAAGTCTACATTATTTGCTCTCGTGGTGATTTTGCACAGAAACGGCGCTATACAAATCATCCAATTATTATTATTATTTATACATGGTGTCTGAAAATACGTACAAGCAGGAAACTAGTGAACCTACATCAGATTTTTGAGGTTTCGTTTTCAAGTGCAAATTTTGGAATCAAATTTTTACGAAAAAATGGGAAAAAAAAAGTTATCGAAAAAAAAAAATTACTAGGGCACTCATGTGATTTACATTCCCCAGTTTTCCGCTTGTACTACGAGTTTCCAGACACTGTGTACAGGCATATTAAAGTCTATATTATATGTACGATCACTTGCTCAATATATATATTTATATCGGCGTAACTCTGGGTAGAATGTTTCGGCTCAGAGTAAAATTCAGCAGACCAAGCGATAAAATTATGTTCTCCTTTTTACAGCCAGTTGCGAAAGCGGCGCTGCTGCACTGTGACGGTAGAACGCAGAACCAAGCGATAAAATGAGGTTCTCCTTTTTACCGACATTTTAGTGAAACAAACAAGTCATCTGTACAGGGATCGGAAAATGGTTCACGCAAAAGAAAAAACGGCGCTACATCTCCTTTGTTTATCCCCGCTGTGTGACTTCTCTGCATACGCCTGCGGAGACACTGTGCGGGGTAAAATATATCACCGCAAGAGTATGCAGAGAAATCCGAGCACCACAAAATGTACATTTTCAACATTACTTAAGAATAAAAATTTTATAATACAGAAATGATAAAATTCTTTTAAATATAAGATTGATATAACATTGGCTGACGATCGAATATTCTAGCCACTGAAGATACAAACTGGTAGAAATGTGCTGTTCCTCACTTCTGAACGCGAATTGATCAAATATCGAAGCAACAGATAATTCAATATCATTGGCCAGTTGCTGCCTTCAAATCGAGAGTCTCATGTGAATTGACGATGTCAGTTATCTTAAATAAACGGTATAGGAATTAAACGTTCAGTGGTTCAAAGGATTCAGAGTTGAAACAAGCCATGTGCAATTTTTAAAAATTTACGAAAAACTTTCACTTTTTTGCTTTGAAGTTAATTCATGGAGTATTCCGTGATAAATAAAATTAAAAACAAAATGCTAACACAATTCCTTTGACCAACACACAGACTATGCATATTGTCCAGTATCGAGTATACAATGGACATGGCACGACCAAGTGAATCAAAATCTCGTGTCGGAACACATACCAAGTGTCTGAATAACGGAAGAGTATGTATGAATTTGAATGAAGCAATAATATCCCTGCGAAAAACGCTGTGATAGATACGTGATGTTAGTCAGTTGGTTTTATTTTTAAAAAGTGCACGTGGTGCACATCAAAATGTGCGCATTATTTTTTCAAATCAAGAAACATGTTGAGTTTTTTCAATTTGATCGTTTGTCATTTTTTCTGATCCTCCGTAACTTCCGACTTCTTCTCCTCGGTGGTCTTTTCTTTGGCCAGGATATCGACGACGGGGGTCTGTTCGGGTTCTACTGCCGCAGCGGCGGGCACCGTACTGATGCCGCGCGGTCCTCCGCTGACCGTTTCCGATGCGACGTCCGAGGGTTTCGGATCTAGGTATTGCAGCATTCCGTGGTAACGTTCCTCAGTTGATAACCAATCCATCTAAGAACAAATAGAAAATTTATTAATTTACAGAAACATGTAGCATTTGTATGTAACAATACACAAACAGATCGGAGCCAATGAGACTTGCATCAACTATAGTAAAGTATATTAATTCTCGCCTTGAGCTGGTGTTCCTGTATGGCTTCGTCGCAGATGTCCAGCACCATCTCCTCGGTGAGCACGCCGTCCTGCGACGAGTATGCTGCGGCCTGCCACGCCACACCCAGCTTGCTAATGGCGCGCCCCGACATACCGGCCGTGGTAACGGCCATGCGGCGGCAAAGCTCGCCGTAATCAAACGACGCCACCTTCAGACGTCTGCAAAAAAGAGATTTTGTGATCATTGTGGGCAAGTTAAAATTATTATAGTCATTAAAGGCAACGTTTTCACCCCCCCCAGGCCTATTGACCGTTATATATGACGGTTTCCACCTAGTTCCCGTGAGCACTTAGGCCATAGGCCCATTGTGCTATCTCCCATTTTACCTCATTCCTTTAACAACAACCCAGTCCCTATGTCTTCTGGTTCTACAGCGTGTCTCCCCAGGTATCTGCGCCTAGTTCCCACCAGGGCAGGACATTGGCATCATCGGTGAATTGGAGTCTCTTCATCCTCTTCACATTTCCTGCATCTATTGGTGTTTTCCACTTCCAATATCTGCATGTGTCTCCTGAGATGGCAGTGTCCCGTTAGTAGTCCTACCAGTTCCCTCAGCGAAAATTTACTTAAGTTTTATAAATTTTTCTCAAATTGCAGTTGGAACCTTTGGTATTGTAGAGGTGTACATTTTAATTCTCCCGTGGTTAACTTCAAGATTTGAATATAAAGCGTGGTGTTTCTCTCTCTAACACCGTTTAAATCATATCTCTCACCATGACAGTAAGGGAGACAACGATGTTAGCCTGGGGGGCTAATTCTGCTCAGTTGTAGATATGGCCATGCCGGGCCCGCACGAACCCAGGGCTGTACGGTTAGTAAAATGAATATAAGTTACTTGTGTCCCTCTGCCGCCGGCTGCAGCACGAACTTGTCAAAATAGAGGCGGATAAGTCTCTCTCTCTCGTCCAATCCGGGCAGGCCAAACTCTATCATCTTGTCCAGCCTAGGAAAGAGATGCAAGATTCATTAAAACTTTTATCATTTTTGGACGCTACTTTTACATTCCTGCAAACATACATGAAAAATTTATAATAATATATTTTAGAGATAAAAATCATTTAAACCTTCGAGGCCAATATTTAAAATGTCAACCTAGAGTTATCATTAAACATTACCATCCTCTTGTCATGCCATGCTGCCGTGTGGAATAGATAGCAGGTCTTGGTGTCGACCCTGACAGTAGTTGTTCGGTATAATTTATAGCATTCCAGGAGGTATGGACTATTATTATAATAATCCTGTGATTTTTCACGGGTACTGCATTATTACTTATTACTGATTATTAGTGAAACAAAATGGCAGAACGCGATGTAAGCAGAAACGGTTCCTTGGAATGCTTGTCTTCAGTCTTCACTTTTAACATTCAACGACATTCGTGTGTCCCGCTCGATATATAAAAGTATGTTCCCAGTCATAATTCCCGTCATTATTTAAGCTTCTACCGCAAACCAGTCGTGCATATGTCGTTGTGCACAAAACATTGTTTTACCATACCATGGTAACGGCATCGGAATCAGCTCGGCCCGCCGGAACGTTGAAATGAGCAGGAGAGATGACGCTTATGATGGCAAATCACGTCTGCGAAACAACCTGAAGGTAAGTTTATTTTGCACCACTTTGATCACGCGGATTAGATGTATTTGTTTAAGAATACTAATTTAAAATATTAGCACTACAACATTCACACATTTAAAAAAAAAAAATTACATTAGCACCACACAGGAGAGGAATTATTTTCCTCAGGGCCTATATCATCTTTGGGGATGCTGTGTGCATGGTCTTTTAAGGGAAGAAAGGATAGGAAGTTCTGGGAAGGAAAAAGGTAAGAGGTAAGAGGGGTGGGAAGGAATCTGGGTGTCCAGGAGTGACAGACGTATGAATCCATCCCTACCAATGCGGTGCAAGGTAATCAGTATATCCCGATCGGCACCAAGACCTGTGGCGGGGGTGTTGGTGCCCATGCTTGCCTCCCAAATGGGGAGGTGAAATTGTGTGCGGTGAATTTAAACGGTTCTCCGAGATTTTCAGCTATAATTTGCGTGTCTTTTGGTCTCGAGATGATTTTGCACACACTGACAGAGCACTTTTGTTAATTCTATTATTTTACAAATGTAACTTAGTGGAGTAAATGAATTTCAGTGCCACCATCAATTAATTTGCTACTCCTATAATAGACACTAGGTACATTTTAAAAGCGAAATGCACTTTTGACAATTAGTACCTGTCGTTAATGGCGGAGTCGAACTGCTGCGGCGTGTTGGAGGCCAGCACCAGCATGAATGTGCCGCTCTGCTCCGAGGTGCGGTACAGGAAGGCGTTGAGGGCGGCGCGCAAGTCCTCGCTGATCTTCTCCGAGGAGCGCTTGCGCAGGAACGCGTCCGCCTCGTCTATGAATAGCAGAACGCCGCGACGGCTCGTGTTCGCCCAGTCAAACACCTTGTGGATGGCGGCCACGGCTTCTCGGCCCATGGGAGCCACGTCGCCGCCCGTCATTATGGCATAGTCCATGCCTAAAAACATGCACTCGTTAAATGTTGGGATGGCGGAATAGTAGTCAACAGAATGTTATTAATTATATATTTTCTCAGATGACAGATAATAAATGAAAGGAGAAAGGATAATCATCAATACTCTTTGAATACAATAATTATGCGAATACAGCACAAGAGTCCCAATGGCTCAAAACAGTCTGGCGCTAGTGGAACTATGGTCGTGAAGTATCTGGCTGTTCAGAACTGTTCACCAAGGATGGCTAAAGCCATTTGGAGTACTGTTACGATTCTGATTGGTGGTCTTTCCCAGGGTGATACTGAGAGTATTTACCACTTCATTGCAGTGTATTATTACCTGAATGTGCGGCCAGCTTCTTGGCGAACAGCGTCTTGCCGGTACCGGGCGGGCCGTGCATCAGCAGGTTGCGGTGCATACCGCCGTTCAGCTTGGTGTTCTTGGTGGCAAGTGCGACGTCGCGTAAGCGCGCCTCCAGTCGAGGGTCCAGCACAACACCGGACAGTGCGTCACGCGGCCGCCGGTAGTGAGCCAGAGCGCGGCGCGCCGTTAGCACCGGGTGCTTCAGTGTTTCAAGCAGGGAGAAGCGGGACGTCTCGCCGATCAGCGTCGGCTTGCCTGCAAGAGAATAATCGTAATAGTTTTAATAATAATATATATTTATTTATGTTGAGGGATCAGTAGGATTTATAGGCCCTGTTAGAAGTTCTACCGAGCCGAACCCTCTGATATGAAAATATCTGGAGTCGGTGAATTATTTTCCCATTTGATCTCTGGTGAGTTGACGTGTTGTTCTTGTATTGTTTTATATTTATTATGCTTATATAATGCACTTGCTTAATGTGGATTTTGACTAGATGATCATTTGTGGAAAAGTGTGTGGAAGGGTTTAGTTTTTCCTGTGGGGAAGATTTAACCCGGACATAAAGTCGGAATATAAAAAAAAAAGTAACATAGAATTTTCCTCGATATCGGAAGACATTTGGTTCAGGAGCAATAAATGCAGGTTTGTCCTACAGGCAGGAAGATAGAATAATCTATGATGACGCTCTGTCTGAGATAGTCATCTGGAACATCGAAACTCAGGCACTCCAAAATAAGGAGAATTACCTGGCTAATCAGATATGGTCACCAAAATGTTTCAATTCTGAGCGTTGGTCTTTCACCAGGGCGACACTTAGTATCTTCCACTACTTCTACAGTCTTTTCTCCATAATTTAATTCTGGCCTCTTCCTACAGCCGGTTCCTTGACATACCTCACAACGTTGCCCAGTAAGTAGACAATATCTGTCTTTATAACTTACTGTGAGGTTTTAAAAAAAAATAATAGAAGGATACAACAACAACAAAGAAAGCTTAAAAGGACTGACCTATGCGTGCCTCGACGTAGCGCGCCGTGACGCTGGTGGCCCCTCGCGCCGTGTAGACGCCAAGCGCCAGTAGAGACAGACCGCCAACAGCTGTGAGGGCCTTGTCCCAGTCCGACACCAGAGCATTGAGACCTGTGCCCAGCACACTGCCTGCCGTCCTAGAAGAGAACAATTGTTTGGTAAGTAAAGGGGTTCCACAGGGAACCCATTTAAGACCACTTTTAAAAACAATTATTTGTTCTTTATCATCTCCTTAGCTATTTCATCTTTGACATGCTTTCCTTAGAAATCTTATATTTTAAATATTTTTATAGTGGAATAACTTATTGAGAGAGAATTTTGACACAACATTTGAATACGCGATTTTAATTTTTATTTATATAGCTTTGCTTTAAGCACTTTTTGTGAATGTTGAAATTATCAACTTATCGTATTTCATATCCCTAAATTACATTCTTAAATTTACACGCACCTTTACCTAATATTTAATTATCTAAATATAAGATTCCTAGAGCATATTACTGACTTGATGCCCTCCATGACGGTGACCCTGTTCTCCTGCGCCTTGAGGCGGATCTGCTCCAGCGTGAGGTCGCGGTTGTCCCGGTCTGCCTTGGCCTTGGCGCGCGCCTCTGCCTCTATCAGCTTCATCTTGTTCTTCTCCCGCTGCTCCATCTCGTACTCGATGGTCGCCTTGCGGAGCGCCTCCTGCTTCGCAACTGATTCTTCTTGCCTGGAATTGATTAAACATTCAATGAGGCTAATTATGAACTCTCTACCCCTGCTGTGTATTTTTACATTTAAACAAACATCATCAACCCTCCCTCGCCGGAGGGGGTAATTCACATACCCCCAACCAGGGTTTTGTGATATCTAAATTATGTTTAACATTATTTGAGGAAATCCTAGACAAACTATTCGGGAATCGATCTGAATTTAAAAGCATTATATTTTAGATATTTTAGTTTTTATTTTTAAAACAACAACAATAAAATAAATAACCAAAAACACAAAAAAAGAACATAATATATGGTACATATAATTTTCCATTTAGATGTACATAACATAAGAAAAGAGAACAGATAAATAAACCAGTTTTAAAAGTGCAGATGGCATAAAAATAATTTTAATTAATAGAACGGGTTGGTTATACATAATATCAAATCACCCTCCCTAACATTTTTAAAAAATTCCTCGCCTTTTTAAAGTTACGTTCGATTTTCTCTTTTACCATTTTGCATTACTTGATGATTAAGTATTGGGCGAAGATGGACGATGTACAATTAAAACGGTGGGGATATAAAAAACTAATAAGTAAATGTTACTGGAAAGGACAGAAGGAGTGTTAAAGACACGAACGATCCTAGATATACGGGGGAACCTAATGACCCCCCTTCGAGTGACATGTGATTATTTTTCCTTCAGGAATGTCAAGGTTAAAATCGATGCCGAACATAGGGAGGCAATCATGCCTAAATTAACTACAGCTTCAGTTGAAATACGTAATTTCAAACATTGATAAATTGACTTAAAATAGACGTAGCGCCGGCATCATAGTCTCATTTAGAGGAAGGATGAAAATTTGTGCCAGTATAGCTCTGACATTCATGGCGGCTGGACGTCGCAAACTGCGTACACTGAAAGTACACCCACAATTTTCGACTTATTTTCCGATCCGAGAGAATCAAGCGGAGTAAATTATTATGTTCAACTAGAGAAAATACTTTCAGTATCGCCCTGGTGGAAGAACACTATTCAGAATTGAAACGTTGCTCGAAATGGCTTTAGCCGTGTTTCTCTCTCAATAGGCAGGTACTTCCCCGCCTTTCTCTCTCCCCCTCCTCTTAACATACCCTTGTGCAAAGGTTGAATATGTGTTCGGTGTTAAAATTAAAGAATGTCATATTTTATAACAGATTTGTTGTGTTGCCGGGATAAAACAGTTGTGAATAAATTTTAATAATATTTTATATATCACACAAGTAATTGATCACAACAGACACAACAAGGATTATTTAAGTAATCACGGCGCGAAAGAAGTAAGTTATTTTGATTAGCGCGTTAAATATAAGTAAGTCGCTTATATAAGGTGCAAATACATCATCAGAATCAACAGAATCATCCAGCGGGTAGGTAGATGGGCAGTACCTACGCTAGTAGGTTCCAATGCGATTCAAGTTGCACCTAAAAACGTTCCCGAACATTCTAGTTCCAATCGCTACAAATGTTGCCGCCCGTAACGCTGAAGATTCTAGCGGTCGTCCAATGGCTGTAGGAATAGCGCGGTAGTTTCAGGTACCGTCCGGCTTGACCTCTAGGCAACTGCTGAAGTGTCTGGTAGTTTCTATGACGGCCTAGGTACCTTAGCGCTTGACACCGTGTACTTAGTAGTACATGACTCGAGTAGTGGCGTACCACTACACCCTTATAGGGTAGTTTGTGAGACTCAGTAGTACTGGGTAGTGTCACTGGCCACAGATGGCAGTCTCACTGGCTCCAGATTGTTGGGAGCAGTTGTGATTCTTGTGCGATTCTTCACATTAAACTTTATATAGCACCGTTTAGTGATTCAATCAAATAGGTATGTTTATAAATACTACATTTACTATGTTTACATAAAAATGTGGTTCCTGGAGGGCGGTGTAACCACACACACAACCCGAGGGACAGTGGACATTCTGAAGCATTTCCCGGCCGTTAAATGTGATTGTTTTGGCGATTTGCATTAACCCGCAAGATTGCCCCATTTTACCGTTCCAGACTTCTACCTTTATTCTTATTTAAATGTCTAAACAAACAAATTGAGTACGTACTAAACAAGAGAAATTAATTCAATAAATATACTGGATGTATGTACTTACTTCCTGAGATTCTCTTCCTGCGACCTCTGCTGCAGGGCTAACTGCTCCTCGTAGCGTTTCTTGGAGAGTTGGTCCTGGTACTGCGCACGCACCTGGTGCTGCTTCGTCTCCTCCTGCAACACACAATGGGGTTAGCTCCTCACCATCTTCAATTTGTCCTGTTACATCGCATAGCGACACGCTGGACTTTAGCCTCTGGAATAGCACTCACAATTCTAGCTTCTGGCATTCTTAATTAAGGACTCCCCCATCTGACGTCTATGCTCCAAACACTGCAGTCAGTCCGTTAAGACATGGGAATCAATTAAAGGAACTGCCGATTTCTGCATAGTCAAGTTCTTATCAAAACTCGAAAAGCAGTCGACCGATATCGCTGAAAATTTCAAAGATTGTTCTTATTAATGTCAGGAGTGTTTAGAGAGTGGTTTGACTGGTGGTAGAGGAAGTCGGGGACGCCCGAGGAATACGTAAAGAATATTTCTTCACCAGAAAGAGATACGGAGTTGAATTGAAGTCGATGTAATGTAGTTTTTTAACAGTAACATTGTGGTATACAGTAGTGCATGGTGGAAGAAATCGGAGTTGCCCGAAAAAGACATTATAAATAGCGAAGAATTGCGGCATCCACTAGTTATTTATATAATTATTTTTCAAAAACAATACAAAAACCAGTACGTTGCAAAAGCGATAAAAATAATACAAAAATTATGGTTGGCATAACTCCTTTGAATTGTGTATGACAACACACAACATCTTTGTGGCTGATTTGCCGATCTTTTCGATGTGAGCGTGAAATGTTAAACGAGTGTCCTACACAATTGTGCAGATCCCCAAATGGGTGAGGATTCCCAATAGCCTGCTAATACACGCCTTGTTGCTTCTCGGAGCAGATCTCACCTGCAGGGTCTTCCTCTTTTCCTCGTGATCTATCCGTTTCTGCTCCACCTTGGCCTGCTCGATGTGCGCCTCGTACTCCCGCACCTTCGACATCTGCTCATGCTGCCGGGTCACCTCCTGCAGCTTGCTTAGCTCCAGCGCTTCCTTCGAGTGCTCTGAAACATTACATCATGTCTTTAAGTTCTTATTCTTATTATTATGGATGAGCTCAGTAAATCATGAACAAAACAAGAATCGGATGTCATATTACAGGGGTACGTATGAACAATATGCAGATGGCATGGTCATACTAGCCACATCGGTAAGAGCAATGAGGAAACTTCTGATCATATGTCTCGGCAGAGCTATCCTCAAAATATGAAGTGTAATATTTGAGACATGTCACTGATGACCTAAATGATAAAAATGACAAAGAAGAGTACTGAGCGTGCGAGACAACATCCTCGCCAGGAGATTCAACAGGTGCAGTCTTCCGGTGAAGAAGCAACTATTCCATACATACTGCATGAGCTTTTAAACTAGCGAACTATGGACAAGGTACACCAAGGCGTCATGAACGTGTAGCAGTCTTGCTTTTGAGTTCCTACCGTAGCGGCTGACAGCATTCTCAAGTTGCCGTCTTGAATTGCGAGCTACTAGTCTGAAGAGCGCTGTGGATCGTAGGAATTTGTTCCGTCAGTTGTAGCGAGATACTCGGGTGACACGGGACGTTTGTGAAGGCTTGCTGACCTTGGCGGACTTAGGATTATACGTAAGATGCCTTCCAAATTGAGATTGACTTTTTTATACTTTAGTATCTTAGGAATTACTCTCATAATTCGATTCTGAGCTGGCGCCCAGTAAATACATTATGGCATCATTTTATCCATTCGTAAATTCAACTGTCAGGACTTGCATTTTGTCAACTATCGAGGTAATATTTAACTCGACACGCCTTGAGAGTTAAAGCTATTATAATGAGTCTCTTGCTTAATATTAACTTACTAAAGCAATATGTGTTGTAACAGAATTATATAATAAATGTTAAAGTTGTTAATAGAGTTTTTATTACTGGTGCACACAATTATTCTACCCACATGTAACATCGAGTTCCCTTTTTGGGAAGTAAGAATATTGGTAAATAAAACGCACTCCGTGTACAGTATAACCACGCAAACAGGGCGCTGTTCGGCCTCCCTTGGTGATGCAGCGCCTCACAGATGTTGCAGAGGGAAGGGTGCATGGGTTAGCTGCCTTGATGCGCCACAGATAGCCGGGACGAGTCAGCACTACCGGAGATGGGAAAACACTCTTGTGCAGACCATTGCCCAGTGGCAGAGCGCGCCCAGACACCGTAGATGGAGAATTGCCACCGTAGTCATAGTACAAGTGCTAAATATATTTTTATTTCATTTTATCAATATCATGTAATGTATTTATTTAGATGTTTATATATGGCAGACAGAGTATTGCACTCTCCGCTCTATCCAGCTGAAATAAACAAATATTATAATTATTTTCATGCAATGTAGGCGCGTGAAAATATTTTTTGACAACTTGATTACAAAACATCAACTTTTCTCTACTTTCTTTAAATATTATATGCATGTATTATACATATATAAACCTTGAAGGGAGGGAGGAAACACAGGGGCCGGCATACAACGTACAACAAGTACAACGAGTCCAAAATGCATGTGTGAGATATTGTTATAATGTCCCGAGACGGAATCATATCTCGCCTTACCTCTATCGGCATCAGATTCTAAATATGTCGAACAGAAGGAAATTACACCAATGGTGTCAAATGTTCAATTTGATGAATTCAAAGGTTCCTGCCTATCTGTTTGACAGATTGCAGTGGTCCCGTGACTCTCATACACATAGTGTTCTCCCCAAACATAAAACTACTGTGTTTGAGGGGAGTTATAGCTATTCTTCGTCAAAGCTTTGGAACGAAGTACCACTGTCAATTCGAATATCGACATCGTTGCATTGCTTCTAAAAGCTTTGCTGCGAATGGTTGCTATCGTTACAATGAAGGGGATACTTAGCTAGCTACTTGTGGTTGCGATTATTGTTTATTTTGAATTTTTGTTGACTATATTATTAATTTGCACTGATTTGTATACCTACTATTTCTATTTGTGTTGATTTGATTTTTTATTGTTTATATTATTTCATTGATCATTATTATACCTAAATATGTATATATTATTATTATTATTATATTGGAGGCACTGCTGAAAACCAGCTGCATTCCCGGAGAGATCCGGAATGCATAGCTGAGCAGTGTCCTTTTTGTCAATAGAATTTATGTTAAAAAATATGTAAAATTTATCTATTGGCAAATAAATGTTTTTATTATAATTATTATTATTCCAGAGCTGAGCTGTTGAACTCACAAACGAGTCATTGAAACGACCCATTGTCACGTGACAAATGTCAACTGTGTTTCCTGACTGTGGACCGGTGTCGAAGATCAATGACAATGATTCATAGTCGACAATCTTAACAGCTCAACCACAAAGGTTGTCAGTGGAGTTGTCTAATGAAACTCTTTGAGAATTAGAGCTCTCAGGGGCAGGACCATAATAATACGTACAATATTATGAAATCGCTCATTGATATTATGCAAATCGTTCTTTCTCACAAAGATTGTCAGTAAAAAATAAGAAAATAATGGACAGATTTTCAATTGTTTCCTTTCCCGCCAGTCTAATGTATTCTAGAATAATTTTAATAATGATTTGACACAAGAAAATTACGCAAATTTAACTAAAATTATTCATTTATCAGTGACAGATTTATAACTGCAACTATTGTCAGGGTCTTGCCGCGGACAGCTCTATCGTAAGCTCTCTTTCTTAGAGGGAAGGGATACAACGGAGCTATCAGCGGTATGCCATTATGTCGGATCGTTCTTCGATAAGAAATTTAAAAAATGACTTGCTCCCGCACTTTACACTCGCAGATTACGCAATATTCAAATAATTTAACAAGTGAAATTCTGACAAAATATGAAAGAAACACGTCCTTACTTGATGATTCAAGTTCTTTGGCAGCCTTTGCGGCCCTTTCAAGGGCGCTGGAATCGAATCTGTAGGCTTCCATTGCCTTCTTTTCGGCCTTTGAGAGGTTAGGTTCTTTGGGTTCCTGCGGCGGAATCCCTCCTGCACCCATGTCCATGCCCTCCCCGACGGTCGGCGGGGTGGCCGGCTTGTATCCGAACAGCCAAGACATTATAAAACACAAATTTTCACTTTAAAACGATCAAATCAACAACATTTAACTTTTAGGTTATTCTAACCTAAAACCTGATAACCGATCGGCACGGAAAAAAAAGACAGCTGACAGTGTTGCCAGAGATAATTAGATCTAAGAAAAATTGAATTTTATTTTTATTTCAATGTAGCTGGTAGCTACTGATTGCTCGATGCGTAAAAATGTTGCAAAAATATTAATGTAATATTCAAACATTATGCGTTCAAAATTTTGGTTCGGAATAGGTTTTTTGAATATTATTATTTTTAAAAAAGCATTCTTATACATACCTATTTGTACCGACTTCTGCAGTGTTAGAGTGAGACAGCCACAGGCAAAGGTTTATATGCAGTAGTGCGTGCTTTCTCATTTTCTTTTGTATATCAAAAAATAACAAATTTCATTGACCTGTATGAGGCCTAGGAGTTGAAAGGTCTTTAGTAAACTGGCGACGGCTTTTTTTCATATCGGTACAGGTTTCATAATTGTAGAAACCACCATTCAAAATCGAAACATTGTTTGAAATGGTTTTAGACATGTTTGGTGACCAGATCTGAACAGCCAGGTACATCCATACTTTCCTCTTCGCCATCTCCTTCACTTCCCTACTACTTTCAGTCTCATGACATACCCCAATTGGGGACGCCAGTTCAGAGTCATTGGGGATCACGTGGCCCTACAAGAGGTGTGTGCTATCAAACTATTTTAAGATAAAGACAGGTGTGCAAATAGTGTGAATGAATGTGTCAATATGCTGTATATATGTTGTATATAACGAGACAAACAAGAGTGTTACAAGACAAATAGAGATTTGCGCATACAGTACTAACGATGGCCTTTTTCCATCAGAAGTCGAGTGACGTAAAAAAGTATACTGTTCAGCCAGTATAGAGATACTCGTCAACTAAATCGAACACCACCCTTGCACCTCGATGCACTTCACGATCAGCAACTGAAAGTTTTCCTGTATAAATTTGATCTCTGACTGGGTAGTTTGCATCCGAATCGCAGACCCACCAGACCTTGATGTCATATACGATGGTCTGTCCAGGACATATGGTACAGTCCTTGAAGTTTTTGTCATAATTTTTATTTTATTCCACCAACTAAACGCAAATTCAATGGCAATAGCACCATTCGAAGCATCTTGCCAAGTTGTATAGTATTCTGATACCGCTTGCCAAAATGTCAACAGAAAGAAAAGAAAATCAAGATGGTCTGACCAGGCCACATTGCCCATCAGAAGGTTAATCTTCTTCTTCTTTCGTATGGTGGGGGGGTCAGAGGGGGACATCTATGTCTGCGAGACAGTCTAGGGCCTCAGGCGTCGCCATGTGGACCTCATCAATCTCGCCGGGGAATGAATGGAGCGGGCATTCGTTGACCACGTGTTCGGTGGTCTGCACCGCACCACATTCACACATCGCCGACTCTTTAAGGCCCCATCTATGCATCATGTGGGCACAGCGGCCATGAGAGTACCTTAACCTATTGATGGCGAACCAGGTTTTGCGAGGCAATGAGAACCCAGGCTGTCTCTCGGTGGGGTCCTGTATGAGATGGGCATTTCCCATGTTGGCCGTTTGCTACTCAAGTTTCCACCTATCTTCTGGGGTGAGAGGTAATAGGAGGAGCCTCTCTCCTTCCGCCCAGAAAGGCTTTCGGGACTTCAAGCGGCATGCCCGATGGGAGACGACATCTTCGTGCAAAGGTATCGCGCTTTTTTGCAGCGCCTTCTTGTATTCCCTCAGTGTTGCAATTTCTCGCCTGATGTTTGGCAAGGTTATGTTTGCAAGTACGGGGAGCCAAGGGAGAGGAGTAGATTTTAAAGTCCGCTGATGGTTCGCATTGTGGCATTAAGCTGAACGTCTACCATGGAAGTGTGGGCGCTTCTAGCCCATACTGGAGCACAGTATTCACCCGTTGAGAAAACCAGGGCAATGGATGCTGTTCTGAGCGTGTTGGCGTCACATCCCCAGCTAATTCCAGCCAGCTTATTAACTAAGTTAAGCCTTGTCCTAATTTTTTTACCCACTGTTTCCATGTGTTGGCGGTAGTTCAAGCTCCTGTCCAAAGTAACTCCAAGATAGCGGGTGTGGGGGTCACGATAAATATTTTTTCCATCAAACTGAACACAGAGTTTGGAATTTGCTTCTGAATTGCTAAAATGGAAGGCTGTCGCAATTGTTTTCGACCCATTTGGCTTTAGTCGCCAATTGAGGATATATTAGAAGGTTAATAATCCTTCCTGAAAGAACTAACAATTTCTAGTAGTTTATTGAATAAAAAACAGAAAATTTTGTGTTTTACAATAAATATTATATTTTTATTATTGTACAAGATTTCTTTGAAGATTCCAATTAATACATGTAATAATAAATAGAAATACTTTTTGTAGGTACACGAGAAACTTAATCATCATATAATATTAATATATATAGTTACGCAAACATCTTATGTCATCACAACTGACATTTGTAAAATAAACAGAAGCAGAACACACGCTGACAAACCGCGCATCGTTACACTCCTCAAAAACGCACAGTAATAACTGCGTCAAGGTTTTTACAAAATAATCGGTCAGTGATTTCCCGGTGGTACTATCTGGGCAAACACTGCAGCATTTAGACAGGAGCCATTGAGAGTCTTAAGCAGTGTTCGCATAAAAAATAATATACGCCCCAAATTATAAACCACATCAGTTGGTACTCACTGTAAGATTCAAAATGGCAAACAAATTATGAGATTTTCGCCTTCCATTGCGTTGAAAAGGCACTTGATACGCCAATCGAAATGGTTTTCAGTTAGTTTAATGAAAAATGCCCCAAATAAGCACTTATAATATGTGAATTACACAATATATATTTTTTTATTGTGGTACATAAATATATATATACAGATTGTCAACAAATGGCAACACCAAGAATATTGAAAAGAAAAAAATTCACATCTTTAAAAAAGCTCTATGGAGTATAGAGACGATTCTACATATTTTTCTATGGATATTTAAAAAAGTATTCCTCTCTCATGGAACTAAAAAGCCCTGAACAGAGCAATTCGAGAACAATTTGAAGCCACGGGGATGCTCTATGGAGGGTCTTTTTACGTAAATTCTTTTTCTTTGTTCGTAAATTTTTTTCTTTGTTGGTTCAAGAGACTAGTTGCAGATGTCAAAGGGTCTCGCCTAAACAGCCTCTCCCGATCTGGCACGCCCAGCAGCTGGTGGGCAGGCACATTCTGAACACACCTCATCCCGGGCACCCCTGGTAAATCGCCGGCCGTAGTAAACTACTTGTGGTGACCTATGACAGAGGTGTAGGTTATTCAATAAATGGTAGCCGGGACGGCGGTGTTTGTTTTTACGAAATACCTGCAGAGACTTGCCCGGTTTTTGGGGAGGCAGATCAGTGAAAGAGTAATATACATATAATATAACGTTAAGAAAATTTTTGAGTATGGTCATTTTTCCATCAGATTCGGAAGTCAAACATAACCTCACATTTGAATCTATTATAATTTGTGCTAAAATCAGTGTTGCCATAAGTAAATGGAACATTTTAGTTCCATTTAATTAAATTTCTAGAATTTGTTGACAAACTGTACATTAATTACTGAAAATGGCTCAAATACTAATAATATGCGTATATTCCTATATCTAGTTATTATTGTGTTACATATATACCCAAATGAACATAATATCATATAGCTATTTAGAATTATATATATATATATATTTTATTTTTTTTAAAATTAGGTTTCTTTTTTCGTTAAATCTCAGGAATAGGTTAGGTTAGGACAAAAGACGTTTTTCAAATAAACAATTCAAACATTGTAACAAATACATTTTTTTAAATTGTTTAAACACTATTTATATAATTAGTGCATGAATATATTTATATTAAAAATTAGGTTAACTCAATATTGTGATAAAATATCCTCAAAAGATTCTCTTAAATATAATATGTAGATCACGGGTGGCCAACCTTTTCAGCAGCCGGTCTGGATTTTAGATGAGATATCCTACCGGGCCGTATTAGCTCGTCTTTTGATACTTGGAACAACTGGTACAAGTATGAATAAATACCTAGTCCAAATACCTGTTCAGTATTTCGCACTTGTACTTACTTTTACGAAAAATTCCCCACATTTTTTTCATGTCAATTTGCTTTGCGGATAATCTGTATTTCGGATAGAGGAACACTCTTCTCAGCGTCTTGCGTCTGGCGAGTATTGCGTATACTGGACGCAAAAGACGTCCAAGACTTGAAAGACTCGCAGTATTCGCAAGAAGCGCAATACTTGCAAGACGCGCAATACTGATGGAATGTTTTTTTGGTGGTTTTATGTACAGTAAAAGAAAAAAATGTGTGCATATGCTCGGCGGGCCACAAGTAGACACCCAGCGGGTCGCGGGTAGCCACCCTTGATGTAGATAGTAAAATAAAAATAATAAATAAATAGTAGAAATGAATAGTGAAGCTAGCTAGTAATTAGTAATGGTGGCAACTCACAAAGCTGCCCAACCGGGAGGCGATATAGTTCTTCTTTCTTTTCACTGCACAGACAGAGGCGTTTTTGTGATGTGACACAAAAAAGAAAAGAAAAAAACGGAACACTGGATTTTTACATTTTCCTGGATGTTTTAACGTAGAAGATACATATTAGAAAAATGTATTTATTTCTACCATTCAAATCGGATACTGTGAATTTACTGACGTTGCATTCCCTCGCTAACTTAACATAACCTCGCTTTACGTCTCTCTCCACTAAAGCCTGGTATATCAGTAACTTTCAAATCGTAAACATAGATTTCACCATTATTACAAGCTTTATGATTTCGTTAGAGGAACGTGTTTCTTTTTTCTTTGCAAAAACCAAATTACTGTCATCGCGATGTTTCAAAATGTCAACAATCACAGTTTATTTTAAGTGATAATATTTGATAAAGTTCCCCACTTCAATCAGCATGGTGTTATACGTCGTAAACATAGATATCACCAATGTTACACGCTTAATGATTTTGTTAGAGGAATGTGTTTCTTTTTTCTTTGCAAAACTAAATTACTGTCATCGCGATGTTACAAAATGTCAACGATCGCAGTTTATTTTAAGAGATAATATTTGATAAAGTTCCCCACTTCAATCAGCATGGTGCTATATGCGAGGATACTTTGTGACGTGCGCGGGCACAATTCTTCGACACTGCAAATGCAGGGCTCCAACCCATAGAGGTTAAGATAAAGTAAATATTCATCATCCTTAGGTAAAAGTTGTAAAGTATTAGTTAAAAATACAATTATACAATAAATTAATTTCATCAAAAGTGAAATTACAGTACATTAGAAAAAGTAAATTCAATTATAATTTTGAAAACAAAACAAATTGTTTCTTATATTCAATTCTAAATTTATTTAACAGTGGCGGTCCGTGACTTTTCAATGAACTAGAGTAAGTAAGATTCAAAAATACGACATTATTCGTGTTATTTCAATTTTTCGTTTGAAGTTTTTTAGGATTCTTTCAGTTTGGGAGAAAAAGCGCAGAAAAAGTAAATTCAGCTCACTGAATTCACAGACCGCCATTGGTATATAAAACGTAGGTTATCAGTAACATATATGCCTGCAAAACACTGTAAAAGTACGTAAATATTTATAATATGTAATATATAATATACACCGTGTAGCGCCAAGCTTTGGGAGGTGATTATTCGAGAAAAACTTAGCAAAAAATGTTGACATTTTTTTTTCATTAGTTTCAAATAAAAATAAGTTACGGAATAAAATAAATACCATACTTGATAAAGTGACATTTTCATTTTTGTCTTTAACCCTAGATAACTAATCGCTCGTCGAGGCGACGACGTGCTACTCGGCGAAATTCGAAATCACCTACTTCCCCCCGCTCCCCGACCTTGACTCTTTCATTACCTTCCTAATTTGAATAAACAGTGCAGCACGTGACGCAATTGCGGCCACACGCATACTAGGACGTGCCCTATGACCATCTCGTCGTCCGCTGGACGAAACTTTAGTTATAACAACAATTTTTATTTTTAAGGTACGTACATTCATATATTCTTATATTTATTGTTAATGTTGGCGAATCTTCTACAATAGAAGCTCCGGTTCCATCTACGTCAAACGTGCGTAAAATTAGCTACCTGTGTCCATCCAAGGCCCGGAGGATGACCAAACACCGTTGCACCAGATGTAGAGAGGCTATTTGTGGTCCACATAATGTTGACATGTGTGGTCACTGTGTAGACTGATATTAATTTGTTCATTATAAACCTTACTTTTGTGCCATGTAACAAGTTCCTATCTTAATTAAATGATTTATTTCTAGTGTTTTATTGCGTAGTCCACTCGACGAAAGTGTGGTTACAATGAAACAATGAAAACAGTTTAGTTATCTAGGGTTAACTAACTTAGTAGATGTAATATCAGAAGGCAAAATGAATTAATAAGGTTGACACTGCAATTGCAGTGCTTCTTACCGTGCTTGAGCACGATTCTTCAATACTGCAAAAGCAGGTCTCCGACCCCTAGGGGTTAAGATTTGAAATGCGAGGGTGGCCATTTTGTTTTCCCCAAATTTGCATTACTCTCAAAAGTAAAGCTACGAATACACTGGACAGTTTTTAATTACAATTATTACCAGTCTGACACAGTCTCATAAAACTAATGCTATCTCATTTTGTGTTACGGTGAGAAATATGATTTGAACAGTGTTAGAAAGAGAAAATAACACTCTTTCAAATCAGATCAGAAAATTATCACAAACGCTCCCGAAAAATTTAAAATAATTATCAAGGTTTGCAGATTTTTTAGTAAATATTTTTATATTAAAGGAAAAAAAGTTAAGTGTCAATAACTTTAATAATATCTTTGTCTAGTTAAATATTATTTTTATTTTTGTGTAAAGTAATAATTACAGTTTACACGATAAAAACCATCGGTAAGCAACTTTTAAAACTTTATCTTTGTTTGCTTTCAAAATATTAATATTTTTAATTGCATACGTAGATTTGTAATGCTAAAATCTGAAAAGTATTTAATCTGCTTTCAAGAATAGCAGTTTATTTTGAAATACGTTCAGAACAGAGAATGTATCTGAAATCGTAACTGAAAATATTTTCTGCGCAATTTGCTTTCTGACAATTCTCAAATGGGAAGTACTTTGCAAAATGTCATAGGGTGTAGAGGTTTAAAAACTTTATTATAATTTTTAATATAATGTTATGAATAATAAAAAACCCCCCAAAGGTTCTCGGAATGAGCATGGAACCCGGTGTATATTAAAAAATATTTTTTTAAATTATCACAACAATAAAATTGTTATTTTCAAAAAGTTAACTCATATAACAATCTGGAATTTTCATAAGATTTAAATATCATAATTTTCGATCCAATAAAGATTTAAACATAACATATAATATCATATTCTTTAAATATATATATACATTTTTTTTTACTGTAACCGTACATAATTAGGCAGAAATTTGTCTTTAGATCTGTGATTTACGCACTAAATTTGAAATGAAATTAACTGTAGGGTTTTCCAATAAGAGTTGTTATTTTGATATTCAAAGAAACTTTTCCCGTAAAAGATCAATGGTTTCGTTGCTTGTGTGGCACGTAGCGCCGTCTTGTTGAACGTAAACGTTGTTCAGATCAATACCATCCAATTCCGACCATAAAAAATCATTAATCATCTCTCGATAGGGCAATCCATTCACCGTAACTGTTGCTCCAGCCTCATTTTCAAAAAAGTAAAGGTCCAATGACTCCGCCGGACCATAAACCGCACAAAACAGTCACACGTTGAGGATAGAGAGGTTTTTCAACAATAACTCTTGGGTTTTCCGAGCCCCAGATGCGACAATTTTGCTTGTTGACGAAGCCACCGAGGTGGAAATGGGCCTCATCACTCAAGATGATTTGCATTTGATTCACTCAAGTGAATTTTAATAATTTCTATGCGTTGTTGAAGCGTGTATCGTTCCATTTTTATTAATGGCGTAGTTTCTACTTGTCAAATGTCAAAAAATGACAGCTTTAAAAGTAACATCTACCGAAATAGCGGGCTATTCAAAATAACACCTCTTATTGGAAAACCCTGTACAAAATATACAATAATTGCCACAACAATGAAACGTGATAAAGCTGTAATAAAGTTACTAATTTGTTCAATTTTAAATTCTAACAATCAGATCAAAATCAGATCTTTCTCAAGCAAAAATATGCAATTGCTAAGTTTTTTTTTTTTTTTTTTGGTTATGAAATTTTTAACAGGGTAACTTTTTAAATGTTTGCATTAAAGCCCCACAATTGGTCGAAACAAAAGCAAGCTTGCAATTGGATAAAAGAAAAAACAAAAAGAAGTTGAACTTTCTGTATACATACCACTTTAACATATATAATATGCGAATTATGTTAATTTGTTTTGATAAAACCGTGTCTTCGTCAGGAACGATATAAATGGTTTGCATCAGTTTCATATATAGTTTTTCTTATAATAATATATCTGCAGACATAAACCATTTTTATCGGTCTATCTGCTGATTAAACTGTTTATATCAGGCTATCTGCAGATTAAACTGTTAGTATCAGTCTATCTACAGATATAAACCGTTTATATCAGTCTATCTGCAGATTAAACTGTTTATATCAGGCTATCTGCAGATTAAACTGTTAGTATCAGTCTATCTACAGATATAAACCGTTTATATCAGTCTATCTGCAGATTAAACTGTTTATATCAGGCTATCTGCAGATTAAACTGTTAGTATCAGTCTATCTACAGATATAAACCGTTTATATCAGTCTATCTGCAGATTAAACTGTTTATATCAGGCTATCTGCAGATTAAACTGTTAGTATCAGTCTATCTACAGATATAAACCGTTTATATCAGTCTATCTGCAGATTAAACTGTTTATATCAGGCTATCTGCAGATTAAACTGTTAGTATCAGTCTATCTACAGATATAAACCGTTTATATCAGTCTATCTGCAGATTAAACTGTTTATATCAGGCTATCTGCAGATTAAACTGTTAGTATCAGTCTATCTACAGATATAAACCGTTTATATCAATCTATCTGCAGATTAAACTGTTTATATCAGGCTATCTGCAGATTAAACTGTTAGTATCAGTCTATTTACAGATATAAACAGTTTATATCAGTCTATCTACAGATATAAACCGTTTATATCAGTCTATCTGCAGATTAAACTGTTTATATCAGGCTATCTGCAGATTAAACTGTTAGTATCAGTCTATCTACAGATATAAACCGTTTATATCAGTCTATCTGCAGATTAAACTATTTATATCAGGCTATCTGCAGATTAAACTGTTAGTATCAGTATATCTACAGATATAAACCGTTTATATCAGTCTATCTGCAGATTAAACTGTTTATATCAGGCTATCTGCAGATTAAACTGTTAGTATCAGTCTATCTACAGATATAAACCGTTTATATCAGTCTATCTGCAGATTAAACTGTCTATATTATTCTATCTGCAGATTAAACTGTTTATTACAGATATAAACCGTTTCAATCAGTCTATCTGCAGATTAAACTGTTTATTACAGTCTATCTACAGATATAAACCGTTTAAATCAGTCTATCTGTAGATTAATTGCAAATTAAACTGTCTATATCATTCTATCTGCAGATTAAACTATTTACATCAGTTTATCTGAATATATGAACCGTTTATATACGTTTGACTGCAGACAAACTGTCTATATAAGTTGCATCTGCCATAACATTACCAAAACAAATTAGTAAATTGTCATAAATAAAACTGTAATAACAAAATCTAACATTCCATCAAAAAGCTAACAAATTTAAAAAAAAAATACTATAATAAACTGTTCCAATTGGTTGACATGAAGCAGGCTTGTGATTGGTTCAACTGATCCAATATTCCATCACAAAGTAAATAAATTAAAAAACACGATAATAAACTGTTCCCATTGGTTGAAATAAAGCAAGCTTGTGATTGGTCGGTTGGTTTGGCCTATCCCAGCCAATCATCATCGTCGGCAGCGGGTTCAGGTGCCTCTGGTGGATCGTTTTCATCATCGGAATGACCCGAGAAACCTCCTCCGAGCGCATAGGCCCCCAACCCCACTCCTGCCAGAGGTATGCCGTATTTCAGAGCGTTCATCCCCATGGACGATTCTTTGGGCCTCTGAAAGAATTAACGTAGTTATTGTTACTATTCTTCGTTATTCTATGCATTTAGTACATCGATAGCAGTGGAGTCTTCTTTGTATGCCCGTTCCAGCACAAACGGAGACAGACACACAAAATTGGTTATATCTCCTTTTGTATTACGGTAAGAAATATGATTTAAGCAGTGTTAGAAAGAGGCAACACCACGCTTTGTATTTTCATTTAAAATTTTACCATAGACACTTTCAAATAATTGTAATATATTCCAAAAAGTCATTGACCGCCATTGCTTGCATGTTTATAAAAGATCGTATATTTTAATTACAAAATGAAAGATACATCACTGAAGCATACGGTGACTTATAAGGACTTAGGAATTGTGTATGACGCTCGCTTAACATTTCACGCTCACATCGAAAAGATCTGTAATCAGCTACAAGAATGTTAGGTTTTGTCATACACAATTCAAAGGAACCAACAAACATTGCAGTCATTAGGCTGCTTTACTTTAGCTTAGTGCGTAGCATTCTTGAGAGTGGATCTCAGGTATGGGGGCCAGAGGACACTGTCTACGTACTAATGGTCGAGAAAATACAAAAAAAAATTTTACGATACCTCTATATGATAGAGTTTGGTTTTTACCCATGGCTGTTTCCAACAGCATTTATCTCGGGAATGCTGAGTATCTGCAGCCTTAGTTCCAGACGGGACGTCGCATTATTGTTGATGGCTTACAAGCTTCTGAATGGTTTACTATCAATTCCAGACATTCTGTCAAAAATAGGACTTTATGTCCTGGATAATTTCACGAGAGGCCGCCAACACAGGCTTTTAATTCTTCCCAGGTCCAGAACTAACTTACCAATGGTGATGCCCCTGGGAAGACTCACTAGGTTAATTAACTCCCTTCCAGCTAACTTGGATATTTTCCATATGTCCTACAACGACTTTAAGCGCGAAATATTGTATTTGTTTTAACTGTATACTTATGTACAAATTTTTTTCCATATTTTGTTTGCCGCTTTTGCATATGTTTTAACTGTATACTTATGTATAAAATTTTCTTCCATAATTTGGTTACCGCTTTTGCAATATATTGGTTTTTGTACTGTTTTTGCAAATAAATAAATAAATAAATGTTCTCGAAAGATTTGTGAATTTTTTATTAATTACTAGGTGTACCCCAACACGCGTTGCTTTGGTTTAGTCTGTCTGTGCAGATAGAAAAACAATAGCGCTTGTTGCTTTTATGGCCGTCACCCAGTTTTCAGGTACATTAGAATCTATAACCTCAAAATTTTATTCCAAACCATTATTAATACATTACCTGTTGCCCCATCATGTTGGGCATCCCACCTCCATAGTTATTGGATCCAAAACCCTGCAAACAAAATAAAATCATTTCAATTTTTCGCTGATGCAATCATATCTAACCTCTAAATAGTGTAAAATAAAGTCGCTATCCGCGTCTGTCTGTTTGTGCGCTTAGTTCTTCTGAACTACGCAACGGATTTTATTTTATTTATTTTATTTTATTTTATTAAAAGTATACAATACAGAATATAGTATATTATATAAAGCATTGTACTCCCAGGAGTTAATAAACTCATTGCGGGAATGATACGCATTACATGAAACATAAAGCTGTATGTATTAAATGGACATATGATGGGACATACACAACATTATTATTTCAGATAGTCATTAATAAGATGAAGTTTGAGCATGTTAGTTTGGGTCTTTTTACATTGACTTGCACATTTGATCTCGTTGGGTAGTTGATTATATTTTGTGTGAGCTATGTATTCTAGGGATCTTAGTCCATATTTTGTTGATTTGATTTTTGGTATATGTAGTTTGTTGTGATTTCTTGTGTTGTGTTGGTGTACGTCGTAATTGTAATAGAGTGTGGTGTTGGAATGTGCCGAGTGTTGAATTACTTGTAATATAGTTTTCGTTATTTCAAAAGTGGGAATGGTATTAAAAGGAAGTATTTGGGTGTTTCTGTAGATGTCTTTGACATGTGTGTCCCAGGGTAAACTGAAAATATTTCGATGGGATTTTGATGGGATATTCACTATCATTTAGAGAATTTCTTCCGGAAGGTTTATATATACATAATACATGCATATTATATTAAGAAAGTAGAGAAAAGTCGATGTTTTGAAGAAAATTCTTTTCATATCTTTTTTCGTATGTTCTCAAAATAGTTCAAAACAAAGTCAAAATATGCTAAACTACGCAACAGATGTTGATTTTTTTTTCACCATCATTTAGAGAATTTCTTCCGGAAGTTTTATATATATAATACAAGCATATTATATTTACAGAAAGTAGAGAAAAGTTGTTGTTTTGTAATCAAGTCGTAAAAAAAATATGTTTTCACGCTTACATTGCCAACGCTGGCTAAAGCTTGTGAGATACATCCAAATAATGTAGTACGGAATTGTATATATTAAAAAGGCCTACAGGAAAATCCACCATGGTATATGTCTATCTCCTAAGGAAAACCCCCGGCAACGTCGGGTAGTTAAAAATTAATCGATTAAAATAACCTAATCCTTTCTTCTCTCCAAATAAGAATCCAATAGATTTATATTTGTGGCGTGGATGACATCTTGCGGAAGTTTGTTCCATGCTTCCACTACTCTTATGTTAGTAAAATGGATGAGATGTTGTGGAAGATTGTTCCATGCTTCCACTACTCTTTGTTAGTAGAATGGATGACATGTTGTGGAAGTTAGTTCCATGCTTCCACTACTCTATGTTAGTAGAATGTATGACATGTTGTGGAAGTTAGTTCCATACTTCCACTACTCTTTGTTAATAGAATGGATGACATGTTGCGGAAGTTAGTTCCATGCTTCCACTACTCTTTGTTAGTAGAATGGATGACATGTTGTGGAAATTTGTTCCATGCTTCCACTACTCTTTGTTAGTAGAATGGATGACATGTTGTGGAAGTTAGTTCCATGCTTCCACTACTCTATGTTAGTAGAATGTATGACATGTTGTGGAAGTTAGTTCCATGCTTCCACTACTCTTTGTTAGTAGAATGGATGACATGTTGTGGAAGTTAGTTCCATGCTTCCACTACTCTATGTTAGTAGAATGGATGACATGTTGTGGAAATTTGTTCCATGCTTCCACTATTCTTTGTTAGTAGAATGGATGACATGTTGTGGAAGTTAGTTCCATGCTTCCACTACTCTATGTTAGTAGAATGGATGACATGTTGTGGAAATTTGTTCCATGCTTCCACTACTCTTTGTTAGTAGAATGGATGACATGTTGTGGAAGTTAGTTCCATGCTTCCACTACTCTATGTTAGTAGAATGGATGACATGTTGTGGAAATTTGTTCCATGCTTCCACTACTCTATTTGCAAGGAAGTGTTTCCTAGGATTGGTTGCAAAAGGGGTTTTGTTAATTTTTTGAAGTGAAACTTCTTTACGCGCGTCATGCATTTTCGAGGACCGGAGTAAAACCGACTCATGACCGTCACGAAAAACCGTGATCATTTGGTGGTGGGGGTACGGGACCCCCACCACCACTCACCATTCACTGTCGCTCTCTCACCGTAGTCGCTTACTGAGGTGAGGGAGCCACTGACGAACGTTCTCTCTCTCTCTTCTCTCTTTTCCTCTCCCTCTAGCCAACGACGCCACGCCAGGCATCAGCTGCTTGCTTCGTGTACTGCGCAGTGAGTGTAATAAGAGTGAAATACGTAATTGATTGTGGTTTATTCGATTTGGAACAGAGTTTTAGTGTCAAAAATGAGTAGTGACGAGATAGAAGTGAGAAAAAAGAGAGAATGAAATGAAAAGAGAGAGAGAAGAATACTAAAAGTTTCACTTCCGTCGTGCGTAGGCTTGCCACACACTGTATTTTTTTTGTGTGTCCACGGAGATTTACATTTATGTTAGCGGTGAATATTTTTGGAATATCAGGGCAACTATAATGCCCATGTAAAATTCTCAAAAAGTCTCTATCAAGTCACCCCTCTCGTCTAATGTTGGTAGTTTTAGTTCCTTGAGTCTATTCCAATATGAAGATTGGAGTTCTTTCAAAGTTCGTGGAATTTTTGTAAATTGTTTCTTTGCCTCTCTATTCGATTTATACCTTTCGCAAAATGTGGACTTTACAATGTGTTGTATTTTGAGGTTAACTTTGAATCATTTCTACCTGGCTATGGTTTCTTCGTTATTAACCTCAACCCTATGTTATTAATTTCTGACATTTGTACCCGTCTAGTAGCTAGAAGTTCTGAGCTCACCACACTTGCCTCGATTTCATGCTATTTCGGACCTTAAAAAAATGCTGACAGAGTACTAAAATAAATTTTATTCGCTTGGCAGGGAAATAACGTACCTTAATATTATTCTGGCTTGTCATTTCGTCACACGCAAACATATTTATTTTATTCGTTTACAAAGTCATGGTACTGTATTAATTTACAGGAAAGCCTCATGGGACTTATCTTTATTGCAAACAATGCTTATTTAAGCTGGAAAATATTTAATAAAAAAACTCAAAAATATATTTATTGTTTTTAATTTTTGGATATGTTCAAAATTATTTAATTTATTTGGATTTAATTGCAAAGCGGAACAGTTTTTTTTTTTTTTTTTTTTTTATAGTGAATACCTCACAAGAGTCCCAACTGCTCCCGTCTGGAGCCAGTGAGACTATGGCATCCCCAATTGGGGGATGTTGTGAGGCTGAAGGTAAGTGGGGAAAGGAAAGAGGAAGGTGGGGAAGTACCTGGCTATTCAGATCTAGTCACTAAACACGGCTAAAGCCATTTGGAGCAACGTTTCAATTCTGAATGGTGGTCTTACACCAGGGCGATACTGGTAGTATCTTCCACTCTGGAACGTGCCGCAAATATACTATATATTATTTTAATTAATTAATTGTGAAATAACACAAATTAATCAAATAAAATTTATTTGCGCACGCCGGGTTCGAACCCGCGACCTTCGGAATGGCAGTCCAATGCGTTACCACTGGACTATGCCGGCCAGTGTTCCAACTGCCACACGCAACGGTTGTGTCCGCTGCGTTGTTCGCCATGCCACCGGCACGTTATTGTTACTGCGCTTGTAGGTAGTGCAGCGAGAGAAGCGGACACCAAATTAAGTGGGCCTCCAACTACAAACTATGCCACTACTTAAGGGGCCGAAGATCGATAGGTCTCCCGGCCAAGGGGAATCGTTATCTCACCCCAGAAGATAGGTGGCAACTTGATTGGCAAATGGCCAACGTGGGAAATGCCCATCTCATACAGGACCCCACCGAGAGACAGCCTGGGTTTTCATTGCCTCGCAAAATCTGGTCCGCCGTCAATAGGTTAAGGTGCTCCCATAGCCGCTGTGCCTACATGATGCACAGATGGGGCCTTAAAGAGTCGGCGATGTGTGAATGTGGTGCGGTGCAGACCACCGGACATGTGGTCAACGAATGCCCGCTCCATTGAGGTTCACACGGCGACGCCTGAGGCCATAGAATGGCTCGCAGACCTAGATGTCCCCCTCTGATACCTCCACCATACGAAAGAAGAATTGCAAAGCAGAAATACTCCAATACTCCAACTTTCTGACAGAATATGCCAGGGGCCTAAAAGCCTAAAGTCACTAGTTATAAGTCCTAGTTGTAAGTCACTAGTTTTAAGCCACTAGTAATAAAACAAAGTTTAAGTGATAGGGAATAAATGTATAAATTAAGTTGTTTGGCGCCCTTGAGGTGATAATCTCACGAAAGCGGCACTAAAGAAATGATTGAAAAATTATTATTAATAAACATGCATACTATTACGGTTGTGGAAGTTTGTGATGATGATGATATGTAAGGAATACACCAAAAAAAAAACTATAAATTTTTTTCATCTTCTAAATTTATTGTACAATGTCTATAAATGTTCGTGCAAAGTTAAAACATATAAAAAAAATATAACCTACAAAACTAAAAATTATATAAAATTACTCAAATATTTGATTAGGAATTCAAAAGGTGGAGGAAGATCACTAAATATGGTAACTACTTTCATGGTGATGGTATTCTAGAAGGAAATTAATAACATTGGGCGTTCTTTACTGTGTTTTTTTGGCCCAGTTTATATGAGTCATCATTTCATTTGGATTCAGGACAAAAAATTTTTTTTTGGTTTCACTGAGGATTGAATCTTCCTCCCCGGAGACTGGAGTCAACCGGGCCAAATCCCAATTGGGTAGGACCGACATTTAGTTAGTGCATTAACCTATGTCATCCAATTTTAGAGAAATGCTTATATGTCCGTGTGTGTATTTGTGATTGATGTGAATTTTTTTTATGCACTTTTTCATAGCATACAGGTTTAAATCGCATCTCAAAAATTTCCAGAAATCTAATGCCGCCAGCGAACAATCGTTTTGCCGGCGGGAAAAATTCTTTGAAAAATTCTTGTCATTCGTGCACAAATGGTTTTCCAGAGATTAAGCACGTTTAAGAATAATTTTAGCGGAATTTCAACAAATGGCACGACAAATTAGCTTTAAAAAATGTAATGGTGACAGTATTCAGATGGGAAATGAACAATACTAGGAAAGGGACACTAAAAATGCTACGTATACTCTATCAAGGATTAAAAATGCTTAAAATAAACATGTTTACGTTGAAACTTTTTTGAAGATTTGACAAACGGTGTGGCGGCAAATATACTTGAACCCATCAGGCCTCTGACATATTCTGTCAGAAGTTCGGAGCGTTTCCGATTTGCAATAAAATCCAAATAAACGGAATATTTCCGAACGTAACCGAAAACTAAAAATTGTTTTTGAAACGTGATTATATGATTAATCTATCTTTGCTTAAAGAAAAGTTGGTGCAACGATTGATGTTTACGATAACAGACTATTACACCCAGACACACTATTGTTAGTTACTAAACTGTATCACATATGAGACATTGAAGGCTTGCAAAATAAACAGCTTATCGCATGTGTAATCCACGAGGTTTTACAATTAATAAAGTCAATGGAATAAATACAGACACACAGAACACGTTTAATTTCTTCACCGATGTTAAATTTTCACCGTGCGCAACCTGATTCTATTTCCGTAATAAGTAACGCAAAATAAATAGCAAGATGTTTTTGTAAATTGCAGTCTTGCCAAATTTGTTTATATATTTATAAAAACCGTATTGTATCATAAGTAATTTATCCAGAATATCCAGTTATATTCAGAGAAACGATATTTAGTAGTATCTATCAAGTTAACCCGGTAACCGTTCAATTGAGTCATGCTACGGTTTACCGGGAGTCTAATTAAAAAGAGCTAGCTAATTTGAACGGACTCATCGCTAGTAGTATCCTTAAGTATACGCTGGCGAACTGGAGGTTAATAGGCACATTTTATATTTAAAACTCTTTGTGTCAGTTAGGTAACAACGAGAAACAACTATTACAGTAACGGGAAATGTTCAGTTCACCCAGCTTCTGAGAGGCTAACACGACTGTATCTTCGATGACCCTCGTGTCGTAGCTGTTCACTCATTTTCACCAATCATATCAGTGGAAGGCATTCATATGAATTAGCACGATTTCATACAAACGGCAGGTCAACTGGATTCAGTGTCCTGGCCTGAATTGAGGTGGTTTTTTCGACTCTTGATTTCATCGACAGTTTTTAAATGAAAAATGTTAAAAAATTATAGTTTCAATAATACAAGTTACAAAAAGTAATACTTAAAACACAGTGATTTAACAACACAAGGTGAGGTGTTTCACAGAAAATCAAATGTGACATTGTCACAAATTTAACATTGTCATCAAATGTAACATTGTCTTAAAATACAAAATTGTCACAAACGTAACATTGTCTTCAAATGTAACATTGTCACAAAAGTAACATTGTCATCAAAAGTAACATTGTCATCAAATTTAACATTGGCACAAATGTAACATTATCATCGAATGTAACATTGTCATCAAATGCAACATTGTCACAAATGTAACATTATCATCAAATGCCCCATTGTCAAAAATAATATTGTTATAAAATGCAACAATGTCATCAAATGCAACATTGTCACAAATGTAACATTGTTATCAAATGTAACATTCATGTCAAGTATAAAATTTTCTATTAAATTAAGTGTTACATTGTCGTTAACATTATCATTAAATTTGACATTGACATCAAATGTAACATTGTCATCAAAAGCAACATTGTCATCAATTTTAACATTGTCACAAATGACCCGTTATCATCCAATGTAACATTTTCATCAAATGCAACATTGTCATCAAATTTAACATTGTCACAAATGTAACATTATCATTAAATGTAAAATTGTCATCAAATGCGCCATTGTCACAAATGTAATATTGTTATAAAATGCAATAATGTCATCAAATGCAACATTGTCACAAATGTAACATTGTTATCAAATGTAACATTCATGTCAAGTATAAAATTTTCTATTAAATTAAGTGTTACATTGTCGTTAAGTATAACATTATCATTAAATTTGACATTGACATCAAATGTAACATTGACATAAATGTTAAATTGTCATCAAATGTAATATTATCATCAAATATGACACTGTCATCTAATGCAACATTGATATAAAATGTTAAATGGTTATAAATTGTGACATTTTCATCAAATGTGACATTTTCATCAAATATGACATTTTCATCAAATGTGACATTTTCATCAAATGTGACATTTTCATCAAATGTGACATTTTCATCAAATGTGACATTTTCATCAAATGTGACATTTTCATCAAATGTGACATTTTCATCAAATGTGACATTTTCTCAAATGTGACAATTATGTCAAATTTAACACTGTCTTCAAATGTAACAATGTCGTCAAACAATCAATGACGGCCTAAGTGGGGGGAACAGTGTGCGAGTGTTGTTAGTTGGGGATGGTTGGTGACGTCAGTGGGGGGGGGACAATCACTGAAACTGATAAGGGTGGTGCACCTGAGACTGCTGGGGGTAGCCCATGGGGGGAGCGCCCCCGTAGCTGAGTGCTGCGTTCTGTGGATAACCTACAAAAACAAAAACATCCAATCAATAAAAACAGTTATATTGAAATACACAGATCGGAAATAAAATAACTTTATTGGGTTCTCTATAGAATGTACCCCTTCGTCCCAAGGATCGGAAAGCAATCGACATAAACCAAATCCTGCAAGACCCTTCTCAGAAAACTAATTTTGCCATAGTAAGGTAACAGTCTGCAGCGCAGTTCAGTGTGGAACGCTTCTGCGAAGAGTCTTACAGCTTTTGGTTTACGTCCGTTGCTAACCGACCCGTTGTACAACGGGCGTAGATTCACCGACATCCCGCTTGTAATATGAGTTTCCGGACACAACATTTTTTATCATATTATCTGGACAAAAAAAGATATTTTTTGTTGAATATTGCAACAGATATCAGTAGAATAAATTACCCATAAAAATAATAAGTTAGATTAGAATGAGTTAAAGTTATGGTGATTTATTTTTGGGATGTTTTGTCGTGTTGTGCGTACTTCTTCTTTAGCAAACGTTTCGGACAGCGCTACAGTGTATATCATTAGGGGAGGTGTCATCATACATGCCCTGACGATGGACACTTTAACGCTGTCTGAAACATTGGCCAGAGAAGGAGGAAACGCAACTTGACATTACCCCAAAAATAATTAACAATTATACTTTTGATCGTGAAAATCTTAAAATAGTATTTAGGTTGAGTAAGATTAGAATAGAATAGGTTGTAAGATTAGAATAGAATAAGTTAGGTTAACTTAGATTAGAATAGAATAAGATAGATTAGATAAGAATAGAGTAGGTTGTAAGATTAAAATAGAATAAGTTAGGTTAGGTTTTAGATTACAATAGAAAAAGTTAGGTTAGGTTGGATTAAAATAGAATTTAGGTTAACTTAGATTAGAATAGAATAAGTTAGGTTAGGTTGGATTAAAATAGAATTTAGGTTAACTTAGATTAGAATAGAATAAGTTAGGTTAGGTAGGATTAAAATAGAATTTTGGTTAACTTAAATTAGAATAGAATAAGATAGATTCAATAAGAATAGAGTAGGTTGTAAGATTAGAATAGAATAAGTTAGGTTAACTTAAATTAGAATAGAATAAGATAGATTCAATAAGAATAGAGTAGGTTGTAAGATTAGAATAGAATAAGTTAGGTTAACTTAAATTAGATTACATAAAGATAGGTTAAGTTGGATAAAAAATAATGAGTTCACTTAGATTTGAATAGAATGCCATAGATTATATCAGATGAAATAAATACGTACTGGGATTAGGCGGAAACTGCTGGGGTTGCCCATAGGCTGGTGGTGGAGCCCCCTGCATGCCCATGGCGGGCAGCCCCATGGAGGGCATGGCCAGCGGGAAACCCTGGGGGGCCCCGGCGCCCGCGAATCCCATCGGGGGCGACGTGGCTGCCGTGTAGGACGGGGGCGCCTGCTGGAAATCACAAAACCAACATGAAAATTTATGGTTGCTTCGAGAAAACATCAACAGATGGCACTGCTCTCGATTTAAAGAATGACATTTCCCCGGGTTGAGAATAACAGTAGGACAAGGGGAAGAAGATGAGATGAGAGAATGAATGATGAATAATGAGGTTATACCTGGTAGCCAGCGTCGCCTCCGTCGAAGCCAATCAGAGACAAGCTGACGTCCCCGTCGATGGTGATGTAGGATATCCTTTGGTAGGGGACGCGGTGAAGGAACTCACAGAAGTGGGCCCCATTTAACGCTATCTGAAATAAAAACAAATGAAAATTTTTAAAATAAATGGTGACATTGTTTTTAAGGTCAAGTGTGCAAAATTTCATCAACTGTAGATTTATTATAGATAAATTATTAAAAACACTTGTAGCTAACAGATTGTGTCCATGGTTCAAAGGTCAATAACTTAAAACTATATATACAATGTATCACCAATGATGCTGCGTTAAAAAGAACATATCATTTTTATATTATACTAGACGTACCCCGCCACGCGTTGCTGTGGCTCAATCTGTCTGTGCAGATATAGAAACAGTTGCAGTTGCTTTTACATCCAATAAATCGCGCTTTAAAAAAAAAAATATGTTTTTACCTGTCACAGGTGACATCTACACGGTATACAGGGTGTCCGGGGGAATCATGAATGATGTGGGTGATTCTACACGATTTTAGAAGTAGAAAAGATCAATAATTTTTTTAGAAATTCCAACGTTTTGAGGTAGTTTTTAGGTAAATTTTTTAAAATTGTTTGTATGTGAAAATAAATATTCTTCTATGGAAAAATATTTTACTATGGGAAAAAAAAGTTATTTTTTATTTCTAGCATCATGTAGAATCACCTCCCCAAGTTAGTGCACTTTACCCCCGGACACCCTGTATAATATAGGTATATAAAACACACATGCGTATGCGAATGCAACGTTGTGTCAAAATTGCAAACAATTAGTGAAGAATTTTCAGAGATTTAAGATTTTGAACAAACAAACATTTATATTTTTATTTATACCTAGCTGTACCCTGCCACGCATTTCTGTGGCTCAGTCGGTCTGTGCAGATAGAGAAACCATAGCGCGGCTTGCTGTTACGTCCAATAGATGGCACAATTATAAAAAAAAATATAAATAAATAAGTGAGGATGTACCTTGAAGCCAGTGTGTTCGGCCAGCAGCAGTATCTGGAAGGGCTGTCCGGGGCTGAGCGGGAGGCCCCCGTTAGTCTCCTCGGCCCCCCAGCCCATGCCCTGCAGGTGGTTACGCACCACGCAGCCCTCTGGGAACCTGAAGTTCAAGTGAAGGGCCATGTCATCGCGCGGGTTCACGTTCGGACCGCACTGCAGATTCACAGCGAACCTGAAAACATTCAACAGGGTATTTTCACTGTTTTTTTTATGTGAACACCACAACCAATTGAGAAGTTTTTTCAAAGCCTGCTAAATGTTAATTTCACACCAAAAGTTTTTTGTGAATTACAACTAGGTAGCGTGGATGATTATTGATTGGTAGTATTACACCAGGGCGATACTGAGAGTATCTTCAAATATACTACAGGGTTTTTCAATAAGAGGTGTTATTTGTGAATGGATTGCGCTATCGAGAGATGATTAATGATTTTTTATGGCCGGAATTGGATGGTATTGATCTGGACAACGTTTACTTTCAACAAGACGGCGCTACGTGCCACACAAGCAACGAAACCATTGATCTTTTACGGGAAAAGTTTCCGGACCGTGTTATCTCTCGAAGAGGTGATCACAATTGGCCACCGAGATTAACACCTTGCGACTTCTTCCTTTGGGGCCACGTGAAAGAGAAGGTCTACGGCAACAGCCCAGCGTCGATTCAAGACCTCAAAGATGGAATTCGTGAGGCTATCGAGGACATAAGGCAGCCACAGCAGCGATTTGGTTATGGAAAATTTCATGAAAAGGATATGGTCCTGTAGGCGTGGTCGTGGTGGTCATTTGACTGATGTTATTTTTCACTATTAACGGCATACCTTCCTCTTTATAATTAAATAAACATTCGATCATGTATATATTAAAAAATGGCATTTTTCTTTGAATATCAAAATAACACCTCTTATTGGAAAAACCTGTACATATTATTTTAAACAAATAAATTGTGAAATTTGTGGATTTGAACCTGTAACGTCCGAATCGCTAGTCGAGAGCCTTATCCCTCGACCACGAAAGCTGATAATAATGGCATTTTTACGTTAATAACTTGTCTCTGATTTAAAACGTGCCGTTATTTATGTGCTGCTAAAACAAAATATTCGTTTTTTAAATGAATATGGCGTTGCTATCGTCACGCCGGCAAACGTTGGTGACAGTCGTTTTACCGGAAACATTTTCTACGTTACAATGACGTTTTAGCCAGTTTCGAAGCGTTTAGAATGTGTGGCTTTAGATCATTTTTTAAATCAATGAAAAGAAAAATAAAAATTTGGTAAATACACAAAAAAGTGGGTAAACACGATCATTTTATTTAAAACACACTTTGTATCAGTTACATAACAATGAAAACATTTATTTCAGTAACCGAAAATGGAAAATAATGTATTTAATAGATATTTTGTTAAATAACGGATAATTTGACGACTTTTCTTTACGCCATGTTTTGCCGCCGACGGGAATCAAACCCGCACCTTCTGATATCCGGTCGGGTGCTCTGGACCACTGAGGTACATCAGCTTATTCCCAACCTGCCAAATAATTCAATATGAACTAGTACTTCAATCAACAATTACTGCTTATTATATTTTTTCACCTGTAAACAACCAAATTTATTTTTGTAGGAAAGGCTTTGTTAGTGCTAAATTTCCCACTAGATGGCGTTGTATGACGTCGATAGCGTATGGCGTCGATGATGTAGCTCAGTGGTCCAGAGCACCTGACCGGACATGAGAAGGCGCGGGTTCAATTCCCGTCGGCGGCATTTATTTTTACTCGGGAGATATTTTCAATTTGAATGAATATTTCAGGCGAGTAATTAATGCTTATAATAATTTGTTATCCTTTGTGCTATGCATAAAAAACCTTGTCTTATAAACATTAGTTTATCATTAAAAAAATGCGTTCAAAACTTCTAAAATCTAGCTCTATACACTGCACATTGCAGTGCATCTAAAGGTAGTCATGATTTCCTGAACTGATATCGTAGTTGGTCCAGTGGCGAAACTATACCATCGGGGGCCCGTGGCAAATTCATTGGATGGGGCCCCCCAGTAAAAATACAGTCGCGTTGTAATTGATTTTTTATAAATAACTTAAGAAGTTACCCAACAGTATTACTAATATCGTGTGCATTTTTATTTTCAAAAGCATAGGTATTACATATGTAGGTAAAATGAAAAAACAATTTAGTCTTTATAAGATATTTATGAATAAAATTCTTTTCTCCGAGCTTTCTGTTCCGCAAAAGTATCAATAACGTCATCAAAGTTTAAAGATCGGGCCATTGAATTTTCAATAGACAGAATAGCCAAGTAAGGTAGCCTGTTTTGTCCCATTGACATTCTTAAATATGTTTTTATTAATCTTAGTTTCGAAAATGACCTTTCGGCACTAGCTGTAGTCGCAGGAATTGTAACAAATAACATTAATGCAGTACATACTTCAGGAAAGCTGCACGACATAAAATGATTCTTTATTATTAATAAATCAGCAAGTTCTCTAATACACAAAGCCTTTTCTATTTCGTCTCTTAAGGTGGACCGAAAACTGAGAATTTTCCTGGCAAATGATTCAGATATGTCTTTTTTTATATACAGGGTTTTCCAATGAGAGGTGTTATTTTGATATTCAATCGTAAAAGATCAATGATTTCGTTGCTTGTGTGGCACGTAGCGCCATCTTGTTGAAAGTAAACGTTGTCCAGATCAATACCATCCAATTCCGGCCATAAAAAATCACTAATCATCTCTCGATAGCGCAATCCATTCACCGTAACTGTTGCTCCAGCCTCATTTTCGAAAAAGTAAGGTCCAATGACTCCGCCGGACCATAAACTGCACCAAAAAGTCACACGTTGAGGATAGAGAGGCTTTTCAACAAACTCTTGGGTTTTCCGAGCCCCAGATGCGACAATTTTGCTTGTTGACGAAGCCACCGAGGTGGAAATGGGCCTCATCACTCAAGATGATTTTTCGATGGAATTCTAATAATTAATAATAGTGAATTTTAATGATTTCAATGCGTTGTTGAAGCGTGTATCGTTCCATTTTTATTAATGGTGTAGTTTCCGCTTGTCAAATGTCAAAAAATGACAGCTTCAAAAGTAACATCTACCGAAATAGGGGGCTATTCAAAATAACACCTCTTATTGGAAAACCCTATATATCAACAAATTCTAGAGATTTTTTAAAGAGATCAGTGTCATTTAAATTTTGCAAAGTGGCAGGTTGCAAAACACTGAAATTGGAATCAATTTCATTAATTGGAAGGAAACGCGATTTCAGTTGATTAATAATGATGTCCAATACTCGATAAAATATGTTCACTTTAACCGTTAGAATGCTAAGCGTCGCAAAAGCGCTGCGATCATTTGTATCGAAAATTGAGGCGCAGCGCAGAAGCGCTGCGAGTTTCAGTGTGTTTTTGGTGCTCCGCGGGAGTGGACGTACGCTAACCTCGCGCGTAATTTGTAACGAGAGTGCATTCTTTTACATTTAAAAATAACTTTTTTTCCATTTTTTTATATTATTTTAAAAAAATAGCTATATCACGTGCTATTATTTGGAACGTTGATTCGATTCCTAGTGATTCTACGGGAGGTGAAACAACAGATACAAATAGTGACGATAACAGTATTATAACGCATCGAAGAAAAAGATTGAGGATTGAAAGTGAGCCTTCTATCTCCTCTTCATCTTTAGAAACAGAAGAAACACCAAATTTTGCCAAAATTCCTCCGACAAAAGTGTTTTCTAAAGCAACAAATGATCAATTTCAATTTCAAAACGAAATAAAATTGATATTTTATGCTTATTTTTTCATATTCATATCAATAAACATTTTTTCTTTATAATGCAAAAAGAATTAATAAAATTGATTGATATTTGTCTAAATTAGAGTGTTTTATTTGACACCATTATTTTTTCCTCTAAATTAATCAATATGTGTATAGCAATTTACATTTATTTTTGCAAAAATTGATTAGCACTAAAACGGTTAAACAACCTTTCCGGATCTTGGAGACATCACTCATCTTCGCAAATTTCGTCAAAATGGCGTTTCACCATCCTCTGAAAATTTCATCTGAAATTCAGGGTTGATGGACCACTTTTCTGCTACGTACTTTTCTGCTATATACTTATATAAAATTTATAATTTTTACAAAGTTTTGTTAAAAAAGGTTACTTCTGAGCTTGCGGCCCCGCGGCGGCTGCCCTACCACCCTATACCGCCACTGAGCTGGTCATTTCACTTCTCATTATTATAAACTGACGGAAGTGTTTTTAAAATAAAATTTGCGTATTAACAGTGTCCCACTTTTATATACAAGTAAAGAAAATATTACTTTAAGTGAGATATCATTAATTTGAAATTCTGTTTTCGAGGTCATGTAAATTTTAAATTATACTGTATACGTATCTCAAAGGTTTCTATTTCCCGAGTTAATTTGGTTTACTCAACACGTACCTTTGTGCGTTGGGCGGGATGGTGCCGTTGATGCGTATCATCTTCCCGGGAGATACGCCTCCAGGAATGGGGCCCAGATACGGGTTGGGCTGTAAAATAAAAAAAAACATCAGTAATACAGTTTGTTTAAACAAGATATCGTCGGTTTACAAGTAATATTCCAGTTACAGTACAATTTTACATCATATAAGCATTTAGGTAAGTGACTCTTCAATAATTGTTTTAGTTCATTTAGAGAACAGTCACTTACATCCAAATTCTTTGCTAGTTCGTTCAATAGCACCACTCCCCTCGCCATACTATGCTTTGCCAGGACGTCGGTTTTGCCTTTTGGTACTCTCGGTATGCTAGTCATGGTATCGACTTCGGCTGTAGTGGTCTGGTACATATAAATCATAGCATCCCAAGAGGAATGGGCTATAGATAAAATTGTTCCAAATTTTGAAAGACATAATAGCTAGACTTGCTTTCCGCCTAGTTTCCAGACTCACAGAATTAGTTTCCTCAAGTAAGTCGATATGGTGCATGAACCTAGGATAGGTTCCATGCGTCCGCATATAGATATACCTGAGGAATTTCTTCTGGATTTGCTCTAACATATCAATGTACTTCTGGTGGTACGATGCCCAAACATCGCTCGCATACTCCAGCTTCTCAGTATGCCATCAAACAATGCTAACATAAGTATCTTGTTACAAAATTGTTCATTTTAGTGCGTTTTTAAATACGTTTGTAACTGAGAATTACATGAGCATAAACAGTGGATGTATCAACTATACTATGTAGTAGCAATTGAGCTTGTCTTTTGAAGGCAGCTTCATTTGTATTATAAATGTCGATAACCGAATTGATTCTGTTGCAGGATTGCTCTCCTCACCGGCACGACCATTGGCAGGCTGGGAGATGGAACAGTCTACGCCAAGGGTGACCAACCTGCGGCCGTGGAGCCCGCTAGGTGTCTACTGCACACATTTTTTTCTTTTAGTGTACATAAAACCAGTAAAAAAAACATTCCAACATTCGTAGTTCGAATCATATCTCGTATATAGAAGTATCTCAGACATTAATTCAACTACTTTATTCATTCAACGAGTCTTTTAAGTCTTGGAAGTCTTTTCTGTGTGTTTAAGAATGTTCCTCTAACTCAGAAATTCTAGTTGATTCTCTTGTAGCCCTCCTGGGGTTCAAATCGATAACTTAACAATATCGAATCGATAAGCTTAACTTTGCAATTCATTTTCTGAGCACAGTTACGCTCGTTAGGCGTGTCGATAACCAAGCCGATATTGACAACAGTATTGTCTATGGATCGACATTCCAAAACATAAAAACGGCTACGTCAAAAACTAATAAATTGACATTGTCAAATTGAAATACTTACTTCAATATTATACACAAATGAACGCTATTGCTAATATCTTTCTGGCTTCATCTACCATTCACTACAGTATATCACAATCAGAGATGTGCTTTATTTCAAATAAATCCATTTCAAATGGAAATGCAAAATGCAAAATGGGTATTTTCCATTTTAAATGCTTTTTTGCAACATTCTTCCTACTATCTCCACTCATCTTTTTTTCATAAACCCCAAATATCAGTCGGTCCTCAACCTCGCTATGAGAGATAATTTACATTTGTCAAGTTGCTCCCTGGTAGGAGCCCTGGCAATTGAGTGATACCATTACAAAAAATACTGATTCAAATACTGAACATGGGGCCATGACGCTGTAATATTAAATGTTAGATAGCAGTTTCTATGTTTTTACGTTGGCAACATTAGTCCCGCGCAAATTTTTTATGGTTTCATAATCTGTAGTCGTGGTGTTTTTGGATTTACCATCAAGTATGTTTGTTCTACATTGATGTCCATTTTTAAATGACAAAATTGTTTAAAAATTCTATAATTATTTTAATTGTTTCACCTGAGAAACCATTTTGCATTTTCAATGCATTTTGAAAATAGGGATTTTGCATTTTGCATTTGAAATGCTTTTCTAAAAACCATTTTGCATTTTCAATGCATTTTGAAAATAGGTATTTTGCATTTTGCATTTGAAATGCTTTTCTAAAAACCATTTTGCATTTTGCATTTTCAAATGTAAAAGTTTTGACCCATTTCCATTTTGCATTTCAAATGGTTTTGGGTAACCATTTTGCACATCTCTGATCACAATATTACTGTTAGAAAACTACATTGCATCGACTTTAATTCGGTGCAGATATATTGCATTGCAGAAGTATTCCTCGGGCGTCCCCGACGTCTTCTACCATTCCTGGCACTAATAAGAACAAACGTTGAAATTTTCAGCGATATCGGACGACTAGTGTTCGAGTTTTGCAAGTCCAAACATACACTGAATTTTTATATATAAAAGATTGGCATTCCGCATGTAGTTTTTGGCGCCATTCAATTGGTCAAATTGCCGCCCTAGCGAGCCGAAGTGTGACTTTAGTAGATGCCACAGACATAGGAATTAATAGACGAGAAGATATGGGCGAGGGGTAAAATCAACTGTTGAAGAACAAAGGGAGTGAAGCTGACTGTGATTCGTCAATAAATCAATCTGACAGTAAATAGGCATCTCGCATTATAATATCACCATTTACTTCTTAAAAGTAAAATCTGCTTTGAATGAATAGACATTTTTACATGGGAGCGCAAATTACTCGCCACGTTATGAACAAATTTGCGAAGTCCAAATTCGGCAAAGTAAGGCAGCTTCTATTTTCAGAGTCGTAGTTAGTTTCAGAGTATTTAGTTAAGACACTTTTATAAATGTTCATAATTTACTTCCCAGCAACCAACCAGCTTTGTGTTTCGCGTCCAGACGTTTCTCGATGTGATAGTAACAACTGATTCATATTATACGATGTGAATATGCTTAAAATAAAGTAAAATAATGCTTATATATGGAATGTAATACGACAATTGGGTTTATTCTCTTTTTTCACATCTATTTTTACCAGTTTTCATAGTACAAGTCAAAATTTTGCCGTGTTATTTAGTAAAATGAACCGATGATGCCTCGACCATAGTTCGCACAAGAATGATGACGTCACGTTTTCAAATTTCATTTGAGGCCATACGCGAGCCCAGCCGGCTCAATGGAACCGGTATGGGGAGTGGGGATAATACGCTTTTAATCACTTAGGGCAGGTCTACTAATATTCATATGTCTATGGTAGATGCGAAAGAATGAAAGTGAAATGAATTTTATAAAACATATTTAAAGGGACACAATAACCTCCGTAAAGAGCACTATGAGTTAGGTATAACCTGTTTTATGTAGATAACATACAATACATAATATACTAATTCAGTTGTATTCATGTTCCAGTTTTGAAATGGTACATATCAAATTAAAACCCGTATTTAATTGTAATGTAGAAACGATATTAAAATACATGATTGACATTTATATGGTCGGGCATTTTACTGCCAAATGGGGGCGAAGCGCGGGTGTTTTTTATAAATTTTAGCGCCAAAATTAGACTTTCCGCAAAATATTCATATCTTATGATCTATCTGATATTTTTCGATGAAACTTTCAGTGTTGTACTTTAAAACGATGCCTCTATTTATTTACTTAGCAATGTATGTGTAATTCCTTTTTTTATGAACAAAAACTTTCTACTTTCTTGGGAATCGTAGAAAAAATAACATTTCACAATGGAAATAATATATCGAAATTTATTCATAAAAAATTACAAGATTATTTAGAAATTTTCAATACATATAAAAAAAAAAACTATAACCTAATAGTGCTTCAATGTGTGATAGCGCTCGAAACACTTTCCTTTATGCAGGGGCACATTGCAAAACTTGCACATGTACCGCGTTTCACTGCGTAGTTTGTGAGCGGAACATATGCGACATCGATTTTATTTTTTTGTTGTGTTTCAAACTCATTGTATTGACAGGTAGATAGATCGGGTACCGCCGACAATAGAAAACACATGACCCCGCACCCATTTAGAACCCCTTGTTTACAAGTTTCCCGCTCCTTACCGCTTTGCGCAACAAAACGAGTAAACTCGTCTCCCGCGTCTTACTGTGAAAAGGCGTACGACGAGTTTTCTCGTTTTCCGCAAAGAATGTGTTAAAACAGTTCCACTGCACAAATAAAAACACACAGGTACAATTATAACAATCGCTGCCACGGGAACCATTTATTGAATAACCTCTTATGGTTTTGTGAGGTTAATGTAGGTTATGAAGTATGAACACATCCCAATTGGGTCGAGTCCTGCTGGAGAGGTCAAACGGCCTCTCTGTAAGTAAGTGGGCAGACGTATCCGCCACCAAGACCTAGAAAAACCTCATCCCGTGGACACGGGCACCAAACGTATCCAACCACTTGGGGCGACTTACGGCAGAGGTGTTGGTTATACAATAAATTGTTCCCGGGGCGACGGTACACATACCCGCCTCCCAAATTGAAATTGAAAAGTAATGCATTATCGAGTAGCATCTGCAGGCCCTATACAGTACGCCCAAAGAGGAAATTGACTCTGGCTTGGATGGAGAACCCATACCTGAGCTGGACACTTAGACTTGAACCAAGCATAGCAATGGTAGACTTGTTTGAAAGATTGCTTCCGTTAAAGGAGAATAGATTGACATGTAGAAGAAAAACTTCCTTTTAGGAGTAATCAGATATGAATGGGTTTTTGAAACGTTGAATTGGGAGAAAAACCTAATGACACAACAGCATTTAAGGAAAATACATCAATTAATTGCGTTCCGGCATCGAATACGTTATAAATAGAAATAGTTTGACGTTACTCACCGGATTGTACATATTCCCGTAAGACATTTTGAACTTATTGATAGATTCGATTTGTTTGTTTCAGACTAAAGTAGTTCGCCGAATTCGAAACGTTTATTCGTTTATTGACCGACAGAAAGTTATTTCACAATAAGTCATGAGACAAGTAATAAGGTATGACGGAATGTGTGACTACGTTTTTGTTTACTCTGCCCATAGTGCCCATCAAAGGCAGGGGTTTTCAACACGGAGCCCGCGGACGACACTTTATTTAAATTATTTCCCCTTTTTATTACGCTTTACATTTATTGTGACCTTTTCAAACTAGATGCTTTTTAAAAAATGTAATTGTAAAGCTTTCATATACACAGCGTACCAATTTCAAAATGAAACAATATATAAAATTAACAGAAAAATACAAAAATAATATGATGAAGGTAAAAAAGAAAATAAAAGTACAGTTAGTTGAGGTTTCTCAAATACCGCCTCACTAGGCTAGCCTGTTTTGAGGCAGAATTTTTCAAGTTACTTCCTAATACTTTTGAACCTACCCATACTTGTATTAAGATGTATTCGCTCAATACTGTGGTTAATTCAATAACTGCAATTTGGGTGAATGCACCGGTAAAGGCCATATTCTTATTTTTGATCCAAGTTTTAACATTGTCTTTGAAATATTTTTGTGAATCACATTGTTTTATATTATCTGGAAGAATGTTGTATGGTCTTGTCGCAAAGTATTTAAAGTTTCGTTGACCAAAAGTAGTATGAGTTATCGGTATTGTGTAGTTTTTGTTGTTGCTACGAGTGCATCGTGTATTTGAACTTTTTTCGTAGTAATTATGTATATATTTCTTATAATTAAATTATAATATGTAAATGAAATCCTCATCACGGGAGATCCCAGTGAGGATATCATTATCTCTAAATGTTACTAAGAAAAGAAGACAATAAATTATTATTATTATTATATTTGTGTACAGATGAGTTAGGATATTTTTTGCATATAGCTGCGGAACATCAAGATTAGGTTCGAGTCTGTAATTATAGGTAGCCCAAGAATAATTTTTAAAATTGTTTTCTGAGCTTTTATGATTGGGTCTAGTGCAGATGAAGTGCCGCCTACCCATGCTATGATACCATACTCAATAATAGATTGGCAGACTGCAAAATAAATCATGTGAGGATATTGTGTCAGCTTTTTATTAGCAGCAGACACATACCTGGACGGTTGACGAACCTCGTGCTGGCAATTTTGGTGGACTCTCTCGTTGCAGCAGCTGGTCCAGCTTCTTCACCACCTAGGATTTTTGCTGCAGAGTCTCCATCTTCTACCTTCCTGTACTTCATTTAACTTAACTTCACTTTCTTTTTGTAATATTTATATTTTTTGTAATACCTGTATCAACTGTAAAGCGCCCCTGAGGTGATGTCTCACTAAAGCGGCGCTATACAAATTAGCTAAGAAATAAATAAATAGAAAAAAGTGCCCTCGACCACATAACAGTTGACATCCCCTGATCTACACGAACAAAATTCCATGAAAGTAACAATTCTTTTGAACCCGAGTAAAAAAGTTTGAGCATTCAATAAAAGAGAAATAAATATTTATATAGAATCTGGGACTTTTTTATTAAGTGTTAAAATATTTTCCGATTGCATAGACAAAATACCAAACGTCAAAAACAGGGTAGACTGCTAAAATCACAGTCATAATTTTCAGTTGCATTATTTCCGCCATGTTTTATTCAATCCGCCAATCAAAAGGCGTAAAAAATTTATACGTTAAGTTGATTGGTTAAATTTTCATTGGGAAGTGTATTTTTCTTTTGTAGTTTGATATTGTGTGATTTTTTTTCTGTGTTGGCAAGCCACAACCAAGTAGTGTTTGGTAAGAGAGGATATTTCCCTAGATCTGGGGAAAAAATGTTGTTGAATAATTTTTCTTCTTCTAGTACCCTTTCTTATCGGAGGTTGGCTAATATAAGGGTAATATTCGGGGGCTTGGGATCACAGGGGCTTAGCTACTAAAACTTGTGTTTTGAGTAAAGCTTGGTTTCGGTAATGCCATAAGAATATTTATTAGTGAAACGAAGCTCTAACTTGTACATACAGCTGTTTAAGAGACACCGTTGGGTTAGGTTAGGTTATCAGTTGGGCATTTGAGCATCAATATTTCTTTGCGTTTTGCCCCTGTGATCCCAAACCCTCATATTTATCCTGTATTTATTTTTTCCCAACAACCAGTTTGTTTGTGTAATGAAATTTCATTTTCCCCTTGACGAAGGGACGCTCCAAAACAAATGGACATGTTGATCGAATTAACAAAGAAAGGAGTGTATATATAAAAAAAAATTACTAGCTTTACCACGCCACGCCTTGCTGTGGCTCAGTCTGTCTGTGCAGATAGAGAAACTTTTTGGAATTACGTTCAACAGATGGCGCTGTTTTTACCTGTCACAGGTGACATCTATGCAAAGAATTCAACGTTATTTTAAATAGCGCCATCTGTTGGACGTCAAAGCAAATAGCGCTATTGTTTCTCTACCTGAACAGACAGTGATTAAGATTTTGAATAAACAAACATAAACATTTTTATTTATTTAATGTTGAAATGAGATCCCTGAGGCGTATGCGTGGCAAAACCACGGATGATCGTATGAGGAATGTGGACATCCACAAAGAGTGCAAAGCTGATGTAAGCGTAATGAGTAAGATTGAGAAAGGGGCGCTTAGATGGTTTGGGCATGTAGAATGAGCAAATAAAGGAGTTTAAGGAGGATATATGATGCAAATGCGAATGGTAGCAGAAGTCGGAGACGCCCGAGGAAGACGAATCAGATACTCGAGTCAGGCCATGTCAAAAATTAGAATAATAGAAGAGTATGTATGAGACGATGTATGAATGTGAATGAGGCAAGAAGTGTGTGCCAAGACCGAGTTGTTTGGCGGTCCATCCTCTCTTCCTACCCCTGCGGGGAAGCGGCGTGATGGTTAGTTAGTTAGTTAGATGGAAGACAAATGACGCGAGAGCGTCACTTTACTGAGGAATCAGTAAAATAAAGTAATTTGTACGAGACAAAGCTTGAATATTAATAAAGCAAGAAGCGTATGCCTAGACGCCCAGTCAGAGTTGTATGACAGTCCATCCTCCCTACCTACCCCTTCAGCCGGCGTGTCAGGTGACAGTTAGTTAGCCGATAACAAATTTTCAGGAATCCAGAGAATTTGTGGGGAAATTGTTTCCCGTATCAAAGGGATTTTTTTTTCAGGCATTGCAGCATTGTGGCCGCCATTTTTATCGCGAATCTGTCAGTTCCGTTGTCGCGTAGTTTGTAAATAAGCAAAAAATAGCATTTAATTGTGGATCAAAATATGAAAAACGCAATTGAAAAATGGGTTTTTGTTAATTTTGTGTTTATTTGAGAGTGTTGTCGACGTGTTATAATTAAATACTAGTTGCCAAATAATGCACAACGTTTTCATTACGTGACAGATGTGACAGCCGATGTTTTGAAGGTAAAACTCTTCCTATGACGTTAATTGTGATTTGTGATAGATAACCATTCTTTATCCGACGTGTTTGGTGGCCAGATTTGAACAGCCAGGTACTACCAATCCTTCCTCTTGCCCATTTCCTTCATTTACACCGCTCTCTTAAAACTCACAACATACACCAATCGGGGATACCATAGTGTCACTGACTGCGCGCTATTGAAACTCTTGTGCTTTAGTCTCATAAACCACAAAAATTTATTGATTCTGTGTTTAGATAACGGAACAAACTTCCCAACATGCCTTCTGTTGTTTGATATGCTTTGTTTAATCTAAGTGACCAGCTAAGGCACTGGGTCTCCATCGAAACCAGAGTCAAGTTAGCATCTCAGAAGCTGGGCGTATTGTACAGGGACCGCAGATACTTAAATAGTACACAACTGCTGACCCTGTACAAAACGCAAGTGCGCCCCACTGTTGCATTTGGTCTGGAGCCCCAAAATACCTGAAAAAAAACCTTGACTCTGTGCAGAAAAGGGCGGTCTCCTATCTTAACAGACGAATTGCAATCTTCAGGCACAGGCGTCAGGTAGCTGTAATGTATGAAGGTATAATTGAAAGGCATATCAGCTTGCAAAGGAGTTTATTCTAGAACTGGCGGTACGATATGTTATTGCCCACACAGTGGGAAGGACGCCTCATTGCCACACTACAGTAGCTATCCTTGTTCTACTGGTATTTTAATTGAAGATGCTCCGAAGAACTAGCATCATTCATTCTTTCGGCACCGGCACAGCCGGGAAACACACCAGTATTTTTACACAGTTGACATTTGTCTTATTAGAACTTGTAATTTTTACAAATCGTTCTCGAGTTCAACATCTCGGCTGTGGAACGATTTGCCGTCCTCTGTGTTTCCTCTCTTCTGTCAAGACCTCCTTCCTTTGCACAAAAAGACCCTCCACAAAGCATCCCAAAAGATGACATAGGAAATTATTTTCCTCTGGGCCTCCTGTGAAGAAAAAACCATCTTTAAATATTTTTTTAATGTTAATTACCACACAAGATTGGGGAATACTGCGAGAAATACCTGGCTATTTAGATGTGGTCACTAAACATGGCTAAAGTCATTAAAGCAACGTTTTGGTTCTGAATCATGGGTCTTGCAGGGTAGGCAGAGAGGATAGGCCACCACACAACTCTGTCTCAGCACAGTCTCCTTTCATTATCACATTCATAGTACTGTTCTGTTATTCTGACTCGATTTATTGACTTGATTAATTGGTTCACCATCCCCGACTTCTCTACCATTCACTTTTATCTTGTATTTTACTCTCATATCACTTCTTTCTCTGTCCATCCACTCTACAGGACTACAGGTGACATCTATATAATATATGTATATAAAAATACACGCGTATTCAAATGCAACGTTGTGTCAAAATTTGAAAGCAATCGGTGAAGAACTTTCGTAGATTTCAGATTAACAAACGAACATGCAATACGTACATATCTTATCTCACGTTGAAGCAATTTGCAATCCCGTAGTAATTCAAAATATATCAATCTGAGATTTAGTTGTTTATTTAATAATAATTTTTTATCAGTACAGCCATCGTAATGAAATAGATAATCTTCTTAATATATAAAAATTCAGCCAGTGTATGTTTGCGCTTTGTTCTTATTAGTGCCAGGCTTGTTTAGAGAGTAGTTTGAATGGTAGAAGAAGTCGGGGACTCTCGAGGAATACATAACTCAATATCTCTGCACCGGAATGAGATGCGTGCAATGTAGTTTTTTAACAGTAACATTGTGGTATACAGTAGTGAATGGTGGAAGAAGTCGGAGATGCCCGGGAAAGACATAGTAATAGCGGAGCATTTCGGGGTCGATTAGTAATAGATAACGGTTTGCATCCAAGCTGCTCACAGTACTTTCTCAGAAATCTGCCGCACATTTATCCGACAACTACTGTAATCTGCCGCACATTTATCCGACAACTAGTATAATCTGCCGCACATTTATCCGACAACTACTATAATCTGCCGCACATTTATCCGACAACTACTATAATCTGCCGCACATTTATCCGACAACTACTATAATCTGCCGCACATTTATCCGACAACTACTATAATCTGCCGCACATTTATCCGACAACTATTATAATTAACACGAACAAACGCGGTTGACGCTAACAAAAAATTAGCGTCAAAGAAGCGAAGCTAGCAGTCGACAGTGGAGTTCTGGTACCTACCCTGATTGTGAGACATGGATGGCTGAGCAAGGATGAAAGTAGACTGAATGCTGTAAAAATGAAATCCCTGAGTCGTATGTGTGGTAAAACGCACCAAATTAAATGAACTACGTTCTACAATATCGCTACACCATTACGACGTATATGTGCTGACAGAAACATGGCTCGATTCGGTAATAAAATCAACAGAACTCGGGACTTAACAACTACAAAATTTTTCGCTGCGATAGAAACTCTTAATCCAGTTCCAAAACAAGGGGAGGCGGAGTACTAATTGCAATAAAGAAGAAATTGATGTCAAGAAAACTCAAAACAAAAAATAATACACTCGAACAACTATTTGTACAAATTGATACCACTGTAGAAAAGATAATAATTGCAACTTTATATACACCGCCACTATCTGATTCCGGGAACTATCGAAGCCACAGCGAAGACGTTGAAAATCTACTCAACAAATACCTTAACTCTAAAATTATTATTCTCGGGGATTACAACCTCCCTAACCTAAAATGGAAAACAAGTGATAGTGGTTTCATTGTTAATGAAATGCAGAATGTTTGTGCACATGAGATTTTAGATATGACAAATTTTTTAAATCTTTTACAACATAACTACATAATTTCGACTACCATAATACGGGCATGTGTCTAGTGTGGTAGTCGAAAAGCATGTAAAAACTGTACACATTAATATTTCATGAATAAAGAAAAAAAAAAAAAAAAAAAAAAAAAACTTTATATACAACACAAATGATCGCTTACTAGATCTAGCAATATCAAATTATCCTAAATTGTTCATTGAGAAATGTAATGATTCTCTGTTACCTGTTGATAATCATCACCCCCCTCTTTATATTAAGTTAAATATATGTGGCGTCAAGCCGAAACCCGTTGAAAAAACTCTCAACTACAAAAAAGCAGATTTTGAATCTATAAATTCTCATCTTTCGCATGTTGACTGGTCTTTTTTGTCTGACGTTAATACTGACGATTCCTTAGAAAACCTATATTCAATATTCTCCACCACTATCAAATCATATGTACCACTATTTACTCCTAAAAAACATACATATCCAACTTACTTCTCATCAGAACTAATAGCCTCACTACAACAAAAAAAAAAACTTCATAAAGAATTCAAAAAAACTCTGAAGAAAATCGACTATACAAATTTCAGTGAAAGTAGGAAAAAATGCAAAGATCTCTCTAAAATCTGTTATAAAACATATATAAATTCTATCGAGAACACAGCCTTAAACTCGAACAATATCTGGAAATTTATTAAAAAAATAAACAACGACAGCACAGACTATCCTCCAGAAATGCACATGGACGACAAATACGCCAACAATACGCAAGACATTGTTAATCTTTTTTCTGATTTCTTTAAAAATGTTTATGATGATGAAACACTAGAAGAAAATATTCCTTCATACACATTCAAAAAAACCACACATTTAACAGACTGCTACATCACCGAAGAATCTTGCAAAAAAAAATTAAGTTCCTTAGACATAAACAAGTCTGCAGGCCCGGACACCATCCCGCCAATTTTCCTAAAACAGTGCTCCTCCTCATGTCTAAACCACTAACCATTTTATTTAACCACCTACTATCCTCTGGATATTTTCCCGTCTACTGGAAATCCAGCTATATTATTCCAATATTCAAAAAAGGTGACGAGACTGACATTTCAAACTATCGACCAATATGCATACAATCTGTATTACCCAAAATCTTTGAATCTTTAGTTTTGGAAGAAATATATCCCACACTAACAAAGTTAATAAATGACAAACAACATGGCTTCATTAGAGGTAGATCATCTACAACAAATTTACTACTGTTTCAAAACTATATATTGGAGTCTTTTTCTAAAAATAAACAAGTTGACTGTATATATACTGATTTTTCGAAAACCTTTGATAAAGTGTTTCACAAAGTACTGATCCAAAAACTTCAATTTAGGAATTAGAGCAAATATGTTAAGCTGGTCAGGTAGCTACATATCTGGTAGAACTTTACTTGTTAAAATAAAATCTTTTTTATCTAAACCATTTTTGGCCACTAGTGGCGTACCGCAAGGTAGTCATCTTGGCCCAATTTTATTTATTGTTTTTATAAATGACATAGTCAACTGCTTTAAAAATGTCAATGTTCTGCTATTCGCTGACGATATTAAATTATATAAAGAAATAACCTCCTTAAACGACTGTCAAGTTCTTCAATCTAATATAGACATGCTAAATAACTGGTGTTCACAAAACAATTTATATTTAAATGTAGAAAAATGCAAAATTTTGACCTTTTCCAGAAAAAAAACATCACAATTTTTTGGCTATTCAATAAATAAAACAAATTTAGAAAGAGTAAAGGAAATGCGAGATCTTGGCATAATAATGGATGAAAAACTAGACTTTACGGCCCACATTCAACAAATTGTGAATAAGGGTATGAAAACATTAGGTTTTATATTAAGAACAATTAAAAACTTTGAATCTTTACAAATCATAAAACTATTGTACATATCCCTTGTTAGAAGCCAGATAGAACATAACTCCATAGTTTGGTCGCCCTTCTACAATGTACATATTCATAATGTTGAAAGAATTCAAAGAAAATTTCTACGCTTCGTCAATTTTAAACTTAACATCCCTTTAGAACACATAAATTACCAGTCATTATTGAATCTTTTAAATATTCCGACATTAGAAAACAGAAGAAAAATAAACGACCTAACCTTTTTATTAAAATTATTGAACTCTAAATTTGATTGTTGTGAACTCCTGCATTTAATAAATCTACACATACCTACACGAACAACTAGGCAAATATCAACATTTTACATACATACATCTCATTCCAACTATAGTTTTCACTCTCCAATACAACGTTTACACAGTCTTGGTAACAAATACTTAAACAATATAAATGTATTTGACAATAATTTGAACTTGGCAAACTTTAAACGGAGTATGCGCGAACTATTTTTACCTAATTTGTAAACCATTGTTATACTTTCTTATTATCATTATGGTTGATTTGGAGGATTTTGGCAGATTTTCTATGTTTCGTCTCACTTATTTGTACTCTATCCATACCTATATTTTTTAAACTCTTATATTTTATGTAACTTATTTTATCAACTCTGATATTTTTTTTTATGTAAGCTGTATTTTGTTAACACTGATTTTTTTAAATGTAATCTGTATAACTAAAAAATAAAGATGTCATTATTATAGGTAAAAGCCCTATGGGCGTTTAAATAAAAAAAAAAAATAAAAAAAACCATGTATGATGTAAGCGTAATGAGTTGGATTAAGAAAGGGACGCTTATTTCGTTTGGGCATATAGAGTAAATAAACGAAGAAAGGAGTTTAAGGATAATGTATATGAATGGTAGAAGAAGGAAGACATGGCACGATCAATTGAACCAAATATTTTTTTTTAATCTGAAATCGTACACGAGTCCAAACTTCTCCCAACCATCTGGAGCCGGTGAGACTGTCATCCCCAATTGGGTATGTTGGGGTAGGCTGAAAGTAGTGGGGATGGGAAGGAATGGGGAAGAGGAAGGTGGGGAAGTACCTGGCTATTCAGATCTAGTCACCTAACACGACCAAAGCCATTCCAAGCAACGTTTCAATTCTGAATGGTGGTATTACACCAGGGCGATACTGGAACTTGCCGCAAATATACTACATATTATTTTAAATGAGTAATTTGTGAAATAACACAAGGTAATCAAATAAAATTTACTTGCGCACGCTGGGATTTGAACCCACGATCACCAGTTTGCTAGTCGAGAGCCTTACCCCTTGACCGGGGAGGCCGTTAAATTCATGTCGGGCCATGTCAAGAGTCAGAACAACAGAAGAGTATGTATGAGTCGATGTATGAATGTAAATGAGGCAAGGAGTATGTGCCAAACTTTTGACGTTGACTTGACATTGTTTGGCGGTCCATTATTCAATTAGTCAGCGTTCTTTAGGTGATTTCAGCACGCTCAAAACACTGGGAGAGAGTAACTTACTGGTTTGCAACAAACAAGTCTCCTTCAACAGAAGCAATCTTCCGAACAGGCCTTCCATTGATATGCTTGGTGTAACTATAAGTGACCAGCTCAGGTACGGGGGCTCCATTGAAGCCAGAGTAAAGTTGGCCTCTCAGAAGCTGGGCGTACTGTACAGGGCCCGCAGATACTTTAATAGTACACAACTGCTGACCCTGTACAAATCGCAAGTGCGCCCTACTGTCGAATTTGGCAGCCATCTCCAGTCCGGAGCCCCTAAATACCTGAAAAAAAACCCTTGACTCTGTGCAAAAACGGGCGGTCCGTTTGATAGATTCCCCAATCTTAACAAACAGACTGCAATCTTTAGAGCACAGGCGTCAGGTAGGTATGCTGTTCTTGTTCTATCGGTATTACAATGGAAGATGCTCTGAGGAACTAGCGTCATTGATCCCTTCGGCACCGGTGCGTAGTCGGGATACACGCGAAACGCGCGCCCAACATTTGTACACGGTTGACATTTGTCACATGAGAACGGGTCGCTTCTACGATTCGTTCTTAAGTTCAACAGCTCGGCTGTGGAACGAACTGCCGGCCTCTGTGTTTCCTCCCTCCTACAACATGGGACTCTTCAAGACCCATGTTCACTCCTTCCTCTCCACAAAAAGACCCTCCACACAGCATCCCCAAAGATGACATAGGCCCTGAGGGAAATTATTTTCTTCAGGGCCTTCTGTGTGGAGTTAATGTAAAAAAAAAAAATTTTAAAAAAGCATTTGATTTTTATTTTTTTTGTATGTAGTTATGCTATCATCTATGCATTATGTTACACTTACATACATAATATTGGATGACATGAAACTATTCCTTTTAATAAAATCTTTGGAAAATTTGCTTGCAGCTACAGAGTGACATAAATTCTATCGTCGAATGGAGTCATACCAATAAATTAGGATTTAATATTAATAAATGCTCCGTTATGTACTACACTAAGGAAAACAAAACGATTTACTTTAACTACAAAATGTCTAATTCATCTCTTCAGCACATTGTTATTTCGAGAGATTTGGGAAATGCATTTGATACGCACCTAACATTTCACGGCCACATAGAAATGATATGCAACAACGCTTTAAGAATGCTAGGATTTGTGCTAAGCAACTCCAGACATTTTTGCAGCTCGGCCGCGATTCGTGTGCTATACTATAGTTTAGTAGGTAGCATTTTGGAAAGTGGTTCTGTAATATGGGGACCAATGGATTTAACTTACTCTCAAATGATAAAGAAAATACAAAAGAAGTTTCTGAGATATTTATATCTTAGAGACTTTGGATATTATCCCTGGTTATATCCATCAGCCTTTTTGTCCGGTATGCTGGGTATTAACAGCCTCACCGATAGAAGGAAAACTGCTTTGCTGACAACAGCATATAAACTTCTAAACGGTAACATCTGTATTCCCGATATAATAGAAAAATTTGAGTTTTATGTCCCCGACAATTACACAAGAGCGTGCAGACACAGAGCCTTTGTCGTTCCAAAATGCAAAACTAACTTACCATTAGTAATGCCGCTCGGAAAAATGATTCTGTTACTAAACTACCTGTCCCCTGAAATAGATATTTTCCAATTAAATATTATATGTAAAAGTTAAAAATTTCTCGGTGCCCGTGTTTCCTCTTACTCTCCAGGCGAACTTTTTAAGTAATAATTTTAAATTTTCAGATAAATCAATCACAATTTTTAATACATTTATATAATTTTGTTCTAGAATAAGAAAGTGAAGAACATACCATGAGAATGAGCGGCATTGTGACCATTAACAGCCGCACGATGGTGGGAGAGAACAGCTCCGCCGACCTGGAGGTCTTCAAGGAGATTGAGCAGGTCTTCTTCTCCTCCGGCCAAGAAGTGGATCCCGGCCGCTACGTCCTGGAACGGGCCCCTTCCGACTGCACCGCCATCGAGGAGATGTTTGTACGACTAAAGCGCCAGCAACAGGTCGTCTCCAACAAGGCACTCCATCTCATATCCCAAAAACGCGATCAGTGCGACAGGGAATTCAAAGAGATAACTACCGTCCAGCAAGACCTTAACAATACCATCACAACCTGCCGCCTCGGTCGACAAAAACTCAAATCGGCCAAAACAAATCTAACAACTAGCACTTTTGGTATTTTGGCTAATTTTCGCAAGCGCCAAATTGTTCAGGGTTTGCTGCGTTCGCTCAATCTCATCAGCCATTTGCGGCAAGCCGAGGAACAAGTGCAAACGCTCGTCAGAAACAGGGAATACGATGCCGCTATCACGCTCGTCCTCGAGGGACAGAAGGCGGCTGCCGATCACCGGCATTTCAAGTGCGTCGTGGCGCTCACCCAACGCTTGCAGGACACTTTGAACCTCGCCGAAGAGCAATTGGATGGAGTGCTGTCCAGCGTTTGCTATAAGTTCGATGCTGAGACTTTTACAAAGTTGCAGAGGGCTTATTCATTGCTCGATAAGACGCAGGTAGCGATGGATCAACTCCACATGCATTTCGCTTCCGCCATTAATATATCCGCTTTGGAAGCGCTCAAGTCACATCAACGCGAACCTGCGGAACCAGGATCTCATGATCACGTGAATTTGAAAGATCTGTGCGCTAATGTGAGGGAAACGAGCGTTGTTGTCTGTCTGTTGGATCTGTGCGATCGCCTCTGGGCCGTGATGTTAAGTTACCACTGCGTCGTCGAGTGGCACGCCAGACAAGATGCGACGGAAAGCTTGCAGATCAACGGTTCCGCGTCCGAGTTCGAGGCCAACGTCAACAAGGAATATGTCCGACAGAAGTTGAAGAATGGCCTGACCCGGATATGGCACGACGTGCAATCCAAGGTGTCCACGTTCCTCATTCAATCCGGCCTGCCCCAGTATCCCTTTGAGAAGTTTGTCCAGGTCCTCGGCATCCTGAAGAGGCTGATCGAAGTGGCTGAGGAATTCTGCGGAGACACGTCCGATAGTCTTCAAACCTTTATCAAGAGCCACAGCTTGACGTACTTGAAGAGTTACCATGCCGGACGGATGGAAGTTTTGAGGATCTTTCTCGAGAACGAGGGATGGGAGATTTGCCCCGTCAAAGCCAGCTTTAACGTACTGCAGCTACAAGAGTTTGACAGGATTAAGAGGCACATCAAAGCTTGTACTGAGGCCAGTAGTACTCCCAAACAGAGATACACGTCAATGTCCACGAAAACTGTGACTTCTGACGCCAGTTCCTCGATTCATTCGCAAGACGACAGTATGTATGTCGGCAAATTCTTCGCCAGCTATCACCGACACACCCCGTTCCACATCTTCCGATCAGAGAATGCCATGCAAGAAGAAATCCCCGATCTGGACCTCGACGAATCCGACAGCCAAACCGAGGCATCCGATGAAGAAGAACCGGAAGAACTTACAAGAGATTTCATCGATGAGAGTCCGACGGCGGTCAGCAATCAATCCACCGGCAAGCTGCCTTCCAAGAAACAGTCGGATCCGGTCATTGTCACAAACACGACTCTATCTGTTTTACGAGACTGCGGCCAATATTTACAAATGTGTAGATTCCTACGTCCGATCTCCTTCGAAGTAATAATGCTCATGAGCCAAATGTTCGACTACTATTTATACTCCGTACATTTCTTCTTTGCTTCCGATTTGAAGGTGTCGTCTTCGACGCTCTATTCGCAGAAGTTGAATTCGATGCTGAAAAGAATAGGGAACAATCTCATATCTTCGGAATCCCAAGAAGTCGCCGCCGATTCCATCGAAGAAGCCGGGAGATACCAAAAAACGATCAAACCAACATCGTCCCAAACCATAAGCTTAGACAATCCCGAGAATTTATACGGTCTCTCCGAAAGAATCGTGGCAATTGAGAGTTTGTTATTTCTGTCGAAACAATTTGAAATTTTACAGCCGTACTTGGAGAGTCTGGTGTCGCCGCATCAGAGAATCATTTTGCAAACGTTCTACGAACAAACGGTATCGGCCGCAGCAGATTTGAGGATACCAATATTCATGTGCGTAGCTTCGCAATCATTCAACGTGCGCACGGTGCTGGTTTCGATGTCACAAGTCAACTGGGAAGTGAGGAATGTAATGTCGCAGCACAGTCAGTACGTGGATCACATTGTGCGCGATTTGCAAGTCTTCTCAATGCGTTTAGACCAAGTGGCGCACACGGTGAAGATATCAAGCGACGTGCATATGATTTTATGGTCTGCAGTAGCTAAGTTTGTAATTCACACCCTCGTTGAAGGCTTCTCAAATGTGTCAAAGTGTTCGGACAGCGGACGCGGTTTAATGCAGCTGGATTACACGCAGCTTCTTTCCAAGCTGACGAAGATATCCGGAATCAAACCCGTCCCGCATCAGGAGTACGTGGATACATACGTGAAAGCTTATTACCTGACGAAGCCGGATCTGGAGGAGTTTATAAAGGCGCACACGGAATATTCTAACAAACATTTGATCGCATTGGTTAACTGTGCATGCGATAGCAAAAAGTCCAGGCAGGAGTTGATAGCCGTAGTAGAGTCCAAAGAAAACCAATCGCCTATGAAAACGAACCCAAAAAATCTTCAATAATTTAGTTCATCTTTAATGGTCACCCAATTAAAGCTCAATTCTTTCTTTTATATTTTGTTTTTTCACTGAATAGATAGATACGTAACACACACTAGAAATGTCTTCCATTTAGATTTGAATGGAAACCAATGTGGCCAGTGACTTAATACCGTTTGTTTCTAGCCCTCTGTTTCGCTAACACTTGGCCGACACTTTACATCGTCAATCCATGATGACGATGATGAACCACAGTTTTATATTGTATATTTAAGGCCTGATTTAAAACAGGCCCAGAGATCGCATTACTTGTCCATGTTTTAGTTTTATGTAATACTTGCACCAGAAAAAAAACTGTCTGCAGAAACGGACAGTCTGTTTGATAAATTTTCCTATCGTAACAAATGGATTACAATCTTAAGGGCATGGGCATCAGGTGGGATTACCAGCAATCGGTATTGCAATGGAAGGTGCTCCGAGGAACTAGCGTCATTGATCCCTTCGGCACTGGTACATAGTCAAGAAACACGTCAAACGCACGTCCAGCTTTGTACGTGGTTGAAATTTGACGATCTTCCTACTCCTCATTCTTGAGTTGAACAGCTCGGCTGTGGAACGATTTGCCGACCTCTGTGTTTCTTCCCTCCTACAATATGGGTCTCTTCAAAGCCCATGTTCACGCCTAGCTCCCTCCCTCCCAAAGCATCCCAAAATATATTCATTTCAAGTCAGTGTATAAAAATAATTATGGCTTATCGGTTAGAAATAAAAAGTTATGATTTTTTAAATTTTATATTTATCTAAATTTCTTCGCCAGCAACACAGGGTGTTTATTATAATATAAGTATGTCAAGTACGTCCCTCAACACCCTGCATATATATATGTTACTTGTCTAACTTCTTCCCTTTTTCCTTCTCCTTCCCCCTCTCAACAGAAAGATTAATTTAGAATTGAAGACTGTGAAAGACATTATTATTTATAACTATGATTTAGACAAACCTATATTATACGAACTTAAAAAATGTATTGAAAGATAAATTAAAAACATGTTTGAAACATGACAAAGAACTGTTTTTTTATTTCTCCATTTTTTTCATATTTAATTTTGACAGTATCTTCTTTAATTGATGCTACACTGCTGAGGCTTGTGACCCTTACTCCAATTTCCCTGATGAAAAAGGCTCCTTCACTCCTCGTAGTGCTGTGCTGCGTGGAGAGCCAAGGACACCGACGTTGCGGACATAACTTCAATCACTCCAACACATCGGTAATCTTTTTCTGCTTCTCCTGCACCAACATTTTACAAGTGATAATGAATTTCTCCAGGTTGGAGTTCTTATTTGGGCGAGAATTTTTCGAATACATCTTAGGATCTGTTGTACGCAGACAGTTGATGGCCTTTTTTTAAATGCCTAGCTATTCCAGAATAGTAGCCCACAAAATATGTCCTTAAAGTTACCGACACATTACGCTTTAAGCGCCAAAGTGTTTTTTATAACACTACATCGTTTGCTGTACAATCCCATACACACCTGACGGATCATGTGTTATAAGTGTGGGCGTGGTGACGATGATATGCTGGAATCTGCTAGTCAGGCGGTATTTAATGCTGCCACCCCCTCTCCTGTCACAATCTATTTAGGGGGTGCTGTGATCACGCGACTGTCAGCTCCCATACAAAGAAATGATATTCCGTGGCAGTTCCACAATTGATTTGACCCCCTTCCTACCATAGGGAGAGGAATATTATAGCGCAGTGTGGCCCCTCAACATATAATCAATTTAGGCCACGCCCAAATAAGCCTTGATGCATAATGTGTCTTAGGCTTAAGCTTTACATACGCAATATGAATAAATAGTTTTGACCATATAAAAACTCTATTCTTTCAAGAAAGACATACAAATACAATATTGGATTGAATCGCCGATACTTTATTGTATTTGTATGCCTTTCATAAAATAATTGAGTTTGTATACAGATAAAACAATATATATTCATATCATACTCCGGATGTACAGGCAAATAATTCTAATTATAATAAAATATTACCATTTGTTATTTCAGCTACTGGCATTATACCTAGCTCTCTCATTCAAAATTTAGGCGTATTAGATCTGTCAAAGAATTTATATGTAAAAATGCAAAAATCAGTCATTTTAAATACATGTAGGATTAGGAAAGATTTTTTTAATATTTATATTGAGGTATCAGTAGGATTTACAGGTCCAATTAGAAGTTCTACCGAGCCCAACCCTCTGATATGAAAATATCTGGAGTCGGTGAATTATTTTCCCATCTGATCTCTGGTGATTTGACGTGTTGTTCTCGTATTTATTATGCTTATATAATGCACTTGCATGATGTGGATTGACTAGATGATCATTTGTGGAAAAGTGTGGGAAAGGGTTTAGTTTTTCCTGTGGGGAAGATTTAACCCGGACATAAAGTCGGAAAAGATAAAAAAATTTAAATCATTACAAAAGGGGAATTTTCCTAAAATAATTAAATTAATACCATCTATGAAGAGCTGATTAAGAATTCTTTTAAGTATATGTACCCTTAAGGAATTATTGAAACATCACCTAAAAAATGAACTCTGTGTTTAGTAAAATACACTATTTAATATATTTATAGTCACTTTATATAATAATTTTATAATATGTAAATGAAATCCTCAGCACAGGAGATCCCAGTGAGGATATGATTATATCTATTTGTTACAAAAAAGAAGATAATAAAATGCAGAGATATGAAATAATTACAGTCCTGTCATATTCCTGTTGACATTGCCGGTAAGGAAGGGTAAAAACTGATTAATTTTGGGTGTGTGCTGCTATCTTTATATTTGATTTTTAAACACAGACACATTGCATTCGCAACCTTAGAATGTTTTTTTAGAAGGGGTCTGCATATGAAAGTGAGGACTGTGAGAACAAGAATATCCTATTGCATTCAGAACACGAGAATGGTTTTTCTTTGTGGGTCCATGTGAGATGAGTGCGGCCAGGTTCTAACATTCTTATACAAAAATAATTGCATTCGGAGCATTGAGATTGGTTTTAACGAGAGTGCGTCTTTAAATGGGATCTTTGAGAACAAGAACATTACATTCGCAACATGAGAGTAGTTTTTATTTGTGCGTTCGTATGAGTGCATCCAGGTACTATACTAACATTCTTAAGGAATAATACTATATTCGGAAGATGAGAATGGTTTTTTATCGAGAGTGTGTCCGCGTGTGTTAAGTGAGAATTTATTTATATTTACAGTGCTTCCCCATGTGTGCGCAACCAGGACAAATATTCGTGTAGAAGAATTACTGCATTCAGAACATGGGGTTTATTTTAACGAGAGTGCGTCCGCATGTGTGTTTTTAAGTAAGATTTTTGAGAGCAAGAATAACTGCATTCTGAACACGAGAATGGTTTTTCTTTACAGTGCGTCCATATGTGCGCAACAAGGTCAAACTTTCTTATGGAAGAATAACTGCATTTGCAACACAAGAATGGTTTTTCTCCCAGATGTGTCAGCATGTGTGTCTTCATGTGAGACTTCTGAATGCAAGAATATGCGCATTCGGAACACGAAAGTGGTTTTTCTCTGAGATGTGTCAGCAGATGGGTTTTTAACGAAGAGTTTCTCGTAGAAGAAAAATTACATTCGGAACACGAGAATGGTTTCTCTCCACGGTGTTTCAGCTTGTGATATTTCAAACTTGATTTGTGAGAACATGAATAATCGCAATCCGAACACGAAAATTGTTTATCTGCGGAATGTCTCAGCTTGTGGGTAGTCATATCTGAATTTCGATAGCTTGAATAAGTGCAGTCAGAACACGAGAAGGGTTTTTCCCCACAGTGAGTAAGCATGTGCCTCTTTAATACTGATTTTAAAAAGCAAGAATAACTGCAGTCAGGACACGGAAACGGTTTCAAAATCTTGACATTTTCCTCGTCATCTTTGTGGGTAGATGAGAGCGAATTCCTTGAGTCGATTTTCTTTTCGTCCACGAGTCCTGTTGTAGAAAGAAGAGAATGAGTAAAATAAAATTATATTTCATAATTTGAATATCGCACAAGAATCCTAATTGGCCGAAGCCTTGGGACTATGGTATTCCCCATAAAGGGTATGTTGTGAGGGGGAAGAGAGTTAGGATGGGAAGGAGATGGGGTAGAAGTAGGTTGGGAAGTACTTGGACATTCAGATCTGGTCACCAAACACATAAAGCCACTTCAAGCAACGTTTCGATTTTTAATGGTGGTCTTTCACCAAGACAAAACTGAGAGTATCTTAGGACGAGTTGTTTCGGAGAATTTGAACAATTCTTCAAATTTGTTAGTTAATTTTCAAGTTCTGTGAAAGTACTTTTCAGGTTCTGTTATTATTTCAATTTTGTCAGGCAACTAGCCTATAATGATATAATAACAGAAATTGAATAGGACTTTCACGTAACCCGAAAATAAACGTTTAAATTGAATGAATTGTTCAAATTGTATGAAAAAAAACCTATCCTAAATGTACAGCTTAGCTGGGTTTTGAGATATTTTGATAACAACCCCGAAATAATTATAAGCTGGATCAAATGTCAACCTAATTTAGAAAGGTAGCAACGTTGCTAAGGTATAAATTTCGAAGGTTCTCAGGTAGAGATTATAAAATGATAGATAAAGAGTAGGACAATAATTAATTTCCACCCAAACCTTATTATTTTCCTAGTTCCTACATTATAATGTGATTTATGTACGCCTATAATAATACGGGCATGAGCCTAGTGTAGTTAAGAAAATCACAAAGAATAGTAATTCATTTACAAATATTATTAGTGAATAAAAAATATTGCTATTTCGACCAAATATGCCTAAACTCCTTGATTACATTCGAACAAAAGAATGTGCGGTAGTGTATTGTACGGTTGTTTTGCAGAATTTTAACTATTCATCAAATTTTAATGACACTCGCCTCCTGGGAGTCCAATATACTCTTCACTATTATATAAAGCATTTCAGTTTAATAAATAGAAATCGGGCTTGAAATCTCAAAAAAATGTTTTTTTTTTAAACTCTGGCCGTGCGGTTAAACTAAGGTTGCGATACCTAACAGAAGACGATCAAATAATTGGAACGGTTAGGTTACTTTAGAGTATGTTATATATATATTTTTTCTTTATCTATTTTGTTATGGAAACCTATTAGAGTTATTTTTAAATTTTTCAATCAATTATCTTATGACAAAAACAAGCAGACGTGTACCCGGCGTTGCTGGGGTTATCCTTGGGAGATAGACATATACCATCCGGGAATTTTCTGTAGGCCTTTTAAAGATGTACAATTCCATAGTAAATTATTTTGACGCGTCTCATACGGTTTAGCCAGCGTTAGCAATGTAAGCAACGAAGATATTTTTTTACGACTTGATTATAAAACATCGACTTTTCTCTACTTTCTATAATATAATATGCATGTATCATATATATAAACCGTTCGGAAGAAATTTTCTAAATGACAGTGAAAACCCTATTAAAATCCGTTGCGTAGTTAAGAAGAACTAAGCGCACAAACAGACAGACTGATGGAGACTTTGTTTTATACTATTAAGAGATTAGAGATGATGACAATTTTTTTACAATCGAATTCTTACCTGCCGTCGGATCAATTCTTTCATTGTACCCCAAACATTCTTCCTTGATATCCAAATGGTTAATTTCTATGTCCGAGTATGGCATTTCTCTTCCGTCCCTTTCTTGATACCCTGGTTCCGTCTTTATAGTAAAACTGCTTGAAGCTGGAGAATCTATGGCACCTCTACAATCTGAAAATGATGATTTATTTCAGTGAGACCCTAGAATACAGTAAATCGGTGTTTCCCAAACTTTTTTCCGTGCCCCGGTTATTTTTGTACTAATCCTTTGCGACCGACCAATGGTAGTGGGCAGGGGGTGGGTACACAAATATTAACAAACGAGTTCATAAAATTTACATACTTTTTTAAAAATACTTAAGCTTTTATTGATTTTTTTATATATATTTAGATTCGTGAACATATACCACCAGACTAGTCACATACGTGCGTTGTGGCGGTCGTTTTTTAAATTTAATTTATCACATTCTGCGCACTATGGAAAGAAACCGTTCCCATGTTTGGAATGGAAAGGTCGTCATTAAAATATCTTGAAAGAATTACGTATTTACTAGCTATTAAGAGAAACCATTTCAATGTTCTGAATGCATTATTAATATTGTATAATATAATAAGTAGGCTCCGGATGAGAATTTTAGTGTCTATATATTGGCAAAAACTCTAACATTGACATTTTTTCAGATTCACTGCCCAAATTTAAACGTGTCATCATGTCAATAATTTAAACTGTTCAATGCGCATAAATACAGACACACACACACACACAAACACTCACTTATACAATACACACACACCTATATACTACACACGTCACCTGGTAATTAAGGAATAAACATACCACCTAGCAGACATTACAAGGAAACATATCATAAGTACCCAACATGAAGTATCTTATACCTGTATATTGTTTCATCTCTGTAAATCATGTATTAATAATAAAATAAAATATCTATGGTTTTTTTAGGACCAATTTGTTTAATTCAAAAAGTCCGAAGATATCGATCTAATGAGTGGTTTATTTATGCTCTTACCCTGATACTGCAGTACTTACATTCAATAGGCACCTGAACGCATTTAACGTTTCTTCCAGAGTTGTTTTCGTCCTTTGTGCGTTCGGATTTTAATACATCACTCACGATGTCCAAGCCAATACATTTGGCTCCTGAGACTTTGATAATTGTTGATGGACTTTGACATTCAAATATATGTGGTAAAACTCCCTTCTTTGGTTTTAGCTGACGATTTCCCAGCCTCATGATTTTATGCTTTATAAAATTTTCCATATCGTTCGGAATCTGAAAATAAAATAAAGTGCATAGGGGTATAATATTTTCTTTCGTACTTCAGAGATCGTATCAGCATACATTTTTAAGCGCCTCACATCTTTGGATAACTTTTTATATTAGCAACCACCCCATTCAGATGTCCAAATAGAATTCCTGCATTGACATTTAACAGATAATTTAAAATGAATAATTCAACTTACATCAAAATGGTCCTCGCAACAATATCTGGCAGATTTACATGACAAAATAACATTTTGCTTATCACATCTGTTCATGGCGTCACACCATTTTTTACGTATTATCGCATCTCTTGGGACACTGATGAACTGCTTGTCGGGCGCAGAAACACTTGTATTTTTACACTTTGGTACAATGCAATACCAATACGGATTATTCATTGACATTTTACAAATTATACTGATTATAAATTTGAGAGTGAATGATATTAAACACAACATGCAAAACTGCAAAAAAGGAATGAGTTTATTATAACGTCACGCCCCTTTGGCCGAGGAATACGCTACTCCGGAGACTTTTTACAATCTAAAACACTAAACATTAGTTTAACTACGAGTAAAAAGTGTCAGAAAACACTTCTATCTAGATAGGTAATACAGATATCAAAATAACTAGATGCTGGAACTCCTCATACGACATGTTTTTGACGTTTAATATTTAAACACTTTCGTCAAGCATAGATAAAAAAAAAACATTAGAGATGGTCAATAATTAGTCACCCTGTGACTTTAATTATCACGCTGTCGCCGGAACTGCCGATTTAATTTTCCGATGATTTCCGACTTAAAGGCTCCGTATTAAGCCTTCAAAGAAGGTTTGAAAGGGAGATATGTAAATACGAATATTAGAGGGAGCGTGATATTATTAAAAAAACTATAATAATTAAGCGAAAATGATGATAATATTTAATAAAGCACGACTCGTTTGAAATAGTGCAAAAATCTCTCAATTAATGCTTTAGTTGCGTTTAAAGATACATTGTGTTTTTTTTTCATACCTATAACATATCAACAACAACAACGGAACAAAACGTGTTCGTAATAATTTTTGGAGTTTAATTTGCGATTTTTTCTATCGAGGGAATATCAAAAAATTAATGTTTTGGTATTACAAATGCATAGATATTATCTTTAAGAAATGACACATATATTTTTTGGAATTTAAAAACTTAAAGAATTAAAGAGAAACTTTTTATAAATCGGTAGAAATTATTATACAGGGGGCTTTAATTTTACCCTATGAAAGAGAAAAGTAAGCACATAATAAAAAGTTTAATCAAAATAGGATGAATTACATTGTAAGTGCTTAATTTAAAGTTTGTCTTTCTGGATACACAATAAGGAGGATAAAAAACCGACTAGGCCGGCAGCGATTTTTAGGGAGCAGGTTCCTAACCTTAAAGGGAATGTTTACTTAATTGGTGCCATCCGCCTTACATAACAAAAATTGTAAAATTTGCGCTGCTTTGGGGATAAACCGAGGTTGTTTTGCCCGGCTATTTAGCGATACAATGGTTTATCTTTGTCGTTCATGATTTGTAACGGAATGTACACGATCTGACTTTTTTTATCGTGTCCCGGTGCTGGGTCGCGTAGCTTGGAAAATAATGATCTAGCTGCACCATAGTTCTTTGCAAATGAACGTAGGTACCGTAATTGGCTCGCTTTTGGACTTTTCTACATTTGTTTTACCTATTTTTTGTCTATGGTGTAGTTAAACTGACGTATCATTTACTGTGAGTGGTTTATTTATGCAAATATTGGCAAAATTGTATTTTTTCAAACGCATTTAAGAGAGACACCATTCACGTGTTCTTAATGCAACCCCTATAAATGTTTCCATATCACTATCTTTAAAAAATTACATTCTCGCGCACTCTAAAAAACCATTCCTTTATTCAAAATAAATATTTAAAAAATATAATTATTTCTGAAATTGCTCATGGACGTTCAGATAGAAACCATGTTCTGAATGCATTTATTAATTTTCTTTTAATACATGTGATACATTCTAATAAAAAGCAACAAAATACATAAATATGCTTTTTTACTGGTCTGAAATATACCAACTATCCATAATAAATTAGCTACTCTCAGCACTTGTACCCGGCTGCACATCACTCGTTATTGGTTGCTGCCAATCTTAGAACTCGTACCCGGCGGCACATCAATAGATTGTTATCGGTTATATTCGGAGATTTCGTTACAAAGGTCGGTACATTGTTTTTGTTATTATTTTATCACCTGTTTATTCATCGTTATGTAATTAGTAAACACAAAACAAATAATACTCTCTAGCGACACTTATACTTGACTCATATTAAACGAATTGACAAAAACAAACAAAGACGTATTAAGGACGATATTTGTTGTTTGTTAAGTTCTAGAGTGATTGATAATAGAGTTCAAAGGATAGGTAATAATTATCCCTGTAATAATTATTATGTATATTCCAGGATTAAAGCATCATTTTGGAACCAAACAAAACCAATCAAAAAAATAGTTCATTTAGCAATATACAGACACGAGATACACATTTTGTTTTCTATTGGATCGGTAGATTTATAATTTTTTTGGTAAACTAATGTTTTTAAGACAAGATTTTTTATGCATAGCACAAAGGGTAACAATTATTTTACAAGCAATAATTGTTCGCCTGAAACACTCATCCACATTGAAAAATCTCCTGATAAAAGATACATGACGCCAACGGGACTCGAACCCGTGTCCCTTCGATTTCCGGTCGACAGCTCTGACCACTGAGCTATGGCGGCTTATCTCTTACCCGCGAAATTATTCAATATATACTAGTGTTTCATTCAACAATTACTGCTTGATACATTTTTCACCTGAAAACAACCAACTTTATTTTATATGAGAAAGGCATTGTAAGTGCTAACTCTCTCACTAGATGGCGTCGAGACAAATTGTCTACATTTTTAGGCGAAATACTTGAACTTGTCAAATATTAATTATAATTTTTTTGGTAAACTAATGTTTTTAAGACAAGATTTTTTATGCATAGCACAAAGGGTAACAATTATTTTACAAGCAATAATTGTTCGCCTGAAACACTCATCCACATTGAAAAATCTCCTGATAAAAGATACATGACGCCAACGGGACTCGAACCCGTGTCCCTTCGATTTCCGGTCGACAGCTCTGACCACTGAGCTATGGAGGCTTATCTCTTACCAGCGAAATTATTCAATTTATACTAGTGTTTCATTCAACAATTACTGCTTGATACATTTTTCACCTGAAAACAACCAACTTTATTTTATATGAGAAAGGCATTGTAAGTGTATCTTTTATCAGGAGATTTTTCAATGTGGATGAGTGTTTCAGGCGAACAATTATTGCTTGTAAAATAATTGTTACCCTTTGTGCTATGCATAAAAAATCTTGTCTTAAAAACATTAGTTTACCAAAAAAATTATAATTAATATTTGACAAGTTCAAGTATTTCGCCTAAAAATGTAGACAATTTGTCTCGACGCCATCTAGTGAGAGAGTTAGCACTTACAATGCCTTTCTCATATAAAATAAAGTTGGTTGTTTTCAGGTGAAAAATGTATCAAGCAGTAATTGTTGAATGAAACACTAGTATATATTGAATAATTTCGCGGGTAAGAGATAAGCCGCCATAGCTCAGTGGTCAGAGCTGTCGACCGGAAATCGAAGGGACACGGGTTCGAGTCCCGTTGGCGTCATGTATCTTTTATCAGGAGATTTTTCAATGTGGATGAGTGTTTCAGGCGAACAATTATTGCTTGTAAAATAATTGTTACCCTTTGTGCTATGCATAAAAAATCTTGTCTTAAAAACATTAGTTTACCAAAAAAATTATAATTAATATTTGACAAGTTCAAGTATTTCGCCTAAAAATGTAGACAATTTGTCTCGACGCCATCTAGTGAGAGAGTTAGCACTTACAATGCCTTTCTCATATAAAATAAAGTTGGTTGTTTTCAGGTGAAAAATGTATCAAGCAGTAATTGTTGAATGAAACACTAGTATATATTGAATAATTTCGCGGGTAAGAGATAAGCCGCCATAGCTCAGTGGTCAGAGCTGTCGACCGGAAATCGAAGGGACACGGGTTCGAGTCCCGTTGGCGTCATGTATCTTTTATCAGGAGATTTTTCAATGTGGATGAGTGTTTCAGGCGAACAATTATTGCTTGTAAAATAATTGTTACCCTTTGTGCTATGCATAAAAAATCTTGTCTTAAAAACATTAGTTTACCAAAAAAATTATAATTAATATTTGACAAGTTCAAGTATTTCGCCTAAAAATGTAGACAATTTGTCTCGACGCCATCTAGTGAGAGAGTTAGCACTTACAATGCCTTTCTCATATAAAATAAAGTTGGTTGTTTTCAGGTGAAAAATGTATCAAGCAGTAATTGTTGAATGAAACACTAGTATATATTGAATAATTTCGCGGGTAAGAGATAAGCCGCCATAGCTCAGTGGTCAGAGCTGTCGACCGGAAATCGAAGGGACACGGGTTCGAGTCCCGTTGGCGTCATGTATCTTTTATCAGGAGATTTTTCAATGTGGATGAGTGTTTCAGGCGAACAATTATTGCTTGTAAAATAATCGGTAGATTTGGTTCATCGTTTGTGACGGAATGTACGCGATCCGGCATTTTTTCTTTCATGGCCCGATGCCGGGTCAGGCTGTAATATACATATCACGAAGACTCTTCTGTTGTTCGTTGTCTGTGAAGTGTATCTCCCAAAATTGCCCTGGGTGTGTATTTATTTTAATTTACAAAGACATACCGAAATGAAACGATCATGTGGCGGGTGTAGCTACACATCTCCTTAACAGTCTAAATCGAAGATACGCATTCTGGAAATAAATAATTCACTTTCATGTTTCGAGGGTAGTTTATTTATTTTTGTATATGAAAGTCGATATTCCACAAAAGGTACATGGTCAGCTTATAACTTAAATCTTAAAAATTAGACCTACAAAAATTAGTATTACACAGTAACAAAAGAATGGCTGATAATCTGAAAACATAGAGCTAGAATTAGAGGCGCTACTGCATACTAATATATCTTCGAGACTTGTTATTATTAGAACGCGATAAGCGGTGTTTTAGTTAGAGCGTTGGGAGAGAAAAAGTGGAACCTATTTTTTCGCTTCATGTTTCACTAAATATAAATGTATGAAAAGCTCGAATCGAATGGCGCTGGTGTGGTTGAAAATCATTTGCGCGGTATGACTAGGGTTGCCATATTCGGCCAGGGTCTCGTCGGGACGTTTCAGGATGGAGCAAATTAAAAATTTTGTGATACTTAAACAATTTCTTTATTTTATAGTAAGTACCTAAGTAAATATGTTTGTTTTATAGGTTACTTTAATTGGTACTAGCAGAAGTACTTGGCTGGCCATACTTTTCAGAAGATTTCGCTTTTCTCAACAATTTTGGGTACCTTTTAACATAATTGTATAACTCTGTACAAGTCATGTTATAATTGACTTGACACTGTAAAATCGACTCCACAGTCTCTGGGAGCAGGCGATTTCGTTAATGAGTCCACTGGGCCGACATTAATGAAAAAACTCTTTCTACTGTGGCGTTGTGAGCAGGAATAGAAAATAAATACTCGCATAATTTCAAAAGAAGGCATTTTCTTTCCGGATTTTCAGTTTCTTTGAAAAAGTAAAGCCACTTCTCTGCAACCGAATTGATGAATTCAATTCTTCCGAACCAAGCTTAGCCTCTAGAAAGCTCTTAAGATAATTATGTTGCTATGGGACGCACGGAAAATTAAAATTTGCATTGCGTAATTTCAATCGGGACATTTAAGGCTTTTGTCGGGACGTCGGGACAGATAGCTCAATAAAGGTGACAGTCCCGATATATCGGGACGGATGGCAACCCTAGGTATGACAGCAATACGGTATACGGTTTGAAATGAAATGTTTTAAGGATTAAAAATATGGTTGATAAATATGGTGGTTAAGGAGTTATTAAAAAGGAATTTAGAAATATATTAGTAATTGTGAAAAAGGAAGACCTGTTTTTATAAACTTTTTCGGATTGTTTTCCTATGACACGGAAGATGTCGAAAAGTGTCGTAATATCCGGCCAAAGCCAATTAAACGGACAGGTAGACATTTTTTTCTCTTAATATTTATTACAATTCATGAATGGTTTGGTTCGAATCGGCCGTACAAAATTAGAGTCCATTTTTTCGCTCAATGTCTCATCTTTATCTTATATATCGATGGTCCCATGCCGCCCGTCTATAACGAGTTTAAGGCGAAGCTTATTGCCAAATCACTATTTTGATTAATCTTTATAACGAATTGGTGTACATTATGAATACTAAAAAACATGCTTTAGATAAATTGAAGGTTTTCCTATCGTTTCGCTTGAGTAGAATATAAATAAAAAATATAAATGTAAGCTGCTAAAATTTGTTATTTTTTTTGAAATGTATGAACGCGTAAAGGAAACAACTTAAAAAATACAGTATTATAGCTAAGATTATCTGTGACAGTTTCACTTGATTAATTTTTTTGCTTTCTTATAAAATTATTTACAAAATAAATAAAAACCAGTTTTGTGCTTGAAATCGAACGTTTCTAGACACCGTTTGTCAAGCGATTTTAATGCCTATTACCTAAAATATAAGTTATACCAAGAATATTCACATTTTTGGCTTGCAGCTTCCTCTTAACCTTGAACGTAACATTAGTACTTGCCGGATATCCAGTCAAGGCATACGCCGGATATTCGGTATGCGGCCAATTCACTATCCGTGGCATTTCTAATATTATTTGTCTGTGGTTGGTTGTAGCTAGACCATTGATGTATTGTAGTTAGATGAGACATGAAGCGAAAAATTTAGTTACACTTTTTTACCACTGATTGACCTTCAATGCTGTAGCGCCGAACGCCTGGAAACTACCAAATTCAGTCTACGCGCTTATCGCATTCTAATATTGGAAAACGTTTCAATGAGATGTCAGTATCTACGCAATAGAGTCTCTAATTGCATAAATGGTATAGATTGACAAGTTTTTTTTAACTATGTGATATATTCTAATTCAATTCGACAATCTTTTTTTAAAAATTCACGCAATACGTCATCGTAAAAAGTTCCAGAGTTCTTAAGACTTACAAGTAATTCTTTTTCAATTGCGACAATGGAAATATCCGTTATTCTTTTTTGATTTTTGGTATTAATTAGATATGTCTGAATACGTTTTAATGATGAAAACGATCCTTCAGCTAATGCACTACTTGCTGGAATTGTTACCAGTAACGAGGCAAATTTAATTAGTTGTGGAAAAGCATTATTTAATTTCTTTTTTACGCAATATTCTAAAATTTCCAAAAGGTTTTTTCCAGCAAACTGCGGCGAACTATACACACATATTAATTCGTTCTTGAGACGATCGAAATCAAAAAAGAAAGGGAAAAGCGACTTAAGTTTTAAAAATTGCTGGGATGGAAATTCTTCACTGAATTTTTTGAAGAATTCAAATTCTAATAATTCTAAAAAAATTATTTCCTCAATTGATTCATATCGATCTTTGATTTCTCTTAAAATGTTGTCTCTAATTTCTTGAAAAATATCTTGAAAGTGATTTTTTACATCAGATATTGAAGTTTTTCTTTCGGGTGCTTTCGTTAGTGCTATCGCGTTTCTATAAATTGAATCAAAAGACAACTCATTCATAAAACATTCAAATTGTTTAATTTCTCTAATGCAATATTCTGTATCAATTATTCCACTATGAATAATTTTAAATAATTTATCAGATCGGTTAAAAATTTTATCAAAAATTTCCATTAAAAACATGAATTCGAAATCCCTTAGTGAAAATAAAAATAATTTCGATAGGCTGATAGTTTCTCCATCCCATTTGCTAGGTAAATTTGTAATGTTTTCTAAAAATTCTATTAGATTCTGACGCTCAGATGAAATTACATTTATTGTTCGCGAATTGTAATCCCAACAATTTGCGGTAACACTTGGCATCCTGTGATTGTAAAATTCAGTTCGTTTTGTACTTACTTGAAAAAAGTTACTGATCGATTTAACAATATGGAAAAAGTTTCTTGTTTCTGGTATTCTTTCGCATGATTTGGACAATATTAAATTTAAAACGTGCGGACTACACCAAACTAACATTGCATGTGGACATTCTACTTTAACTTTGCTTTGCAAGTCGCTTTTTAAACTGTGTGTAGTTCCGTCGTACGTCTGTGCTATCAATTTAGAAATGCAGTTGAACTCTTTTAATTTATTGATAATTATTTCAGATAATGTTTCTGCTTTCATATCCGCGCTTAGATCTATAAAGCCTAAAAATCTGTCTCTGATTGTTGCCCCAGTAAAATATCTTAAGATAAAACATAATTGTTCAGACCCATTAACGTCAGGAGTTTCTTCTAGTATTAGCGCCACGAAGTCAGAATGGTTTATTTCGCACTTTATTTTATTAATAATCAAAGAACTTATAGCTTTCACAATATCATTTTGGATTGTATCAGATAAGACGCTATTATAAGATCCATTATCACCCTGCAAATGACTTCCTAATATACCATCGTATTGAGATAATAAATTAACACATTCTAAAAAGATACCGCGGTCAGCTGAATTATCTGATTGATCATGAGCAAGAAATGGCAATTCTTGTTTAGCTAAAAAACAAGTTATGTGTATTAGCCTGTGAAGAACACAACGATTTCTTTCCACAGCCTCATTATGGCGTGTAATTTCTTTTCTCGTTTGATTGCGTAAACTGTTTTCTATTCTGTCGGATCCAAAACTGCTAAGATCTAACACTGCTTGGTAATGTGTTTGGTTTTGCTCGTGTTTCATGGCCGCATTAATTAAATTATTTAAATCTTTGAAACCCGCAGAGGTCCAGGCGTTTTTTGTAGTGGAGAATAATAAACATGGCCAACAAAACATACGATTTACTTTAAGGGAACCAGTAATCCACCAAAATTTTGTATATGTATTTAAATTGAATTTTCTATTGCAGCTGCTTTTTTTATTTTGAATTATTTTTAAATCGGGAGTTGGTCTTCCATCCGCTATAACCTTCAACTGTTCTGTGAATGAAAATTTTGAAAATGGGGTATCATTCAATATAAAATCAACTATGTTGCTTTGGTCTATTGTTCCATGAACCTCCGCCATTTTAAATGATTTTGATGACGAGAGAACCAAATGATTTTGCGTGTGATGCTTGCTAGAGTTACATTCAAGTTCGCCGTGAAATTCCCTCGAATATGTTTCTGCAATAAAAATGGTCAGATGTATTATTAATAAGAAATTATTAAAAAACACAATTTTTAGGCCAGTTTTTACAGCCTTCTACCTAAAATTCTACCGTCTAGAATCCACATTACAATATTCATGTAAGAGCTATTGAGAGAATACAATAAGTTTTAAAATGACAGAAGAATTTTCACTGACTTGATATTTTTATATAAAATTTTAAATCATGCATTTCATAACTCATTGATAAGCTTTCGGATTCCAGTACGTAATTCTAGAAGTCGGGATTTAAGTCAGTGCAGAAATTCTGGGACTAACTACTATATGTATTCCTCCTTGTCAAGTCATCAATCTTCAATTTATCACTTAACGAATACAAACGATTGTTTATGAGGCAAATATGATTTAAGATTTTCACGGCCAAAAGTATGTGTTATTTTGATATATTTTTTGGGTTGTTATGCCGTGTTGCGCTAACTCCTTCTTTATCCAACGTTTCGGACAGCATTGCAGTGTCCATCATCAGGGCAGATGTGTTATTTGCCCTGATGATGGACACTGCAATGCTGTCCGAAACGTTGGCTAAAGAAAGAGTTAGCGCAACACGGCATAACAACCCAAAAACAAATAACAATAAGTTTATGAGGCAGTTCAGTTATGCAGAATACTCTATCATTTTACTATTCACATGTAAAGTTCCCTAAAAATTACTTCTATAAAAGAAAATTGCCAATATGTAAGTTTACCATCGATAGTAGCTAATAAATATTGCTATTACATATAGCTTCGAAGACTTGTTAAAAAATGTATATAAATATAATTTTAATCTGTATATAGTTCTTACCAGGTGCTGTCTCCTCAACTCTTACGGAATATTCCAAACATTCCTTTATAGAATCCGTCAGGTCTATATCTGTATGGGGCAGTTCATAACCGCCGTATTCTCCAGTACTTGACACCATCTCGATGGTGACACTATCTGGGTCAAGAAAGACATATATATCTTGGATATTAATGTGAGTGTCGTTTAGTAAAATGTACGCAACCTTTAAAATGTATTTTCAGTTTTCTTAGTTGAAGTATGATACAGTTAAATAAGAAAGAAGCTCTTCTGTCCGATTTTTAGGGTCGAACTGGCTCAGTGGTAGATCAGAATTTTTGATCGAGTATTTCTAGGTGGTATAAAAGCTTAGTAAATCTGAACTGCCTAAAATACAATTAACATTTTTTTAAATCAAGTTTTCTAACTGAGATTTTAATTATTTCATCAAGTGGTTGTAATTTCTAGTTTATATAGGTAGACCGACTTCATATATCATACTAGAAATTTATGCATATTATTTACAATGAAATAGCTATTAAAATAAACATTATTTTGCTTCTCAGGCAACTGAAATAGAAAATTTGTGTGTATGAAGGACGTTCAGATTGTCCAGCGGATCTAGGTATTTGTCAAAATATTTTGTGTAGAATTCTTACCAGATATCTCCTCAACCGTCATTGAATATTCCAAACATTCCTGTTTCACATCTGGCAGTTCTATATCTATATCTGCATTGCCTTCTTCATTCCCTGGCTCTTTCTTGACAGTAACACTTTCTGGGTTAGGAACTTCCATGGCTCTGCTATGATAGTGTGCAAGCAATACTGTGATATTCAAAATTAATCAGACCTGAAATAAAATTTATATTAGTGATAGTAGGTACTACTTATAAAAAGCACTTATTAAAAAGTACTACTTATAAAAGCATATATATATAATAAAGACTGACCTAGCTCTGTAAATCTCACTGATAAAAAGTGTATTTAGCTGTGCTGCCAAAGAGCTGGCAACGTAGAATTTTGGTAGACTGATATACGAGATTTTCTTGAAAGGATGAGGTTATTTCTGACATGATACTATTTAATTGACTGTTACCGCGTAGACTTAATGACAATTCCATAAAAGTTATGTTTTTAATGACATTAATTCATTATGCATGTGTAGGTAAATATAACTAAAAAAATCAGTGAGTTGTTCATGTAAAAAACTCAAAAACTTCACACGTCATGAATGTGAATTATCAATCAGAAAAAAATATTTTTAACGAACATGGGCATCAATCAACTGGAAATCAAGTTATCAAATTTACAGTATTCAAAAACCAGTGCATTTTGAAACCATCGATTAGTGCCACCTACAAAAATAATATGAACATAACCTCAAAATACAATCATGAACAGTTTCTTATAAAAACGTGGCTGTATACCGTACAGTTAAAATCAAAATAAGCAATTTGTAGTAATTAATGTTTAGCCGTACGTTAGAAAACGTCAAACCTGAGCTAAACATAAATCTACTCAAACAGGGCGAAGAACGAGGAATATTGTCAGATGAATCTTACCATAGATAAAATATAACTGCATATTATTCTCAGAAACTATTCCATGTGTTTGGAAACCAATGGTTTCTTCGTCAGGATTAACGTAAGCGAAGTGATTTACTTTCATTAAGTTATAATGACACCACAAAGTGATTGGCGATTATTTAAGAACAAACTTATTCCAATAACGATCAATGTTGCTCCAGACAGATTTATTTTCTTTAAAATAATGCCTGTCATGTAAATGCGTTCTTCTATGGTTAACTATCCCACCTGTCATGGTCGAGTCTAGAGTGCTTTGTGCTTCCAAATATCACATCTAGGCCATGGAATAAAATTGGAATCTGGATAGTGTCTTACAATTAGGAAAGGTTAATTTATTTTTTAATGGGTAATTGATTGCTTATAATAAGCACAATGTTATTTCGTTTTTATTTATAAATGTATTTATCTAATGCGATGTGCTTTCTCAAAATTGGCCAGCGAAAGATACGCCGATTGTCGTCATTTTTTTTTTTTTTTTTTTTTTAATTTCTTTATTTAATATTAAGGGTAACCTTCGGTTTATGGGGGAAATTCCTAAAAATTAAAACTAGTTATTTTTATACTAACTTTGGGCCGGGGAATCCGAATCTGGAAGAATTAGGTGGCGGCAAGCAATATTAACTGAATTACACGACTTTAAAATTTCGACGCACAAACAATTTAACTGGCCATTTTGAACGCTTTCTGACAATAAAACTAGTTATCTTTATACATCTTTATACTAACTTTGGGCCGGGGAATCCGAATCCGAAAGAATTAGGTTGGGGCAAGCAATATAAACTGAAATACACGACTTAAAAATTTTAGATGCAAACAATATACAATGCCATTGTCGATGTGTTTTTTTTGACAATAAATCCATAGAAAAATAACCAAAGATATATAAAATTAAGTGTTGCTAGTAAGCAATAATATCAATAACGTAAAATAACATGTTTATAATTTCAGTAATATTTCATATTCAAACAGTTAGATTTAGGTTTATTATCACGAAAGGTGAGTTTTTATGTCGGGGGAGACGATAAAATATGCATTTTATATTTTAATTTTGCCAACATTATTTCATTTACGTAAAGTATTCAGATACATTTTATTCACTTTTGTATCACAAATCATGTTACACAAACCTAGCGTAGCCGCTAAACTACTTGAAAACTGTGATGTTTTCTCGCCTTGACGCGAGTAGGCGCTAAGAAGGGGGCACTTTCTTTTCTATCACAAACCATGTTACACAAACCTAGCGTAGCCGCTAAGCTACTTGAAAACTGGGATGTTTTCCTGCCTTGACGCGAGTAGGCGCTACGAAGGGGGCACTTTCTTTTCTATCACAAACCATGTTACACAAACCTAGCGTAGCCGCTAAACTACTTGAAATCTGGGATGTTTTCTTGCCTTGACGCGAGTAGGCGCTACGAAGGGGGCACTTTCTTTTCAATCACAAACCATGTTACACAAACCTAGCGTAGCCGCTAAACTATTTGAAAACTGGGATGTTTTCTTGCCTTGACGCGAGTAGGCGCTACGAAGGGGGCACTTTCTTTTCTATCACAAACCATGTTACACAAACCTAGCGTAGCCGCTAAACTACTTGATAACTGGGATGTTTTCTTGCCTTGACGCGAGTAGGCGCTACACAGGGGCACTTTCTTTTCTATCACAAACCATGTTACACAAACCTAGCGTAGCCGCTAAACTACTTGAAAACTGGGATGTTTTCTTGCCTTGACGCGAGTAGGCGCTACGAAGGGGGCACTTTCGTTTCTTTAGTTTTTAAATTTAGTTTTAGGGATAAATATTTTTGAGAGTAAAATATAAAATGCATATTTTATCGTCTCCCCCGACATAAAAACTCACCTTTCGTGATAATAAACCTAAATGTAACTGTTTGAATATGAAATATTACTGAAATTATAAACATGTTATTTTACGTTATTGATATTATTGCTTACTAGCAACACTTAATTTTATATATCTTTGGTAATTTTTCTATGGATTTACTGTCAAAAAAACGCATCGGCAATGCCGTTGTATATTGTTTGCATCTAAAATTTTTAAGTCGTATATTTCAGTTTATATTGCTTGCCCCAACCTAATTCTTTCGGATTCGGATTCCCCGTCCCAAAGTTAGTATAAAGATAACTAGTTTTATTGTCAGAAAGCGTTCAAAATGGCCAGTTAAATTGTTTGTGCGTCGAAATTTTAAAGTCGTGTAATTCAGTTAATATTGCTTGCCGCCACCTAATTCTTCCAGATTCGGATTCCCCGGCCCAAAGTTAGTATAAAAATAACTAGTTTTAATTTTTAGGAATTTCCCCCATAAACCGAATATATTCCAATATTAAATTTACAATAACATGTTATTACATTACATTAAGTTTATTTTCTTTTTTTATTATAGTACATCGTGATACACCTTTTTTTAGAGCAAATGCTCGTGTTAAAAAGGCGGAGAAACGCGTGTAATTAATGATTTCACATATTTTTTCAAAGAGTGTAAAGATAATGAAAAGAATTTTTATTTTTTAATATAACAAAATAAATTTTTTAAATGTTACAAAATTTTATCAAATAGAAAAGAGAAAAGGATGTAAAAGAAGGAAAGAGATAAGAATAAGAAATAAGAGAGAAGGATTTCAATATAATAATAATTGAAAGATTTAATATGCTATTGATATAGTGTTTTTATTGAGCTTTTGAATTTTTTATAATTCGTTTCCAATCTTAAGTTAAGAGGTAATTGGTTAAACCATTTGATACCAAAATATTTATAAAATTGTTGGGCTGTGGTGGTGTTACAGCGCGGGATAGTTATAGAGCCAAGAATACTTTGTCTATTGCTGTTCGAAAAAGTTATTAAGTTGTCATTGTTGAAACAATCTTTATGTATTTGAAAAAGAGTTATTTTTTTATAAATAATATGAAGTGAAGGGACTTTAAATTCTTGAAATAATCTAATTGTGGGGTAATCATACGGTTTTTTCAAAATTATTTTTACTAATATTCTTTGGATGATTTCTAAAGGTAACAGAGAAGTTTTGAATGCTCCACCCCAACCAACAATTCCATATTGTAATACTGATTGAATTAGTGAAAAATAGATGGTTCTTAATAATTTAAAATTTAGTATGTTTCGTATTCTAAGAAAAATGTACAATAATTTTCTTAACCTTTCTACTATTGCATTGATTTGTAATTTCCACTTTATGTTACTATCTATAATTACACCTAGATATTTTATATTAGTTTTAACAGTAAGTACAGAGCAGTCAGGTTTACATAAATTTGAAATTCTATTACAATTACATGAGTGTATACTTATCTTTAAATTATCAGGGAATGAATTTTTATTAATGGTGAAAGGTATTATAAAAGTTTTTTCAGTATAAAGTGTTAACAGATTTTTATCGAACCATTTTTTTAGTATGTTTATATCTAACTCTGCTGTTCTTTGGGTTTCATTCCAAGTTAATCCCTCAGTTAAAATTGCTGTGTTGTCAGCGTATGAAATAAGTTTAGACATAATTGAGAGTTTAAAAATATCGTTGACATAAATGATGAAAAGAATTGGACCTAGAACAGTTCCCTGCGGGATGCCAAAATTTGTGGTCTTCGAATCACTCAGAGAGCCATTTAACTTTACAAATTGCTCTCTATTAAATAGGTAATTTTCGATCCATGTTAAAGCATTGTTAGTTATACCAATTTTCGCTAGTTTCGAGATAAGATTAGAGTGTGATATACTATCAAATGCTTTTCTTAAGTCGACAAAAGTTCCAATGCATTTTTTTTTACTATCTAAAGATTTATATATTTCAGATGTTAAGTCTACGATAGCATCTTGAGTGCTCATATTTTCTCTAAAACCATATTGATGTGCATTTAAAATATTATTTTCTTTTACAAATTTAAATATTTGTTTTTTTACAATTTTTTCAAATATTTTGGCAATGTTTGAGGTGAGAGAAATTGGCCTATAGTTATTACTTAGATTTGGGTCCCCAGATTTTGATTTAGTAGTTTTAAATTAAACTGACAAGTGACGCATAAGGTCGTGTGCTAACTAAATTGCATAAAAAGTGCCAACATGCTCTCGTTTGTAATGATAAAGTGTTTGCATTACACATCAAATACTAGAAAAAAGTCAATAAATAACATTTCATTTTTAAATACAGCAAGTTATTTTGATTTTTTCCCAAATGTTTTCAGCACCATTGGAGAAAGTAAGATAGCGAATGTAGCAACACATAAGTATAAGAAAGACAACCTACTGGCAGTAAGTGGTCTTAAATAAAGTTCGGTATTCCTCTTATTGAAAGAGAGTTAATATCTTGTAATCTCAGTTACACCCGTCATATTTGAAGAATGTATTTGCCAAAACTAAGTACGTAATCACAGCCCGGTATTATATCTTTTTCGTAAATATGCACAAATTCTTTTGAATTTCCATCTCTTTCATTCATGAACCATGTTTGAATAAATAATTTACTGGAAAAAAAAAGTGTTCGTTACTTGGCTCATTCTGGGTTTATTTTGTGAGGCAAAAACATCGATAACATATCTATCTGTAATGTTAACTCAATATTTCTCTTTTTTTGCTTATTCACCAGATCGAAATAAAAGCAAATATAAAAATAAGTAATTTGGGGAGGATTTTGCGATCAGTACCTACTTGAATGAAATACAATTTATTGCTAGTGCGTAGTCTATGACTACATTCTTGTCTATGATTTATTGTGTTTCTGCACGATATTCAGTAAACTGTTTAACTCGTGCTAAAATTAAACATCCCGTGTGTGTGATAGTTATCGGTAAGATCTAAGGCTGATGTTTTTTTCTCGTGTATATCACAATATTCATTTTAATTGTATAGCCTGTTGTTAAAAATCAAACTGAGCAACCGTTGTTTTTAATTTGGGTTAAGGCATGCTCAAATGCGGGTTGTCTAACGCGAGTTAGCTTAACTTACACAAATCGGTACTTCTAAGTTACGGAACCCCTTTTGACAAGATTCAACTTAGCTAAACGCGAAACGTTTCAAATTGCGTATTTGACGGATACCTAATTTTTGATTTAGGTAAATTTGAGTACAGCTGGCCGTGCTTAATACGAATATTTTTATTTTAAAAAGCTTTGATTCAACTTAATTCCCGTAAAAGGCAACTACTTGCATTCCGGCAAATGGACAATACTGCATTTAAATTATTTTTTATTTATGCTTCCGATTTTGTTGTCCGGGTTAAATCTTCCCCATAGGAAAAACTAAACCCTTCCACTCACTTTTCCACAAATGATCAGCTAGTCAATCAACACTATGTAAGTGCATTATATAAGTAAAATAAATACAAAACAATACAAGAACAACAACACGTCAACTCACCAGAGATCAAATGGGAAAAAAAAAATCACCGACTCCAGATATTTTCATATCAGAGGGTTCGGCTCGGTAGAACTTCTAACGGGGCCTATAAATCCTACTGATCCCTCAACATAAATATTTAAAAAATCTTTCGTTATCCTACATGTATTCAAAATGACCGACTTTTGCATCTTTATATATAAATTTTTTGATAGATCTAATACGCCTAAATTTTTAATGAGAGAGCTAGGTATAATGCCAGTAGTATTTTTATTTTTAGTATTTTATTTTTATTATTAGTATTTTTATTTTTAGTATTAAATAACTTCTTAGACAATTTTATATGTATTTTGTAAGTTTAAAAAAATCATTTTAAAAATGAAAAAAACTTGCCTACAAAACAATTTTATATTTAAATCAAAATATCAGGAATGCTGACATACCAACATGTCATTGTATTGACAGAAATGATTGTAAAACATCAAAATCATTTCGTGTAAATGTAATTTTAAATGCGGTATTAATTTCCATTCCCCTTGAATGCAAATAGTTGTTTTTTATACTAATTAGGTTGAATCACAGTGTTTTTTCAAACATCTTCTTCTTCTTTATGTGCCGTATCAGGTCCCCCCGACGTTGGCGATCACTCTAGAAAATGTCTCTTTGTCTTGCGCTGCCCGGAATAGCTCCTCCACACCTCTAATGCCGGTCCACTCTCGTATATTTCGCAGCCAAGACATTTGTCTCCTACCCGGCCCTCTGCCTTGCCTTTCAATATTAACTGGAGCAAGTGATATTTCTCCCCTCGAAGTACATGACCCAGATATGAAATTTTCCTGATTTTTATTAATCTAAGCAGTTCTCTCTCTGCTCTAGCCCGCCTGAGAATTTCTGTGTTGGTGATCATGTCGGTCCATGAGACTTTGAGTATTCTCCGGTGAAGCCACATTTCAAAAGCCTCTAACCTGTTCATGGTATTTACTTTCAAGGTCCATGTTTCACATCCATACAACAAGACCGACCACACATAACATTTTAGCATTCTCTGCCTTAGTTTTTAGCTGATATTATCATTGCAGAAGAGGGATTTCATTTTAATGAACGCCGTTCTTGCTGCTTCAATTCTGCACCTAACCTCTACATCTGGGTCAAGAGTCTCCGTGAGAATACTGCCGAGGTATCTAAATCTTTCGACCTTTTCGACATTGCAACCATTTAACTGTATCACTGATTCAGAGTGATCTAGTCGTCCAAATGTCATCCATTTTGTTTTATTGACGTTGATTGTTAGGCCATATATATATTATTATAATATCGTTTCAAACATATATTATCTTAACCTCAAGGCCAAATGTATTCATAATTGTATCCTTATTTTTAAACATAACAAATGTCTTCATTGTTTTTACAGGATTTTCCCAAAACAAAATATTCAAATTTATGGAATTAGGAATTCCGTTACAACAATGTTCTGTTTTTAGGTATATTTTTTGGGCTCAAACTAATTACTATAAGGCTACCACACATTGTCATGGATCTACTAAACCCAGAGATTATTTCCATCAAGACGGAACCAGGGCCCCAGGAAGGAGGCTCAGCTGAAATTCCGTATACGGATGTATATATTAACTTCCAGAATATTAAGAAAGAATGTTTGCAGTTTGCGGGGAGTGCTGCGACAGCCTGTAAGTTTATTTGAATATTTAAAAAATGTTGGAATCCGAATCTTGCCGTATATTAGTTACGATGGTTTTGCCCCAAAAAAGTAGGTGTCTTTACAGTTTATAGGAAAAATTAAAATAACTTTTAACAAAAACTTGCCGATTCCTTCAGTTAATACCTCATCTTATTTGGGACATAATGCACATGATATAATTTACACGTATATCCAGAAAACATCATGCCGTTGACTGTAAACAACAAAACTTCGTTCTGATGATGCTCAAGAAAAAATAGTTTTTCTCTCTTAAAGACAGAAGCATTCCCTGAAGTCCCTGAAGCGAATATCTGGGGAATTTCTCAAATTAACGTTAAAGTCTCTTATCCAAATTTTCGCTTCCACACAAGCTGTATCAAAGGTGTCTTTAATCGTAAATAATTTAATTTAAAGTTTTTTTAGTAAGAACAATATATTTACTTCTGGATCTTTATGAGGGACGACAGTTATTTTAATGTAATACGCTGTTCATCTCGGCATATCAATGTTATTTTTCTTTTTCAGGTAGCATTAATGTGAAGACTCTTAAGGCAGAACCAGAACCCCGAAAAGAAGATGGAGGAGTAATTCCTTATGTGGAAATTGAAGTAGACTTACTGGATTTGAAAAGGGAATCCTTAGAGCACCATGAAATAATTACCCAGACGTCAGGTAAATCCTATGTTAAATAAATGTTTAAATCTACAGTTCTGGCTCTGCTAATTTTAGCGTTTTATAAATAAACTGTTCTTCTACTTATTAAGCTTTATCTGTAATATTTTTCAGACTTATTGATTGATCTGAAGACGAATGCTGGGGTAAAGCGATTCTCCTGTCCCAATTGTAAATACTCCTGCTCTAGTAAGTCAACACTAGAACGGCATTTGCGCACACACACTGGAGAAAAACCTTTATCATGTTCTGTCTGCAGCTATTCATGTTTTAGAAAGGATCACCTAAAAAGTCACTTGCTGACTCACAGTCGAGAAAAACCTTTTTCATGTTCTAAGTGCAATTTTTCATGTTCTCATAAGGGACAATTAAAAATTCACTTGCTGACTCATAGTGGAGGAAAACCTTTATCCTGCTCCTTCTGCACATATACAAGTTTTCAAAGGGGACATTTGAAGAGTCATGTGCTGACTCACAGTGGAGAAAAACCATTTGCATGTTCCGTCTGTCATTATTCGTGTTTTCAAAGAGGAAGATTGAAGAGACACATGCTGACTCACAGTGGAGAAAAACCGTTCTCTTGTTCCGAATGCAACTATTCATCTTTTGACAAGGGAGATTTAAAGAAACACATGCTGATTCACAGTGGAGAAAAACCTTTTTCATGTTACAAATGCTCCTATTTGTGTTCTCAAAGGGGAGATCTGAGAAGACATATGCTGACTCACAGTGGAGAAAAACCCTTTTCTTGCACTAAATGTAACTATTCATGTACTACCAGTGGAAATCTAAAAAGCCACTTGCTGACGCACAATGAAAAGAAACCATTTAAGTGTACTTATTGCATATTTTCATGTTCACAAAAAAGATATTTAAACAGTCACCTGCTAACTCATACCGAATTAAAAACTAGTGTTTCAACTACAGCTATTCACGTTCACGAAAAAAATACCAAAGAATTTTCTTGAACCTCCTGGAAGTAGCAAAAGCTTTTATAAATTTGACCACTGCATGGTTTCTTTTTTGACCACATCTGCCGAAAAATTTATGTAGTTCAGTAATTTTATCAGAAATATTACCAATATATTTCTTTCGAAATGAACAAGCTCCAATAGGTCCCTTCCCTGACCTTCGTGATAAGTGAAAATATCACTTTTTCCAGATTTTAAACTATAGACGGCAAAAACAAGTATGCTGTCATCACGCGATTTACTTTCAAAACGGGACTTGTTCAGGACATGTCTCCTTATAAAACGTAAGCTAAATTTCATCACGTTCATTTGTGGTTGAAGTGGAAAAAATACTCAAATTAATCGAATACTTTCATAAAATATTCTTCGACATCTCGATAAAAAACCGCATTTAAATGTTAATTTGTCTAAGACCTGGAAAAGTCCCGCTTTTTATAATCAACGGTTCAATTTTCCTTAAGATTTATGTCATCTATGGGATGCCGTATGAAGGGTATTTAGGGGATAGGAAGGAATGAACCTGGGTTTTGAAGAGACCAATGTTGGGAGGGAGGAAACACAAATGTATATGTTTTATTCGTCGTGTCTCGGCACTCTGTTCACAAACTGTTACTTTATTTGCTTTCTAGGTGCTGATCGTATTATATTAGAATACTAGCTGAAGTGTATTCGGCGTAGCTGGGGGTTATACTTAGGGTATAGACAGACGCTGCCACGGACTTTTCTGTAGGCCTTTTTAATGTATACAATTCCGTACTACATTATGTTAATGTATCTCGTAAGGTTTAGCCAGCGTTGGCAACAAAGATATTAGAAGAACGAGATATGCTATGTTGGCCGCCGGACCGTAGGCGGAGTACTACCTAATTAGGGTACTTTGAACAGTATCGGGACGTGTACGCACAGAAATCTGTTCTATGTATTAGTGCGGATACCTTAGCGTAAGCGAAGGTGTGCAATAGTATTGGTGAACAAAACCGGCGACACCCGGCAAAACAATTCCACACAGTATGAACTGCTCATAGCACATCTCGTTCTTCTAATATCTTTGGTTGGCAATGTAGTGCTCGAAAACATATTTTTACGACTTGATTATAAAACATCGGTTTTTCTCTACTTTCCATAATTACAACATGCATGTATTATATATGTAAACCTTTCAGAAAATATCCTATTAATGATATTGAAAACCCTATCAATATACTTTGCAATGTTTAGAAGAACTATGCGAACAAACAGACAGACGCGGATAGTGACTTTATCTTATACTATTTAGAAATTTAACTTTTTTGTTCTATTAGAGGCTACGTATTCGTGTTCATTGTATGTGTTGTGAGTGTATGTGTATTTTTTACAACAGTTTGTTATATTTTACGAACATGATATTTTAAAACGGGGTCCACACTTAATCTACATTTTTCTTTTCTTTCTATTTTATAATTTGTAAAATAAATAAATAATTACACAATATAAAATAATTTTTTTTTTTTTTTTAAAATTTCCTGCTTTAAAATTTTTTAAAATATACATATATTATGTATACAGTACTAACAGTATACAGTATACAGTACTAACAAGTATACAGTACTAACAAAATGTGAGCAAAAACAAAACAAAAAATATAAGGCTTTAAATAGTGCGAAACGGTCATTGGTCGCTTGCTGTAGCTGTAGTGCCACGGGATGCGTATGAGGATCATTAATTCAGCTCGTCAGCGCTACGTCGTCGGTCGACCGACGTGAAGATCTACCAGGAACATGTGAGGAAGAAGTTATACAAAGCAAATGGCTTTTCATTGATTTCTGTTTGTCCAAACGACCTAATTAGTTGAAAATATACGTTATATTATTGAACTATATATATTTATATATTAAATTTCATGCTCATCTGGCTTTCACATGTTTATTTTAATAATATACAAAATACATTTGAACGAACATAACTTCACAAAAACGAAAAACTCCATAACGCAAGATGGAAAAATAGTGGATTAGAATTGTAAATCCGCATTCATCTAACACACACTACAAACTATGGTATAAAATTTTAGTTGAGAGCAACTATTTTATCTACACGCTCTACAACTCTCTTCAAGATATGAATAAAACCAGTGAGCTTTAAAAGGATATGTTGTCTTGTCGTATTGTAGGTACTTTGTATCCTTTTCTATCCCCTGTATATGTAATCGAGCATAATCTGCTTTTACCATTGTATTAGTAGGTAAGTACCTTTTTGTTAATTCATATCTTGGCTTTGTGTACATCCGTAGCTGTTTCCTTTCTTGTTTGTTCTACTTAACCTCATTTTTCTATTTTTGTACTGTTTTGTATGTGAAACTTATATTTTTTATATCAAAATACCAATGCAAAATTGTACCTATAAACTTCCTCACGTTACTCCAGTTTTGTAAATTATCAGGATTGGACTAGCAAGAAATAAAATTAATAAAAAAATTAAATAAGACGTGTTTATGTTTATCGATTGATGTGTAAAATATGTGAATAACATCCTTATAATCACTACCCCAATTCTGTATACCTTGAACGGGAGTGTACAATTGTGATTCCGTGTTGGAGTTGTCGCAATAATACGGTAGATATTGCCTCGATGTTGATTTCCGAGTTATATAGAAAGAAAACAAGTGTTCAGAGCTGTCAATTATTGAATATATGTTAAGTTAAGTCCTTAACTATTCTGCGTTTGGATAATTTTAATAAATTTGGTTGACGCAGTAGATAATCATAATTGACACATTCCCTTGTAATAATCAATCTTATGTATTTATTGTGAATTATTTCTATGGTGAGTGAATGAACATAACTTGGTGCTCATATTCCACATTTTTCTCAATTTGACTCTCTAACTAATGACATGAACTTTTTTGAGGTTTGAACATTTTTTAATTGGCTGCATACTCTTAATACAAAACCTAATTTTTTAATGCTTTATTCGATGTTATTTCAATATGATTCATAAAATGTACACCTTAATCATTTACTTCGGTTACGTTTTTTCCCACTATATTGATTGATTAATCATAAATTAATAGACTTTTTACTATATGAAATCTCATCATAATTAGACATTTGCTTACATTTAGTTGTATATTGTTATCTTGGAACCAAAAAGGTTATTTGACAATGTGTAGCACTCATTAATAGTTAGCATTTACGTAAAGATTAAAAATCGTTTGTATCGTCTCCTGTAAAGTTTTACCAAACCAGAGTCAAATTAACAAAACGACAGCAAATATTACATAATAATTCGAAAGAATAACTAGTTCGTGTGAATCTTCAAATGTAACTTAAGCAAAGATGAAGTATTTATTTATTATAAAAAATACATTTACATATGAGAACAAGACATTGGCTGTAAATTACATTATTTTTTTTTAGAATCGTGATGAAGGGGGTACTTAAAAACTAATTTATTATTTTACGTTTTTAATTAAGCTAGTCACTTAAATATTCGATAGAAGCGTGCTCTATAAGCTTTTACAATTATGAACGTAATTTACGTAAGACCTCTCAACTCCTAGACGTCAAACAATTCAATGAAATCTTTAATCTTTTCAAGAAAGATTTTACGTTAAATTTTTGATTAAATGTAGCAGAACGAAAAATTGACTTGCGTCCCACTTTATACTATATCCTCACTTCCATCGGTTTAAGTTCAGTGGTAGTATTCACTCTGAGTGCGAGCGCACATGTCTCTGCAAATGATATTTCCGGGAACATACATAACTGCAATCAGAACAAGAAAATGGTTTTTCACCTGAATGGGTTAGCTCGTGCATCTTCAAATCATTTTTCCGGTAACACGAATAACTACATTCAGCACACGAAAACGGTTTTACTCCACAATGCGTCAGAGCGTGGATCTTTAGCGATGATTTATAAGAAGATGTGTAACTGCATTCTGAACACGAAAATGGTTTTTCACCAGTATGTGTCAATTCATGTCTCTGCAAACGATATTTCCGAGAACATACATAACTGCATTCAGTACACGAAAATGGTTTTTCACCTGAATGAGTTAACTGATGCATCTTTAAATCAGATTTTCGGGAACATGTATAACTACATTCTGAACATGAAAACGCTTTTTCTCCAGAATGCGTCAGTGCATGGGTCTTCAGTGATGACTTATAGGAAGATGAAAAGCCACATATTGAACAAGAAAATCGTTTATCGTCAAAGTGAGTCAGTTTGTGGGTCTTTATCGATGATTTTCGGGAACTTGAAAAGTTACATTCTGAACACATAAATTGTTTTACATCGGGGTGCATCAATGTGCGGGTCTTCGGGGATGATTTTTGGGAATTTGTAAAACTGCATTGTGAAGACGAGAACAGATTTTCGCCTGAATGATAAAGCACGATATGTCTCTTCAAAATCCACTCTTTATAACAAGAATAACTGCAATCGGGACACGAAATCTTCCTTTTTATTCCTGCTTGTTCCTCGTCCCACGGAGAAGATGTCCACACAATTGTCTCACTATTATTTGGAAGATCTGCAAGAAAAAAAAAATATTTTCACCGTTAAAGAAATGTATTTTTTGTACGACTGTACGACGAAATAAACAATGGAAGGTTTTTGCATTGCCGTATGTGGCATTTTTTTAGTATATTAAAAAATAAAATTTGAATAAAAAAATAATAATACCTTTAGTAAGTATTATCAATTTTTTAACACAATTATGCAATATGTAAAGCTTGAAATTTAATGAAGAGGTTTTTTATGTTATGTTATGAGTTCCGTGAAGTAGGTGGCCACTTTAAGGTGGAAATTTTGAGAGTTATTAATAATAATAAATACTTGGATGACTTGTATAGCGCCGTTTTTGTGCAAAAACACCTCAAGGGCGTTGTTATTCTTCACAGACAATAAACACCCGTAGAGTCTTTTGGAAGATACATTTCCCAGCCTGACACGGTCTTATAAAATTTGTGCTATCACGTGTCGTGTTGTATGGCGAAGATATATTATTTACATAGTGTTTAAAAGTCAGTTTGCACAAAAATTTATCATAAACGCCCCAAAAAAATTGAATAAATTATATGAAAAATGCATGCAGATTTTTAATAAATACATTTTTTTTTTAAACGAAAGAGTGAAGTGAATATAACTTTTATAATACCTTTAGCGAATAAAGTATCTTCTTTTTTTGTATGGTGATAATTGTATATCATACGACAAAAACCATCGATAACCGACTTTTAAAGCTTTATCCATGTTTGCGTTAAAATTTTTGATATTTTAAATTTTACATGTCGATTTGTTATCTTAAAAACTGAAAAAATCTTTCATCTGCTATCAAAATAAGTTTATTATTTCTTTTAAGAAAGACGAATATTCCCGGGTTAACAATAACCTGAACATATTTGAAAATCTCCTACTACCACCACATTAAGCGGAAAATGTTGGTTGTGTTGTGATGGAGGACCCAAACGCGATGTCAACTCAGCCACCGACCGGTTATTTTTTTAAATTTTGAAACACGTTAAAAACAGCCAATTTATCTGGTATCTGAAATATTTATTAAATATAGTATTAACCCAAATATAAATTAAGTATTAATGTATTTTGACAAATAAAAACCAATTTGTCTAATTAGAATACTCTTTGTTTCATGTTTGTAATGGTGGTGCTAACGCCTGCACACGCTTGTCACAAGTCGGTTGTCCAAATGCTTGGCAAGCATCGGCAAGTCAAACGAACGTATGGATGCCTCGCAAGCGTTTGCCACAAGCATCCCTTGACTTGTGCACCGCAAGGCATCACTTTTCCGTGCCAACTAACTTAGTATCTATTGTAACGTTTTATAAATACTCACTCACGTACTACATGTTACTATATGTATATTTTCACGTTTATTGTGATTCATGCAAAGAAATTATAATAGCTTTATTGTTATAAATTAGCTACTACTTATATATTTAAAAATACCTATTAAATATAGTAGGGTTTTTAAATTAGATACATAAAATGAAAAATATGAAATAATGTATAATAATAAGTACAACGAGATTAGAAAGTTAGAGAATAGAAGTATACAGGTATAAGTAGAGGTTTCTCATAACCCGTCTGATTAGACTAGCCTGTGTTGAAGCAGTAATTTTGCAAATCTTTAAATAGTATAAAACAGAGTCGTTATCCGCGTCTGTCTGTTTGTGCGCTGAGTTCTTCTAAACTACGTGTTTAGTATTGAAACAGTTATGGATAATATCTACCATTTTTCCCATTATATACCTACTGTCATAGCTACTATCCATTTCCTTCCTTAAAAACAGCCTTACCCACACATGAAAAGAAGAAGATGATTTGTTGCATTGTAAATTGTCGCAAATACAACATTCGAATTCAACATGATGACATCAACATTGTCGGAAGATCAATTTCAGCCATTAAGGAGGTCTTCGACCCTTTAGAAACAGCGGCGCGGGAAGTAGGACTGCGAGTTAATGTTGACAAAACAAAAATGATGGTACAGAGCAGAAACCCTTCACACAGAAGAAGAAGTAGTGCACTATTTAAAGACAACTACTCATACGAAGTGGTCGATCAATTCACCTACCTGGGCTCCAGCCTGACAGAGAACAATGAGGATCCAGCAGAAATCAGAAGGTGAATCACAGCAGCCAACAAAACATACTTCTCTTTGCTGCCAGTGTTTAAGTCACGCAGTGTCCACAGAAAAACCAAAATAACCATATATAAGACCATTGTAAGAACTGTATTGGCATATGGATGTGAGGCGCTGACACTGACGGTAAAGATGGCTGAAATGCTGGATACTTTTGAAAGAAAGGTGCTGAGAAGAATATGTGGACCCGTGAAAGAGGGCGAACAGTGGCGTATCCGGCACAATATAGAATTGTACGATATATATAAGGCCCCTAGCATCTCTGCACACATGAGACTCCCCAGGCTGAGATGGGCTGGGCATGTACAGAGAATGCCGGATACACGCGTCCCAAAAAGAATTCTGACTGGTCACCCAGGTGGAAAGAGAAAAGTGGGAAGACCCAGACTGAGGTGGGAAGATGAGGTAAGAGGGGATGCAGCACAGCTTCTCCAGGTGACAAACTGGAAGTCAGCCGCTGAGGACAGGAGGAGTTGGAGGCGACTGTTGCAGGAGGCCAAAGCTCGATATGGGCTGTAGCGCCATCGAAGAAGAAGAAGAACATTCGAATTCGTGTCGTGTAGCAAGAAGGTGCAATCGTAGTGTTCTCGTTGTATTATTCACATTCTTCGTGCTCGGTTTGCAAATATCAAAATCATATTAAAAATTATCTCGTTTCGGAGGAAATTTCACCCCGTGAACAGTGCAAGTTCGTCGACAGCCCTATTGCTGGGATTCTGAGGAATTCAAGGTAGGCTGTTCCTTCATTCCACTTTTTCCCGTGATTTATTCAAAACCAATTGAATGAGTTCTTTAATGTCGTATTTTTTTGTGGATTTGATTTACAGTTCATTTACGTGTAATAGAACACGTTACACTACGCAAAAAACATGCATATTATATTTATGAGTACACGCTAGCTCAACTAGCTTTTATATATAAAAAAAAATGAGTTGACCGATATCGCTAAAAATGTGAAAAATTGTTCTAATTAGTACGTGGTGTAGTTTGAATGGTATATCTCTGCACCGGAACTAGATACGGAGTCAAATTAATGTTGATGTAATGTGGTTTTTTAATAGTTACATTGTGATATACAGTAGTGAATGGTGGAAGAAGTCTGAGACGCCCGAGAAGAAAGACATTAGCAATATCGAAGCAATGCAGGGTCCTCTAGTTATTTTATAATACCTGTGAATATAAACTTATCATAAAGTATATTTGCAGGATGATTTAGTTAAATCAATAACATACATTCTCTAATATTGCATGAGACGATCTATAAGAGTGAATGAAGCGAGGAACGTGTGTCAAGATAGTATATGCTTTCTGCTATTCTCTTCGGGAAAGTTTTTATTTTATTTTCGTTTACGCTCAACTGGGCTTTTGCAAGTTTTTGACGCATGTAGTAATGTAAAATCGATCAACTAAATACGAAACAATAGTTGTAAACCGTGTAACAGTAACATAAAAGGAAATAGAAACTAAAACAATACTAAGATACAAATCAATAGAACTACATTACTCACGCTACTATAGTTTGTAGGATTCAACTAAGTCCTAGTATGGATTATGCTTAATTCTATAAAAAATGAAGTCCGTAAATATATCAAGAGTATCCCTGAATTTGCTGCCGAGATCGTAGATTCTAATGGTTAGTGAGTGTGTCTGATAGTTGATCATGTATGCGTTGCAGATATGCGTTACATTTGATATGAAAGTGCCTTGATTGTTAGCTATTTATCTATCCATTCAGTAGATATGTGAAGGTTGATATATTTTCACTAAAAAACAAAACCGTACCTGTCATCTCCTCAAGGGTCTCTGAGTATTCCAGGCATTCCTTATTTTGGTCCGGCATATCTACATCCATATCCTTGAACAGAATTTCACATTCGTCTCCTTCTCCAGTTACTTGTTCCGTTTTGATGGAAGAACTCCCCGCATCAGTGATATCCATTGCACTACTCTTAAAGCTACCGGGTTAAATATAATTATACTATTGGACTAAAGTCTCAATAGAATAATAGCTTAAAATATCTCTTACCTGGAATAAAATAGACACACCTAAATGTGAGAAAAACAATGGCAACAGCTGACCACGCCTAATACGAATATATTTTAAGCACTGATTCAACTTAATTACCATAAAATACAACTATGAGCGTATTTCTTTAACTTTTTATCTAAAAAAAGGAACAAATATGAATAAACTTGCCTAAAAACATGTTACATTTAATAAGAAAAGTCAAAGCATTCCAAAATGTCAATATGGCGGTTTGTCCTGTAGAGAAAAAATCATTCTACTTAATTGTTATTTCAAATGCAGTAATTTCCATTCCTCCAAATGCAAATAGTTGTATTTTATAGTAATAAGTTGAATCAAAGGGTTTTCAAAAAAATATTCGTACTAAGCGTGGCCAGCTGTTCTAAAAGTTTATCAAAACAATGACATTATAGAAATACAAGACACGTTTACGTTCATACTAATCCAACAAAAAGTGTGACATGGCTGATGAAAAAGAGAGCCATTGAAGTAATATGTATATGAACGGACCGCTCAAGTATGTCTACTGGAACTAGTTAAGTGAAACCACGAGCGTTGTCTCAGAAACGTATCTTTACTCTATTAATTCATCTAAGGGAAAAAATGACAGTTTAGCGTGTATCCTTTGAACGAATGATTTCATTAGAAGCGTTGGCTACATTTAATACGAAATATCATATAGTTCAATGTTTTGTTGCAATTTTCGCGTTCACGATGATGTTAGTATAATAATATTATTATGTTACATTCAGAGTTCGATTGATGCGAAAAGCCGTGACTGCGGAGCAACACGAAAAATCGATTGAAACGCCATTTTGTAATCTAGCCATAGATATATTTAATATGAAGATGCATAAGTTTGAAAGATTTCCACGCAAGTACCTGCATAATTTCAAATAAAATCTTTGTGTACGGAGTACCTACTTACGTAAATACTGGTATTGGCTTTCCTCTTGCAAAACATCGAAATTTCAGGTTAAAATCCGCTTTTGAATCTGTCATAACTATACTTAAAGGAGTTTAATATTAACACTATAAATATCGCCTAAATATTTATTGTGCAGAACACAACCTGCAAATAAATGTAAAAAAATGTGGCACCATCAGCTTCACCCGAAATAAAAATCCAATTTCTTTTAATTACTCCCTTAACGGCACAATACTGAGCAAAATGACAGAGGCTAAGGATCTGGGAGTAGTGTTAGATCCGAAATTACTTTTTGAGCGCCATATCGAATCCATGGTTGCAAAAGCTTCCAAGGTACTTGGCTTTGTACTCAGAACATGCAAAAATTTTAAAAAAGTAAATACCATGAAAATTCTGTACTTTGCGTATGTACGTAGTTCTCTGGAGTACGTCTCTCAAGTCTGGAATCCCACGTATAAGTCACACATAGAAAGGATTGAGAAAGTGCAATATCGTTTTCTACGATACCTTGATTTTCGGGCCTATCGTCCTCATCTGAGTCACGAGGAGTCAGCAGCGTTTTTCAGGATTTCGTCACTGGAAAGTCGTAGAAACTCCGCAGACGTACTATTTTTACAAAAAATTGCCACCTCTGTGATAGATTGCCCGGAATTACTAGAAAGAATTCAATTAAGAGTACCCATCAGACAAACCAGACAAAATCACACATTAAACATCCCTCAATGTAACACTAACTCAAAACAAAATGCTTTTATTCAACGTGCTTCATACAATTTTAATACTTCATACAGTAAATTAGACTTATTTAACTCAGCACCCCACAATTTCAAACCTAAAATCAATAAATAATTATATTATCATTATTATTTTTTTATTAATACACATACGTACATACTACACATTACACAGACTAGATCCATCCCATACCCCTCCCTTCCGCCATCCCATCCCTATAGGCTAATTGTAACTTTTTTTCTAACATAAATATTATATATGTTCACTAAATAATTAAAATACCTTAGTGAAAACCTATTATTGGTAAAATAATTTAACACTTACTACACCATACCTTGTAATAATTATAACTGTTGGTTTTCCAAATAAAATAAAAATAAAATAAAAATAAAAAATAAAACTATGCATGTAAAAGAAAAAGGGGGAACGAGTAAAAAAAAAGAAATTACGTAGTTACAAAATTTTTACACATTTAGTAAAAAAAGTGTATAAGGTTGAGTGTTAGTTTAAATCTAGGCTTAATACTATTCTTAATTCTAATTCTTATTCTTAAAATTAATTGTCTTTTTCCTTAATCCTAAATTATTGTTCATTCAATGTCTTTAAAAGTTGGGTTGCGTTACAAAATAAATATACAAAAATTGTTCAGGCACTTCCCTTTTCGATGATTCTGGATTCTTCACGTTCGCACTTATCATTGATAACACAAGCGGCAACTTGGGTTGGTTCCGAAGGGCAAAATCAGTTCAGCCTGGACCAAGGCTCCGAAGGGCGGAGTCGGCAGGCAGCGACTCTTGAGAGGGCAGCTTCCTGGGCGGAAGTCTGGTGACAACTCTGGCTTCCTGGGCGGAAGTTCGCGGGGTTACGGGTAGAGCCTCGGTGACCGCTCCAAGGGAGAGGGCAGGAGGTTCCTCAGCAGAGGCGAGATGGTAACTCCTGAGAGGGCAGCTTCCTGGGCGGAAGAGCCTCGGCGACCGCTTCAAGGGGGAGGGCAGGAGGTTTCTCGGCGGAGGCGAGATGGTAACTCCTGAGAGGGCAGCTTCCTGGGCGGAAGAGCCTCGGCGACCGCTCCAAGAGGGAGGGCAGGAGGTTTCTCGGCGGAGCCGAGATGGTAACTGTTCGTTGCTGAAAAATTTGTCTTCAGCTGCGCGATCCGACGACATTCGCACGCCTGTCGTGGGGTGCTGGAACGAAAGTGGTTCCGTTTTACACCACTTCGGTACGTTCTTCGGGTCCATGGCGCTGGCATCGCCATTCTCACCGATAGATTTATAATTATTGTTTAATATTTTAAAATTACATTTTTACAATACGACCTTAAAATAATTGCAATATAGCCTAGCGCCTTGGGCGAAGGTTTTTATTGCCCTTGGGTCACTGGCTTAACATTTTCCCATTTCAGATTTATGACTTGATGAGTGTCTAGAGCTAAATCTGCGGATCAATAGGTGTATTTCGAAGTTGGCCTTCTAATTTTTTTATGGCGGTTGCCGGCCAATCAAAACACTAAATTTTTAAGTCTAATAATACGAACTGCCGCCGCCATCTTCGTGTAAAATTACGGAGAACATATTCGGGCGCACGTCTTCAATTTGGTCGTTTTGTGAATTCAAGTCACGTAGATACCTAGGGACATATCAAATTTATGGCAGCATGTTTTACCGGTTCCATGATAACTCAACAGTGACAATTCAACACACTTTTAAAAAGTGATATAAAGTCATTAGAAACGATGAAAAAAAATATTAACCTAACCTAACTAACCTACTTAACCCAGTTAATAAAGTTTTTGTGTCATCACTTTCCATGACTTTATATAACTTTTTAAAGATGTGATGAATTATCATTGTTATGGCCTAAGTGGGCGCTCCATATTTATTGCGGCACCGCCGACATCGTATAACGAACTTCTAATTAACATTTTTACAAATAACACTTATCTCAGTTTCTATTTTTTAATTATTTAATTTGGCTTTCACCCATAAGGGTGAACTTGGCCATATAAAGTACAGATTTTCGCGTAAAATTGGTATTATTTTTTAAAACTACAGTAACATCGAAGAAACTAACGTGTTTTTTTAAAATACAGTAAATGAGAGAAAACAAATAATTACGCTGTAGGTTGTGTCACCGTAATTCGCGCAGAGAAAGGCGTTATATCCCTTCTGTTCTAGGGAGACTTGTAATTCGATACGAATTCGCTCTGCCCCAACCAACACACAAAGTAATCGCAAAATTTCCGCACTTACCAGGTTTGGTGATTCTTTTGGTTTGATGTCCAGCGGAACCCGCACTTGGGAAGAATGTTCGATGAATGAAGGAATCGAATCACAAGTAACTTGTTTTTATTCCGGTAAATAACTCTTCGATCTTGAGTCGATGATGGTGACGGTCCTTCTCCTTAAAGACCACATCATAAGTCTGGCGGAATCTTTTTATTCGACCATTCCAACCCATAAAAAAGAGTCCATCAATTGTCTCGCCCAGTACGATGGAAATGCCAAAACTAAATATCAAAAACCGAAACAAATCCTACGTAAATTACCACCCTAACTGCAGCCATGTACCGCATGTATCCTTGCAAATAAATTTTCACTAAAACTAAATCACACATCTGCCCTGATGATGGACACTGTAACGTTGTCCGAAACGTTGGCTAAAGAAGGTGTTATCGCAACACGGTATAACACCCCAAAAACAATACCAAAAATACTTTTGGCCGTGAAAATCTTAAATCATATTTGATATTAGCGATGATTTTCAGGCAAAGTATGTGGAGGAATTCTACAATTTTAGCCTTAATATTTAACTGTAGATTGATGGTGTTTATGCTTTTAATGTGTTTGATATAATATATTAAGGATTGGGAAAATGTCAAATGTATTTCACAATAAACGGCAGACAATTGCGGTCCGTAAATAAATGACATCACCAGGTTTATAGCGAGTTCCGAAGTTTAAATTTTATTTGATTAACTGTTTAATTAATCTGTTGAATGACATTTGAAAGCTTATCAACAAGTGTGAACATTCTATAATCAAAGTTGATCAAGTTTTTTGTTGAACAATAGTTGAACGCCCGTCTAATTTTGTTGTTCAAGTACGAGTTTTACACCGAAACGCTATATGTGAACACACGATTCAACTCGATTGCGGTTTTTAGTTCCCTGCGGACGAATATAGACGTACTTACCATCATGGCATCTCCAACGAAAACATATCCGAAACGAAAATTAAAAATATCATCAGGTTAGATGATACTATGATCTTTAGATTTATATATCCATAATCTGCATTCTACACCAAGAATTATAAAAGCAAGAATTATACAAGCATGGAAATTCCCGTGACACTGCATTAAATAATATTATTTTTCAAATGGGTATTGCGCGATTGACTCTGGTAGACACAAAAAATAAATTTAAAACAATAAGAACCACGTATAAAGAGGAATTAGGATAATTAATGAAATAACAAATAATGTAGACTTAAAATAAATCTCCCCCTGCCCGATAAATCAATTTTTATCTTTGCCGGGATCGCTGCTAGCATAACTATATCCTGTTTTTGAAATTTATCTTGAATTTTAGATAAACAGGTTCTTCCGAAGTCAGTAAATGATTTCGATACTTTTCAGTATCTTCTAAAATACTAATGGCATCTACCTCAAATCATTATGAGGTGCACCTTATTCAATTATTCTTGGAACTCATCATCAGTTGCTCTCCTACCCCCCCCCCCTGTTGACGCCCATGATATAACTTATACTGAACTAATAACATCTTTCAGTTTAAATGTATTGCTAGTTGCGTACAACTAAGAATAATAACTAGTGACTTACCAAAATACGATTGCTTTAATGCGGTTGTCATTCTGGATGGGTACTTAAAAATATCGTTTAGCTCAAATTAGACTTCCATTTAGACTAGATTACAGTACTTACGATTAGAATAGATTACAGAGACTTCATAATGTATAACCTGATGGAAAAATGTTTATTACAAATAAAATCTTTTTTAGAGGTTTTTATTTTAATTTTTTTGAAGTGAAACTTCTTTACGCGCGTCATGCAATTTCTAGGACCGGAGTAAAACCGACTCATGACCGAAACGAAAATGCGGGACCACCGATTAAAGTTCATTTGATCTAGTCAAAGTTTTGAAGTAACATATAAATGCTTCTTAGCTCATCCCGACAACTGGCGTTGGTGGTGTAATGGTCAGCATAGTTGCCTTCCAAGCAGTGGATCCGAGTTCGATTCTCGGCCATCGCACATTATTTTTTTGTTTTTAACGCCTTTTTCATTCAATATCTTATTTTTTAGTAGGTCAGAACATTTTTTAAAAGAAAATAATATTGCAAAATAATAAAAACACTTATCTCACTGTGATAAAACATTACTCCGCTAGAGCGCGCTTTGCGTTATTGTGTTGGATTAAAATTATTATCTAATCCGTATATTATGATAATTGTATTACATTTATTTAATTAATTTATTTATTTTGATAAATATATATTTATTTTATTTATTTATTTATCAGCTGAAACTAGAAGTTTCACTTCTGTCTTGCGTAGGCTTGACACACCCACTTTTTTTTTTTACAGCACAATCCACCTTTTTCTTAAATATTAATCACTTAGAAACTATATCCCAGATGTTCTCCAGGAGTACAAAAAAACATTACAACATAGAGGCATTTAAATTACAATGTGTACATGAGAAAATATGCAACTAGTTAAAGAATATGTTTATTTGGGTGTCAATATTGATTGCTTTTTCAAGTGGGATATACAAATAAACAAAGTTTGTGCACGACTAAGATCAATGTTAAGTAGATTGTATAAACTAAAAAAATTTGTTCCAATCTGCACACTTCGAATAATTTATTTATTTCTAGCTGAATCTATTATAAGGTATGGAATAACAGCTTGGGGATTTTCCTGTAAAACTAATATCGACCATGTTCAATCCGAGCAAAATTCATTGGTTAAATTGTTAGCTGAAAAAAAATTATACAAAGAAAGGCATAATATCCCATACTTCAATCAGAGTCTCAAAATTCTTTCAGTGAGAGCAATTCTGTGAAACAAAATTATGTTTCAGCACATAAATAACCCCTTATATATAAATAGGCTAGAACACAATCATATTACTCGTTTTAACTTTAATGAAGGACTTATTGTACCTAAGCATACAAATAAATATGGACAAAGAACGTTATATGATTCCCAGTTGTTTTAATAAGTTACCTGCTGAAATTGAAAACTGTGCCCAAAACCAACAATTGGTGAACTTACTGAAGACTTGGCGCACTGAAAGCATTAATTTGTATTTTCTTACAATGATATATTATTCTAAAGGCTTAAAATTGTTATTTATGTTTTTCATAATTTTCTTTTGCTATATTTCTGTAAAATTTGTATATTTTTGTTTTATACATATAATTGTAGAAATGTAACTGTAAACTCACTATAATTAGATCTATAATGTAAAGAACCCGTTGGACAAAACTGCTAAAAAGCAGTTTATCGGGACTTTTTTGCCTTATATTTGTAACGTGTGTAACATATATTAAATAATAATAATCTCTTAATAGTACAAAACAAAGTCACTCTCCGCGTCTGTCTGTTTCTGCGCTTAGTTCTTCTAAACTATGAAACGGAGTTTGACAGGGTTTTCAATATAATGTAAAAAATTTCTTCCTGAAGGTTTATATATATAATACGCGGATATTATATTTATCGAAAGTAGAGAAAAGTTGAGCAACGCCGAGTACACGTCAGCTAGTATAAAATAAGGTCTCTGTTTGTGCGCTTAGTTCTTCTAAACTACGCAACGGATTTTGATAAAGTTTTCACTATCATTAAGAGAATTTCTTCCGGAAGGTTTACATATATAATACATACTTATTATATTGATAGAAAGTAGAGAAAAAGTCAAAGTCTAGCAACGCCGGATACACAGCAGCTGGATATTAATAAACTTCTAAAACAACTTTTATCATTGCATAAAATAAACAAAGAATGGCAGCTAACATGACCGCCAGCTCACTAGCTCCACCGGCTTAGTCGAGCATTCCAGATTACCTGCCATTCCTTTTATTAAAATAAAAAGAAAGGTATTTAAAATCTACTGATCTTCAATTTACGCATCAACAAATTTGTAAAATATATACACTCAAAATACATAACTTAAAGATAATATTTTTTTAAATCACATTATTATTATAATTTGCACAGGGCTATACAAGAATATTTTGAATCTCCGGAGATTTGGAAAGTTATAGTGGATACATAAGACCCCTCAAAGTCGACTTTCGATGCAAATTAATGGCAGTTGGAAGACAAAAATGGGTTTTCTCAACCGTGAGAGAGAATATGATTGATTAAAAGCGATTTTCGAAAGCAAAAATAGTTGCAATTGGAACACGAGAATCGAATTTTCGCGCTATGATTAAGCATGTGCTTTCTAAAATACGGTCTCAAAGAACACGAATAGTTGCAGTCCGAACAGACAAACAATTTTTCTTTGCTGTGAGTTAACATGTGAAGCTTTAAAGCATGCTTCCGTGCACACACATAGTTGCAGTCAGGACACGAGAATGGTTTATCTCCACCGTGAGATAACAAGTGACTCCTTAAGTGTGACCTTTGTGAACAAAGATAGTTACAGAAGGAACACGAAAACGGTTTTTCTCCACTGTGAGTTAGCATGTGGATTTTTAAACTGGAACTTCGTGAACATACATACGAGCACTTAGAACACGAGAATGATTTTTCCCCACTATGTGTTAACATGTGATTCCTTAAGTGTGACCTTTGTGAACAAAGGTAGTTGCAGTCGGGACAAGAGTACGGTTTTTCTCCACTATGAGTGCGCATGTGGATTTTTAAGCTGGAACTAAGTGAACATTTATAAGGACACTCAGAACACGAGAATGGTTTTTCTCCACTGTGAATAAGCATGTGACTTTTTAAACGAAAACGCATTGAACTCGAATAATTGCATTCAGAACACGAGAAAGGCTTTTCCCCACTGTGAACAAGCATGTGCCTCTTTAAACTGGACTTTGTTGAACACAAAAATTCGCAATCGGAACAAGAGAATGGTTTTTCATCACTGTGAGTCAACAAATGCCTTTTTAAATTCGAGATGACTGAACATGAATAGTTGCACTCGGAACACGTAAATGATTTTCTTCCACTTTGAGGCATCTTTATATTGCTGGACTCACAGTCGTGTTTGCTGTCAGTTTTTTCAGTTGTACCATGTATAACTGAAATCAAAATAAACCAAATCTATTTACATTTATACCTATACATCATATACACATAATTCTGACTCAAGTTTGACTGATTTATTAAGAATGAGAGCAATCTAAAAATACAAAAATAGCAATATTAATTTTACGCATTTGATCAAGACATTTAGACATCTATCGTACATATGTAATTTTTCTTACTGGTAATTTCATTTTCAGTGGAATTTTCCTTCTTAATGTCCGGTAGATCTATTTCTATAACTGTATCCCGAATTTCATCTCCAATTTCTCCTTCTGTCCTTGGCTCCATTTTAACGGTGATATTACTTGGGTTAAGGGGATCCATGGTGAAGCTGTGAGAGCTTCTAGTGAGCAGTAATGCTCAAAATGACCTGGAACGGAAATTTTAATTAAGACACTACAAATTAGTACATTTAATCCTACGGTATGGCATTATTATGTTAGGAGGTTTTTATAAAACCTCTCTACAGCCGTTAATATTATCGTGCAAAAAATTATCACGAAAAACGATATTAAAAAAAATTACGACTTACTCATTCAAGAACTATTTTAAGAAATTACTGTACCTTCAGTCTTTCAAATCAAAGAACACTTCATAAAAAAATTCACCCACAAGATTCAACCATACAGCAAACAGATTTAAAAGAAACGGGCTTATATCTATCTCAATGTTGAGAATCACAACGGCTCAACAACATTGTTAATATATAGGTCTAAGATGGCACTATGTATGTTTATCCATCAAAAAAACTCAAAATAACAGAAAGCATTTAATATGAACAGTTTATGAAGTCAGATCGACAGTTTGAATTTGGATAGTGGTTTATTGTAACCTACTGACATTACAATCTATACACGTTGTAGAGAACTTCAAAGGGGCAAGCGAAAAACACGGTAATTATCGTACTTTCGATTTAGTGGTTTCGTACTAAGTTGTCACGAGTCGCGCAAGGTCGTGTACTATCTTTAACAAAATTGGGTAAATAAATGCCGAAATGTCTTCATTTGTGATGAGAAAAAGTTTCCATTACAATAAATTGAAAAACAATCAATCAGAGTCATTTTTACATTAACTACAAACAGGAGACTAAGAAAATAATTTTCCTCATGGTCTATGTCATCTCTGGGGATGCTATGTGTGGGTCTTTTAGGGGAGAGGATGGAGTGAAGGAGTGAGTGGGAGGGAGGAAACACAGAGGCCGGCAAATCGTTCCTCATCTGAGCTGTCGAATTCAAGAACGAGTCGTAGAAGCGACCCGTTCTCATGTAACAAACGTTAACCGTGTACGTATGTTGGGCGCGTTTGGCGTGTTTCCCGATTATGCATCGGTGCCGAAGGGATCAATGAAGCTAGTTCTTCGGACCATCCTCCATTGTAATACCGGTAGAACAAGTACAGCATACCTACCTGACGCCTGTGCTCTAAATATTGCAATCGGCTTGTTAAGGTAGGGGAATCTATCAAACGGACTGCCCGTTTCTGCACAGAGTCAAAGGTGTTTTTGCAGGTTTTTTAGGACTCCAGACCAGAGATGCCTGTAGACGCACTTGCGATTTGTACAGGGTCAGTAGTTGTGTACTATTAAAGTATCTGGGGCAATGTACTGTTCACCCAGATTCTCTGAGGCTTGAAACATGACTCTGGCTTCGATGGAGCCTACGTGCCTGAGCTGGTCTAAGTGACCTACAACTACCTAACCCAACCTAACCTAAACATATACACAAAGGAATTCTGATTACGATGAAATGAAAAGAGTGAAAATGAATTATATCAATGTTATTTGTTGTTTTTGCCGGAATAGCCAGCCGCTCGCATAACTAAATCATGTTTTTGAAAATTATAAGATAGCAGTTCATCCGAAATTCGTAAAAGATTTCAAAACCCTTATTATCTAATAATATTCTATTGCCATCTCCCTCAAAACAGTAATATTAGACATCCATTTTCTAACCCAAATATAACGTTTTTGTGCTGTTTGAACAACATATTCTTAAGTTCGTTCTACAAAATGTCAGAAATTATTGAGACGCACAAACTAATAATTTCAGTTGGCGCCATCTTGATTTTTTAATTAATTAAATTTATTTATTTCTATACATACATACAGTGTCTACCAAATATTTACATTTATATACATAAATTTAGAACTATTGTTAATATGGTGTTTTTTTATGCTGGGTGTGAGGTGTTGCGTGTCGTATCATGTTATTGTCCTTTTTTATTTAACTTTATTCAAGCCTAAACTCTTTCACTTTTTCATTTTATAATCTCGATGTGTAGAGCCTTTTACATTATGTTTTTCTGTCTGTGCCACCTTTTATATTAAATCTTTTTGTCTATGGCACGTCATAGTGTATTCACGTCAAATATTGGTGTTTTGTTTTATATAGTTTGTTGTGATCGAGATCTTTTGTTCTATGCTTATTAGCATTCATTTTTACATGACCAGTATCATCCAACTCTCGCTTCTCTCTCTCGGTTTAATGTCTACCCTCTTCTGTGTTACATATTTGTAAATTAAACACATGTTTTGAGGAGACAGTACGAACTGGAACGTTTATTTGAACACTGAAGGCTTTACATTATTACGTCTAGATGGCGTTAGTAACCCACATTAGCACAGTACATTAATTTTGATAAAGATATTTACACCCCCACTTATCAAAATAAACTAAATATACAGTTTATTAATTAGTTACAACGCCAAGTAACTTCATAAACTTATAATGTTTTACATAACATAGACCTTTAGTCAGTATGTCAGCAGGCATTTCCTCAGTAGGAATATATTTAATTTTAACATATTTGTACTTTACAACATCTCGTATATAATGACAACGTACATCTATATGTTTTGACCTATTATGACTTTGATTACTTAAGGCTAACTTTAATGCGCTCTGGTTATCGCAATACAAGTCAATTACATAAAGTGTATCAGTAATTTCATGCATCAAATTCCTTAAGTAGACAGCCTCTCTGGAAGCCTCAGATAAAGCAATATATTCCGCCTCCGTACTGGACAAAGAAACTGTTTTCTGCTTTCTACTTTGCCAAGAAATAGCTGAACCTGACAGCATAAAGCAAAAACCAGTATAGGATTTCCTATCTAATGCATCACTTGCCCAATCACTGTCCACAAAACCTTGTAAATCATTATTATTATTACTATATCTTAAACAATAATTCTTAGTACATTGTAAATATCTTAACACTCGTTTTGCATAATTCCAATGTACATGATTATAGCAATTATTGAATTGGCTAAGATAGCTTACAGAATAAGCAATATCTGGTCTCGTTAATACTGCTAAGTACATTAAACTTCCAATTAGTTTTTGATAAGGAACATTAGGTAAACATTTATCTGTTGACTTATCCAAATTCAATTTTGGCTCAATTGGAGTACATTGTGTTTTACAATAAGACATCTGAAATTTAGAAACTAACTGTTCAATATATTGTCGTTGATCTACAGTAATAACATTTTTATTTTTATCTAAATTAATTCTCATGCCTAGATATTGTCTAACAGGCCCTAGGTCTTTTAACTTAAATTCTGAGCCTAATACATTTTTTAATTTAGTAGTTTCAGCCTCACTGTTAGAAAAAATTAGAAAATCATCTACATATAGTGCCACTACAATTTTAATTTTACCATTCATTTTTGTAAACAAACATGGTTCATATTGACTATTTTTAAAATCTAAAATAGTTAAAACCTTTTTAACTCTTTCATACCATGCTAGGGAAGATTGCTTTAATCCATAAATGGCCTTTTTTAACTTTAATACTTTTCCCCCACTTTTGTTTACAAAACCTTCAGGTAATGACATATATATATTTTCTTTCAAATATCCATTTAGAAAAGCAGTACATACATCTAAATGAGTAATACTCATTCTCATCTTAACACAAAGGGCAAACAATAATCTTAGGGTAGAATGTCGCACTACTGGAGAAAAAGTATCTGTGTAGTCAACACCAGCTTTCTGTGAAAAACCTTTTGCCACAAGCCGAGCTCGAAAACGCACTTTATTTTCAATGTCAACTTTTTTATTAAGAACCCATCTGCACTTCACTATTGTCACATCACCCGGATTATCAACAAGCTCCCACGCCTCATTCTCCTCAAATGACTGCAGTTCCTCAGCCATCGCCTGCTTCCACTGCTCCCTCTCTGGCCCCTCAAGAGCCTCTGCGAATAAAATCTCCTCAGATGCTGGAACAGTACTGGAAACACACATGTTGCTAAAACCATATCTTTCTGGCTTCTTAACGATTCTGCTGGATCTAATACGCTGCTCAGGTGAATCAGAAGCATCTTCATAATCACTAGGAGTGTAAGTATCGTCTGATGTATCTTCGACTAGTATATCCTCTTCTAAGGTTGTATCTTCTGAACTTGATGTATCTTTGCAACTAGTGTCCCCCACTGGACATGATTTTTCTCCACTCTCGGTAATTGATATATTGACCTCTGGGTTCTTTTCATCTTCCATGATAATGACATCTCTACTTGTAAGAATACATCTTTTAATGGGATCGTAAATTCGGTATCCTTTAATATTGTCGGCATAACCTACCAACAAATTTTTTTTAGCCTTAGTATCCCACTTAAGTCTTTTTTCTTTTGGTATGTGAACCATCACCTCACTGCCGAATATACGCACATGACTTAAATCTGGTTTTTTGTTTGTCCAAAGTTCATACGGTGTTTTGTCATTCAAGCCTGATGCGATGGATCTGTTTCTAAGATAGACAGCAGTATGTGTTGCTTCTGCCCAAAACTTCTTAGGAAGTCCTGCATCGAATAACAAACAACGAGCTCTTTCTACAATGGTACGGTTAATGCGTTCACTCATCCCATTTTGTTCAGGAGTGTACGTATTGGTTTTTTGATGTAAAATACCGGCCTCCTTTAGGTATTTTTCAAACTCATTGCTACAAAACTCTAAGCCATTATCTGTCCGGAACGTTTTAATCTTTTTACTATGCTGATTTTCAACTAAAGCCTTAAATTCTTTAAAGAATTTGAACGACTCACTCTTTGCTTTCAGAAAGTAAACAAAGGCCATGCGGCTATAGTCATCAATAAAAATTAGGAAGTACCTCGATCCTCCAATAGAGTTCTCTTCCATAGGTCCACATACGTCTGCATGAATAGTGTCTAATATGCTGGTGTTCCTTGTTCCTGTATGAGTAAATGGAAGGCGTGATTGTTTACCTTCACAACATACAATGCATGTACTTTTGCCAAAAACTGCTTTGTCATTATATGACACACCAGTCACTGCACCTTTGTTCATCTTATCCATGTCTTTACAATTTAAGTGACCCAATCTCCTGTGCCACACTTCACCAGTACTAACACCAGTTGATGATGTAAACAAACATTTCTTCTTTTCTGTTCTCAGTTTATATACACCATCTGTCAAATCTGCTATAGCAACTAATTCATTATTTTTATTATAAATATAGCAGCATTTTTCTTTGAAATTAACTTTATTGCCCTTTTTAATTAACTGGCTCACTGACAATAGGTTAGTTGTCAATCCTGGAACACAAAGTACATTCTTGACAAGAACTTCAAATTCACTTTTGTGATTTTTTGTTACAATAATTACATCACCTGAACACGACACTTTCAGTTTTTCATTATTGGCAATAACAATTTTTTCATCTATTTTGTGATCCGCAACATTCTGAATCCATTCTTTACTTGTTGTCAGGTGCATGCTTGCACCTGAGTCAACATACCAATCATTTTTGTTAAATTGTCCACTTAAAAACACCGCACTGAATGCATTAGTTTGTTGACGTTGAAAAACTTTCGCATTCGTGTTTTCATTACTCGGACATTGATTTTTATAATGTCCTGGTTGTTTACACCGGTAACATTTCACATGACTTTTGACATTTACATTGACATGTTGATTAGTTTGACTTTTGTGAGCGGGTTTATTTTTCTTATATTGGTACTTCTGCGAACCGCTTACGAATGCACTGCTAGCTTCACTGTAATTGTGACGGTCTGTCACTGTCACTTCCGTTTCCATGTCGATGAGTTTCGTTCTAATGGCGTCCGTTGTAATTTTGATTCCTGAATGCTCGATTGCCATTATCATTGGCATAAATTTTTCTGATAACCCAGCCAACAATAAACAACCGACCCACTCATCACTGATGCCAAATCCTGTCCCACTCAATTTCTGACCCGTTTCGACCATTTGCGTTACATATGATTGCATTGAAGCACAGTTTTCCAAGCGAATAGAGATCAAATTACGTAACAGAGCTATTCTTCTTGTAAATCCAGAATCATCAAATAATGACTTCAACTTGTTCCATAGTTCCAACGTAGTTTTCACGTCTTTTATATGTACATACAACGCACTGTCTATAGTCATAATTAGTTTGGCTTTTGTTTTTGCATCATCTGCGGCTTCTAATGTCTTCCCGGTAACTGGATTGATGCTATGCTGCAAATCCTCCAGAATTAGAAAATTCTCCGCGGCAAAGGTCCACTCGTTGTAGTTCTCCCGGCCTTTAAGTTTTGGAACATTTACTAGATAGTTCGATGCCATTCTTGCAAACTATTATTGCATTCACTGAATAACACTTCCCTAACTTTGTTTCAACACGTTATTAAGAAAAACAACTTTAACTTTTACTTTTAAAACGAAAGACGCTGGGCTCATAACCTGTAAATTAAACACATGTTTTGAGGAGACAGTACGAACTGGAACGTTTATTTGAACACTGAAGGCTTTACATTATTACGTCTAGATGGCGTTAGTAACCCACATTAGCACAGTACATTAATTTTGATAAAGATATTTACAATATTAAACATATCAACAAAAACACAAGTGTTTTTAATGAGAAGCGAACCTCCATCTATCTCAACGGCAAGCCAACCTTTGGTGTGAAACAAAAGAAGCCTACACAAGCCGATCAGCCTTACAAACTGACTGGAGGCTTCCGGACTCCACACGAGGACGCTGCTCATGAGGTAGGTTTGAGTAGGTGACACATTTACAAAATCGGTTCGATTTAAATCGAAACGTGTGAACGAAATCTTGTTCAATTTTGCTTAAACATTTTTATCGTTAGCTTCAACGCGATTACGGTTGAAATATTAAATTTTACAAAAAGCTGTGAGCTGAAAATTAATTTTATTGTGACAAAACTTCTTTTATTAAAGGATCATAACCTTAAAACACAAATATTAGTGGTTCTGTAGAATAACTAACTTCTGTATCACACAATTAAATCGTATAAATATCTTAACTACAAATTCAAGAATAACTTTGAGCGTACATTTCAAACATTTCAGCAAAAGGGAATAGAAGCTGATTTAACATTTATACATAGAACATCGTCTGTACCGAACTTCTGTCCCTAATTAATTTTAACATATCTTTGAGACCTACACGACATATAGCGCTATTCCATCGCTTAATTACAAAACAAGTGAAGCATGCTCTTCATACTATAATAATATTTGCCTAAACTCCGACATTTTTTCGGACTCACTGCCCAAATGCCTGGCATCATGTCAATAATATAAACACATACACACACACCTATCCACTACATATTACATCTGGTAATTAATGAACATACATACTACATACAAGACTTGCAAGGAAACATATCATAGGTATCCAACACGAAATAAATAATATCTGTAAATTGTTTCAACACTGTAACCAATGTACTTTTTGTTTCTATAATATCAAATAAAAATAATAAGCGCTAACGTAAAAATCTATCTATCAAAGTAATCTATATCTATATGTTATATTATATTATATGTTATATTATATTATATACATATATAAATGTTTGTTTGTTCAAAATCTTAAGTCTCCGAAAGTTCTTCACAGATAGCTTTGAAATTTTGGCACAACGTTGCATTCGAATACGCGTGTTTTTAAATGCTTTTTTTTAAAAACAGTGCTATCTGTTGGACAAACGTGCTTTTTTGAAAAATCTGTTGGACGTAAAAGCAACACCCGCTATTTTTTCTCTATCCGCACAGACCCACTTAGCCACAGTAACGCGTAACGGGTACAGTTAGTATGTAATGTATACACAACAAATATTCATCTACTCACGTTCAAGGTGAAGTGCGACGGTTTCAAGGTCAATTGGTTTCAAAAACGAGTTGAGGAGTAACTAATAGGAGACGCCATTAGAACAATAAGTTAAGTCACATATTATTCTTTAGTATTACTGCAGTGATCTTTAATACTAGGGAGTACTTTAAAAGTGTACACATTAATAGATACATAGTAATTGAGAAAAGCGCTGCCGTTAGTGGGTCTACGTGTTTGGAAAATGTCAGATGTATTCCCTTCACCATAGAAAATCGATAACTGCGGTAGCTTAGATAATCCTCACCACAGTAAATAAACAATAAATCTTTTTTCTTGCCTTCTTGGGTTTCTATGGTTAATAATAATAACGCCCTTGCTGTTCTGTCAATTCTTCATAGCCATTCTTTGCTAAAATAATGATTTAGCTTTACCCGAGTTCATTGAAGTTAAAAATTATGAAAAATGTTTGATAATATAAAGGTGAGTTCACTTCAACACTACAAAAGTGATAATTTAGCATTGCACCTCAAAAGTATGCCGGAGTAAACTGTTGTGTTTGCAGGAATCACAGGTGGTCTGCCGTTTTGTTTAATAAATTTCACACCTTTTACGCCGGACTTACTTGAATAACGTGAAGGGGATATTTTTATACGAATAATGTGCATCAATTTCTTCGTAAACGTCCCAACTACTTCATACAAGTCCTTCTCATCCTTTTATATTCTTGTAATTCGAGTGAAATGATTTTTGGGATCTTCAGAAATGAGTAGCGCTTAGTACGCACTTAAAAAAACCACTTTGTTGTAGTTAGATAATAAGGAGAAGTAAGTATATCAGCTTACCAGAAATGTGAAATAATGCATTTTTATATTTATTTCGTTAAAATTAAAATCGATTGTTCACCTGGCGGCCATTATTATTGATTTGAAAGCTTCAACGTTAGTTTTTTTCTTCTAAAACCTTTATAAACTAGGTTAAAATAAGTTAGGTTATGGTTTTATTAGAAAATAGTAAAAAAAACTATTTTCATATAATTATGTCGAAACATGGCGTGAAGAAATGACGTATTCGTTTTTTGATAATCTTTTCGAATTCAACGGCACGCTAAATACGCAAAGAAAAAATAACTATTGGTTTCCACTTAATTACTACAAGAAATAACTATTTATGTGGTGAGAGATTTAGAGGTTAAAGATATATAAAGAACACTTTTTTTTGAATGAGATCCTTTTCTACGTCCGCTTGTTTAAAGGTAGTGGAACTTTGAATTTTAATTCGTATTTTCCCGTTTACGGCGAAACTAAATGTGAAATCACTATTTTCGTTTAATCTTTACTATGAATCGGTTTACATTACGAATACCAAAAAATATGCTATGGCTAAATTGAAGCCTTTCTTTTCGTTTGGCTTGAGTATAATTAAAACAAATTATTACTAAATAAGAAATATAAGCATAAACTACAAAACAGAAATCATTAAAATTGTATGAAGGCGTATAAAAACAAATTTAAACAAATGCAAATACAAAAATATAATTTTATAGTTAAGATTATCTGTGACGGCTTCCCGTGATAAGTTTTTTCTTGCATAAAAAATTATTTACAGTAAAATTTTTAAAATCACCCTAGCGCTAAAATGGACCGATTCTTGACTCCCTTTCCCAAGTGATTTTTATGCCTGTTAGTTGTGGTGATATAAGGCATACCAAGAATATACGCATTTTGAAAGACTAAAATATTCTTATAGCCAATTTAAGTCGTTTATTCATAAATTCCAGCTCCCATAAATGTTTTGATGCTGGCTATGCGATATCGATATCCAAGGATCTCGTATAACGCTCTCACAGCCGTGCGATGGATCTACCTAGCCCCAGTGAAGTTTTCATCAAGATGGAATCAGAAACTCAACATGAAGACAGTCGGATTATCCCGACAACATTTGTAGAAATAGAAGTCCCAAACATAAAGGAGGAGAGCTTGGAATATTTTGAAGACAATCATCAGACAGAAGGTAAGATTTTGGACATCGGAATTACCATTCCATTCTCTTTTTTTTTACTCATGTTGACACACATCTGATTCCTGAAATTCAACTTAGGATGGCCCCTTTTTTATACTCAAGTTGACACTTATCTTGTTCCTTAAATTCAATTTCGGATGGCGCCTTATTTTTACTAATATTGACACATATCTTGTTACTGAAATTCTACTTAGGATGGACCCTTTATTTTACTTACGTTAACACATATCTTGTTCCTGAAATTCTACTTAGGATGACCTCTTCTTTTTACTCACGTTGACACATATCTTGTTTCTGAAATTCTACTTAGGATGGCCGCTTCTTTTTACTCACGTTGGCACATATCTTGTTCCTGAAAGTCTACTTAGGATGGCCCGTTCTTTTTACTCAAGTCGCATATCTTACAAATTGTTAGGCGGGTATGGGTACCGCCGACCCGGGAATCATTTTAAATTAATTTTAATTTTAAAATTAAAAGACAAACATTCCCGGCTTACGAATAACCTGACAATATTTGAAAATCTACTACCACCACAGTAAGCTGAAAATGTTGCTTGTGTTGTGATGGAGGACTTAGCCAGCCGAGGAATTGAACACACTACGCCTGAGTGGGACCCAAGCGCGATGTCAATTCGGCCACCGACCGGTCAAATTTAAATAAATTTAAATCATCTATTGGATAACGAACACTTCTGCCATAGGTCACCCCCATATGGTTGGCTACGTTTAGCAGGAATGTTCGGGTTTACGGGGTGCGATTTGTCCAGGAGGACGGTTGAGGGAAACCCTTATCCTCACCACCCATCACCTTACACCGCAGTGAGAAGGGTGGATTTATTCGTCCATCGCTCCTAGACACACTAACCCCCAGATTCATGCACACACCTGCTACCTTTTCCCTTCCCAGAACTTCATCTCATTCCTTTCCATACAGCATCTTTAAAGATAGCACAGACCCTGCCACAGGAAAATTATTTTCATGGGGCCTCCTGTGTGAAGTTATTGTAAAAAATATCTTATTCAACTTACGATGCCTCCTTCCATTTAGAATTAAGTGTCAATAGATCACCTCTACGGCAGGTTCTGTGTTGTTTTTTGTAAAGTGTTTCATATGAAGCACCCTCTTGAAGGTGCTCAATAATACAATCAATTTATAACGCTGATGTCTCAGATCATTAACTTTAACACATCCATCACTTTAAATACATCTAAGGGCCAGTTGGTGTTTCACAAAACTTGAACAATTCATCAAATATGAAGTTAATATTCAAGTTCGTATCTGGCCATGAAAACTGTTACCGATGATTACATACTAAACATGACTTGTATTGTTCTAGTTACATCTTGGAAAATAATGACCTATTGTTTTATGTATTTCTCGGTTACATTAACAAAATTGCTATTAAATAACTGCTATTTTGATATTCCAGGTGGCATTAACGTAGAGACTGTTACCATCAAGGTAGAACCAGGACCCCGGGAAGACGAAGGGGGAGTTCCTTATACGGTACAAGAAATAAAACTACCAGATTTAAGAAAGAAATTCTTAGAACACCCTGAAAGAATTACTCCGGCAGCAGGTAATACTGACTTTTGTGTGTACATGTATTGCTTTACTGATTTTTGCGTCTTTATGATTTTACTGTATTTACACTTTTTTTTTTCTTTATCCGTATTTTTTTCTTTCAGACTTATTGACAAACTTGAAGACTCATACAGTGGAAAAAAGATTCTCTTGTCCACATTGTAAATACTCGTGCTCCGGCAAGTCAACGTTAGAAGTGCACTTGCGCACCCATACTGGAGAAAAACCTTTTTCGTGTTCTGACTGCAGTTCTTCATTTTCTTTAAAGGAAAATTTAACGAGACATATGCTGACTCACATTGGAGAAAAACCTTTTGCATGTTCCGAATGTAGTTATTCATTTTCTCGAAAGGGACATTTGACAAGACACATGCTGATTCACAGTGGAGAAAAACCTTTTTCATGTTCCAACTGCGATTATTTATGTTCTCAAAAAGGACATTTGAAGACTCACATGCTTGTGCACAGTGGAAAAAAACCTTTTCCTTGTTCCGCCTGCAACTATTCATGTTCTCAAAAAGGGCAGCTGAAAAGACATATGCTGATTCACAGTAGAGAAAAACCATATTCCTGTTCCGACTGCAACTATTCATGTTCTCGGAAGGAACATTTGAATAGACACACGCTTACTCACCGTGGAAAATAACCTTCTTCAGACTTATTGACAGATCTGAAGACGTATCCTGGGGAAAAACTATTTTCAATCTTATTACTCCTGATCATGAAAATCGGCGTTTGCAGAACACTCCCAATCTCGAGAAAAACCTTACTCATGTTCTTATTGCAGCTGCTCATGTTCTCCAAAGGGATTATTTTTATCGGCATTTTGACTCACGGAGGATAAAACCTTTTTATGTTCCAACTGCATTAATTTATTTTCTCGAACGCGTCATTTGACTAGCTACTCTTACTCTCACTAGTCCGCGTTAAAAAGGTTCTTACGCGTCAATTGGGAAGATAAACCTTATTCATGTCATGACTGCAACTGCAAAGGAAATTTGAAGATGCTAACTCACATTTTTTTATTTATTTAAAATAATAAATGTGCACACTACAATGCGATAAGGAAAATAATGAAACATTTTCCCTACCATAAAGCAAGGTGGGGACCTACAGGCCACATGATGCCCGCGAGCCTTTTTTTGTGTCTCGCAAGCACTTTCAATACGGCCTGATAAATACAAAAAATTGCTTTCAGAACGCGGGAACGGTTTTATTTCATGGTGTTTCAGAAACATTTTTACAAAGCCAATAAAAGGGTAAAACGTAGCTCACAAATACGTTCGCAAACACTTACGTTAATAGAAACAAGTTTTGACACAAATAAGTGGGTAATCCAAAATACCTTTTAAGTTTCTTATTATTTTACTGATGTAATAAGAAATTATGAGTGTAATGCTATCTAACCGACAACTGCTTACAGTTGTGGATTCATCTGCAGACGCATTTAAGAAATAAACCGTTCTCGTGTTCAAAATGCAGTTTTAAAATTCTAGTTGCAGCCTTTTTGCCGCAAAAATCGGAGAAAATCATTTTCGTGTTCTTAGTTTAGTTTTAATTAAAGTTGGGGACTTGCACAAGGATTAACTCGTATTAAAACCAGTTTTGTATTCATCTGTAAAAGTAAAAATTAGAGTTGTGGACCCATCTGCAGATGCAATTCGAAGGAAATCAAACTCGTGTGTGAAGTGTAGTTATAAAATTCTAGTTTGCAGATTATGTGCTGCAAAAATCGGAGAAAATATTGGGTGTAGTATTAACTTAAGTTGGAACTCACAAAAGGAAGAACTAAAAGTTAAAACCAGTTTTGTGTTCAGAATGTAACGATAAAACTTCAGTTGTCGATTCATCTGCTGACGAGTTTTGAAGGAAAACATTATCGTGTTAGAAGTGCATTTATACTGTCCAAAATGCAGAATGTGTGCTACAAAAATCGAAGGAAACCATGTTCATGTGCTGGGTGTAGTTTTAATCAAAGCTGGGGACTTACACAAAGAATTAACTTAAATTAATTATTAAGTTAAAATAAATTTTGTCTTCCGAATGATGCAGTTGCGGATTCATCTTCTGGCGCATTTCGAAAGAAACTGATGTTCAGGGTAAATTTTAAATTCATGGACACTTATGCAGAATTACTCTCATGTTAAAACCAGTCTCGTATTTTGAACGTAACTTTTAAATTCGAATTACGAACTCATATGCAGACGTAACTCAAGGGAAACCAATCTGACGTTCCGAGTGCAGCTATATATTTATTTAGTAGACTCAGTAAAATAAAATAAAAACTTAGTAAAATGGGGTTATAATAATATATCGAGAATTTCGACACCCCCTTCCCCTCATCATAAAATCTTAGTACGACCCGCGGGTGATACTACAAACATCCAAATAGCACCCGACGGCGACAATAATCCCCGCCCCAGATTAAGAGATATCGATAACTTACATTATTATTTATCAAGGATTATTAGAATGTATATTAGGAATGACGCTACGATAACAATACAGTTCTGTAGGAATAATGTATATTTTAATGACATCTTTTTAGATATTTCATTAAAGAAAAGTATTTGCCTATTATACTGCATAATTATTAACGTCGAATAAATTATAAGCCATCGACTTTCGTACGTATATAATAATGTTATATTACAATTTTTTTTGTAATTATCTAAGCAAATCTTATTCTCTCATCGTAGATTCGATGGCTACATATCGAGAAAATCATGAGTTAATTGTGTACCTCTACTTTATTCTCATCGGAGTTGTTGTTATATAGCTTGGAATTTTTGAGAACGTCGCAGTCGAAAGTCTCGCTTCTGTTGAGCATATAAAGCCCGACGTTGACCGGTTTCTTCTTCGGTTTCTCGTTGTTGCCGCATTTGTCGAAATTCTCGCATCTGTTGAGCATGTAAAGCCCGACGTTGTCTGGCTTCTTCAGTTTCTTGTTGTTGCTGCATTTGTCGAAAGTCTCGCATTTGCTGAGCCTGTAAAGCCCGACGTTGGCTGGCTTCTTCTTCAGTTTCTTGTTGTTGCTGCATTTGTCGAAAGTTTCGCATACGTTGGGCGTGTAAAGCCCGACGCTGACTGGCTTCTTCTTCAGTTTCTTGTTTTTGCTGCATTTGTCGAAATTCTCGCATCTGTTGAGCGTGTAAAGCGCGCCGTTTACTGGCTTCTTCTTCAGTCTCCTTTTGTTGCTGCATTTGTCGAAAGTCTCGCATATTTTGAGCTTGTAAAGCCCGACGTTGGCTGGCTTCTTCTTCAGTTTCTTGTTGTTGGTGCATTTGTCGAAAGTCTCGCATATGTTGAGCCTGAAAAGCCCGACGTTCACTGGCTTCTTCTTCGGTTTCTTGTTGCCATATTTGTTGTGATACCTGGTTGCGATATCTGCGCATGTACTCCGCGTGTTTAGCTCGTTTCTCCTCAGGATCCAAGCCTTTCAAAAACACACACATTTTCAATTGTGTTTAAAATATAATACAATATTTTTTTTGTTAACTGATTAAAGTAGATAAACTATTGGAAATTTACCTTTCCGACGTTCAATGATTTCTTCTTCGGTTTCTTTTTCTTGTTCTCTGTCCTTTTTTGTCTGTTTTTCACGTTGCTGGTTACGATATTTGCGCATGTACTCGGCGTGTTCCGCTCGTTTTGCCTCAGGATCTACGTCTTTCAAAAACAAATATTGTTAATTTTCTTCATGGCAACAATTTACTAAATATAATTAAAATAAGACATACTAATTTCAGTTGTCGGTGAATTTTCAAAATTGGAACTTATAAGTTATATCAACAAGCTATAAAGTAGGTAAGTACCAAAATTAGAAACGATTTAAAATTTACCTTTTCGGCGTTTACTGGCTTCTTCTTCGGTATCTTTTTCTCTTACATTTTTAATCTTTTTTTCACGTTGTCGTTTACGATATTTGCGCATGTACTCGGCGTATTTAGCTCGTTTTGCCTCAGGAACCATGCCTATCAAAAATAAACATTGTCAATTTTCAATTATAATTTAACAATTTTCATTATCACATAAAAATATTTTTTGTTAACAAATTAGAGAGGTGATTAAAAATTTACCTTTCCGACGTTTATTAGTTTCTTCTTCGGTATCGTTTCCTCTATCTCTTTTCTTTTTTGCATTTTTTTCACGTTGTTGTTTACGATATTTGCGCATATACTCGGCGTATTTAGCTCGTTTTGCCTCAGGATCCATGCCTTTTAAAATCAAATATTGTCTATTTATTTTTTATAGTGTCACAATTTTTTTTGTGCGTCCCAGTTAAATGCTGTTCAATGAACTCAAATTTGCTTTGAATTTAAGTGTAATTATATAAATTGGAACTGATTTTGTGAAGAATTCAGTAAATCGAAAAAGTAGGTACCTAAAATATAATACTTATTGCCATTTTCAAAATTGGAACTGATATTTTCGATAGGCGATTTACCTTTTTTTCATGAGTTTGTGCTAGTCAAACATAATAATTTCGGTTATCTGTGCTGTGTGCAAGTCTTGTATGAAATCTGGTTAAAAGAACTCAAGTTATCTTTGAATTTAAGTGTCATCGATGATTTGATGTGTCGAGAATTCAGACAAACCCGTGATTTTTCACGGGTCGGCGTAGTCATCTAATATACTAATTCCAGTTGTCTGTGCGATGCATTAGTTAGTCCAGCGTGAAATATGGTTTAATTAACTCAAACACGATTTGAACTGCTTTGTGAAGAATTCAGATTTAAAAAACTTAAGTCATTTGACAGCGAACACCAGGAGTCTTCGGTACGGACCTATATTGAAAGTGAATATGCGGTCTGCACACTGACCTAACTCTCATACACGACCGCCTTTCCTCCCAAAATCCCCAACTCCTCTTCCTTACGGAGACTTGCCGAACCCCCAGACACCACCTATCTGAACTACCCAGGCTGTCATCTGGAAAGCCTTTTCAGGCCAAAGGCTTAACGGCCGTGCTGACATCAACTGCGCTGGTCTCGTAAATGTCGAGAGATGTAAATGTTCAAGGTACGAGTAGATCTCACCGGTACAATGAGAATGTACGCGTGCCTATATCGCTCACCAAATGAAGCCAAAGCAGATATTGTTGAGTTGTTTAAATACCTGAACAACACCTATATATTCTCTTTCTCATAATGAACAAAATTAATGTATCCTCTGTTCTATGGACTCATGGACTAAGCCAACTCGTAGAATCTCCGACACGTCCCATCACATCGAGTCAACTTGCTCGATGTGTTTCTCACCAGTGAGCCACTCGGGTTACAGCGCCTTTTTGTTTCGATAAACACAATAATTGTTCACAAAACTTGTAGCCACCCGAGAACGGTAAATGTCGAAATAAAATAAAATGAGATAGCGAACGTAGAAACACATTAGTATAAGGACAACATACTGTAAGTAGGTCGTCTCATACAGCGTTCCGTATTCGATTTAGTGTAGCCGATAAAGCATATGTTGTCATCTCAGTCACATCCAGAATGTAATAGGTAATTCGCGTGCAACTTTTAACTACATAAACGCTGCCCAGATCTATATCTATTTCATTCGCAAGCACATGTTCTTTGTCATATATAAACAACGTTTGAATTAATAATTTACTGGAAACATGGATTGTTTGCTACTCACCAAATTTTTAATTAATTTTTTGACACAATAACGTGTACGTAATATCGTTGTAAAATAAAGGAGTTTATTTTTTGACCGGAAAATCAAAGTAAATTTAATTTTTAATACTTGCCAATAATTGTACTAATTATTTTATTCAGATAATATGTAAGTATTAAAAAATAAATAATTAAAATAGAATTGTTGTATTGTTTTACATTTAAGAGATCCCCATTAAACGCTGATTCTAGGTCTGTTTTAGCTTTTGAACAAACTCTGCCAGCTGACAAGCATAACAACATGACAGTTGTGCTTTTCTGTCTATTTGTAGTGTAATATTGTTGTTTAGGAGGCCCACGGATAGTGAATGTAATGAAAATCACCGTGGTAATAAACTGGGAGCAGGTACTTACTGAAACATTTTCTCAAACATTAACAAGGGTATAGAAAGCATTGATTTTCTGATGAGCTTAAAACGGCCAAGTAATTGAACACACAATTGAGTGTATTACCTTCCATAATGTTGGCCCCTGTCATTAAATACTATTACTATGACACTCTGCCGAATTGTTATATTACAAAAGTCAAAAAATTCATTAGATTTTAAAATATTGAATATTAATAGTCAGTTTCTAACTAGGCTACATTGCAGGTCAGTTAAAAAATTTGAATCAAGCGCGTTTCGCCGTATCCCCAAACTTAGCAACATTAGCAGAATACTAAAAAACCTCTATGCACATGTTTAATTAATTTTAACCTATACATTGTATCTGAAGCGTACGGAGTTCATTTTGAAAAATATATTTAAATAATGGTTTTACCCGCTGTTCGGTGAATTCTTTTAGGGTGCTCGAAGTATTCATGTTTAATGTCCGGCAGTTCAGTATCGACTTCTGTACACGAAATGTCACTTTCTTCTCCTATTCTAGTATCTGGTTCTGCTTTGACAGTGATTCCATCTAGATTAGAAAGCATCCTTGTATTAACTTCACCTGTTAACAGACAATCTTTATTAAAAAGTGGAATTAGTACCGGAATCTTTCTTGTGGTGTTTGATCTATGTTAACTTTTTTTACATTGACTCCAATTTTCAATTTGGGAGGCGTAAAAGGGGTACTTCAGCCCCGGAAACCATCTATTGGATAACCAAGACCTCTGCCATAAGTCACCCCAAGTGGTTCGCTCACGGTTGGTGACTTAGCAGGGGTGCTCGAGTCCATGGGGGTGAGGTTTGTCTTGATCTTGGCGGCGTATGCGTCTGCCCATCAACTGCATGGTAGATCTTTGCCGGATCGGGAGAGACTGGTCGAGAGAGATCTTTTGACCTCTACAACAGGTCTTTCTAAGAATATCGCCTTATACCACAGTGAGAGTGATGAATTCATGCATCTGTCACTCCTGAACACACACATTCATAACCTTTTCCTTCCCAGAACTTCCTCTCACTTCTTTCCGAAAAAATAATCTTCACACAGCATCCCCAAAGATGACATGGGTTCTGAGGGGAATTATATTTGAGTGTGTTAAAGATTAAAAAAAACAGGAGGCCTTCCTGAGGAGGTGTCCCACCTTCCCTCAGGAGGTCTACCACGATCAATAAAGTCCTATATCAATACGATATTGAGGAAATTTATCATCTTTGGTCAGTTAGCGATATTTGCGAGCACGCACAACAATTGATAAGAATTTTTTAGCGCGGCTTCCATAGTATCAAATAAGCTTCGGTTAGCTGTCAATATACACATCTTTTCTAATACAGTCGTTCGTTATGCAAAATTACTGACTTATCAACGAACGTAGTTGAACTAACGAAGCTCTTAGAATTAAAAGCAGTCATAAACCCGGCAAGTTGGATCTGTTCGGGCGAACGACGCTACATTAGTTCGCGCTTGTAGAAATGAAAGACCTCATTAACTAATTATACTAAAAAGAAAAAAATGTGGACAACTAATGCATATTTAGGTTAATATTTCAATTCAACATTGTCAATTTATTAATATTTTCACGTTTCGGAAAGTCTATAGTCACAGAAAATACCTCCAGTTATATCGGTATGGCTATCGACAGCGCGACCGTGCTCAGAAAATTCGTATAAAATCATAGGTAGTTGCGCCTATCAACACGGTTGTAAAGTTATCGATTTCACTGTTCTAGACCCCCTGGACCTACGTCATCTTTGTGGATGCTGTGTGGAGGACCTTTTTGGGGAGAGGAAGTAATTAACATGGGTCTTGAATATACTCATGTTGTAAGAGGGAGGAAACATAGAGACCGGAAAATTGTTCCATAGCCGATCTCTTGAACTCAAGAACGAGTCGTAGAAACGATCCATTATCACGTGACAAACGTCAACCATGTGCAAATGTTCGACCCGCGTTTAACGTGTTTCCCGACTATGCACCTATGACAAAGGATCAATGACGCTAGTTCCTTGTAGAATCTTCCATTGAAATACCAGTAGAACAAGGACAGTATTCCTACCTGACGCCTGTGCTCAGATTTCATCTGTTAAGAGAGGGGAATCTATCAAACGGATCGCCCGTTTCTGCACAGAGTCAAGGGTTTTTTCAAGTATGTTGGGGCAACACACCAGTGTTCTGCCAAATTCAACAGTGGAGCGCACTTTCAATTTGTGCAGGGTCAACAATTATGCTGTTGTGTACTATCAAAGTATCTGCATGTACAGTACGCTCAGCTTCTGAGAGGCTAACTTGACTCTGGCTTCGATGAACTTGACTGTTATACAGATGCAAAATAGAATAGAAAATACACGATCCCGTACCGAAATGTTCACAAACACGTTTAGCATGTCATATCCCACACCCAACCCCGTAGATAAAGCATATGCAATACATAGGAATAGGCCAAATGAAGCAATGCAAAAACCATAGAACGCTGTTGCCTATGGTTAAGTTAGGTCAAACTAACAGTCAGTGGATTATGAACACGTCAACAACGTATAACCGTTGTTTACCAAAATAAATACTTTGAAATACCTGAACTGTTTTCGGAAATGGATTCCGGACATTCCTTTTTGATAAAAGTATAGTCTACATTGATTTCCGTAGACATCACAGCACCGTCTTCTTCGGCACTTGTGCCTGGTTCTAACTTGATGGTGGTGGAATTCATGCTTCTGCGTACCGTAGTCGTCTGTTATCTGAAACCACGACAACATATTATTACGTGATTGTATCAGGTTAATAAAATTGTTTCCTTGAACAAAATGGCACATTACTGTTTACTAGAGGAAATCATTATATAAACTTGTTAGAAAATAAATTTATTCATTTATTGCACATCTATATAGGTAGAGTTTACACATATCTCACTAGAAATATCCTGTGGTGAGACAGGTTACTTCACAAATATTTTATTTTAACAAAATGTGCACACATTTAAGATTAATTTCTACCGGTACGTGTTTGATAAATGGAAGCACGGTTTTATAAATGGTAGATCAACCGCAACTAACTAAAGACGAGACAAACCCTAAAATTAAAAGCGCCAAATTTTACTGTCAAAGTGTTCCAATGACGAAGAACATAACCTAATATCAGAAGCAGTTGAGGAGATGTTCCCGGAAAAGTTACCTCATCAATTTTACATACAGATGTTACGATTTTTAAACTAATTCAAAATAGCAAAAAAAAGTCATTTCTATAGCGACACAAAGCTGTCAGATGGATTTAACCATAGACAATATGCAAGTTCAGATAGGTCGGAGAAATTAAAGATAAGTACCTACTTATGATAACCGGAAAATTTCTTGGACTCGCTCCCAGGAGGAGAAAAATGACAACACTGAGATTAATTAAAAATTAGAGATTATTTTCTTTATTCTGTAGTTTCTATGGATAAACTTCCTCCAGCTGCTCGCTGCAATGGTTTATATGTTTTGTTATTTTGGCTTCGCTCGCTTCGTATGTTTTAAAACTTTATTTATTAAACTTAAAATAGATCCACTTCATGTGGATTAATCGCTAAATAGTATAAAACAAAGTTTGTGCGCTTAGTTCTTCTAAACTGTGCAACGGAGTTTGATAGGGTTTTCACATTATTTGAGTGTTTCTTTCGGAAGGTTTATATATATATATAATACATGGATAGCATATTTTTTCAAAAGTAGAGAAGAGTCGAGCAACGCCGCGTATATGTCAGCTAGTATATACATAAGTACATTTTAACTTCCACTTCTAATACTTGTTACACGCATATTTTTAACTAGAACTTCCAGCTATCATTATTTTAAGTACAGCACTGAACACTGAAGAGATCACCAGATATACCATAAGTGATCTGTAGCGTGTCTTTGTGTCTGAATTTAGCTTTTTTCTTATTTGTGACGAAATGTATTTCTTATGTTTCTAAAATTCTTTTTCATCACATCATTTTTGCGGGCTCTCTGGTGTCTAAGAGACGTCACGTCTTGTGAAATGTAGATAGTGCCATTATTATTTTTTCAAAATATAATAACTCAAACGTCTGGTGAGGGTTCAGCGGCCCGCGATCACGTATGGTGCGGCCTGTTAACCACAAAAGTGCAGTTTTAGGACTCTGCTTTAGGGTTGAGGAACCTACGGCCTGCGAGCACTTCACAAAAAAAAACATGGATTAAAAATTACATTCAGAACGCGAGAACGGTTTTCTTTCACGGTATTTCTGATAACTTTTTAAGATATTACAAAACGTAGAAAGATAAAGCATAGCTTACAGGTACTTACGTATGCACCTACGTTACTAGAAAGCAGTTATTTGTATAGTGTATCTTTGTTATTGGAATATTTTATTCTGTAAATATGCATTCAAAATATAAATAAATAAAATACACAAATAAGTAGACAATTCAAAATTCCTTAATTTTTTCGTTATAAGAAATTATGAATGTATTACATTACACTCACTAAATAGGGACTCGCTTACAAATAAAATTTCACTTTTGAATTCAATCAATTTCAATAATCGAAGGAAGCCATTTTTATGTTCTGGGTGTAGTTTTAATTAAAGTTGGGAACTCGCGCAAGGATTTATTCTTAAGTTAAAACCAGTTTAACGATAAAATTCCAGTTGTGGATTCATCTGCCGACGCATTTTGAAGGAAAACATTATCGTGTTCGAAGTTCAATTATAAAATCCAAGATGCACTGTGCGCTGTACAAATCTGAGGAAACCATTTTCATGTGCTTGGTGTAGTTTTAATCAAACCTGTGGACTCACACAAAGATTCGATCTTAAGTTAAAAGCAGTAATAATTAATGATGTCTTCAAATTCCAGTTGCGGATTCATCTTCTTGGACGCAGCGGACGCACTTCGAAGGAAATATTTCGCATGTTCCTGGTGGAGTTTAAATTTTAGTTTCACAACATACATATACTTCAAAACTCCGAGGAAAACCATTTGCTTGTTCGCGTGTAACGAATATTTAAGCTCGTGGACGTGTAAAATTACTCTTAAGTTTAAACCAGTCTTTTGTTTTGAACGCAACTCATCTTCAGATGCAAATCGAGGGAAACCATTCTCGCGTTCCGAATATAAATACAATGTTGCAACCTAACAACGATTAACGCTGTTATCTTTTTATTCTATACTTTTCCTCTTTTTGTTTTTAGCACACTTACAAAGCAATGAACATACTTAAGTAAAATTTGAACTAACTTACAATCAACACACAAAACCATGTACAATGTGACCTTTGAACAGGATACCCTATCAAGGTCACTTTCTTTTCGACGTTTTTGTACCAAAACGTACAAAAATTTAAAAAAAAATGAATGCAGTTATAAGTTTATAGTAATGTCGGTTATGCCGCAATGTGAAACTGATCGTGTAGCGAAGCGTTTTCAGTCCCAACGTTTACCATACATCAAAATCAGCTGGTCCCGATTTTGGAATTAAAGCTGATTTGTCCACTCACTCGGTGATCAAGAAGCGATCTAGGGTGCTCTCCACCACTGCCCCGATATTGCTTCCGATTGCAGGGAGGTGTTTAATAATTTATTACTAGTGGCTTACAACTAAGACTACTTATAGCTAGCAAGCTATCTGCTGAGACTAATAACTAGTGACTTAAATCTAAGACTATAGTTAATGACTTACAATTAAGACTCATAGCTTGTTAAGTTCTTAAAACTAACACATATGACCGAGTGAGTATTAATGCACGAAATATATTTCCGATGACTATAATTTGAGTCGTACAAATCTGTACCCGAATTCGCCCGTGGGAAGAGCGATACGCTATTTAAACATTTTAGATAAAAATTTTGACATATTCTTCGGAAAATTCAATGAGTTTGTAAGGTTTTTGGCACTACATTCTCACTGTGAAAATGGTACTTTTACAATTAATTAGATAAAATATCTGTAATATTGTAAAATTTTTGTACACAAATAAAATAAAATAAATAAAATAAAATTCCAATAATTTCTCCTCTAAATACTAATGTTGAAACTGCTCGCGTAAATAATTCTTAGTTTCTGGCAAGGTCCACCATTTGGCAACAGAATCGATCCCAGAAACTGTTATTTGAGTGTGTCCCCGTGGTCTCCCCGCTAAAGACGCGTTCTGCCTTCCCATGTACGCCTTCTGTTCTGATAATTTTGTCGCGTGTATCTTGTGTTTTAAATAAAAGTAATCTTTTGAACGATTGTACTTCTTAATTCCTCTCTACAATCCGCGACCCTTTTAGCACTATATTGAGGTAAGGCGCCGAATTCACACTGCTAAAAAATTCAATATGCATAAATCTTAATTACATTATTTTAGATACAATAAACTACTCACCACATTTATTTACCATGCGTATTATTAACTTTCTAAGTGCAATGCACTTATTACAGCACATTTTATACATTAAATTATTAGCATAAGTTGAAAAATGAACTTAAATTAATATAACCACTCGAGCGATTGGTTGTATATATTTGCAAATACCATATTATTTAAATAATATCATTTGTTCATGCAGGAGGTTCTAATGTTGTGTCTCGAACTTCAGTCGATTACTAAATATGATTTTGGGCAAGATCCTTCCATAAACAGCATATATCATATATTATATTTGTATATATGTAATCTGGTTGGGACCTTTTGAGTTTTTTATGACCCCCCTTCAGAAACACAATAATCGACGCAAGAAATTGATGGAATTGCTCACCGTCTCTACCTGTTCGATGTTTCCGCCGCTCGCTATTAAAATATTTATGAAGTGATATCGTAAATTCAAAGTGCACAAGGGAATAACAAAGCTAGACGAATAAACATGTTTATGGTGGACGTTGTCAGGATTGCGTTTTACAATTCTTCTTGCACAATCATACCTCCTCGCTTTTTTGTTTTAAGTAAATATCAGTCGACTATTTACACGTCCGATTGATCATACATTATTAATGAATAATGTAAGTCCGTGGTCTACCCACAGCGTGTGTTTTGTGATGCTTATTACAAGAGTAATAACTTTTGATAATTTTTATGCGCTTGTAATTATTCTACCGCATGCCCAACCCGCTTTTAATAAAATGGATTATAAGGAATTCCCGCGTAATTAATTATTTCCTACCGCTGATTCATTTTACTGCAAAATTAATTCAATCGCACCGCAGAAAAATTTTATCATAAAATTAGTTTAATTTTCCCGCTGATTAATTTTAGTACAAAATCTCGGTCAGCAAGAAAAATGATTTTACGTCGGTTAGTAGTTGATCTCTGGCCAAATGCGAATTTAATTTAAGGGCAGTAGCTCTTATTGCTTTCGATTATATTAGTTTGTGAACCACACACGATGTGTAACTCCTTAATTTCAATAGGAGACCTGGTTCTTTCGAAGATGTTAAAAACCACGTTGATTAGAATCTCTCCTTTAACATCAGGGATGTCTCTTTTTCCAACAATATTTAGCTTGAGTGGATTGAAACACGAATTGAGAATTGAGAATCGAGAATTTACTCCACTCAAAGAGCATAGGCATCCTTGAATACGATTGTACTGAATACAAATAGTTTCAGATCAGACAAGTTTCTCGCGGGTCTGAAGAAGCGCGTGACTTTGTAGTTTGACTTTCATTGAACATAAATAACTGCAATCAGAAGACGAAAATGGATTTTACCTACAGTGAGTCAGTATGTGTCTCCTTAAACTATTCTTTTGGGAACATGAAAAATTGCAGACGGCACAAGAGAAAGGTTTTGTTCCACTGTGAGTCAGCATGTGAACCTCTAAATTGTAACTTGTTGAAAATAAATAGTTACAGTCAGGACAAGAATATGGTTTTTCTCCATTATGAGTTACCATGTGCCTCCTTAAATTAGACATTTGGGAACATGAAAAATTACAGACTGTACAAGAAAATGGTTTTGCTCCGCTGTGGGTCAGCTTGTGACTGTTCAAATTGGATCTTGTTGAACATGAATAGTTGCAATCAGAACACGTGAATGGCCTTTCTCCACTGTGAGTTAACATGTGTCTCCTTAAGTGTGACTTTTGTACACACAAATAGCTGCACTTGGTACATGCGAATGGTTTTTCTCCACTGTGCGTCAGCATGTGACTCTTTAAATTGGAACTTATTGTACATGAATAGTTGCACTCGGAACACGAAAATGGTTTTCCTCCACTGTGAGTCAACATGTGACTCTTTAAATTGGAATTTCTTGTACATGAATAATTGCAGTCGGAACACGAAAATGGTTTGCCTCCATTGTGAGACAGCTTGTGCCTATTCAAATTGGATCTTGATGAACATGAATAGTTGCAGTCAGGACACGATAACGTTTTTCTTCCACTTTGATGCTTCATCATCTTGCTGGACTCACATTCGTATTCGCTGTGAACATTTTTTTCAGTCAGATCTTGTGAAACTGAAATAAAAATAAACACAATTTATTGACATTCTTGCCAAACATTCCACTCGGATTTATCCTATTTCTTGAGAATAAGGTTTTTTTATTATATTGTACGACAGATTATTTATGCATTTACAGTAAAATCTTCTCATTCTGATACTCTTAACATCTTGGAAGATAATTATACAAAAAAAAGTCTTAAGGCTTCTTAGAGAGGAATTAAATACATGCACTGTTTCAGAAATTTTATTCAACAGCACCATTCTTCGTGTCATGCTGCGCTAGAACATCTGTTTTGTCGTGTGGTATCTTGAACAAGTCATAGCGACGAATACGACTGAAATTTTCGGGCATATATAAGCCATAGTATTCCAACAGGAATGAAGTTATAAACTATATCAAAACTAAGTATTGCGAGATTTCTAGGCTAAATCTATTTGCTGCCTCAAGTAAGTCTATATATATGGTGCATGGATCTCAGATAAGTTCCATGCGTCGCATATAGATTTCAGATTTCACATATAGAATCTACCTGAAGATTTTTTCCAACATATTTGTACATATTTAGCTTGGTGTGGAGTCCACACACCACTAGCATACTCTAGCTTACTAATCATTCAAACTAGCACTGTCAATTTGAAACGATCAATATCGTAACAATTTAATAGTCTTTATCTGGAAGCAACTGTGAATGTGCATTAAAAATATGTCAAGAATGTGTACACGGTAGGGCGACAAGAATGCCGCTCATCTAGATGTAATTTTTCTTACCAGAATCAATTCTCATGGAATATTCCAGGCATTCCTTCTTAATATCCGGCAGTTCTATGTCTATATCTTTAACCGACATTTCACTTCTACTTTCTCCTTCAGTCTCTGACTCCATCTTGACGGTGACACCATCTGGATTAGGGAGGTCCATGGCGCTACTGTGAGACCATTAAAGTATGCTGTAATACTCTCAACAAGTTAGATCTGGAATAAAATTTTCAGTTAGACACTATAAAGATCGCGTAATTCAAAAGAAGAACATGTGCGAAAATAGCGATGTTAAGTTAAAAATGCAGAAATATCCTTAAATTCACCAACTTCTCCTGTTTATCTAATTTCGCCAATATTGTTAGACATATTTCTCTGCAAATATTAGAAAATTTAATACATTTTTATGTCAATCGTAATTTTTACGTAGATAAAAAAATGTATACAAAAAAATATCGGTATGTCGCAGTTGTTGACAAATATTTGAAAATTCGTCGAATTTCTTTTGAATCACGTAAGCGTTAAAATTATGTATCGTTTGTCCAACATCTGCCAATATGTCGGCTGTCAGGTTTTAGGAATAATTATTTGAAGTAACTTTTGTTTTAATGATTGAGTAAAAATGCAACTTTAATGCATCTTTTACCATCTCCCACGACATAAACGGTAATTTCTTGTAGTAACAGAGCTGAAACCAAGTTCCTATTGTGCCTATTAAGCGTGTAGCGGAATTCGACAACTTTATCGTTATTCTTAAAGTACGAAAATAGTTTGTTATCTGTCAAAAAGTTGCGAAATTATGCAAAACATTAATCAACTCACGTGCAAGGCAAAATGTGATAGGAACATTACCTCAAACCATGAGAACTAGTCGAAGAGACATCATTGTTAATCAATTATTATTTGTTCAACTATTATTTGACAGTAAATTGATAGTGTTTGAAAATACTCCAAAATATCTATACCTAATCTTTGATGCTTTGTGTTTTATTTAATAATTTAAAGCATTTGGGAAAACGTCAAACACATTTTACCATAGACAACAGACAAATATGATTGAAAGGAACAACTTTTCCTATTAAAAAAATAATAAAAATCGGATATGACTATCTGAGACATTATTTTATTATTATTTTTTTTTATGTGACACCTCACAAGAGCGTCCCTGCCTGTGCAGTGTAAAGACAGGGGAACTATGTCACCACCCGGTTGGGCGGCGTTGTGAGGCGGAATCAGGTAGGGGCTGTAGGAAGGGATTTGTTAATGCGGGCCTTGAAGAGGCTCGGATTATAGGAGGGAGGAAAAACAGATGCCGGTAGCTCGTTCCACATACGAGCCGACTTACACAAAAACGAGTCGTAAAAAAGGGCCCGTTCTCTTGAAGCCAACGTCAACCGTGAACGGGTATTCAGCTCGTGTCCGTCGAGTTTCGCGCACGTGCACCGGTGCATCAGGAATCAATGCTGCTTTGGGGATCAATGGTGAGGCACGAAATGAAAGAAGGTTGTGAAGGTCACATGTGTTTTATTGGTGAGTCAGTAGCCGTGACGAGGAGATGATGTAGGACAAAAGTTGAATACTCCGGTTGCTGCTGTGATGTGTTGGCAGGTCAAGCGCGGGTCAGTGAGTCGACGCCGGGCGCTGGTGACCGGGACTCGATGGAGGTCAGGCACTGGCGAAGAACGTAGGTCTTCAGGCACTCCAGTGCTGACGAGACGGCCGAAGGTGCGACGGACCTTGTAGGCGGTTGAACGGGAACGATGTAGACCAGTGAGGATGCTGCGTGTCCTCGTGGTGGTCATGGTAGCGTGGAAGAAGCGCTGGTCAGAGACGCTGGAACCAGGGCGCTTGTAATCCGAGTAGCGCTGGCCGCGGACGTGGCCGAGGCGCTATGATGATGTCCCGATAGAGTCCATGATGATACGGGCGAAGCCGGGTACGTTGTCCTTCGCGCTAGTAAGATTAGCGCGGGTGATCACTCGTTGAGCCTTGTAGACTGGCGGCAAAATTATGACTGACTGACTGGCTCGCTGCGTCGGGCTTATTTATACTACTCGGCCGACGGCGGCAGTAGGTAGATGGATGGCAACTAAATTCTAGGCACTCGCGCAGACTGTGTGTTTCGGGAACCTTCGACATTGCGGCGATTAAGCATAGGCCGTAGACTCGAACCTTCTGGCGAGTTCTCGTAGTATCCCGGACTGAGTGCGCGCTAGTATTGTCGCGAGTAGGCAAGTAGGTTGCTTTGTTTTGATTTCGGCTGCAAATACGTACCTAAGTAGCGAGTACGTACCTAAGTAGGTCGAGCGGTTTATTATTAATTATTCAATGGATTAATATCGACGCTACACTGCTAACTCCTTGGAGCAGGCTTCATTGAAATACCTGTAGAACAGACACAGCATGCCTACATTGCGTGTATGCATTAGAGAAGGCAATCGGTCTGTTAACAACGGATTGTCAATCAGACGGATCGCTCTCCTTTGCACAGATTCAAGCAGGTTTATTAAATATTTTGGGGCACCAGCCCAAAGGTGGCTTCCAAATTTAATAGTTGGGCGGACTTGAGACTTGTACAGGGTCAGCAGCTGGTCACTGTTGAAGAATCTCCTAGCCCTGTACAAGACGCCCAACTTCTTGGAGGCCTGATTTACTCGGGCTTCTATGGATCCCGATACTTGAGCCGGTCTGATATAGTAACTCCAAGCATTTCAATGGAGTCTTTATTGGGGAGAGTGCTCCCATCAAATTGCACCAGACAGTCATTGATCTCCCTCTTTGCCGAAATCAGACACGCTTGGGTTTTTGTGACGTTGAAACTGACCAAGTTGGCCTTACCCCAGGCACGAACCATCTCGAGGTGGTGGTCAATTTTTTGCTTCAAAACTTCCCGAACTGTTCGGACATCATAGGTGGAAGGGGGCCTGTCAAAAAGATAAACCTCGTGAACGGTGCTGTCATCAGCGTAGCAGTGAATTGGTGCACATTCAACGAGATCGTTGATGTGCAACAAAAACAGCGTCGGAGACAGCACAGATCCTTGTGGCACCCCCGCATTGATTTGGTGCGGTGAGGAAGAAGAGCCGTCAACCACGGTTTGAATTGTTCTTCCCTTCAGAAAGTCCGCAATCCAACTATGCAGGGTTGGGTGGATCCCATACGATGGTAACTTCCCGATAAGCGCCCGGTGCCAGACTCTGTCAAAGGCTTTGGAGATATCCAACCCAACGGTTTGAGTTTCACCAAAACGCTCCATGTACCGCCCCCAAATATGCGTCACATATCCGAGTAGATCGCCGCACGATCGGTTTCGACGAAATCCATATTGCAGATCGCTTAGGATATTGTTATTCTCGAGATATGTGAGCAATTTGTTGTTAACCACCCTTTCTAATACCTTCGAGAGTATGGAAGTGATGGCTATGGGGCTGTAGTTAGAAGGGTCGGAGCGGTCCCCCTTTTTTGGGATTGGGTGGACGATTGCCTTTTTCCATAGATCTGGCACCTTTCCACCTTTGAGAGAGAGCCTAAATAATTTCGTGAGCACTGGAGTCATTTCTGCAGAACACCTCTTGAGGACCAAGGCAGGTATTCCGTCCGGCCCACTGGCTTTGTCGACTTTCAGCTCGTTCAAGACTCGGAGAACCTCTCTGTTCCGGATCTTCGGTTCCTCCATTTGAAAACCGCAGTGCGGAATGGAAGGGGGAGTCTCTCCGTTATCTTGAAGAGTTGAGTTTTCCGCGAAAATTTTGCCTAATAATTCAGCTTTCTCGCGGGCCGAGTTAGCCAGCCGACCATCAGGCTTGGTCAGAGGTGGGAAAGTGGTTCTGCAGAAATTTCTTCCGATCGAGCTAGCGAGTGACCAGAAAGCACGGCTACCAGTGGGGCAGTCAGCCAGCTTTTTCGCAATTCTCTGGTCGTGATCGCTCTTAGCTCTATTTAGAACTCTCTTACAATCCCTTGCCCGTTTTCGGTATTCCGAAAGGTTATTCATAGAGCTAATCTTCCGGAGTGCATTATCACTATGGCCCCGTATACTAGTTAGTTCCTTCCCTATTACCCCATTCAGACACGGTGATAAAAAGTTTTAAGAGGATTTTAAAAGGATTATACCAAGAAAAAGCTACATAAATAAAAAAAATTATGTTCCTTTGTTCAAATTTTTTTTCAAAAGTTCTACCGATTTCTTTGAAATTTTGACACAACGTTTTCATATAGATGTAACCGGTGACAAGTAAATTTTTTTGTCCTTAAGGCAACGCCATTTATTGGTTGTAAAAGCAATACGCGCTTTTGTTTCTCTATCTGCACAGAGAGACTGGGCCACAGAAACGCACGGTCGGGTACAGCTAGTATTATTATAAACATTTAAAAGTAAATTCAGCAAAGCTGTGTTAGTTGAGTTCCATGAAGCATTTTATGTTCATATTGGGTTTTTAAATTGTTATGAAACATCGTCAATACGAAGGCCCAAAACTCACGCCGCTAGGAGGCGCTAGTGTATCATGTTGCCATCAGAATGTATGGGAAACGTCATAACTCGAAGATGTTATTATTAATATACTTTCCGACTTTATGTCCGGGATAAATCTTCCCTATAGGAAAAACTAAACCCTTCCACATACTTTTCCTCAAATGATCATCTAGTCAATCAACATTATGCAAGTGCATTATATAAGCAAAATATATACAAAACAATACAAGAACAACACGTCAACTCACCAGAGATCAAATGGGAAAATAATTCACCGACTCCAGATATTTTCACGTCAGAGGGTTCGACTCGGTAGAACTTCTAACAGGGCCTATAAATCCTACTGATCCCTCAACATAAATATTTAAAAAATCTTTCGTTATCCTACATGTATTTAAAATGACTGATTTTTGCATTTTTGTATATAAATTTTTTGATAGATCTAATACGCCCAAATTTTTAATGAGAGAGCTAGTTATAATGCCAGTAGCGGAAATAACAAATGGTAATATTTTTTTAGATTTTATTATTAATATTATATAAAAAAAAAAAAATTTACGTGAATCTGATCCGGCAGGCCACGCAGCACGAACACACCTCACCCGATGAACCCGGGCACTCCTGCTAAATCACCAAACTTAGCAAACCACTCACAGTGACCTATGGCAGAAGTGTTGACTATCCATTAAATGGTTTCCGGGGCAGCGGTACCCATACCCGCCTCCCAAATTGAAAATAACAAATATAAATTTCAAAGTTAAAATTATATTATATTAATGATGAAGGCTTAGGAATTGTAATGATTACTCTTAGTTTCACAATAACTTTATTTTAACTTTAATTACAAAATTATTGAGATTAGCGTCTGAACTAGTCGAGATCTGGGATCAGAGAGCGAGCTTAAGCAAATGCACTACCTACTTATATACAGTCAGAGATGTGCTTTATTTCAAATAAATCCATTTCAAATGGAATAGGTATTTTCCATTTTGCATTTTAAATGCTTTTCTAAAAACCATTCTGCATTTTGCATTTTAAATGCTTTTCTCAATGCATTTTCCATTTTAAATGCTTTTTTGCAACATTCTTCCTACTATCTCCACTCATCTTTTTTTCATAATCCCCAAATATCAGTCGATCCTTAACCTCGCTATGAGAGATAATTTCCATTTGTCAAGTTGCTCCCTGGTAGGAGCCCTGGCAATTGAGTGATACCATTACAAAAAATGCTTATTCAAATACTGAACATGGGGCCATGACGCTGTAATATTAAATGTCAGATAGCAGTTTCTATGTTTTTACGTTGGCAACATTAGTCCCGCGCAAATTTTTTGTGGTTTCATAATCTGTAGTCGTGGTGTTTTTGGATTTACCATCATGTAATATATTTGTTCTACATCGATGTCCATTATTAAATGACAAGATTGATTAAAAATTCTATACATAATTATTTTAATCGTTTGACCTGAGAAACCATTTTGCATTTTGAAAATAGGTATTTTGCATTTTGCATTTTGCATTTGAAACGCTTTTCTAAAAACCATTTTGCATTTTGCATTTGCAAATGGAAAAGTTTTGACCCATTTCCATTTTGCATTTCAAATGGTTTTGGGTACCCATTTTGCACATCTCTGTATACAGTAAACTCTTTCTGTCTTACTCTAACACTGCTGAAGTCATATTAGCATTTAAATAATCCCACAAAATGAATACATTTACACTTGACCAAACGAAAGTCTAGAACAATTCAATCACATACAATTTTTTTAATGAAAAACATTATAAAACTAATTCAAACCAAAATGTTTGCCAAGAGATAGTGTCAAACATATAATAAAGTTCTCTCTGACGTAGATATCTTCAATTGCAATAAAAATTAATATTACAACTATCAAATAACATTGCGTATGCAGATGACATGGTTATTTTGTCTCCAAGCATTAAAGCATTGAGAAAGCTGTTAAAGATACGCAAAGAATATGTCGCTGAACATAACATGGTCTACAACCCAACTAAATCTGTGTTACTAGTATTGAAGTCGGGCGCAGGCTCTACAAAAGTACTACCCGCCAGCCTAAATGGCACAAAAATAACTGAAAAACCGGAGGTCAAATACTTAGGACACATAGTAACAGCGGAGCTCAATGATAATATGGATATTGAGCGACAGAGAAGATCACTGAGCATCAGAGCAAATATGATTTCTCGACGATTTAATAAGTGTAGCCCAAAAGCAAAAAGGCAACTTTTTAACGCACACTGCACAAGCCTATATACCTTGGAGCTGTGGACCAACTTCAACAAAGCATCTCTAAAAAGAATGGAAGTACAGTACAACATTCATACGGAATACTTTTCGGGCTGTCCTGGTACTGCAGTGCTACTGAGATGTTTGTAGAAGGGCGTGCTCCCGGATTCCGAGCACTGATGAAACAACGCATCACCAGCTTTCGAACGCGACTAGCTATGAGCAAAAATGGTCTTGTGATGGCAGCACTGCACTTCTGGCAGGGACCTATCTACAAGCGATGGAGCCAATTCCTGATGTCGTAGATTAAAAAAAATATATATAAAGACATATATATTTTTTCTTTTTTTTAGTTTCATTATGTTTTTTTGTATTATTATATTTTGTTTTCGTTTACTGTGTTATATTACAATATTTTTTTATTTTTTATTTATGTATTCTATTTATAATATGGAGCTCATGGGATTGCACCACCCTCCCCGAGATCTGGAATAAAAAAAATAAAAAATTTAAAAAATTATTCTCTTGTACACCAACTAAACTAAAACACATAAAATGTAATGATATACTATGTAATGACATATATTATGGAGTATCTCTTGTTATAGATATATATTTTATATGTAATATCTGTTAATTTTATAAATGTACTGTTTAATTGTATATTTACTTAATGTTTAATTGGTTTCTCTGTTATGTAAATTGCTCATGTATAAACCGACCATATTGTAAATGTTGATTACCCTAAAATAAAATAAATAAAAATTATGATGCATTATTTCCTTGCCACAAGCATAAAAAATATTTTAGTAAGACATTATGTCACAAAATAGAATAACTAACTAACCATAACGCCAAACAAATCGTTCTTAGCACACCTTCCCTCATTCGCATTCATACATCGTCTCTTCTGTTATTCTGACTTTTGAGATGGCCCGACTCAAGTATCTGATTCACTTGATCGTGTCACGTCTGCCTTGGGCGTCCCCGACTTCTTCTACCATTCAGATTCGCGTCATATATTCTCCTTACATTCCTGACTTCACTCATTCGCTCCACATTCCCAAACCATCTAAGTATCTGTTTCTTAATCTTACTCATTGCATTCTTTGCGAATCTTCACAATTTTCAGGAGATCACACATGGCTTTACAACACATAGGGATCTCATGGGTCTACCTGCATTATATGGTGGTACAGTCTTGTGGGAGAGGAGACTCACTACAACGGGTTGGCTTCCTGGTGGCTGCGAAGAATTGCAATCACTTCCCTTTGTCCCTTTTCTTCCGCCCAAGAGAGAGCCGTCTTCCCATCCCTGTCCTGATAAGAGACATCGGCATTGTGCTGCAGAAGGACCTCCACAACATTCACGTGTCCTTTGAGTGCTGCCCATGACACGGCTGTTCTGCCATCGTCACGCTGAGAGTTGACATCAACACCGCGCTGCAGCAGGAGTACCACCATCTCAGCGTGCCCATTAGCAGCCGCCTGAAGAAGAGGAGTGTCACCATCGTCATCGCGAGAATTCAAATCAGCGCCATTCAGTATCAGAGATTTGACAATCTCTAGATGTCCGTAAGCTGCTGCGATGCTTAAAGCCGTCCAGCCAGCTTTACACTTCGAGTGGATGTCCGCTCCGTGCTCTAGAAGTTGGTGTACTGCCTCACGATGCCCTTTAAATGCTGCCCAGTGTAACGCGGTATTTCCTTTGTTATTCTGAGAGCTTATACTATCTCTATTATGCGATAGCAGCTTACACAATATCTCAAAGTTGTCATTGAAAGCGGTAAACGATAATGCAGTATTTCCCGTGTTGTTCTTTAATCCAATGTTGGCACCGTATTTCAATAGCATACTAATGACCTCGTGGTGCCCTTTGTCAGCTGTCAAAATCAGGGCGGTGTTCCCATTGATGTTCTTTGCGTTAATATCCGCACCGTATTGAAGCAGTATTCTGACCACCTCATGGTGGCCTTTTTGTGCAGCAATTATCAGAGGGGTTCCACCATCAATGTTTTTTATGTTGATATCTGCACCGTGTTGAAGAAGTACATCCACTACATCTTTGTGACCTTTTTGCGCAGCAAATATCAGTGCTGTATTACCATGGTTATTTTCACAGTTGACTTCCGCACCATGCTCGAGTAATGTATTTACTATTTCTCGATGACCTTTGAATGCAGCTAACGACAGAGCGTTGAAACCTAATTGATTTTTAGGGCTCATGTCTGCACCATGTTGGAGCAATAAACATACAATCTCTTGATGCCCTTTGAATACAGCTTTCATAAGGGCATTAACACCTATCAAGTTTTTGTGGTGGACATCTCCACCATGTTGGAGCAGTACGTTCACCACCATCATGTGTCCGTTTTGTGAAGAAAATATGAGAGCGGTATTAGCATTGTTGTCAAAAGAGTTGAGATCCACACCGTGTTTGAGCAACACATGCACTACCTCCAGATGTCCGTTGTGTGCTGCCAATGACAGGGCAGTTAGACCATAATGGTTCCTAGAGCAGATGTCCATGCCGTGTTGGAGCAATATTCCCACCACCTCCTGGTGTCCCTTTTCTGCAGCCATTATCAGGGCAGTGTTACCATTTTTGTCTTGAGAAGTTGATGAATAAATGTTGAATCTTGCAGCCTTGTCCGAATGATTGTCATCATTGACCAATTGCCGAAGAAAACAAAAAGTTTTATTTTGTATATATTTAATTAGCGAGATCGTTCCAATGCTGTCATAAGTTTCTTTCGATTGATCTAGTAAATATTTTGCAATACTACTATGTCCTTTTTCTGCTGCACAGTGCAAAGGAGTTCGTTCATGTTTATCATACGACATACAAACTCCTTGTTTGGCAAATAATTTGAACAACGTGTGATCATTTTTACTTGCGACCAGGTTGATTGCAGTATCGCCTTGACTATCAATGGCAATCAATAAGTAAGCTCTCTCGGTGTCACTTTCCATGCCATCTAAGATCTTTTGCACAGTCCCGTAGTCATCGTCTCTCACTGCTGCCATAAATGGAGTGAGTTGTTTCCTGATCAGATCAGTTCTTGTTAAGGCCTTCTTTGCACTAGTTGACTGCTGTGTGTTTAAACAATATTCTTTAAAGAAGTAGTTATTCCTGTCGCTTTCCATGTCTAAGAAAGTAGCAAGGAAAATTTTAAATAGTGACTCGTACGAGCAACTCTCCGTGTTATCTTTAATATTTTTTACAATATTACGATTTCCATTCTCCAATGCTACGTTCAATGCAGTCCTTCCGGCCTTGTCTCTCGCTGCTATAAATGAGATGTAGGGTTCCTCAGATGTCCTACTGCTCGGGCCACTCAGGAGGACTGCAACGATGTGATCATTCTGTTCTTCAGCTGCTATATGCAATGGAGTTTTATATTGATCTTGGAAGAATAGCTGGCGATGTTCAGACCAGTATTCGTACAATGTATCGCTCGGTATTGGTGGTGAAATATCAAGTTGAGTTTCAATGAACTTTCTGATAATATAATATTCCGGCCTAAGCAATATAATGCACAATTCCTTTTTAACGAGTGTGTTATTTTCTATCGTTTGTCTTCTACGTCTGATCCATTGGACGAAGAAATCTGCGCAAAAGTATTCTTCAAATGTGCGATGAATGAAAGGAAAGACGCCTCCAATATTAGCCCGGATCAGCCCGAGTCCGCTTAAGTCCGTCAATTCTTGGTTGGACATTCTAGTGTTTGTGAAGTAATCTGTGGCAAAGTGTGGGTCAATAGATTTGAAAGCCATGACACAATGTTTCTCCATCATATTTTTGACCATTTCGTTTAGAATGGTCGGCGGTAGTATTGTGTTGAGATTAGTCTTCTGCTCCAAGTATATTGATTTCTTAACTTCGATAAACTGTTTATACAAGTCAAAAAGATTAGTGATTTTGCATAAGTTCTGTGCTTGTTCTGGAGACACCACAGACCGTATTGCCTGCTGGAAGAACACTTCGGCCAGCATGCGGATCTGCAACGGGATGCCCATGAAGCTGGTGACGTCTTCCCCCAGCACTCCTTCCACCTCCTCCCGCAGCTCTCCGGCAAACTGGCGCAGCCTCCCCTTCTCCGACTCTCCGTGCTCTGGGAGTTCCAAGGCCAGATGAGGAAGCCAGGAATTCACCATATAATCATCCTGTTCTTTTTCTGTAATTTTTTCCAATACTGCGGAAAATTGTGACAATTCATTTTCGAGCCTTTCTTGCGGGTGCGCCCTTGTGGTGACTATTATTTTACACTTTGTGTTATTTTTTAAATATTTCAAAAGATTTTCAAATATGTTTTTTTCTTTAGCAATTTCATCAAATGCATCCATCAAAATACAAACCTGCCTAGAATTATCTGATTCGAGGCAATGCTGTAAAAGACTGCGCAGATAATCATCGTTGATAGGTAAACCAGAAGCGTGAATCAAACATTTGGTAACTGATCGCAGGTTTAGTTTCGAAGGTAGTTTACCAAGGGCAGAAGTCAAATGATTGTGCTCGATTATCAGTACCCAAGAACCTCGGATGAGCTCTGACATTCGCGACAGGCTGGTGGTTTTTCCCGTACCAGGATCGTCAGCAACGATGGTTATCTTCTTCCTCGTGTTGCTGAAGACCCCTTCCTCGATGGGGTCGCTGTAGTCCATGTGGATAAATGGGCGTAAGCCTTCCAAAGAACCGTGGGAATATTGCCAGACCAGACACGGGGCGCCCCCAATCTCCAGCATTTTAAAATAATGTTTGTTGGACGATTCTTCATCTTTATTTATTTCGATATTCAATTCTCGAGACTGAATTTTAAAGTGATCTTTCAAGACAAATAATTCCTCAGCTTCCTTGGATAATTTGAAGAAGCTAATAAGTGTTAATTTATCATTCGCATCGTTAAATATAAATGTGTCTTTATTCCCGCTGTAGCGAACGAATGCATCCACGGATTTAATTATAAAACAAGCGTGGAACTTCCTGGGCATGTAGAGGCCGCTATTGTAAACTTCCCTCAGGGTGAGGCCTTCTGCGCATAACTGGAGCAAATATATTACTCTAGCTGATTCTTCCCGACACTTTTCCAGAAACAGGTCCTGTCCATCTTCCTCGGAGGTAAAGATTCTCCCCTGCGCAGCATCCGCTACCTCCCCCCAGTAGTCATGGCTGAGCCGCTCTGGATCGCTGATCACCAGCAGTGGTCCATCGGCCCCGCTCTTTTCCAGTAGTACGGCAATCTTCTCTTTGTCCACTTGCTTGTTCACTTTGGAGTAGAGAGCATCTAATTCAAAAAGCATCGGAAGCTTGTTTGGGATTTTCACTATATGCTGTGGGTCCGTTGCGAGGTTCTTCAAAATAGGTGAAATCAATTTATTAATTTTGTTTAGAATCTGGTCATTGTTGGATTTATAGTCATTTCCCAGTAATGTTTTCAAGCTTAGTCTTTCTTTCCCTATGTTTATTACATCTCTTGCCAGTATTTCTTCTCTAGATTTAAGAGCCAGGTCGTTTATTGAAAATTCTGTTAAGGGTTTATATATAACGCTGAGTTTATAATCCATAAATAACTGCGATGCAATCTGTTGCGATACGATGATCACGAGCTTCTTGTAGCTGTTTGATTCTAAATTCCTTAAGAATCTTTTTAATAAACTGTAGTTTTGGTTTAAGTTATCGGTTGGAGAAACGAAATCAAGAATAAGCAGGTTATCGCTTGTAACATCGCTCTTGTTCAAACCTTCGATGTCTACATCCTTAGCCATGCCTATTATATATTTCCAACCCAACAGAGTGTGACAGGTTTCTTTCAAATACCTTGCATCCAAAGATGAGTTTTTAATACTGTTTATGATATTATATATTCTGGCAGCTTCAAATTTATGATCATTAGTCTCAATTTGTAAAACACGTTGTTCAGAAGCTTCCAAGAATGACTCCAGCCCCAAGGTGTCCTCACAGTCCAGGATATCGGGCAAGGTGCGGAGGTAAGCCTGGCCAGCCATGTACAAGGGGGCTGACTTGATACTCCGGTTCTGTTTATCCACGGCAGCCATGATCTCTGTATGAAACCACCGTAATAATTGTTTGGTTTGTCCAATCAACATCACCAAATCTTCCTTTGTATCGCAAGTAATAGTGTTTCTTTTGATGTCCAGTTTAAATTTAGGGAGTTCTAATTTTTCAAGTTTTTGGCGAAAGAGAAAATTATCAATTTCGGTCAGTTTAATGAGTGCATTGCTTTGAAAGAATCTCCAATTTTGCAAAAAGTTAAACTCTTCCATTGAAAACACCCCCAGATGGCAAGTATTTCCCAGTGATGGAACAGTTCTGTATTGTAAGGTTGGTATTGCTTCTAGACATAGTCCACCAGTAATTCCTTCAACTGGCAGCGTGTTCTGGTAGCTATCGCTTGAGTTCTCAGTAGAAATTTGCTCAGCATCCAGTTGCAAGATGTAAGAATTGCAAAACATTTCCAGCTCGTGGTAATTTTTGCGCTCAGGGTATCCCTGAGGCCAGTTCAATATGTCGTAGATCCTACTCCCATCTTTAAAAGCTTCGATAAATTTGTCTAAACTGTGGGTGTCCATGTTGCTCGTCAAGGTGGGCTCCTTCGAGTCACTGGGGAGGGCGATACGTGTGATGTGGACCTGATGTAGCCGTCCCATGTGGAAGCCTGTGGTATTCACCAGATTCGGAGCAGCAAAGAAGCTGGTGATATCCAATTGCTTGGTATGCATGGAACGATAATATCGTACATCGTAATCTTTGCATATCTTTATCAACATATCCTCGATCCCGGGACTGTCCAAGGCTAGAGTGTGTGCGTGAATGCCTTCACCAGAGCTGGCGATTCTGCGGAAGCCACCGCCTTCTCTCTTCAGGTGTTTCGCCGTCATGGTGGTGACCCCGGCAAGCCACGCTCCCAGGGAATGTCCTGTGAAGGACATAACAAAGCGGCTGCCATGTAGTTGATTAACTTCCAGGATGACCTTTTTGATGTCATCTGCAAATGATACACTTGAACTCATGTGTTGTGTGTATTTGTTGCAATAGACACCTTTGCCGTCAATCCAGATAGCTCCCAACCTTTTAGGGTCTGTCCCTCTATGAGCTATGGTGACCAGCTGCTCTGAAGAGTTCCAAAACGCACAGCCAAAATACCCGTTTGTCCAGGAGTTGTTCTGTGCCGTGGTGAGCAGTTGCCACCCTTTGGGCAGGTCCAGTTTCCCCGTACAATCCGAGTACGCAAGCTTTGCGAAGGTCGCTAGCACTTGAAGATCGGGATATGGTTCCAAAGCCAGTTTGCTTTTGTTATCTTTAATTGGTTTGAATGTTTTGAGGGTTTCTTGCCAGTTGGATGAGCTATAAACCAGGCCTGTGTCCGCCTGCATGTTAAGGAGATGAGATGTAGTCACTTTAGATATAAGAGACTGAATCTGCAACATAGACAACAGCAAGTTTCAAACAAGTCATTAACACACAGATAGGCAAACAAACGGTGAGAAAAATATCTAATTAATACCTCCAACCTATAATTTGTCTAAACAGGCAAGAATTGTAATCTTATCAAGAATACAAAATGGACTAATAATGTAAGATAAGATGCTTGAAAGCCTAAAAAATGAAAAAATAAATAATGTGTTTGATAGAAAATTATATTTGTAAGTTTTATTATTAAACTAGCGTGGATTAAAATTGAAATTTAAATTAATTTTTTTGTAAAAAAACAGGTTTATTGATTTTCAGGATAATCGTGCTTGAAGAAAATTTTAAAAAAAGTAATAATTGACTGGGCCTAGCAAATTCCTGTTTTAACTTGAGTTAACCATTTGGCGTTTCATCTGTCTGTCAATTTGTTAGTTACATTCCGGTTCCGGTTCAAAATGGTGGTCTTATAATAAAGCACCTAAGATACATCGCCTATGATATAGCACCTATAATACAGCACCTATAATATAGTACCTATAATATAGCACCTCTAATTTAGCACATATAATATGGCACCTATAATATAGCACCTATAATATAGCACCTATAATATAGCACCTATAATATAGGTGATTTAATTTTATCTTTACGAGGAAGCTACAAGCCACAAATGTGTATATTCTTGGTATACCTTGTATTGTAGGTAATAGGCATTCAAATCGCTTGACAAACGGAGTCCAGAATCTTTCGATTTCAAGCACAAAACTGGTTTTTATTTATTTTGTAAATAATTTTATAAGAAAGCAAAAAAGTGAAACTGTCACAGATAATCTTAGCCATAATACTGTATTTTTTTTAAGTTGTTCCCTTTACGCGTTCATACATTCCTACTGAAAAAAAAATTTTTTTTTGTAGTTTACATTTATATTTTTTATTTAGTCATTTATTTTTTTATTTGTATTCTACTCAAGCGAAACGATAGGAAAACCTTCAATTTATCTAAAGCATATTTTTTGGTATTCATAATGTACACCAATTCGTTATAAAGATTAATCAAAATAGTGATTTAGCATTAAACAAAACTGAACAAAATGTGTTTTTAATAATTTTGCGATTTTTTTCTATCGAGAGAATTTCATATAATTAACGTTTCGGCATTACAAATGTATAGATATTGTCTTCAAAAATAACATATATTTTTTTCGGAACTTAAAAACTTAAAAAGTTGTCAATTTGACCCACTCCCCAAACAAACCCGCCCAAAAGCAAAAGACAGAGATAGCAGACACTTACTTAATTTCACTTGCATTCTTACGGGGATAGGCACAATTGCTGTCCAGACAAATATTATATGATATTTGACTGTGGAAGACTAAATAATATATAAATTAGGTAAGAAGGTACTTCAAAAACTACGGATTCGACACATAACATAATAACTTATGCGCTTCTGTAAGACTCTTGCCAACGTCGGATTAACTGATAAGTGATTCAATTATCTGAACACGCCTCCTTATCGATGCGTAATTCGCTATATACAGGATTTTCCAATAAGAGGTATTATTTTGACATTAAATCGTAAAAGATCAATGGTTTCGTTGCTTGTGTGGCACGTAGCGCCGTCTTATTGAAAGTAAACGTTGTCCAGATCAATACCATCCAATTCCGGCCATAAAAAATCATTAATCATCTCTCGATAGCGCAATCCATTCACCGTAACTGTTGCTCCAGCCTCATTTTCGAAAAAGTAAGGTCCAATGACTCCGTCGGACCATAAACCGCACCACACAGTCACGTGTTGAGGATAGAGAGGCTTTCAACAATAACTCTTGGGTTTTCCGAGCCCCAGATGTGACAATTTTGCTTGTTGACGAAGCCACCGAGGTGGAAATGGGCCTCATCACTCAAGATGACTTGCATTTGATTCACTCAAGTGAATTTTAATAATTTCAATGCGTTGTTGAAGCGTTTATCGTTCCATTTTATTAATAGCGTAGTTTCTACTTGTCAAATGTCAAAAAATGACAGCTTCAAAAGTAACATCTACCGAAATAGCGGGCTAATCAAAATAACATCTCTTATTGGAAAACCCTGTATATTCGCTAATACGGGTGTTATAAAAATTCTTAACAAAACTTAAAGATAAGAATTAAAGAAGCTTAATTAATTCTGACTTAGGACTCCGCATGATAATGAATTCATATACGTTGATGTTTTAATTTCTTCTGTAATAAAAATTAAATTATTTATTTAGAACTGGCTGACGTGTACCCGGCGTAACTCGGGGTTAATTCTTAAAAGTATTTGTTTGAAATGATCGTACCATGTCTACCTTGGGCGTCCCCGACTTCTTCTATCATTCAAATTACTCGCTAAATACTCCTGGCACTAATAAGAACAAACTTTGAAATTTTCAGCTAAATCAGTCCAGTAGTTTTTGAGTTTATAGAGGACAAACAAATATTCATTTTTATATTTATAGATTAACTAGCTTACGTGTTCCCGGCGTTGCTAGAGGTTATCCTTAGGAGATAGACTTGTACCATAAATGACTTTTCTGTAGTCCTTTTTAAGATATACAATTCCGTAGTACATTATTTTGATATATCTAATGAGGCTTAGCCAGCATTAGCAATGTAAGCGCCCGAAAATATTTTTTTTTACGACTTGATTACAAAACAGCGACTTTTCTCTACTTTATATACCGGGCTTCACACGAAGTTTTTCGAATTCTATTGTAAACAGTCACCTTCCTCTTTTTCTGAAGGTAAAGTGTGCGAAATTTCTTCCGTCTCATTTTTTGTCACATGAGAATGGGTAGCTTCTACGATTCGTTCTTGTGTTCAACAGCTAGACTGTGGAATGATTTACCGGCCTCTGTGTTTCCTCTCTCCTACAACACGAGTTTCTTGCTATCCTCGTAAAGAATCTTAGAACACCATCGCCAAAGATGACATTAAAAATATGTAAAATTAGAGGAAGAAGATGAAATTAGTTATTATGTTGATAATGACAGCTGTTTGAAAATCGAACAGGAGTTTTCCATGAATGAAATTTTAGTACGCGTGCGCGCGTCATATTTTCCACCGAAGTAGAAAATTCACGAACTAAGGGGTCGCCAACTGTTGGTTTCAGAGATAATGGTGACAAGAGAACCATTACCAGTATTGCACTACGTGTGTCGCTAATATAGTAGTAGTTAACAATAATATTCAATGCCTGGGCATATCTGGAGTTGCTAAACAAGATTCCAATCAATGTACCTGCGCGTTCAACACGCTCTTGTGTCCTGTTCAGGGTTGATCAAAGCAAACGAACTCTTAGGACGGGTTGTTTCGGAGAATTTGAACGATTCATCAAATTTCAACGTTCATTTTCAAGTTCTGTGAAAGATTTTTTCAAGTTCTGTTTTTATTTCAGTTTTTTCAAGCAACTAGCCTATAATGATATAAAAACAGAACTTGAATAGGACTTTCACAGAACCCAAAAATGAACGTTGAAATTTGATGAATTGTTCAAATTCTCCGAAACAACCCGTCCTAAGCAGAATTCTTGCCTGAACATACTATGCAATAATTACAATAGCGTATTATCCAAGGTTGATATTTTCATTTGAGAACTTACCAAAAACAAGAAGTCCATAAAAGAATATTTCTCTGATGGTTTGTGAATAATGTTTATGTCTCTATTGTTTATATCTCTATTATGATTTTATTTATATCTACAACCTCTCTCCATGGCTATAAATATATGTTTTTTATATAATCTTTTGTTTTATATATATATTTTTTTTAATTCATGTTCCTTTCTCACAAATTTAATTTACTTATTCCATATTATGCTGTCTCAGTAGAGGTAAAGTCAAAAGGAGGAAATCCATAATTGCTTTTATTTTACTATATAATACTTACGTACAAACTGATTAAATGTAATCTGTCGATTTCCCGAAAATGAATAAATAAAATAAATAATATCTCTACTACTGCTTCTCGCGACGCCCGCCTTTGTTTCTACCTATAACCCAAAAGCATCAATGTCATTGCATAGCCCCGCCCGCTTTTATAGGCAAAGGCCGTGCAATTTGGACATATTACAGTGATACAGTACAGGCAAGCAAACATTTTTATTATTTCCATATCATTTAATTATTGTTTGCTTGGACTGGCATTTATTATTTACTAGATAACATGTACCCGGCGTTGCCGGGGGTTATTATTAGGAGATAGACATATACCATCCTAGGCTTTTCTGTAGACCTTTTTAAAATTTACAATTCCGTGGTACATTATTTTGATGTATCTTATAAAGTTTAGCCAGCGTTAGCAATGTAAGCGCCCGAAAATATTTTATTTACTGCTTGATTACAAAACATCGACTTTTCTCTACTTTTTATAAATATAATATGGATGTTTTATATATGTAAACCTTCCGGAAGAAATTTTCTAAATGATAGTAAAAACCCTGTCAAAATCTGTTGCGTAGTTTAGAAGAACTAAGCGCACAAACATACAGGCACAGATAGCGACTTTATTTAATACCATTTAGAGATATGACTATTTTATGTTTGGACTGATATTTTTTTTGACAGTTTATTATATTTTTGAACTGATATAATGTATTATATTTAGTTCATTTTATTATTGTATGTTTGGACTGATATTTATTATTTTTGTAACACTTCGTCGTTGTAAATCTAGCCTGATATGATTGATTACTTTATATGCACGTTCGGACCATTTGCAAAACAAATAAAAAAATTACTGCCAATATTTCCAATGTCGAATGAGTAGGTACAGTTTTTCCAACTATAGGGTTTTCCAATACGAGGTGTTATTTTGAATAGCCCGCTATTTCGATAGATGTTACTTTTGAAGCTGTCATTTTTTGACATTTGACAGGTAAAAACTACGCCATTAATAAAAATGGAACGATACACGCTTCAACAACGCAATTAAATTATTAAAATTCACTTGAGTGAATCAAATGCAAATCATCTTGAGTGATGAGGCCCATTTCCACCTCGGTGGCTTCCTCTACAAGCAAAATTGTCGCATCTGGGGCTCGGAAAACCCAAGACTTATTATTAAAAAGCCTCTTTATCCGCAACGTGTGACTGTTTGGTGCGGTTTATGGTCCGGCGGAGTCATTGGAACTTTACTTTTTCGAAAATGAGGCTGGAGCAACAGTTACGGTGAATGGATTGCGCTATCGAGAGATGATTTATGATTTTTTATGGCCGGAATTGGATGGTATATTGATCTGGACAACGTTTACTTTCAACAAGACGGCGCTACGTGCCACACAAGCAACGAAACCATTGATCTTTTACGATTCAATATAAAAATAACACCTCTTATTGGAAAACCCTGTAGTTTTTCGCCTGTATTACGATTTTCCAGACACCTTGTATATCTAAAGCAATGTTGTGTAAATAATGGTCTAGTCGACAAGTCGTACATTTTCGCTTACATAAACATACATAAAGAACGCGTGAGAGAGAGGAGGAACACCGTCGATGACATACGTACGACCTCTCTCTTGGAGTCGGATTCTATACGTATTTATTTTCATATGTTTTTTTCCCTTTCGATTTGGGCTCTAGAATAAAATGTTTCACATCCCTGTGCTTTTCGAACTTTTCCGGAGATTGCCGAATGGTGACTTAAGCCATCGACCGCCCTATTCACGTAACTCAGGGCTGTGCCAAACTTTAAAAAATAAAATAAACTTTTTTTATGTGAATACCGAACATATGTCCCAACTGCCGGGGCCAGCGGGACTACGGCATCCAATTAATCCGGCATTAAACTGAAGCAGAAAAAGAACAGAATTTTCACCAGATTAGTGTATTCCAAAGTAATATGAAAAAAAAACTACAACAAAAAAAAACCTTATTATTACATAGCCATAATATAAATGAATTTTTAAAGAAAATTAAATAAAAGTACTTAAAAAATATATAAAATATATCAATCTTTTTATTTATTTATTCATGTTCTCCATCAAACAGTTTTACACCCATAGGTGACCGGATAAATCATGACAATGATAATTCATCACATCTTTAAAAAGTTATATAAAGTCATGGAAAGTGATGAAACAAAAACTTTATAACTGGGTTAAGTAGGTTAGGTTAGGTTAGGTTAAACAAAATAATTTCATCGTTTCTAATGACTTTATATCACTTTTTAAAAGTGTGTTGAATTGTCACTGTGTTGAGTTATCATGGAACCGCACCCATATATTGCAGAGAAGATTACACATTTGAGGTAAATGTAAGTTTATAAGGTTATGAGGGCACTTTTACTCTTTTGTGACATACGTCAAAAGAAATTTGCTAAACTGTGTGTAAGTGACGTTAAATATCATAGGCCAATGCAGAATTGTAATGCAATTAAATCGCTCTGTTGATTGGCGTGTTCTGATAGGCAGAAGTCCTCTAGATCTCCCACGAGAAATATCCTGTTAAAAGCGAGATGGCAATCCATGTCCTAATAAAATATGAGTCCATTCAGACTATATTAGAACGCGTGTTAATGCATGTGCGATTTTATAGATCTAACGAAGAAATGCGTCAATATTAATATTTTTTTAACATCTGTCAATTGATTCGTTAAAGGCCTGCAGTCCCGTTATTAACAGGAATACGAATAATTTGACTAGATTTTTAATAAATTAGCAAAATTTTATACTAGTAAGTTTACTTCGTGTAAACTTTTTAGAGACATATAAGTTAATTATCTAGAAAAGGAGATGATAAATTTTGTAAATAATATTTGTCGAAAACGGTTCTAAAACTCCTCAAAATGACACTGAAACACACCTTTAAAATGTGATATTAAGTCATTAAAAGTGATGAAACAAAAACTAGGATTAATTTTTACATACGTAACAATTCAACCTTTTTTATTTTATTTAATATATATAAGTAGGTACAGGATATTATATAAGTACATATGGTTACAAAATATCTTTATGTTCGCAATCTCACCACTGAAAAAACATGGCCAAAAAGTGCCTTTTTTTATTTTGTTGGATGTTCAGGCATAAATATTGAATTTTTATCCGATCATTTTATAAATAACTTAATTTTCCACATTATACAATAAAATCGTAACCGAAAATGGGTTCGTAAGTAGGAGATTTTGAACTTTAAAGTAGTTTTCATAGGCCTTATACATTATTTTTTTCTGGGCTTATAAAAAGACTTATCCAAAAAATACTCGATTATTTCAAAGGCCAAGATGTATTCTACTCGCAGTATTTAATTAAAGCATCTGAAACATTTCTAGACGACCAAAATTTCAAACCAAAAACACATGATTTTGAATTACTACGTATCGCATCGCCTTAATTATTTCTGAAAGTGTAACTTCAGTTTTAGTTTAAGTATGTTAATATCCTTTAATTTCTTTATTTCAATCGGAAGGTTGTTGAAATACTTTATTCCTAAATAGTTATAGGTTAATTTTGCATTTGTTTGGTATTACATTTTGGAATTTTATTTATTTAATTATCAGAGGGCTTTTTACATGTGGGTGGTACAATTTTAATGACAGTTTTGAAACCTAAGAAAGAAATAATAAAAATAAAATTACATTAAAAAATAATATATGCAAGAAACAAAATTAAAAATAACAAGAACATAAATTAAAAAATACAGCGATTTGACTGTTTTACAAAAATATAACTTCCATTTAGGAATAGTGTTGAAATAAATCTTTTACGTAATCCACAAAATTCGCAAAGTTAATATTAAATATATCGACATCACCTAAGTTTTGTTTTCCCATAGCGTGAAACCGTTGTATTGGGCAGGTCGCAATGTAATTGCGCTTATGCGTGTTGCAGTGGAATAGTGTATTTTGTCGTGTTGTTATTGTAGGTATTCGTGAGTTTATGAGTTGCAGAAGTTCGCAGCAGTCGAATTTAGAGTTTAGAATTTTTAATAAAAAAGTTAAGTCGTTTATTTTACGCCTGTCTTCCAATGTGAGTATTTAATAAGAAATGATATTGTAAGTCTTCTAGTGGGATATTTAATTTAAAATTTATAAAACGCAGATTTTTTTTTTGTATTCGCTCAATGTTATTAATGCGAATTTTGTAAGAGGGAGACCAAACTACTGAGTTGTATTCAATTATTCTTCTAACTAGAGATATGTATAACAGTTTACTGGCTTGTATGGAGTTAAAGTTTTTAGTTTTTTTTTTTATGTTGTATTGATATCGTTTTGATAGGTTTTCATAACTTTATAACACTGTTTATAAGTGTGTTGAATTGTTATTTTGATGAGCTATCCGGTTACCGTCGAAAACTACCCTTTTAGATAATTTATGTGCCAACCCTGTTCCGTCCCTCTCTCCTAATGCTTCTTTAAACCTACATTTGTGGGTGTTCGCCCTTGCAAAATACGCTAGCCGGCTAAATCGATAGGTACAACGAACATAAATAAACCGTTAATATCTCGAAAACCGCGTTAAAAAACATTAAAACAGTGACTAATTATCGAAAAAACGAAATAAAAATGTACAAACAATCATTTTAAAGCGTACGTTGTTCGTAAAACATTGAAATGTCGCAGTTTTTAGCTGCGTTTTTCAATCTGGAAGTGAAAATATTGCGTTTTTGCTTTTAGTGTTACGAAATCATGTCGTGATAGCGTCAAACATCGATATATGGCGTAGTTGGTAACACAATTTAAGTCTTTTTATGGTGTTTCGATAATATTAACAAGTTTTTAACGACTTGTTATTATTTTGTGATTTTAAGTGATGGTTGTTTATGATTAATTGGTCCCACAAACAACAAATTACGAATTTACAGTAAGTTGATAAGATAACAAATATTAGTCGACAAAAAGAGGAAGCTTCAAGCCAAAAATGTGTATATTCTTGGTATACCTTATATCGTAGGTAATAGGCATTAAAATCGCTTGACAAACTGAGTCTAGAAACGTTCGATTTCAAGCAAAAAAACTGTTTTTTATTTATTTTGTAAATAATTTTATAAGAAAGCAAAATAGTTAATCAAGTGAAACTGTCACAGATAATTTTAGCTATAATAATGTATTTTTTTAAGTTGTTTCCTTTACGCGTTCATACATTTCTATTGAAAAAATATTTTTTGTAGTAGTTTGCATTTATATTTTTTTATTGAGTAATTTATTTTTTTATTTGTATTCAATATAACTAAAGCACATTTTTTGGTATTCATAATGTACACCAATTCGTTATAAAGAATAATCAAAATAGTGATTTGGCATTAAGCTTCGCCTTAATAAATAGGTACCAATGGTCGAGTAGTTTAAGACGCCTGTACCAGTAAGACAAGAGATCCTGGATTCAATTCCTAGTTGTGTCCGTTACCTTTTAATTTTACTGTGTTTACTGTTTCGTGTTTCGCTTAAATTTATTAGTATTTTCTTCTTCAATGAAGTGTATTACAAATAAGGCGAATCGTGTCTCTCACGAAAAATCTGTGGTTCAGCTCGCGAAAATTTCATCCTGTTTATACGCAGCCGGTTCCATGATAACTCCTCAAAATGACAATTTAACACACCTTTAAAATGTGATATAAAACCATTAAAAGTGATGAAACAAAAACTAGATTAAATAGTTACATATGTAACCTATTTAACTTAGTTTTTGTTTCATCACTTTTCATAACTTTATAACACTTTTTATAGGTGTGTTGAATTGTCATTTTGCTTAGTTATCCGATCACCGTTACCCTGGTCATCAACTGCCTGAACCTCTCGCGCGAACAATCCAATAACTACTTATTTATATGTTTTAAGTTGAAAAATTCAAACATTAAAAATGTTACCAGAGATCAAAATATCATTTTCATTTTTTACTCCAAATAATGTCAAGAATCACTGGTTAAAAGTAAGTCAAATAGGTTCCTAAAACCGTGTTATGTAATGTGTAGTTTACGACAAATGTAAGTAATGGTGTTTGAAAGAGAGAGTACGAAAACAGTGTGCAATATAGTTGTGAATGAGGAATACTTGGAGCAGGTGGATGAGTTTGTGTATTTAGGAAGTATGTTCTAGAGCAAGGCTGCCCAACCCCAGGCCCGCGGGCCACAATGTGGCCCGCGAACGAATTATAAGTGGCCCGCGTGAAACATTTTCAAAAAACCCGCCAATCCGCCAATTTGAAAAAGTGTCGCGGGCCCGCGGTAAAACAAACAATGCAGCTTGCGCGCGGTCACCAGTGTTGCCAACGACGGCGATTTATCGCTATTTAGGCTACTCAGAACGAGAATCAGCGACGAAAAAATCTAACCTGTTGAACTTACCTTTTTTTTAAACAAAAACACACCGGTTTTTGATATAATTATTTTTTGCGTCGAAATGGAATCCTGTAGCCACCCCCCCCCCCCCCATGGATTTCAAATATTTTGTGGGGAGCACTTATTTAGATTTTTTTTTGTGGGGAATTATGTTTTATAGAAATTCTCTAACAACCCCCCCCCCATGGAAATAGGAACCGTCAGGTATTCAGTGGCCCGCCAGTGATTCAAAATCGTCAATTTCGCCCAACTGCTAAAAAGGTTGGGCAGCCTTGTTCTAGAGAGATGGGAAGGCTGACAGAGATGAGTAAATGCAGGTAACTCCATTAATGGAGGACTGAACGCAGTTGGCGCTAATAACAAATTGTCCAAAGAAGGGAAGTTAGCAGTCCACAATGGAGTGCTGGTACCTACCCTGATGTACGGAAGTGAGAAAGGATGAAAGTAGACTGAATGCTGTAGAAATGAGATCCCTTAGGCGTGTGCGTCATTAAACAATGTACCTACGACAATATTACGAATGTTTTGTTATTTAATGTACTAGCGCTACCCTACTACCTACGCATTTCTGTGGCTCAGTCTGTCGGTGAAGATAGATAAGCAATAGCGTGTGTTGCGTTTACGTCCAACAGATGAAGAAGTTTTTCAAAAAAGTTATGTTTACCTGTCACAGGTGACATCTATATACTATAGTTATATAAAAACACACGCGTATTCGAATGCAACGTTGTGTCAAAATTTCAAAGCAATCGGTAAAGATCTTCCTGAGATTTCAGATTTTGAACAAACGAACATTTACATTTTTATTTATATAGAAGGTTGTGTGCTTTATTGTGTTCCTCAGGTAAAATATTGTGTTTTGAGTGTCTTCAACTAGTCGATATCTCTTTATTTGTTTAAATAAATCTATTCGAATTTCTTGGAAGCGGAAATTAACCCACTTCCCGACATACGATCGAGCTGAATCTCAGCAGATATACTCATTGTTGATGACAATACATTCTATCAACTTTTAGTGGCAATCACGTACACTCACGCGGACACATACGAATTTCTCTGAAATGGGGCGATATTACAGCAGTTAATATACGAAATAAATGTCGGTCCTATCCGATCGGCATTTGACGAGTTTTCCACTCTATTTCATGGGTACGAAGGATATAATGCATTGTCGTCGACGACGAGTCTATCTAACGAGTTTCAACTCAAAGTGATATTCGAATAAAAACATGAAAGTTACTTACGATACCAGAAAAACTATATTTGGATATATTTGACTTGTGACAACATAATGTGTTTTGGTTATATTTGACTTTGTGACAACATGGTGTGTTTTGGATATATTTGACTTGTGACAACATAGTGTGTTTTAGATATATTTGACTTGTGACAATATGGTGTGTTTTAGATATATTTGACTTGTGACAATATGGTGTGTTTTGGATATATTTGACTTACGACAACATAATGTGTTTTGGTTATATTTGACTTGTGACAACATAGTGTGTTTTGGATATCTTTGACTTGTGACAACATATTGTGTTTTGGACATATTTGACTTGTGACAACATGGTGTGATTTGGATATCTTTGACTTGTGACAATATGCTGTGTTTAGGATATCTTTGACTTGCGACAACATGGTGTGTTTAGGATATCTTTGACTTGTGACAACATGGTGTGTTTTGGATATCTTTGACTTGTGACAACATATTGTGTTTTGGACATATTTGACTTGTGACAACATGGTGTGATTTGGATATCTTTGACTTGTGACAATATGCTGTGTTTAGGATATCTTTGACTTGCGACAACATGGTGTGTTTAGGATATCTTTGACTTGTGACAACATGGTGTGTTTTGGATATCTTTGACTTGTGACAACATATTGTGTTTTGGACATATTTGACTTTTGACAACATGGTGTGATTTGGATATCTTTGACTTGTGACAATATGCTGTGTTTAGGATATCTTTGACTTGCGACAACATGGTGTGTTTAGGATATCTTTGACTTGTGACAACATATTGTGTTTTGGACATATTTGACTTGTGACAACATGGTGTGATTTGGATATCTTTGACTTGTGACAATATAATGTGTTTTGGATATCTTTGACTTGTGAGAACATAGTGTGTTTTGGCTATCTTTGACTTGTGACAACATAGTGTGTTATGGATATCTTTGACGTATTACAACATGATGTGTTATGGATATCTTCGACCTGTCAAAACATGGTATGTTTTGGATATCTTTGACAGGTCACAACGGGGGTTTTTTTGGATATATTTGACTCGTCACAGCATCGTGTGTTTTGGATAACTTTGACTTGTGAAAACATCTTGTGTTTTAGATAAATTTGGCTTGTAAAACATCACATGCAGCGATTTGCCTAAAACCTGTCACACCATATATCATCACCATATATCATATAGGCATCCCTTTCTGTCAACAGATGAGCTCATTAGAAAAGCTGCCCCGCACCATGCTGCGGTCTCCCTCGCACGAATCCATGGCAACGGACCTCTCCCTCTTGTCAGTGTCCTCTCTATCTATTGGGCGCCATCTAACATGCAAAGTAAGTTAAACAAGATAAATTATATAACAGGTACGTATTGTCCATATTAAAGTCATAGCTATGAATATCTGTTATGTTAGTACGAACTTATCGGATTTTTTTGTTTTTTATTTTATTATTGTGAATACCGTACAAGAGTCCCAAGTGCTCTCTACTAACTGGAGCCAGTGAAACTATGGCCTCCCAAATAGGGGTACGTTGTAAGGCTAAAAGATACGGGAGGGACATCGCTATTCAGAGCTGGTACAATGTTTCCATTCTGAATGATGATCTTTCACCGGGATGATACTGAGAGTATCTAACACGCTAATACGCCGGGAGTAAAGAGTGGCAACGTCACACATCTATGACTGATCTGCATCCATGAAAACCGCATACAAACAATAACAGAAAACGAAAGTTTTTACATTTCTTCATTACCATTTGAAAAAAATATAAAAGTAGCACTTGGTTTCAACTTAATTACTACAAGAACAATTATTTATGTGGAAGAAAAGATGCATTCACCCTTAATTTCTAGCCACAAACATCATATTCCATTATAGCGTCTGAAGGACAGATCTGACCGGGCCGTCAATATATTACAGAAGTATTTTTATCTTTTTTTCTGTAATGCGTAGATATCTTTTTTTTTCGTCGTTGGAAAGATAAATAATTATTCTTCACAGTTTGTATCAAATATGTATACATTATTACATGGATAAAATTTAAAAAAATTGTCAAAGTGCATAATTACGAATTTCGGTATTTTTTCATTGAGAGTTGAAAGTTTAAAAAATATTAAAATTATTTTATTGTATGAACGGTATAAAAAGTGAAGTTGCAGTTTTTTTTACGTATTACCCACACAAAAGGAATAGGTTTTATAAAAATTGAATTATTTCCAAATTATTGATGTTTCGAGTCATAATGTACTAGTAAGTTTTTTTGTTAACATTTTCATGTTTGATATCAAAAAATTATCTTTTGGAAAGATAAATGTCGTTTTCAAATGCAAATATTTCAAAGATAATTTTATCTTGTTTTTTAAATTGTATTTCTTTTAACGACAACTTTAAAAATAATTAATATGTGGCACATTTTAGATACCTCGGGAACATTCTAAAATTCAAAGAAAATTCACCATGTCGTTGAGACTTGTTGGTAAAAATATATAAAAACCAGGTTAAAGTTAAATTTTATCAAAGTTATGTTTGAAGTTTAGGAAATAGACAAAATGTTTTAAAATAACCCAAACTAACAACCAAAAAACCTATTTTGTGCGTGTTTACCCCCCGACTTGAATAATTGTCTCCATTAGATATGTAACTCCTCCAGCGCTTTAGGGTCATATATGACCGGACATCCATATTTAAAAAAAATTATTTTTATCTTTTTTATATTTTTTTTTTGACGTTAGAAAAAAAAATAAGAATGTTTCCAGTTTGCCTCAAATATTTATACAGGATGCCATTAATAAAATTCTAAGATTAGCTAAAATTAATAATTCATATTTCGCGTCACTATCGTAACAATCGGTTTGACTTTAAAAATTATTTTTTTATTAAATGAACGAGATATAAAGTCACAGACATAGGAATTAATAGACGAGAAGATAATGGCGAGGGGTAAAATCAACTGTTGAAGAACGAAGGGCGTAAGGCTGACTGTGATTCGTCAATAAATCAATCTGACAGTAAATAGGCATCTCGCATTATAATATCACCATTTACTTCTTAAAAGTAAAATCTGCTTTTGAATGAATAGACATTTTTACATGGGAGCGCAAATTACTCGCCACGTTATGAACAAATTTGCGAAGTCCAAATTCGGCAAAAAAAATCGGTTCTATTTTCAGAGTCGAATATTTCGTTTAAGTATTTAGTTAAGACACTTTTATAAATGTTCATAATTTACTTCCCAGCAACCAACCAGCTTTGTGTTTCGCGTCCAGACGTATCTCGATGTGATAGTATATGTTTCTACAACTGATCCATATTATACGATGTGAATATGCTTAAAATAAAGTAAAATAATGCTTATATATGGAATGTAATACGACAATTGGGTTTATTCTCTTTTTCACATCTATTTTTACAAGTTTTCATAGCACAAGTCACCATTTTGCCGTGTTATTTCGTAAAATGAACCGATGTTGCCTCGACCATAGTTCGCACAAGAATGATGACGTTACGTTTTCTAAATTCACGGGAGGCCATACGCGAGCACAGCCGAATACACAGGAAACATTGCAAACTGAACAAATGTGTTGTAAGTACTGTTTTTTTTTCAAAGAGCCTTTGCATGAGGCGGAATTCGACAACTCTACATATATGTTTGTACCTACTAACATTATTAGAATCACTTCCCGAAGTTTTACATTTAAATAAATCATTTTTTAAATTTAAATTTAAGGACGGGTTGTTTTAAAAAATTTGAAAAATTGTTGATATTTTAGTTCTAATCGTAAAACATACCCTAATCGGGAATGCCATAGTCCCTGTTGGCTCTGTTTTTTTAAATGCTCCAATCTTGAATGTTTTTTTACATTCACTCCACAATTTTAAGGAAAATATTATCGCTCAGAAAATAACAAAAACAAATCATTCAAGTTGCTCTTTTTTAATTGCAGACCCCTGTGGACCTGGTACAGAGAGGACCAAGTCCAAATCCCGAGATAAAAATAAATAAGTGAGTACTTTGTGTCGAGGAATATGTTGAGAAATGTTTATATTTCTTCTAAGAGAGTCGGTCATTTGATAATGGTTCTGTCAACCATTTTTTTTCGTTAATGTGATATTAATACTAATGTAAATTGGCGCTTACTAATTACAAATTAGTACTACTTTCCTAAATTTGACAGTTACTAATGAAAATTGGCACCAGGCTTTCTAAAATTGATTCCTACCCATATTAAATTGACACTTACTAATGAAAAATTGACATTTACTAATGTAATTTGGCACTTATCGTATTATAATTGACGCTTACTAATGTAAAATCGACGCTTTCCGCTGTAAAATTGGCACTTACTAATGTAATTTGGCACTTTACAAAGTATAATTGGCATTTACTAATGAAAAGTTGGCACTTTCCTGTGTAAAATGACAATTACTAACATAAAATTAACACTCGCAAATGTGAAACGCTACCTCATTTGCTCACATGCTTTCCAATGTTAAATACGCCTCTTCCGATGTAAAAGTGGCACTGATTTAATGTAAAACAAACAAATATATAAAATCTACACTGTCAAAAAAATTGTCACTTTTTTCCTAAATTTGACTGTAAAGTTAATTTATTGCGAAAATTGGTTCTTAATAACGTAAAATTGGTTCTTACTAATGTAAAATTGGTTCTTACTAATGTAAAATTGACACTTACTAAAGTAATTTGGCAGTTACCGATATATAATTGGCACTTACTAATTATTATGTTTGTTGTGTTCGTATTTGCGTTTGATGCAGACGGCCCAGCGACGTGCCTTTGGACCTGGATTCCGCGGCGGAGCTGCTGCGAGGCTGCGCCCTGTTGTGCTCAGCGCTAGGGCTACGCAGGTCTCTCAGCACGGGGGACGTGCCCCGCGCGCTGTCGCCCCCTCCAACAGCCAGATGGTAACCGTTTTATAATAATATTCCAGCGTAGAGGGATAACAATTGTTGGATCAAGATTAATACTTATGCTGTGTTCAGACTTGATCTATTTTATAAGAATCTATGGTCAATTTATAGAACGAAAGTTGACGTTCATTCATATTTGGGTTTCTATTCACGGATCGTAGATTAGATCAGGTGTGATCTAGGCTATAAAAAAAATAACGAAAGAAATACAATTCGGCGTTTTTCTGGTAAAAAATATAACAGATAATTCAGAGGACTGAAAAAACTATCCACAGAAGCGAAGCTAGCAGTCCACAATAGAGTGCTGGTACCTACCCTAAGTGAGGCATGGAACTGCCAGAAAAAGGATGAAACTAGACTGAATGCTGTGGAAATGAGATCCCTGAGGCGTATGTGTGGTAAAACCATGTATGATCGTGTGACAAATTTTGAAGATAAATCGTAATGAGTATGATTAAGAAAAGGACGCTCAGATACTTTGGGCATGTAAGGAGAATATATGACGCAAATTTGAACGGTAGCAGAAGTCGGGGACGCCCGAGGAAGATATGGCACGACCAAGTGAATCAGATAATTGAGTCGGGCCATGTCAGGAGTCAGGAATAGAGATCCTGGATTCAATTCCCAGTTTCACCATTATCTTTTTTTTATTTTATGTGTCTTGTTCTGTGTCATGTTTCGTTTCGATTTATAATTATTATCTTCATATTCAATGATTTGATTTATTTACTATCCACTGTACCTATAAGAAGGGTGTACATGTAAAGTTAATTTCTCGTTTTATTGTTCTTGATGATTGTGATGAAGTGGAAATTAACCGACTCTCCGACATCCAAACGAGCTAAAACTCGGCAGATCGACTCGTTGTCGATGACAATGCATTCTATCAACGGAACATTTTTGTAGATTGTACAGTGTTACCAAATAATGTGTTTATACGTTTATAAATATAGTATAATCGGTAAATAGTGTAAAATAAAGTCGCTGTCCGCATTTGTCAGTTTGTGCGCTTAGTTCTTCTAAACTACGCCACGGATTTTGATAGAGTTTTCACTATCATTTAGAGAAATTCTTCCGGAAGGTTTATATATATAATATATGCATATTGTATTTATAGAAAGTAGAGAAAAGTCGAGCAACGGCGGGTATACATCAGCTAGTCTTATATATATATATATAAAAATATAAATGTTCGCTTGTTCAATATCTTAAATCTCAGAAAGTTCTTCACCGATTGCTTTGAAATTGTGACAAAACGTTGCATTCGAATGCGTGTGTGTTTTTATATAGGTACCTACCTTTATTATGTAGATCTCACCTGTGACAGTTAAAAACTTATTAAATATGTTCGCTCACGCCTTTTAAGAGGAAGCTTCAAGCCAAAAATGTATATATTCTTGGTATACCTTATATTGTAGGTAATAAGTAGACATCGGATTATATGCATTTGCATATTTGCATATGCAAATGCATATAACTCTCTAATTACGACGTTAATGCATATTTCAGCCTTTTTTCCCAAATCGTCCATATTTCGTTTAATAGCGGGAGGTATCATCTACGTATAGGGAACTAGGTGACTCGGACGCTAGGGGCACGAGCGCGGTGGCTGACTGACTGAAACGCGGTGGGGATTGTTATGCATAAATCACCTTACAAAAGCTATACCGATTGACAGTTCTGAGGCCATTGTAATTCATTCAAGCAAGCTAGCATTTGAAGACGCATCCATTAAACAGAATATCGCCCTCATCTCAACACATTTCTACAAGTTACCAGATACCATAATAAAATTGGAAACAAAAAACCTTCCTCTAATTAAAGCAATAGAAATACTGGAAACAATGATCGAACTCGCCAACGCCCTTCCTAATTCAATATCAGAAAAGATTCGTAAACAGTTTTTGCTTAAAAACCCGAGTCTTGAAGATATGAAGAACATTAATGCCTACATCAACGGCACAGGTCATACCCTGCCTAAACAGATATCTCCAGAAATGGCGCCAAATTTTAAATTTTGTCCAATGACGTCAGTTGACGTAGAGAGGTCGTTTTCGGCGTACAAATTAATACTGGGTGACAAACGTCACAAATTTGAGCTCGAAAATTTGGAAAAATACTTAGTTGTATATTGTCACAAAAACTATGCATAATTTTAAGAATATTTCACTGTTTTTGTACGGTCTTTAATTAAAATAGATAAAAATAAAAATGGTTTTTTGATTTTGATTGTGCATATTTTGGGCAAATCAAGAGTTTTTAGTGCATATTTCGGCCTTTTTTAGTGCATATTTGCATGCATATTTTGGCACTTTGTTAGTGCATATAATCCGATGTCTAGTAATAAGCATTAAAATCGCTTGACAAACAGAGTCCAGAAACGTTCGATTTCAAGCACAACACTGGTTTTTATTTATTTTATAAATAATTTTATAAAAAAGCAAAAAAAATTAATCAAATGAAACTGTCACAAATAATCTTAGCTATAATACTATATTTTTTTAAGTTGTTTCTTTTACGCGTTCATACATTTCTATTGAAAAAATTTTTTTTTAGTAGCTCACATTTATATTTTTTATTGCGTAATTTATTATTTTATTTGTACTTAACTTAAGCGAAACGATAGGAAAACCTTCAATTTATCTAAAGCATATTTTTTGGTATTCATAATGTACACCAATTCATTATAAAGATTAATCAAAATACAGGGTTTTCCAATAAGAGGTGTTATTTTGAATACCCGCTATTTCGGTAGATGTTACTTTTGAAGCTGTAATTTTTTGACATTATTTGACAAGTAGAAACTACGTCATTAATAAAAATGGAACGATACACGCTTCAACAACGCACTGAAATTATTAAAATTCGCTTGAGTGAATCAAATGCAAATCATCTTGAGTGATGAGGCCCATTTCCACCTCGGTGGCTTCGTCAACAAGCAAAATTGTCGCATATGGGGCTCGGAAAACCCAAGAGTTATTGTTGAAAAGCCTCTTTATTCTCAACGTGTGACTGTTTGGTGCGGTTTATGGTCCGGCTGAGTCATTGGACCTTACTTTTTCGAAAATGAGGCTGGAGCAACAGTTACGGTGAATGGATTGCGCTATCGAGAGATGATTAATGATTTTTTATGGCCGGAATTGGATGGTATTGATCTGGACAACGTTTAATTTCAACAAGATGGCGCTACGTGCCACACAAGCAACGAAACCATTGATTGAATATCAAAATAACACCTCTTATTGGAAAACCCTGTAGTTATTTAGCACTAAGCTTCTCCTTAATTATAACAGTTATTTTTAATATTGGCGCGCTCCCTCTAACATTAGTATTTACAAATCTGAATTTCAAACCATTTTCTTCTTCTTTTCACCTTGGGTACGGGAAGGCTAATGAGTGTTGTGTTGTGTGTGCAGTGGGGGCTCGGAGGCCCGTCTGAGCTGGGCGGGCGGCGGGGGCGCCTGGCTAGCGGGGGCGGCCTCCCGATCCTGCAGCACCTGGGTGGCCGTGGGGGACTCGCGCCTGCCCTCCCCGCACCGCCCCGCGCCCCCTGACCTGCTGCAGCCGCTTCCGCAGAAGGTCACGCACACCTACTACTCGCCTGTCACAGAGGTAAGCCGTTTTACCTTGTTCTTACAGTATTTCTATCGAAGGTTCTCTGAGGAACTTCTGTCATGAAACACACCTAACATTTCTATGTAAATTAATTATTATTAAAAACACGTTTTGTTCTGTTATTCAATATGTTAAAGGCATGAACAAAATTCACAGTGTATCTTTAAATGCAACTAAAGCATTTGTCGACAGATTTTTGCTTTATTTCAACGAGTTGTGTTTTATTAAATATTTACACCATTTTCGCTTAAGGCGATGCCATACGTAGTAATACAAAATCATGTGTTTTTGGTTTGAAAATTTGGTCACCTAGAAATGTTTCAGATGCTTTAATTAAATACTGCGAGTAGAATACATCTTGGCCTTTGAAATAATCGAGTATTTTTTAGATAAGTCTTTTTATAAGCCCAGAAAAAAATAATGTATAAGGCCTATGAAAACTACTTTAAAGTTCAAAATCTCCTACTTACGAACCCATTTTCGGTTATGATTTTATTGTGTAATGTGGCAAATTAAGTTATTTATAAAATGATCGGATAAAAATTCAATATTTATGCCTGAACATCCAACAAAATAAAAAAGGCACTTTTTGGCCATGTTTTTTCCTTGCATAAATCAAAACAGGCGGATGGTGTTAAGCGGGAATTTAAACCTTATCGCCATCTATGTAAGGTGTGTTATTGATAGCGGCTCAATTTAAAATATTACACGACGTACTGCATCGCCTTAATTATTATCGTTTTTAATATAAGCGCTCTCCCTTTAAAATTCGTATTCACATATCTTCCTTTCAATTTGTATGGATATTTAACGACTAATTATTGCTTTGTTATCCTTTGTGCTATGCATAAAAAACCTTGTCTTATAAACATTAGTTTATCATTAAAAAAATAATAATATTTGACAAGTCAAAATATTTCACCAACAAATGTAGATATAATATGTCTCGACGCCATCTAGTGGGAAATTTAGCACTAACAAAGCCTTTCCTACAAAATAATGTTGGTTGTTTACAGGTGAAACAATATAATATGCAGTAATTATTGATTAAAGTGCTAGTACATATTGAATTACTTGGCGTGTTGGAAATAAGCCTACGTAGCTCAGTGGTCTCAGAGCACCTGACCGGACATCAGAAGGTGCGGGTTCAATTCCCGTCGGCGGCATTGATATACTACTTGTGGATGCGTCACAGTCAAGTAGCTTATTTTCTATAATGACATAATTTAGTCCAATCGTATTGCTTGTATAGAAGGAGTGGCAGTTCTTCCCTTAGGTCAATTGGTGTTTAACCCTCCAAAATTATAAGACAATATTAATAATAAATTATGTGCATCAAAATTATTGGTCTTATTCTTGATTTGTTTGATATTTATTCCAAAAAACAACACGACAAAATACAATATTCTACAGCAGCACACATAAGCGTAACTACATTGCCCACTCTCCGATACAACGACTTCACACCATGGGAAATCATTACTTGGGTGATGTTGACATATTCAATACCAACTTGGCAAGTTTTGTGGATCATTTAAAACATTTATTTCAACAATACTCCTAAACACATCATGTAAACCTACAAATAGCTGTAATTTTCTGTTTTTGTTTCTTGTGTTTGTATGACTTGTTGCATAGCTTTTATCAAATGTAATTTTATTCTTATTTTTTATGTTTCAAAGTATCTGTCAAATTAAAATTATACTACCAACAATGTAAAAGCCCTCTGGGCGTTAAATAAATAAATAAATTGCTTCGCAGCGCGGACGGGTGTTTCTTATTTTATTTACTTTAATGTTTTGCACAACTACATTAAAACTTAATCTCTAAAATAATTTGCCGTAAGTACATGGATTGTGTAATTATTTTCCAGGATTAGAGTCGCGGAGTTACAAATTGATATAAACAAAGTATTATCCCATCAAAGTAAAATCAAGTAGTTTGTACAAAAACAGGATGTACATGTTCAATTACAATGCAAATATATATCTGGACATGGGCGGCGGCAGGGGAGGCAGGGGGCAGCTGCCCCCCTAGATAAATTGGTGAAAAAAAATAACGGAACAAAAGACGTGCCAAATCTACAAATTTCACATTTTTTATTAATTAATGTAACTAGTAACGCGTCGTCTTCGTCGGAAAGTTAAAAAAAAAATTAAATATTCACAGGTATGAAACATTTCAGTTTGTACAGTACACCCACCATCGCTCTCAGTGTTTTAAAAAATGAATGTCACATTTAAAGTTGCAATCAAAAGTTAATTAAAAATTAACGTATAAATTATATAAGTAAGTGTACAATGTGCGTGAAGCTAAAAGTCAGAAACGAATCCCGGTACGATCAAGCCAGTTATTTGATGTGGTAGCCCTCTACCCCCATCCATGAAGAAGGTTCCCGTTTTTACTTGAAGGGCGTGCTTTTGAAGATATAAAGGCTGGAAGTTTCGCCCTCTAGAAATTTCTAGAACAATCCAGAACATTCGAGCATTCCACAACATTCCAGAACATCCCACAACATTCTGGAATAGTCTGGAACGTTCGGGAACATCCCAGATCATAATGAACTAATAATCTACCATTTTCCTACCGTTTCCTGACAAACTTTTAGTAAATTCGTAATCGTGGCAACACATTGATATCTATATTTTTTTAATGTTTTTTTTATTTAGAAAAAAAGTAAATATTCACAAGAGATAAAAATATATTACATTTCATATCAGACATCACTTTTTTTGTTTACCCAATTTGTAGAGAAATATTCTCGGGTCAAACTGGGAAGCTAGTCAATGTGCTTATATATATATATATATATATATATATATATAGATAATAATATGTATAGTTACAAAAATGGAAAAAGAATATTTTCAAAAATACTGTAAAATACTACAAAATATTGTACAATAAGAAAATTACATATAATTATAGAAACAGAATATCAACAAAAATCTACGAAAATCAACAATAATCATATAAGCAACAATATAAACAATAGAAATAAGCAACAGAATATATCTGAAAATCATCGATAAAAGTAAGTCAATCTTCTCTGTAAAAATACAATGAAAGTTTTTTTTTAAATTTAAAATAATTTTTCTCACTTTTTATTGTATCTGGTAAATCGTTAAATAACTTTGGGCCTATATATTCATGCAGGTGTTGTGCAGCTGTCGTGTTGCATCTAGTTACATACATGTTCCCAGATGTTCTAGGTCTTATACTTCGCGTTGAGGACCTTTCAGAATCTTTAAAAACTATAATACATGGATATTAAATTTATGGAAAGTGGAGAAAAGTCGAGCAACGCCGGGTACACGTCAGCCAGTATGATATAAATGACAGATAATACTGGTACTGTCATTACGGGAGTCTGTCACTATTGATTTTTGATACCATTCATTTTTCCTTTTATTTGCTCCTTTGTGCGTTGTGCCGCCTAATGTGGGGACAGCCGATGATTTGAATTCTATTTTGATTTTAGACCCGCCAAGTGTACATCCGAAGGCGCCTTATGACCACCTACAAGGCCCTGGAAAGAATGTCCCACAGTGAATTTAACCTCGACCGACTGGAGGTAAGAAATAGATAAAGATTTACCTAATAGATATTTATTTATTTTATATATATAAATTACAAACAATACATAACAAAATGAACCTTTGTCTGTCCAACTGGGAAGGATTCCCGTTTCAGGACAGCCAAATTGTGTATTTAGTACATAATATTCTTACAATGGAATGGCGATGCTGTCAAAACAAATTTTGGGAACATTGTTGATTGCATTCGAAGCTACAGGATGGTTTCTTTATCCTTTAAAGAATCGCAAATATGTAATTTATTACCAGGATCAATTTGGATAACATTAGTAATTGCATTCAGAACAGATGAATGGTTTCTTTCGGGACATCACAAGGCTGAGATTCTTTCCAGGGCATTTTGGAGAACATTTACTTCTTGTATAGTTAGAATTTCCACATCTATAAATCAGTATAAGATATATGCATCCTATAGTACTTTTTTTTTAATTTCTTAGGTGATAGAAATTACACATTACTAGACCAGCGTAAAGCCGTTGTCCCGGTAAGAGGGAGATCATGGGTTCAATTCCCAGTTTAGACCATTATCTGTTTATTTTCTTGTTCTGTTTCAATGATATATTACATTGATCAGTATACCCTTCAAAAATTAAATAAATGTTACTTTATAGCAAACTTTTAGATGCAATGAGAAAAAGCTTGGTGATCTCTCTTTTTTAGATCTGTTGAACCGAGTTTTAAAACAATATCATCTATAAAATGTGTCTTATAGGTGTCACGCGGTGCCGCGCTTACTCTGCGCGATGTGGAGAGAGAGCGCGGGCGTCCCCTATCCAAATACGAGCGTAACATGATGATCTTCGACTGGCTGCACACGCTGGAGGAAGGAGCCGGGCAGGGGCCCGAGCTGGATGGGGTCTGCGAGCGGTAGGCCCCCTGGGCCTCACTTGACCCTGGTTGCAAGCCCCACGTTGGGCGCCAATTTGCATCTTAAACATCTCTTACTAACATGACTCTATGCCTCATTTAGACCTAGGCCTTGTTTGGTCAACATTCTAGGCTCCAAGTTGGGCTCAAATTTATGTACTGCCCAAATTAAATCTCACTAACATGGGCATGACTCATACTATCACTCATTTGGCCCTAGGTTTAGGCCTTGTTTGGCCAAAATATTTGGCCCGAATTTATATATTGCCCAAATTACACCTTCAGTCTCTTAGCATTGATTGTAGGTCTGATTTATTCGTAGTTAACGGCGCTAAGTTGGGCGAAAAATTGCTTCTTGCATTTTTCATTCTTTTAGCATTGGTTCTAGGCTTCATTTGACCCTGGTTCTAGGCCTGATTTAGCCCTAGTTCTTTACCTCATTTGACCTCAGTTCTAGGCCCCAAGTTGGGCGCCAATTTATAGGTACAAATTTAATCTTACATCTCATTTGGCCCTAGTACTATTTATAATTCGACCAAAAGCAAGAGACCGTGCCGGTGGGCAACTGTGGCGTGGCGAGCAACAAACGAACGCTACAGAACTACTAATAAATAACGTCCTTTCTGCACACCTTAATTTGCCCTTAATTAATAACTTAATTCTGTGGCCAATAGATGTTTTGCCTAAATTCAGAATATATATTAAAATTTGTGTTTTTAATTGCGTTATAACTGCACTGAATACATAAACTGATATAAGTGTATTGGGGGCGTGTCCAAATTGTAAGCTCAATTTTTCCTCGCTTCTCGTGAAATTGATTTTTTTTTAAAGTTTTGCCTGTCTTTTTATCATTAGACAGTTTTGTCGAAAGTACTCGTGTAATTTGACGGTAACTCCTTTCATTTCGGTATAGATTGAACATTTATTAGCAGTGTAGAAAATGATCAAGTTTACATAGTAAAATTGATTTTTAATTATGCTTGACTCAACAAAATATCGAGTTTACACTAGCAATGCGTCGTTCACGAACGAGCCGCATAGTTGAACTAGCTCTTTTTCTATCAGGAGATGTTTTAGCCGTATACCGCCATTAAAATTGTCTAAGTATTAATTGTTATTACATACTCAGAGACATCTGGCGTCCGACTTCTGTACTTGGACATATATACCTACACATACTAACTACCTAGCTGGGAGCCGTAGAGAGGGAGTCGTATCGGGCGAACACAGTATTCTCATTGATCATACACCCCGATCTCACTGTTCCCGTTCAATTGAGCAGTCGTTCAATTGAGTCGACTCTTTGAGCCGGTACCATGGCTCCCGCTCTTAATAAAATGAGTCATGACCCATCGCCATCGCCGGTTGTGTAAATTTTATACAATTTATAAACAGAAAGTTGTAAGTTTGCATGCTAAAATTTATTAAAGGTAGGCTTTGTTCAACCAAACATCTAGTTTACATATTAAAATGGATTTCAATTTAGACATCAAGTTTACAAACTAAAATTAATTTTAATTTAGACATCGAGTTTAAAAACTAAAATTGATTTCAATTTAAACATCAAGTTTACACACTAAACATTTTGCAAGTTTAGCTGCATTAAATAAGACATCAATTTTAGTGCACTGAGTCTAATTGATTTACTTTTATGATTTTATTAAACACCTTGAGGCGGGTTTTCACAAAAACAGCGCTATACAAATCATCAAAATATTATTATTCAGTTTACACACTAGACTTGATTGCAATTAAGATTTTTGAGACAACGTTAAGTTTACATATTAAAATTGTTATCAAATTGGCCTAATCAGAACATCAAATTAAGTTTATTAATAACCCACTAAAATTGTTTTCAATTGAGCTTTACTAAGCAAAATTTTAAGTTTACATGTTGAAATTCATTTAATTTGGGCTTTATTCAACAAAGTATCAATTTTACATACTGAAATTCAATTAATTTAGGCTTTATTCACCTAATCATCAAGTTTACATACTGAAATTCTTTAAATTAAATTAAAACATCATGCTTTCATTTTGAAATTCACTTAATTTAGACTTTGTTCAACAAATCATTAGGTTTTAATAGGTACTAAATGATTAATTTAGGCTTTATTAACAAGTTTAATGAAATTAATTAAATTTTTGCTTGAATGAACAAAACATCAAGTTAACATCCTGAAATTATTTTAATTAAGGCTTTGTTCAACAAATTATAAGGTACTAAATGATTTATTTAAGCTTTATTAACATCAAGTTTGCTGAAATTAATCAAATCAAGGCTCAATGAACAAAAAGTCAAGTTTCCATACTGAAATTAATTTAGTTTAGGCTTTTTTCCACAAATCATAAGGTTTGAATAGGTACTAAATGATTTATTTAGACTTTATTAACATCAAATTTGCTGAAATTAATCAAATTAAGGCTTTAATGAACAAAAAGTAAAGTTTACATACTGAAATTCATTTAATTTAGGCTTTGTTCAACAAATCATAAGGTTTGCATAGGTACTCAATGATTTATTAACATCAAGTTTACTGAAATTAATTAAATTGAGGCTTTAATGAACCAAAAATCAAATTTACTTACGGAAATTTATTTATTTATTTTTTTGGTTGAAATAAATAACACCTCAAATTGTAATATTTTATTATTGAAGACAATACTATTGATTTTTAAACGAAAATTTGAAAATGAAAAATCAGAAAAGGACACTCGGTCACATCTAGGACGTGAACCAAGGACACTCGTCTAAGAATCGCTAATATTGTCTTAAATAATTAGAAACAATAATTGTTCAACAGCAAAAAAATATATTAAAATTGATTTAACATCAAGTTTACATTCTGAAATAAATTTAATTTAGACTTTAATAAACAAACCGTTAAGTTTACATATTGAAATTGATTTAATTTAGACTTTATTAAATGAAACATCAAGTTTACATACTAAAATTGACCAACATAAAACACACCCAAGAAGCTTGCTCAAATATTGAAAAATGTTCCCAAAAAACAATATTTTTTTAAATCCATCATTTTTGTAACTTTGTATGTAATTTCCAGGAGGCACAAAGTGGCATCCGGTAGTAACATTCGTCCAAATTATGTATCCTAAACACATTAGTTTTTGTAGAAAACATTTTTTTTTATTATTACTAATTAAAATGATTGGCTTCATTTCTACTATGAGCTGTTAAATATTGAAAAATCTTTTTATGTAAAAAAAAAGTAAATACATCATACTGTTTTTTTTATTTTTTTTTTTATTTTATATTTATCAATTATTCAATAAGAAAAAAAGTGTGTGAAAATTCGGAATAAAATTCGAAAAATGGGGATTTTATTTATAAAATAGGATAGCGCTTTTCATCAAGTTCTTATTATATTTATTGTAAATAAAACAATTAAAAAATAACGTAGTTAAATTTTAAGAAGTGTTATACTTGTAATATGATATTATGAATATTTATTGATTTTTCCTGAAATTATCTCAATGTGACGTCGTTTCAATTTAATGAAGACAAATAACTTTGTATACATCGATGTTTAAATTACCTGGCTTTTCAGTATTGGTCAGCAAACACGGGCAAACATATGCGTTCATTTCAAGGAACGTTTCAATTCTCAAACGAAAATCTGATACTGAAAAAGAAACTGTCGCGTCTAGGACTTGAACCATGAACCTTCGCCTTGCCGGGGCACTTCTTCCAACTGACTCAACAAAAAAATCATAAAAAGATACGGTTACATCTAGGACTCGAACCCAGGACCCTTGCCTTGCCGGGACACCACTCTACCAACTGACCTAACTGGACTCAATATTCCGACATATTTAACTGTATCATACTTCGAATAAAAACTACGAGTACCAACATAATCTTCATTTTCTTAACGCACAACTTTATTGTATGTATGATCGCAAGATTCATCTCGAACTAAATGCTCTACAGACATAATGAAAAGGTTTTACCTTACAATAAAACTTATATTATGTACTTAGCTTTATTTAAAACCTATAAAGTGAGATAAACATTACCATTTTGCAGCCAAATCGACGTTTCTTACCAATTTCGTGTGTAATTCTTAGTTTAAATCTCCCGCCAATGTCACCTGCTAGTTCCAAATGCATCCTTGAGGCGGCGCCAGTAGTGGGACGCCACTAGTGACGCTATAATTTCAAGCTTCATTAGATCTCATCAGGCAGCCCTTGCCTAGGTTTTAAATAAAGCTAAGTACATAATATAAGTTTTATTGTAAGGTAAAACCTTTTCATTATGTAGCATAGGCTTTATTTAAAACCTATAAAGTGAGATATTGTTTGTTATCGCCTGGTGACATTATGCTAATGTGAATCGACTCTAATTTTCATTATAATTTTGAAATTTGCCTATTTAAATAAAATTAATATTTAAATTCACCTTTCATTTCTCCATGTGGTGATCTTCTCGCGTATGTGACGCATGTTTGGGGGCGGTGCCTGGAACTTCACGGTGAGACCCAAACGGTCGCACTAGACATATCCAAGGCCTTTGACCGGGTCTGGCACCGAGGACTTGTCAACAAATTGCATTCTTACGGACTTCCCGCATCCCTGTGTACGTGGATTGCTGACTTTTTAAGGGATAGGTCGATTCAAGCGGTTGCTGACGGTTTCGCCTCTTCCTCGCACTCCATAAATGCTGGCGTCCCACAGGGATCGGTTCTGTCTCCGACTTTGTTTTTGTTGCACATCAATGACCTTTTGACATGTGCACCGATTCATTGTTACGCGGATGACAGTACAGTTCATGATAGCTTTTTGTTTGACAAGCCCCCAAAGGGCACACAAACTCCAACGGCTCGGAGGGCTTTGAAGCAGAGAATGGACGGTTATCTCGAGAGTATTTCCTCCTGGGGTAAAAATAATCTCGTCGAATTTAATGTTTCAAAGACCCAATCCTGTCTGATTACGTCTAAAAGAGATCCAAATGATAATCTAGTCTCCTTCAACGGAAGCAATCTTCCGAACAGGCCTTCCATTGATATGCTTGGTATAACTATAAGTGACCAGCTCAGGTACGGGGGCTCCATCGAAGCCAGAGTAAAGTTGGCCTCTCAGAAGCTGGGCGTACTATACAGGGCCCGCAGATACTTTAATAGTACACAACTGCTGACCCTGTATAAATCGCAAGTGCGCCCTACTGTCGAATTTGGCAGCCATCTCTGGTTCGGAGCCCCTAAATACCTGAAAAAAACCCTTGACTCTGTGCAAAAACGAGCGGTCCGTTTGATAGATTCCCCAATCTTAACAAACGGACTGCAATCTTTAGAGCACAGGCGTCAGGTAGGTATGCTGTCCTTGTTCTATCGGTATTACAATGGAAGATGCTCTGAGGAACTAGCGTCATTGATCCCTTCGGCACCGGTGCGTAGTCGAGATACACGCCAAACGCGCGCCCAACATTTGTACACGGTTGACATTTGTCACATGAGAACGGGTCGCTTCTACGATTCGTTCTTAAGTTCAACAGCTCGGCTGTGGAACGAACTGCCGGCCTCTGTGTTTCCTCCCTCCTACAACATGGGACTCTTCAAGAACCATGTTCACTCCTTCCTCTCCACAAAAAGACCCTCCACACAGCATCCCCAAAGATGACATAGGCCCTGAGGGAAATTATTTTCTTCAGGGCCTCCTGTGTGGAGTTAGTATAAAAAAAAAATTATGGCCAAGAACACCCTTGAAGGGTGAAAGCCAGAAATAATAGAAAAAGAAAAAAAACCTCAAAATAATATTTTTGCTAGTCGAGAGCCTTGCCTCTCTACCACGGAGTACGTCGATGCGTTCGTACAAAGTTATTTTTGTTTTTATTAAAATATATTTATTGATTTCAACGTGGTGTGGCATGTTTTTGAGTTTTTTTTAGTAGAGTGCTGGTTTACAAATTTGAATGGCAAGAATTCAATCATTTAACCACGGCTTATAAAAAACATTTTAGATAAAATTCACTAGTAATTTCATAAATTTAGAATAGAAAGTATTGATCTATTTTATTTGAAGAGTTTCATATATTATATATAAAAAATAAAATGAGATTGACTCAAATGAATGAAGGCCTAAAATATGGAATATTTCTTACACTGATTTCTGTTAGTATTTTAAAACAAAATTAAACGGTTTTATACACGGTGTCCGGAAACCCATAGTACAAGCAGTAAGCTAAATCAAAAAATGAAAAAAAAAAAAATGAAAAAAAAAAACTTATTTTTTGCATTTTTTTTTGTATCAACTCTACGCGTTGATGCATTTTAAAAGACTTCATCTGGTATTAATCCCAAATTTAAAAAAAAATCCGACTTCGGACTTGATTTACTGGAAAAAGCTCAATTTAAAAAAAGTTATTAAATAACACAAAATCATATCCAAATGTGATTTGAACAATTTTCTGCTTGTACTACGAATTTCTGAACACCATGTAGGTAAAGGCATAAAATTAAATTACTATTTTATTAGAAAAATAAGTTTTTATGTGCTTTTTAAAACAATAACCATTGTAATATAAAAATATCATAAAAATTCTTACCATGTATTTTTTTAAACCTCAATTCCATAATTATATACGGTTATCTAGTTACGGAATTGCAATATGTATAATTTTTTTTTACTCCATAATAAATTATATATTTTATCTGGTAAAAACAAATCTTATAAACTATGGTGACAATAACTTAGTTTACAAATTCAAAAAAATACACGCATAGAAATAATAACAACTTTCATAGATTTATAAATAAAACAACTGCTTTTAGAGAATGGATACTAGTTTGAGGTTAGAATAATTAAAACAATTTGATTTTCTGTACAGATTTGGCCTAAAAATAACAGTTTACAGGGTTTTCCAATAAGAGGTGTTATTTTGATATTCAAAGAAACTTTTCCCGTAAAAGATCAATGGTTTCGTTGCTTGTGTGGCACGTAGCGCCGTCTTGTTGAAAGAAAACGTTGTCCAGATCAATACCATCCAATTCCGGCCATGAAAAATCATTAATCATCTCTCGATAGCGCAATCCATTCACCGTAACTGTTGCTCCAGCCTCATTTTCGAAAAAGTAGGGTCCAATGACTTCGCCGGACCATAAACCGCACCAAACAGTCACACGTTGAGGATAGAGAGGCTTTTCAACAATAACTCTTGGGTTTTCCGAGCCCCAGGTGCGACAATTTCGCTTGTTGACGAAGCCACCGAGGTGGAAATGGGCCTCATCACTCAAGATGATTTACATTTGATTCACTCAAGTGAATTTTTATAATTTCAATGCGTTGTTGAAGCGTGTATCATTCCATTTTTATTAATGGCGTAGTTTCTACTTGTCAAATGTCAAAAATGACAGCTTCAAAATTAACATCTTCTGAAATAGCGGGCTATTCAAAATAACACCTCTTATTGGAAAACCCTGTACTAACGATACTGATTATTATTATCCTTGTATAACTGGTACCTACTTATTATGTAAACTGTATGTAAAATAATATGTACTAGGTGTATATTTTTTTTAAATTCTGTCACTCTTAAATCAGTTAGGTAGAAAAACTTTTTTTTTTCATAATCTCCCGATTGTCCGGTGCTAGGACTACACGGGGAACGATGAGTATTGCTGATTTATTAAAATCCGTTCAAATACAGGATTGCAAGCCGTTTCCGAATATTTTTTTGTACTTTCCTAACATCGGAAGACGTGTTCATTAACCTGGGTTTGCCCTTATAATATACAATGACGAAATGAGTAAATAATCGTATTTTTATGATACATTGTGATTATATTAAAAGTTTATTAGGAAAACTATCGATTCATTCGTTATGGGCCTGCAGTCCCGTTTCTAACCGGATAACGAATAATTTTAAAAATATTTTTAATAAATCAGCAAACATTTTATATCAGTCCGCCGTGTACTAAGGCATTTCATGGCTGGCATGATGGCATTTTGAAAGGCTGAAAAACAAAAATTGGGAGGGAAAGGAGATGGGGTAGAGGAAGGTCAGGAAGTACCTGACTATTAAGATCTGGTCAACGAACAGGTGTATTGTGTAATGCTGTTAAACCAACGTAAGATTCTGATTAGATTATTTATTTATTTTTCATTAAAATCCCCAAATTAAATAACAATAATAAAAACCCGCTGCCGCGGTTTGAAAACTTTGACGGTTCTATTTGATAATAACAGAGGGCACCACTTCCGTTTACAAAAATCATGAACTGTACAGTCATTAACAAATTAATACTATCAGATTCTTAACTTTCTCTGAAATTACATTAAAAAAATCTATAAGTATGTATTCAACGAAATTATGCAAAATAACTTAAATGTTTTTTTAAGTTTTCCGTACTTTTTAAAATATTGTAATATTTCTAGCCGACTTTGTACAAAATGTTCCTTTTTAGTGTTATTAGTTTAAGTTTCTTGTAAATTGCAACGAATGTTATAATATAATCACGCTTCTTTAACTGCTGTGTTTCATTCGTCTTTCATTCCATAGATGCTGTTTCTCAATTCAAGACGAGACAATACCCTAAAATAAAAGCCAGAATTTTAACGACGTAAGTGAAGCAGCTGTGCACAAAAATATGCGACGCGAGGAACTAGTGTATTGGACAAACCTATGTTTAAATTTGCTCTATCAAATCTCCAAAATAAAGCGACATAAATGATGAAGTCGTGTAAAAACAATAGTCGGCACGCAGCCCGGCGTAATGGACGGACCTAAGGTTGACTTTGCTCTAGCAGGCCTAGAAAATCGATCTTTCCGTGGAATTTATTTGAATTATTTCTGATAAACGTCTTACTAAAATCTCAAATGTTTCTAGAGAAACTTGTTAAACAAAATGTTATAGAGAAATATGTTATAAATTCGGAATGCAGGGCTTAAAGAAATTGTACTGAAATGCTTCTCAGTATATTTACTTGTTGAATGAATATGCGGGTTACCATGGTGCCGCAATAAGGACGAAGGAAATTCCACTACCAAATAGACTTCTTTAATAAAAATAATAGTATATACCACATAATCAGGTAGAAATGCTAAGAACTTTTTTCCATACGAAAGCTCATAGCTCAGAAATGCACAAAATAATTTGCAAGGCAGATAGAAATATTACACCTTTAAATTTATACGATGAGAATGCCAACATTTTTATAAATCCCAACCAGGAATTATTAGATTCCTGGTCAAATAAAATTTTACACGCAAAACACTTCAATTATCTCAAACAAATGGTTGAGTATTGGAGAGTTGAGAGCAGAAATAGAAGGATTTATGCTTGCCATTCAGGATAGAGTCATTAACACTAAAAATTATAGGAAGCATATAATCAAAGATACAAATCAAATTGATGATTTATGTAGAAAATGTTTGGCTTTTCCGGAAACTATAGAACATATTATATCGGGATGTTCTATATTAGCACCGTCCGAGTATACATTTAGGCACAATCATGTTTTAAAAATAATTCACCAAAGTTTGATAATTAAACATAACTTGATTGACTGCCGTAATATATTACCATAATATACGAACCAAATTCATTTTTATAAAACGAATTTTATAAAATATATTATGATAAAACTATACTAACAGACCGAACGATTAGTCATAATAGACCCAAAAAGATGCAAAAGTCGGTCATTTTGAATACATGTAGGATAACGAAAGATTTTTTAAATATTTATGTTCAGGGATCAGTAGGATTTATAGGCCCTGTTAGAAGTTCTACTGAGCCGAACCCTCTGATTTGAAAATATCTGGAGTCTGTGAATTATTTTAAGGTGAGTTGACGTGTTGTTGTTCTTGTATTGTTTTGTATTTATTTTGCTTATATAATGCACTTGCATAATGTTCATTGACTAGATAATCATTTGTGGAAAAGTGTGTGGAAGGGTTTAGTTTTTCCTATGGGGAAGATTTATCCCAGACATAAAATCGGAAGTTAATAGTATAAGTCTTCTGAAACAAGATTATAGATGTACAGTTAAAACTTTCAATAAAAATAATATTTGGATGATTTGTAAAGCGCCTTTTTTTCACCGCAAAGACGCTGTACAAGTATATAATATATTTCTATGTTATTACTAACTATATATGCAAATAATATACAGTACCAACCTTGATTTCAACTTTGATTTATGTGTAGTATATTTTAATTGTTGCTGTACGAAAAAAATAACATAAACTAAATAAAGTAACAATTATTTATAATAAAAAAATACCAAATAAATATCAGTGTTGAAGGTAGGTAAAAACCAATTCATGGCCATTTAAAAACAACACCAATCAACCATAAAAATATCAACAGACTGTCGGCCATTTTGTGTTTTTCCGATTACTTAACGTCAGAGTTCATTTTACAGACTTTTAAAAATCATCTTTCGGTAATCGCTGATTAAAGGTTACTTTAGCGTGCAAAAATATTCATGAGCTGGCGTGCGTATAGAGTTTGGATCGTTTGACGCAAGCTGCAATGAAAAGGCACTTAGTAACAAATTTTATTATTTTTACATGAATATCGTACAAGTACCTATTATTTATTTGAAATTGTTTTGTCTTTTTACACAACGTCTCCATTTTGAATATTTGCACTAATTTCATAAACACTGTTATTTGAACGATGAAATTTGACGTTTTGTTTAGCAACTAGAAATAGGAAAAGTGAAGCAATAACTAGAATACAACATTAAAATGACTCATTGTTATAATTTATAGCAGGATTATTTCAGTTCAGTGGCGAAATGAAATCTTCGAGAAGGGAGGCCAAGTCTCCCGATAAGAAATCCTGGCAAGCCTTGGAGGGAAAGAAAACATACAATGTTTGCGTCACTTGCATGAAGAAAGGGAAATTCAAAGTTGTAAACGAGACCAACCATTATTATGGCAAAGCGGAGGTTTATTCCGACATGTTGGCTTACTGCTACTCCTTGCAAGTAAGTCCCAATGATTTTGAGGTTAATTTTTTATTGTTTTTGTGAAGTTTGGACGTGATCAGCGGATGGTGGGAGAAAATAGTGCAAATTACGCGATTGTGAGTCGTAGAAGATGTTGAGGACGTCGCAAGAAGAAGAAATGGCACGATTTAATCAAATAATAGTCGAATGCTATATAACATGATAAATAAAAATGTATTGCCCTGGTGAAATGTTGCTTGAAAAGACTTCTCCACCTTCTGCTTCTCCTCCGCCCTGCCTTTCTATCGCCTTGCATCTTTGGTAAACTCCTTACTTACTTTTATATCGTCGATGGCAATCCATCATATTTCACTACCTTTCAGGAGAGACAAAAAACTGGCGATGATTTTACCCAAACGAAAGACGGTAATTATTCGGAATCGCCGGACACAAAAATCATACAAATATTATTACTAAGACATCTTGCATATTATCTTCTCGTTCACAGGACGTAATCGTTATCGTTACAGCGCGGGCGAGTCTAAATACACATACATTCTCAAATAGTGTGAAACGCGTAAAACATACTGCGGTGTGGAAGCGATCTGTAAACCGTATCCAAGAATGCTAGAACGTATGTTCTTTCCGCACATGCGCACTGAGACCCGCAAGCCGATATCTTCGTCAACTTTATACGATATTAATGACAGCATCCAACGTACAAAAACCGTCTTTAATGCTCATATGTATAATGCAGAGAATCGTATACTCTATTACTAATCCATTGGATTGTATGCGCGCGCTGCTTTGACAGTTTGCTTTGAGCTCGAATACTGAAGTTGAATTCTTATTTAATATTATTAACCTGCGATTTACTTTTTAATCATAATTTAAATAAATAAAAATGAATACCCAAAATAAGATAGATTCTTCGCCAACGTATTCTAAATGATAATAGTGAATTCTGTGGTTATACAGGGTTTTCCAATAAGAGGTGTTATTTTGAATAGCCCGCTATTTCGGTAGATGTTACTTTTGAAGCTGTCATTTTTTGACATTTGACAAGTAGAAACTACGCCATTAATAAAAATGGAACGATACACGCTTCAACAACGCATTGAAATTATTAAAATTCACTTGAGTGAATCAAATGCAAATCATCTTGAATGATGAGGCCCATTTCCACCTCGGTGGCTTCGTCAACAAGCAAAATTGTCGCATCTGGGGCTCGGAAAACCCAAGAGTTATTGCAGAAAAGCCTCTCTATCCTCAATGTGTGACTGTTTGGTGCGGTTTATGGTCCGGCGGAGTCATTGGACCTTACTTTTTCGAAAATGAGGCTGGAGCAACAGTTACTGTGGGTGGATTGCGCTATCGAGAGATGATTAATGATTTTTTATAGCCGGAATTGGATGGTATTGATCTGGACAACGTTTACTTTCAACAAGACGGCGCTACGTGCCACACAAGCAACGAAACCATTGATCTTTTACGATTGAATATCAAAATAACACCTCTTATTAGAAAACCCTGTATAATTGAATCATTAATGCGAAAAAGTTTTGTGTCTGCCATTTGCGAAAAAAAAACTTATTCTAGATACTGGAAATATTGAGTTATGGAGCTTAATGGATTTATGGAGATAATTTTAGACGGTACCTAATTGTATCTTGTTTGTGGGCTGGCGTCTAGATGTGCATATTTGATATCAAGTACGTAGTAAGTACGAGTATAAACATTTGATGTCTAGCATCCCTTCTACAAAAAGTCACCGACCGCCGCTGATGCAGATATGTAACGGAGCGAGAAAGAAATAGATTTGACCCAGTAACATTGTCATAATATAGGTAGTCAAGCAAACACACCAGTAAGACAGGATAATACGTCGACAAGAATAAGCAATACACAAAAAGCTTGCTCGTTTACCTGAACATTTAAACCTTATACTTCTACACAAATATACACACTTTTTTTCCACAAACTACACATCTGCCTTGATGATGGACGCCGCAAGGCTGTCTGAAACATTGGCAAAAGGAGGAGGTAACGCAACCCAACACGACATAATATCCTGTGATTAGATGGTTTGCATTTTGTTGTAGTAATATAATATATAGTGGAGACTTAAGGAGGATTCTGATGACGGCAGTACAATAGTAATTAGTGTAATGTTGCAATATGGCAGGTCACAACGGATGGAGAAGCCACGGACAAGGTGTTTTACATCTGCGACAAGTGTATCATGAGATTGCGTGCCGCTACTGACTTCAGGAAGCAGATTGAACTGTCGCAGAAGAAGTATCATAAAATACATCGTAAGTATGCCATTTGCTATTTATTAGCGATGCAACGGATATCCGGTTACTGTCCGGCCAGATATCGGAGAGTGATCTAATATATTGGCCAAGCCCGATAGTTAATAGATAAAAGAAATTAAAACAATCTTGGTCCGTGCTTCAAGACGGGTCCTGTGAGTGCCCAAAACAAAAGCACCAACGGGACGCGTCCCGTCCGAGAGCATGCCGCTAACGACAGACACACGCTACGCACTAGACACTGGGGTGTTCACTATCCGTTGCATCTCTCTCGCAACTCACTATCCGTTATCTCTAATATATATAATTTTATTACAAACTAGCTGTGGCTCAGTCGGTCTGTGTAGATAGAGAAACAAAGAATTGCTTTTGCGTCCGACAGATTGCGCTATTTAAAAAAGCATGTTGTTACCTGTCACGGGTGACATCTATATAATATAGGTACATAAAAACACACGCATATTCAAATGCAGCGTTGTGTCAAAATTTCAAAGCAATCTATGAAGAACGTTCGGAGATTTATGATTTTGAACAAACAAACATTTACATTTTTATTTATATAGAAAGATGTTGCTTTTTTTTATAAAGAAATATTCCCCCATAAGCTATTATCAAATATTGTCACCTAATTCTTAACCCGGGAATGTTTGTCTTAGTTAGAATAAATTAAATTGGTGACCATGTACGATAAATGAATGTTTGGATTATTTACACCAGGTGAGTTCTCTCTTCGCAACAATCCTGGAGCCAAGAAGCCGCACCTTATCTCCGACTCAGACAGCGAGGAGGCAGAGGATCCTGATGAAGTCCTCGAGCATGGGGAGATATCCGAGGAACTCGACTCCACGGAAAAGATTACCATCGACAGCAATACCAGGTACTTAAAAGCATATTTATTTTTCTAGGTCTCTAAGGAAAATAATTTATTCCTTGTTTTCATGATTTTAGAGTCAACTTTGACAATTTTTTAAAGCTCTAACGAGCTAGCAGCATTGATCACCAGCGCACGTGCTTGAAACTCGACGTATATGAGTGAAACATTCGTTCACAGTTGATGTGGCGAGAGACGCTCGGCGTGGAACTAATTACCGGCATCTGTTTTTCTTCCTTCGTATGATCCGAACCTCTTCAAGACCCGCATTAATAAATCCCTTCCTACAGCCCCTACCTTAACCCGCCTCACAATGCTGCCCAACCTGGTGGCAACACAGCTCTCCTGCCTTCACACACTGTCTTCTTCTTTCACTGCCTTCAACATTCAATGCATTGTTGAACGATACGCGCTTCAACAATGCATTGAAATTATTAAAATTCACTTAAGTGAATCAAATGCAAATCATCTTGAGTGATGAGGCCCATTTCCACCTCGGTGGCTTCGTCAACAAGCAAAATTGTCGCATCTGGGGCTCGGAAAACCCAAGAGTTATTGTTGAAAAGCCTCTCTATCCTCAACGTGTGACTGTTTGGAGCGGTTTATGGTCCGGCGGAGTCATTGGACCTTACTTTTTCGAAAATGAGGCTGGAGCAACAGTTACGGTGAATGGATTGCGCTATCGAGAGATGATTAATGATATTTTATGGCCGGAATTGGATGGTATTGATCTGAACAACGTTTACTTTCAACAAGACGGCGCTACGTGCCACACAAGCAACGAAACCATTGATCTTTTACGATTGAATATCAAAATAACACCTCTTATTGGAAAACCCTATATATAGATGTCACCTGTGACAGTTAAAAAAATGTTTTTTTAAAAAAACAGCACCATCTGTTGGACTTAAAAGCAACATGCGTAATTATTTATCTATCCGCACAGACAGACTGAGCCACAGCAACGCGTGGCGGGATACAGCTAATACAAAATAGATAAATAAAACAACCTAAAAAAAAAACGTTTTTTGGGTTGAAATTTGTGTTCAAACGTAAATCATTAGTTTATGTTTGATTTATAATGTTAAATTAATGCCTATCAAGAAGCTTTTTTAATAATTTATAATTACATCAAATAATTGTAAAATTTCCCTCCAATATTGTGAAAAATCTATGGCCTATATTTTGAAATTTGACACACAAATAAATAAAATTCCACATATCATTACTAGATATTTGCTGCAATTTTTGATTTAAAAAATAATTATTCAGTATTTTGGCGTTGAATCCAAATTTAAGTTTTGTACGAAAATGGCCATGCCGCCGTTCCTCTTAGGATCAATTTAAAACCAACGGTGCACTAATTCATAAGTATCTTTGATTTCAGTTCCGTCAATGTGGGGACTTCTCCAGGGAAAGAAGTGAACACCAGTGAAGCTGAACTTGGACTTGGAAACCAGATGAACTCGAAGTTACCAATGTATGTATGACATAATAACCAACTAGAATCTTTTCTCTTCACAATCAAATATCAATATCAATCAACTAGTTGCGCGTAATAATGATTGGCAATGCAATGCAATTAATATTGGCATAGCTTACAAAAAATAAGAAATGAAGGAAATAAGTTAGTTGCGCGTGAGGTTTTAAAATTGAATAGCCTTAAAATGTGTACCCTTCACCCCCCTTTGCCCCTTGTCCCCTTTTTTCCTTGATCCGGGCCAAACGACAAGGAACATTATTATCGTTGCATCTTGGTCACCGCGAACATTCGTGTCATTTTTGTGAATACCCGCATATTCCTATGGTGGTTTTAACTCTAACGCGTATCCTACAAACTCTGGTGTGCCGCAGGGTTCCAATTTAGGACCCTTATTGTTTCTAATTTTTATAAATAGTATTCGGGGAAAAATCAAATTCGTCCGTTTTTTACTTTTTGCAGATGATATTAAACTGTTCTTAAGAATAAGATCATTAGAAGACTGTAAAAAGCTCCAGGAAGATATAAATGCAATTATTGACTGGAGTATTGACAGCAAACTCGGTTTCAACTTCCAAAAATGCTCAGTTATGTGTTCTACGAGGTCACAAAAGATTGTATATTTTAATTACAAAATGAAAGATACATCACTGAAGCATACGGTGACTTATAAGGACTTAGGAATTGTGTATGACGCTCGCTTAACATTTCACGCTCACATTGAAAAGATCTGTAAATCAGCTACAAGAATGTTAGGTTTTGTCATACACAGTTCAAAGGAACTGACAAACCTTGCAGTCATTAGGCTGCTTACTTTAGCTTAGTGCTTAGCATTCTCGAGAGTGGATCTCAGGTATGGGGGCCAGAGGACACTGTCTACGTACTAATGGTCGAGAAAATCCAAAAAATAATTTACGATACCTCTATATGAGAGAGTTTGGATTTTACCCATGGCTGTTTCCAACAGCATTTATCTCGGGAATGCTGAAGATCTGCCTCTTTAGTTCCAGACGGGACGTCGCATTATTGTTGATGGCTTACAAGCTTCTGAATGGTTTACTATCAATTCCAGACATTCTGTCAAAAATAGGACTTTATGTCCCGGATAATTTCACGAGAGGCCGCCAACACAGGCTTTTAATTCTTCCCAGGTCCAGAACTAACTTACCAATGGTGATGCCCCTGGAAAGACTCACTAGGTTAATTAACTCCCTTCCAGCTAACTTGGATATTTTCTATATGTCCTACAACGACTTTAAGCGCGAAATATTGTATTTGTTTTAACTGTATACTTATGTATAATTTTTTTTCCATATTTTGTTTACCGCTTTTGCATATGTTTTAACTGTATACTTATGTATAAAATTTTCTTCCATAATTTGTTTACCGCTTTTGCAATGTATTGGTTTTTGTACTGTTTTTGCAAATAAATAAATAAATGTTGAACTCGGCTGTGATTGTTCTGGAGCATCACAATCGTCCAGTGAAACGTTTTTACACGCCGCAGTGAATGTCACTGTTTTTTTTGTGTTGAGTGAGCGAATGTTAAAGGGAATTGCCCTTAATTGTATGCAAGCTGATAAGTGTAAAGGAACCAGCGGCTACGGAGGACGAGACCTAGGGTAAGTCTTTGGCCTTTCCCACTCATTTCCTCTTGTAAATAAACACTAAGGCAAATTCAATTCGTTTTTGGTTTGTCTAAGTCATTATCGCACTTACCGCAACCCCCCGCACAATTGCGAACGAAACATTTGCGCACCACCATCAACTATTCTACTTCTTTCGTATGGTGGGGGGGGCGGAGGGCGACGTGCGAACCAGGCGACGCCCTGTGGATCTTCAATCCCAGTGAGGAACGAATGCAGCAGGCATTCCTTGACCACTCTTTTGGTCGCCTGCTTAGCACTGCATTCACGAGGCAGGAATGGATACCGCCGCCCTGTGACGATTTGATCTCTGATCTATGATGACGGACAACTTTACTGTCTAAATATCCCGCAGTTTTTACTTTTGTATCGTACCAAAGTTCTAGGATAGGCTACAGTTAAAAGTGACAGTTAAATTGATTGAAAAACTCATTTTGGTGAAATTTTACTTGTACTCTAGCAAACGTTGAAACAGACGAGCCTAGTCTTGATAGCGGATGCCTCTGCCTATCTACGACGTAGCGGGCCGGGTCGTAAGGCACTGATTGAGGGAGACCCTTTGACCTCTCCAGCAAGACTCTATCAACTCATCTCCTTGCTCTGCATGAGCGAAATTATAAGAATAGTGTCGAATAAATCTTTTACGTGATAATATTAAATATATCGACATCACTTAAGTATTGGTTTCCCATAGTGTGAAACCGTTGTATTGGGGAGTTCGCAATGTAATTGCGCTTATGTGTTTTGCCGTGGAATAGTGCATTTTGTCATGTTGTTATTGTAGGTATTGGTAATTTTATGAGTTGCAGAAGTTCGCAACAGTCGAATTTTGACTGTTAGGAGCTGGAACCCTACAATTGCAGTATTGAAGAGTTGTGCCTACACATTACGAAACACTGCAATTGCAGTGTCGATCATATAATACAAATCTAATTGATAATTTATGTAGAAATAAAAATCAAATTGATGATTTATGTGGAAAATGTATAGCTTTTCTGGAAACTATAGAACATATTATATCGGGATGTTCTGTATTAGCACCGTCCGAGTATACATTTAGGCACAATCAAGTTTTAAAAATAATTCACCAAAGTTTGGTAATTAAACATAACTTGATTGACTGCCGTAATATAATACCATATTATGAATACGAACCAAAATATATTATGATAAAACTGTACTAACAGACTGAACGATTAGTCATAATAGACCCGATATAGTTTTACATGACAAAATTAAAAAAATAACTTATATCATTGATGTCGCTTGTTGAGTTTTGAAGGGAAGGAACTTGAATTGATAACGCAGAAGAAACTTTAAAGGACTCTTGGTGTTTTATTGCTCTATCCCCAATTACATTGTGAATATTCCGGAGACCCAAACTTCCCAAGAAGACTAAGGAGGGCTTGTATTTACTATTTAAGAGTTAGCGAAGAAAGAGGAAGTATAATGAGATTCAAGCCTTTTTATAATCTGTTTGGGAGCTTGGATCTACCGACATCTATGAATGATTTCTATAACTAATTATCTTGTCTGCATTTATAATGCAATTTTTACCTACTTAAGAGGTGTGAGTCCTAGATAACAAATTATATTATTCAATTTTAAACATATATCCCGCCAAAAAACGATTAGCAATAGAGTTTTTTTACACAAATAAAATTACTAAGAAAAAACAATACTAATAAAATTACTTTTAGTACTAACGATAAATGACAATATTTATAACTTTAAACACTTCACACCATATTAAATTAACTAATAATTCATATTTTACTAGTTCTAAACTGAAGTTAAGATAAAGAATCAAATCAACATTTTTTTTTTATAATAATAAAACATTTAATTTTAGGACAAACACAATACAATGATGGTTGGGCCAGGTCTTCCTTCCAGGACTGCTAATTTTGTATAATATTTTGAACAGGCACTTGCAGTGTTCTTCACTTTTCCTTTGATTTAATTGTCATCTTGACCTTTCACTTAGACCAATGTCTCACTAAAGTTTCACAAGAGGTCACGACCTCCACCACCTTTATTCTTTTGCATTTTTTCTTTCTTTTGATTGTTTTTCACATAGTCTGATTTTAAATTTCCCAGCTTCTCTGATATTTCTTCTGTTCGTTAGCGCCACTCTGTGTATTGGTGCTGCCGGGTCGCTTATTATTCTCCCTGGTCCGTCCTAGGTAGGTGGTCTCCGCATTTGTTGTCCTCAATTGGCAGTAGGCATAATTTTGATATTGCCCTCTGGACTGTTCCCTGTGCTGTGTTGATGGTAGCTACTCGTACTCTTCCATCAGGTTTTTGGGTGTACAGCGTGCACTCGTCCTAGCCTCCAAAAGCAAGGAGGCTCGTTATCTTCCTTCAGAATGACCATCTGGCCTGGTTGCAGCTGCCTTTGGTGGTTGCCAGTCCATTTCGTCCGGGTCTGCAGCTCAGCCAAGTATTCTTTGCGCCACCTCGACCAAAAGGATTGTATTAGTTGATTTAATTTTTGGTAATGATTCAGTCTATTGACTGCCACATTCTGCAAGTTCTGCTCCGGGATTGCTGCTAAACTCGTTCCAATGAGAAAGTGACCGGGTGTCAGGGGATTTAGGTCTTTGGGGTCATTGGACAGCGGACAGAGGGGACGGGAATTCAAGCATGATTCAATTTGACATAATACTGTGCTAAATTCCTCATATGTTAATAGTGAAGTATTTGCAACCCTTTTCAAATGATATTTTACTGATTTGACCCCTGCCTCCCAAAGTCCACCAAAGTGCGGAGCCCTTGCTGGTATGAACTTCCACTGAATAGATAAATTGGCTAAGTATTTATCGATTTTTTCATTTGAATTTTCCAAAAATTCATAGATTTCCCTTAGTTCATTATTTGCTCCCCTAAAATTAGTGGCGTTATCTGAGAACATTTTACTGGGTTTCCCTCTTCGCGAAATGAAACGTTTAAACGCATTTAGGAAGCTATCAGTGCTCAAAGACATTACTACTTCTAAATGTATCGCCTTGGAAACCATACATATAAATAGACATATATAAGATTTTACGTTGTGAGTCTTACGGCTAACACCTGATTTAATCATAATGGGGCCGCAGTAATCCACTCCGGACAATTGAAATGGACGACATTCCGTTATTCGTTCGGCCGGTAGGTCTGCCATCAGTTGTTGTTCTGTTTTCGGGTTACATCTAAAACATATAACACAGTATTTCAGAATCTTTTTAATTAAATTTTTACCCATAATTGGCCAGTATTTCATTCTTATTAACGCTAACAATGCCTGCGTCCCTGCATGTAAATATAAATAGTGGTAGTGCTTGACAATAAGCTCACTTAGTTTATGATGTGAAGGTAATACTATGGGGTGTTGTTGACTTTCCGATATCATTTTTCCGTTGGATAACCTACCCCCCACCCGGATTAAATCCTTAAACAAATAAGGATTTAATGACTTCAACCTACTACTATTCCTTACACTACCCTTGGCCTGTAAAGCCCTCATTTCTTCCGGGAATGCAAAACATTGTGCGCGAGATATTAAAATGTGAAGCGAATTTTCCAATTCGTAAACAGTTAGCGCTCCGTCACGCCTTGATAAAGAATTTCTGCAATTAAAAATAAATCGTAACATATAGGCTGCCACCCTTTGCAATTTGGTTAAACAAGAGTATCTGGAAAATATTTCCCAATCCTGTTTTACTGCTGAAATTAAAGTTATTTTTAATTTTTCTTCTGGCAGATCCAACGGCGTAACTTCACTGCTGGTATTTGGGTAATCGCCTGACGTCAACCAGGTGGGCCCATGCCACCAAATGTCAGACTTTAGTAGTTGCGACACCTTAGCGCCTCTGGATAAAACGTCCGCCGCGTTATCCTCCGATCTTACGTGTCTCCATTGTGCGGGTTGACTGGATTCCTGGATTTCAGATACCCGATTCGCCACAAATGTGTTCCACCTTGCTGGTTGTCCACGAATCCAGAATAGTGCTATCATGGAATCGCACCAGTAGGTTGTATCTATTTCATTTAAGTTCATAGCTATTTTGACATAATTAACTAACTTTGTGAGTAACACAGCACCACAAAGCTCCAGTTTTGGTAGCGATATGTTCTTCAACGGTGCCACCCTTGATTTTGATGTGACTAAATTAGAAGTTGTGTTTCCCGATTCATCAGTAGACACTATATATATACATGCTGCATAGGCTTTTTCTGACGAATCACAAAATCCATGCAGATGCAGTTTAACTTGATGTTTGCAAATTACCTTTCTCGGTATTTTTAAATTATTCAAAAGAGGTAATTCATTTATATATGAATTCCATGCGTTCATCTGGTCAGATGGAACATCTTCGTCCCACTGAATCTTAGTTTGCCACAAACCTTGCATTATCAATTTTGCGATTAAAGTTACAGGTGCTATCAGCCCCAGGGGGTCGAAAGTAGAAGCGATACATGATAACATTTGGCGTTTACTTTTAACGCACGTTTCTAAGGGCTCTACAATGTACTGAAAATGGTCTTGCTGGTTATTCCATGACAACTCTAAAATTTTCTTTTCCTTGGGGTTATCAGTAATAATCATATCTGTTTCACTCTCTGGTTTCGAACTTATAGAGGGTAAATTTGATCTCCATTTTCGTAAATTCATGCCAGCAGATGCCAAAATGCTGCTTAATTGATATTTAATAGTGAGACAGTCTGCCTCATTTTCGTCGCCAGTTATTAGATCATCCATATAAAAGTTGTATTTTAGGATTCGACTGACCTTTTTGTATGCTTCCTGATTTTCTGTTCCTAACTGCTCCAAGCATCTGGTAGCCAGAAAGGATGATGGTCCCAAACCGTAGGTGACAGTATTGAGTTGATAGTGCTGGATTTCCTTTTCCGGAGAGTCCCTCCAGACTATGCGCTGGTAATCTCTATCCTCCGGCTGCACCAATATTTGACGATACATCTTCTCGATGTCGGCAGTTAATGCATACTGGTGCTTTCTGAAAAACAATAGTTGTGCACATAACTCCTTTTGCAAAACTGGTCCTACCATGAGGGCGTCGTTTAATGATATACCAGTTGATGATTTGGCTGATCCGTCAAACACGACCCTGGTTTTGGTTGTCGTGCTAGACTCCTTTATCACTGCATGGTGTGGCAAATAATAACAAATTTTATCTTTTGGCGCTGCTTCGCACAGCGTCATATGCCCCAATTCCTGATACTCTTTCATGAACTTTTTATAATTTAGCATCAGGTCTTTATTGGCAAGGAATTTCTTCTCCATATTATAGAATCTTTTTTCAGCCACCTTTAGGGTTTCACCCATTTGATTAATATTAGGTCGCAGCGGTAATCTTACCGCAAAACGTCCTTTCTCATCTCTTTGATGCGTGTGTAAGAAGCTCTCCTCACATGCTCTTTCTTCATGGCTTCTATGTTTTACAGGAGCTAGTTCCTCTATTTTCCAAAAGCTTTCTAATTGCTTATGTAATAAATTTAAAGATAAATGACAGTAATTTACTGGCCTTTTTGGTTTCGGAGTGGCGATAGGTCCGGATACAAGCCACCCTAATTCGGTCCTTTGTAGTGTGAGTCCTGCTTCTCCAATTCTCATTCGATCGGCATGCAAGACTTCCCAAAATACCTCCGCTCCCAACAGCATATCTATCGGGCTGGTAATGTTGAAGTTTGGATCAGCTAATTTGAGACCGCTGGGGATCCCAGTGTCCTTTTTCTGAAAGGAAATTTGCGGCAGATTACTGGTCACTTCAGATATTATCAGGCATTCTATCTTCTTTTCGTATTCGGAATAGTTTGAAGTTATGTTTAATTCAACTTTAGATCTTATATTTAAAACCTTATTGTGAATTCCGGTGACTGGAATATTTGCCCTTTTCGCTTTCAATTTTAATTTATTTGCAAATTTCTCACTTATAAAGTTCGATTGCGCCCCAGAATCTAGTAAAACTCTGGCTTGAATTGACTTTCCAGCATTGTTTTTTATGTTGATGATGGCAGTGGACAATAACACGAAATTTGGTTCTACCTTCGCGGCATGATTTGATACTAAAGGCGCTTCCGTAGTGGAAGATGTTGATGCCCTTTCGTGTTTTGAATCTTCTTCCTTCTTAAAATGAAGTAGTGTATTGTGATTTTCACCATCGCATTTACGGCAATTGAATTTAGATTTGCAATCCTTTAATTTATGACCGAGGTTTAAACATTTTAAACAAGCGCCTAATTTATGTATTTTATCAATTCGTTCTTTCGGCTTTAATTCCAAAAATTTGCGGCAATAATAAATCTTATGATTATCGTTGCAATGTAAACATTTTAATTTTTGTGCGGATAGTGACACCATAGTTTCTTTTTTATAATTATGCGGATTCGCTTTTCCCGGATTAAATTTTTTATCATTATTCGCCGATGCTTCTAGTACTTGGGCCCTTGCATACAAACATTTAATAAATTCTTCGTAGGTAGGCAGATTATTTTTTGTTTGGTATTGTTCCCAATGAGCTCTTGTGTTTGAGTCTAGTTTATTTGATAATAAATAAATTAAAATTACATCCCAATTTTTAGTAGTTATATTTAAATTATTTAGCGATTTTAAATGCAATTGCGCCTCGTTCAATAAGCTTCTTATTGCGACGTGATTTTCTGTCTTTACGTCCGGTAATTTAAACAACGCGTTTACATGATTATTTATAATTATTTTTGAGTTTTCGTATCTGTCTGTGAGCATTTCCCAAGCTGTAACATAATTGTCCATATGCATAGGTAATGCAGTGATTAGCTTAAATGGTTCTCCTCTGAGACAACTCTTCAAGTAATAAAATTTCTGGATGGCATCTAAGTTAGTATTGCTGTCCACTAAAGATATAAACGCGTCTCGAAACTCCATCCACTCACAATAATCCCCTTTAAATTTCGGCAATTCGATTATCGGTAACTTAATATTATTATTTGTCCGGAATGATGATTCTTTTTTATATAATCTGTCTTTCGCGTTGGCCAATGTATTAAAATAATCGTTTTCAAAGCTCGCCCGGTCATTTTGGTCATCTTCGGGAGATAGTGCTTCTATTTTATCCTGAATTCCTTCAAAGTCATCTAGCAAAGGTTCGAAACGCTTTATACGCAATTCTAGTTCGCTTTGCGTCGAAGAATCTTTGGCTAAAAAATCATTGAATCTAGTTATTTTCCCTTTACAAATTCCCCGTTGAGCGATCAGCGATTTTAAATCCATTTTGATTCAATCAGGCGTTTACTTACAGTTCACTGAGTTATCCAATTATCACATTCACTATAAATACACTTAAAAAACACTGATAACCTCCCAAAAAACGATCGTTATTGACTTTCAAACCCGTTACAATTTGACAGTTATGCACAGTGACAATGACTAAGCGGTTTGATTAGTTCGCCCATAGGGTATTTCTTTTAAAAAACTGCCTTACCGGCTTCGCGGGTAATTCAAATAAACATTATTTTAATCTCGGAACTAATAATATTACTGTAGTTTTTTCGCAATAATCTTATTACCTACATAACTGCAATGTCGAATTATTTTTTGTTAGACTTGATCATACCGGCTTGCAACAATTTTTTTATGAGTAAGCACAATATTGATGTCATTAATTTTGCTTCTAATTTTAAGGATTTTAATTGTAAGGTAGGTAAGGTATATGGAATGGTCACTCGCCCATTTTTATTGCTGATGTCTTCTGCTGCTTGCTGGATGCTGGAAGCTGCATGTTGGTTGGATGTTCCTTCTTCAGTGCTGGTTCATTTTTATTAATTTAATCACTCGCGTTAAATCTTCCGACTCGTAGGACCATATGTTGAGTTTTGAAGGGAAGGAACTTGAATTGATAACGCAGAAGAAACTTTAAAGGACTCTTGGTGTTTTATTGCTCTATCCCCAATTACATTGTGAATATTCCGGAGACCCAAACTTCCCAAGAAGACTAAGGAGGGCTTGTATTTACTATTTAAGAGTTAGCGAAGAAAGAGGAAGTATAATGAGATTCAAGCCTTTTTATAATCTGTTTTGAGAGCTTGGATCTACCGACATCTATGAATGATTTCTTTAACTAATTATCTTGTGTGCATTTATAATGCAATTTTTACCTACTTAAGAGGTGTGATTCCTAGATAACAAATTATATTATTCAATTTTAAACATCGCTATTCCAAATTCCTGTAATATTAAAAAATCTGTTTCTGAAAAAATAAGAAAATTCACAGATTTAGGAAATGAGATTAAAAGAATTTGGCATTCTCAGACTATAAAAATATTACCATTTGTTATTTCGGCTACTGGCATTATACCTAGCTCTCTCATTCAAAATTTAGGCGTATTAGATCTATCAGAGAATTTTTATATAAAAATGCAAAAATCAGTCATTTTGAATACATGTAGGATAACGAAAGATTTTTTAAATATTTATGTTGAGGAATCAGTAGGATTTATAGGCCCTGTTAGAAGTTCTACCGAGCCGAACCCTCTGATATGAAAATATCTGGAGTCAGTAAATTATTTTCCCATTTGATCACTGGTGAGTTGACATGTTGTTCTGGTATTGTTTTGTATTTATTTTGCTTATATAATGCACTTGCATAATGTGGATTGACTAAATGATCATTTGTGGAAAAGTGTGTGGAAGGGTTTAGTTTTTCCTTAGATTTAACCCGGACATAAAGTCGGAAAAATTATAGTATTTGTACTGTATTTATTGAATATTCTTGCCGGCTCCTATGGTTTAAACATTGCACCGTTTTCAGTGGCGATGGCGCGGAAGTGTCACCGGCCGGAATGTTGCTGGTGTGCTGCCCGGTGTGCCACGAAAGCTTCCGCTCCGCCGATGAGCTGAGTCGACACACGCGCATCCACGACGCTGCCATCTATCCAGGACCCGACTTCCCGCAGATGCAGATGAGGGTTCGGCCCATCACCGAGTCCACCATCAAGTTAGTCAATATTGTATATTATTTATTGATTAGATATTAACCCCTAAGACCTCTGGCACATTGACTTATCCGAATTTAAAAAATAATTTTGAAAGACGCTTTTAATTTTTATTACTAGAAATTTATTTTTTTATAATATAATATTGATTACATTTTATGATTTTGACTGTCCAACTAGGAAGGATTCCCGTTTCAGGACAGTCAAATTTACATGTTTCAAGTTATCCTAGACGAATACAGGATTTAAGACTAGCTAAAATAAATATGTTAAAACGAAGATACATAAAAAGATACATAAAAAAGATACATAGAGGCGTTCGTGATTTCAAATTACATTTTTTAGTATCATTTCGGAATCAGTCCTGCCTAGATCCAACAACCATTTTGTCACTCTTGGACCGAAGGATGACAATTCACACAGTTTCAGCTGAGAGGGGATTTTATTATATATTTTAGGACCGAGATAAGAGAATATTTTTTGATAAGCCGCTCTGTTGCTTGTTGAAACGGAAAGGTCATTCCTTCCCTTACTTCTGGTTTGATGTTTGTGTTCGGCTGTTTTCATTTCGTTTTTATTTTTATGAACATGGATTAAAAATTTTTTTATATAGCACTGTCGGACATCTAGTACATTAAATTCCTTGAAGAGAGCGTCACTCTAATATCTAAAAGGTTTCTTCATAATAACACGTAAAATAGATTTCTGTGCCTTCAATAACGGGTTTAGTGTTATAATTTTTTTAAATGAAACAAAAACGTTTTTTGCCCCGTAGACCACTTGCCGAATATTGAATTTTCCTAAAATTATTAACGCCCCATGTGATAATCATTTATTTTTTTCGTAAAAAGATTCCCTTCCCTTGCCTGCCCTACAAACGGGTGGCGGTATAGTTCCTCTGTCTTTACATTGTGCAGACAGGGGCGCCCTTGTGAGGTATTTCACCAAATGAAAATGAAGCAGAATAAGTAACGAGAATTTCTTTCTGTAGCTAGGCCTACAGAACTGTCCCTAAAGTTCTTTGTCAGTGCATATTCCGGTCATTTCTTCTTGTCACATGATTTCCGATTCTTCGACGTTCCATTTCCATAGTCAAAATGTCCTCAAACTTAGTTTTTAAGTCTGTGTGAAGTACATTTAAATGTTGATAAACGTTACCCTGGACGTTTTTCAAAAACAAGTTGGGGATCTAGGAAAATTCGCGGCTTGCTATGTGCAATGTTTTGTTTCATCACTTTTCATGACTTTATAGCACTATTTATAGGTGTGTTGAATTGTCATTTTGAGGAGTTATCTGGTCACCATTAAAGAGGATGTGCCAGTACATTTGCGCATTGTTTTATAAATATTACCGGAATTTTATCTGATCCCGTAGACTCGGTGGGAGATGGTTTAGCTGTAGTGGGAAATTAATGGTTAATTGGGCATAATTTACAATGGGAATACATATTTAAACAATTTGAGATATTTAAAGAAGGGTAAATGCAGGTAACTCCATTAATGGAGGACTGAACGCAGTTGGCGCTAATAAAAAACTGTCCAATGAAGCGAAGCTAGCAGTCCACAATGGAGTGCTGGTACCTACCCTGATGTATGGAAGTGAGGCATGGAACTGGCAATGAAAGGATGAAAGTAGATTGAATGCTGTTGAAATGAAATCCCTGAGGCGTATGTGTGGTAAAACCATGTTTGATCGTGAGAGGAATGTGGAGATCCGCAAAGAGTGCAAGGTTAATGTAAGTGTAATGAGTAAGATTGAGAAAGGGGCGCTTATATGGATCGGGCATGTAGAGCGAATAAATTAGTATAAGGAGAATATATGATGCAAATGCGAATGGTAGCAGAAGTCGGGATGCCCGAGGAAGACATGGCACGACCAAGTGAATCAGATGCTCGAGTTGGGCCATGTCAAGAGTCAGAATAATAGAAGAATATGTATGAAATGTTGTATCAATATGAATGAGGCAAGGAGTGTGTGCCAAGACCGAGTTGTTTGGCGGTCCGCCCTCTCTGCCTACCCCTGCGGAGAAACGGCGTGATTGTTAGTAAGTTAGTTAGTTTGTCATATTTAAACTCTCTTTACACCCTTTCTAATTTATAAATTTACATTTACATTTCTTACCTTTTTACTTCAATAAAACCAGGAAATAAAATAAAAAGCTTCAATAAAAGCTTACCAAAATTCTCCGATTCCGAGACTTCACAGTCTTTCTGATCTGGGTGATATATTTCATTTGAAAACTAATCAGTATAAATGTTGTATATTCTATCACTTTTATTCTTCTAGACACAAATAGACCTATGTACCCATATAACTTCTCCGCTTCTACTATTTTGTTTTGTTGAATCTTTTAACCTCTCAGAAAAGGACTTTTATTTACTTTGTGTTCCTTTGCGAACTGTCAAAACGCGAAAATTTTTGTGTTATTCACGAGTTTTGTTAAAAGCTTCATAACTCACGTTTTGGGAAACGTAGCCTCATTCTAAAATATGTTTTGGAAAGATTATAAAATTCACTATCGTATTGTTTTGTTACACGTAAATATTTGCGTGTCTAAATACACATTTTCTGAAAACGTCAAAAATTTTTTAAAAATACTGACCATTATTTCAAAGCTGTGAAAAATGTACTTTTTTCTGAGTATCATAAAGAAATAACACTTTATATATTGAAGAAATATAATTAAAAACTATTAGTCACCTCAAAATATTAACCGTCCAAACTAAAATATTTTTAATAAATTATTTAAAAACGCAATAAATTATGAACGAACGAGATGACAGATTCAATCGACTTAGAAAATGCACCTCTACATTCCATAGATATTCTCGAATGCAGACGCGTAGCGTTATTCATTATCGATACTCTGTTTTTTAAATCATGGCAATCCGTATACTAGTGATGGAAATAAATCGATTTTTGTAAAATCTCGCGCGTTTACGTGAAAAGACATACTAATGTCTTGACCGCTATTATCATATTTACGTCTTTTGACGTTCTAATGTTCCGAGTGGTTAAATTCAATTATATGCGTGAGGATTCATTTTTGCCATTATGTTTACATTCTTCTTTATTGTATTAATTTTTAAGTGTTTAATCTGATACAAAATGCTTGTATTTTTTTTTTAAAGAAAAGCCCACTAGGGCGTGTAATAAATAAATAAATAAACTTTCAAGTTTATCTAGTTTTACGTATGTCTAATTTTTTATTGATTTTAAATTTCACCTTGTACAAAATGTATTATGATTTTGAGTGCTTCTACGCACTATGTTTGTCTTCCACTTTAAATAAAAATTATTAATGACCCCTTGACATCCACGGCCGAATAGTTTTATATGTATTATTTATTCATTGAAATAATATAAACACGTGCATAAGTACCTCATCGGCGTCTCCCAATAACCTGTTTCAACCTTCAAATCAAGACTGCCACAAAAACTACTAAATATCAACAAAAAAACTCTACTATCAAGTTTGAGTCACGTTTTTCAATCGTAGTTTAATAGGAACGGTTGCACGACCTTTTTCATGCTAAACTTATATTTGGATTGGAGGCCAAAATACTTTAATTTAATTAATTTCAATAATGTAAATACTGTAAGGAATCATGTAGAATATAATTCCACGGTTTGGTCCCCAAATTATGAGGTTCATTCACATGCGATTGAAAGAATCCAAAATAAATTTTTAAGATATGTAAATTTTGAAAATGGGCATTCCTAGAGAAAACCTAAATTACGATAACATACTTTGTTCATTAAATTTAATAAAATTATCTGATCGTAGAATCATTTCCGATTTAACCTGTTTGTATAAAATCATTAATTCAATGTTTGATACCCCTGATTTATTATATGTAAACTCTTTTCTTACTCCAAGCAGGTCGGTTACAAGACAGTACCTACCATATTATTGTAGCAATTCTATATCAACGTCCCAATATCACACTCCTATGCGACGGATTCAACAGCTAGGAAACAAATACTCCGATGTTGTTGATATATTTAGTACATCAATTTCTGTATATAAGCATACCTTATTGAAGTTTTTTTCATCAAGTAGGGGAATATTTTGATAAATGGTTTTGATAAATTTTGGGTGTATATTCTTGGTATACCTTATATCGTAGGTAATAGGCATTCAAATCGCTTGACAAACATAGTCTGGAAACGTTCGATTTCAAGCAAAAAACTGTTTTTTTATTTATTTTGTAAATAATTTTATAAGAGAGCAAAAAAGTTAATCAAGTGAAACTGTCACAGATAATCTTAGCTATAATACTGTATTTTTTAAAAGTTGTTTCCTTTATGCGTTCATACATTTCTATTGAAAAAAAAATGTTTTTAATAGTTTGCATTTATATTTTTTATTGAGTAATTTATATTTTTATTTGTATTCTACTCAAGCGAAACGATAGGAAAACCTTTATTTTCTAAATTTATCGAAAGAATATTTTTTTTTATTCATAATGTACACCAATTCGTTATAAAGATTAATCAAAATAGTGATTTGGCATTAAACTTCGCCTTTATGTATGCAAATTTGTGTTCCAACGCAAATCAGTATTTTGTAATTTTAATTTAAGCTAGTCAAAATACCTTTATTTATTTTATATTTCATCGTATTTACATAGTACGTAGAGCAAACATGATTTTTTAAATAATTGTCACTAATGTCAACTGAAGGGTTGAAAAACTTTTGTAATTGACCCATTTTAAAACACATTAAACAGCTGAAGTTAACCCTCCCAGTGACTGATTTTTCGGACTCGATTTACACGAAAAAGTAAGCTCAAATCAATTAAAGTTATTTTATTTATTTATTTATTCATTTAACGCCCAGAGGGCTTTTACATTGTTGGTAGTATAATTTTAATTTGACAGATATTTTGAAACATAAAAAATAAAAATAAAATTACATTTGATAAAAGCTATGCAACAAGTCATACAAACACAAGAAACAAAAACAGAAAATTACAGCTATTTGTAGGTTTACATGATGTGTTTAGGAGTATTGTTGAAATAAATGTTTTAAATGATCCACAAAAGTTGCCAAGTTGGTATTGAATATGTCAACATCACCCAAGTAATGATTTCCCATGGTGTGAAGTCGTTGTATCGGAGAGTGGGCAATGTAGTTACGCTTATGTGTGCTGCTGTAGAATATTGTATTTTGTCGTGTTGTTACTATGGGTGTATGTATGTTTATAAGTTGCAGGAGTTCACAACAGTCGAATTTAGAGTTCAGTATTTTGAATAAGAACGTTAAATCGTTTATTTTACGTCTATCTTCTAATGTATGTATTTTTAGAGTATTTAATAAGAAATTGTATTTTAAGTCTTCGACAGGGATATTTAATTTAAAATTTATAAAACGTAGAAATTTATTCGCTCAATGTTGTTAATGTGAATTTTGTAAGATGGAGACCAAACTACGGAGTTATATTAAATTAGACTTCTTACTAGAGATACGTATAATAGTTTAATGGCTTGTAAAGAATTAAAGTTATACCACAGAATGGACACAGATTCCCGCTTGTATTACGAGTTTCTGTACCCATAGTCGGTTCATTATTAATTCCCCCTTTGGCAGACTGCAATGATAAGTATGTCAAGCTGCACCACAAATAATAAATAGTTTAAATAAATCAATATCATATTGTATTAACACTAATTGAAAAACTGGACACATTTTAAAAGGCCTTGTAGAGTTGATTTTAATCAGAAATAAGCATTCTTTCAACAGTAGCTTCTATGTTTATATCTAATAGATTCATTTTAAACCTTCATTAGTTTATAATTCTACAAAATGTTGAAAATATTACCTTTATTTGTGTTTATTCTGACTGCAAACGGTGAATTTGTCTGCGAAAAGAACACAAACGTAGTTTCGTGCGTTACGGACACTGCAAACAACGTTCTCAACAAAGGAATAGTATCAGACGATCAAGAAATTCAGTTTGTGTCCTTGTCCAAATGCAATTTAATCGATGTAGAACCTCAATCGTTCGAAGGACTCGTCGCTTTGGAGAATTTGGATCTGTCGTTGAACCAACTAACATCGCTCAAAGCTGGAATATTCGACAATCTAGCTACGGTGAAATATCTGAATTTGTCGAATAATGCCATCGGAGAGATGGCACCGCAACTGTTCAACCAAATGACGGCTTTGGACAACATTGATCTGTCGAACAATCAGTTGATTTTCATCGATGGCAACGTGTTTGAAGCGAACGTCAATCTACAAATAGTCAAACTATCTTATAACTTGTTCAACGGATTACCTAGTGAGATATTCGCTAACGCGAAAAATTTGGGTAGCGTTGATTTGTCGCACAACGACATGTCCAGCTTACCCGATTTTATATTCGAAGGATTAACAGCATTGAGTCACATTAACCTCGCTTACTGCAACCTCGTCGCATTACCCACCTCAGTTCCAGCTGAAAACGCTCTTACACAGTTGTACGTGTCAGGAAACTCAATCGCAACCATAAGCGACAACTATTTCAATGATTTTGGCCAGCTGAATGTTTTGGACTTGTCGAAAAATCAAATATCGACACTTCAAGACAATGTTTTCGCAGCATTGTCGAGTTTGAAGATCTTGAATGTTTCGTCGAATGCTTTAAACGATCTGACGCCCGCGGCGAGTCTTCAGCAGTTGACCACGCTAGACGCGGCGAATAATAAGATAAACTTTCTGCCGACGTTTAACTTGCCGTTGGTGCGGTATTTGGACGTTTCCGAAAATCGTCTAACCAATTTTGGTACAATGGTCGGCATGAACATACCGAAGAAGTTGAAAACCTTCAGGTTACACAAGAACCCCTGGCAGTGCGGATGCTTGGAGCAAGTCCTGACTATACTACGCAGGAAGAGCATCAGCTATGAATTCTCTCCGTACTTCGATGGAAAGCTTCCAGTTTGCATAATAGTCAAAGACAAGAAAGCTAAATGCATCAGAGACAATCGAAACGATGAAGATTTGGATTTGCAATATAATAACGTTATTAAAAAATATCCCCAATAATAATCCCTCAAGACTCTGGCTTATTCTGTCAGAATTTGTGCATATTTCCACTTTGCAATAAAATCCATGGAATATTTCTGAATTGAAAACTGTGTTTTGAAAGAAATAAACATATAAATATTAAAATTTTGAATACAAACCTTAATTTTTTTTTCATAACTCACCTTACGTTTTTTCGTTTAAGGCGATGCACTATGTCGTGTAATATTTTAAATTGAGCCGCTATCAATAACAGCCCTTACGTAGATGGCGATAAGGTTTAAATTCCCGCTTAACACCATCCTCCTGTTTTGATTTATGCAAGAAAAAAACATGTCCAAAAAGTGCCTTTTATTTTATTTTGTTCAGGCATAAATATTTATTATTTTCCGATCATTTTATAAATAACTTAATTTGCCACATTATACAATAAAATCATAACCGAAAATGGGTTCATAAGTAGGAGATTTTTAACTTTAAAGCAGTTTTCATAGGCCTATACATTATTTTTTTCTGGGTTTATAAAAAGACTTATATTAAAAGTACTCGATTATTTCAAAGGCCAAGATGTATTCTACTCGCAGTATTTAATTAAAGCATCTGAAACATTTCTAGGCGACCAAATTTTCAAACCAAAAGCACATGATTTTGCATTACTACGTATGTCATCGCCTAAACACTGGACTAAAATTAATAATAACGAACAAAAAAAATATATAACACACATGTTTTGTTAAACAAATGTATTATAAAAACCCTTTTTTTCGTCATTTCATAAAAAAAAATATTTATTAAAAAATTCACAAAGTTTTATAAATTTTTCTGAAATTGCAGTCGAAACCTTTGGCTTCATAGAGGTGCATATTTTAATTCTTCCCTGGTTAACTAATAGATTTGAATATAAACTAACTAACTAACTAACCATTATGCCGCTATCCCGGAGGGATAGGCAGAGAGGACGAACCGCCAAACAACTCAGACTTGACACACACTCCTTGCCTCAATCACATTCATACATCATCTCATACATACCCTTGTATTATTCTGACTCTTGACAAGGCCCGACTTAAGTGTCTGATTCACTATATCGTGCCATTTCTTCCTCGGGCGTCCCCGACTTCTGCTACCATTCACATTTGCGTCATTTATCCTCCTTACACTCCTTTCTTCGCTCATTCGCTCTACATGCCCAAACCATCCAAGCATCCCTTTCTTAATCTTAAATATGAACATTTATTTATCTAGCGAACACCGTAGGTGCTGCCCATCTGCCTACCCGCTGGATGATTCTCGATGCATTCGCACCTTAGATAAGCGACAGCGTCAGTCTAATACTTACATATCTTTAACGTGCTAATCAAAACAACTTTATCTCTTCTCTTGTATATTTGTATGGCTTCAAACACCAGCGCCATTCCCCCATTTGAGTGGCGATACTCTGACCTCATTTTTCTATGAATTTTTTTATCAACTCTCTTCAAAACCTACGTTCACTCCTTATTTTCACGAAAAACACCCTCCACACAGCATTCTCAAAGATAACATGTGCCCTTAGGCAAAATTATTTCTCAGATTTCCTGCGAAGTGTAACATAAAAAAAAATATTTAACCCTCTCAGGCATCAATTAAAACTGGCAGTGTTAAAACGTACCTGATGCTTGATAACAATAATTGAGAGTTTTTTGATACTTTCATTGGAAAGAACATTAGGTCTCAATGGGTTTGTTTCACATAAAATGACAAATTGTACCCTGTATACTAAAATTATAAAATTTAAAAAAAAATAACACATAAAAATTGAAAAACTTTATTATTTTTTTAAATCGGAGGAAAAAAAAATTGGTCTAGATAAAACGCAAAAATCATATTTCAAAATGTAAAAATGGCTACCGCCTGAAGTAGTAGCTAACATCTAATTCAAAAAAATATCCCACAAAGTCCAGTTTTATATCAGCAATTGCTGTAGATGACAATTTTACGTGCACCATCACGCTCCAGGATATTTCTTCAACACGGCGTTATACTGATTGTTGAACATTTGGTCTTTGGTGTTATCCCTGAAGCATCTATTTGTCTTGTCCTTGATCACCAAGCAAACCGGCTTCTTTCCGTTGAAGTACGTAGAAAACTCGTAAGTCACTCTGCGCCTGCGCAAAAGTCCCAAAACTTGCTCCAAACATGCGCACTGCCACGGATTCCTATGCAGCTTGAAAACGGTCAATTTCTTAGGGATGTTCATTCCGACGTTATTCCCAAAGTTAGTTATGCGGTTGTATGAAATATCCAAGTATTTCAGACTTGGTGTATTGAAAACTGGTATATAAGTAAGCTTGTTTTTCGATAAGTCCAAAGTTGATAGCCGTTGTAAGTACGACGCAGGCGTTGCATCGATCAAGATGTTCGTCGAAAGATTCAAAAACCTCAAATTCGTCTGTCTCGCGAATGTGTTGTCCGATAGTTGCGAAAGCTGATTGTTCGATAGATCGAGCAAGCTTAACTGAGTCAAATCGTTGAAATGCAAATCAGGGATAACTGTAATTCCATTGCCCGCAAGATGCAGCTCTTTTAAGGATTTGTTTTCGTCGAAGATTCCCGACGGCATGTCGTTGAAGTTGCTGGACGTCAAGTCGACGATGCCTAGTTGTGGCGCAGAGTCGAATATGCCTAAGGGAAGTGTCGACATGTCGTTTAGCGATAAGTCAATCTCGTAAAGTCCGCGAGATTTATCGAATATTCCTAACGGCAGTCCTTGCAGCCTGTTATTTTCTAGGTACAGTGTTCTCAGATATACCATCGGGTCGAGGATTCCTAAAACGAGCTCTGCCAGTTGATTGTTTGAGATGTCGAGACTCGTTAATGAAGTCATCTGATCGAATATTCCAAGCGGTAGTTCCGTGATGGTATTATAAGACAAATTGAATGTTTGAACATTGTTTAGATTGTCAAGAACTCCCAGATTTACGGTAGTTAGAAAATTGAAAGACACGTCCAACGTTAACAGGTTTGAGAGTCCCTCGAAGGATTCAGCTTGAATTTCGGTAATTTGGCAGTTAACGATAGATATGTAGTTGAGTTCGGCATCGTCTGAAACAGTTCCTCTCTGCAGTATGTTTCCTTCTGTCTCTGTGGTACAACCAATGTAAGAAAAGGCTTTTTCACACGTTATTTGACAGTCGCACCACTGTAACGTGTATACAAACAGGAACACTCCAAAGAGTTTCGACATTTTCACTATTTAAAATGTTATAAATTATTCACAAACTTTCTTTTCTTAAAAAATTTTTTCCTCAATTTAAAGCATGAATTGTCCAAATTGTTTGTTGGAATGAATTTTCTGATTATCAAGTTTTTACACTGGTTTTTAGCATGAATCGTCTAATTTTTTAAGTCTTTACATTAGTTTTTAACCATGAATCGTCTAATTTTTTAAGTCTTTACACTAGTTTTGAACATGAATCGTCTAATTTTCAAGTTTTTACACTGGTTTTTAGCATGAATCGTCTAATTTTTTAAGTCTTTACATTAGTTTTTAACCATGAATCGTCTAATTTTTTAAGTCTTTACACTAGTTTTGAACATGAATCGTCTAATTTTCAAGTTTTTACACTGGTTTTTAGCATGAATCGTCTAATTTTCAAGTTTTAACACTAGATTTTAGCATGAATCGTCTAAGTTTCAAGTTTTAACACTAGATTTTAGCATGAATCGTCTAATTTTCAAGTTTTCACACTAGATTTTAGCATGAATCGTCTAATTTTCAAGTTTTCACACTAGATTTTAGCATGAATCGTCTAATTTTCAATTCGTCTCACTGCTTTATAGCATATTTGGTCTGATTTCAAGTTTTTATACTGGTTTGTTGATTATATCGACTAATTTGAACGTATTTACACAGATTTATTGTCTAATTTGAATGTATGTACACTAATTTACGCACACATCATCTAAATGTCGAGTTTGTACACTGATTTAAAGATTGCACAAACATATTTCACCTAGCCAAGAATTCAACTATTAACAAGTTTAAACACCAATTCACTGTTTTAGTAGTAAACCGTCTACTGTTTAAATGTTTAAAAATATTGATTACCAAACTTTTTTCGTTTTAAAAGTCTGTTTCCTTGAAATTTTAAATGTTTCTGTCGAAATTTAGAGTTAAATGTGAATGTGATGAAAGGTAACTTGTTGCTGAACCTCACTTGAATATATCCAAATGATAATTGTATGCGAAAAACGAGTTTGTTGATGTTGTTTATTTTTAACTAGTTGAGCTGAAGTCCCAATCAGACTAACCAGTTCTACAGGGGTGTTAAACTAACATCAAATTCCCATTCTTTGCCACACAAGAGTTAAGGTATGTTGTTCGGCTGAAAGTAGTGGAAGAGGGGAAGAGGAAGGTGGGGAAGTACCTGGCAATTCCGATCTGGTCACCAAACACGGCCAAAGCCATTTCTAGCAATTTTTAAATTCTGAATGGTGGTCTTATTCCAGGGCAACACTGAGAGTATCTTCCACCTAAAATTGTTTTTTTAAATAATGTTTTCTAACGTGTTTATTACCCCTGGCCTTATCCTTGACTTGAAGAGTTAAGGGTTTTCCCGCACTCTGCCGGTCAACTGGTTGATAACCACTGGTCCTCAAACTATCCAAATAGTGCAATAAATTTATTTTTAAATGCACCTTATTATTTATACTTAAATTCAGCCAAGTTTTGTATTTAAACATTCTAAAATTATGTTGTTCATCTTTGCCTGAACCTACACGAATAGGTAGATTGCTTCATCTTTCCCTGAACCTACACGAACTGGTAGATTGCTTATCTTTGCCTGAACCTACACGAACTGGTAGATCGCTTCATCTTTGCCTGAACCTACACGAACTGGTAGATCGCTTCATCTTTGCCTGAACCTACACGAACTGGTAGATTGCTTATCTTTGCCTGAACCTACACGAACTGGTAGATCGCTTCATCTTTGCCTGAACCTACACGAACTGGTAGATTGCTTATCTTTGCCTGAACCTACACGAACTGGTAGATTGCTTCATTTTTACCTGAACCTACACGAACTGGTAGATTGCTTCATCTTTGCCTGAACCTACATGAACTGGTACATTGCTTATCTTTGCCTGAACCTACACGAACTGTCAACGAACTATCACCAGGGCGTACTGGAGTATCTAGTTAAAATGTAACCAATCCACAGTTGCTTGAAATGACTTTAATGACCAAATCTGACAGCCGAGTATCTTCAAACCTTCATCTTTCCCATCTCCTTCTCCTCCCCACTCCCTTCAGTCTCCCAAGATTCCCTAAATTTGGATGCCATAGTTCCACTGGCCATGTGCATAAAAATTATACAATATTTGAACAACTCTGATATTTTATCGTTGTTATTAAATTTTGTGGTCAGTTATCTTCAATTTATGTGTTTATAAGGTCAGGGGGCATTTTGATAAAAGGTACATAACATTTGATATGTTTATTAAGTGCCTAGAGACGGAATTGCCTTTTGGCTAATACGCACTTAATTTGCCGTTACTAGAAATCATTGACCTTGCATTTCTGGAGTCATTTCATAAGCTTGTAAAAAAATTTGTTTAGGCTTTCGCTGAAATTGAAAGTCAATAAAAAAAAATCCTAACAATCACAGTATTAGATTGGCCAATGGTCTTTCGACTCCTAGGTCCCAGATAGGCCAACGAATTTAATTATCTGTTCAAAGAAATGATCTCGTTATTTGATAACGTTTAATCGATTTCTTTAGAAGGAAATAAAAAATCAACTTGTATAAAACAGCGTTTTTTACTATACTATCTATTTTCAAATGTGTTTTAAAACTTGAAAAAAAAATTGGATTGAACCTTCCTACCCAAGAGCTGAAGTCGATAACTCTACCATCCGAGACAAATCCCGATTGGATAAGACTGAAATTTATTGCTTGTGTTAATTGGTGTAATGTCAAATTATCCGCGTGTGTGTGCGTAATTACCACCAAAAGTTCATAGAATGCATCGTCATCGACAACGAGCCTATCTGCCGAGTTTCAGCTCTTACAGATGTCGAGAAGTGGATTAATTTCCTCTTCCAATATTTGCATTAATTCACAAAAGCAAAGGTGAAATTCAAATATATGTATTTTAAAATGGAGATTTTTCAAGAAATCTTTTCCCTCAAGAGTCAAATTTGGGATTGCTGTGTGGAGGGTCTCTTTGAGGAAAGAATGGAGTGAACCTGGTTTTTTAAGAGACTTATGTTGTAGGAAGGAGGAAACACAGAAGCCATCAAATCGTTCGACAGCCGAACTGTTTAACACAAAAATGATCCATTGTCCTGTGGCAAATGTCAACAGTCTACAAATTTTGGGCGTGAATTTGGCATATTATCTGATTGTGGCCGGTAGCAAAGGGGTCAATGACGCTAGTTCCTCAGAGCATCTTCCATTAAAATACCGGTAGAATGAGGACAGCTTACAGACACAACACACTTTTATTGATATTGTATGCAAATCAATTTTGCAGTTTTATTGTGGACTGTAATCAATATTTGACACAACTATTGGTGTAGCTGTGGTTAACAGTTAGAATTGGAAAGGGATTCTACTTGGTCTTTAGAGATACTGCTGGTTATCACTGCACAAGCTTCCGTATTATGTAGACTCGAATTAAACATACTGAACATGTTCACTGCACCGGTTTTCTTAACAGACTGGTAATGCACAGTAAATTTGATGCAATGTTTCTCGTGTATGTACGTAGGTACTCCGCACTATCAGACAGGGACAGGTAATTGGGTGGAAGAATGCAGGAACATAATTTAAACGGAGAAATGCATATACAGGGTTTTCCAATAAGAGGTGTTATTTTGATATTCAATCGTAAAAGATCAATGGTTTCGTTGCTTGTGTGGCACGTAGTGCCGTCTTGTTGAAAGTAAACGTTGTCCAGATCAATACCATCCAATTCCGGCCATAAAAAATCATTTAATCATCTCTCGATAGCGCAATCCATTCACCATAACTGTCGCTCCAGCCTCATTTTCGAAAAAGTAAGGTCCAATGACTCCGCCGGACCATAAACCGCACCAAACAGTCACACGTTGAGGATAGAGAGGCTTTTCAACAATAACTCTTGGATTTTCCGAGCCCCAGATGCGACAATTTTGCTTAATGACGAAGCCACCGACGTGGAAATGGGCCTCATCACTCAAGATGATTTGCATTTGATTCACTCAAGTGAATTTTAATAATTTCAATGCGTTGTTGAAGCGTGTATCGTTCCATTATTATCAATGGCGTAGTTTCTACTTGTCAAATGTCAAAAAATGACAGCTTCAATAGTAACATCTACCGAAATAGCGGGCTATTCAAAATAACACCTCTTATTGGAAAACCCTGTAGTTGAATCAACAAATTGTTTTGAAAAGCACTTTTCAATTTTTTTAATACCGTTATCAGAGGCATATTTGTGACGCCAGGGTTTCTCAGATTAATAACAATTTAGCTTTAAAATGACTAATTTTATATTATTAGTAAAGTTTTTCCCAGCAATCATTTCAAGATTGATTGCTGGGTAATCCCAATATTAATTATTGTGTAATTAACGCAAGGCACTGCCAATGGTATTCTTTCATGTATTATGATCATGTTATTGTCTCCTTCAACGGACAACATTCTTTCCAACATGCCTTCGATTTCATATGCTTGGTGTAACTCTAAGTGACCGTATTAGACACGGGGGTTCCATCCAAGCCAGAGTCAGGTTAGCCTATCAGAAGCTGTGCGTACTGTAACAATGAAAAATAATGGCTAAAATTAATTAAGACACGTAGGTCACCTAAATTCACACCACGTTGAACGCCATAGTAATAAATAAAATCTTTACCAAGCAAAAGTAATAGATAATTATCAAAAATGAGATGACAAACCCGCGATTGCGGCATCATTGTAACAAATTAGGTTTACTATCAGAAAGGATTGCATCGTTAAAAAATTAAAAGAAAGATGAAGTTAACAACATTTATTAAATAACAATTAGAAACATGAAACTCTCAATTTAGCATGGATTACATAATATCAAGGTGTTGCAATGAAACAAAGATCACTAGGACAGTTGGGAATTAATTAATGGTAGTAATTTATAAGTTAAATTTGTGACCAAACGATTACAAAGAATATTGTCTGACCTGTTTCTCAAAAGGGCGCCATACAGCTCTTAGATTAGAACTGTAAAATTTATAAAGGTTTACATGATGACCAGCGATTACAACAGCTAGCTAATCAGCCATCAAAAACTCCCGTAATGTCTGTAGTCTGGAGCATTTGCTCGAATCCTTCCAGTTGTCCTGTCTTCACTCCAAGGCCGCCCGTTTGGTACTGACTCTCCGGAGCTCCTCCGTCGCGCTGCCCTGCGATCAACCATAGACCGAGAGTCCCATAGAAGAAACTGCAACTGCGCCTAACTGTTGAATTTGAACAAATCCGTTGGCTATTCAAAAATGTGCGCTTCGTTTGATAGACTATCTTAACGACTTTGAGTCCTTGGAGCATAGGCTTCAGATGGGAATGCTGTCCCTGTTCTATCGGTATTTCAATGGAAGACTCTCCGAGGAACTTCTTTACGTTAACTCCACAAAGGAGGTTCTGAGGATAGTATTTTCCCTCAGGGCCTATGTCATCTTTGGTAATGCTGTATGGACGGTCTTTTTTTAAGGAAAGGATATAGAGGAAGTCCTGGGAAGGAATAGGGTAAAGTTGGTCGGTGTGTCCAAGAGTTACGGACGTATGAATCATCCCTCTCACTGAGGTGCAAGGCGAGAGACCTGGAGAGGTCAAAGGATCTCTCTCATACATATTATTTTTTAGAAGTAAAAACGATAATTATCTTTTTTCATTGAATTTTTAAAAAGTTGAGTTTTTGAATGTTTGTATGGGAAAATAAATTTCTTCTATTGAAAAATATTTTTGTAAAGGAATATAAACATTTTTACTTATACCATCAAGTAGAATCACCTCCCGAAGTTAGCGCACTTTACCCCACGGACACCCTGTATTTATATATATATATTGTAATCGACCAGCTAGGTCTTTTACACAGACTATAAGATAGGGGGCCGGTCAGTCCGTAGTAGGCCGCTAGGTCCGGGTAGAAATCTGCTTTACCCTTGCTCGGGTCGGTAAAGGAATCTACTTTTATCCTTGCTCCGGTCGGTACAGGAATCTTCTTTATCCTTGCTCAGTTCGGGGCCGGAATCTGCTTTATCCTCGGTGCGGGAGGAGGCAGGCAGGGGCAGAAATCCAGGGGGGAGCCAAGTCAAAGAAGTATCCAAGTTCAGATCCAGAGAGAAGTGGTTGGGAAGAGCAGAGTAGAGTAGCTGGTGGCGGTCCAAGGCAGAGAGAGAGAGCTGAAGGCTGGCGTGCCGTATTTATTGCGCAATCCCCCTCTCCCGACTTTGGGGAGGGCGGGGTCGACGCGCTGCCTTCATTCGCGGGTTGTTGATAGTCCGCGGGCTGTGACGTCCGCTAAGTTTTAATTAGCGGAGGTCACAACCTTTAGAACTACTCTACTCTTTATGCTCTTTTAATCGATCCTAACCACTCCTTTCTAGCATTTTTATTCATCAATTAATTGTACATACATTCATTCAGTGTGGGGGTCCCCGGCCCAACATATTCAGGGGTAATCGTAATTAATTTTCCTATATTTAATTTTACACAAATTCTTATTATCTAGTTATGCTAAGGAGAGTTCGGCCGTATTATCAATGTCTTTTATTTCGTAATATCTACGGCCGAACTCTCTCAAATTTAGTCTAAACATTTCAATAAACAATAAAACAATACTACATGTAAACAGTGCACGGTTTTGTTTCTGCTCCAGTTTAAAACATAAATAAGAATACTTAATTTTATACCTGTGCGTATAGGAAGTACTAAATTACAAGTGCAAATCGAGTTTTAGTGTAGTGATAGAATTCCAAGTGATTCCAATCTCGCAGTTAAAAGATATATCAAAAACAAAATAATTATAAATCTGTCATCAGAACTGTCGATTCGTCAGTTCGCACTTGCTTCTAGTGTGTGTGTACGTAAAGTTACCTTCACATTTACGCATACTATCCCGAGTACGTGATCAGGGCAGCTAAACTTTTTCATATATTATATTTCTGCTTCGATCTACTAATTATGGATTCGTGTGATCCCTACCATTTTATTACGATGGCAAGTAATATAATAAACTCTATGAACAGTACCATTATGGATCCATCGAATAAATTTACCAAAGAACAAATGGCTAAATTAACTCCTAAACTTTCGGAACTTTTGGGGAATATTAGTGTTGTTGGTGCGAAAGTGGGCTTCCTGAAAGGAGAGCTGAAGGCCTATACAAATATCTCACAACAGAAGCCACCTCAGGTCTAACCTCTACCTAACACCATACAAGACCTACCTGGAATTTGCGAAACACTAGCGGAAATGGAGGAGAGAAAATTACGTTCTAAGAATATTATAATGTTTAATGTTCCTGAGTGCTCAACTGGTACTCAAACTGACTGCATGAGGGAGGATAAGAACAAAGTTTTGAGTATTCTAAGCAAAGTTGAAAATGTTGATACCTCTGAAATAAAAATGTTCCGTTTAGGTAAAAAAGAAATGGATAAAATACGTCCGATCAAGATTGAACTGTCAGACCAACATCAAGTGAAACTGGTTCTTCAAAAAAAGGCGATAGACTACAAAAATTTCAGTATTAAAACCAAAAAAGACTTAACATGGGTTCAGCGCCAAGAAATTCAAAATGTATGGAAGGAGTTAGAAAATCGGAAAAATAAGGGAGAAAATAATTTAACCATAAAATATATTAACAACTCACCTAAAATTATCAATGTTCAACCAAAAAACTCCAGCCATATAAACGCCTCATCTACTACCAGAACGTCAGGGGCATCAGAACAAAATTAAAGGAGTTCAGAGTAAATGCTCCATCTTTCTCAAATGATGTCATCATACTCACTGAAACATGGCTAACATCATCAATCTTCTCAGCGGAGCTAGGACTACATAAGCACCATGTCCACCGAGCAGACCGGAGTCACCATACCAGCTCCAATACAAGAGGAGGTGGTGTCCTGATAGCGGTCCGCAAAAATATTACTTCGAAAGTACTCAAAATCAAAAATACTGATGTGGAACAATTGTTCGTATTATTAAGTGGTGATTTCAAGAAAACTATTATTGGAACTGTTTATATTCCTCCTAATGCCAACATATCAATCTATAAAAAACACTGTGAAGATGTTGAGTTAGTAAAAACAAAATATCCAAATCATCAAATAATTATTTGCGGTGATTATAATTTACCTAATTGCAATTTCAACGTTTTAGACAGTAATTTTAATTCAATACCAACAACCGCCTGCGAACGAGCAATTCTAGATATGTCTTTACTTTTTAATTTAACCCAATATAACCATGTACGTAATATTAATAATCGTGTTCTTGATCTAGTTTTGTCAAATGAAAGCAACGTAATTATAAATGAATCATTAGAGTCTATTCTTCCGATAGACAACCACCATCCCCCACTAGCAATACTTATCTCTTGTACTAAAGAAGGCAATAAAAATAATTCAATTCCTACGTATAACTTTAAAAATGCCAACTATAGGAACATAAATGATCGTCTCCACAAGGAAGATTGGTCATTTCTTAAAGAAGGCGACATTAATCAAAATATTGAATCATTTTATTACTTGCTGAATAAAATTATTACAGATCTCATCCCACTCATTCATTTTAAAGAATCAAAATATCCGAGATGGTTCAATAAAGAACTTGTTCAATTAACTGCCCTTAAAAAAGTTTTACATAAGAAATATAAAGAAGACAGGTCATTATCAAATTATATTGAATTTAAAAACGTTAGAAAAGATTGTAAAATCTTATCAAAAATGTGCTACAATTCTTTTATTATTAATGTTGAAACTTCAATAAATCATAATATAAAGTATTTTTGGAACTATGCAAAATCAATGAAAAATAACAACTTTGGTATACCCGCCAACTTGGAATATGCAGGTAAAAAGGCCTAAGACATTCAAAGTATCGCTGACCTTTTTGCTGATTTTTTTAAAAGCGTTTATGAATGTGAGACACCAGTTTCTGCTAGTACAGTATCAAATTTTACAACTGATCATAATCTTAATTTATCTTTTATCCACATAGAATATAATGATATATTGACTGAACTAAAATTACTAGATCAAAGCAAAAGTGGTGGACCAGATAAAATACCTCCTGTATTTTTGAATAATTGTGCTACCAATCTGGCGTATCCTTTATATTTGCTGTTTAATCAGTCTTTACGAACAGGATGTTTTCCTACTAAATGGAAATTCAGCTTTCTTACGCCTATTTTTAAAAAAGGCGATAAACACGAGGTGATTAATTACAGACCGGTGTGCCTTTTATCAACAATTCCTAAAGTTTTTGAAAAAATTCTTCTTAAAAAAGTTATTTTCCGACTAAACCACGTCATTTCTCCTAAACAACATGGTTTCTCTACTGGAAAATCTACCCTTACTAACTTGTTAACCTATCAAAACTATATATCTGATTCCATGTCTAGTAAATGTCAAGTTGACTCTATTTATACCGATTTTAGCAAGGCGTTCGATAAAGTCAATCATGAGTTATTGCTGAATAAACTCCATAAATTCGGTATAGGTGGTTCACTATATAAGTGGTTTAATAGTTACTTGACCAACAGATTACTGGCTGTTAAAATTGATGGCACACTTTCATACAAATTCACTGCTACGAGTGGTGTTCCCCAGGGATCACACTTAGGTCCAATCCTGTTTTTATTATTTGTCAATGATGTATTGTATATTTTCAATGATGTTCAAGTGTTAATGTTTGCAGACGACCTGAAATTATTCAAAGCAATCAGAAACATTAACGATTGCCATATATTGTCAAATAACTTGTCAAGATTAATTATATGGTGTCGTGATAACCGCTTGCAACTTAACATAAGCAAATGTCAAATTATGAGGTTTCATCGAATAAAGTATCCAATACTTTTTGATTATTCCATTAACAACATGTCGTTAGTATCTGTCTCGGAAATTAATGACTTAGGTATTTGGTTTGACACGAAACTTAACTTTATCAAGCATATTGAAATAATAACCAATAAAGCTTTGAAAATGTTGGGATTTATTTTAAGGGTATCTAGTGATTTCAATAATGTAAATACTGTAAAAACATTATATATGTCACTAGTAAGGAGTCATGTAGAATACAATTCCACGGTTTGGTCCCCAAATTATGAGGTTTATTCACATGCGATTGAAAGAATCCAAAATAAATTTTTAAGATATGTAAATTTCAAAATGGGCATTCCTAGAGAAAACCTAAATTACGATAACTTACTTTGTTCATTAAATTTAATAAAATTATCTGATCGCAGAATTATTTCCGATTTAACCTGTTTGTATAAAATCATTAATTCAATGTTTGATACCCCTGATTTATTATATGTAATCTCTTTTCATACTCCAAGCAGGTCGGTTTCAAGACAGTACCTACCATATTATTGTAGCAATTCTATGTCAACGTCCCAATATCATACTCCTATGCGACGGATTCAACAACTAGGAAACAAATACTCAGATGTTGTTGATATATTTAGTACATCAATTTCAATATATAAGCATACCCTATTGAAGTTTTTTTTTTCATCGAGTAGTGGAATATTTTAATAAAGGTATTTAATTTGATTTGACTAACATTTAATAATTTTGTCAACTGAAACAGAAAAAATATTTTGGATTTTTTATATGTTGTGCCTGCATTCTGTGTAGATCAAGTTGAGTGATATTTTGACTTTATATTTATTTTTCTGCAATTGTATTAATAGTCGTTTCCTGCACTATTTTCATGTATAATTTCGTAAATATTTTTTATATATTTGGGGATCAATGGTGAGGCACGAAATGAAAGAAGGTGTGAAGGTCACATGTGTTTATTGGTGAGTCAGTAGCCGTGACAAGGAGATGATGAAGGACAGATGTTGTAGACTCCGGTTGCTGGCTGATGATGTGCTGGTCAAGCGCGGGTCAGTGAGTCGACGCCGGGCGCTGATGACCGGGACTCGATGTAGGTCAGGCACTGGCGAAGAACGTAGGTCTTCAGGCACTCCAGTGCTGACGAGAAGGCCGAAGGTGCGGCAGACCTTGTGGGCAGTTGAACGGGAACGGCGTGACCAGTGAGGATGCAGCGTGTCCTCGTGGTGGTCATGATGGCGTGGAAGAAGCGCTGGTCAGAGACACTGGAACCAGGGCGCTTGTAATCCGATGTAGCGCTGGCCATGGACACGGCCGAGGCGCTAAGATGATGTCCCGATGGAGTCCATAATGATAGGGGCGAAGCCGGGTACGTGTTGTCCACCGCGCTAGTAAGAAGAGCGCGAGTGATCACTCGTTGATCCTTCCTTGTAGGCTGACGGCTGAACGGTAACTGATGACTGACTGACTCGCTGCGTCGGGCTTATTTATACTTGACGGCCGACGGTAGCAGTGGGTAGATAGATGGCAACTAAATTGAAGACACTCGCTCGATCTGGATCATTCGCGAACTTTCGACGGCTTGGCAATTATGCCTAGGCGGCAGACTCGTTCCTTCTGGCGAGTTCTCGTAATGTGTAAGACTGATAGCGTGATAGTATTGTCGCGAGTAGATAGAGTACGTAGATTACTTTGTTTACGATTTAACGAGCAAGTAGCAAGTAGGTACCTAAGTAGCAAGTAGCAGTTTATTATTAATTATTTAATCTGGATAATTCGACGCCACATATATATGTATGTAAAAGCCTTAATAGGCGTGAAATAAATAAATCATCAATTCAAAATATTGCCCCGTACAACGTTGCTTAGGAGCGCGTTGATTGGTCCTGGGCGGTCGCCTGGGCTGGCCGGGCGCTTGCGGTGAGGGGAAGCGATGCGGGGGCGAGCGGGACTCGAGGTATCGAAGCCCCACGTAAGTTCTAAAACCAAGTTCCCGGTCGGTGCTTCGACCATTATGAAATAGCGGCCGCCGCGAGCGGTACACACCGTCCGGTACATATATATTTTGCTTAATATTATATTTAAGTTCATGTTGTGGCAAAAGTGTTGTCGTAATTTGTTGCGTGACATTTTGCTAGAAAGAAATGTGAGATCAATTATTACTTTTTATCGATGCGACACCTCAAAGCCAAGGTGTATGAATATTTGCCATATTTATTTAGTTCGTTAGATTGTTAATGATAAAGTTCGTGAGTGCCCCTACCTAAAATATTATATTTATAATTGTCTCAATTTCGCGTTTGAAAAATGATCTTTAGTAGTGAGCGTTGAGACGAACTTGCTGGAAGACAAATTAGCACTGTGTAGACTAACAATAAATAAAAATCAATGCTTCTTCTCATCTTTCGGCTGCGAGATTTTAAAATCCACACGCCCTGTTTTAGTCGATGTAGATAATGCATTATTTCAATTCCGCCATTTCACAGTAAAGCCTCAGTGTCTGGCCATTACACTGTGGCGATGCTACGAGAATATTCTGGAACGATTGCCAATGCAAAACGCACTGTAGCGGGAACACTCTAGACGCAATGCGAGCGTTCGGCGTTCCTACCTACAAGGTCTGAATGTTCTCGACGCATCGGGGAGCTATATAATGAGGCGCATCGAGATGTACTCAGTCAGTCATTAATTAGCAGTTTTACGAGTGACCAACAAGCGAGCGCTGCGACCGCTTGCTGTTACTGCTACCGGACCATCACCTACACCCGGCTCTGCACGGACTACAATTTATAGTGGACTCCTCGGGATCACATCAGCGCCCTGGCCCCGGCTATCATTCCTGGCCAGCGCTGAACTCACACGCCTAGACCCTGCGACACCTCGCCGGTCTGCGCCTCGGCCCCTCGGCATCGTCGCCGACCTGCATCTCCCGTATAACTGCCGACCAGGTCCATCGCACCTTCGGCTACCTCGTTCACACTGTCTCCATCAACGCGGTGTCGACTCACTGACCACCGCCTCGACCACTCCATCGCCGCCTACACCCGGTGTCATCCTCATCGGTCCAGAGTCATCTCCCAACTGTGCAACTCTACTGACTCAAAATAAACCCTGATGTCTGAGTTCATTGTCTCCTTAGCAGATCCCCAAAACACCAATGAAATAATTAAAGAATGAATGTATTAAACTAAGTTGCTGTTGTTGTTTGATGTTTGCAGGAGAGAAGAGGAGTCCAGACCGCTGACTCTGAAGGAAGAAGCCGACATGATCTCCTGCGAAGACGGGGACATCATCCTGGTGGTGGCATCCGACAACTCCTACAACATGGTACGAGGAAATGTCTTCAATATGGTACGTCTACATCTGTAGTTAGGTACTTATTTGATCAATTATTTCAAGCTGAAATAATTTTACAGAGTTTTTCAAAATCAGATGTAGACGGTAATTATTCTCTTATTTTTTAATTCTGCTTTAATTCTTGGTGTCCCAATGCAAAATTTTCACCATACACCATCTGATTCTATTTTCTTCATAACTTTCATATATGTTTTTGTAAATTGTAACTTCTTACCACATAATTGTATATTTATAAATATAGTATATAATTGTTGGGAAGTGAGTTAGCTAAGAGCTTCACAGATGCACTCATAGAGGGCAGTGCAAAGAGCTTGCTTGGAAGTCCGCAAGATGGCAGCAGTAGTCAGTAGTCGCCAGGGCCAGTTAGGCTGCTTCCACACAAAGATGGTGTTTGCAGATCTCATTTAGCCAGCTCCTAGTTAGGTCGACCATTGAAGTCACTCTTGTAATACGCGAAGTGTTGAATAAATCCCTGATTTAACACAAAGAACTTATTCTTTATAATCTCCTTCCACGACGATTGGAGAACTGTTTGTGGGAACACAACAAGAGAAATGATTATTGAACCCCTGAGGGTAATTTGTTATCATATGAAACAAAGTCGCTATCCGCGTCTGTCTGTTTGTGCGCTTAGTTCTTCTAAACTATGCAACGGATTTCGATAGGGTTTCCACCATCATTTAGAAAATTTCTTCCGGAAGGTTTATATATATAATGCATGCGTATTATATTTATAGAAAGTAGAGAAAAGTGGATGTTTTGTAATCAAGTGGACAAATCTTTTCGGGCGCTTACATTGCTAACGCTGGCTAAACCTTATGAAATACATCAAAATAATAAAATATGTCTTAAATAAGCCCACAGAAAAGTCTGCAGGATATCTTCTAAGGATTAACCGTTTGATTGCCAATCGTCGACTTTCGTCGATTCGTGTTTTAACGAAGATTGCCAATCGTCGATTTCCGTCGATTGCGTCAGTCGTGTTCTGATTCGCGCGTACGTCGGTAGGTAAAATTCTCCTTTTTTCGAAACGCCTGGACTTCGGGATCCTCCTCCGCGTGATTCTAAACCAATATTCTTTAATAAAACACCGAAAAAATCATCGAAATCCTTGAAAATTCAAAGAATTTATGGGGTTTTAAAAAAATATATAGTTTCATAAAAATTAATGTTTTTTTGGTGGCATTTTACAAGCAACTGTATGAATTTTTTTGGCACTCAAACGGTTAAGTTTCTTCTATTTTTCAAGTTATCCAATTATTATTATAACTTTGGGCAACGCCGATTACACGTCAGCTAGTTTCTAATAAGAAATTTGAAAACTTATTTCATCGCATATTTCTTTAGTTCAGAAATATTCCATTATTTTCAGTTTATTGCAAAGCGGAAATACTCTGACCTTCTGATAGAATACTCTGACCTTCTGATAGAATACTCTGACCTTCTGATAGAATACTCTGACCTTCTGACAGAAAACTCTGACCTTCTGACAGAATACTCTGACCTTCTGATAGAATACTCTGACCTTCTGACAGAATACTCTGACTTTCTGATAGAATACTCTGACCTTCTGACAGAATACTCTGACCTTCTGACAGAATACTCTGACCTTCTGACAGAATATGCCAGAGACCTCATAAAAGTATCCTTAACCTTTCCCTTACTGTGCTAAAAAAATCAACATACATCTCTAAATAAGCGATTTAATATTGGAAAAATATGAATATTCATAGCTAATCGCTTATGTTTATTATATTTTATATCAAAAAGGATAATACCTAATTGTCATTTAATTGCTAAAAACATGAAAAAACCATCGGCAAATGCTAAAAAAACGTGTGAGGGGTCCACATCTAACAACGGTCCGCGACCAACTAACAGCCGGCTGGCACAACAGGCGCTGGATTGCACACACACAGCTATGTGGTCGTAGGTATCGATGGTCTAAATCAAAATACAACTGCGGACGTGTGGATTTCTCATGTTCCCGCATAGCAAACTAAAGCGGGACATCAATAGCGTGTCATTTCCTCGCACACTCTTCGCGTAACAGTGTCTCACGGTTGATTGTATTGGTGTATTTGTTCCCGATTTTTAACAAAAATCTACGAATTTGAAAACTACGTAAAATATTATTTTTTAATTCAGTGCATAAATGTATAACGGAGGAATACCTAAAATCTGAACCCAGAATTTATTATATTTATAGAGTTATTAGAAGCAATGTGTAGTAAATACACACCACAGATGAGGAAAGGTTAAGGATACGCTGGCTTTCAAGAGCTTAAGGGTTAGGAATAAATTAAGTTTTCGAAATCTGATTTAAACAGTGACCTTGAAGGATAAGTTTGCATAATTTCGTGATAAAACTGTAAATTTATATAAAAATCAAATTCACGTTGCAGACATTCTCTTCTTTATATAAATATAGAAAAAAATGGATGTTTGTTTCTTCTTTTGTTTCAAAAACAGTTTTCTGCTGCGCACCCCGAATACTATAAGTAATATAACATTACAATAAACATAAACAAAAACAAATCCACATCACAGAGAACCCAAAAAACCTATTCGATTTGAGCATTCAGGTCTTTTTTTTCAATATTTTTCGGTGAGAGGGTTCCAAAAAATTTTAACCCCCTAGCAACCGAACTTTTTCAAAATTCAAGATTGGACTTGATTTACTCGAAATCAAGTCCAATTCCAAAATCGATTCCAAATGTGATGTAGATTCACCAATTTCCCGCTTGCACCACTAGTTTCCCGACACCATGTATAATGCATTGTAAATTCTAATTAGATTTTCTTTTTCAGTATGAACCCGACGGCTTCAACGAAGCGGATTTCGTCAAAGACGAAAATGACGATAGAGCATCCGGCGCGTCGGAATCGGAGATGCTGACCAAACCCCGCATGAAGTACAAACGCGAGGGCGGCCTGTACGCCTGCCGCGAGTGTCCCTTCACCACCCTCAGCTGCGCCTCTCTCCGGGAGCACCTCACCACCCACCAGGAAAAACCATTCCTGTGTGAAGAGTGCGGCTTCGCCTGCCGAAACTCCTACAAACTCCGTCTGCATAAGCTCATCCACAACACCGTCAAACCTTACGCTTGCGACGAATGCCAATACAGCTCCCGTTACTTGAGAGATCTCAATGTCCACAAGCGAATGCACAATGATACACGAATGTACACCTGCGAAACTTGCGGCAAATGCTTCAGAAGACTCAAACACTTAAAACAACATAAGGAATCGCACGAAGAACACGACAAATTCAAGTGCGAACGCTGCAATTTCACCACGAAAAACGCAACAACGATTAAAAAACATCTAGAAAACCACGATAAGCCGCTCATATGTAATCATTGTGACAGCGTGTTCGATACGAGAGCGGAACTGACGACACATCGCGTAACGGAGCACGATTTTTTGATTAAACGCGTGCGTCCGACTAACAACGATGACGACAATTTAGAATATCCGTGTGACGTTTGCAATTTATCGTTTAAAACCAACAGGAATCTTTTAAAACATCAAGTGTCGCATTCGGAAGAGCGCCCGTTCTCGTGTGACAATTGCAACTTAACTTTCAAGCGTAAAACGGATGTGTATAAACATAAATTGATACACTCAGGTCAGAGACCGTTTGCGTGTAAGTTGTGTCCATTTGCGAGCGTACGTGCTGCCGATCTCCGGACGCATTTTAGGAAGCATTCCAACCTTCGCCCTTATCCTTGTACCTCGTGTCCGCTGCGTTTCAGAAAGAAAGACACGTTAGCCCGGCATTTGGTGACCCACTCGGACGCCAAGCCGTACCTGTGCACGTTGTGCGGGTTCAAGTGTAAGACGGCCGAAGGGTTAAAACGGCACATTCGTTTGCACGAGGGACCGCGCATCCCGTGCGACGAGTGCGAGTATTCGTGTTTGGAGCCGCGCCAGTTGGCCAAGCACAAGTTGAAGCACCCTCCGGATAAGAACGTGGATGAACCGACCGAGAGCAATGTAGAAGTGGAAGAAAAGCCAACGGTCATGGTGCAGTGGGTTTGGGACGAATGAGCACGATACACGCTTTATAGACGGGTTCCGGTCCTCCGACTCCGAGATGAGATTGACCCTAAGGAAGAGAAGTGTGTTAATGTTGTTGTTCCGCACTTCTGATGACATCGATCCAATATTTTTAAAAATATCGAAATTCTTTGGGGAGCATGGAGACGATCGTAGTCCCAAAAATTGTCGATTTTAAGTTAGTTATGCAATTTCGTTATGAATTATTATGCTCTGCTCATGTTCAATCATCAAAAGAGAAACATCGTCATCTAGTTTGGCAGTGAAAACATGCGCCCTTGAGGTGATTTTTCACAAAAACGGCGCTCTACAAATTATCCAATTATTATTATTATTATTATTAACGTGTCTCAGAATGTTTTACTTAAAAATAAACCACCATAACGTGTTCACACTCGTTTTAATTACGTTATCATCGGTGGCCAGTTGAGACGTGTCCTCGGCGATTAATTACTCTTTCAGGGAATAAATCAGCTAACGAGGGTCGCAATTGTGGCCAATCTGATTTTGCATTTCTGGAGCCAAAAAAGTCCATTTCATAATGGCGTTGGCAATATCGAACGGAACGAAAAACATTCTGAGACACCCATTATTATTTACAATGTACACAAACCAAAATTCTAGGCCTGTCTAGAAGACCTAGGAGTCGAATCACATTATTCCCTCGCTTTGTTCATTTTTTAAAATGTTCTAATTCATTCTTGAACCTAGGAGTCTCACCTAAAAGAGCAAAATCTTTTTTTAATCAAATCCCCGTATAGATAATCATAAAACGGACCTGATTCAATCTATAAACTGATGCACAACAAGCGGGTGTGATACCGCCGCCCCGGACAACATTCGTCGCATAACCGACACCTCTGCCGCAGGTAAGCTACGGCCGGGGACTTGACAGGGGTGCTCCGGTTCGTGAGGTGAGGTTTTGTCTCGGTCTCGGCGACAACTGTGTGGGGGGCAGGATCGGAAGAGAGAGACCCTTTAAGCTATTCTCGACCCATTGATTCAAACTTTTATCACTCCCGGACACAATGACCCTCAGATTTCTCCCTTTCCTTCTAAAAAACCTCCACACAGCATCCCCAAAGATGACATAGGGGAATTTATTTTCCTCAGGTGGTTGCGAATGGGTTGTTTTTATGACCCGCTCCATGTTCAACATCTCTGCTATGGAATGAATTGCCAGCCTCTCTGATTTCTCCCTTTTAGAAGTCGGGTATCTTCGAGACCTACATTCACTCCTTGCCCATATAATAAGACCCACCACACAGCATTCCCAAAGATAACATTAACTATGAAAAATAGCTCAAACGGAGCTAGAATCCACTTTTAATTGTCTTTTAATCCTTCACCTTTCCCACGGAGGAAGATACTTTCAGTATCACCCTGGTAAAAGACCACTGTTCAGAATCAAAACATTGCTTGAAATTTACTTTAGCCATCGAGTTTGGTGATTAGATCTGAATAGTCAGTTACTTCCCTATCGATCCCCTCCCAACATCCCCCAGTTTGGGATGCCGCAGTCTCACTGGCTCCAGATGGTTGGGAGCATTTGAGACTTATTTGAGGCATTATCCACATTTAAAAAAATTATAATAATATATATATAAATTTTTGAGTCCATCTGCGCGCTATAGACTCAATGCGTGCTGGCTTTTTGTTTTCATCATTAAATATTATATTATTGTAAATAGATAATTCTAGAATGTGTTACTTAATTATTTTTCTTACTGGAATCAGATTATTTATGAAATTGATGCCGTTTTACGAAACGTATGTACTAAAAAATAAAATTATATTTTTATAAGAATTTGCTATCAATTTATTACTCCCTCGAGTCTGTCTTCATAAATAAGAATTGAAAATTTGATGCCAATGAACAGTCAATTCAGCAGGCTGATTTGTTCAGTTTTTTGAACAAACAGTTCAATTTGTTTGCTTTTCGGAACTGCTCATATTATGGTCTCATAAAGATCGTTGTGTCTCCCTTACCGTTATAGCCAGAAATATGAACTAAACGCTGTTAGAAAGAAAATGTATCAAGATTTGCATTAAAATATAGAAGTTTAGAACCTTTCCCTTACTGTGCTAAAAAAATCCACGAGTTCCTGTGCTGTGTAGTTAAGGCGATGCCATACGTAGTAATGCAAAATCATGTGTTTTTGGTTTGAAAATTTGGTCGCCTAGAAATGTTTCAGATGCTTTAATTAAATACTACGAGTAGAATACATCTTGGCCTTTGAAATAATCGAGTATTTTTTAGATAAGTCTTTTTATAAGCCCAGAAAAAAATTATGTATAAGGCCTATTAAAACTGCTTTAAAGTTCAAAATCTCCTACTTATGAACCCATTTTCGGTTATGATTTTATTGTATAATGTGGCAAATTAAGTTATGTATAAAATTATCAGAAAAAACTTTAAAAATTATGCCTGAACATCCACAAAATAAAATAAAAGGCACTTTTTGGCCATGTTTTTGTCTTGCATAAATCAAAACAGGCGAATGGTGTTATTGATAGCGGCTCGATTTAAAATATTACACGACGTAGTGCATCGCCTTAATACACATCTCAAAATAAGCGATCTAATATCGGAAAAATATGAATATTCATAGCTAATCGCTCATTTTTATTATATTTTATATCAAAACTGATAATAATTGTAATTTAATTGCTGAAAACGTGAAAAAAGTGGGCGGGGTCCACATCTAACGACGTTCCGCGACCGACTGGCTGGCGGCTAGCACACACACAGCTATGCGATCGTAGGTATCGATGGTCTAAATCAAAATACAACTGCGGACGTGTGGATGTCTCATGTTACCGCATAGCGAACTAAAGCGGGACATCAATAGCGTGTCATTTCCTCGCACACTCTTCGCGTAGCAGTGTCACACGGTTGATTGTATTGGTGTATTTGTTTCTGATTTTTAACAAAAATCTGATTTTTACTTGAGTTTGAAAACTATGCAAAATTTTATTTTTTAATTCAGTGCATAAATGTATAACGGAGGAATACCTAAAATCTGAACCCAGAATTTATTATATTTATAGAGTTATTAAAGTTATTAGAAGCAATGTGTAGTAAATACACACCACAGATAAGGAAAGGTTAACCACGGAATAATTAAACTATACACATCTATAAAACCAAAGGTTTCGACTGCAATTTTGAGATAAATTTGTGAATTTTTTATTTATAATTTTAATATGAAACGACAAAAAAGTGAGGTGGCAGTAATGTTTATAATACATTTGTCTAATTAAATGTGTTTATTTTTTTTCATTATCATTAATTTTAGACCAGTTTTTAGACGAAAAAACGTAGGTGAGCCATGTTTGTTTTCAATATATTTAATATTTAAAAAATTATATGTTTTTTTTTTTATTTTTTTATTTATTAACTTTCAAAAATACATTTTTTACAATTAAGTCCCGTTAAACTGATTGATATCAGTTTGTCAACGGGTTCTTTTAACAATTACTTTTTAAATACATATACAATTTTTACAAGTACATAAAATATACACATAATTACATTAGTACAAAAAAATTCTTTCACATAACCATTTTTTTAACATACATTTCCTTCTGTGAGTCAATTCACAGCTTTTTATTGAGTTTGGTAACATGTTGTAAATTATTGGAACGAGGTATTCTAGAGTTCTTTGACCATATTTATTCAGGTATCTGGGAACTACAAGTCCATCGTTTGCAATTAGTCTTGTATTATGAACATGTGTCACTATTTTATTATGTTCAGATTGAGATGTATGCTGACTCGCAATTTTAAGCCACAATAAAGCACGAACAGATAATACATTTACAGAGTTGTATAGTAATGACTTTGGTACGTCATTTCTTTGTTCATATTTAGTTTTGTTTAATAATAATTTTACCAAAGAATATTGTACATTTTGGACTGAAAGAAGATTTGTTTTTGTTGAATGTCCCCATGAAGTTATTCCGTATCTTATTAGGGATTCCGCCAATGATAGGTATACTATTTTAAGGGTATTTGGTGGAACAAAAAACTTCAATCTATAAAGTTTGCTCACTATAGCTCTAAGCCGTGTGCACACTTTTTGTATATGTATATCCCATTTAAAATTACAATCAATTGTTAAGCCTAGATATACGTATTTTGAAACAAGTTTGTTGATTTGTAGTAATAAAATTTGACAGTGTATTTCACCAAAAACAGTTATGTAATATCCCATTTATTTAGATTTACATTTGATAAGCGGAAATACACTCAAATTTTCCCGACTTTCTGACAGCATCTTTAAGGAATGTCGGAGAAGAAGTAGACTTAAAATTAGTTAACTTAAAATTTGAAAATTAAAAATAGTGGACATTATCGACATCTCTGGTCAGTTATTGTATAGATTTTGCTCTGCAGGTAAGTGACAATGAAATTCAGTCATCTGTGCTTTAAACAGCTGGATTCATCTGAATTATGTTGTTTGGCAAAAGATTGCACCACTATTCCTGTTTGGTCGATTTACGACTAAAAGATTAAAATATTTTTGTCACAATAAAGTGACAGTTTTTGAATTACAATGTGATAATTCAAATATTCTAAATTCTACTCTCTTGAGAGCTTGTCGTGACAGATCATTATTTGAATCCTATAATTTCTATACCCGCTATATCCGATTTTTTGACAAAATGATCTGAGTATGACATCTTGTTCACATTTTTGCGAGCAACAAGAGGAGCCTAAAATTGAGTTTCAAAACCCTCCTTATCACGACCAAAAACCATGTTAAAACTGCGAGTGAGAAACCAAATCCGCTATATCATACAGAAAGTTACTATCAAAACGCGCTATATCGGATTCAACCAATCACAAGCAGTTATTTTGCCAACATACAATATGGCCGCCGCTCTGACGCCACGCTCGTGTGTCATAATGATCTACGCGTGTGTTTCTAAACCCGCCATGTCAGCTCAGTTGACTTTCAAAAGCCTCTATATCACGAATATATATATGAAGTGAGTATCAAAATCCGCTTTATCCATTTTATTTATCGAAATTAAAATAGTTTTACCTACCAATAAAACTTATATTATGTACCTAACCTCATTTAAAACCTTTATTGAGAGAAGCATTCTCAAATTCCCTTTCGCGTGGCTCTTTCCCGCTCTTTTTCAGCACCTTGTGTTGGACAAGTGGTCACCAGATGCTACACAAAAGTAAAGCGTCCCCTATGCGACTTTTGTTTACGGCATTCTTTCTCATTAGTTCTCACCAGGCAGTGATTGCCTAGGTTTTAAATGAGGTTAGGTACATAATATAAGTTTTATTGGTAGGTAAAACTATTTTATTATGTAGCCTGAACCGTCATTTAAAACCTTTATTGAGATCTGTTTGTTATCGACTGGTGACCACTAACGCTAATGTGATACTATTATAATACGTCAAAAAACTGGAATACCTACTCACGTGTTACAGTGGGTGGAATAGGGAGGCTACAGACAATGCCCTATTTACCTCTAGGGGAGTGTTAACTTCCCTTCTGTAGAATTTGGCAAAGGTGTCCCGGCTCCTCCAGTTCCCTCGAGCCAGGATGTCATCCAATCTAAAATTATCCAGCCAGTTAAGTGACGCCACTGCTGCCCGTACACTTCCCGGGGCAGCTGTGATCTTAGCTTCTTCTAGAATTGTTTTGACCCAACGGGCGATAACTGTTCTTGAAGCTGCCTTAACTGCTCCCGATGTGGTGATGAAGAGTTCTGTTAAATTCTGCTTTGTTTCCCTCCTTTCTTTGGAGGTTTCAATCAGTTTCTTAATCCAGTATGCTGGGTCTATATTTGGCTGATTTCCGTTTCTCAACCTCCAACCTGACTGTTGGTATGTAGCAGAGTCAGTTTTGGATCCGAAAACTGGCCATAACGAGACCCCTTCCTTATTTATGGATAGTTTGTCTGGCGAACACTGTAACAAGGTCAGGTCATGCACTCTTCGTCCCGAAGCTAACAAAAGTAAAGTCGCTGCCCTTCTCGAGACTTCAAAGAGACTCAACTTTTTGGGTGGGTTAGCTTCTAACCAGGTCAACACCATTCTGGGATCCCAGATAGGAGGCTTAGACAGTTTAGGATGCCTTAATGCTGCGGCTTTGAGAACTTGTCTGACTAGAGGGTGTGAGCTTAGGTTTCCTTCTTCCGGGCTACTGAAAGTTGTTACTACCGATTTATGGAGTCGAATTGTGCTGGGAGAGAAATTGTCTTCTAAACTAAGATCTGTTAAAAATCTTGCCAGGTTACTTCCTGTAGGGACATTCGGGTTTACCCCGTGATTTAATGCCCACTTTTGCCACCTAAGCCATGCCGGTTTATATGTTTTAAGTGTGGATTCTCTCCAACCTGACTTTAAAAATTCTTTCTGTTTGTCCGACCAATCTGTTAATGACTGACTCCACCCCGGCACTTCCACACCTCCAAAATAAAATCCTCTACTTGTGGAGGGGGTTTCAAGGTTCTGGTGTCTATCAGCACTTCTGTCAGGTTCATTATGGTGAAAGGAGGGCTCGTCGCTCGACTTTTCAAGTCTGGTCTCCAGAATACTTTCTTCCATCTCGGGGCTACAATCAGGTATAGGCCCTTGGCCCGGTTGAGGTGTGCGAGAACTCTCGGCATGAGGCATGGAGGGGGGAACACCCAAGCTAGAGGAAAATCCCACTCTCGAGTCCAAGCGTTGACAAAACTTGCCTCTTTGTCGAATACATTTAGGGACACATAATCTTCTACAACGTGAGCTGTCTCCGATGCAAACAGGTCTATGGTTGGTCTCCCCCATTTTGCAAAAATCAATTTTGTTGCTGCTGGTAAAAGATGCCACTCCGGAGGTTCCCGTTTTCTGGAGAGTTGATCTGCCACCTCGTTGAACCTTCCTGGTAGGTAGTGAGCAGACAGTGAAATGCGATACGTGTCTGTCATCTGAAGGACTTGACGAGTCGCTTCGAGCAATGTCTTGGATCGTGTGCCGCCTTCGTTGCGAAGGTACGCAACCACCGATTTGTTGTCTGACTGGATCAGGAGACCCGAGTCTGACAGCTCTGGCCCGTGAGGAGTAAGTGCTGCCAGCACGGCGAGCATTTCCTTGACATTGCTGTGGAGAGGTTGTTGTGTTTGGGACCAAGCTCCACTCAATCTGAGGTCGTCTAGCTGCGCACCCCATCCCCAGTCCGAGGCGTCGGTCGTGAGGGTGTGACGAATCACTGCTTGATGCATTGGTGACCACGTCTGCAGGGACCTGCTCCACCATCTCAGCTCCTCTATCGCTGTTCGAGGAATGGGATGGAGTCGTCTCGGTTTGAATGCAGGCAGCTTGCGACTGGCACACTGTAACATGCGAAGGTTAAGCCTGCCTCTATGAATGGCGAAACTAGCAAAATTGAGGGTACCCAAGAGGCTCTGGGCCTGCTCAAGTGACCACCTTCCTAGATTAATGTATTGTTTCAGTAAATTTGTTATTTTCGCTATTTTAGTTTGCGGGAGGCCTTTTAAGCCGTCCCTTGAATTCCATGAAATTCCCAAATATTCAATTTTCTGAACTGGACACAGAGTGGATTTACTGAATTGTATTATCCACCCAAGAGTTTGTAACATTGAAATAGTTTCGAATGTATGCATTTTCAATATATTCTCATTTTGATGTACTATCAAAAAATCATCTAAGTAAACAATTATTCTGAGACCTTTGTCTCTTAATTTTTGCGCTATCCAATTGGTAAGTGAAGCAAAAACCTTTGGAGCTGAGGCTAGTCCAAAAGGCAAACATGTCATTTGAAGCAGTTCTCCATTAAAAATCAGTCTCAAAAAACGGCGATGATTCTCATGAATTGGAAGATGAAAGTAGGCTTGAGAAAGGTCCACTTTAACCATCCAGTCGCCTGGTTGAATAAATGTTGCAACCTTATTAACATTAATAAGTCTGAATTTGCTAATAGCTAAGAAATTGTTCAAACGACGAAGGTTGAAGACCGGCCTAAATGACCCGTCTTGCTTCGGTATGAGAAACATCCGTGACAGAAAGGAAGGCGCTATTGAAGCTGATTCCAATATCTTTTCCTTTTTCATTTTGTCTATTTGTCGTGTCATTTCGTCTGTGATTTGGGTTTTATAAGTTGAGCTTACCGTGTCTGCCACTATACTTAGAGGGGGTTTCTGCCGAAAGGGTAGCTTGTACCCTCGCAACATGGTTAGCAGTGTTGGTGGTGCTTCTAATTCTTCCCATTTGCTTATAAAGTGCTGCAATTGCCCCCCCTGAAACGCCTTCTCCGGATAGTCATAGCCTATCCTTGTTGCCAAAATTCCTTCGTGGTTTGGCTGGTCCCCTCTTGTCCGCACCTCTTGCATCTTGATTAGATCGCCCTCCGCGGGGGGCTTTGTTGTCTCGGAAGGGCTTGTTGTCCCGAAACGTCCTGCTTTCCCGAAAGGGCCTGCTCTCACGAAAAGGCTTCCTCACTGGCACTTTCTTGGGCATCTGCGAGCTGGTTGATGGCTGAGGGTCGAAGCTTGAATGTGGGAAGCATTTATCCAGTCCTCCCATCCGCTGAATCTGGGATTCTAGCTTCATTGGTTCAAAAAGATAACCCGCTGCTGGAGGAATATTTTTGACTGCCTCCCGTACGTAGCGGCTCTTTATCTCGTTAAGGATTGCGTCCCTACGATGCTGGATCGCATTTGCTCTCCTTCCACAGACCATCTGCAGGACATCTTTGGTCACTGTCTGATATTGCGTATCCGGGGCAAATAGCGACTCCACTTTCTTGAAGAGGGAACCTGCTGACAATTCCTTGCCTTCCTCTGCACTCCAGTTTACCAGTTCCTGAAGAGATTTCTTGAGGCACTCATTTTGCTGCAACAGGGCATGGCTTAGTGACCCGCAAAATTTGTCAAGTGACCCCGCGTATTGTTCTGCCTTATTCAAATGCAGGAACTCTCCATTAACCTCCAACTGGTTGAACATGGGGTTGGCCAGATATTTTCGTACGACCTCCCCATACCTTACTTCGTTCCATTCAGGCGAACCGAAGTGTTGTAAATCTTCGATTTTCTTTACGCGGTTTGCGTCAGCCTTAGGAACTGTAGGTTCCTTACACGTGGTTTCCGCCATCGATAGGTTTAATTCCTTGAATTCATGATTAGGATTTACTAATTCCATCCCTAGCGAAGATCGTGAATTTCTCTCCACGTGTATCTCTTGATCTTCCGATGATGCGTCTTCGTCGGAATCCAAGTTTCTCCTATCTTCGTATGTTCTAGACGCCATAAAATCCTGAATAAACGAGCTAATGTGCTCCACTTGAGCCGTGAGTTTATCAATGCGATGTTTTTTCGTAGATTTGGTCGATTTCGGCAACTTTCGTTTCGGCTCATCTTGTTTTGGCAAAATAATCTTGTTCACTTCTTCTACCGTCATCTCTACCGAATCGGATGATGACATCTCGGAGCCACTCATTTTTAATTGGACAAGAAAACCAAAACACAAAACACAAGGTACACAAAACACAATGTAAATAAGCAAACAACACAAAATGGCCGACGAACTGACGAACTTTTCCGTCGTGTTTACCACGTGTTTTATCCGTTTTTAAACAGTTAAAAATTTAAAAAATACTTCGAACAGCCTCGCTGTTATAATATAATGTATTATCTTGAAATAATTATACACTTAAAATAATTATATACGGGAAAAATCGTTATAAATTCGGAGCTACTACGCAACGACAACGCCAGCGACGGAATTTAAAACGCTAATGAGAAAGAATGCCGTAAACAAAAGTCGCATAGGGGACGCTTTACTTTTGTGTAGCATCTGGTGACCACTTGTCCAACACAAGGTGCTGAAAAAGAGCGGGAAAGAGCCACGCGAAAGGGAATTTGAGAATGCTTCTCTCAATAAAGGTTTTAAATGACGGTTCAGGCTACATAATACTTAATTATTGCTAGACATATATAGAAAAATAAATGCTTTTCGAAATGTTATTACTCCAATTCATTATATAAAAAATTGTAATGCAATTACTTATGTACGCTGAGATGTGACAGTTTTTTGCGGTTTTCTCCAAATCAATGAAAGTTGATATAGCGGGTATAGAAATTACACGACTCATTTTATGGTGCGAATGCAAGTTTTATTGTGCTGATTGCTGTCCGCTACCGAATTTGGAGATAATAATATAATTCCTTGAGGATAAGGAATTGCTGCCAATCTCAATGAGAGTGATATATTCGGTGAGTTTGTATTATGTATTTGGTGGCTGGATGGTAATTTGTTAGGCTGCCTGCAGAGTGAATTTTTGTAATCAACCCATCTTTTCATAGGGAATTATTTAATCCCCTGATGATCTGTGTGGCTTACAATCCAGATCATCACCAAATGTAACGGTCAAAATGTCAGAGGCCTGAAGGGTTAATTATTAAATCAAAACCAAAATTTCCTCAGATATCATAAAATTTGTAACTTGGTACTTAAATACTTACCTAATTCATTTTATGTTAACCGTCATATACAGTGGAACATCAAATAACGAGCTTAATTTGTTCCAGAATCTTACTTGTTATGTGAAATACTCTGCTCCCACCGACCATAGGGCAGGAATTCAAACTCTGCGCTTGATTTTTGTACATGAAACGGCACGCACCGAGGAAAAAGTGCGGCAAGTAACAATTCAACCGTCATCGACAGAAGACTGTCGAAAAAAACCGCCGTTAAATCTCATTATTCGTAGCACACGCTCGCCGATTGCGTGCATTAGTTCATGTGAAAAGGGGTGACTTAATCGAACGTTCTTCCCAAATGCGTGTCTCGCTGGACATCAAACCAAACCTGGTAAATGCAGAAATCTAGCGATTACTTTATGTGTTACAATTAGAAAGGATAATGTCTTTCTCTGCCCCAAACTACGGTGACGCAATTATGGCATCATCGCACAGTATTGTTATTGAATGGTATAGGGTTTTCCAATAAAAGGTGTTATGTGTATTTAATTCTGACCATAAAATGATTTTTTATGGCCGGAATTGGATGGTATTGATCTGGACAACGTTTACTTTCAACAAGACGGCGGCTACGTACCACACAAGCAACGAAACCATTGATCTTTTACGGGAAAAGTTTCCGGACCGTGTTATCTCTCTAAGAGGTGATCACAATTGGCCACCGAGATTAACACCTTGCGACTTCTTCCTTTGGGGCCACGTGAAAGAGAAGGTCTACGCCAACAGCCCAGCGTCGATTCAAGACCTCAAAGATGGAATTCGTGAAGCTATCGAGGACATAAGGCAGCCACAGCAGCGATTTGGTTATGGAAAATTTCATGAAAAGGATATGGTCCTGTAGGCGTGGTCGTGGTGGTCATTTGACTGATGTTATTTTTCACTATTAACGGCATACCTTGCTCTTTATAATGAAATAAACATTCCATCATTTATATTAAAAAATGGCATTTTTCTTTGAATATCAAAATAACACCTCTTATTGGAAAACCCTATAGAAAGAGTCTGTGCTGCCCAAGGAAGATATAGAATGATGAAATTAATCAAATACTTACGTGTGGTAAAATGTGGCAAACGAAGAACAGGGCATAAGGTGAATGCATGACGTGGAAGTGAATGGTAGAAATCGAGGATGCCCGTAAAGTTTTTTAATTCTTTACAATAATATTATTTAAAAATGCACCTAGTATTCCAGTACACTAGAAGTAAAAACCTTACTCCTAACCATTCACATCCCCGACACACGTCAACTACTTTATTATAAATGAAACCAAACTGTTTAACCATTTTTTCCTTTTTACGTAATTTTCAATTTAATTATTTTTCTTATAAATTTTCAATACGGACTCAACACGAGTCCTACATAATTTACAGCATAAAAAAAATTCTAATCTGGTCTCAATCCAATACTAAACCAAAACATGTGCTCAAAATCAAATATAATATACATTTTCAAAAGTTGTGTTAAGTAATAAGCACTCAACAAAATTTATAACCAAAAGGAAAGGTAGATGTGTTTGTACCTAAAAATTTTCTAATAATCAATATTTGATTAGTAATTATAAACTATGTCTAGTTTCAACGTTACAGATACATTAGGAATGTATCTAAAATTCTTGCTATTGTGTCCGAAAGTGACAAAATATGCCACAAAAATGACACCAGGTTTGCCACAAAGGTGCAAGTGTAACTAAATACACTGCAAATGTAACAAAAATGTCACAATATCCAAAATTGAACAGATGACAACCAATACACCCGAATGTAACAAATAACTCACAAAGATTCAAGGGTGGTACTGGTATGCCACTAAAGTGACAAATAAGCCACATGTTTGTGTCAAAAATTTGACATTTATGCCACATTTGCAGCAACTAGTCGCAATTTCACCACTAATGTACCAACATAGTTGGCACAAAGCAATTAACATGACAAATATGCTACAAAGATTATAAATAATATTCTACAAATGTAACAACACGTCACTTATGTCAGTTTGTGTAACAATAAAATTACAAACTGATTACGAATGTTACAAATATGCCAAACCGCGGTAGGATTACAACAATAACACTACATTCCTACAGCAATCATTTTGGGAAATGTAAAGATGTTAACAAAATTTCCCTAACAAAAGCTGTGCTGCCATTTGTACTAAAAACATGATGATTGCAACGCGCAGACAAAAATCACTACATTTAATAATTCACTGAAGAGAAAATCGATAGAAATGTGTCCGTTTGTATCTTGAAATGTCACTAGCCTGGCAACATCAGTCTTCTTTCAAATCGGTACTGGATACACCACACTTCTAAGGTTAATCTATTCAGTGTTAATATAGGCACATTTAGTTTAGCAGTGGATTGAAGCCAAATTAAATATAATTAAAAAAATATCATACCATAATATTATGTAACAATAATTCTCCTAAAGCCATCTTCCGAGTTATTTTAAATACAAGGCTTAGTAAAATAAACCAAGTTTCTTTCCAAATGACCAATAATGCAAACAGGCATACAAGATACTCTTGGTATCGTAACAAACCCCGAACTGGGAATGCAATCTCCTTCCCTTAATTCAAACCTGTTATTACATTTTTGGTCAAACGGATAAGCATAATTTACACATCATATCATTTTCAACAATTGCTGTTGACGACACACTTTCGGCCCATTTTTGAGAATATTATTCCCTCGTTGCCAAAAGTGTCGACTTACAACCGGTCGATTTATATACACATGTGAAACATTGACGAACAAATCGCACTCCCACAATAATTACACTGTCAAAGTCAAAAAGTGTTAAAAGTGTGTACTAACATTTAGCAACAGATCACTCAACAAAAAATGCCAGAATTCAATTCAAATGAGTGTTTTGTAGAAATTCAAATGTTACTTTGTCACTGCAATAGTTCAAGCTATACAGCACAGATGGCTCTAGTATTGGTAGCTCATAGAGTTCTCCAACAGATGTCTCTAGTGTATAGGTCTGCCCCTCCATGTTCAAAACTGAGTTAGGATTCGAGCAACGGAAAGATTCTAAGTGCCTAAGAGAATGGAAAATAACCTCCTGGCAGTCCTATACAGTCGTCGCCACTATGAGTGTTTTAAATCTAAGGCCCCGTTAAATGCCGCCGATTCTTTTCAGCTTTTAAACAATTTTTGATCAACTGAAAAGCACGAAACTGTCAGCTGATCACAATTTGTTCAAAAGCTTAAAACAGACCTAGGATCGGAGTTTAACGGGAAACTTTCAAATGTTAAAACAAAATGGCGCTGATTTTCCATTTGAATTGCTGCAAAACGTCCCAATAATCTATAAATATATGTAGGTACACAATTTTATTAATTATTTTGATTTAGGACAGTCCAGTTTTGAGAGTGCGAAATAGGTAATACATGTACAAGCAAAAAAGTTTCATATAAACATGCTTTTTTTAAAAAAAAACAACGCCATCTGTTGGTCGTAAAAGCAACACGCGCTATTGTTTCTCTATCTGCACGGACAGACTGAGACACAGCGACGCGTGGCGGGGTACAGCTAGCAAGTACAATGAGTTCACTCTATAAATTAACAAGTTGTAAATCGCAATCAGCGATTCTGCCGTTTTTAACATTGGTGCAACTCGGAGGCCAGTCGACGTCGGATAACAAAAAAAAATTGCACACAGATTGCAGGCGAAACAGCCGTCACAAACAGAAATAAATTAAAATACAGTACCACTTTACTATAATAACTAAGAGAGATCGAAAAAGCTGAAAAATCTTTAGTTGTGTATATTATAGGTTCCGGAATCAGAGTTGACCGAAATCACATAAGTGTGTATTAATTCAATACAGAAAATAATTTCCCTCAGGGCTTGTCATCTTTGGGTACGCTGTGTGGAGAGTCTTTTTGATGTAATTACATTTTTTTTTCTAATTTTATTGTAATTTTCTTTTCTGAAGTCGGTTGACAAGTTTAAAACAAGCCATTACGCAAGCGTTAGTACTGCGTTTGCGTCAAATGCGGCCACGCTACCTACATCTTTGATTTAACGACGTTTTTGTTATGCGTCGTCGACAAAACTCCGAGTCAAAGGTAATTATTATTAATCAAAAAAAAAAAAAAAACATTCCTAAAAAAAGGATTGCACCTCTGAAGCTATATTCTAGTTACAAAGGAAACGACATTTGCAACAACTCAAAAACTTACTGGATGAACTGATAGAATAATTTATTCTAGGCGTGCACTTCGTAGACCTGTCTGGGGCCTAGGAGTGAAAAGGTTTAGTGAATTGTCAAACTGAACTTCAATTTTTCCTTATCTATCACAAATTGGCACTCTTTTTTGGGTTCAGTTCAGCAGTTGGCACTGCTCCCAACCTTCTGAATCCAGTGAGACTTCGGCAACCCCGAGGCATTGGGGAGGGGAAGGAGATGGGTCATAGGAAGGTCAGAAAGTACCTGGTTATTCAGATGTGATCACCAAACAAGCTGGCCAAAGGCATTTCACACTACTAGAAAGTATATTCAGTGAGTTCAAATTACTTTAATTTTTATAAGTAAATTGATTATTTTTGTTGCTTTAACAAATGTCGTTTCCTCCAGAAATTAGTTTTATTTATTCGAAGCGAAGATGTTTTAATTTCGCGCATTTTTCACACAGTTTTTGAATTGTTTGTGTGTTTTGTCTTCAACTCTCATTATTCACTGTTCATTTTTTTCACACTTGATTGTCAATTGAGCACCACTAAAACAATGGTATTATTATTATCATCATTATTATTTTAAGCAATATTCTATTGCACATTGCGGAACAGTTTATGTATTTAGTGTCCCTGCGGCAGTTACACGGCCGTTTCCGGCGAACCTGGGATCCAAATTCTACGTTTACTTATTACCACTGCTGCAGGGGCTCTGATGTTATAAAAAAGGACAAGCAATTGTTCCCAGCCTTGGCCGCGTTTTATTCCCATTTGTATTGCAAACCTCCTAAAAAATCCTTGAAATATTTAGACATTTCCAGTAGGTCATGTTTGCAACAGTTGAAATTAATTAATTAACATATCTAGTTATTTCGAATGGAAACTTTAAACAATCATAACTTGCAATGGAAACAGCATTTAAAGTTAAAAGTAGTTGCATGGTGGTGGAAATTGTTAGCAGAACGTCCCGTACAAATTTAACATTGCGAGAGTGCTACATTCACAACGCTAATATAACTTGAAATTAGAGTCACCAGAGTGTTACGTTCACAACGCTAATATAACTTGAAAGTAAAGTCACCAGAGTGTTGCGTTCGCAACACTAATATAATTTGAAATTAAAGTCACCAGAGTGTTGCGTTCACAACGCTAATATAACTTGAAATTAAAGTATTTTGATAAGGTCTATCAAATTAAACATTCAGAAAATGCTAGCTTAAATCAACTAAGAGTTTTTTTTACTACCATTGTGAACGCTTTTTAATAATTTTCAAAGTTATACCAACTAGATTTTAACGAACAGAATTTAAATCTTTTTAAAATATCGAATGTAGCCTACACTTTCGAGTAGTAAAGGTGTGGAGTTTGAAGTTGTTTTTTTTACTTCAAATGTAAACGAGGCCTTTTTAAAAAGATTCTCAAATATTGATGAAAATTTTTTGATCTTGTTGAAATATGGAAATAAACTGAAAATGTAGATTTTAAAGGAATCAAATGCAGAACTAAAAATAAATGTCAAAAAACATTCTAACAGCGGTCCCCAAACTATTTGTCATAAGTTTTTTAACGGAAGGTTTAACGAGAAACGCACAGTTAAATTTTTTTAATTTAACAATTTTTTTATTTATTTATTATTTTAATAAAATAGCCTTTTCATCAAAGTTTTTTTTTTTAATGCTTGTTGGGGATGTTTTGTTGTTGTTGGTCGTGGGCTCGTCCTGTTGATTGGGCGGCAGACGCACCCGGAATGGATAGTCGGGTTGTCCTCTAATAGTCGTCTATGTCGTATATGTCATAGACCTCCTCCTCGTCCAGCTGCATGGACTGGAAGTCTACTTTGTACCGCAGCAGACCTGGAAATGTAAGAAAAAAGGTTCAGTAAATTCATAACACAATAGAGTCCTAAAACCTGCAGCATAAAAAGTGTAAATATTTTTTCACATGTGTCAATTATCCAACTTTGAGTGCCTCTGTAATAATATGATAACATTAGCGTACAATTTTAACCCGTTAGGCTGATTTGTTCGCTTTCGGAAACAGCTCATATGCTCTCATAGAAATCGTTGCATCTCCCTTACTGTCATGGTGAGAAATATGATCTAAACTTTGTTAGAAAGAGAAAACACCACGCTTTATATTCAAATCCAGAAGTTAACCGCAGAAAAATTTGCACACCTACATGAAAAGAATCTTCAATTATTAATATTGTTACTATTTTATAAGATACTGGCTGTAGTCTGTCTGTGCAAATGGAGAAATAATAGCGCGTGTTGCTTTTACGTCTAACAGATGGCGCTGAAGATTGCACTGTTTAAAAAAAAAATTGTTTTAACTGTCACAGGTGACGTCTATGTAATATAGGTATATAAAAACACATGCTTATTCAAATGCAACGTTGTGTCAAAATTTCAAAGCAAGAGATTTAAGATTTTGAACAAACAAACATTTTTATTTATAATTGTGTATGTTTGTTTGCGCACCTTTTTTATCCATTTTCCGTTGAGCTTGTAAAAAAATGCATCAGACATAATAAAGAGGACAAATAGTAACCTTAACCCGCCTCACAGCGCTGCCCAACCGGGTGGAGACATAACTCCCCTGTCTGTACAGTGTACAGACAGAGGCGCTCTTGTGAGATGTCACATAAAAATAAAAAATTTAAATGTATCAGACGTTCATTGTTAAGTTAATACTACAACAATAAACTATTTACTACAATACAATAATATTTTTATGTTAAGGTCCAATGGCGTGCAATGACTTTTCTAAATATTAGTTTTATTATTGAAGAAGTCTCCGCAAGCCACTGTCAAAAATGGGACAAAAAAAAAATCAACAAATTTTAAAATATCAAGTTTTCATAATTTTTTTTTTTATTAAATGAATAATTTACATTTGTGTCATGGCTATTTGTAAATGGAATATCACTTGAGAAGGCTATGTTCAAAATTCTATATGGCTGACCGCTATTGCCTCCCGGAACATTCCAGAACATAACAAAACCTTCCAGAACATACAAATTGTTCAAACTGCCGTAAAATTTAACTTTTCAAATCGATGATGTAATAAAATTACACATTACACAGCGATACGCAAGTATCCGATACAGCTTGTGTACTCACGTCACAAACGACTCGTCGCTACTGAAATCACGAGACACGCGTCGCCACCAATCAGCGCTGAATTCTCAAATTGTCTGCTTTCACAACCTTGCTACAACCAAACAGTTTCGGTGACCTGTAGCGGTAATTTTTACATCTCGTAATTCTTCGTCGACTGTTTTATTCCTAGCATCTAAAGCACACGCTTATAAAATGTCTTGACACAGGCGATGCCGTGTTGGTCGACTGAATGCTAACAATAATGGCTATAGTCGCCGAGATATTTGAATTGACTTGCCGTATACCTGTGAAAAAGGACCTAATTGCTGCTGGCAATGTCAACAGGATGAAGAAACCTTAGTGAGAGGAAGTCTCAAGACCTCTTGGAAGTTAAATACCATATTGGGAACTACGAGATTGCCAAAAGCTCCGTCTTTGTCTTTCTAACGCCATCTCTTATCGAAGGTCGTCTATCATCAGGGCGTGCAGGCCGCAGCCAGGAACAACTTCGTTCCAAATTTAAACAATCATATCTGATTGGACAATTGAAAATTAGAAAAGGAAACAATATAGTCTCACTTTTACGACAGTTGGTCGATGCTCTCAGTAAACATTGCTTTTTTTTAAATTAACTCTACACAGGAGACCTTGATGAAAATAATTTCCCTCAGGGCCTTTGTCATCTTTGGGGATGTTGTGTGGAGGGTCTCTTTGAAGAGAGGAAAGTCTCTTGAAGACCTTATTAGGAGGAAGGAAACACAGAGGTCGGCAAATTGATCCACAGTCATAGCTGTTGAACTCGAGAACGAGTCGTAAGCGTCAATCGTGTACAAATGTTAGGCGCGCGATTTCCCATCTTGAACCGGTACCGAAGGGATCAATGACACTAGTTACTCGGAGCATCTTCCATTAAAATACCGCTAGAACAAGGACAGCAGCACTTCCAGTTGATGTCTAAAAATTGCAGTCCGTTTGTTAAGCTAAGTGAATCTATCAAACGGACTGCCCGTTTCTGCAGAGTCACGGGTTTGTTTCAAGTATCTTGGAGCTCCAGAACAGAGGTGGCTACCAAATTCAACAGTTCAATTCTCAACTTGTGATGGTTTCAGTCGTGTTTAGTGATTAGACCTGAATAGCCAGGCATCTCCCAACCTTCCGCTTCTTCATCTCCTTTCATTCCCATTAACCTCAATTAAATGGATATTCCGAGGCTACGTAGATCGTGATTTAAATGAAGTGAAAAGTTGTGGCGTCACTAGAAAAAGTTCACGGTTGAAGAAAATTTATTATGTTTCAAACAGGATGGAAGATACTATCAGTATCGCCTTAGACACTTGAAATAATAGTGACCACATCTAAAAAGCCAGGTGTTTTCCAACGGGAATGTACGAAAGGCAATGCGGGGTGCGCCGTAAACAAATACAGACAAACGACGTTAAAAAAAGCTTGGTAAATATATAATTCGTCAGCAAATATGCGGCAAACCGTGTTATTAATAAATATGTACCGAGTCCTCTAAATCTATAAATGATACAGACAGACCCCAGGGAACACATTACATTATAACAAAAGATTGTACTTATACCAAATGGTTTTTAACAATTTACAAACTATGTTTTTCGTAGTATACACCAAATAGAGTATAAATAATTGCTTGTTTTAACAAAGATTTACTAAGATTTTAATGCATTATACAGGGTTTTCCAATAAGAGGTGTTATTTTGAATAGCCCGCTATTTCGGTAGATGTTACTTTTGAAGCTGTCATTTTTTGACATTTGACAAGTAGAAACTACGCCATTAATAAAAATGGAACGATATACGCTTCAACAACGCATTGAAAATATTAAAATTCACTTGAGTGAATCAAATGCAAATCATCTTGAGTGATGAGGCCCATTTCCACCTCGGTGGCTTCGTCAACTAGCAAAATTGTCGCATCTGGGGCTCGGAAAACCCAAGAGTTATTGTTGAAAAGCCTCTCTATCCTCAAAGTGTGACTGTTTGGTGCGGTTTATGGTCTGGCGCAGTCATTGGACCTTACTTTTTCGAAAATGAGGCTGGAGCAACAGTTACGGTGAATGGATTGCGCTATCGAGAGATGATTAATGATTAATTTTTATGGCCGGAATTGGATGGTATTGATCTGGACAACGTTTACTTTCAACAAGACGGCGCTACATGCCACACAAGCAACGAAACCATTGATCTTTTACAATTGAATATCAAAATAACACCTCTTATTGGAAAATCCTGTATTACATAAGTTGAAAGCCAACACATCCAACTATATTTCATAGTTTATCCTATATTTGTAGGTATTATTATAATTGAGCTGTTTGTGGGAATTATGAAATGAATTCTAAAAAATCTTCCACCTGGTTTTAGGCTTAGAGTGACCTAAACATAGTTACCCATCATTCGACTGGATAATTTGCAACAGACAATTGGTTGTAACCTAGATTCTGGTAGTGTTTACCAAATATAGCACAGATAATTAATTGTTTGAACAATATACTGAGATTTTGGTTGTTTTATTCCAAATGGAGTGTAAATAATTGGTTGTTTAAATAATTTACTAGGATTTTGGTAGTTTTATGCCAAATATAGTGTAAACAATTGGTTGTTTTAACAATTAACTACGTGTTTTGATAGTTTTATGCAAAACGGAGTGTAAATAATCATTGAACGGAATATGAAACAGAACTAAAGAAAAAGTTGTTCCAGTAAAAAATGTAAATAATGGCTTGTTTTAATCATTTACAAAGATTTGACAGTTCTTACCAAATGTAGCATAAATAATAGCTAGATTTACAAAGATTTGACAGTTCTTACCAAATGTAGCATAAATAATAGCTAGATTTACAAAGATTTGACAGTTCTTACCAAATGTAGCATAAATAATAGCTTGATTTACAAAGATTTGAAAGTTCTTACCAAATGAAGCATATATAATAGCTTGATTTAATCATTTACAGAGATTTGACAGTTCTTACCAAATGTAGCATAAATAATAGCCTGATTTACAAAGATTTGACAGTTCTTACCAAATGTAGCATAAATAATAGCTTGATTTACAAAGATTTGAAAGTTCTTACCAAATGAAGCATATATAATAGCTTGATTTAATCATTTACAAAGATTTGACTGTTCTTACCAAATGTAGCATAAATAGTAGCTTGATTTAATCATTTACAAAGATTTGACAGTTCTTGTCAGTTCTTTTGCAACAATTTTGGTAGTTGAAACATGAATTTGGTCTATATGAAAACAATCAGTACACAGTTTCATGTCGACAAGATCAAATTACAATAAAACAATACATACACTATTCATTCATAATTTTCATACTTAATTTGTAATACAGATGTAAAAATAAATTGGAAAAAAAACTTTTTTGTGTGGTTACATCGTCATACTTAACCTAACCCATCCCAACAGCTTTTTTTTTAAACAAATTTCCACAACATGTCTTCCATTCTACTAACATAGAGCATGGAACAAACTTCCACAACATGTCATCCATTCATTTTACTAACATAGAGTAGTGGAAGCATGGAACAAACTTCCACAACATGTCATCCATTCTACTAACATAGAGTAGTGGAAGCATGGAACAAACTTCCACAACATGTCATCCATTCTGCTAACATAGAGTAGTGGAAGCATGGAACAAACTTCCACAACATGTCATCCATTCTACTAACATAGAGTAGTGGAAGCATGGAACAAACTTCCACAACATGTCATCCATTCTACTAACATAGAGTAGTGGAAGCATGGAACAAACTTCCACAACATGTCATCCATTCTACTAACATAGAGTAGTGGAAGCATGGAACAAACTTCCACAACATGTCATCCATTCTACTAACATAGAGTAGTGGAAGCATGGAACAAACTTCCACAACATGTCATCCATTCTACTAACATAGAGTAGTGGAAGCATGGAACAAACTTCCACAACATGTCATCCATTCTACTAACATAGAGTAGTGGAAGCATGGAACAAACTTCCACAACATGTCATCCATTCTACTAACATAGAGTAGTGGAAGCATGGAACAAACTTCCACAACATGTCATCCATTCTACTAATATAAACGAATTTAAAGCTCCGTTGGATTGAGAGAAAAAGGATTAACTTATATTAAATTTAAAACAACTCAATTAGTGTTAAAGTTACTGTGAAATCAGATATCAGCGCTTCAGCAAAATGCATTCAATAGTAATTTGTTGAGTTAGGTTAGGTTAAGAGAGTAACACTCAAACAAGAGTAATAACATATAATTATTTTGTTTGTTTAATTCCCCCGAGGTCTGCCCGTTAACAATACAATCTATATTAAATTTTGGTATTTTCGTTACAAACTAAATGTCATTTAGTTTTGAATGCGATTATTGCGAAACTGCATTAGAATCTATCAATTTGTAACTTGATTAAGGCATAATGATGCACGCCGTCGATTGACGACAATTTTGCCACCCCTGAGAAGAGATAACGCCACTTTGAAAAAATATAGTAATTCAACGGAAAACCATAAAAAATTATACCCTTTGAAACCTGATGTGAAGTAAGTAAAGAAAACTAAATGTTAGTTATTTGTGGAAGTCTGTACTTGGATGGGTGACTGCTAAATTGATACCTCTGTACAGTTATTACTCTGACATGGATTACTTTGCAGTCGGTAGCGTAGCTATTGCAGATTTTTTAGATGCAAAAAAAAAAATGGATTTATAAATGGTTTGTTAGTTATAGTGACCGACCAAAGTTTCGATTTCGGCCAATAAAAGAGTTTCGGCCAATTAACAATTTTCGACCAATAAACGAGTTTCTTGGCCAGTAAATAATTTTCGGCCAATCAACGAGTTTCGGCCAACCAACAATTTTCGACCAATAAATAATTTTCAGCCAATAAACGAGTTTCGGCCAATAAACGAGTTTCGGCCAATAAACGAGTTTCGGCCAATAAAAGATAGTTACCCCGTTAGCAGTCTGCAAAGAAATCCTTGTCATTAGGAAATTGAAAAAAAAATGTGTTGAACTATATTGACCAGGTCTGAATAAGTGTTGTTCTTGTTCTGTAGATTCCATTTATCCTTTCCCCCATTTGTCCTGCCAAACAACGTTCCCCAAATGAGGCAGTGCAATAGATCCATCGGTTATCGGACGTTGTTTAGCCGTAGTTCCGACGGACGAAACCAAGGGTCTATTAGATCTATCACTTATCAGACATTGTTAAGCCATAGTTCTGACGGAAGAAACCAAGGATCTATTAGATCTATCGGTTATCGGACGTTGTTTAGCCGTAGTTTCGACGGAAGAAACCAAGGATCTATTAGATCTATCGGTTATCGGACGTTGTTGGCCGTAGTTCCGACGGATGAAAACAAGGATCTATTAGATCCATCGGTTATTTGACGTTGTTAAGCCGGAGTTCCGATGGACAAAACCAAGGATCCGTTACAAACCCGATATTGATAAAAATGTGTTTATCGAACGTTTCAGACAGCCTAGCGATGCCCATCATCAGGGTAAATGCGCAACGCGAGACAATCTGAAACTTTGGTTAAAAGACAGTGGAAACACGTTACTAATAACTTTGTCTTGTAACAACACTTTTATTTTAATAAAATGCAAACCGGTTTCAGCGAAACCATACATTCGTTGGGATAGTAGATATAAGCTGAACTGTCCTGACGAAGCCACGCTTGCGTCGAAACCAGTTTGGAAGCTGCCGTATACCTTCTAGTTTCGCCGAAATCGTGCATTCGTCGGGGTAGACACAAACTGAACTGCCTGAAACCGGTTTGCATGTTTTTATTACATACATCACTTTGAATAAATTGATTGTGTTCTTTTTTCAAACCAAGAAAAAAAATTATTTGTTCAAAATATAAATTCATTGTACAATATAGTTTATGTTTACAGTGTGCCTATCGGTTAGTTACTCACGTTGCGTACAGGTCACAACCGAAATAACGAGACCCACGTCCCCAACAATCATTGTTAAATTCTCGAAACGTCAAACCTAGAACGCCTTCATAACCAAACAACAGTTGCTGTAGCTGTCATTCTTTGTTGACTGTTTTGTTCCTAACATTGATCTAAATCACAAAATGTTGAAAACGTTGTTGCAAAATGTGAGACACAAGTGACGCCATGAGTTTCGACGACGTGGGTGGGAACAACCTCGCCCGACTGGTATCGTCAGAATGGCGTCGCCGAAGAGATTACAAAATGTGGGCGACGTTTGCCACTGTACGAACCTTCGTTCAAAAGTATGGTGGAACGTTAACAAGATATTTGAACCTTCGAGTATTGTACATTTGGTACTTGGGTAATGTGGTTGAACGACTCAACAAAAACACGTTGCGAAATCAAGTTGTTTTTTTAGTTAGAGCTTGTAGATCTACGTCAGCAATCATAACAACCGCAAATAACCATATAACGCCATGATCCAAGTTATCTGCAATTCTACGAAATTGTTGTACCGTAAAAATGTTAAAAAGTCTGCAATAAAAATTTTGAAACTGGGATTAAGTTATTTGACATCATCAGATTCTCTAAAAGGTGTGCAAATTTCAACACGCCAACACTCACCGTTTGATCAACAGATCATCGGCATTTAGTTAGTCAAGATGATATTATTGAATCTTTTTTTTAAGAACATTTTTTTTAATTAGATCAATGTCGTAATTTTCAGTCGCCGATTCTCGGCCCATCGGAATTTGGTCAAATTTCCATACGGTGTAAATTTCACTACGCCAGAGCTAACTGTTCCATTGCAATCTCGTACGCTCCAAATTGTTTTTCCGAGACGCCATCTGCTCGAGTAAACAATTCATTTCAGATTTGAAACTTTCGCTTACAAAATATAGATGGACGTCTCTCATGAAAAAAAAAGAAGAAAAATATTAATAACACCTAGAAAAATATAATTGAGTCAATTTAAAAAAAAAAAAAAAAACAGTTCGATAGTCAAATTGTTTGAACGTGAATTTGAACTCGGTTTGCAACAATTTAAATTTTTTTTAATTCTCCACATTTTTTTCTTGTTTGAATTAATTCGTTAAAAATATTATGTCATGTGCTGGAACCGGTCATTGCCACGGCACCCCCAACTTTGGGGAAACAGGGAAGGGAGTGGAAGGGAGAAGGGAGTAGAAAGGAAGGAAGATTGAGAGGGCCTGGTAATGGGTTCTAGTCAGCAAATAAAGCTCAATCAAGCACCATCTGCATTCACGTGATCCAGATGCATGTCCTAGTTTTAATTGACGTGACAAATTTAGTTTTTCAAAAGTTTATGACTTTCGCTGCACCACTATTGCAATACAAACACTATTCTCTCATCTGACACTTGCTCCATGCAATGGCACAATCTAAGTATCCTTTTCTTTACTTCATCCACTATACCATTTGACCAAATACTGCCCAGTACCCGTACAGATGTCATTTGCTTCCCTGATACTGTAACGTGAGATTTCCAAAATATCCCTAAAACACCGCGAGATTTCCCAGACATTGTCAATAAAAATTCTACAATATCCTTAAAAATGCCGCGATCATTCCCCTGACATCCTGATAATTTCCACAATTCCTCACTATCCTTAAAAACACAGTGAAAGTTCGACAATATCCTTAAAAATACCGAGAGAATTCTCAAATATCCCCAAAAATACAGAGAGAATTCTCAAATATCCCTAAAAATACAGAGAGAATTGTCTAATATCCCTAAAAATACCGTGTTAATTCTCAAATATCCCTAGAAATACAGAGAGAATTCTCCAATATCCCTAAAAATACAGAGAGAATTCTACAATATCCTTAAAAATACCAACAGAATTTTCAAATATCCCTAAAAATACAGAGAGAATTCTCCAATAACCCTAAAAATACCGAAAGAATCCTCCAATATCCCTAAAAATACCGAAAGAATAATCCAATATCCCAAAAATAAATGAGAGAATTCTCCAATATTTCTAAAAAAATATTGAGAGAATTCTCCAATATCCCTAAAAATACCGAGAGAATTCTCTAATATCATTCAAAATAATGTAAGAATTCCACATTATCTATAAATTACGACCGAAAAAAGTTCCTAACCCGACAGGCACACAGTATGTATCTTAAAACTTTAATATATTTTTGAAATCAAGCCATAAATAAATGAATTCACATTTTGTTATGTTTTAGTGTTCAATATTTAGGCGCACAAATGGGATAAAATATAACAAAACGATTGCAGAACAATAAAAATGAATTAACTCTATTCAATGCTATCGAATACATAATTAAACGTAAATTACAAATAACGAATCGTGCCATTTTTAAAATTACTGAATTTTTTCACAACAATTTTACAAAAAAAAAAACTTTTTGGTAAACAAATACATTTCAGAATTGCGGCATTTTGCTTTCAATACCAATGCAGAAAAAAAAAATTCTGAAGGCAGCGCAAGATTAAAATGGGCAAGCGGAAAGGTTTTGAAAAATTTGATATCTCACGCGTGAATTCATAATATGTATTCATTTTTGAAAACCAAAACTTTATCAAAATATGATAATCTAAGACTGCTAATGACACCACAAAGACAATATTGGCGGTTTATCAGTTGTGTAAAATTTAATACACGTTTATTAGTAAGCGGTGTACGTTTAGATAACCGAACAGTCAACTGTATTCAAACGGGTGTGAATATATTTTTAAAATTATAAAACAGCAACAGGATAAGTCAATGAATTGCCCTGATGATGGACAGTGTAATGCTGTCCGAAACTCTGGCTAAAGAAGGAGGAAGCGCAACAGGTTATAATAAGGCGATAACGCGATAACAGTTCCATGATTACAAATATTCGCCTTTGTGAAATATCATTTTCAGACTTTGAATTAAAAATTAAGACAAATTGGATTTGCCCTATTTTAATAACATATCTGCAAATATATCAGCTTACAGGAGAAATTTTTGAAATTATAGTCGATGTCATAATTTACACAAATTTTCTATAGTAATCATATATGAAACAATGTAATTTACTAGGTAAAAGCTTGCATATCTACGTCAACAAAGTTTTTTTTTTTTTTTGCTTTAGGTGATTACCGGCTCAAGAAACACAACCTCCTGGAGCCTGTGGGGCTGTCGTCCCCGATTTCGGTTATGTTACGATTGAAAGAAATGGAGACAGTGCAGAGGAAGGTTTTACAGTACCTGGCTATTCAGATATGGTTATTAAACATAGCTAAAACCAATCTGAATGGAGGTTGATACTGACAGTATTTGGTTCAAATAATCGCTCCGGTAAAAACTAACAGAAGCGCAAGTATCCGATTCTCATGTTGTGTTCATGAGTATCTGATACTTGGCAGAAGGGACTTGAAATCAAAATGTTGCTTGAAACGGCATTAACCGTTGTTAGCGGCCAGTTCTCCGCGTTTCCTCAACACCTCCCTTAAACCTGACAACATGTCTCAATCGGCGATGTCTTAGTCTCACTGACTCCGGGCGGATGGGACTCTAATACATTATTATACAAATTTAACTCTTGTAAACCAAACGATCGGCAGACATAGATATTATTTAATATAGGGCATAACAAAATAAAATAATAAATATTTAATTCAAACCAATATTAATATTTATAAATCTAATTATTAAAATTTACAATCATGAAAATTATAACACTAAATTAAAACTCCTTGCGACCGTACAAAATGTACTTGGTAGCTTTTTGCCTGGTACGTGAGCGCTTGTTATGCCATTCAATGGACACGATGCGATAATAGTAGAATAACATTTGTGAATTGTTTTGTCACAATCACAAGGAGACCAAAAGATACAAAACACATTAAATTTATTATTCGTATCCATTTGAGAAATATAAATAATTTTCACTGATAAATTAGTATTAATAATAATAATAATAATAATGAAAAAATTTATACAAGTATCACTTTTGGGAATTTCAAAATATATTTTTTTTAATTTTCGTTTGCTGCGTTTAGTCGAAATAATTAGATTCTTGTATTATTTAGCTAGAAGAAATGTAGTTTTCTCTCCTCTATGCATACGCATGTAGAAAAGGACCTATTGAGGGTTTACGTTAATTAATAACTTTAAACGAACCAATACAATATATTAATCAATCAATAAATCAAGTGAACTGACTGAAAATTAATCAAATTAATTGTCGATAAAATGAATGAATCAATCAAAAGAATCATCAAACAAATGATTAATCAATCAAAAGAATCACCAAACAAATGATTAATCAATCAAATAAATCATCAAACAAATTACCATTCAATAAATAAATGATCAATCAATCAAATTAATCATTAAACAAATTACCATTCAATAAATAAATCATCAAACAAATTATCAATCAATCAAATTAATGAATCTATTAATCAAACGAACAAACCAATCAAATGAATCAATCAATCAATCAATCAATCAATCAAATGAATCATCAAAAAAATGATCAATCAATCAAATTACTGAATCTATTATTCAAACAAATAAACCAATCAAATGAATCAATCGATCAATCAAATAAATTGTCAAAGAAATAATCAGTCAATCGAATTAATTAATCAATTAATCGAACGAATAAACCAATCAATCAAAATGATTCTATGAATCTATCAATCAAATGAATCAACCAATCCAATGATCAATCAATCAAATGAAAAAAATAAATCAATCAAATGAATCGAATAAATCAAATTCATTAATCAAATGGGTCAACATTTTGAAATTCCCAAATGCGTAACACATCACGTAACAACTGATAGAACAGACGTAACACAATAAACAAACACGCATAATTAAATTTAATTAGTATCCTAAATTAGTTGTAGATTACTCTTAGAAAACTATGCTTTAAAAAAAAGGCCAAATTTTTGTGAGATCCATTCATCGCACAACATATCGGAGGTGGTCCGACGTCATTTAGTAATCGTCGAGATCAACGTCATCCAGTGGCTCGTCCAGCTGTAGCGATTGAAAGTCCACCTTGTAGCGGAGAATTCCTGTTTCGGCATCAAAATTCGCAGCAGGCGATAATGGATTCCATTTCAAGTCACAAGTCACACGGCGATAGCGGATTTAGACAATAAGTCACATTTTGTTAAAACAATAGCAAAGTGATGTAATCAAATTGCGAAAGGTAGCAAAATGATTAATGCAAAAGACGGCAAAACGATGAATGGCATCCAATTGTAAAAGATGGAAATGATGCAACACATCAAATTGTAACAACAAAACACAGCAAAACGATGAACATCATCAAATAACAAAATGTAGAAACACGATAGATGCCGTTAATTTTCAAAACGATAAGTGCCATCAAAAGTTATAAAATCAATGACAATTTCAACAGGACGTCAAGTAAAATAAAAATAAATTCAAATGCATGATTAACCCAACAATTGTGATGGAAAATTCAGCAAACACACGAGCAAAACATTAATATATGCCGTGCCATGTGTTACACCAATTATCGTTTGAAATCGGTCAATGTCGGATTGTGAAAAATAAATAAATAAACGGTAGATACGCAAGTAGAAAGTTGTTCGGTAGATAGAATCCCGGTCCAGAGCAGCACAAAATAAAGAGAAAAAAAAAGGTTTGTTAGTATATGCAATATTAATATCATAAATACAATAATACAGTTTTAGGGTGCAAACAAATCTTGTTTTTACATTTTTATCTGCAGATTGAAAAATTGACGGCAAATAATACGATACATTACAAAATCTAGAAGATTTAAGTCGTAAAATCAAGATTTTCCTGTACCATTTTGAGAGTTCAACTCTACAAGTTGCCCTCAAATGCCAAAATCACTGGAAAGATAATCCATTATGCTAAGTATTCATTTGCGAACCGAAGATCAAAGATTTATGAAATATCAACAACAAAACGTTGCGTTATTAACTCCACTGAGGAAAATATTGCCTATATCATGTGTGGGATGCTGTGTTGAGGTTCTCAGGGTCAGTGTGTCGCGTATGAATCCGTCCCTCCCACTGCGCTGCAAGGCGTTTGATCGTGAGAGTCCGGTTGGAGAGGTCGAAGGGTCTCTCTCAATCGGCCTCTCCTGATCTGGCCCGCCGCGCAACTGGCGGGCAGACGCATGAACCCGAACGCCCCTGCTAAACCGGACTTGGGATAACCTATGGCAATGTGTTGGTCATCCAATGAATTCGGTATAAATAACAGTAGTTAGGATTATCTGCCCAGCGTGCTAGCACAATTATTGGTATGATAGATAGTTAGTGTGTACTGACCTCCGATGCCACCGAACCCTCTGACGAACTGCGACCCCTCCTGGCTCTTGTCGGAGATGATCTCGAGGGTTGTGCCGAAAGCCTTGTAGTTGTTGGCCAGCCATTCTAGGAGGGGTTGACACTCTACCAGCTCCAATTCTACGCCACTCTGCAATTTGACAAGGTTATATGTTATGTTTGCGGGTGAATTGAATGTTGCATCTCTTAGTGATACAGTGAGATTTAACAAGAATCCAAAAAAAAACATGGTGCGGAATATATTAACTGTAAACTCACACATAGTGAATCAGATTGATTTGATTCACTTGACGCTGTGAATTAATAGTTATTGTAGAGCACAGGCGTCAGGTATAATATGTCCCTTATTGATCACGTGTGCACGGTTGACATTTGTCACATGAGAACAGGGCACTTCTACAACTCATTCCTAAGTTGAACAACTCAGCCGTGGAACGATTTGACAGCTTCTGTGTTTCCTTTCTCCTTCACCTCTTCCTCTCCTCAAAAAGACCCTACACACAACATCCCCAAAGATAACATAGGCCCTGAGGGAATGTAAAAAAAAATATATATAAATTTAATTCAGTTAACATAGGAAATTCGTGATCTAATTCTCTTCACTTAGTGCAACACTAAAGCCGTACTGTAGCAATATGCAGCCTGCTGACCAGGTACTAATCAATTGATACAGGAAGTTATTCTTCAATGAATGAATTCACATGACACTTTGAATGAATCAATCGACATAATTCATTAAATGATTCTCACTTCAGTTGTGAATCGATAAAATACATTTCAACCATAGAAGTATGCACCTCTATCGACAGACACAGGAAGAGAGAAAAATGTTCCCCGGCAACGTTTACATATGTTATTACAATAAGATACTTAGTCATCATAGAAATTAAGTCAAATTATTAAATGAATCAACTCACTTGACAATTTGAGCGATTGGATTCATATAATTCATTAAATGAGAAAATTAATTTCAGTTTTGAATCGAAGTAAATACATTTCAACTGACTTTATTATGCAGTTGACACAGGTAGATGTAGAAATATCCCCTTGCACTGTTTACAAATCAACCCCTTGAAATAACAATCTTCTATCTGGCACGGCAATGTTATGGGATAATGAGCACTAAAGTAGCTCTCTTAAGAGCCCATTACTGCATTACATTTCTCTTAGATGAAATCTTGTTATTTCAAGGGGTAGAAAAATGTAAACAATACAATACTTATTTTCATATAAATTCAAATGATTCATAAAATGACTTAATTCATTTAAGTTAAGGTCCTGACTTGCTGAATGGAAAGAATTAATTCCTTCAATGTGATTAATGAATTCACTTCAATTGTGAATCTACTGGGTATATTCAACGTACCTGTTGAATGGAATTAATTTTATTATTTATTAAACGCCATAAAAGGGTTTTACAATAATGTGATACATGAGATTATAAGTACACAATGGTACATAGGCGAATATTAGTATTACATTTAAGAATACAACAATATGTATACAAAACGACATTGAATGTGATACAGCTGAAATTTTCTTAAGGCATAGAATGCTACAATAATAGAAAGCACTTCATTTAAACAGGATAAAATATACAGAAAAGGTGACTTGCCAACAGATATAATCTAGCTAAATATTATAATAGCGCAAATAGTAGTGAGTTTATTGTTACAATCAAATTTATCTCCACTTGGCCACTATGGCCGGCGGGTATGGCAAAGTAGCTTCAACAATTCAGGGCTGTCAGAGACTTGACAATTAAAAATAACATTATTCATTAAAATAATACATCCGTTAGCCAACACTATAAGACATCTGAAGCAAGCAGTTTATATAGATGCTATACATATACATTTCACATATATGTATATATGTGAAATCTATAATTAATGAATTAACTCAATGTGATGAATGAATTCACTTGAGTGAATGGATTGAGTGAGGTGTTTGTTTGTAACTGACCTCCTTGTCTGTGAAATGTGATTTGTCCTTTTCCTGTTCGGGGGTGAGGTGGAGCACGGTCTCTATGCTGGTGGCGTGGGACTTGAGGACGTATCTCTGGATATCGAGGTTCTCCCAGCAGATGAGGGTTTCCACGGAGCCCAGCTCCAGGGCTCGGAGGGTGTCCTCCACTCCAAAGCAGTACTTCCCCGTGTCCTGGAACACATAACCAACAAAATATTACAATAAAATATGTGGAAGTCATAAATCTAGATAGAATCAGATAACTGCGAAAAAGTTTTTGATTTTAAGGTTAAGGCGAAGCTTAATGCCAAATCACTATTTTGATTAATCTTTATAACGAATTGGTGTACATTATGAATACAAAAAATTATGCTTTAGATAAATTGAAGGTTTTCCTATCGTTTCGCTTCAGTAGAATACAAATAAATATATAAATTACTCAATAAAAAATATAAATGCAAACTACTAATAAAAATATTTTTTCCATAGAAATGTATGAAAGCGTAAAGGGAACAACTTTTAAAAATATACAGTATTATAGCTAAGATTATCTGTGACAGTTTCACTTGACTAACTTTTTTGCTTTCTTATAAAATTATTTACAAAATAAATAAAAACCAGTTTTTTTTGCTTGAAATCGAACGCTTCTAGACTCCGTTTGTCAGGCAATTTTAATGCCTATTACCTACGATGTAAGGCATACCAAAAATATACACATTTTTGGCTTGTAGCTTCCTCGAGGACAATTGCTTTTCTAAGAAGTAGAACCGGAATCGCGGAATCGTTAATTTTAAAGTTAAGGACAATTCTTTATTTGTAAGTAGGACTGCAAACACCTTTCTGGATAATCGCCGACGCAGCAGCAGAGTTCAACAGAGGGCAAAAGAGACCATACTAACTATTGTGTCAACAAATACACTCTGTTTTAACTGTGTTGTCATTTGTTTACACGTCGGAAACGTTGACGTAAAAAGCGATAGATTCTCGGCCGTTGCCAAATCCGAAAATTCAGCAAAAATGGAGCTACCGCTAGGGTTGCCAGATGTCCGATTTTGGACCGGGCAATACGGTTTTTTGAACGGCTGACCGGTCTAGAAAATTATGGAAACCAGGACAATAGAATGTCCGGTTTTTTGAAAACACGCAAAAAATATATATACCTCACTCACGAGATAATTTGCAGAGCAAAAGCCGTGAGCGATTCTGAGCGGTGGTAGGTAGCAAGACTTGCTCAAATCTGTTGAAAATGGTACAATATGTGCAGTTTTCCCGTCTCCAATGCCTTCGTAGAAAGAGTTTTTAGTGCAATGGGTAATGTATGGACTGACGAAAGAAATCTACTAGGTGTGAATACCGCAAAAAGCGAATTATATGTTTTCTTCAATTTAAATGTCAGTTGCACTGAATTTAAACATACAATTTCATGCAATAAAGGATTATTTAAAGCAGTAGCATCTTAAAAAGTGGTTTTATGCTTGCCAATAGCAATAATAAATATAAGTTTTAATGTGTTTCATTATGTTTACCCTCAGAAATTTTCTCCGTTTGTTTTGGCCAAAAACAGGACCCTTTGATTTTCGACAAATTGTACAAAAAAAAATCAAAGGGGGGACCCTTTGATAAAAAAATGTTCGGTTTTTTTATCTGGACCATCTAGCAACCCTAACTACAGTGGATCCATTCCTACAAATAAGCCAAAACTTGTGAGAGATTCAAAGTAAACCATCCATTGCCCATGGTGTATCGAAGGCAGCCTGATACCCTCCACACCATAGATGTAACAGAATCTGGGCAAATCTGGCAAGGAAATGCTTTGGATAGACTACGACAATAGTCGTACATTGACCGTCAAAGAGAACATATTGAAATAATCAGACCCTGCGCAGGAAAGTAAGTTGGCTAAAGTAGGGCAACAGTTTACAGCGCAGTCGATTGTGGGACTTTTCTGGGTAGGATCGGACTTGGATGGGTTTTTTAAGATTTTGTAATTCGTAAACACTTTTTAATGCGAAACATCTTTTGGCTCGCCTGGGGGTGTAAAACCGACTCTTGCGTAGCAAGCATGGCAAGACGGGAACGACGCTCTTGCACGGAAACGGGACGACATTCTTGAACGGAACAACGCTTCATTCAGCCAGCCTCGTGACCCGTTGAAAATTCCCGCCTGGCTGCCAAAACTGCAGCATATTTGCCTCTATTCTCCCTAAAATTGGCAACGGATCTATTCTAAATGAAAGTCTGTCTGCAGGGATCCAAGAGGGAACTCAGTATACCTCTAGGAACACACTATACTGTGTTTCAAGCTGAGATGAAAGCCATCTTGGCCTGCGCACAGGAGAATATACGTATTGGGTACAGGAATAAAAACATAAGCATATGTTCAGATAGCCAGTCACCCCTAATGGCACTGGGAAGTAACCGATGCGACTCCAGACTGGTGATGGAATGCAGGACTGTTCTTACAGAACTCGCTACCATCAATAAAATAACCCCAATCAGGGTACCAGGACATAAAGGTATTGAGGGCAACGAGCGGGCTGACGAACTAGCAAGGAAAGGGGCGAAAGCACCACTTATAGGATCAGACAAAAGACAGACTTACTTTCATTTTCACTTCCTAAGATAAAAATCAATTTCGATGTTTCAAATTTGCCAGGCGTCCTGTAACGGCTGTTACATATTTTTTTCTAGGACCAATTAGTGATATTACGCTGCGAGTTTGCATGTACAATGTAGATTCATTTATTGACAAATCACAGAACAACTTCTAATGAAATGCCTCACCTGTGAGATTTCGTCGAAGTATCGGCCGATGAGCTTCTTCTCTTGGATGAATTTGACATTCTGCAACGACTCGGCGGCCAGTTCGATGGCCTGGTTGAATCCGTTCTCCCCTCCGTACGACACGTCCACCAGCTTTATGATTTTGGTTTGCAACCGCTGAAATATACAACAAATAATGCGTTATAGACATATTGAAATTGATACGAGAGGTGGATACACTGGAGGAAGAGGGCGAGGGATCGCAGCCAGCGGAGAACAATTGAGGAAGTATATTAGTAGATCAATCATTTTTTTAAATGTGAACATACAAAACTGTTTCATCACGATGTTTGGTCAGCGGTAGCTTCGTTCGTCTTCTGCCAACCACCGAATTAAGGCTCGTACCTTTAATTGGGTCCGCGCTTGACTTTTACCCGAACGCAGCTGAGTCATTGAGCGACTTCTGTCTTCTCAACACGTGAGAAGATACATACTGCATCTAAAGCGTTCCACTTTTCCATATCAAAACGTTCCGAGATCACTGATTATAATGTCCGCCATAACCGCCGTTAAAACGTAATCTTTGCAACAAGTGATCGCCGTATGCGTGTGCGCTGGTAATTGTTTTAAAATTCATACATTTACCGAACATTATCGGAGTGCGGGCCTTGACATACATCAAGATAATCAAACCTGGTAAGTGCAGTCTTGCATTGTTACTCCGTGCTGGTTCGGAGCATCGCGATCCTACCTGAATTACAAGCATTCCGCGACCTAATGCTTCACGGTACACAAAACCATATTTCGTAGCTAAATGCTTGATTTCAATTAAAGGTATTCGTAAACAACGAGCGGAATATGCAAAAATTTTGATATTAGTCTTAAGCTGTCGTTACGTCATCAAACACGGCAGTGTGATTTGACGGCACAATTCTGCACCACTGATAGATTCAAGCTGGGTTGTAGGAGCCATATTAATAAATAAATAATAATAATTTAACAATGTATGAATGTAATTTATAAAATTATTATTCAAAAATCTGTTAATGAAAAAATAAGAAAATACACAGATTTAGGAAATGAGATAAAAAGAATTTGGCATTCTCAGACTATAAAAATATTACCATTCATTATTTCGGCTACTGGCATTATACCTAGCTCTCTCATTCAAAATATTGGCATATTAGATCTATCAAAAAATTTATATATAAAGATGCAAAAATCAGTCATTTTAAATACATGTAGGATAACGAAAGATTTTTTAAATATTTATGTTGAGGGATCAGTAGGATTTATAGGCCCTGTTAGAAGTTCTACCGAGCCGAACCCTCTGATATGAAAATATCTGGAGTCGGTGAATTATTTTCCCATTTGATCTCTGGTGAGTTGACGTGTTGTTCTTGTATTGTTTTGTATTTATTATGCTTATATAATGCACTTGCATAGTGTTGATTGACTAGATGATCATTTGTGGAAAAGTGTGTGGAAGGGTTTAGTTTTTCCTATGGGGAAGATTTAACCCGGACAATAAAATCGGAAGTTTAAAAAAATAAATTAGACATGTGTAAAGTTGGATGTACAAATTACTAAAATAAGATTTACTCTGAGGCTGATCTGTTCAGTTTTGGCTATTACTCGTAGAATCAATTTGTTCACTTATCGGAACAGCTCGTATGGTATCATAGAAATCGTTGTATCTCCCTTACCGTTATAAATATGAACTAAACGGTGATTTTCTCACAGCATCTTTATTTCATTTTATTTTTTAAATAGCGGAGACGGTTTACACGTAGTTCCCGTGAGCACTTAGGCCATAGGCCCATTGTGCTATCTCCCATTTTACCTCAATCCTTTAACAACAACCCAGTCCCTTTAATAAAGTTCCCCAGGGTTGTCATTGGGTATGTGGCTATGTCTTCTGGTTCTACTGTATGTCTTCCCAGGTATCTGCGCCTAGTTCCCACCAGGGCAGGACATTGGCACCAAAGGTGAATTGGAGTCTCTTCATCCTCTTCACATTTCCTGCATCTATTGGTGTTTTCCACTCCCAATATCTGCATGTGTCTCCTGAGATGGCAGTGTCCCGTTAGTAGTCCTACCAGTTCCCTCAGAGAGTTTCTGTCCATATCGAGTAGTTTCTTGGTTCGTCTAGGGTCTGGTCCTTTTATGAGTATTTTGGATTGTCTCATGCCGAAATTTTTAAGAAACATAAATTTTTCATTTTCCAACCCTTAATTTACCTATACTAAATGTGCAAAATGGTGACGTGTGCTTGTAGATGTGTATTACTCACAGAATCGAACATGTCTGACTGCGACAGCTCCGTCTTGAAGTCGGCGGACCCGGCCAGGATGAGGCCGCACACGTTGGGCTTGTCCTGCATGATGAAGAGCTGCGAGGCCACCTCGGCCACCTTGCGCACGTAGTTGTGTCGCTTCTCCATGCGCAGACGTGCGAAACGCAGCGCAGACTGACCTCCTCGACCGTGCTTCTTGGGCAGGTCCACTGTGAACTTGTGCAGCACCTGGAATCGGAGAATAGCTTTCGTTATTATAAGGCAACAGATAATTAATAATTTTGAAAACATAGTCTTGATGCCAAATGAATATTTTTTAAATCAAAATCATAACTTTTATTAAATTTTGTAAAAAGGTGTATAGGTATATTTTATGTATGAAACATTTAATTTCCAAAGAAACGTCACTATCTCAATGACAATTCTTTTTTCAAACTTTCGTCAGGCAGACCATAAAATTGAAAAATATTAATACAGTAGAACCTCGTTAATTCGAAATCCAGGGGACATAAAAAATCAAATTTCGAATTAACGAATTCCCACGTAATTCGAAATTTTGGCAAAAAAAAAATGGCGGACGTAATTTTAATTTATCGTTTTTCCTATTGTATTTTACATAGAGGACGAAAAAAATATTGGTTTACGTCTTGGTGATAATAATATGTAACAGTAAAACTAATTTTTATAAATAATTTATATATCCAATTTTCCGCTGTTTTAGCTCTCTATTTTAGACCTCGGAGCATATTCCCCCACAAACTACAGATCTCTTTCAAATATTATAGAAGACGCTCATTGTCGATGGCCGCGAAATTATCACATTCGTAATTATATTAATTACATTCGAAACCGATATACAAACACACAAAACAAAGATCGCGAATTGAAAATACATACTTACATTCACTATTCATTGATCAAGATTGTTCACTCTTTGCTGTCACATGCGGCAACCAAAATGCCAAAACCGAAGGTAAATCATAATAACATTGTAATTCCGGAAAGAGTTGTATCTCTATCTCTCCTACATAAAATGAAGAAGAGTGAAGAATGAACACTATCCTTTCGGAAGATATTCGAAGACAAAAACCTAACAGGCGCGAGCGCTTTGCTCGCATCGAATTGTCAAATAAAGCTAGCACTTGCATATTAAATAGAAGAGTAAAGCACTGCCTTTGCCTATACTTGAAATACGGCCGGTGGAAAAAACCCTTTTGCATAATACGAAAATATTTCCTGGAAGCATTGAATAATTTATTGTCAAGTAAAGCCATGCAAAACACTCACAAGCGGGGTAAACCATTGCCTTCGCCTACGCTTGAAATACGACCGGTAGAAACAATCTTTTTAATATGAAAATATTACCAGGTAGCATTGAATAATTTATTGTCAAGTAAAGCCGTGCAAAACACGCACAAGCGGGGTAAACCATTGCCTTCGCCTACGCTTGAAATACGACCGGTAGAAACAATCTTTTTAATATGAAAATATTACCAGAAAGCATTGAATAATTTATTGTCAAGTAAAGCCGTACGAGTAAACACTCACAAACGGGGTAAGCTATTGCCTTCGCCTACAGTTGAGATACGGCTGGTAGAAACAATCTTTTTAATATGAAAATATTACCAGAAAGAATTGTCTCAATTATTTGTGTTCATTTTCGTCTGCAAATTTTAACGTAATCCACAACGACATGGTCGGGTATTAGAAGACTACCTTCCCCAAAGGTCTGCTGCCTACTAAAAGTAAACTATCCTCTGTTGACAATTGAAGCTCTAGCTAGCCCACTCACTGGACACGTGTTCCCCACTACATACTTAACTTGTTAGCAGAGAGCGCTTCTCAAATATACTTTTAATATTTTGTTAAAAAACTATTTTTACAGTTATGTATAATTATTTTTATAACATGTATGATTGTGACAGAGATTTACGTACAGTAGAACCTCGTTAATTCGAAATCCACGGGACATCAAAAATCAAATTTCGAATTAACGAATTCCCACGTAATTCGAAATTTTATGAAAAAAAAATACGCCGAAAATCGATTTTCTCGGCCGCCTCTTCAACTCCGGGTGGAATTTCAGTTGTAAATTCGTATTAATACCAATTATTTCTTTATTTTCGCGGCCGATTACCGTAGCGGCGGGCCCTTTAAATTCAGATATTCGCAATAAATTCGTAAAAATGCTACATATTTACGCGTAAATCGAGATTTTGCTGCCGATTTCGGTCGCGGCCTACCCTTTAAATTGAGATATTCGTAAAAATACGATATATTTCCGCGTAAATCTAGATTTCGCGGTAATATTCCGTCGCGGCCTGCCATTTATTTCAAATATCCGAATTTAAATTCGTAAAAATACGATATATTTCCGCGTAAAATGAGAATTCGCATCCATATTCCGTCGCGGTCGGCTCTTTAAATTCAGATATTCGAAATAAATTCGTAAAAATACGATATATTTCCGCGTAAAATGAGAATGCGCGTCCATATTCCGTCGCGGCCGGCTCTTTAAATTCAGATATTCGAAATAAATTCGCAAAAATACGATATATTTCCGTGTAAATCGAAAATGCGCGGCCGATTTCCATCGCGGCCGACCCTTTAAATTCTGATATTTGATGTAAATTCGTAAAAATATGATATATTTCCGCGTAAATCGAATTTAATCGGCAGTTTTTCGTCGCGGCCGGCCTTTTAAGTTCAGATATTTGAAGTAAATTCGTAAAAATACGTCATATTACGGCGTGAATCGAAATTTTTCGGCCGATTTCCGTCGCGCCGTATTTTTTAACTCGGATATTCGAAGTAAAGTTAGTAAAAATACGATACATTTCCGCGTAAATTGAAATTTCGCGTCCGATTTCCATCGCGGCGGGCCCTTTAAAATTCAGATATTCGAAATAAATTCGTAAAAATACGATATATTTACGCGTAAATCGAGATTTCGTGGCCGATTTCCGTCGCAGCGGGCCCTTTAAAATTCAAATATTCGAAATAAATTAGTAAATATACAATACATTTACGCGTAAATCGAAATTTCGCGGCCGAGTTTCGTCGCGGCCGACCCTTTAAATTCAGATATTTGGTGTAAACTCGTAAAACTACGACATATATCCGCGTAAAACGTATTTTCTCGGTCCTTCAAACTCGAATATTCTAAATAAATTTGAAAAAGTACCACATTCCAGTGTAAATCGATTCAGATTTACAAAATAATAATACTAATTAGGACGATGTATAACCACGTAAAAATACATTTTTCGGCGTTTTACCGCCACGGCTGACTTTTAGATTCAGATTTACGAAATATTATGATTTATTTTCGCAAAAATTAAATTTTTTCGAATTACACGAACAAATTTTCGTGCGCGGACAAAAATAAATTTCGAATTACGAATTAACGAATTTCGAATTAAAAAAAATTTTGTATGAAAAAATTTTTCAGCGGAAATTTTTTTGGCGAAAATTTCGAATTACGCGTTTTTTCGAATTATCGGGGTTCGAATTAACGGGGTTCTACTGTATATCAAATAATCCATGATATATTATGAAAATATTTAAAATTAACTTGTATTTCAACATTCAAATTATCATTGCTAATATATAATACCATTAGTATTTGGTTAAAATGTATAATGTGTTCCATTATTTATATTCAGTATTGACATAACGCATTAAATAACAATAGATTATGGGGAATGCCAGTAGTTAAAGTTGTAAATTTTTTATTACATACCTATTAGCATCAGTATTTATTTAAACTGTTAATGTTTTCCGTTTATATTCAATATTGACATAACACATTAAATAACAATAGATTATGGGGAATGCCAGTAGTTAAACTCATAAAAATTTGATTACATACAGGTACATGTTGATGGGCCAACTTTCACAACTTTAGAATTTCCTGCGAAGTCGTTAACATATTAAATTTTAATTATTATTAACCTTCAATATTTACATTATTTTTTCAATATTAAACGTTAATATGAATTTAAGTCATAACATAATAACTATGGGCAATTGGTGTACAAATTATATGAAATAAAACAACAAGAATTTTCAAAAACAATTGAATATTTTAATTATTTTGTTTTTATAATATTAGAAAAAAATAATGTCTGTTTTCAATAATTACAACATAAAAACATTTAACACAAAATTAAATCAGCAACAAAAAAGACATCACAGATTCAATTAAAGTAATCCTTTATTGTTCCTTGTTTCGTTTTATTCATTGTATCGTCATTATGACGAACAATAATTTTCATCAAGGCATTTAAATGCATAAACGCGGCAGATGGCAACTGCGGGCTCCCCGATATGCTCCGCTGGAGAACATCTAGGGCGTTGAAAACATCAGAAGATTGGGGCAAGATTGTGGTTGCTTCATCTTCACTGCCTTCTTCGTCGCTGATCTCGGTTTCTTCGCTGGAAGGCACGGGGATGTGCATTTCGGACGTTAGGAGATTTTCGTCGACATTTATAAAATCGATAAAGTTAGCATCCCCGAGTAGAAGCGTTTCGCTGGCTGTTATTTCTTCTACAGGGCCGCAACTTTCTTCCACGGGGGCGCTACTTTCTTCTATACAAATCCCACTTTTGCGAAAACAATTTTTAATGGTCTCAGGCGTCACCGACTGCCAAGCCATACACATTGCTCTGCAGGCGTCTAATACAGACCACTTTCTAAGATTGTCAGACGTTGTACCACTATTTATTTGTACAATGCATGAATGTAGTAAACTTTTTCGGAAAAAACATTTGAAATTTTGGATTATTCCCTGATCAAGGGGCTGGAGGATGCTGGTGGTATTTGGCGGCAGAAAAAGAATTTCCACATTGGGAATATTTATTTGGGGAGTGTAATGAGCCGAACAGTTGTCGAGGATCATTAAAATCTTTCTATTCTGTGCTGCCATTTTCCTCTTCACGGCGATGATAAATTTTGTGAAAATCTCCCGCGTCATCCACGCTTTCTTGTTGTTTTCGTAGGTCACAGCAGGATACGATAAATATGTAAGGCCATTAAAACACCTCGGTTTTTTAAACTTTCCTACTACAACCAGCTTCATCTTGTCGGAGCCATTCATATTACAGCAGAGGGCGGCGGTTAATCTCTCCTTGCTTCTTTTCCCTCCGTGACATTTCTCGCCACGGAGAGCTAGTGTCCTGTCCGGCATCATGTTGTAAAATATTCCAGTCTCATCCATATTATAGACATCTTTTGGGTGGTATTTTTCCCAAATGTGTTTATTTTCTGACAGCCAACTTGTCACCTCCTCTTCATCAACTTTTTGAGCTTCGCCGCAAACGGCAAGGCACACTATGTTGTAGCGTCGCTTAAAGCGGTCAAACCACCCATTGGAAGCTTTGAAATCTTCAATTCCCATCTCATTTGCCATTGATTTCGCCTTCTCAATAAGCATCGGCCCAGAAGTAGGAATTTTTGCGGAACGAATTTGGGAAAAATATTCGAAAAGTTTTTCTTCCATTTCTTGATGCTTTGGAAGTCGCACGCGCTGTTGAGAACCGCTGGCTTTACAATTGTCGAAAGCAGCTTCGATTTTTTGCCGGTTTTTTAATATCGTTGACAGTGAGGAATTGGGGATTCCATATTTTACTGCCAATTTCCCTTTGCTGTCCACTTTATTATCAATGTCTTTGATTAGTTGTACTTTTTGCGCGATTGTTAAACTTTTATATGCATTGCGTGCAATAGGCGGAGCCATGTTAATTAGATGCAAGTGTTATTGAAATATTATTATCAAACTTTCACAGAAAAACTTTATTACAATTGAAAATGTCAATACAAAACACAAATATTGTCAATAAATTTACGTATAAAAAAATAGAACACAAAAAGTTTGTAGGCAAACGCCGATTATGTAACACCGATTTAAACTTTACGAAAACGTAGGTAAACACTCGTTTTAGAATTAGAATTCGGGAAGTTATTGTAGAAGAAATAAGCTCTAACCACACTCGATCACTGCAGAAAATAAACTGATTTAAGGGTACGTACATATGAGGTACGATATTACAGGTGGCAAAATTTTGGGAATTCCTGTAAAAACGGCTTTGTTTACAATTTGATTCATGGGACAATTTTTCGAACTAAATTTCGCAACCGATTAACATCTACCGCAACCAGATAGAAATACATTTTTCAGCGTTTTGCAGCCATGGCTGTCTTTCAGATTCAGATTTACGAAATTTTAAGATTTATTTTCGCAAAAATCGGATTTTTTCGAATTACACGAATTAATTTTCGTATGCGGACAAAAATAAATTTCGAATTACGAATTAACGAATTTCGAATTAAAAAACCATTTTGTATGAAAAAAAATTTCTGGGGATATTTTTTTGGCGAAAATTTCGAATTACGCGTTTTTTCGAATTAACGGGGTTCGAATTAACGGGGTTCTACTGTAAAAAAGTATAAACAAACAAAATGATTTCACATTTTTAAAATCTTTACTTTTAGTCAAAGTTGGCCACCCACTCAAAGTAAGGCTTGCTTGAATAATATACTGGATATGACAAACAAATTTACAGATAGATAAAATGCCAAACCATTGAGTAAAAACAGTACTTCGCTACGCTCGGTCAACAATAAAGGCTTCACTGAAGTGTCTCAAGTATCGGGGCTCCGTAGAAGCCTGATAAACTAAACTAAAAATCTCAACAATTAAATTTGGGGGCCACCTCTGGGCTGGAGCACCAAAATGCCTGATAAACCTATTTGATTCTGTGCAAAGGAGGGCGGCCCATCTGATTAACAATCTGTTGCTAACAAACCAATCGTCATCTCTAATGCACAGACGCAATGTAGGCATGATGATTCTACAGGTATTTCAATGGAGCCTGCTCAACGGAGTGCATACGCAAACTCAACGAACACGAACGTAACACCCATTCATAGTTGATAAAGGATTAAAGAGGTTAAACCGGTTGTTTCTGTATAATTTGGCACGCACGTGGAACGAGTCTTTCCTCCTTCACATAATCCGGGCCTCTTCAAGACCCGAGTTAATAAATCCTTTCCTTCAGCCCCTACCTTAATCCATCTCACAACGCTGCCCAACAGGGTGTTAAGTTGAAGATATCATCAGAATTGAATTATTATTTAAGCATATTTTAATGTTCAAAACATCATAAAATCGATGCAAGTGCGGTGAGTTCCTACCAAATGGAAACGGCAGCATTCCGAGATGTCAACTGTGCCCCCAGATATAAATTATACATAATCACCTCTCTCGTGTTGCCCTGCAGTGTGCCGAACAGCGCGCCGTTTCCGTCCATCACGATGAAGCCGAACTTGTTGTCGTCTGCCAGCAGCGCGGTCAGCGCCTCCGTGTGGAACTTGTTGTCGCACAGGTACAGCGAGGTGTTGATGGGCTTGAAGGGCTCAAAGTCTATGTTCACCTTCTTCTCCTTGCCCTCTTCCGTCACGATCGTGCCGCAGTATATCACCAGGCCGTTGGGGGGCACTGCAAATTATTATCATTGAAACAATATTAACAACATTCTAACTCAACAAATAAATACAAACATTCCCAGGTTACAAAGTTTCGGCTTCAACTCGTCTGGCAAATTCGTTCGGTTTTGTAGAAGTCGTTGTGTTTCCCTTGCCGTCATAGCTATAAATATAAACTAAACGGTGTTAGAAAGATAAAACATCAAGCTTTATATTCTAATCTAAAAGTTAACCACAGAAAAATTAAAATGTACACCAAATGACCAAACAGTGAGATGGCACTAATATTTACAATACATTTGTCTTGGATTTTATTGAGAAGTGGAAATACAGACATTCAAAGTATTCATAATTAAAATTTATAAATAATCACATTAATCATTGAAAGAATCCATTTAAGAATTTATAACATTCATTGAAATTCTTGACGTTCAGTTTCAGAAGAAATTTTTATGGGAATACCGCACAAGAGTCCCGAATTTACCTATTTAATGGGAATACAGCCCTAAAGTCCCAAATTTACATGATTAATGGGAATACCGCATGAGAGTCCCGAAATTACCTGTTTAGTGGGAATACTACACAAGAGTCCCAAATTTATCTGTTTAGTGGGAATACTACACAAGAGTCCCAAATTTACCTGTTTAGTAGGAATACCACACAAGAGTTCGAATTTACCTGTTTAATGGTAATACCGCACAAGAGTCCCGTAATTTACCTGTTTAGTGGTAATACCACACAAGAGTCCCGAATTCACCTGTTTATTGGGAATACCGCACAATAGTCCTGAATTTATCTGTTTAATGATAATACCGCACGAGAGTCCGGAATTTACCTGTTTCATGGGAATACCGCACAAGAGTCCTGAATTTACCTATTTAATGGGAATACAGCCCTAAAGTCCCGAATTTACATGATTAATGGGAAACCGCATGAGAGTCCCGAAATTATCTGTTTAGTGGGAATACTACACAAGAGTCCCAAATTTACCTGTTTAGTAGAAATACCACACAAGAGTTCGAATTTACCTGTTTAATGGTAATATGAATTTGCCTTTTTTAATGTGAATACTCCACAAGAGTGCCAAATTTTTCTATTAATGTGAATATCGCGCAAGAGTTCCAACCAAACTGCACTGTCATTGGGACTATTACATCCTTAATTGGGGGAGAGAAGAGTACCTGGCTAGTTAGATTCTAAATGGTGGTCTTTCGCCAGGGCTATACTGAGAGTAATGTACATTACCAACAATAGGGGGACATGTTCCACCTCACCTTTGGTGTAGAGCTTGAGGCGGTGCTGTACGGAGGTGATGGCGCCAAGCACAGAGAGACGGTTGACCCGGGACTTGATGTTGGAAGCCGTCCCAAACTCATCGGCCAGCATCTTGGACACCCGCGAGATCTGGTCCTTCGGCGGGATGATGAGGGAGATCATGGAGGTGCCATTGCTGCAAACAGAACCACTATTATATGACCATTCATGAGATGAACACTCCACAGAAGACATAATTAAAGATCAATTCCTTATCCTTACGTAGAACCAGAATCGTCTCTCTGGGACTTAACCCGTGGCTTCGACGTAACTCGAATCTGAATAATACTGAAGGTTTTCATAGAATTGTTGAAACAGAAATCCAAGACCCAGACCCAGGAGTTAACCTGGGTCTTGGAGGGACCCATGTTTTAGTAGCCTCCTTAGGACAAATAATTTAAAAGCCAAGCTGTTGAATACGAGACCGAGTTTTGTGGCCGTGTACAAACATTGAGCACGAGTTGGTCGTGTTTCCCATTAGTCAATCAATGATGCTAGTTCCTCTTCCATTAAAATACCGGTAGAACAAGGACAACATTCAACCTGACGTATGTGACTGCCATCAGTTTCAGACAGGGGAATCTATCAAAAAAACTGCTCATTTCCGCAGAGTCTCTGATATCTCAAAATAATATAAAATAATGTCGCTTTCCGCATCTGCCTGTTTGTGCGCTTAGTTCTTATAAACTGGGCAACAACTTTCATTATCATTTAGATAATTTCTTCCGGAAGGTTTGTATATATGATACATAAAAAAATATTTTCGGGCGCTTACATTGCTAATGCTGGCTAAAGCTCATGAGATACAATATTAACCTTTCCTCATCTGTGGTGTGTATTTACTACACATTGCTTCTAATAATAACTCTATAAATATAATAAATTCTGGGTTCAGATTTTAGGTATTCCTCCGTTATACATTTATGCACTGAATTAAAAAATAATATTTTACGTAGTTTTCAAATTCAATTAAAAATCGGAGATTTTTGTTAAAAATCGACGAAACAAATAAAATACAATCAACCGTGAGACACTGCTACGCAAAGAGTGTGCGAGGAAATGGCACGCTATTGATGTCCCGCTTTAGTCAGCTATGTGGAAACATGAGAAATCCACACGTCCACAGTTGTATTTTGATTTAGACCATCGATACCAACGACCGGCTGTGTGTGTGCAGTCCAGCGCCTGTTGTGCTAGCCGGCCGTTAGTTGGTCGCGGACCGTCGTTAGATGTGGACCCTTCGCAAGTTTTTTTAGCATTTGCCGATGGTTTTTTCATGTTTTCAGCAATTAAATTACAATTATTATCAGTTTTGATATAAAATATAATAAACATAAGCGATTAGCTATGAATATTCTTTTCCGATATTAAATCGCTTATTTTGAGATGTGTATTGACTACACAGCACCGGAACGCGTGGATTTTTTTAGCACAGTAAGGGAAAGGTTAAAAGTACAATAAAGGTTAAGGTACACGTCAGCTGGTTATTTATAAAATGAAATCCTTAAGGGGTATGTGTGGTAAAATCGTGTATCATTGTGTTGCAAATGTAGAGATCCGGAAACAAATGCAAGGCTGAAGAAAGCGTGGTTAACAAGATTAATTAAAGGACGAGTGTAAGGAGATGTAAGACAGAAAAGCGAATGACAAAAGAAGTCGAGGACGTTTAAGAAAGACATGGCACGACCAAGATAATCAAATACTTGAGTCAGGTCATGTCAAGGAAGGAAGCAAGGAGTATGTGCGTTGTTACAGAGTGGTGCGGCAGTCTATCCTCTCTGTCTACCCCTGCGGAGAAAAGGCATGATGGTTATTTAGTTACTATTTGAAAGCATTAACCAGTCAACTGTGGTTCGACCGCCGGCGGGCTTTTTTGAAATCCGGCGGTTTTTTTTTTTTTAAATGCGATTTTAACCCTTATGGATAAAGAATTTGTATGAAGTAAAAGGTCAGAATCGCTTGCGCCAAGTTCGGACTAGAATTAGCTTTTTGTTTGATGAGGCTACGAGCCCTGTACATGTAAATATAAATTATCTATGGTAAAGTGGCGTCGCTTGTTTTATGAGTTTCTTTCCAACGGTCGGTTTCTGAGTGAGCGTTAGCTAAAAACGAGATTAATCAGTTAATTCAACAAATAAACGTAAGTAATTGAGTTTTTATACATAGTTCATTGACCAAGTAATGTGTTTTGATAAATATAAATCATTTTTGATATTGTAAATTTATAAAAGATGACGTAAAAGTTCGCAAAAATTTTGCAGGAACAATTTTTACTTTTTGGATGGAGTTATGTACATGATATATTACATTATTTGGAGTTATTCGTGTATCATTGTATGGATAAAACAATTGTTATTATATATCGAAGCTCTCTTTTTGTCAATACTTCGTGATTATTTTTAAAAAAAATGACATGTCATGTCATGTGTCAAAAAAATAGCTGCGCGTAAATATTTGATTTTTAGATGGGAATATTTACGTGATCATTATGTTATTTTGAGTTATTCGAATGTCATTATGCAGGGAAAACAATTGAGATTATGTAACAAAGCCATTATATAGTCGATATTTAGTGAAAATATTTAAAAAAAATAAGTTGTGCATCTCTACCGTTTCACACAAATACATCGAGATTACTTTACATGTGTTAGTGTTTCAACCGACAGCGCCACTTTTTTTACTGCTAGCGGCAGATTTTAAAAGTTGTGTTATCAAGCAATTCGCGTAGATTGTACAAGCAGGTCCAAGAAAATGTAAACTATTGTTTACGGAAATATTTTTATTGGTATTTATTATTTATTATGAAAAATAGTAATAAATATCACAAAAGTCACAGTATTAGTAAATATCACAGTTGTATAGGGTGTCCCAAAAAATAATAAGAAAAAATATTTTTTGTTTATTATTATATATACAAAATTTATAAATACTAGTATATGTCTGATTGTTCCTATTATTATAGAATGGAGACTAATACTGGAGAGGTACGCGGTAGAAGGACTGGTGAGGCAGCGCCGGACGGAGAGGCAGCGCCGGACGGAACGATGGTATGTTTTTTATTGTTATTATTTGTGTATTAGTAGTAGTTATATTAGGTTGGTTGTTTGCTTTTTTTTTTTTATAGTGAATACCTCACAAGAGTCCCAACTGCTCCCGTCTGGAGCCAGTGAGACTATGGCATCCCCAATTGGGGGATGTTGTGAGGCTGAAGGTAAGTGGGGAAGGGAAAGAGGAAGGTGGGGAAGTACCTGGCTATTCAGATCTAGTCACTAAACACGGCTAAAGCCATTTGGAGCAAAGTTTCAATTCTGAATGGTGGTCTTACACCAGGGCGATACTGGTAGTATCTTCCACTCTGGAAACTGCTTAATTTTTTCCAGAATTGAAAGACATTAGTGTAACAATAAATGTTTATTTTTTCAGGTTCCTGGAGCCGACAGAAGAGGCGGCAGAAGCACCGAAGAGGCAGCGCCTCTAGCAATCACGGTATGTTGTGTATTAGTAGTAGTTATATTAGGTTGATTGTGTGCTTCATCTTTTCCAGAATTGAAAGACATTAGTGTAACAATAAATGTTTATTGTTTTAGGTTCCTGGTCAGCCAATAAAAAGGAGGAGGCTAGACTTGGAGGAGCCCTCGGATGATCCAACCCCTTCAACCTCTACAGCTCCAACGACTCAGGTAATTATAATAAGACTAGGCTAACTTTTACAGTGCAATTTTTGTATTTTTCTTCCTCAAGGGCGCTTTTCAATGAAAATAAAATAATTTCGCATAGCTGAATATATATTTTTTCTTTCTATATATAGGTAGTCGACAATATCATCTTCGAATTTATCGGCTTCGATAGCGAAGATGATGACGAAGATGATGTCGACGTAAATCCCGATTGCGGTGGCGATCCCGAATATATCCCGCCCCTGGGGATCGAAACGGATGTGCCTGAGGAAGAGTTGGAGCTGTTGGGGGAGGAGGAGGAAAACCCCGAGGAGCAGTCCTTCACCTGGTCTGAAGACTTCTCTTCGTTCACGGGTCAGCGGGAAAATTTTACCGTCCTTCAGCCTGGCCCATCAACAGAAGTGTTCCCTCCGACAGTCGCTGCATCTGCCTATGATGTTTTCTCCAAAATATGGGACTTGGAAACAATGTCCTATATTGTAAAGGAAACGAATAGGCATGCATGGAGCGCACTGGACGAGATAACTACCGAAGATGGGGTATTGCACATGGCCGCCCATTCCAGGCTGAGGGAGTGGCGAGATGTGACGGTCCCTGAACTGTATTTGTTGTTCGCAATATTTATGATAATGTCCATTTGTTACAGAGCTGCCTTACCAGAATACTGGACAAAAGATATTTACTTAGAGATGCCTAAATTTAGGACTCTAATGTCTTATGATAGGTTTTGTCTGATAATGCAGTTCCTCCACTTTAGTGACAATAATGTCGGTTCCCAAGAAAAGCTTGCAAAAGTTAAACCACTATTGGACATAATGAATGAAAAGTTTTCCAGTCTGTACACTCCTCGTGAAGACATTAGCATAGACGAGTCCCTGTTGCTCTGGAAGGGTCGCCTAGGTTTCAAGCAGTGCATCCGCACTAAGGCGGCTCGGTTCGGCATTAAAACCTATGAGCTGTGCGAATCAACAACAGGCTACTTGTACCGCTTTATAATGTACACGGGAAAGGGTACAGAAGTCGAAGAGAACCACCTTGGGTTTTCGAGTAAAACTTCTAAAGTTGTACTTAAACTCATGGAGGGGTTCTTTGACAAAGGGTACTGCCTTTACATGGACAATTTTTATAATAGCATGCCATTGACTAGGTACCTGAAACAAAGGAATACCGATGTTGTCGGTACCCTTAATCGCCGCCGAAAGATGGTACCTCAGGTTATTAAAGCCATGAAGAAGAGTGTGCCACGGCATACGATTGTCGGTAGACACTGTGGTGACTTTTCAGTCGTTGCTTGGAATGATATTAAAATTGTCACCATGGTGTCTACCTTCCACAACACCGAAACGGTCATGGGTCAAAGAGGGTTAGAGAGATACCAAATGCCTCGATCTGTGGTCAGGTACAATTCCTTCATGGGTGGAGTGGATACCAAAGATTCGCTGTTGTCCACTTACCGCATGGAGAGAACGCGAGGTCACAAATGGTACATTAAGGTATTTCGTCGCCTGCTCAATGTCAGCATCCTGAATAGCTTGGTGATCTACAGGCAACTTCAACAAGACGCTGTGCCCATTCTTCACCGTACATTCAGGAAGCAATTGGCATTTGAGCTTATAGCGCGACACTCTCCCTTTGTGACAGCACCCAGACCGATTTCTTCTAACGACAGTCATATTCTTCCTGTGCACATCAGATTAGAGAATTTTTCACATTACCTAGTTGAAACCACAGAAACGGACAATAGGAATCGCAAAATACGCAAAAGGTGCGTACTTTGTACAAGGCGTAAAATAAACAAACAGGTTGATTCCTATTGCGTAAAGTGCAAAGTTTTCCTTTGCATGGCGTGTTTTGTGGTGTATCATAGAGTTGCAGATTTATAATTTTTTTTCATTACTTGCTAAAATCGCTTTTTTTCCATTTAGATTATATTTTTTCTCTTTTGTTTAGACTATTTTTTTACTTTTTTTTTTAGTTTTTTTTTTTTTCTGTTTTCATTCAAAAATATAAAAATTGCCATGACGAGGAAATTCATTATACCTAATAGTGGCAGTCCCATAATTACAGTTCAGGGAGTGTGTTAATTGTTGCAAGGTGTTGTTATTTATGGTGTTTGTTATTTATGGTGTTTGTTATTTATGGTGTTTGTTATTTACGGTGTTTGTTATTTGCTGCATTGGTGTTTTTATTTTTTTCTTGGATGTTGGTATTTGTGGTTGTTTTTTGTACATTGTGTGTTTGTTATTTGTGATGTTTCTTATTTGTTGCGTGGATGTTATTTGTTGCTTGGTTGTTATTTTTTGTATGGGTATTTGTGTATTGAATTGAAACGCAAGTGCATTGGTTAATATTTCATGTCCATTCATTGTATCTTCCACTTTTTAGGAGGATAGAAACAATGTCTAAAAATTGACATATTATCATAATAAATATGTATATGTAAAATAATATTTTTCGTAGTCGAGAGCCTGGCCTCTGGACCAAAGTTTGAAAAACACATATTTCATATAATATAAAATGAAATAAATATGATGAAACATAAATCTCCGACTTTTATTTTTATTGAACCACCCAGTACTTGAAATTGAAAAAATGCATTTTATGTTATATAAAATTGAAATAAATATTATGAAAAAAAATATCACTAAAATTTATTTTTATTCTCCTTGAATCATGATTCTTTGAACCACTCTGTATTTCGATTGTAATGTGTATACAAGAATGGCGGCCATTTTGGAATTCCAGATATTGAAATAGACTTCAAATTGGTGAACTGTCTGAGGTAAATATTCTACATATTAGCATTGTTTTGGATATAAATTCATTATCGAAATAATAAGTGTTAGGTACCATTAGAAAAGTAATTCTATCTAGTTTATTTTGATGTAATTTTTACAATATTTCGCAATATAATTGTGTCAAAAATCAGGCTGGTAAAGTGACGGCAAAAATGTTAGAAAATTTACATCATAGTGCATAAATATATTTTTAGCATTATTTATTTACAGGTTTCTAGTATAAAAAAATATTATTAGTAACAACAATAGTATGAACTACCAAAAACTGAAAGAATTGCTTTCATAACTTTATACAATACGACACAAAAAAATTCTAAAGTGCACGCTTGGCGTGAGATTTTTTTTTGAAAAGCCTAAAATATTTTACATTTTCAAAACAACGTAAATGCCATTATTTCTTTGAAAACACCTTTGGTTTGTTTTTTTTCATATAGGCTATTTATTCAGGTTTGTGTGGAAATAATAAAATCCGTTTATATTCATAAACATAATTTTTTTGACAATTGTTTCCCGAACGGGGGAATTTTTTATTAATTTTTCAGATAAAGTTAGCTATTCTGGGAAAATGTCTTACGATATAATCATGAACTATATATGAATAATTAGCTACATCATCTGGTAAACAGAAAACAATAAAAAAAAAAGCAAATACTTAGTTTTTTTTCCGAAATTTGAGAAAAAACTCATCAAGGTAATTTTCGCGCTGTTTCCGAAATCTGCCCCACTTTCAAGAGGTTAAATGCGCAGAATGACCTGTTTACAGATAAATAGAAGAAAAAAAACACAATAATGTATTTTATCAGGTTCATACCAGTTTGAAGTAAATATATACTGGTTTCAAATGATTTATTTTATGAAAGACCCTTTCCTATATGATTAGAGATGCAAAACCAGCGGCATAAGTCGTCTAATGTTTCACAATTTGATAAATAAAATCAACGTTTGAGACTTCCCGTTGATGGGAGAATAACGGTTATTTTGATTAAGCACGCAGACAAGCGCCATTGACGCAGCAGAGTGATCGTTTCGCTGTGCGATCGACAATCGTTTGTTCAATTGGATAAATATACAGAAAAGTGGGACACAGTTTAATATGCACACATTTGTGTCGTTTAGATAATAATGAGAAGTGAATATTTGGGAATGTTAAATATTGCATTTAAATAGTTATTTCATTAAAAGTGTTTTAGGCTTCAGTTAGGGAGGCGTGTCTGGGTACCGTCGCCCCGGGAATCATTTATTGGATAACCAACACCTCTGCCATCGGTCATCTTAGGATAACTATCATTAGGTTCTTTACGTTTGGTGATTTAGCAGGGGTGCGCAGGTTCATTGGGTGAGTTGTGTTCAGGATGCCTGCCCACCAGCTGTGTGGCGTGCCAGATCGTAAAGGGATGGTATGGGGAGACCCTTTGACCTATTTTGACCCATTGTCTTGCGCTGGCCCAGAGCCAAACGGCATCTGGCGCTATTAAAAATCTCAAGGGCGCTGTGTTAGGTTTTAGGTATTGTTAGCACCTTGGCAATCAGCACCAGGAGCGGACTGCTCCAATTGACCAGCCAATATAAATATATAAACACACTAGTGGGCCTGGATAGACATTGTCCCGCCACAGACCGCCTTCTATGTAGTCCGCCATTCATCTGTTGTCGCTATTGTCGGATATTTTATGCATTTGACATACACAGAATACATGCGCAAGTCAAATCCATCGTAAATATTGTTTTGATGTTTAATACGATATCGATCATTTCAGCAGATTATGATTATTGTTCATTACGATAGAAAACAAGTAAAAATGCGATCGGTACCATTCTATACTATTAAAAGTGCCTTGAAGTATGTTTTTAACAGTGTTGTAACAGATTGCCGTAAGAATATGATCCATAGAAAACAATTTCGATATACATTTTTTATTCATCACATAGTCGAGTGTAATAAACAAAATGAAAACTTTAATTGATAATTGATAAAAATTAAATGTTTTAAGTGAGGCAAATAAAGATTGATTTTAAGTCTAAACAACATTGTAGTTTAAAATTATAGAAACGAATTTTAATTTAACCCATAGATAATTTAATCGCTCGTCGAGCTTACTTCTTTCCACTCCCCGACCTTGACTCTTTCATTACCTTCCTAATTTGAGTAAACAGTGCAGCACGTGACGCGATTGCGGCCACACGCATACTAGGACGTGCCCTATGACCATCTCGTCGTCCGCTGGACGAAACTTTAGTTATAACAACAATTTTTATTTTTAACGTGCGTACATTCATATATTTATTGTTAATGTTGGCGAATCTTCTACAATAGAAGCTGCGGTTCCATATACGTCAAACGTGCCTAAAATTTACTACCTGTGTCCATCCAAGGCCCGGAGGATGCCCAAACACCGTTGCAGCAGATCTAGAAAGGCTATTTGTGGTCCACATAATGTTGACATGTGCGGTCACTGTGTAGACTGATATTACTTTTGTGGCATGTAACAAGTTCCTATATTAATTAAATATTTTTGATTTATTTCTAGTGTTTTATTGCGTAGTCCACTCAACGAAAGTGTAGTTACAATGAAACAATGAAAACAGTTTAGTTATCTATGGTTAAAAATTAATTAAAAATTACTGGGGGTTGTAGAGAAGTTAAAATTTGTGGTTGTATATATTTCTAGATGATAAAAACTGTTTAATAAATTCTAGATCTCGACAATAGGGGACCAAAACTATCCTACGTTTCATGTTTGAAGCAACCAGTTGGGCGGTTTCGGAGATTAGCGTGTACGAACACAGTGACACGTGATTTTTATATATTAATATTATCTGGTAAGATCGTACAATTTACAAAAACATCATTTTGATGTGATGCGATTTGTTAAGAGATGTCCAAAGAAAACTTGTTTGGAATGGCGTCAGCCATGTTTGGTGATCAAATCTAAACAGCCAGATACTTCCAAACCTTCCTCTTTCACTTCAGTTTTACAAAATACCCAATCATGGATGCTATAGGATATATATATATTTACGCTGACTCGGAACAGTTAAAATAATAATTCAAAACATCACGCTGTTTTTATTGCAGGGGTAGGCAGAGGGGATGGACCGCAACACAACTGTCTCGGCACACACTTCTTGCTTCATTCACAATCATGCACCGTCCAGGCACAAAGAATTTGATTCACTTGATCGAGCCATATTGTCATTTTTGTATATATTGTCATTGTCAGGAAGGTTTGGGAAGTCTGACTATTCAGAACTGGTCACCAAACACGGCTAATGCCATTCCAAGCAATGTTTTGATTCTGAATATACTGAAGATATCTACCACTCGAAATTTTTTTTAAATCTTCATAATATTGTTATTTTCGTGAATTTAAATACAATAAGAAATAAAGTCATAACAAAAGATTTGTTTTAATATAGTTATGAAATAAATAATATGCTTTGGAATAATTCTGTTAAAAAATATATCGCCCCCATATGTCACCCGAATGTGTGTCACTTTCTTTCAAAGTGAGATTGTAACTTCTGACTTGACATGAAACGATAATTGGACACTGTACCGCAGTTGCATTACTATCAGCCATATTTCTGAGAATGCACGACGTTTCACAATAACAACAGCGTACTGATGACAATATGAAATGAATTTTCAAGGTAAAAATACACTTTATAGTGCCGCGTGGTACCACCAACACTATTGGGACATGGCTGTAAGGTTATAATTTCTACGTCAGATTATCGTCACGAAATGCACTTTGAATGGAGTTTGTCGATGAATTATGAAGCAAAGGTCTTTTTCAATGTGTGTAAGCGTGTTTTCAACTGGTTTTGGAGTTGTTTCAGGCGGGTTTTACGGCAAAATGCGTAACGTCTCGACGTAATGTGGAACAGTCATCGGAGGATCGACTCACCCTCTCGCCATCTCCAGGCTTTTGATGAGCTTCTTGATTTTCCAGATTTCGACATTGCGATCCGCGCTGGTCTCCTCGTTCGACATGGTGAGCTTTCACTTCGGCAAGCGAGCCGCCGACGGGAAAATACGGGAAATTCTCCGAAACCAACCGGATAAAATGGACGGACGGGCCACGACTCGCGCACACTTCGCTCCACTCAGGAAGGCAACCTGAAAAACAAACAAACTGTGAGCTGACAGGGAGGAAACTACCAACATTCCCTTACTTTTCAAACACAAAGATTTCTGTTCTGCCCCTAGCGGAGTGAACGGGAAGCTTACTAGGAAACAAGTAGATTGTGTTTTTTAGTACCAGTTCACGCCGCTAGGATCGCCAATATTTCTTACTCTCAATATCGCGGGGCAGATTCCCGTACTGCTGGTGCGATCAGACACTGCCGATAACCGGATTAAAAAATGATCGAAAATAAAATTTATCGAATTTAATTTTTTAGCCGCATGCGAACTTTTAAGGGAGTCGATTTTTTCCTAACGCGACAAATCTTTATTCTGGCGCAGCAAATCAGCCCGCAGACCATGTGGATCATACGGAATAAATTGTAGAAGTCGAAGTGACTACTCAGAGAGCTAGAGCGATGTGCGCCACAGGCGAACAATGGCACTCGGATTTCAGATGGTTTATTTGTTCGACGAACAACGACAAAGGAACAAGGACTGTTCTTCACTTTAAACTGCACCAGACGGAGCACTGAGGAATGGCAGAGAAATGCGCACTACGGATATTCCGCAACACACCCGCTCGAGAAAAGGAATTTGGAAATTGATCCGACAGTGTTGCAACTGCGAGTCAAGTGGACAGCGAGCGTTTCCCTACGACCCCTAATGGGAGACACCTCCCGACCTCCCCCATCCCTTTGTTTTCAGCTGACGCAAAATTCTTGGAGTATTTCACAACTTTAAAATATGTTTTAATCACAATGAAACAATGCAGAGAAATATATTTTATCAAATATTACAACCAATTGGTCTGGAAAAGACAAATTTTATGGTAATTTTAGCAATAGTTTTTTTTTGTTTTACTAGCTGTACCCCACCACGCGTTGTTGTTGCTCAGTCTGTCTGTGAAGATAGAGAAATAATAGCGCGTTTTTCTTTTAAGTCCAACAGATGGCGCTGTTTAAGAAATTTATGTTTTTATGGGTGACTAAAAACATGTTTTTTTCCTGTCACAGGTGACATATATATAATACAGATATATTTAAAACACACGGGTATTCGAATGCAACGTTGTGTCAAAATTTCAAAGCAATCAATGAAGAACTTTCGCAATAACTTATAATATTATAAGAAATTCTGCATGTATATTGTAAAAAATTATATCCTCTATTATGTGACTTATACGAAAAAAAGAAACGTCAAATAAAATAAGACATAAGTTCGTAGGGAATTATTATTGAATCTCTACTTTTTTTATTTGAAAGACAGAGTTCACCTTAGTAACAAACTGTTGTATAGATCAGTTGAGTGGTATTATTGCAAAGACATCTTTACCAATCCAAATCAGATTTTTTTTAAACATGGAACGTTCAGTTCACCTTTCACTGACCAAAACATTAATACATTTGTTGTTATTAATGCAAACCGTTCCTAGTTTAATAATAATAATAATTGGATAATTTGTAGAGCGCCGTTTTTGTGAAAAATCACCTCAAGGGCGTTGTACAATTTATTTCCTAGGATCTACATTTGTTTAATATATATTATAACTCCTGAAGTTCTCAGTTTCTTGCAAACCAAAATATTGTGTGATTTTTTATAAATTTTGATGATTATGACTAATGTAACGAATTATCTATTCTCAATGTGATTTTATTTTTTCCCATTTACATTTCTAAATTCCGTAGATCTGGGTATATTCTTTATATTCTAGTAACACTGCTGAATTCCTGGTGACGTTTCCCGTCAAGTTGGTATCAGGGAGGTTTTAGTTGCCAGATCGTTCCCCTTTGGAAAATAATATATTAGTAGGCTAGTACTGTCTAGTATTTATTCGCATGTTGTTTACAGACGGTTGGGGCGGTTGAAATCATAAGATTATAGACAAATTAAGAGTACTTAGATTTGTTTTTTTGGAGTAGTCTTAATGTGATAACTAGCCCTTAACGGTCCGGGAAAGTGAAGGGTCCCCTCGACTTTAGAAAACATAACTAGCCGTCGGGAATAAACGTGAAATGCCTTAACAAGCTAAATAATTTTATTAAGCCCACCGCATAGCCAATTTTCTAGTTCATATTTTTATGATAATATCTATACATTTGTTATGCCGAATCGTTAATTATACGAAATTCCCTCGATAGAAAAATTAAAAGTGAGCTCCGAAAATTATTAAAAACACGTTTTGTTCTGTTATTTATTTATTTATACGCCTAAAAAGGTTTTAACATAAAAGTGATACATGTTGCAGTGTACATAGGAGAATATCTGTATTTTACGGGAGATACTGACAGTAAATAGATCTGTTGTAATCCATTGTAAAGAAGGTACAAAATACACAATTATAAAATTGTGATTACAAGTATAATGAGAAAATATTAAGAAATAATTTTTAAAAACTTAATATGAAGCAATATTGGTAAAACGTAAGAGTAACATAAATTAAAAAAGGAATTACAAAAACACTACATATAAGACAAAACATTAAAACTAATTTACCAACGCTACTCTAATTTGTAGGATTCGACAAAGTGTTGATATAGATTATGCTTAATTCTATAAATGGAGTCAATAATTAAATCAATAGCACCCCCAAACTTGTTGCCATGCATCCTATTAGTTAGTGAGTGTGTCTGATAGTTGGTCGTGTATGTATTGCAGAAGAATGTTATATTTTGTATTGAATTCTTTGAATTTAATAGTGGCAACGATGGCAGGACTATCAATTATGTTGTTAATGACTCTGTGTAACACAACCAGGTCTGAAATAATTCTCCTGTCAGACAGTGTTATTAGATGCAATTGATTTATCAAACTGACATAATTAATGTAATCAATAGGAATTCTGAGCTTAAAATTTACGTACTTAAATTTTTTTATATGTTATAGACATGAAAAAAATCACAGTGTATCTTTTAATGCAATTATGTTCTTTGTAAGAAAATAGCATGTAAAAGCCCAGCCGGGCGTGAATTTATAAATAAATAAATAAGTGAATGCGTGAAGCCTTGAACCTAAAAAACCCCAAGAACCTAAAAATGACAATTTAGATCCATGCAAGAAGCCACCGCCATCTTTAGAAAATGAACCGAAAATTAAAGATACCTATTTTCGGACTTTGCACTGGGTTTAGCAGGGTTTGGTACAAATCCCTGCTACTAACCTAAACTAACTATGCATAATAACTCAGTGCAAAAGCCCGACAACATGTATCTTTAAGCCCGTCGTCCCAAAAGTCGGTAAGCATTCGACATAAAGTATAAACTGACAAACCGAATGCTGCAAGACACTGCGCACAAAATTAAGTTCGCTATGGTAAGCAGTGTTGCCAACTCGAATTTTAAAGTAGAGCTAGGCGAAACCCAAAAAAGAGCCAAAAAGGAGCTAAAATTTTGAAAGTGACATAAAGCATGGGGGGGGGGGGTTGTTAGAGAATTTCGGAGAAGAAAAATTCGGGGGCGGACTGCAGAAGTTTCGACAAAAAAAAAACTTACCTGTTTGTTTTTATAATTTTCAAAACACAATTATTTTTGATAATATCGAAGTCTTCAGGATATTTTTATTGTTTTTTTTTATAATGTTTTTTTTTTTTGTTAGGCAACGACTAGTCCTCTTAAAAATCTAAGCAGTCATCCGGTTCCAGTTCCTGTACCATCGCACTGCTAGGACCGGCTTCATCAGGATTTTTTTCATATACAGCCATTGTTACAGCAATTTTTTTTTTAACTTCTGGGGGAAGTTCATAATCCTCGCAATATTTGTTGTGTCGCCTGAGCCCCGATCGAATTGTTAAAATCGAATTAACCATGTCATTGCCAAGTCTATTTCTAGTTTTATTTTTGACTATATTTAACTGGCTAAAAACTCGTTCCAATTCTCCTTCAATTCGAAGGAGACTGACGCAAGACGCAATGCAAAATGCGATACGCAGTAGCCGGCCTAGGCAAGTTACTTGTATCGGAGTTTTTGGGAATTTCATTTTTTCGGGAAGTCCCTGTACCGATGTTTCCACCAAAGCATTAGCGCCGTTTACACGCACACTTCGGAGCGACCGAGTCCCGCGCCACTTCAGGCCGCCGCGCAGAAAAGTAAAGATCGATAGGTTTACAGCGCAGTTCACTGTGAGACTTGCGCGGCGGCCTGAAGTGTCGCGGGACTCGGTCGCTCCGAAGTGTGCGTGTAAACGGCGCTATTTTTAGTAACTGTTTACTTGTGCAGGAGTTCGGGGAATCTCTTTTTTGGGAAGTCCTCGTTATTTTGGAATATTATTGCAAATATAATTTTTTTTAATATTATTTCACGTGAATAAGAGCTGAAAAATCTGAAAAACGAGCTAAGAAGCTAAATGACTTTTTTTGGAGCTGACGACGTCGATTTAGAGCCAGATCTAGCTCTAAAGGAGCTGAATTGGCAACACTGATGGTAAGGTAACGATCTGCAGCGCAGTTCAGTGTGGAACTTTTCTGTGCAGGGTCTTGCAGCATTCGGTTTATGTCGATTGCTTACAGACCCATGGGATAGGGGGTAACTGTCAGTTCATTTTCTACAGTACGGCCTGTAAAGATGGCGGTGATGAAGCTAATTTTTTCGTGAGTTATAATTCTTTCCCTGGTTAGTATTGGGTAATAATTTCCCTGGTTAGTATTGGGTTACATCGATCTTGACCTTGGTATTTAGCTCTGAATAAAAAAATACTATTCAATACGATTGGACCGCTTGTCACGTGTTTAATTTTTAAAAATAAATTGACGAGTTATTGATATGACATCTGGGGATGTTTCCCCATTTCCGGGGAATAAATATGTCATCGGGAAAGCGGAATCGCTTTTCAAATTTTTAATTTATTATGTATATAAGAGGATCCGAAAATGCCACCATTTTTGTTATTCGTTGGCCAAAATACTATTTTCAATTCGGTTTCTTCAAAATGAATTTATATATTTGTAATAGGCGATACAAACGGATAACCTATGAAAGTAATACACGAAATAATATTCTCAAAGTTTTTCGAAAACATGGTCCACGGTTTTTTTCAATGTGCCGTCAACCGAGGAAAATAATTACATGTAAACAAATGAAAGTATTATTTTAAATTTTTAATTCATGTTTATATTTTTTGTGCAGTGAACAATTTAATGGACCTATCAATTTAATAACGGTGATTTTTTATACTTACTAACCTAACTAACCATCACGCTGATTCCCCGCAGGGGTAGGCAGAGATGATGAACTACCAAACAACTCGGTCTTGGTACACACTTCTTGCCTCATTCACATTCATACATACTCTTCTATTATTCTGACTCTTGACGTAACCTGACTCAAGTATCTGATTATATCAGCCTTGTACTCTTTGCGTATCTCCACATTCCTCACACGATCATACATAGTTTTACCTCACATACGCCTCAGGGATCTCATTTCAACAGCATTCAGTCTACTTTCATCCTTTTGCTGCAAGTTCTATGCCTCACTTCTATACATCAGGGTAGGTACCAGCACTTCATTGTTAACTGCTAACTTCACTTCTTTGGACAATTTTTTGTTAGCGCCAACTGCGTTTAGTCCTCCATTAATGGAGTTACCACATACTACTTTGATACTCAACAACTATAAAAATTGTTAGTTTCGTAAATGGCGATGTAACCGCCTGCAAAGTTATTAATGTCAAGCTTTATCTACAGTTAGTGCTGTTTTAATTGTTGCGCGGTCCCCTACAAATATAAGTATGTCAATCTATGCTTTGAATCTGGGGAATATATCGGAAAATTTTGTTTTCATCGAAATATTTCTTTTTTGTGATGGCAGCACCAAAATTTCACTGACAGCTAAAACAAATCTGGCAATAATTTAGTTCTAGTTTCTAAAGAAATCACGTTTGATTAGTCCTTCAAATGTTCAAATTTCATATAATTTCATGAGGTCGCCGTGCGTTTAGTTTTGTGTTTGTGTTATCTGTCCAATATCCACAGTATTGGGTGCAATATCTCCACAATTCTACGTAAAAACAGTGGATAGGAAGCCGTCATTAAATGAATTTCAGGTCAGTGGTTATGTCATGACAATTAAAATATACGCTCGCTTACTATGGCCCCAATATGGAAACTTTACGTGTTACGACTTACGACTAACTAACTAACGAACCATCGCGCCGTTTCTCCGCGGGGGTAGGCAGATAGGATCGACCGCCACACAGCTCTGTCTTGTCTCACTCTCCCTGCTGTTAATAATCTTCTGCTATTCCAACTCGACTATTTGATTCACTGTCTTGGTCGTGTAATTTTGTCTTCCTTGTGCGTTCCCACGATCGGTAAAATTCCCTTACTCCACTTACATCTTACGCACAAATAAACAGCACTTGGTTTCAACTTAATTATTACAAGAAATAACTATTTATATAGTGGGAGATGGTAAAAGATGCATTAAAATTCCATTTTTTTCTCAATCAAAGTTTAAGTACAGGTCTTGGCGCAAAATTACCAAGTCACTGCCGTCGCTAAGTAATCTTCATCATTAAAAATAGTCGTAATCACTCTGTTTATTTATATGATTGCGGTAAAACAACATACAAATCAGCAATAACAACAACAATCGCCGTCGTTTGCAAACTGTTGTTGCTCTATTATGGTACTACGCTGAGTTGATCACTTGACACCTCAAAATCGGTCAGTCGCTTAGGCATAATACGAAAACACCGCCAGGTCCGGTCGTTTATTTCATACACAAACACATATTTTTTAATGTACAGTGGTGCCTCACACAACGAACTTAATTCGTTCCAGGAGCAAGTTCGTTATGCGAAAAGTTCGTTATGTGAAACGCGTTTTCCCATAACAATACATGTTAAAAAAAATAATTCGTTCTGTAGCATAAAATATGGTAAGATGACATAAAAAAAAGATAAATTTTTTGTTATTATTTTTATTTAGATACATCTAAAAACATAATGAAAAAAACACACATTTTTTAATTTTAAGAAATAATCGAATCTTGCACATCTTCATCCATTTTCCGCCGATGGTGCAGTGAAAAACCTGTCCAAAGTCGTTTGTTTCTCTCTTTTCTTCAACATCTGCCGGAAATAACGGACAAGAGTATCGGAGTACAGGTCGTTGATCCTGTTTGCTTCAGCGGAATCCGGATAGTGGGCATTGGTAAACTCCTGAACTGCTTTCCATTTGACCAGGATGTTCTTGATGTCAGCAGTTGGAATTGGTTGATTGTTTGATTGTTGCTCCTCGTTATCAGATGACGCTTCCCTTTGAGCAGGTCACACTGCTCAAAGGGAAGTTTGACGAGGTCACACTGTTTTACCCCACATTCACTCCTTCTAATTATTTCCTGTTTCATTTCAAGAGAAATCACCTTCCTGCTTTTTTTAGAACCCATCATATAAAAAAAATGTTGAGTTTATCTTAAAAGGACGACTGCCGTGATACGTGTGCGATTTAATTCGTAATGAAGAACGATTGCTGCGATACGTGCGTAAGTTAAGCGTACTACGCAGTGACTAACGAGTCTAACGACTGCCTGCGCGGGAGGATGCAATTAATCGGCAGTGATCGTAGAAGATCGGGCGACTTCGTTGTGTGAAGCGAAGTTCGTTGTGTGAAGCGAAGTTCGTTGTATGAATCGTGAAATTAACGAAAAGGAAGTTCGTTGTGTGCAGCATTCGCTGTGCGAGGCGTTCGTTGTGTGAGGCACCACTGTATATCTTCTTCATACATGAACGTTTGAATCAAGAATTTACTAAAAACAAAAGAGTGCTTCTTACTTGCCATATTTTATCTAAAGGCGAGCCGTTATCAATAACAACCCTTACGTAGATGGCGATAAGGTTTAAATTCCCGCTTAACACCATCCGCCTGTTTGGATTTATGCAAGAAAAAAACATGGCCAAAAAGTGCCTTTTATTTTATTTTGTGGATGTTCAGGCATAAATATTTAATTTTTTTTCGATCATTTCATAAATAACTTAATTTGCCACATTACACAATAAAATCATAACCGAAAATGGGTTCGTAAGTAGGAGATTTTGAACTTTAAAGCAGTTTTCTTAGGCCTTTACATTATTTTTTTTTGGGCTTATAAAAAGACTTATCTAAAAAACACTAGATTATTTCAAAGGCCAAGATGTATTCTACTCGCAGTATTTAATTAAAGCATCTGAAACATTTCTAGGCGACCAAATTTTCAAACCAAAAACACATGATTTTGCATTACTATGCATGGCATCGCCTTAATTTTGTGAGACAAAAACAAAGCTAGATGTATTTTTATGTCATTGTTTACGTCGGGGCAATTGGAAAAATATGTTCCAATTTAAGTTAATGCACTTACGCAATATTTCCCGTGTTTCGACTAATGTTTTAATCTCCGATTCTGGATTCCTCTTCATTCTAAATATGCACAAATTATTTAAATAACCCAAACTAAGAACCTATTATGTGCATGTTTTTCCATCTCCCCCGATGTAAATAGTTTTTTCTTGTAGAAATTGACTGAGTGTAGCTAAGTCCTGTTTTAACTCAACCGTTTTTCATTTGATCTGTCTGTAAATTTGTTTGCACATTCCGTTACCATTTCGAGAAGACAGCTGCTTTAATGGTTCAGTAAAGATTCTTTTTTTCAAATGTGAAATCGTTGTGTTTATTTGGATTTTCTTATTTTTTGCATTTTTTCAATATTATGGTACCTGCCTGCCTGAAGAATGTTTGAAAGAAAAATTGTCTTTGAGATGGTGATGTTTCTTTGGACAAATTGTATAATTCCTTATTTGAAATAAAAAATTTTACATGTAAAATATATCGTTTATGATAGGGAATTTTAACTGATTATTACGAAAATAGAATCAGATGGCGCACGTAGAAAATAAAATCAGATGGCACAAGTAGAAAATAGAATCAGATGGTGCACATCAAAAATAGAATCAGACGGCGCATGTAGAAAATAAAATCAGATGGCACACGTTGAAAATAGAATCAGATGGCACACTTAGAAAATAGAATCAGGTGGCACACATCGAAAAAAAATCAGATGGCGCACATCGATAATAGAATCAGATGGCGCACATCAAAAATAGAATCAGATGTCACACGTAAAAAATAGAATCAGATGGCGCACGTAGAAAATAAAATCAGATGGCACAAGTAGAAAATAGAATCAGATGGCACAAGTAGAAAATAGAATCAGATGGTGCACATCAAAAATAGAATCAGACGGCGCATGTAGAAAATAAAATCAGATGGCACACGTTGAAAATAGAATCAGATGGCACACTTAGAAAATAGAATCAGGTGGCACACATCGAAAATAAAATCAGATGGCGCACATCGATAATAGAATCAGATGGCTCACATCAAAAATAGAATCAGATGTCACACGTAAAAAATAGAATCAGAAGGTGCATGTAGAAAATAAAATCAGATGGCGCACATCAAAAATAGAATCAGATGGCACACGTAGAAAACAAAATCAGATAGCGCACGTCGAAACTAAAATCAGTTGGCCGCATGTTAAAATTTTCGTCGACACGCTAAGATTTATAGTAGGACCAGCGTAAAAGGTAATTTTTACCCTCTCCGTATAATAATAATTTTTTAAGGTTATGTATTATCATTCTAACAATAATTTTATATTCATATTGTTAATCTCGGTAGATCTATAAATGATCTTTTTTTGAGACAAATCAAAGTGTAATCTTTAACAGACCGTAATTTGACTAATTCCTTATAATTTTTTGATTAAATTTGATTGACTTGGTTTGATAATAAAAAATATGTCTACGTTTTATCTTTTCACATTTTATCTCATTTCAAGTAGCTACATTTAAAGATATTCAGAATTCCGTAATTCAAATCATATATATGCACCAATACACACAGTCCTATGTATGTGTTGTTTGGGTCAGTTGATTGTGCAACAGAAAACTCAAAACAACGCTTTTTTACATACGGCAGTATATTTGTGAGAGTGCTTATTTTGTGTTTATTTTGAGACTAAATTGTTGTAAATAGGTACATGCAAAATAAATACGTTTTCCAGATGACTTGCAGAAGTGACAAAGAATTTCTAATTTTGCTGCTTAAAATCGTAAATAATGCAACTTGTTTACATTCTCTAAAATGAAAGATAAAAATATCAGAGAGTGTTGAGATTTTCAGACTTACTGAATGTAAGTTATTATACTGATTCAAATTCATTATTGAGCCCAAGCTATATTGCTGCGTCCATGTTTGCAAGTCAGTTATTTTTTAAGAGTTCCAACTGTTCGTAAATGGTCAATAAACTCGGCTATTGTCTATGTTACTATTCACATCTCTCTGTTTGTGCGCTTAGTTCTTAACTACGCAACGGATTTTGATAGAGTTTTCACTATCATTTAGAGAATTCCTTCCCGAAGGTTTACATACATAATGAAGGGTTTTCCAATAAGAGGTGTTATTTTGATATTCAATTGTAAAAGATCAATGGTTTCGTTGCTTGTGTGGCACGTGGCGCCGTCTTGTTGAAAGTAAACGTTGTCCAGATCAATACCATCCAATTCCGGCCATAAAAAATCATTAATCATCTCTCGATAGCGCAATCCATTCACCGTAACTGTTGCTCCAGCCTCATTTTCGAAAAAGTAGGGTCCAATGACTCCGCCGGACCATAAACCGCACCAAACAGTCGCACGTTGAGGATAGAGAGGCTTTTCAACAATAACTCGTGGGTTTTCCGAGCCTCAGATGCGACAATTTTGCTTGTTGACGAAGCCACCGAGGTGGAAATGGGCCTCATCACTTAAGATGATTTGCATTTGATTCACTCAAGTGAATTTTAATAATTTCAATGCGTTGTTGAAGCGTGTATCGTTTCATTTTTATTAATGGCGTAGTTTCTACTTGTCAAATGTCAAAAAATGACAGCTTCAAAAGTAACATCTACCGAAATAGCGGGCTATTCAAAATAACACCTCTTATTGGAAAACCCTGTTTTTCTGGTGACACTGAATAGATCAAACACACTAGAAATGCCTTCCTCAGTAACTAACTAACTAACCATCACACCGTTTCTCCACAGGGATAGACAGAGAGGACGGACCGCCAAACAACTCGGTCACACCACATACTCCTTGCCTCATTCAAATTCTTGGTTGAATATATATTATTTTTGTCAATTGTTTTCGACGCTGTCCTTTCCTGCGATACTTCAGCGGCCCCGGTTAAAAGCAGGTCCAACCTCTCCTCGCAAGCTTCTGTAGTTGTTTCTGTCAACATTGTCCAGGACGGCTCACTGAATGTCTTACATCTGAAATGCAGCATGCAGAATTCGATCTTGTGGTATTCTTCGAACCTGACTTAATCACCTCGATAGCGACTTTTCTCTGAAGAGTAGGCAAAATTTCAATGGTTAGGTCCTCTCAGATCGTTAATCCATTTATAAAGTTGCTTCAATGAGATGGGTCCCCGACATTGACTAAGTATTATCGAAACAAGGCTTGTAAATATTCAAATTAATACCGATACCAAAAAAATTGGTTTAAGGCGATGCACTACGTTGTGTAATATTTTAAATCGAGCCGCTATCAATAACACCCCTTACGTAGATGGCGATAATCCGCCTGTTTTGATTTATGCAAGAAAAAAACATGGCCAAAAAGTGCCTTTTATTTTATTTTGTGGATGTTCAGGCAAAAATATTAAATTTTTTTCCGATCATTTTATAAATAACTTAATTTGCCACATTATACAATAAAATCATAAGCGAAAATGGGTTCGTAAGTAGGAGATTTTGTACTTTAAAGCAGTTTTCATAGGCCTTACACATTATTTTTTTCTGGGCTTACAAAAAGAGTTATCTAAAAAATACTCGATTATTTCAAAGGCCAAGATGTATTCTACTCGCAGTATTTAATTAAAGCATCTGAAACATTTCTTGGCGACCAAATTTTCAAACCAAAAACACATGATTTTGCATTACTACGTAGTGCATCGCCTTAAGAAAACATTTATTTCAATTTGGGAGGCCGGTTTCGGTCACCCCAAGTATTTCACCACATTTGGTGACTTAGCGGGAGTGCCCGGGTTCATCGGTGGGTGTGTTCAGGAAGCGCCTGTCTACCAGCTGGGTGGCATGCCAGATCGGGAGAGGCTGGTTTTGGTAGACTCCAACTGGTCTCTACCTCCTCTCCTTTGTTTCCTTAACAAGACCCCCTCAGACAGCATCCCAAAAAGGGATGAGGCTAATCCCGCAGGAATAATATAAAAAACAAAAAATTCTCTCGCAGTCGAAAGATTGGACTCTTTTGTTGGTCTGCACAGAGTTAATTTGTCTTCCAGCAATTTCATCTCAACGATCAGTTTTCAAACACACAATAGGCAGTTAGAAATGTTTTAGGTAGGGGCTCTTGCAGACTTTATCATACCTTATATCTAGCTTCGAAGCGGGGTATCGATTAAAGTAACGATTGGTAAAAATCTTACATTTATTTCTAGCAAACAACAAATTACGACAACACTTTTGCCACAAATGAACAATTTTCACTGGTTTCGTGTACCTTTGTTAGAAGCTTGTACAACAAGCTTACTTTAAGATGGGTTACTGTTCTCTCTATATCTTGTGACGCAATGTTTTTCAGGTTTGCTATTGGCCGATAAAATTAACAAATTACAACAAGGGATTTGAGCGATAGCTTTGTGCTCTGTTTTATATTATTTATTTACTGGACAATTTGTATTGCGCTGCTTTTGTGAGGTATCACCTTAGGGGCACTTTACAGTTGATGCAGGTATTACAAAAATATAAATATTACAAAAATAAGTGAAATTAAATTAAATAAAATTAAGTACATGAACAGGTGATACGAAGATAGAAGATGGAGACTCTGCAGCAAGAATCCTAGGTGGTGAGGAAACTGGACCAGCTGCTGCAGCGAAAGAGTGCAACGCGTTCACCAACAGTGCCAGCACGAGGTTCGTCATCTATCCAGGTATGTGTCTGCTGCTAATTAAGCGCTGACACAGTTAACGAAGCGAACTTGCATTTATATATATATATATACAGGGTGTATCGGCACTAACCCGACAAACTTTAACCAGCTATTCCTCAGGACATTTGTAGTATAAAATGTTATGGGCACTTTGCTGTCCGGTAGCATTTTTTTTTTCAATTAAAAACAAAAAATTTTTAAATTTCCACACTACATCACTGTCCTTGGCATTGCGTTTCGTGTTCAACAGCTGTTATAAGCAAGTATGTCAAAAAGCGTCTTCGCTCTTTCGCACACACTAAATAATAATAGTTAAAAATGAGACGAATGGTGCCGTGCCATTTCGTTGTGATTGTAAAAGTGCGCCAATATAGGTACACACGTGCATTATTCAACGGAATTCGAATAAAATATTTGCTAGATGGGTTTTCAAACTTTAACAAAGGATAAAACAGTGGTGACACCCTGTATATATATATAGGCTTTCGTGGCATCGGAATTCGATGGAAAGTTGTATTATGAAATGACTCTTAGGTGGTGTTATTTTTTGATTGAAGTTAGGTACGAGAGGGCTAGTCTATCGTTATTTGATGTATGTATTCAGAGGGCATTGTTTCCACCATAATCAATAATGTATCTTTTATTTGCAGCCGGGTGCTGTGGGAGGCGCTGGGCCGCCAGCGCTGGTTCTCTGCGGGCCGGCAGAGGCCGTCGCGCCGGCCACCTCTGGGCCGGCATTCCCGCGGGGCTCCCCCGCCGCTGTCCCCAGGTGCCCCGCGCGCGCTGCTCGTCTCCCTCACGGCCGTGTACAACGCGTCACGTCCTGAGAAGTGTGACGTAGAAGATGCCAGACTTAAGGTTTGCATATTTTTTATTCTGATCTGCTGGCTGTTACATATATGATACATGAAGTTTTGCTATGGCTATATACAATGACTGTTTACGGATAGTTCCCGTGAGCATTAGGACCATAGGCCCATTTTACCTCAATCTTTAAACAACAACCCAGTCCCTTTAATAAAGTTCAGCAGGGTTGTCATTGGGTATGTGGCTATGTCTTCTGGTTCTACTGTGTGTCTCCCCAGGTATCTGCGCCTAGTTCCCACCAGGGCAGGACATTGGCACTATAGGTGAATTGGAGTCTCTTCATCCTCTTCGTATTTCCTGCATCTATTAGGTTTTCCACTCCCAATATCTGCATGTGTCTCCTGAGATGGCAGTGTCCCGTTAGTAGTCCTACCAGTTCCTTCAGTGAGTGTACTGTCCATATTGAGTAGTTGCCTGGTTCGTATAGGTTCTGGTCCATCGATGAGTACTATTCCTTTCCTTCCAATGCTGGCATTTGACCGACCAATGTGTGATGTGACAAACTTCCACTCCTACAGCCGACTTGGATCCCGCAAGTGGTGCTTCTGCCCCTTTCCTCGCTAGTCCGTCAGCCCATTCGTTACCCTTGATGATTAATCTAAGAAGACAGTTTTCTTTAATTTAATAAGCATGTCTGTTTATTCCTCGTTTCAGGAGCTGACAAAAGAAATGGGACAACTGGAGATATTGAAGGCAGCCACATTGGTTTGCAAGACTTGTCAGAAGCGATTGCTTATTGATAAACCAGTAGGCAACAAACTGTACTGCAAGTGAGTACCTATCCATAATGTTATTCATGTGGAGAAGGTCTTTATACAGGATTTTCCAATAAGAGGTGTTATTTTATTTATTTATTTTATTTATTTATAATGTATTACAAAAAACATGGTAAGTAACACATTATTCCCAATGAGTTGAGATAAAACTCATTACGGGAAGTACAGACGCATAAAATACATTTTACAAGGATATTACACGTTTAAAAAAATACAACATATTGAAAAGGAAAAGAAAAATAAATGAAAAAGGAAAAATACATTGTTAAGAATAGAGATTTTAGAAATACTGAGAGACATCTATACACATGAAACATAGTAAACCAACATATGAAAGCGAGCGAAAATTCACTGGTTTAAAAACATTTTCAGGAAATAATCTTTAAGCGTTTTAACTAATATTTTTTTGTTAGTTACTGATTGCTTTATTTCATTAGGTAATGCATTGTATTGTCTATATGCAATATATTGTAATGAGTTAATACCAAATTTTGTTGTGTGGGTAGACGATGCTAGGTGTATTAGATTTTGGGACCGTGTTTTGTGCTGGTGTATGTCTGAATTAAATGCTGGTTTGATGTTAGTGTGTGAGGATCTATGTATGATTTGTAATATTGTACAAGTGATATTGTATTTAGGTAGAACCGTAAAAGGAAGTATGTTTGTCTTTAAATATATATCTTTGATATGTGTATCCCACGGTAGACGGTAGATATTTCTTATTGCTCGATTTTGAATCACTTGTATTTCTGATATTTGTTTTTTAGTAATAGTGCCCCAGATACTAACTAAATAACTCAGATGGGAGTGAATCATCGCATAGTATGTGGCCCGTAGTAGAGATGTAGAGAGAAGACCTTGGAGTCGGTACAGTACGCCGGTTATTGGGGATATTTTAGATTTCACATGCTCAACATGGGAATTCCACGAAAGTTTAGAGTCTATTAATAGCCCTAAATATTTCGTGACTTCTATATTTTGGAGCTTCTCAGTTCCAAGTGTGATATTCATGGGCACATAATCCTTATTACCGAAAGTTAGGTAGTGCGTTTTTTTTATATTGAGGCTCAATTTATTAATACGCAGCCAATTAGCTAGAATTGAGACATCTACATTCATTTGAGACTCCAAGTCACTCAGGCTTGTACTGTGATAATAGATTACAGTGTCATCCGCATAAAGTTGGAGGTTTCCAGAGATACCACATTTAGTTATGTCATTAACATATAGCAAGAAAAGCAGAGGCCCAAGAATTGATCCCTGTGGCACTCCACATGCGATTTTACCTAAGCCACTCGAGACACCTTTGACTTCAACAAGACATAATCTATCATCTAAGTAGCCTCGGAGGAGATTTAGGGGCTTCCCAACAATCCCCAAATATTCCAATTTCTTTAAGAGTATTTCATGATCGACCGTATCAAAGGCTTTTTTGAGATCTATAAATATGGCTGCCACATATTCACCCTGGTCTATATACTGTTGAAGGTTGGAGATAAAATCAAAGGCGGCACATTGAGTACTAGAATTTTTCCGAAAGCCATATTGTTGTGGTGTAAGGATATTATTCGCAGATATGTATTTTAGGAGTCTATCTTTGATTATGGTCTCAAATACTTTTGAAAAAACCGATAGAAGTGATATAGGACGGTAGTTAGAGATACATGTTTTACAGTCTCCTTTGTGTATAGGTATTATCTTCGCTAACTTTAATTCATTTGGAAACTTTCCCGAGGACAGTGACCAATTAAAAAGTTCTGTAAGGTGACCCGCTAATTCTTCTTTACAAGTCTTAAGAACTGATGGTGTTACTCCATCGAGTCTCGGTGCTGCTTTCAGCTTAGTTTTAGAGATGATCCTCAGTACCTCATCTTTGTTTGTCCTAGCCATGTACAAGGATTGGCAAGCCTTCGGTTCAACAAATACGGTATTACAGTCATCCGGGAATGACGGAATGGTAGCTGCTAGCTTTTTTCCTATTGAGAGAAAAAACTCATTAAATGCGGATGCTATTTGGCTCGGATCCTTAATTACGCAGTCATTTACCACGAGGGATTCTATTTCGTTAGTTGGTTTATGTGTTCGGTTTGATAGAATAGAGTTTATGATTTTCCAGGTTTTAGTGGGGTTATTTTGGTTTTGTTGAAAGCTGTTCGCATAATATTTGTGTTTTAGATTTCGCCTATAATTAGTAATGGTATTTCTCAATCTCTTTTTAAGTGTTACAAGAGTAAGATTACCAGGGTACGTTCTTTGATTAATGTATTTAATTTGGAATCAAACCACGGAGTATTCAGTTGTACCCGACTTCTTAATCCTGTTTTTGGTGTAGTTGTACCTGATTCTATTGCCTTTTTAATGTGATAATTGAAACTTTTAAAAGGGTCTTCTGAGTTGCTTAAGTTGATCGTGAAATTGTTATCAAGAAGATAGGATTTTACTGACATACTGTTGATGATAGGTCTCGTAATCCGGGATTTGGTTCTATTATTAAAACATTTTTTTAAGTTGTTCTTATAATCAACAATAAGTATATTATGGTCACTAAGTGGATCATCAATATTCGTTATAGTAGTCTGAATGTTTTGCCTATTTGATAAGATGTGATCTATTAAGGTGCAGCTTGTATCAGTGACTCTCGTGGGAAATGTTTTGTTATGTATTGAAAAATTGTAAGATTGTAAGATGTTGCAAAAATTTAATGAAGAGTGTGTGGATATGGATATGTCAATGTTAAAGTCTCCGAATATTAATGTATCTTGTCTACTTTCGTTCAGTATTTTTTCTAGATGTATTAGAAAATCCTGCATATTTGTGTTGGGTTTTCGATAGATAGCATAGATGTTAACTGGTTTCCTATCACTGCTACTAAGCGTTATACCTAAAAAGGAATTTTCATTTGAGAAATTTTCAATAATTGCACACTTCATAGTATCAATCACATATATTGCTACGCCGCCTCCTCCTTCGTTGGGGCGAGAAGCAAAAACACTTTTGTAGCCATTCAGGGAGTAAAACTTTTCCTCTCCAATCTTAAGCCACGTTTCCGTAATGACGAGCACGTGTACAATGTACCGCGAACTTCTTACTTTTTCTTCGATCTCATCAAACTTATTACGGATGCTTCTCGCGTTCATATACATTATTCGTAGACAGTTCGTCACGGGATTATAATTCTCGATGGTGAGGCACTTATGCTCATGTATGTTACACTCCATAATCTATAGTTGCAAGGTCGTTCTTGAGTGCAGCGATGTAGGCCGGGCAGTTGTCCCTATCTCCAGTTGAGTGATCAGCAGGCTTACCAAATCTGGTGCATGTCGCGCAAACTGGTTTGATGGTAGAATTTGGGCAGGACTCACCAGTATGATTCTGTTGAGCACAATGTCCACATGTGGGTTTGGTCTCTCTGCAATACTTGAATGAGTGACCAATCATGTGGCATTTGGTGCAGACAGTAAGGCCAATAAAATCTCGGACGCGGCAAATAGTCCAGCTTATAAATACTTTCTCTTGCTCGACTAGAAATTTACGTACGGTAGCGGGTACTGCGTAGATACGGTGACAAGCGTTACCTGTGCGAGCACCAGCCAGGTGACTTAGTTTACAGCCTGCAATAGTTTCTTCAATGTCTTCAACGTTGGGAATACCAGTGAGAGCCATCCTTAAAAAATCTTCGTCGGTCAGGTCCCGGGGAACATTAAAGAATATCAGTCTCGGTAGACGCTTTGACGGTAGTCGGGCCTTCAGTTTGCTCGAGTTGTCGAAGCAAGGTGCATTTAATAGCTTTTGTTGTTCGCCCGTGGTTGCCGTATTGATCAAGATACCTTTATTTCTTATTTTTTTTATTCCCGTGACCCGAACGCCTAGTTCAGATGGCCGAATTGTATCTTCAATCATTTTTTTCGTACCGTCACTGTCCTTTGTGGCGTCCGCATCCGTTGGAAAGATGCAAACGGCAGGTCTTGGTGGTCCGACGCGATGTCCTTGTTGAGTGATTGGTGGGGGTTGGTGAGCATCATATGGCTGTTTTCGGGCGATGTCAGCAAAAGAGAGGGTAGCCTCCGTTGCCATTGCCACTCTCTGCATTACAGGCCCGAGATCAGACTCTAATTGTATGATTTTTTGCTCAAGGTGCCTTTTTTCCCTCTTCTCGTGGCGTATTTTTATTTCTGCCATTCTAAGTTGTGCTGTAACTGTAGCTAAATCCGCACGCATCGTTTCGCGCTCCAACAACAGCTGAGATACTGATCTGAAAACTTCCGATACGTTTCTAGCGATCCTCAGCTGCTGGTCTTTTGAGACCTTAGATTGCTTCTCTGCTAACACAAGTTGAAGAGCTGTCAAATGTGCTTGGGTTTCATTGAGCACATCTACTCCTGAAGCGCAAGGATATTCCGCTTCGGTGACGTCCGAGCCTTTGGATGACGTAACCGAGCTGTTTTCATCCGCATCCTCAATCGTGACGCACTTTCCTCCTATATCCTCTGGACTAGGAGACATCATGGTGCTTATGTGTCGTTTTTTAGGACGATTCATTATTAAACACTACTTTATAAGGACACATAAAAATTGAAACAATATATTAGTTCTGTTCAGCTTTGCGCCTGAAAATTCGTAGGTGGGCAATCGGTCTAGCTCTATGTAAATCGAAAACAAAAGTCGCCGTATCGAGTTTTTATATCACGATTTTTTTTATATTTGCACTAATTGAGCACAAATAACTTTAAACAGTTCATCACTATTAATGTATCTACGAAATCCACTATCGGTTTCACCGAAAAGTTTCTGTTTTATTCACGAAATTATCGGATATGTTTTTTTGTAGGTTTTGGATAATTTTATTTAAAAGAAAAAATACACAAATGTATTAAAAAGTATTTTGCGAGATGAGAGTAATCTCTTTCGACGCACAATTGTCACTTTAAAAGGATTTAATACAGAGAATTTAGATAGTTTCGATTGTAAACAAGGGGTATCACAAATTCACAACACAAACGCAACCAATAGGAGCCCTGAAAGGTGAGCTCATAATTAAAGCGGCCAATCCGCGCACTTTATCCGTTGTACACAACACTTTGGTTTGGGATGCAGTGAATTTTATAGTTTATATTATTAAAAAAACAATGGTAAAATGTTAAAAAGTCACTGGAGAACACTACCACGTGTTAAACTTTCGTTGTTTTTAACGACGATTACGTTTTTTCTTCCGTCGGATTTATTATAAAGTTGTTTACTATTATTAACGATAGCTTGACAGAGCACGACGCTTCGTAGGTACTCTCTCTACTACTTTGATGTACTATTTTGATATCCAATCGTAAAAGATCAATGGTTTCGTTGCTTGTGTGTTGCACGTAGCGCCGTCTTGTTGAAAGTAAACGTTGTCCAGATCAATACCATCCAATTCCGGCCATAAAAAATCATTAATCATCTCTCGATAGCGCAATCCATTCACCGTAACTGTTGCTCTAGCCTCATTTTCGAAAAAGTAAGGTCCAATGACTCCGCCGGACCATAAACCGCACCAAACAGTCACACGTTGAGGATAGAGAGGCTTTTAAATAATAACTCTTGGGTTTTCCGAGCCCCAGATGCGACAATTTTGCTTGTTGACGAAGCCACCGAGGTGGAAATGGGCCTCATCACTCAAGATGATTTGCATTTGATTCACTCAAGTTAATTTTAATAATTTCAATGCGTTGTTGAAGGGTGTATCGTTCCATTTTTATCAATGGCGTAGTTTCTACTTGTCAAATGTAAAAAAATGACAGCTTCAAAAGTAACATCTACCGAAATAGCGGGCTATTCAAAATAACACCTCCTACTAGAAAACCCTGTTTTTCTGGTGACACTGAATAGATCAAACACACTAGAAATGCCTTCCTCGCTAACTAACTAACTAACCATCACGCCGATTCTCCCCAGGGGTAGGCAGAGAGGACGGACCGCCAAACAACTCAGTCACACCACATACTCCTTGCCTCATTCAAATTCTTACATACTCTTCTATTATTCTGACTCTTGACATGGCCTGACTCGAGTATCTGATTCACTTGATCGTGCCATGTCTTCCTCGGGCGTCCCCGACTTCTGCTACCATTCACATTTTCGCTCATTCGCTCTATAAGCTTAAACCATCTGAGCGTCCCTTTCTTAATCTTACTCATTACGTTTTCATCAGCCTTGATTTTTTGCGGATCTTCACATTTCTCATGGTTTTACCACACATACGCCTCAGGGATCTCATTTCTACAACATTCAGTCTATTTACATCCTTCCTCTGCTAGTTCCATTCCTTTCTGCCATATATCTGCGTAGGTACCAGCACTCCATTTTGGACTGCTAGCTTCACCTCTTTGGACAGTTTTTTATTAGCGCCAACTGCATTAAGTCCTCCATTAATGGAGTTACCTGCATTTCCCCTTGTTTCAATATCTCTGTCAGCCTTCCCATCTCTCTAGAACATACTTCCTAAATACACAAACTCATCCACCTGCTCCAAGTATTCCTCATTCACAACTATATTGCACACTGTTTTCGTACTCTCTCTTTCAAACACCATTACTTTAGACTTACTTACATTCATCATTAGCTCATTCTTCATACATACTTCGTTCATTAGGACACGAGAGACTGTAGATCTTTCATACTGTTAGAAATCAGCACCGCATCATAAGCATAAAATAGGCAACATACTTTAAGATTACTCAAATTCGCGCCCATTCCCACCTCTTTCAATTCTTGCATACTCCATGTACAGATTGAATAACCACGGTGACATTATGCAGCCTTGCAACACCTTTTGTGATATCAAACCACCCCGTAAAACCGCCGTTCACCCTAATACGTGCAACGCTTCCCTCGTACGCTACAGAGACGCAATTGCCAATCAATGTCGCCACTCACTTAACACCTTTTAATTCTAGCCTATTTAGCTTGCGCTGTGTCTCTTGCGCTTGCTTGACATTGTAATAGCGCCATCCTATTTGAATTTCATAATACACAACACAACAAAATTCCCTATCAGCGCCATTCTGTATTTTCGATATTTGAAAAGTTCTGGGCCGATTCTAAGGACGGGTTGTTTCGGAGAAATTGAACAATTCTTCAAATTTCAAAGTTAATTTTCAAGTTCTGTGAAAGATTTTTTCAAGTTCTATTATTATTATTTCCGTTCTTTCAAGCAACTAACCTACAATGATATAATAACAGAACTTAAATAGGATGAATTGTTAAAATTCTCCGAAACAACCCGTCCTAATTTCGTCTCAGCTTTTGAACAATTTGTGATCAGTAGAAAAGCACAACTGTAACATTTGTTTACTTATCAGCTGATCACAATTTGATAGGAAACTGAAACGGAGCTAGAATCCTGATTCTACCCTGGTACCTGGTAGCCTGGTACAACAGGAACTTTTCAAATGTAAATTAAACAAAATAAATCATACGAGCGGGGGCGTTCCGTCCACATTGGTACATAAGCACTGCCTACCTTAAAATTTATATAATCAATGACAAAAAATCAATGTACACTTTCAAAAATATGCACATAAGGTGTCTAAAGCACATATTATGCACATGTTTCGACCGGTCGGTGGCTGAGTTAACATCACGTTTGGGTCCCACCCAGGCGTAGTGTGTTCAATTCCTCGACTGGCTAAGTCCTCCATCACAACACAAGCAACATTTTCCATTTACTGTGGTGGTAGTAGGAGATTTTCAAATATTGTCAGGTTATTCGTAACCTGGGAATGTTTGTCTTTCTTAAAAACAAAAAAAAAGGGTGCCAAAAGCAGAAACTAAGTATTCAAAATATTGTCTTCATTCTACGCAATGTGTACGATGCTCATTTAAGGAACGATTCGTTTATGTTAGTGTCTGAGAAGGCCGTGCCTTTTAGTACAAATAACAAGATTAGCAATCAGAGCCATCTGTAGGTGCTGCTGTTAATTACAACAACTTTGTTACGAAATAATTATTGTACCTATTTGGTTGGCTTTATTTCGTGCAATTGTGCGGTTGAAAAAATATGTAATTTTATGTATATACAGTAATTGGCGTTCACAAAATGTGTATGAGATTGTATGGTTTCGGTATTTATGCTTTAAACCTAAACATCAAATCCTGCAATTGTCCTGCCTATCCAATCTACCCATCCTAAAATGTCACCATGGCCAGTTTAATTGTTGCAAGATGTTAAATCTAACTTCAAAAGTGACAGCATGCTCATTGCAGCTCAGTGTAAAATAATACCTCAGACAGGGCGGATTGATCTACATTTCAATATATTATTAATATTCAGCAACCAGAATCTGACAGACTTTGTGTCCCCAACTGCGACATGAGTACTCTGTTTCCCACACCCCAATCTGGGCTTGACTTGTAATATGCATAAATAAAATAGTTATTCGAATGTGTAATCCCAACCAACATCGGCTTAAGCTAGCAATTTTTCTTTTAGAGTATTTTCGAAATCTCCGCATTTAGCAAGTTGATGATTTATATGCTTGTGTTTGTGTGATGCAGATGTGAGAAGAACAAGGCGGTGGAAGACGAGAGTGGTTGGCAGCCATTCCTGGAGACAGAGGACATCATCATTTGGAGACGGGAGGAAGATCCTGGCACCGGACTCTACGCCTATAAAGGTGGGACATTACCAACACTGTTCTGTTGGACCTTTCTAATGGCCTGAACATAGAATAATAATGTCGCCGTTGACTTATTACCTTTTAGTTGTAACCCATTTAGCAAGAGCTCTATCTCTGTTATACTTGCCTGATATTGTACACCTGTGTAAATAAAATACTGAGACTGGTTGCGTAGTGTACGATGTGGCAACACTGTTTGGGAGGGAGGTAGGCCAACATTTGATGTGTCTTCGACCAGTATCAGGATATTCTCTTAGTTTGTTGTACTATACACGGTGTTTGGAAATTCGTAGTACAAGCGGGATATTGGTAAATCTACATCAACAGATTTTAAAGGACATTAAACAGCTGATGTTAACCCCTAGATTTTTTTCCAACTTCAGATTGATTTACTTGAAAACGAAATCACAAAAAGTTTTTGCACAAAATCGACTCCAAGGTTTTCGGACACCCTGTATAATGTGTTACATGAATTTTCGATTAGTGTGTGACTGTTTTGGTATGTGTGTACTTATCAATCACTGTGTGTGGCAGTGTACGGCCGCTACCCGGAAGTGACTGCCGTGGACTTTCTGGCCATGCACACGGACCTGGCCTACTGGAGAAGTTGGGATGACACGGTGCTGGGCCTGCGCAAGCTGACGCAACCACCGAGTCACCATGACCAGCAGGACGTCATACACTGGGAAACTCTGTGGCCGGTAAGTAGGAATTATCCCTCGGGGAACCAATGGGGAGTGGACTCTTCCCCCGTGGGGCCTTCGGGGAACCAAGGAAGAGATATGAGACCTTCTTCCCTCGGGGGACCTTTAGGGAACCAAGGAGGAGTGGAGAGGAGAGATGAGGCCACCTCCATGAACTCTTCCCTTGTGGGGAATCAAATCACGGAACCAAAGGGGAATGGAGAGGAGGGATAAAGCTCTCTTCCCTGTGGGGACTTCAGGGAACCAAGGGGGATTGTAGAGGAGAGATGAGATCTGGGAAGACACATTGTAGAACCAAAAGACATAGCCACATATCCAATGACAACCCTGGTGAACTTTATAAAAGGGACCGGATTACTGTTAAAGGATTGAGGTAAAATGGGAGATAGCACAATGGGCCTATGGCCTAAATGCTCACGGGAACTATATGTAAACCGTCTCTGCTCTATAAATAAAAAAATAAAAAATTATTCCTCCCTTCCTGTACCTACCCAAAACCTTGGCATAAGGCACACCCATGTAAGGTTGTTACAAAAAATTAACACCAATCCGTCTAACAAATTTCAGTGCATTAATAACCTTCGAATGTGTTACATCGCCGTGCCATTCTTCTTCTTTCGAAACGTCTACGGGAGAGCTACGTAAGTGCTAAAACAAAAGGTGTTGCGATGTATTTCGTTAATTGAACTGGAAAGTGAGTAATTACATTATTTTATGCCATCTTGTTTTCCTCTCCTTCCAAATTCTGTAATTATTTCTAACACACTCCAGTTATTGGTCCTTCGAGCCGGATATTTCAAAAATACAAATTACTATTAGTTTAATTTTAAATAGGATTGGATGTATGTCTATTTACAGAGTCTTTTTATTTACTACACTACAGAATACCTACATACCTTTTGTTCAAGATTTAGACTGTGTTAATTATTCCTGCATCTGTGTTATTCCTGACTTCAACAAATTAGTAATTGATGCATTGTTACACACAAGACGGCCTCCGTAGTCAAGGGTCAAGACTTTCGACTAATCCGGAGGTTGCGGGTTCAAAACCCGGCGTGCGCAACAGGAGCGGACCCTTCACACATGCTTTGGATGCAGCTTGTGTTGTAGAGTAACAAATGATAATAATTACTATTTATTCCCTTTCGTTGCAATTCCCTTCAACAGAGACTTAACCTAACACAAAAAATTAAACGAAATGATCCTGATATCGATGTTGTGAGACTGAAGAAAAAAAAGGACAGGGGAAGGAGATAGGAAAGAGAAAGGTAGGGGCACGTTAATTTAACTTTCTTATAATATTTTTTTTTAATTTCAGAGATTCTTCGCCAATCGAGACTATGTATACGTCAGGCGCTATGCGTACATGGACAGCGAGGGATCCACGAGACCGATGCCCGCAAATAAAACGCAAAACATCAATAATAACAACGTCAACAATGCTAAGAGCGATATCCAAAACCAGAGCACGAATTTCGACAGCATACAGAAAAAGATGTACGAAGAAAATCAGAATTCTGCCGATACGGGATATTCACAAAAGAATAGGTCTAAGATTCTGCCGGACGGCGGGAAGATTCTGGTGGAGAACAGGAGGAAGTTTGGAAGCAGGAGTGCGTCCAAGGTGATAGTCATGTCCTCGCAGTCCTGTGAACATCCGGACGCCCCGGAAACCAAACGCGCTTTCCGGGTGAAGAGGTACTGGAGCAATCTTGTGATAAAGCCGTTCAAGGAGGTTGATCAGGTTAGTCTTTTTTTTTAAATTAATCTTGTGTTGAATTGTGGATTTGCAAAGACATTCTGTCATCCCACATCAGGTGGGAATGCTGTACTACCAGAATTTCAATAGAAGATGTTAAGAGAAAAATTGTTTGTATCTACATGTGTTTTGTTTGCAGCCCGGCATAGAGTTCAGCCTGACGTACTTCGACGACCCCGGCACGTCTATCCCATCGGCCCTGCAGAGCTGGGTCGCTGGACACGCCTGCCCCGACTTCCTGGACAAGATGCGTCACGCAGCCGCCTCCTATAAAACCACACCTCATCAGGTATTAGATATATTCCATCCAAACTTTTCATATATTTTTTTTACTGCTCCCAACCGTCTATAGAACCAGTAGTGGGACTATGGCGTCCCCAATTGGGGTATGTCATGAGGCTGAAGGTAGTAGGAAGGGGAAGATTCCCTTCCCTTGCCTGTCCAACAACCGGGTAGCGGTATAGTTCCTCTGCCTTTACACTGTGCAGACAGGGGCGCCCTTGTGAGGTATTACACCAAATGAAAATGAAGCAGGATAAGCAACGGAAATTTCTTTCTGTAGCTGGCCCTACAGAACTGCCCCTTAAGTTCTTTGTCAGTGCTTATTCCGGTCAGTTCTTCTTGTCATATCAAATCCGATTCTTCAACGTTCCATTTCAATAGTCAAAATGTACTTAAACTTAGTTTTGAAGTCTGTGTGAAGTACATTTAAATGTTGAACATAGACCAAAATGTCACTATCGTGGACGTTTTTCAAAAACAAGTTGGGGAATTAGGAAAATTCGCAGCTTCCAATGTGCAATGTTTTGCTTGAATATATTAATTCTGACGAGAAAAGGAACGTAGACTCTATTTATATACCTCAATAAACAACTTTACGATATATAAACATACAAATATCAAATAAGTAATTTCTCAGTTAAGACGATGCCATACGTAGTAATGCAAAAACATGTGTTTTTGGTTTGAAAATTTGGTCGCCTAGAAATGTTTCAGATGCTTTAATTAAATACTGCGAGTAAAATACTTCTTGGCCTTTGAAATAATCGAGTATTTTTTAGATAAGTCTTTTTTTAAGCCCAGAAAAAAATAATGTATAAGGCCTATGAAAACTGCTTTAAAGTTCAAAATCTCCTACTTACGAACCCATTTTCGGTTATGATTTTATTGTATAATGTGGCAAATTAAGTTATTTATAAAATGATCGAAAAATAATTAAATATTTATGCCTGAACATCCACAAAATAAAATAAAAGGCACTTTTTGGCCATGTTTTTTTCTTGCATAAATCAAAACAGGCGGATGGTGTTAAGCGGGAATTTAAACCTTATCGCCATCTACGTAAGGGGTGTTATTGATAGCGGCTCAATTTAAAATATTACACGACGTAGTGCATCGCCTTAATTATTATTTACGTAAACTGTGTTATTTGTGTTAGGTATATTGTGTTTTTTACGGCACTCCTGACTTGATGTAAATGGGGGTCCGTTCGTATGTACCCCCATTTGAATCTCGTGAACCCCCAAATTTTTTTTTCGCTACATGGACCCCGAGCAAGCCGATATCGACCCCTAGGGGTCCATATAGACCACTTTGGGATCAATACGCATAATACATGCGTATTATATTTATAGATAGTAGAGAAATGTCGAGCAATGCTGTGTACATGTCAGCTATAATACTATACTACCTGGCGATACAATGAGACTTTCTCTACTTTCTATAAATATAATATAGAGGTTTTCCAATAAGAGGTGTTATTTTGAATAGCCCGCTATTTCGGTAGATGTTACTTTTGAACCTGTCATTTTTTGACATTTGACAAGTAGAAACTACACCATTAATAAAAATGGAACGATACACGCTTCAACAACGCATTGAAATTATTAAAATTCACTTGAGTGAATCAAATGCATATCATCTTGAGTGATGAGGCTCATTTTTTTGAGGAATTGGATGGTATTGATCTGGACAACGTTTACTTCAACAAGACGGAGCTACGTGCCACACAAGCAACGAAACCATTGATTTTTTACGATTGAATATCAAAATAACACCTCTTATTGGAAAACCCTATATATGTAAACCTTCCGGAAGAAATTCTCTGAATGATAATGAAAACCATATCAAAATCCGTTGCGTAGTTTAGAAGAACTAAGCGCACAAACAGATATACGCGGATAGTGACTTAATTTTATACTATTTAGAGAAATTGTTTTAAATGAGTAAATTGGGAAATTATACAAATTAATCAAATAAAATTTACTTGCCCTCGCCGGGATTTGGACCTGCGACCTCCGGCTTGCTAGTTGAAAGCTTTACCCCTCAACCACTGAGACCGTCATTAGAGACATCTATTGTCATTTGATTGAAGCTTATTCTAATAATGACAGCTAAAATAAAACATATTAAATAAAAGATATTCGTGATATCGTAATAACCCTTGATAGTAAACTACAATATAACCTTCATATACATCAAATCACAAATAAAGCTGCTAAAATTTTAGGCTTCATCATAAGGAACACAAAACTTTTTAATAGCATCGATATCATTAAGCAACTCTACTTTGCCTATGTACAAAGTCATTTGGAGTTTGCATCAGTTGTTTGGTCTCCATTTTACAAAATCCACATAAACAAAATCGAAGAAATTCAAAACAAATTCCTAAAATATCTTTGAAATTCATTCACTGAGTGTACGGAGGCATCATAAGGATGCAATATTCCTGTATAAAGTAGTTAACAATAATATTCAATGCCCAGAGTTGCTAAATAAGATTCCATTCAATATTCTCTTGTTTCCTGTTCAGGGTTGATCAAAGCAAAACGAAATCTAAGCAGAATTCTTGCCTGAACAGACTATGCAATAATTACAATAGCATATTATCCAAGGTTGATATTTTCAGTTGCGAACTTACCAAATACAAGAGGTCCATAAAAGAATATTTCTCTGATGGTTTGTGAATAATGTTTATGTCTCTATTGTTTATATCTCTATGGTTTGATTTATATCTACAACCTCTCTCCATGGCTATAAATGTATTGTTTTGTAAATTTTTCGTTTTATATAATCTTTTGTTTTGTATGAATTTTTTTAATTCATATTACTTTCTCACAAATTTAAATTATGCTGTCTCAGTTAAAGTCACAAGGAGGAAATCCATAATTGGTTTTATTTTTCTAAATAACACTTATGTATGTACAAACTGATTAAATGTAAACTGTCGATTTCCCAAAAATTAATAAATAAATATTCTGTTTCCAGGATACTTCAATAATGGATGAAATAATGAAAGCCAAAGATTACACTCCGGTCAGTAATGAAATCCCTGTGCCTAGTCCAGTAAGTAAATGTTATAATATTATCTTTTTTTATGTTTATAAGACAAGGTTTTTATGCAAAGCACAAAGGGTAACTGTTGAGAAGTGAGTTAGCTAAGAGCTTCACAGATGCACTCATAGAGGGCAGTGCAAAGAGCTTGCTTGGAAGTCCGCAAGTCGCCAGGGCCAGTTAGGCTGCTTCCAGACAATCTTGGTGTTTGCAGATCTCATTTAGCCAGCTCCTAGTTAGGTCGACCATCAAAGTCACTCTTGTAATACGCGAAATATTTAATAAATCCCTGATTTAACACAAAGAACTTATTCTTCACAATCTCCTTCCACGACGAGTTTGAGAACTGTTTGTGGGAACACAACAGAAACAATTTTTTTTAAATGCCGCCGACGGGAAACGAACCCGCAGCCGTCTGATTGACTGTCAGGTGCACTAGCCACTATGCTACATAGGTTTATATTCAAACTGCCAAATAATTCAATAAATACTAATATTTTATTCAACAATTATTGCTTATTATAGATTATTTCCACCTGAAAACAACCAAATTTTGTAATGTGCCATTTTGTGAGAGTCATTTGTGGTACGTTCTAGAATACAGAAGATTGCATCTCGTACTTAAGAGAATGAAATAGAAGACGCGTAGCGCAACTATACTATATTCCCGGCTGTGCTGGACGGGTCCGTACTTATATAAGTGTAACGGCGGATTGCTACCATTAAGATCATCGGTAAATCTCGTTAAAACTACAAGAGGTGCGACCGTCCTCCGCCTCGCTCCGCCGCGCCACGTTTCTACATCTCGTAATACATAAATCTAAGCGAATTCAATTATTTGGTTTTTCAAAGACTAGCTGAGTGAACAGTGACACTTGCGTTAATAATTATATTTGTTGTTGATAATAATTATACTTGCGTAATTGTAAACCTAAATATGTGGAAACTTTATAAATACTTATTTGTGTTGTTCTGGTTTATACCCATCACACTGCAGTGGGAAAGGCATCTGTTGGACGTAAAAACAACACGCGCTGATCCACAGCAACGCGTACGCGGGTTACAACTAGTACCAAATAAGTTTATATTCAAATTCTGTAAAGGTGCTATTCAAGTTCTGTTACTATCCAAGGCTGTAAAACACACCAGCCCATGAGGAAATAATAACGGAACATGAATAGAACTTTCACAAAACTTGAATTTCTGCTTTGAAATTTGATTAATTGTTCAGATTCTGTTAATGTTGTTTGTTATCTATAGTAAACTTATAAATTCATGTACAAAGCGTTGTCTCTTTCAAACACTGTTTAAATTATATATCTCACCGTAATACAAAATGAGATAGCATGAATTTTATGAGTCTGTATCAGTTTGGGAGAAATATCTCCCAAACTTAACTCTAGGCGTCAATAAAGATCAACCAGATTGTCAGTAGGTGTTTGGCTAGTTGTGTGTAATTTTGTGGTAATCATTATTTCAGATGTCTGAAGCACAAGTGGATTCTGCTCTGCTGAAGGACACTCTCCGATCTGCAGACTTGCAAAATCAACTTCACCTAAAGGTAGTTACATCAATTGGCTGTTATAATTGTTAATAATGCTTCGGCAACATCGAGGCTAGCAGTCCACAATGGAGTTCTGATACCAATCCTAAGTGTGGTGGCGAGGCATTATATCGTGTATGGATCTCGCACCAAACTAAATATATAAATATGCTGGAATAATCCAGAATAAATTCCTCGGGTATGTCTATATACGGACGTATGGAACTTATCCGAGGTTCATGCACCGTATGGACTTACTCGAGGCATTAGATCGATACTACAAGAATTTTCCGGAAAGACGGCCAATGTAAGATGCATTCAACCTAGAACTCCGTGGACATGTGTCGAATTTTTATACAGATAACATTATGACCTTTCCTAACCATTTATTATTAAAGCGCAATGAGCGCCTACCTACTTAATCGCGCTTGCCCAGTAGGTACATCGAGCCGCCTAGACATTGCGCGCATCATTCGCATAATTCCAGCGTCACCGAAACGTCTGGATCCAGCGAGATCGGCAGTTTACCAGCGGTCTCGCGAAGCTACTACCGCCGTCGGCTTGGCTATATAAATAGGCACGACGCAGCGAGTATTCAGTATTCAGTCAGACAATAGAGTAGCACCGCGCTCGTAACCTTGACCCAGTTAATTACTCGCATTCCACGGTGAGATATTCTAGCACCTTCTCGTAAAAACAAATGCGTTATCGTGTGAGTTTTAATTGCTATTTGTGCTTCCTTCAATAAACGTTCCAATTGAAATAACTGTGACTTTTATTAAGTACACCAAGATAACCACACATTTAGCCTATAAACCCGACGTTTTGCAAATCTTGCAATACTTAGTTTTAATATAATTCACAATTCTACTGACAGCTTATACCTGCCTGAAAACTTTGGTCGTAGTCATCGCCACGACTTGTTCAAGATACCATGCGGCAGTAAAGATGTTCTAGCACAACATGACAAGAGGAATTGCACTTTTGAATGAAATTTAAATAAAAAAAAACGGATATACTTATTTACTCGTTATAAAATCAAAACTTTTTGAAGTTAAACATCTTTTGTCGCGCCTTGTAACACCTACAATCTTATGTGAATGTTATTTCATAATTATTATATGTGTGTGTCAAAAGTGTAAAAGAAAGGTTTTACACAAAAAGTCAATCTAAAAGTAATAATTATCAGGCGATGATAGTATCATCGAAAATCAAAGCAAATAAGAATAATAAATTTTTTTAGTTAAATTCAACCGGCTCGAATTTTTGTTCTTTGTATCACGTGTCATAAGTCACGTGGTGCGAGCGAATTCTATATCACTCTTAGGGAAACGTCACCCAGGAACATTAATCATGTATATGCGCAGAGCGTGGATGTCGACCACAGTATTGAAATTTGTCCGAAACATGAACGGCGCCCGCCAATGCCTCTTAAATTCTTTGGTGAGATGGCGCCACTTCAGTTTACAGTTTGCGTACCGATTATTTATTTATTAATTTAAACGCCCTGATGGGCTTTTACATTATACATATTTTACATAATTTACTGTATAATACAGTGAAAACAGAAAGTTTTTTATTTTTAAAACATCAACACAAAAATAACAAATCCTTCACTGGCCAAAGCTGCCACCAAATTATTGTCCGGCCAAAAGCCTCTTAAATGGTAAATATATTTTTTAAATCAGATTAATAATATTATAATATATTTTTCTTTTATTTTCAGAGTCCCGAAATCAACAGTTCCCAAGTTGACGAAACCACTGCACCGGCGAAAAAGCAACCACCGACAAAAACAGAAAACGATCGATGCACGGAAGAATTCCTAAACCTTCTGTACGGACGTCCGTCACAGCTAGACCCGTCCAGCAAAACAAAAGAAGAAGAAATCGTTGAGAAAGCAGACGAAAATAACAATAGAGTTAACGAGACCGAAGAAAAAATCATTGTTGAAAATGTCAAAATCGACAAAATAGATGAAAAGCCTCGCGTAGAATTGACCGTGAAACCGAAGGTTGTTTCGCAGGAACAGAGAAACGACGCACAGGTGAAGGACCAAGGAATGAGCTATTGGCACATGTGGCCTTTATATTACTTTGCGTGACAGATAAGAAGTGCGTAATAGATTTGCAGACTGACAGTTATAATATATAGTGCATATATCTGCTATCATTTCGTACTTCCGTAATTGGACTGCCGTTTGTCAAACTTATATTATGGATGCCTTATGTTTGTACTGTGAAATTTATATCTATCGTTTTGGAAGGGTCCGGTTGAAATACAATGAAACTCGCTAAAAAAGTTTCGTTTTTTGGTCCTTTAAAATTCTGTACGAAAAACATATGTTTTTCCCGCCTAAGAAGTTTTAAAAGATCGGCGAAACACGAAAACTAGTAGCGAATGTACCTGAAAAAGTTCCTTTTTTCCCAAAGTCATAAATTTTACTATTTTTTTATTATTGTCTGCATCCCGTTTAAGAGGCTTTAGAAGTTTGGCAGTAAATTCATCATAAATCGAAGCTGTGCATAAATGTGTCACAACATAGAGGTACCTGAAATTAACCTTTTTTCAACAGTCATAAAATGTACAAGTTTGTCGAAGCAGGTCACGCGAGTTATACAGTGGCAACTCGAGATTTTTGTGTTTGCTATGATTGACAAAATACAAAACTATCGATGCTTTTGTAACTGGAAACGATCAAACATTTTTAATTCATTTTGCCAGAAAAAAGTCAAATTTGGATCCCACTTAAGAAGTTTTTTTTCCACTGAAGAAGAAAACAGAAAAAAGCTACACTCGTACTTATAATATTCTTAACCCTAGATAACTAAACTGTTTTCATTGTTTCATTGTAACTACACTTTCGTCGAGTGGACTACGCAATAAAACACTAGAAATAAATCATTTAATTAAGATAGGAACTTGTTACATGGCACAAAAGTAAGGTTTATAATGAACAAATTAATATCAGTCTACACAGTGACCACACATGTCAACATTATGTGGACCACAAATAGCCTTTCTACATCTGGTGCAACGGTGTTTGGTCATCCTCCGGGACTTGGATGGACACAGGTAGCTAATTTTAGGCACGTTTGACGTAGATGGAACCGCAGCTTCTGTTGTAGAAGATTCGCCAACATTAACAATAAATATATGAATATACGTACTTTAAAAATGAAAATTGTTGTTATAACGAAACTTTCGTCCAGCGGACGACGAGGTGGTCATAGGGCACGTCCTAGTATGCGTGTGGCCGCAATCGCGTCACGTGCTGCACTGTTTACTCAAATTAGGAAGGTAATGAAAGAGTCAAGGTCGGGGAGCGGGGGGAAGTAGGTGAGCACGTCGTCGCCTCGACGAGCGATTAGTTATCTAGGGTTAAAAAAGACACATATTTCACTTATAAATTTTTTTTTCACATCGACAATTTGTAATTTTTCTTGGAGGGTTCTTTTTCACGTTGAAACGCTCAAAAAATGTAAAGCAAAATGATTCAGGGTTGGAAAATATGAACGACACACATGAGAAAATGACTTTGAGTAACGATGGATCGAGATTTCACTGTATGTACTTGATTTTTGAGTTAGGGCAGTGTAGTTGTGGAATTGCAATATTAATGTTTGGGTGAGAGACACAGTTTTGCTAGAGTATCTGTGGGAGATTATAAATATAAGTGACTAATCTAAGTGACATGTTGTTTGTGGTTAACACTGAAGTCTCAGTACTGAAACCCTTATTGGCTGCAATTTATATTGAAACTTGACTTGATTGGTTATTTGTACCTCGTACTTGTACTCTTTGAAAACGTCCTGGGGCCTCCTGGGCCTCCTGGGGCTCAAGGGCCTCCTGAAAAAATTAAAAAAAATATAGCTCAAAGTATGTGTTACCGATTTATACTTTGGGTTATATTGTCGTGAAATATAATATCAATCAATGAATAATTATTGTAACTCGAAATCTGTTACCCTTTCGTATTTTGGGTTACATTATCATTGAAACTATGTTTTATGGTTATAGGTAAAATGATCATATATAAAATGATCGTAACCAAATGATCGTAACTCTCAAATGCTGGTAAGCAAAATGATCGTAATCAAATGAAAGCAAACAAATGATCGTAAGCAAAATGATTGTCTGCAAATAATAGTGTTTGACTGTCATGTTAAAGCAAAAATATTTGATATTATTTACGTGTAATCATTTATTTTATGAGTTAATGTACAGTTTACGATCAAGTGGTAATATGCGATCATTTACGATCAAATGCGTGTTTTGGTGTTTTTATATACCTTTATTATATAGATGTCACCTGTGACAGATAAAAAAATGCTTTTTTTAAAAAACAGCGCCATATGTTAGACGTAAAAGCAACACGCGTTATTGTTAAAGTTGCTAGTTTAAAATAAAGTTGCAATTCTGAAAAATTTAAGGGAGATGAGCCATGAAACATGGCTCTGCCCCGCCTTTGTTTCTACCTACATATCAAACGCATAACGTTCATTGCGCAGCTGCTTTGATGGTTTGTGCAGTTTGATCGTAGCACGGCGTTAGTTGGCACTAAATGCCATATTGTCCTTTTTTTTTTACTTTGACTCCGCACAAGAGATACTGCGAAAAAAATTTTCCCTCACAACCTTTATCTTCGGGAATGCTGTGTAGAGGGTATTTTTTAATTAATGGAAGTTCTGGGAAGAAAAAAGTTATGAGGGGTATTTTCATCCCTTCCACTGCGGTGCAAGCTCGAGAGAGTCAAAAGGGTCTCCCTCAACCGGATTCTCCCGATTCGGCCCGCTACGCAGCTGGTGGGCAGACGCATTCGCCACCAAGGCCTGGACATACCTCACCCCATGAACCCGGACGCCCCTGCTAAGTCACCCAACGCAGCTTACCACTCGGGGTGACCTATGGCAGAGGTTTTGGTTATACAATTAATGGTTTCCGGGGTGGCGGCACCCACACCCACCTCTGTTATTCATAGGTTAGTTCTAATTTTAGTCTATAAATAATTTATAGGTCAGCAGGATTTGGCAATTCTAGATTAAGAAATTAATATGCATATATATTATCATTGACATATTTAACTTTGCAGTCGGATTTGAAGATTTATAAAAAAAGATGGTAATTTTGGCCGCCTGCAAAGTTGAGAGTGTCAAACTGTACTTGGGTTATATTAAGTTTTGAGGCTTTCGAATATTATTTTTAGGTTTATAAATTAAAAGGCTAATTTTAAGTAATTTGATCAAGAAACTGTAAGGCACTTCTTACCCCCTCAGGCCTCTGACATATTTACCATTATATTTCTTAGAGACGCTTTTCAGAAGGTCGGAAAATTTGTGTGTTTCTGCTTTTGCAATAAAATCCAAATTAATGGAATATTTATGAACGTATCGAAAAAATTAAAAATTGTTTTTGAAATGTTAAATTTTTTTAATCAAAAAAAAAATTACTCACCTTGCGTTTTTTCATCTAAAATTTATCACAAATATTACTGTCACCTCACTTTTTTTTGTCTAGTTCCTGGTATAGTTCCTCTGTCTTTACATTTTGCAGACAGGGGCACCCTTGTGAGGTATTACACCAAATGAAAATGAAGCAGGATAAGCAACGGGAATTTCTTTCTGTAGCTAGCCCTACAGAACTGCCCCTTAAGTTCTTTGTCAGTGCTTATTCCGGTCAGTTCTTCTTGTCACATGATATCCGATTCTTCAACGTTCCATTTCCACAGTCAAAATGTCCTCAAACTAAGTTTTGAAGTTTGTGTGAAGTGCATTAAAATGTTGAACGTCATTATTACCCTGGACGTTTTTCATGGCCTCATAGACGTCGTATGGCCTCATAGACGTCGTATGGCCTCAAAGACGTCGTATGGCCTCATAGACGTAATATGGCCTCATAGACGTAATGGCCTCAGACGTTAGATAGCCTCATAGGCGTTATATTACCTCATGTAATTATAACATAGACATAGACATCATATGGCCTCATAGACGTTATATGGCCTCATAGACGTTATATGGCCTCATAGACGTAATGGCCTCAGACGTTAGATAGCCTCATAGGCGTTATATTACCTCATGTAATTATAACATAGACATAGACATCATATGGCCTCATAGATGTTTTATGGCCTCATAGACGTTATATGGCCTCAAACGTCATATAGGCTCGTATAGATCATATGGTCTCATGTAATATGGCCTTAGACGCAATGGCCTGATACACGTCATATGGCCTCATAGACGTCATATGGACTCTAAGACGCCGTATGGCCTCAAAGACGTCGCATGGACTCAAAGACGTCATATGGCCTCAAAGACGTCATATGGCCTCAAAGACGTCGCATGACCTCAAATACGTACTATGGCCTCAAATACGTCATATGGCCTCAAATACGTAATATGGCCTCATAGACGTAATGGCCTCATAGACGTTATGGCCTCATAGACGTAATGGCCTCATAGACGCAATTATCTCATTGACGTAATGGCCTCATATACCAGATAGCCTCTTAGGCGTTATATTACCTCATGTAATTATAACATAGACATAGACATCATATGGCCTCATAGACGTTATTTGGCCTCATAGACGTTATATGGCCTCAAACGTCATATCGGCTCGTATATATCATATGGTCTCATGTAATATGGCCTTAGACGCAATGGCCTGATACACGTCATATGGCCTCATAGATGTCATATGGACTCAAAGACGCCATATGGCCTCAAAGACGTCACATGGACTCAAAGATGTCATATGGCCTCAAAGACGTAATATGGCCTCAAATACGTTATATGGCCTCAAATAGGTAATATGGCCTCATAGACGTAATCGCCTCATAAACGTAATGGCCTCATAGACGTAATTACCTCATAGACGTAATGGCCACTTAGACGTAATGGCCTCTTAGACGTAATGGCCTCTTAGACGTAATGGCCTCATAGACGTAATGGCCTCATAGACGTAATGGCCTATAGACTCAATGGCCTCATAGACGTAATGGCCTCTTAGACGTAATGGCCTCAGACGTTATGGCCTCATTGACGTAATGGCCTCATAGACCAGATAGCCTCATAGGCGTTATATTACCTCAAGTAATTATAACATAGACAGACATCATATGGCCTCATAGACGTTATATGGCCTCAAACGTCATATAGGCTCTTATATATCATATGGTCTCATGTAATATGGCCTTAGACGCAATGGCCTAATAGACGTCATATGGCCTCATAGACGTCGTATGGCCTCAAAGACGTCACATGGCCTCAAAGACGTCATATGGCCTGAAAAAGACGTCATATGGCCTCAAATACAAATATGGCCTAATAGACGTAATGGCCTCATAGACGTAATGGCCTCATAGACGTAATGGCCTTATAGACGTAATGACTTCATAGACGTAATGGCTTCATAGACGTCGTATGGCCTCAAAGACGTCGTATGGCCTCAAATACAAATATGGCCTAATAGACGTAATGGCCTCATAGACGTAATGGCCTAATAGACGTAATGGCCTCATAGACGTAATGGTCTCATAGACGTAATGGCCTCATAGACGTAATGGCTTTATAGACGTAATGGCTTCATAGACGTCGTATGGCCTCAAAGACGTCGTATGGTCTCAAAGACGTCATATGGCCTCATAGACGTCATATGGCCTCAAATACGTCATATGGCTTCATAGGCGTTATATGGCCTTATAGACGTCATATGGCTTCATAGACGTCATATGGACACCGTTGTGTCTCCCTTACTGGTGATGGTGATGATCGGTGTTGAAAGAGAAAACACCACACTGTATATTCAAATTAAAACCACAGAAGAATTAAAAGGTACACTTCTATGAAACCAAAAGTTCCGACCGCAAATTGAGAAAAAATGTGAATCTTTGTGAATTATTCTTATATGAAAAAAAATGAGGTGACTGTAATGTTTGTCATTTGTCTAATAAAATTTGTGTTTTTTTGTTATCAGTAATTTTAGTTCAGTGTTTAGACAAAAAAAAACCGTAAAGTGAGCCGTTTTTAAAACTTTGTTATGTTTGCATTAAAATATTATATATAGCAATAAAATTTTAAAACCTGTGTCATGACCTTTTCTAAAACAGCTTTTTAGTTTTTGGATTCAATAAGAATTGTTCAATTTACATATTTGGATTTTATTGCAAATTGCAAATATTCAACCTTCTGACAGCATTTGCATGAGGGGTTAAAATTAAGGAAAAATTTTACTTAATTCAGGCAAATAAGTGGACTCGCCCACTATAGCACAATTCATCAGTTCATATTTCTATTGTGAAGTTGTCAGTGACATTACAAACTTATAGACATGTTGTAGAGATCACAAAGTTGCAAGCAAAAGATACGGTAATTGCGGTAGTTTCGATTTAGTATTAAACTGTAACGCATCACTCAAGAGTTTATGCACTCGTGCGTGATGAGAATGCGTTTCCATTACACGGCAAACACTAATTGCAGCATTTCATTCGTAAATACACACAAATTACTTATATTACTATAAACAAAACAATTATTTTGATCAATTCGCGGAGATTTAAGCATCATTAGAGAAAGTGAGATAACGAATTTAGCATCACATAAGTAAAGGGTTTTCCAATAAGAGGTGTTATTTTGAATAGCCCGCTATTTCGGTAGATGTTACTTTTGAAACTGTCATTTTTTGACATTTGACAAGTAGAAACTAGGCCATTAATAAAAATGGAACGATACATGCTTCAACAACGCATTGAAATTATTAAAATTCACTTGAGTGAATCAAATGCAAATCATCTTGAGTGATGAGGCCCATTTCCACCTCGGTAGCTTCGTCAACAAGCAAAATTGTCGCATCTGGGGCTCGGAAAACCCAAGAGTTATCGTTGAAAAGCCTCTCTTTCCTCAACGTGTTACTGTTTGGTACGGTTTATGGTCCGGCGGAGTCATTGGACCTTACTTTTTCGAAAATGAGGGTGGAGCAACAGTTGCGGTGAATGGATTGCGCTATCGAGAGATGATTAATGATTTTTTATTGCCGGAATTGGATGGTATTGATCTGGACAACGTTTACTTTCAACAAGACGGTGCTACGTACCACACAAGCAACGAAACCATTGATCTTTTACGATTGAATATCAAAATAACACCTCTTATTCGAAAACCCTGTATAAGGACAACCTACTGGCAGTAGGTTGTCTCACAGTGTTCCATATTCTACTTAGTGTAATCGAGTAAGTCGTATGGTCGTCTCAATCACACCCGTGATGTAGAATGTAGATTTCAGCGCAACTTTTAAATACATAAACGCTGCCCGGTCCTATATCTATTTCAATCATTCGCACATATTCTTTGATTGTCTATCTTTGTCATGCATAACCAATGTATGAATTAAGAATTCACTGGAAATTTTGGAGACTTTGTCACTTTTCACATTTTGTGTTAATTTTGTAAGACTATAACGTGTCTGTAATTTTGTAATGTCACAGTAAAATATAGGATTTTATATTTTGACCGGGAAAAACAAAGTAATTGCAATTTTTAAAACAATAATTGTATAAATTATTTTAATCAGATAATATTTATTAAAAAAAAAAAAAGCTTTTGTACAGAATTCTTGTCTTGTTTTACATTTAAAAGATCCCCATTAAACGCTGATTCTAAGCCCGTTTCAGCTTTTAAACAAATTCTGGTTAGCTGACAAGTATAACAACATGACAGTTGTGCTTTTCTGCTGATCACAATTTGTTCAAAAGCTGTAACGGGCCTAGAATCGTCGATTAAGAAGACTTTTAAAATGGTGCTGATGCACATCAGACCTTACTCTTAGCGTGTCAATTTTTACCTACCAATGTAATCATATATGAATTTGTTTTAGTTTAGGTCTATTGACAATAATCACATATTTATAATAACTAATGTGTATGTTCTTTGTTCATTGAGAAGAAACAAATCAATCCCATAAAAGGAACTAAAGAAATGTGATATAAATTTGCAATATGTATGCATAAGTTAAAACCTTAATTGTTGCAAGGAACTGAAAATAAAAATTTGCCGGAGTCCCACAGGGATCAATTTTAGGTCCAACATTATTTTTATAGCAAAATAATTAACCTTGTATGCACAAATACACTGTTATCCTTACGATAATGTGGGAGATACTCTCAGTATCGCCTTGGTGAAAGACCACCATTCAGAATTGAAACGTTGCTTGAAATGGGTTTAGCCAGGTACTCCACAACCTTCCTGTTTCCCATCTTCTTCCCTTCAGCCTCACAACATACGATGCTGCATTCCCGTCGGCTCCGATCAGTCGAGAGCAGTTGGGACTCTTGTGCGGTATTCACTACACAATCCTTAGGGTAACTAACATAAGCATTGTGTCAGAATGCTGTGTTTGTTGTACCAGTATTTCTTTGGACGGTGCTTAAAAATGCATACTCAACATTTTGTACACAGCTTACATTTGCCGAAAGAGAGTGAATTTTGACTGTAGAACAATTTGTGGGTCTCTTCGAGACTCTGGCCAATTCTTTTATCTCTTTTTTAACATGATTTCCTCTCGGTGAACAGAGTAAAATGGATTTATCAGATAGCAAAACCAATGCAATTAACTTGTAGTCTAGTTGCTGACAGAATTTACCTCAATTTGTACAAAAATCACCTCCGGTTAGTGGCCGAGTTGACAAATGCGTATTGCTTCCTTCCAGGTATCCTGTGTCCAATTCCTCCGCTATCTAAGTCCTCCATCACTGCACAAGCAATATTTTACCACTATAGAATGATGGTAGTTAGGAGGAATTCAAATATTGTCAGAGTAGCCTACATTCTTACCTCAGTTTGTATTTTTTCACTAATTGTATTGTTATAACATTTGAATGGTTTGTAAATATTAATGTAAATAAGATTGAAAAAATATACAATAATCTTTTAATGAAAATGTTTTGTTGTTATTCTCAAGTTTTCCAAATGCAATGAAAAAGTTTTGCAGATATGAGCCATTCGCCAAAGTTTCTTCATTGCGCTTTTATAATAATAATAAATACTAAAACTAGTGACTTACATCTCAGACAGTCTAGTGACTTACGACTAAGGACTAAACTACCGTCTTAATGACATACGAGGGTGGTCTGAAAAGTTTCCGACCTGAACGCAAAGATGGCGGTACTCGTCAATAAAAGCTAGTGAATGTAGTTGTGCATCTTTGACAGTTACTCACCAAAGTTTCGGCCATTTTGGACGCACAGTTTTTAGATGACAGTCGTTTGAGTGAGTCGATGTGTGTGTTTTTGTGAAAATGGAAAAATTGAGTATCGAGCTGTTATTAAATTTTTGTTTTTGAAAAGCAATACGCCTACGCAAATCAAATATGAGTTGGAATCTGTGTGTGGGGACTCTTCACCATCATTTAACAGAGTGAAATTTTGGGCAGCTGAATTTAAACGTGGCCGTAAGAGCTTGGGAGACGATGAAAGTTCCGGACGTCCAAAAACTGCAACTACTGACGATAACATTGCTAAACTTCACCAAATAGTGTTAGACGAACGCCGAATTAAAAATTTTAAAAGATCGGCGAAACATGAAAACTAGTAGCGAATGTACCTGAAAAAGTTCCTTTTTTCCCAAAGTCATAAAGTTTACTATTTTTTTTATTATTGTCTGCATCCTGTTTTAGAAGAGGTTTGGCAGTAAAATCATCAAAAACCGAAACTAGTGTCACAATATAATATATTATTAAAGTACCTGAAATGAACCTTTTTTCAACAGTCATAAAATGTACAAGTTTGTCGAAGCAGGACACGCGACTTACATAGTGGCAGCTCGATTGTCAAAACACAAAAGTATCGATGCTTTTGTAACTGGAAATAATAAAACATTTTTAATGAAATAAAAACAATATTTTTTGTTTAAAACCACGAATTTTTATTAATTTTAAGACCGACCGGTTTCGCTACACTCGAGCATCGTCAGGGTACAAAATTAAACTAATCAATAATACAAAATGTGTCATTATATATACATACAGAGGGAGATAGAAAGTAAAACCAAAATGAAACAACAATATATTAAAAGAAAACAATTAGTGTATATAAATATTATAATAATAGAGAATAGGCATTAATAATTGTAAGGTGATTAAGGGATACTGGGAATTTTACAGTTTACAGGGAATATTCCCAGTATTGGGCTTTTTGACAAATCTAATTGATTATTCAGAATTAAACTTTTGGTTTTAATGGCTTTCTTAATTTCTAGTGCTTCTAGGTTATTCAATTTGTTACTATGGTCTTTTCTATGGAGAATCTTAGCACCGGTGCTTTTATTGAATGTATGATCTTTTTCAATAAGATGATTGGCAAACTCTGAAAAGCCATTGCTATTTAGGCATCTAAGATGTTCTTTAATCCTAATGTTGACATTGCGCGTTGTCTTCCCGATATAAAAGTTGTTACAATTTAATTTATAAATTCCTGCATGACTAAGTGTGTCATCTTTATCTTTAGAATTGACTAAAAATTTACCTAAATTGTTGTTGGTATAAAACGCCGGTTTGACTTCAGAAGGAAGGTTAACTATACTGCAGGAAGAAAAATTATTGATGAATAGAATACGGCGCCATTGGAAAGGAAGATTATTATTATTAATATTATGGGGACTCGCGAATAAGAAGTTTTTAACTGCTAATTGTTTTAGTTTTTTACTTAAAATTCTATCAATAAAATCTGGATCGTATCCATTATTAGACGCTACTTTTTTAATTATTGATAATTCGTTAGAGAAATTAATATTAGTTAATGGAATCGTGACCAAGCGATGGACCATTGAGTGAAATGCTGAGTGTTTGTGTGAAAACGGATGATTGGATGTATTATGTATGACAATATCGGTGTAGGTAGGTTTCCGAACGATGTTAAAATCGATTTTATTATTTATGAAAGTCTAGGAAGTTTAAGGATGAATTAATGCCTATCTCTAATGTAAATTTAATATTTTTATGATAAGAATTTATAAGGTTGAGAAAGGAATTTAGTTGCCGTTCCGTGCCTGTCCATATACAAAATATGTCATCGACATATCTTTTCCACAGAAAGACGTTTTTTATAAGTGGTGAGTTACCGGCAAGTATTTTACTCTCCAAGTTATTCATGAATATATCGGCAATCAAAGGGCTAGTGGGAGCACCCATAAGTAAATCTTCTTTTTGCTGATATATTACATTATTTCTACGAAAATATAAAACATTTTTAATTCATTTTACCAAAAAGAAAGTCAAATTTGGATCCCACTTAAGAAGTTTTTTTTCCACTGAAGAAGAAAACAGAAAAAAGCTACACTCGTACTTATAATATTCTTAAAAAAATACACTTATTTCACTTAGAAATTTTTTTTTCACTTCGACAATTTGTAATTTTTCTGGAGGGTTCTTTATCACGTTGAAACGCTCAAAAGCTGGAAAGCAAAATGACAACTACACGCGCGCACTGCTGTGTTTGGATGTCCAATGACAACTATAACGTCAGATGCGACCGATCGGTAGGATAGCAGCAATCGATCGATTGCGGTTAAACAATGCTATCTATTTTTGCGAGTTTTGTATGAAATTAATTCGGGGTAGGAAAATATGAACGACATACGCGAGAAAATGACTATTCGAGTAACGATGGATCGAGATTTCACTGTATGTATAGGCTGTTCCAACAAGAGGTGTTATTTTGAATAGCCCGCGATTTCGGTAGATTTTACTTTTGAAGCTGTCATTTTTTTACATTTGATAAGTAGATACTACGCCATTAATAAAAATGGAACGATACACGCTTCAACAACGCATTGAAATTATTAAAATTCACTATTATTAATTATTAGAATTCCATCGAAAAATCATCTTGAGTGATGAGGCCCATTTCCACCTCGGTGGCTTCGTGAACACGCAAAATTGTCGCATCTGGGGCTCGGAAAACCCAAGAGTTATTGTTGAAAAGCCTCTCTATCCTCAACGTGTGACTGTTTGGTGCGGTTTATGGTCCGGCGGACTCATTGGACCTTACTTTTTTTCAAAAATAAGGCTGGAGCAACAGTTACGGTGAATGGATTGTGCTATCGAGAGATGATTAATGATTTTTTATGGCCGGAATTGGATGGTATTGATCTGGACAACGTTTACTTTCAACAAGACGGCGCTACGTGCCACACAAGCAACGAAACCATTGATCTTTTACGGGAAAAGTTTCTTTGAATATCAAAATAACACCTCTTATTGGAAAACCTTGTACTTGATTTTTGAGTTAGGGCAGTTTGTTGTGGGAGTGCGATATTAACGTTTGGGTGAGAGACACAGTTTTGCTAGAGCATCTGTGGGAGATTATAAATATAAGTGACTAATCTAAGTGACATGTTGTTACAAACTTGACTTGATTGGTTATTTGTACCTCGTAGTTGTACTCTTTGAAAACGTCCTGGGGCCTCCTGGGCCTCCTGGGCCTCAAGGGCATCCTGTAAATTAAAAAAAAATAGCTCAAAGTATGTGTTACCGATTTATACTTTGGGTTATATTGTTGTGAAATATAATATCATTCAATGAATAATTATTGTAACTCGAAATCTGTTACCCTTTTGTATTTTGGGTTACATTATTATTATGACTATGTTTTATGGTTATAGATCGTAATCAAATGATCGTAAGTCTCAAATGGTAAGCAAAGTGATTGTTAACAAAATGATCATATACAAAATGGTCGTAATCAAATGAACGCAAACAAATGATTGTCAGCAAATAATAATATTTGACATAATTTACGTGTAATCATTTATTTTATGAGTTAATGTACAGTTTATGATCAAGTGATAATTTGCGATCAAATGCGCTTACAAACATATAATAATTATAATATTTTTACATACCATCTTTTGCTTACGATCTTTTCGCTTACAACCGAAATCTATATCTCAAAATCAATCCCCACTGTTTTGGGTTACATTGTACATTCAGAGTTTAACTCCGACTCTGTTACCGATTACGTAATGTATATGTATTATTTTGGGTTACATTGTCAGTGATTACGTCAACGATTTATATTTTGGGTTGCATTGCCACGCAATACACAATATTTTTCTTTTGTCACTCTTGTAATGATCAATTTCCAAAACTGGAAATCTGTCACTAAATCCCACATGAAATGAACGTCTATGAGGCCATTTATTCATCTATGCCGACGAGTCTGGTCGTATGGCCTCATAGACGTAATGGCCTCATAGACGTAATGGCCTCATAGACGTAATGGCTTCATAGACGTCATATGGCCTCATAGACGTAATATGGCCTCATAGATGTAATGGTCTTATAGACGCAATGGCCTAATTGACGGCAATGAAGCCATTACGTCTAAGGCCATAGTACATATATAATTTGTATCGTCTCATAGACGTAATGGCCTCATTGACGGCTATGAAGCCATTACGTCTAAGGCCATATTACATATATGAGACCACGACCTATTCTGTATACCGCAGGGTCGGACAGATGTCATTGCCCAACATAGCATGACAAGAGGTATGACCTTGCTAAATGCCCTACAAGCGGATATAGATGTGTTTAATATCACTATACCATGTTTTAAAAAAAATATGTACATGTATTGTTAGTTTTAATAAAATTGTACCATAATTGGACTTACCTGTCTGTCGTACAAAAAATAAAAAAAAAATAAAAAAAATAAAAAAAAATAAAAAAATGATATATACGAGCCTATATGACTATTGAGGCCATATGACGTCTATGAGGCCATATGTTGTCTATGAGGTAATATGACGTCTATGAGGCCATATGATGTCTATGAGGTAATATGCTAGTTTAAAATAAAGTTGCAATTCTGAAAAATTTAAGGGAGATGAGTCATGAAACATGGCTCTCCCCCGCCTTTGTTTCTACCTACAAACGCATAACGTTCATTGCGCAGCTGCCTTTATGGTTCGTGTAGTTTGATCGTAGCACGGCGTTAGTTGGCACTAAATGCCATATTTTCCATTTTTTACTTTAACTCCGCACAAGAGATCCTGCGGAAAAAAAATTCCCTCACAGCTTTTATCTTTGGAGATGCTGTGTAGAGGGTATTTTTTTATTAAAGGAAGTTCTGGAAAGAAAAAAGTTATGAGGGGTATTTTCATCCCTTCCACTGTGGTGCAAGGTCGAGAGAGTCCGGCTGGAGAGGTAAAAGGGTCTCCCTCAACCGGATTCTCCCGATTCGGCCCGCTACGCAGCTGGTGGGCAGACGCATTCGCCACCAAGGCCTGGACATACCTCACCCCATGAACCCGGACGCCCCTGCTAAGTCACCCAACGCAGCTTACCACTTGGGGTGTCCTATGGCAGAGGTGTTGGTTATACAATGAATGGTTCCCGGGGTGGCGGCACCCACACCCACCTCTGTTATTCATAGGTTAGTTCTAATTTTAGTCTATAAAATAATTTATAGGTCAGCAGGATTTGGCAATTCTAGTTTAAGAAATTAATATTAATATGCATCTATATTATCATTGACATATTTAACTTTGCAGTCGGATTTGAAGATTTATAAAAAAAAATTGTTATTTTGGCCGCCTGCAAAGTTGAGAGTGTCAATCTGTACTTGGGTTATATTAAATTTTGAGGCTTTCGAATATTATTTTTAGGTTTATAAATTAATAGGCTAATTTTAAGTAATTTGATCAAGAAACTGTAAGGCACTTCTTACCCCCTCAGGCCTCTGACATATTTACCATTATATTTTTTAAAGACACTTTTCAGAAGGTCGGAAAATATGTGTGTTTCTGCTTTTGCAATAAAATCCAAATTAATGGAATATTTATGAACGTATCGAAAAAATTAAAAATTGTTTTTGAAATGTTAAATTTTTTTAATCAAAAAAAAATTTAAAAAATTACTCACCTTGCGTTTTTTCATCTAAAATTTATCACAAATATTACTGTCACCTCACTTTTTTTGTCTTTCCAGGAGTGCACATTATAATTCTTCTGTTGTTAACTTCTAGATTTGAATATAAAGTGTAGTGTTTTCTCTTTCTAACACCGTTTAGATCAGAGGTTCCCAAACTTTTTAGCCCCGTAGACCGCTTGCCAAATATTTTTTTTTCCGTAGAATCCTGCCGAATATTGAATTTTCGTAAAACTATTAACATACCATGTGATAATCATTTATTTTTTTCGTGAAAAGATTCCCTTCCCTTGCCTGCCCAACAACCGGGTGGGGGTATAGTTGCTCTGTCTTTACATTGTGCAGACAGGGGCACCCTTGTGAGGTATTACACCAAATGAAAATGAAGCAGGATAAGCAACGGAAATTTCTTTCAGAAGCTGGCCCTACAGAACTGCCCCTTAAGTTCTTTGTCAGTGCTTATTCCGGTCAGTTCTTCTTGTCACATGATATCCGATTCTTCAACGTTCCATTTCCACAGTCAAAATGTCCTCAAACTAAGTTTTGCAGTTTGTGTGAAGTGCATTAAAATGTTGAACGTCATTATTACCCTGGACGTTTTTCATGGCCTCATAGACGTCGTATGGCCTCATAGACGCCGTATGGCCTCAAAGACGTCGTATGGCCTCATAGACGTTATATGGCCTCATAGACGTAATGGCCTCAGACGTTATGGCCTCATTGACGTAATGGCCTCATAGACCAGATAGCCTCATAGGCGTTATATTACCTCATGTAATTATAACAGACATAGACATCATATGGCCTAATAGACGTTATATGGCCTCATAGACGTTATATGGCCTCAAACGTCATATAGGCTCGTATATATGTATCATATGGTCTCATGTAATATGGCCTTAGACGCAATGGCCTGATACATGTCATATGGCCTCATAGACGTCATATGGACTCAAAGACGCCATATGGCCTCAAAGACGTCACATGGACTCAAATACGTCATATGGCCTCAAATACGTCACATGGACTCAAATACGTCATATGGCCTCAAATACGTCATATGGCCTCAAATACGTCATATGGTCTCAAATACGTAATATGGCCTCATAGAAGTAATGGCCTCATAGACGTAATGGCCTCCTAGACGTAATGGCCTCCTAGACGTAATGGCCTCCTAGACGTAATGGCCTCATAGACGTAATGGCCTCAGACGTTATGGCCTCTTTGACGTTATGGCCTCATAGACCAGATAGCCTCATAGGCGTTATATTACCTCATGTAATTATAACATAGACAGACATCATATGGCCTCATAGACGTTATATGGCCTCAAACGTCATATAGGCTCGTATATATCATATGGTCTCATGTAATATGGCCTTAGACGCAATGGCCTAATAGACGTCATATAGCCTCAAAGACGTCATATGGCCTAAAAGACGTCATATGGCCTCAAATACAAATATGGCCTCATAGACGTAATGGCCTCATAGACGTTATGGCCTCATTGACGTAATTGCTTCAAAGACGTCGTATGGCCTCAAAGACGTCGTATGGCCTCAAAGACGTCATATGGCCTCAAAGACGTCATATGGCCTCAAATACGTTATATGGCCTCATTGACGTAATGGCATCATTGACGTAATGGCTTCAAAGACGTCGTATGGCCTCAAAGACGTCGTATGGCCTCAGAGACGTAATATGGCCTCAAATACGTCATATGGCCTCAAATACGTCATATGGCCTCAAATGCGTCATATAGCCTCATTGACGTCATATGGCTTCATAGGCGTTATATGGCCTCATAGACGTCATATGGCTTCATAGACGTCATATGGACACCGTTGTGTCTCCCTTACTGGTGATGGTGATGATCGGTGTTGAAAGAGAAAACACCACACTGTATATTCAAATTAAAACCACAGAAGAATTAAAAGGTACACTTCTATGAAACCAAAAGTTCCGACCGCAAATTGAGAAAAAATGTGAATCTTTGTGAATTATTCTTATATGAAATAAAAATGAGGTGACTGTAATGTTTGTCATTTGTCTAATAAAATTTGTGTTTTTTTGTTATCAGTAATTTTAATTCAGTGTTTAGACAAAAAAAAAACGGAAAGTGAGCCGTTTTTAAAACTTTGTTATGTTTGCATTAAAATATTATATATAGCAATAAAATTTTAAAACCTGTGTCATGACCTTTTCTAAAACAGCTTTTAGTTTTTGGATTCAATAAGAATTGTTCAATTTACATATTTGGATTTTATTGCAAATTGCAAATATTCAACCTTCTGACAGCATTTGCATGAGGGGTTAAAATTAAGGAAAAATTTAACTTAATTCAGGCAAATAAGTGGACTCGCCCACTATAGCACAATTCATCAGTTCATATTTCTATTGTGAAGTTGTCAGTGACATTACAAACTTATAGACATGTTGTAGAGATCACAAAGTTGCAAGCAAAAGATACGGTAATTGCGGTAGTTTCGATTTAGTATTAAACTGTAACGCATCACTCAAGAGTTTATGCACTCGTGCGTGATGAGAATGCGTTTCCATTACACGGCAAACACTAATTGCAGCATTTCATTCGTAAATACACACAAATTACTTATATTACTATAAACAAAACAATTATTTTGATTAATTCGCGGAGATTTAAGAATCATTAGAGAAAGTGAGATAACGAATTTAACATCACATAAGTAAAGGGTTTTCCAATAAGAGGTGTTATTTTGAATAGCCCGCTATTTCGGTAGATGTTACTTTTGAAACTGTCATTTTTTGACATTTGACAAGTAGAAACTACGCCATTAATAAAAATGGAACGATATACGCTTCAACAACGCATTGAAATTATTAAAATTCACTTGAGTGAATCAAATGCAAATCAACTTGAGTGATGAGGCCCATTTCCACCTCGGTAGCTTCTTCAACAAGCAAAATTGTCGCATCTGGGGCTCGGAAAACCCAAAAGTTATTGTTGAAAAGTCTCTCTATCCTCAACGTGTGACTGTTTGGTACGGTTTATGGTCCGGCGGAGTCATTGGACCTTACTTTTTCGAAAATGAGGCTGGAGCAACAGTTGCGGTGAATGGATTGCGCTATCGAGAGATGATTAATGATTTTTTATTGCCGGAATTGGATGATATTGATCTGGACAACGTTTACTTTCAACAAGACGGAGCTACGTGCCACACAAGCAACGAAACCATTGATCTTTTACGATTGAATATCAAAATAACACCTCTTATTCGAAAACCCTGTATAAGGACAACCTACTGGCAGTAGGTTGTCTCACAGTGTTCCATATTCTACTTAGTGTAAGCGAGTAAGTCGTATGGTCGTCTCAATCACACCCGTGATGTAGAATGTAGATTTCAGCTTTTATTTTAACTTTTAAATACATAAACGCTGCCCGGTCCTATATCTATTTCAATCATTCGCACATATTCTTTGATTGTCTATCTTTGTCATGCATAACCAATGTATGAATTAAGAATTCACTGGAAATTTTGGAGACTTTGTCACTTTTCACATTTTGTGTTAATTTTGTAAGACCATAACGTGTCTGTAATTTTGTAATGTCATTGTAAAGTAAAAGATTTTATATTTTGACTGGAAAAAACAAAGTAATTGCAATTTTTAAAACTTACCAATAATTGTATAAATTATTTTAATCAGAAAATATTTATTAAAAAAAAAATAGCTTTTGTACAGAATTCTTGTCTTGTTTTACATTTAAAAGATCCCCATTAAACGCTGATTCTAGGTTCGTTTCAGCTTTTAAACAAATTCTGTTCAGCTGACATGCATTTTCTGCTGATCACAATTTGTTCAAAAGCTGTAACGGGCCTAGAATCGTCGATTAAGAAGACTTTTAAAATGGTGCTGATGCACATCAGACCTTACTCTTAGCGTGTCAATTTTTACCTACCAATGTAATCATATATATGAATTTGTTTTAGTTTAGGTCTATTGACAATAATCACATATTTATAATAACTAATGTGTATGTTCTTTGTTCATTGAGAAGAAACAAATCAATCCCATAAAAGGAACCAAAGAAATGTGATATAATTTTTGCAATATGTACCTATGCATAAGTTAAAACCTTAATTGTTGCAAGGAACTGAAAATAAAAATTTGCCGGGGTCCCACAGGGATCAATTTTTGGTCCAACATTATTTATATAGCAAATTAATCAATGCTGTATGCACCAATACACTATTACACTTACGATAGCGTGGGAGATACTCTCAGTACCGCCTTCGTGAAAGACCACCATTCAGAATTGAAACGTTGTTTGAAATGGGTTTAGCCAGGTACTTCCCAACCTTCCTCTTGCCCATCTTCTTCCCTTCAGCATCACAACATACCCCGATTGGGGATGCTGCATTCCCGTCGGCTCCGATCAGTCGAGAGCAGTTGGGAATCTTGTGCAGTAGTATTCGCTACACAATCCTTATGGCAACTAACATAAGCATTGTGTCAGAATGCTGTGTTTGTTGTACCATTATTTCTTTGGACGGTGCTTAAAAAAATGCATACTCAACATTTTGTACACAGCTTACATTTGCCGAAAGCGTGACTGTAGAACAATTTGTGGGTCTCTTCAAGAATCCGGTCAATTCTTTTATTTCTTTTTTAAATTGATTTCCTCTCGGTGAACGGAGTAAAATGGATTTATCAGATAGAAAAACCAATGCAATTAACTTGTAGTCTAGTTGCTGACAGAATTTATCTCAATTTGTACAAAAATGACCCCCGGTTAGTGGCCGAGTTTACAAATGCGTATTGCTTCCTTCCAGGTATCGTGTGTCCAATTCCTCCGCTATCTAAGTCCTCCATCACTGCACAAGCAATATTTTACCACTATAAATGATGGTAGTTAGGAGGAATTCAAATATTGTCAAAGTAGCCTACATTCTTACCTCGGTTTGTATTTTTTCACTAATTGTATTGTTATAAAATTAGAATGGTTTGTAAATATTAATGTAAATAAGATTGAAAAAATATACAATAATCTTTTAATGAAAATGTTTTGTTGTTATTCTCAAGTTTTCCAAATGCAATGAAAAAGTTTTGCAGATATGAGCATTTTCGCCAAAGTTTCTTCATTGCGCTTTTATAATAATAATAAATACTAAAACTAGTGACTTACATCTCAGACAGTCTAGTGACTTACGACTAAGGACTATACTACCGTCTTAATGACATACGAGGGTGGTCTGAAAAGTTTCCGACCTGAACGCAAAGATGGCGGTACTCGTCAATAAAAGCTAGTGAATGTAGCTGTGCATTTTTTGACAGTTACGCACCAAAGTTTCGGCCATTTTGGACGCGCAGTTTTTAGATGACAGTCGTTTGAGTGAGTCGATGTGCGTGTTTTTGTGAAAATGGAAAAATTGAGTATCGAGTTGTTATTAAATTTTTGTTTTTGAAAAGCAATACGCCTACGCAAATCAAAGATGAGTTGGAATCTGTGTGTGGGGACTCTGCACCATCATTTCACAGAGTGAAATTTTGGGCAGCTGAATTTAAACGTGGCCGTAAGAGCTTGGGAGACGATGAAAGTTCCGGACGTCCAAAAACTGCAACTACTGACGATAACATTGCTAAACTTCACCAAATAGTGTTAGACGAGCGCCGAATTAAAAATTTTAAAAGATCGGCGAAACATGAAAACTAGTATCGAATGTACCTGAAAAAGTTCCTTTTTTCCCAAAGTCATAAAGTTTACTATTTTTTGTATTATTGTCTGGATCCTGTTTTAGAAGAGGTTTGGCAGTAAAATCATCAAAAACCGAAACTAGTTTCACAATATAATATATTATTAAAGTACCTGAAATGAACCTTTTTTCAACAGTCATAAAATGTACAAGTTTGTCGAAGCAGGACACGCGAGTTACATAGTGGCAGCTCGATTGTCAAAACACAAAAGTATCGATGCTTTTGTAACTGGAAATAATAAAACATTTTTAATTCATTTTACCAAAAAGAAAGTCAAATTTGGATCCCACTTAAGAAGTTTTTTTTCCACTCTTTTTTTTTCTTCTCTCTTTTTTCTGATTTCTTCTTCAAGAAAACAGAAAAAAGCTACACTCGTACTTATAATATTCTTAAAAAAATACATATTTCATTTTTTTTCACTTCGACAATTTGTAATTTTTCTTGGAGGGTTCTTTTTCACGTTGAAACGCCCAAAAACTGGAAAGCAAAAAATAACTACACGCGCGCACTGCTGTGTTTGAATGAATTCCAACGACAACTATAACGTCAGATGCGGACGATCGGTAGGATAGCAGCAATCGATCGATTGCGGTAAAACAATGCTATTTATTTTTGCGAGTTTTGTATGAAATTAATTCAGGGTTGGAAAATATCAACGAGAAACGCGAGAAAATGACTATTCGAGTAACGATGGATCGAGATTTCACTGTATGTATAGGGTGTTCCAACAAGAGGTGTTATTTTGAATAGCCCGCGATTTCGGTAGATGTTACTTTCGAAGCTGTCATTTTTTTACATTTGACAAGTAGAAACTACGCCATTGATAAAAATGTAACGATACACGCTTCAACAACGCATTGAAATTATTAAAATTGACTATGATTAATTATTAGAATTCCATCGAAAAATCATCTTGAGTGATGAGGCCCATTTCCACCTCGGTGGCTTCGTCAACACGCAAAATTGTCGCATCTGGGGCTCGGAAAACCCAAGAGTTATTGTTGAAAAGCTGCTCTATCCTCAACGTGTGACTGTTTGGTGCGGTTTATGGTCCGGCAGACTCATTGGACCTTCCTTTTTTTGAAAATGAGGCTGGAGCAACAGTTACGGTGAATGGATTGCGCTATCGAGAGATGATTAATGATTTTTATGGCCGAAATTGGATGGTATTGATCTGGACAACGTTTACTTTCAACAAGACGGCGCTACATGCCACACAAGCAACGAAACCATTGATCTTTTATGGGAAAAGTTTCTTTGAATATCAAAATAACACCTCTTATTGGAAAACCCTGTACTTGATTTTTGAGTTAGGGCAGTGTAGTTCTGGGAGTGCGATATTAACGTTTGGGTGTGAGACACAGTTTTGCTAGAGCATCTGTGGGAGATTATAAATATAAGTGACTAATCTAAGTGACATGTTGTTTGTGGTTAACACTGAAGTCTCAGAACTGAAACCCTTATTGGCTGCATTTTATATTGAAACTTGACTTGATTGGTTATTTGTACCTCGTACTTGTACTCTTTGAAAACGTCCTGGGGCCTCCTGGGCCTCCTGGGGCTCAAGGGCCTCCTGTAAATTAAAAAAAAAATAGCTCAAAGTATGTGTTACCGATTTATACTTTGGGTTATATTGTCGTGAAATATAATATCATTCAATGAATAATTATTGTAACTCGAAATCTGTTACCCTTTTGTATTTTGGGTTACATTATTATTATGACTATGTTTTATGGTTATAGATCGTAATCAAATGATCGTAAGTCTCAAATGATGGTAAGCAAAATGATTGTAAACAAAATGATCATATACAAAATGGTCGTAATCAAATGAACGCAAACAAATGATTGTCAGCAAATAATAATATTTGACATAATTTACGTGTAATCATTTATTTTATGAGTTAATGTACAGTTTATGATCAAGTGATAATTTGCGATCAAGTGCGCTTACAAACAAATGATAATTATAATATTTTTACATACCATCTTTTGCTTACGATCTTTTCGCTTACAACCGAAATCTATATCTCAAAATCAATCCCCACTCTTTTAGGTTACATTGTACATTCAGAGTTTAACTCTGAATCTGTTACCGATTACGTAATGTATATGTATTATTTTGGGTTACATTGTCAGTGATTACGTCAACGATTTATATTTTGGGTTGCATTGCCACGGAATACACAATATTCTTCTTTTGTCACTCTTGTACCGATTACGTAATGTATATGTATTATTTTGGGTTACATTGTCAGTGATTACGTCAACGATTTATATTTTGGGTTGCATTGCCACGGAATACACAATATTCTTCTTTTGTCACTCTTGTAATGATCAATTTCCATAACTGGAAATCTGTCACTAAATCCCACATGAAATGAATTTCATCACAAGACAAAGCAATAATTATTTATTGTCATCTTCGTTTGTGTTGATATTTTTTCATACTCACTATGTATAATACAATACAGTGCAATATTCCCCAACCTATAAACGCCATTTGGATGGTTTATGTATACCTATATACATGGTGTCCCGAAACTCGTAGTACAAGCCGGAAACTGGAGAATGTATACCACACGGGGAACCCAAATAAACATAAAGTTTTTTGATTTGAGCATTTTTATAAAAAAAAAAATATATATATATTTTTCGGCTATTTCAGGGTTCAAATTTTTTCGTCATTATTTGTTTTACTTTTAAATTTTTAAATAGTTTTAATTAGTTGGGTACTTTGATCTTCAGTAATAATTTATAAGAATTTGATTAAAAAAAAAATCAACTTCTGACTCGATTTACTCGAAAACGAAAGCTCAAATCAAAAAAAATTATACTACAAAATCGACTCCAAATGTGATGTAGATTCACCAGTTTCCCGCTTGTACTACGAGTTTCCGGACACCATGTATATTATGCATGAATGCCACCATTTTGAAAACCAAAATGGCGTCTTATTGATTACTATATATGTATGCAGATGCTTGATTGAAAATACAAGTATACAGAAGTTAAGCATACTGTGGCTGGAAAAACTTTCATCTGTACAAACATATAATATCTTGTCGCTTAAGGGTATGCAGATATGAAATCATCGCACAATTACCTTTTTTTTTTAAATAAATTAAAATGCATATATTTATTTTTCGGAATAACTTTATTGAGTGAAACCTCAAATTGTAATATTTAAATATTGAAGACAATATTAGTGATTTCTAAACAAAAATCTGAAACAGAAAAATCAGAAAAGGAAACGGTCATGTGACCGTATCCTTTTCTGATTTTTCTGTTTCAGATTTTTGTTTAGAAATCACTAATATTGTCTTCAATATTTAAAATGCATATGTTCGTTTATTCAAAATCTAAAATCTACGGAAGTTTTTCACCGATTGCTTTGAAATTTTTACACAACGTTGCATTCAAATACGCGTGTGTTTTTATCTACCTATATTAGAAAGATGTCACCTGTGACAGGTAAAAACATGCTTTTTTTTAAAAAAACAGCGCCATCTGTTAGACGTAAAAGCAACACGCGTTATTGTTAAAGTTGCTAGTTTAAAATAAAGTTGCAATTCTGAAAAATTTAAGGGAGATGTGCCATGAAACATGGCTCTTCCCCGCCTTTGTTTCTACCTACATATCAAACGCATAACGTTCTTTGCGCAGCTGCTTTGATGGTTTGTGCAGTTTGATCGTAGCACGGCGTTAGTTGGCACTAAATGCCATATTGTCCTTTTTTTACTTTGACTCCGCACAAGAGATACTGCGAAAAAAATTTTCCCTCACAACCTTTATCTTCGGGAATGCTGTGTAGAGGGTATTTTTTAATTAATGGAAGTTCTGGGAAGAAAAAAGTTATGAGGGGTATTTTCATCCCTTCCACTGCGGTGCAAGCTCGAGAGAGTCAGGCTGGAGAGGTCAAAGGGTCTCCTTCAACCGGATTCTCCCGATTCGACCCGCTACGCAGCTGATGGGTAGACGCATTCGCCACCAAGACCTGGACAAACCTCACCCCATGAACCTGGACGCCCCTGCTAAGTCACCAAACGCAGCTTATCATTCGAGATGACCTATTTATTTATTTATTTTATTTTTATTTATTTATTGTTAGTTTGTAAATATTACATAATACAATTAATGAACTTAAAATGTCCAACTAGGCGATTGCCCGTTTTAGGACATTCCAATATGATAATGTTTTTACATGTAAATTATAGTGTTGACTATTCTGTTGTTAAAATAATACATATGTATATACATATTCTAGAATACTTTCAGTTATACCATGATATATTTTAATATTGTTTAGCTGACATAATAAACTAAAGAAATATTAATAGATAAAAACAAGAAAATGAAACTGAATTGAAGAAATTCTGTTGGTAAAGTAATACAAATGTATATTAATAATCTAGTATACATTCAGTTATACCACGACATTTTTTTTTTTTTTTTTTTTTTTACTATTGTTTAGCTGATATAATAAACTAAAGAAATATTAATAGATAAAACAAGGAAATGATAAATAAAAAAATTAAAAAATGAAAGTAAAGAAGGAACTTTTCATTTAAGGAAAAATATCACGAAGAATTGAGCAATTTTCGAACTTACTTTATGTAAAAATACAGTTCCTGTAATGCTAATATAATACCAATATAAATTAAAATGTAAAAAAGAATGTAAAGAAAAACAAAGTTTACAATTCAATTACTGTTTTTTAGCATATTCTCGCATTCAGCTCTCCCCAAGACCAGAAGCCAATTGTTTACCTGCATACGCAGAATATTAGTACTCTTTGCCTTCCATGCATCAGGTATGAGATTGAGCAGTTTAGGGCCTAAGTATGAGAATTGTCTCTGTGCTAAAGATGAGGAAGTGGTGGGCGGAACTGTTGGGTTGTTTTTTGCATGTCGTGTATTATGACAGTGGTTTACGGAAGCTAAGTAGTGCCTCTGTTTTTGAGTATGTAATATGATTTTCCTCATGTATAATTGTCTTACATCAAGAACGCGAAACTCTGCGAACAATTAATCGCTGGGGTATCTGAAAGGTTTTTTCAGTATGACTCTTATAATCGATTTCTGGGATTTAGCTAAGGGATCGAGTATGGTTTTAGCACAACCTCCCCAACCTAAGGAAGCATAGTCTAATATGGAATTGCACATTGCAAAGTAAATACGTTTCAAATCATTTAGACATAGAATATTTCTTATTGCTATAAACAGATGTGTAAGTTTCCTGACCTTTGTGGAAGTAAAGGCTATGTGTTTGTCCCATCTCAGAAATTTATCAATGATAATTCCTAGGTATCTTATATTGTCCACACATTCTAGGGTATTGCATTTACATGTAATAATGTCGTAACAATGGTGTATTCTAATGTTAATAATTTCTTGTGGTTGACCCGCTTGAGTTGAACTGAAGCAGATGAATTTCGTTTTATCCGAGTTTAGAGTGAGGAGATTACTATCTAGCCACTGTTTAACTTTGTTTATGCCAAATTCAGCTTTACTGCAAGACTCATTCCAGGTTTTGCCTTCGAATAAAAGTACTGTATCGTCAGCAAATGTAATAATGTGGTCTGCAAATGAAGTATTACATAAGTCATTTATATAAACATTAAACAATATGGGACCTAGTGTACTTCCTTGTGGTACGCCATATTTAATATTGGCTGGATCACTTAGAGTACCGTTAATATGTCACCTATGTCAGAGGTGTTGGTTATACAATGAATAGTTCCCGGGGTGGCGGTATCGAAACCCACTAATTGTTCTAATTTTAGTCTATAAAATAATTTATAGGTCAGCAGGATTTTGGCAATTCTAGATTAAGAAATTAATATGCATATATATTATCATTGACATATTTAACTTTGCAGTCGGATATGAAGATTTATAAAAAAAAAGGTTATTTTGGCCGCCTGCAAAGTTGAGAGTGTCAATCTGTACTTGGGTTATATTAAATTTTGAGACTTTCGAATATTATTTTTAGGTTTATAAATTAAAAGGCTAATTTTAAGTAATTTGATAAAGAAACTGTAAGGCACTTCTTACCCCCTCAGGCCTCTGACATATTTACCATTATATTTCTTAGCGACGCTTTTCAGAAGGTCGGAAAATTTGTGTGTTCTGCTTTTTTTTTATTTGGTACATTATTTTGTTAGAATTTATGTTTTCCAGTAATGTAGGCCTCACTGGGTGGCTTGCCCGTGCTGAGGCCTTCATTTTATAATATAAAAATCTAATCTACATATTACATTTAAAGAGAAGATAGTAAATTTGAAAAGAAAATAATAAATTTGAAATTAAAAATACATAATAATACATTTAAAATTAAAAAATAATACAATGAAAATAATCTTGTGTGTTTGTGAGTGATGTGTGTTTATGTTGGTTTTGTGTGTTACGTGTAGGTTTTATTTTTATTTAATGCTATGACATTTTGGTAATATTGTCTTTTTTGTTGTTTAATCCATTTTGTAATTTTGTGTGTGAATTTATTTTTATTTTCCTCAATTTTAATTTCAATTTTTAGACTGTTGAAAGCTTTTATAGCATGGTATTGGTAGTGTCTTTGTCCAAAGGTTGAATTTACTGTTGGAGTTTTAATGTTTTCTTTGTACTTGTCTAACTGGTCTGTTAGTGTTATTTTGTGTATGTTGAAATTTATTTTTTTTGTTAAAAATGTAGTTTAGTAGTGTTTTAACGTATAATTGGCGTATATCTAGTACGTCACAGCTGTTGAATATTTGGTCTGTATCGGTCAGTCTATGTTTTTTTAGTATTACCTTTAAGATCGTTTTCTGTGCGGTTTCTATGTAATTGATAGCCGAGTTTGTTGCTCCTCCCCAAGCAATAATTTCATATTCTATTATTGATTGGCAGAGTGCAAAATATATTGTTTTCAATTGTTTTATTTTATATATGTTTCTTATGTTAAGGAAAATGTGTATTGTTTTGAGAAGTTTATTTGTGATTTGTTTGATGTGAGGTATCCATCTAAGGTTTTGGTCAATTACGATTCCTAGATACTTTATTTGTTCTGTTTTTTCTAGAGGAGGGCAATCGCAGATGTTGGTGTTTAAACATTCGTGTATTTTTATGGTGTTTGTATTGTTTTTTGGCTGTCCCGTGCTATTTATACTGTATGTTGTGAATTTTGTCTTTGATATGTTAAGTGTAAGTATGTTTGAGTCTAGCCATGTTTTCACTTGCGAGATTTGCAATAAAATCTAAGTTAATGGAATATTTATGAACTTATCGAAAAAATTAAAAATTGTTTTTGAAATGTTAAATTTTTTTAATCAAAAAAATTTTTTTAAAAAATTACTCACCTTGCGTTTTTTCATCTAAAATTTATCACAAATATTACTCACCTCACCTCACTTTTTTTGTCTTTCCAGGAGTGCCCATTTTAATTCTTCTGTTGTTAACTTCTAGATTTGAATATAAAGTGTAGTGTTTTCTCTTATCAGAGGTTCCCAAACTTTTTAGCCCCGTAGACCACTTGCCAAAAATTATTTTTTCCGTAGAATTCTGCCGAATATTGAATTTTCCTAAAACTATTAACGCCCCATGTGATAATCATTTATTTTTTTAGTAAAAAGATTCCCTTCCCTTGCCTGTCCAACAACCGGGTGGCGGTATAGTTCCTCTGTCTTTGCACTGTGCAGACAGGGACGCCCTTTTGAGGTATTACACCAAATGAAAATGGAGCAGGATAAGCAACGGGAATTTATTTCTGTAGCTGGCCCTACAGAACTGTCCCTTAAGTTCTTTGTCAGTGCTTATTCCGGTCAGTTCTTCTTGTCACACGATATCTGATTCTTCAACTTTCCATTTCCATAGTCAAAATGTCCTCAAACTAAATTTTGAAGTTTCAGCATTTAAATGTTGAACGTCATTATTACCCTGGACGTTTTTCAAAAATAAGTTGGGGAACTAGGAAAATTCGCGGCTTCCAATGTGCAATGTTTTGCTTGAATATATTAATTCTGACGAGAAAAGGAACGTAGACTCTATTTATATACCTCAATTAACAACTTTACGAAATATAAAAATACAAATATCAAATAAGTAATTTCTCAGTCTATTATATTTGTGTTAGGTGTATTGTGTCATTTACGGAACTCCTAAATGTTGACTTGAGGTAAATGGGGGTCCGCTCGTATGTACCCCCATTTGAATCTCGTGGACCCCTAAATTTTTTCATATGTCATATGGCCTTATATATGTCATATGACCTAATTTATTTATTGCACAATTAATAAATAAATAAAATTGCACAATAAATGAACAAATAAAACATTTGATGCAGGTATTACAAAAAATATAAATATTTCAAAAATAAAGTGAAGTTAAGATAAGTAAAATGAAGTACAGTAACAGGTGACACGAAGATAGAAGATGGAGACTCTATATATAGACGTCATATGGCCTCATAGACGTCATACGGCTTAATAGACGTCATATGGCATCATAGACGTAATGGCCTCATAGACGTAATGGCCTCTTAGTCGTAATGGCCTCATAGACGTAATGGCCTCACTCACGCCATATGGCCTCATTGACGCCATATGGCCTCATTGACGCCATATGGCCTCATAGGCGTAATGGCCTCACTCACGCCATATGGCCTAATAGACGCCATATGGCCTCATTGACGCCATATGGCCTCATAGACGGAATGGCCTCATAGACGTAATGGCGTCATAGACGTAATGGCCTCATTGACGTAATGGCCTCATTGACGTAATGGCCTCATTGACGTAATGGCCTCATTGACGTTATGACTTCATGGACGTAATGGCCTCATTGACTTAATGGCCTCACTCACGCCATATGGTCTAAAAGACGCCATATGGCCGCATTGACGCCATATGGTCTCATTGACGTCATATGGCTTCATAGGCGTAATGGCCTCATAGACGTAATAGCCTAATTGACGTAATGGCCTCATAGACGTAATGGCATCGTTGACGCCATATGGCCTCTTGGACGTCATATGATCTCATAGACGTCTTATGGCTTCATAGACGTAATGGCCTCATAGACGTAATGGCCTCATAGACGTAATGGCCTCATAGACGTAATGGCGTCATAGATGTATTGGCCTCATTGACGTAATGGCCTCATTGACGTAATGACCTCATTGACGTTATGGCCTCATTGACGTAATGGCCTATTTGACGTAATGGCCTCATTGTCGTTATGGCTTCATTGACGTAATGGCCTATTTGACGTAATGGCCTCATTGACGTTATGGCCTCAATCACGCCATATGGTCTAATAGACGCAATATGGCCGCATTGACGCCATATGGCCTCTTAGACGTCATATGATCTCATTGACGTCATATGGCTTCATAGGCGTAATGACCTCATTGACGTCATATGGCTTCATTAGCGTAATGGCTTCATTGACGTAATGGCCTCATTGACGTAATGGCCTCATTGACGTAATGGCCTCATTAACGCCGTATGGCCTCATTAACGCCATATGGCCTCACTCACGCCATATGGTCTAAAAGACGCTATATGGCCGCATTGACGCCATATGGCCTCTTAGACGTCATATGGTCTCATTGAAGTCATATGGCTTCATAGGCGTAATGACCTCATTGACGTCATATGGCTTCATTAGCGTAATGGCTTCATTGACGTAATGGCCTCATTGACGTAATGGCCTCATTGACGTAATGGCCTCATTAACGCCGTATGGCCTCATTAACGCCATATGGCCTCACTCACGCCATATGGTCTAAAAGACGCCATATGGCCGCATTGACGCCATATGGCCTCTTAGACGTCATATGGTCTCATTGAAGTCATATGGCTTCATAGGCGTAATGACCTCATTGACGTCATATGGCTTCATTAGCATAATGGCTTCATTGACGTAATGGCCTTATTGACGTTATCGCCTCATCGTCGTAATGGCCTCATAGACGTCGTATGGCCTTGTTGACGTCATATGGCCTCTTAGGCGTAATGGCCTCATAGACGTAATGACTTCATTGATGTAATGGCCTCATAGACGTAATGGCCTCATAGACGTCATATAGCCTCATGGACACCGTTGTGTCTCTATCCCTTGTGATCTAAACGGTGTTAGAAAGAGAAAACACCACGCAGTATAATTAAAATTAAAATTAAATTAAAACCACAGAAGAATTAAAATGTACACTTCTATGAAACCAAAAGTTCCGACCGCAAAATTGAGAAATGTGAATCATTCTTATATGTGAATTATTCTTATATCAATAAAAAAATGAGGTGCCTGTAATGTTTATAATACATTTGTCTAATAAAATCTGTGTAATCTAATAAAATTTGATTAAAGGAAGTTCTGGAAAGAAAAAAGTTATGAGGAGTATTTTCATCCCTTCCACTGTGGTGCAAGGTCGAGAGAGTCCGGCTGGAGAGGTCAAAGGGTCTCCATCAACCGGATTCTCCCGATTCGGCCCGCTACGCAGCTGGTGGGCAGACGTATTCGCAACCAAGACCTGGACAAACCTCACCCCCATGAACCCGGACGCCCCTGCTAAGTCACCTAACGCAGCTTACCACTCGGGGTGACCTGTGGCAGAGGTGTTGGTTATACAATGAATGGTTCCCGGGTGGCGGTACCCACACCCACCTCTGTTATTCATAGGTTAGTTCTAATTTTAGTCTATAAAATAATTTATAATTCAGCAGGATTTGGCAATTCTAAATGGTAATTTTGGCCGCCTGCAAAGTTGAGAGTGTCAATCTGTACTTGGGTTATATTAAGTTTTGAGGCTTTCGAATATTATTTTTAGGTTTATAAATTAAAAGGCTAATTTTAAGTAATTTGATCAAGAAACTGTAAGGCACTTCTTACCCCCTCAGGCCTCTGGCATTTTTACCATTATATTTCCTAGAGACGCTTTTCAGAAGGTCGGAAAATTTGAGTGTGTTTCCGCTTTGCAATGAAAACCAAATGAATGGAATATTTATGAACGTATCTGAAAAATAAAAATTGTTTTTGAAATGTTAAATTTTTTAAATCAAAAAAAAAAAATTTTTCCGTAGAATCCTGCCGAATATTGAATTTTCCTAAAACTATTAACGTCCCATGTGATAATCATTTTTCGTAAAAAGATCCCTTTCCCTTGCCTGTCCAACAACCGAGTGGCGGTTTAGTTCCTCTGCCTTTACACTGTGCAGACAGGGGCGCCCTTGTGATGTATTACACCAAATGAAAATGAAGCAGGATAAGCAACAGGAAATGGAAGAATGGAAGAGGAGATTAGATGAAATTGCTGCAAACCAATCCCAGGATTGAAACCAGAGAGAGAGAAGCAACAGGAATTTCTTTCTGTAGCTGGCCCTACAGAACTGTTCGTTAAGTTCTTTGTCAGTGCTTATTCCGGTCAGTTCTTCTTGTCACATGATATCCGATTCTCAACGTTCCAATTCCATAATCAAAATGTTCTCAAACTGACTTTTGAAGTCTGTGTGCATTTAAATGTTGAACGTCATTATTACCCTGGACGTTTTTCAAAAACAAGTTGGGGAACTAGGAAAATTCGTGGCTTCCAATGTTCAATGTTTTGCTTGAATATATTAATTCTGATGAGAAAAGGAACGTAGACTCTATTTATATACCTCAATTAACAACTTTACGAAATATAAAAATCCAAATATCAAATAAGTAATTTCTCAGTCTATTATATTTCTGTTAGGTGTATTGTGTCGACTTGAGGTAAATGGGGGTCCGCTCGTATGTACCCCCATTTGATCTCGTGGACCCCCAAATTTTTTCATATGTCATATGGCCTTATATATGTCATATGAATCCTATAATTTCTATACCCGCTATATCCGATTTTTTGACGAAATGATCTGAGTATGACATGTTGTTCACATTTTTGCGAGCAACAAGGGGAGCCTAAAATTGAGTTTCAAAACCCTCCTTATCACGACCAAAAACCATGTTAAAACTGCGAGTGAGAAACCAAATCCGCTATATCATACAGAAAGTTACTATCAAAACGCGCTATATCGGATTTAACCAATCACAAGCAGTTATTTTGCCAAAATACAATATGGCCGCCGCTCTGACGCCGCGCTCGTGTGTCATAATGATCTACGCGTGTGTTTCTAAACCCGCCATGTCAGCTCAGTTGACTTTCAAAAGCCTCTATATCACGAATATATATATGAAGTGAGTATCAAAATCCGCTTTATCCATTTTATTTATCGAAATTACTTAATTATTGGTAGACATATATAGAAAAATAAATGCTTTTCGAAATTTTATTACTCCAATTCATTATATAAAAAATTGTAATGCAATTACTTATGTACGCTAGAGATGTGACAGTTTTTTGCGGTTTTCTCCAAATCAATGAAAGTTGATATAGCGGGTATAGAAATTACACGACTCATATGACCTAATATTTATTTATTTATAATCGCCTCAAGGGCGCTATACAGTTGATGCAGGTATTACAAAAAATATAAATATTACAAAAATAAAGTGAAGTTAAGTTAAGTAAAATGAAGTACAGGAACAGGTGACACGAAGATCGAAGATGGAGACTCTGTATACGATATATGGCCTCATAGAAGTAATATAGCCTCATAGACATCATATGGCCTCATAGACCTCATATTACCTCATGTAATATGAATTATAACATAGACATAGACATCATATGGCCTCATAGACGTCATATGGCCTCAAAAGTCTAATAGGCCTCATATATGTAATATGGCCTTAGACGTCATCATATGGTCTCATATATGTAATCATATGGTCTCATATACGTCGTATGGCCTCATAGACGTCGTATGGACTCATAGACGTAATGGCCTCATAGACGTTATGGCCTCGTAGACGTAATGGCCTCATATACGTAATGGTCTCAAAGGCGTAATGGCCTCATAGACGTTACACGGCCTCATAGACGTTAATTTGCCCCATTAGACGTTACACGGCCTCATAGGCGTTATATGGCCGCATAGGCTTTATGGCCTCATAGACGTAATGGTTTCATAGACGTAATGGCCTCATAGACGTTATGGCCTCATATACGTAATGGCCTCATTGACGTTATATGGCCTCGTAGACGTTAATTTGCCCCATAAGCGTTATATGGCCTCATAGACCTGATGGCCTCATAGACGTAATGGCATCTGACTTAATGGCCTCATAGACGTTAGACGGCCTCATAGGCGTTATATGGCCTCATAGGCGTAATGGCCTCATAGACGTACTGGCCTCATAGGGGGTTATATGGCCTCATAGACGTTATATGACCTCATATACGTAATGGCCTCATTGACGTTATATGGCCTCGTAGACGTTAATTTGCCCCATAAGCGTTATATGGCCTCATAGACGTGATGGCCTCATAGACTTAATGGCCTCTGACGTAATGGCCTCATAGACTTAATGGCCTCTGACGTAATGGCCTCATAGACGTAATGGCCTCATAGACGTAATGGCATCATAGACGTCATATGACCTCATATACGTTAACGCCTGATTTATTACTCAGTTTACTAAACAACTAACATCTCAAAAGTCATATAGGCTCGTATGTATCATATGGTCTCATATATGCAATATGGCCTCATAGACGTCATATGGCTTCATAGACGTGTCTTCCTTACTGTCATGATCTAAGTGATCTAAACGGTGTTAGAAAGAGAAAACACCACGCTGTATATTCAAATTACAACCACAGAAGAATTAAAATGTACACTTCTACGAAACCAAAAGTTCCGACCGCAAATTGAGAAAAAATGTGAATCTTTGTGAATTATTCTTATATGGATTAAAAAATGAAGTGACTGTAATATTTATAATACATTTGTCTAATAAAATGTGTGTTTTTTTGTTATCGGTAATTTTAGTTCAGTGTTTAGACAAAAAAAACCGTAAAGTGAGCCGTTTTACACCTGAGCGCCCTTTTTACCGTGAGCACCTTTTCTAAAACAGCTTTTAGTTTTTGGATTCATTAAGAATTGTTCCATTTACATATTTGGATTTTATTGCAAATTGCAAATATTCAACCTTCTGACAGTAGTTGCCTAAGGGGTTAAAATTAAGGAAAAATTGAACGTAATTCAGGCAAATAAGTGGAGACGCCCACTACAGCACAATTCATCAGTTCATATTTCTATTGTGAAGTTGTCAGTGACATTACAAACTTATAGACATGTTGTAGAGATCACAAAGTTGCAAGCAAAAGATACGGTAATTACAGTAGTTTCGATTTAGTATTCAACTGTAACGCATCACTCAAGAGTTTATGCACTCGTGCGTGATGAGAATGCGTTTCCATTACACGGCAAACACTAGTAACAGCATTTCATTCGTAAATAAACACAATTTAAGTATAATATAAGTATATTAAAGTACAATATAAGTATATTAGTATTAACAAAACAATTATTTTGATTGATTCGCGGAGATTTAAGCATCATTAGAGAAAGTGAGATAATGAATTTAGCATCACATAAGTATAGGGTTTTCCAATAAGAGGTGTTATTTTGAATAGCCCGCTATTTTGAAGCTGCCATTTTTTGACATTTGACAAGTAGAAACTATGCCATTAATAAAAATGGAACGATACACGCTTCAACAACGCATTGAAATTATAAAAAAATTCACTTGAGTGAATCAAATGCAAATCATCTTGAGTGATGAGGCCCATTTCCACCTCGGTAGCTTCGTCAACAAGCAAAATTGTCGCATCTGGGGCTCGGAAAACCCAAAAGTTATTGTTGAAAAGCCTCTCTTTCCTCAACGTGTTACTGTTTGGTACGGTTTATGGTCCGGCGGAGTCATTGGACCTTACTTTTTCGAAAATGAGGCTGGAGCAACAGTTGCGGTGAATGGATTGCGCTATCGAGAGATGATTAATGATTTTTTATTGCCGGAATTGGATGGTATTGATCTGGACAACGTTTACTTTCAACAAGACGGCGCTACGTGCCACACAAGCAACGAAACCATTGATCTTTTACGATTGAATATCAAAATAACACCTCTTATTCGAAAACCCTGTATAAGGACAACCTACTGGCAGTAGGTTGTCTCACAGTGTTCCATATTCTACTTAGTGTAATCGAGTAAGTCGTATGGTCGTCTCAATCACACCCGTTATGTAGAATGTAGATTTCAGCGCAACTTTTAAATACATAAATGCTGCCCGGTCCTATATCTATTTCAATCATTCGCACATATTCTTTGATTGTCTATCTTTGTCATGCATGACCAATGTATGAATTAAGAATTCACTGGAAATTTTGGAGACTTTGTCACTTTTCACATGTTGTGTTAATTTTGTAAGACTATAACGTGTCTGTAATAAGGAAGTTGAGTCCATTTTTTTTATTTTTTTTTATCAATGTTCGCATTCAAACTTAAATACTGGTATTTTTTTTTTTTTTTTTAAAGTTTGTTTTCATAATTAAATTAATTCTCAAAGTTTAAATTTTATTAAGCCCGCCAAAACGAGCGGAATCCGAGCGGTAAGAGGCGGGTGTGGTGTGACGTCATTAGAACTGTGAAAACCACGTCGCATAAGCATTTTGTATCGAAAAATTTGTAATTCTTCAACAAGGAATTCCAGTAATTTTTTTACCAATGTTAACCGTCTATTAGAATTGATGTTATTAAAAAAAAAAGAAAATTGATTAAGATTTCATAGTTAAATTAATATTTTAAGTTAGAATATTTGCTTTTCTCGCCCAGTACGGTACTTGTACGGTATTGCCGTCGCTACTTGTTGACGTTCCCCGCGCGAATTCAGGACCACCGCGCAGAAAAGTAAAGACCAATAGTAAAATAACGGTTTACAGCCCAGTTCACTGTTTGACTTTTCTGGGCGGCCGGCGGCCTGAAGTGTATCACATGCTATGTGACATGAATAATAATAAAAACTTCTAAGTTATGCAATAAACAACATATTATTATAAAGCACTCTACGAATATGTATCTTTAGAAATCCATTTCATATAATAATAACAACAAATACGTACATATATTTGACAAACCCAAATAAATCTTTGGCCTATACACCTCTCTCATCTAAACCGACCATCTCTCATGTAATAGAAAGAGATGCACCATAGGTGATCTGTTGTACGTACAATCACGACACATGTGACGTCAGAATTCTTTCGACCAATCGTGGAGCGTATATAGTCAATTGCTATTCAATGCTTTTTCAAGAACGTTTAACTAATTCTAAGAATAATAATATAGAAATATATTTATATATTTAGAATCGATATTTTTTGATCTACATGAACATATTTTTTATAAGTCAAAATATTTTTTACTCAACTTCCTTATTTTGTAATGTCATTGTAAAATAAAGTATTTTATATATTGACCGGGAAAAATCAAAGTAATTGCAATTTTTAAAACTTACCAATAATTGTATAAATTATTTTAATCAGAAAATATTTATTAAAAAAAAAATAGCTTTTGTACAGAATTCTTGTCTTGTTTTACATTTAAAAGATCCCCATTAAACGCTGATTCTAGGTTCGTTTCAGCTTTTAAACAAATTCTGTTCAGCTGACATGCATTTTCTGCTGATCACAATTTGTTCAAAAGCTGTAACGGGCCTAGAATCGTCGATTAAGAAGACTTTTAAAATGGTGCTGATGCACATCAGACCTTACTCTTAGCGTGTCAATTTTTACCTACCAATAATAATAATAATAATAATAATAATTGGATAATTTGTAGAGCGCCGTTTTTGTGAAAAATCACCTCAATGTAATCATATATGAATTTGTTTTAGTTTAGGTCTATTGACAATAATCACATATTTATAATAACTAATGTGTATGTTCTTTGTTCATTGAGAAGAAACAAATCAATCCCATAAAAGGAACCAAAGAAATGTGATATAATTTTTGCAATATGTACCTATGCATAAGTTAAAACCTTAATTGTTGCAAGGAACTGAAAATAAAAATTTGCCGGGGTCCCACAGGGATCAATTTTTGGTCCAACATTATTTATATAGCAAATTAATCAATGCTGTATGCACCAATACACTATTACACTTACGATAGCGTGGGAGATACTCTCAGTACCGCCTTCGTGAAAGACCACCATTCAGAATTGAAACGTTGTTTGAAATGGGTTTAGCCAGGTACTTCCCAACCTTCCTCTTGCCCATCTTCTTCCCTTCAGCATCACAACATACCCCGATTGGGGATGCTGCATTCCCGTCGGCTCCGATCAGTCGAGAGCAGTTGGGACTCTTGTGCAGTAGTATTCGCTACACAATCCTTATGGCAACTAACATAAGCATTGTGTCAGAATGCTGTGTTTGTTGTACCATTATTTCTTTGGACGGTGCTTAAAAAAATGCATACTCAACATTTTGTACACAGCTTACATTTGCCGAAAGCGTGACTGTAGAACAATTTGTGGGTCTCTTCAAGAATCCGGTCAATTCTTTTATTTCTTTTTTAAATTGATTTCCTCTCGGTGAACGGAGTAAAATGGATTTATCAGATAGAAAAACCAATGCAATTAACTTGTAGTCTAGTTGCTGACAGAATTTATCTCAATTTGTACAAAAATGACCCCCGGTTAGTGGCCGAGTTTACAAATGCGTATTGCTTCCTTCCAGGTATCGTGTGTCCAATTCCTCCGCTATCTAAGTCCTCCATCACTGCACAAGCAATATTTTACCACTATAAATGATGGTAGTTAGGAGGAATTCAAATATTGTCAAAGTAGCCTACATTCTTACCTCAGTTTGTATTTTTTCACTAATTGTATTGTTATAAAATTAGAATGGTTTGTAAATATTAATGTAAATAAGATTGAAAAAATATACAATAATCTTTTAATGAAAATGTTTTGTTGTTATTCTCAAGTTTTCCAAATGCAATGAAAAAGTTTTGCAGATATGAGCATTTTCGCCAAAGTTTCTTCATTGCGCTTTTATAATAATAATAAATACTAAAACTAGTGACTTACATCTCAGACAGTCTAGTGACTTACGACTAAGGACTATACTACCGTCTTAATGACATACGAGGGTGGTCTGAAAAGTTTCCGACCTGAACGCAAAGATGGCGGTACTCGTCAATAAAAGCTAGTGAATGTAGCTGTGCATTTTTTGACAGTTACGCACCAAAGTTTCGGCCATTTTGGACGCGCAGTTTTTAGATGACAGTCGTTTGAGTGAGTCGATGTGCGTGTTTTTGTGAAAATGGAAAAATTGAGTATCGAGTTGTTATTAAATTTTTGTTTTTGAAAAGCAATACGCCTACGCAAATCAAAGATGAGTTGGAATCTGTGTGTGGGGACTCTGCACCATCATTTCACAGAGTGAAATTTTGGGCAGCTGAATTTAAACGTGGCCGTAAGAGCTTGGGAGACGATGAAAGTTCCGGACGTCCAAAAACTGCAACTACTGACGATAACATTGCTAAACTTCACCAAATAGTGTTAGACGAGCGCCGAATTAAAAATTTTAAAAGATCGGCGAAACATGAAAACTAGTATCGAATGTACCTGAAAAAGTTCCTTTTTTCCCAAAGTCATAAAGTTTACTATTTTTTGTATTATTGTCTGGATCCTGTTTTAGAAGAGGTTTGGCAGTAAAATCATCAAAAACCGAAACTAGTGTCACAGTATAATATATTATTAAAGTACCTGAAATGAACCTTCTTTCACCAGTCATAAAATGTACAAGTTTGTCGAAGCAGGACACGCGAGTTACATAGTGGCAGCTCGATTGTCAAAACACAAAAGTATCGATGCTTTTGTAACTGGAAATAATAAAAAAAATTTAATTCATTTTACCAAAAAGAAAGTCAAATTTGGATCCCACTTAAGAAGTTTTTTTTCCACTGAAGAAGAAAACAGAAAAAAGCTACACTCGTACTTATAATATTCTTAAAAAAATACATATTTCACTTAGAAATTTTTTTTCAAGTCGACAATTTGTAATTTTTCTGGAGGGTTCTTTATCACGTTGAAACGCCCCAAAACTGGAAAGCAAAATGACAACTACACGCGCGCACTGCTGTGTTTGGATGTCCAATGACAACTATAACGTCAGATGCGACCGATCGGTAGGATAGCAGCAATCGATCGATTGCGGTTAAACAATGCTATCTATTTTTGCGAGTTTTGTATGAAATTAATTAGGGGTAGGAAAATATGAAAGACATACGCGAGAAAATGACTATTCGAGTAACGATGGATCGAGATTTCACTGTATGTATAGGCTGTTCCAACAAGAGGTGTTATTTTGAATAGCCCGCGATTTCGGTAGATGTTACTTTTGAAGCTGTCATTTTTTTACATTTGATAAGTAGAAAATACGCCATTAATAATAATGGAACGATACACGCTTCAACAACGCATTGAAATTATTAAAATTCACTATTATTAATTATTAGAATTCCATCGAAAAATCATCTTGAGTGATGAGGCCCATTTCCACCTCGGTGGCTTCGTGAACACGCAAAATTGTCGCATCTGGGGCTCGGAAAACCCAAGAGTTATTGTTGAAAAGCCTCTCTATCCTCAACGTGTGACTGTTTGGTGCGGTTTATGGCCCGGCGGACTCATTGGACCTTACTTTTTTTCGAAAATAAGGCTGGAGCAACAGTTACGGTGAATGGATTGCGCTATCGAGAGATGATTAATGATTTTTTATGGCCGGAATTGGATGGTCTTGATCTGGACAACGTTTACTTTCAACAAGACGGCGCTACGTGCCACACAAGCAACGAAACCATTGATCTTTTACAAGAAAAGTTTCTTTTAATATCAAAATAACACCTCTTATTGGAAAACCCTGTACTTGATTTTTGAGTTAGGGCAGTGTAGTTGTGGGAGTGCGATATTAACGTTTGGGTGAGAGACACAGTTTTGCTATAGCATCTGTGGGAGATTATAAATATAAGTGACACGTTGTTACAAACTTGACTTGATTGGTTATTTGTACCTTGTACTTGCACTCTTTGAAAACGTCCTGGGGCCTCCTGGGCCTCCTGGGGCTCAAGGGCCTCCTGTAAATTAAAAAAAAAATAGCTCAAAGTATGTGTTACCGATTTATACTTTGAAATCTAAATCTCAAAATCAATCCCCACTCTTTTAGGTTACATTGTACATTCAGAGTTTAACTCTGAATCTGTTACCGATTACGTAATGTATATGTATTATTTTGGGTTACATTGTCAGTGATTACGTCAACGATTTATATTTTGGGTTGCGTTGCCACGCAATACACAATATTCTTCTTTTGTCACTCTTGTAATGATCAATTTCCATAACTGTAAATCTGTCACTCGTTCGCACATGAAATGATTTTTTTTTTTTTTTTTGTTTTAGGCATTTCACCCTGAAAATGAAATGATTTTCATCACAAGACAAAGCAATTATTATTTATTGTCATCTTCGTTTGTGTTGATATTATTTCATACTCACTATGTATAATACAATACAGCGCACTATCCCCCAACCTATAAACGCAATTTGGATGGTTTATGTATATATATTATGCATGTATGCCATCATTTTGAAATCCAAAATTGCGTCTTATTGAAAACTATATATGTATGCAGATGGTTGATTGAAAATACAAGTATCCAGAAGTTAAGCATACTGTGGCTGGAAAAACTTTCATCTGTACAAACATATAATATCTTGTCCCTTAAGGGTATGCAGATATGAAATCATCGCACAATTACCTTTTTTTTAAATAAATTAAAATGTATATGTTCGTTTATTCAAAATCATAAATCTACAAAGTATTTCACCGATTGCTTTGAAATTTTGACACAACGTTGCATTCAAATACGCGTGTGTTTTTATATACCTATATTATATAGATGACACCTGTGACAGGTAAAAAAAAGTTTTTTTTTTAAAAAACAGCGCCATCTGTTAGACGTAAAAGCAACACGCTTTATTGTTAAAGTCGCTAGTTTAAAATAAAGTTGCAATTCTGAAAAATTTAAGGGAGATGTGCCATGAAACATGGCTCTGCCCCGCCTTTGTTTCTACCTACATATCAAACGCATAACTTTCATTGCGCAGCTGCTTTGATGGTTCGTGCAGTTTGATCGTAGCACGGCGTTAGTTGGCACTAAATGCCATATTTTCCTTTTTTTTTTACATTGACTCCGCACAAGAGATCCTGCGGAAAAAAAATTCCCTCACAGCTTTTATCTTTGGAGATGCTGTGTAGAGGGTATTTTTTGATTAAAGGAAGTTCTGGAAAGAAAAAGTTATGAGGGGTATTTTCATCCCTTCCACTGTGGTGCAAGGTCAAGAGAGTCCGGCTGGAGAGGTCAAAGGGTCTCCATCAACCGGATTCTCCCGATTCGGCCCGCTACGCAGCTGGTGGGCAGACGCATTCGCCACCAAGGCCTGGACATACCTCACCCCATGAACCCGGACGCCCCTGCTAAGTCACCCAACGCAGCTTACCACTCGGGGTGACCTATGGCAGAGGTTTTGGTTATTCAATGAATGGTTTCCGGGGTGGCGGCACCCACACCCACCTCTGTTATTCATAGGTTAGTTCTAATTTTAGTCTATAAATAATTTATAGGTCAGCAGGATTTGGCAATTCTAGATTAAGAAATTAATATGCATATATATTATCATTGACATATTTAACTTTGCAGTCGGATTTGAAGATTTATAAAAAAAGATGGTAATTTTGGCCGCCTGCAAAGTTGAGAGTGTCAATCTGTACTTGGGTTATATTAAGTTTTGAGGCTTTCGAATATTATTTTTAGGTTTATAAATTAAAAGGCTAATTTTAAGTAATTTGATCAAGAAACTGTAAGGCACTTCTTACCCCCTCAGGCCTCTGACATATATACCATTATATTTCTTAGAGACGCTTTTCAGAAGGTCGGAAAATTTGTGTGTTTCTGCTTTTGCAATAAAATCCAAATTAATGGAATATTTATGAACGTATCGAAAAAATTAAAAATTGTTTTTGAAATGTTAAATTTTTTTAATAAAAAAAAAAATTTAAAAAAATTACTCACCTTGCGTTTTTTCATCTAAAATTTATCACAAATATTACTGTCACCTCACTTTTTTTGTCTTTCCAGGAGTGCCCATTTTAATTCTTCTGTTGTTAACTTCTAGATTTGAATATAAAGTGTAGTGTTTTCTCTTTCTAACACCGTTAAGATCAGAGGTTCCCAAACTTTTTAGCCCCGTAGACCACTTGCCAAAAATTATTTTTTCCGTAGAATTCTGCCGAATATTGAATTTTCCTAAAACTATTAACGCCCCATGTGATAATCATTTATTTTTTTAGTAAAAAGATTTCCTTCCCTTGCCTGTCCAACAACCGGGTGGCGGTATAGTTCCTCTGTCTTTACATTGTGCAGACAGGGGAGCCCTTGTGAGGTATTACACCAAATGAAAATGAAGCAGGATAAGCAACGGGAATTTATTTCTGTAGCTGGCCCTACAGAACTGTCCCTTAAGTTCTTTGTCGGTGCTTATTCCGGTCAGTTCTTCTTGTCACATGATATCCGATTCTTCAACGTTCCATTTCATAGTCAAAATGTCCTCAAACTAAGATTTGAAGTTTCTGTGAAGTGCATTAAAATGTTGAACGTTATTATTACCCTGGACGTTTTTCATGCACTCATAGACGTCGCATGGCCTCATAGACGTAGTATGGCCTCAAAGACGTCGTTGGGTCTCAAATACGTCATATAGTCTCATAGACGTATTGGCCTCATTGGCGTTATATGGCCTCATATACGTAATGGCCTCATTGACGTAATGGCCTCATAGACTTAACGACCTCATTGACGTAATGGCCTCATAGACGTAATGGCCTCATAGACGTAATGGCTTCATTGACGTCGTATGGCCTCATTGACGTCGTATGGCCTCAAAGACGAAATATGGCCGCATAGACTTAATGGCATCTAGGCATTATATGGCCTTATAGACGTAATGTCCTCATAGACGTAATGGCCTCATTGACGTTATATGGCCTCATAGAAGTTATGGCCTCATTGACGTAATGGCCTCATTGACGTAATGGCCTCATAAACGTAATGGCCTCATAGACGTAATGGTATCATTGACGTAAAGGCCTCATTGTCGTCGTATGGCCTCAAAGACGTCATATGGCCGAATAGACGTAATGGCATCTAGGCATTATATGGCCTTATAATAATGGCCTCATGTAATGGCCGCATAGACGTAACGGCCTCATTGACTTAACGACCTCATTGACGTAATGGCTCATAGACGTAATGGACTCATAGACGTAATGGCATCATTGACGTAATGGCCTCATTGACGTCGTATGGCCTCAAAGACGTCGTATGGCCGCATAGACGTAATGGCATCTAGGCATTATATGGCATTATAGACGTAATGTCCTCATAGACGTAATGGCCTCATTGACGTTATATGGCCTCATAGAAGTAATGGCCTCATTGACGTAATGGCCGCATAGACGTAATGGCCTCATTGACGTTATATGGCCTCATAGAAGTAATGGCCTCATTGACGTAATAGCCTCAGAAGTTATGGCTTCATTGACGTAATTGCCTCATAGACCAGATGGCCTCATAGGCGTTATATTACCTCATGTAATATGAATTATAACATAAACATAGACATCATATGACCTCATAGACGTTATATGGCCTCAAACGTCATATAGGCTCGTATATATCATATGGTCTCATATATATGTATTATGACCAGAGACGCAATGGCCTGACAGACGTCGTATGGCCTCATAGACGTCGTATGGCCTCATAGACGTCCTATTGCCTCAAATACGTCATATGGCCTCATAGACGTTATATGGCCTCATAGACCTATTACCATGTAATTATAACATAGACATCATATGGCCTCATAGACGTCGTATGGCCTCAAATACGTCATATGGCCTCATAGGCGTTATATGGCCTCATTGACGTAATGGCCTCTTTGACGTAATGGCCTCTTTGACGTAATGGCCTCATTGACGTAATGGCCTCATTGACGTAATGGCCTCATTGACGTAATGGCTTCTTTGATGTAATGTCCACATAGACCAGATGGCCACATAGGCGTTATATTATATATTAATTATAACATAGACATGTAATTATAACATGGCCTCATAGACGTCGTTTGGCCTCATAGACGTCGTATGGCCTCAAAGACTTCGTATGGCCTCAAATACGTCATATGGCCTAATAGGCGTTATATGGCCTCATAGACGTCATATGGCCACATATACGTAATGGCCTCATAAACTAAACCTCAAAAGTCATATAGGCTCGTATATATCATATGGTCTCATATATGTAATATAGCCTCATAGACGTCATATAGCTTCATAGACGTCATATGGACACTGTTGTGTCTCCCTTACTGGTGATGGTGATGATCGGTGTTAGAAAGAGAAAACACCACGCTGTATATTCAAATTAAAACCACAGAAGAATTAAAATGTACACTTCTATGAAACCAAAAGTTCCGACCGCAAATTGAGAAAAAATGTGAATCTTTGTGAATTATTCTTATATGAATAAAAAAATGAGGTGACTGTAATGTTTATAATACATTTGTCTAATAAAATGTGTGTTTTTTTGTTATCAGTAATTTTAGTTCCACTGAACTTTTAGACAAAGAAAACTGTAAAGTGAGCCGTTTTTAAAACTTTGTTATGTTTGCATTAAAATATTACCTATATATAACAATAAAATTTTAAAACCTGTGTCATGACCTTCAACCTATTCAACCTTCTGACAGAAGTTGCCTAAGGGGTTAAAATTAAGGAAAAATTGAACTTAATTCAGGCAATTAAGTGGAGACGCCCACTACAGCACAATTCATCAGTTCATATAAACGCTGCCCGGTCCTATATCTATTTCAATCATTCACACATATTGTCTATCTTTGTCATGCATGACCAACGTATGAATTGAGAATTCACTGGAAATTTAGTAGACTTTGTCACTCTTCACATTTTGTGTTAATTTTGTAAGACTATAACGTGTCTGTAATTTTGTAATATCATTGTAAAATAAAGGATTTTATTAATTTTGTAATATCATTGTAAAATAAAGGATTTTATATATTGACCGGGAAAAATCAAAGTAATTGCAATTTTTAAAACTTACCAATAATTGTATAAATTATTTTAATCAGAAAATATTTATTACAAAAAAAAAATAGCTTTTGTACAGAATTCTTGTCTTGTTTTTACATTTAAAAGATCCCCATTAAACGCTGATTCTAGGTTTGTTTCAGCTTTTAAACAAATTCTGGTCAGCTGACAAGCATAACAACATGACAGTTGTGCTTTTCTGCTGATCACAATTTGTTCAAAAGCTGTAACGGACCTAGAATCGTCGATTAAGAAGACATTTAAAATATATAAAAACAAAATGGCGCTGATGCACATCAGACCCTACTCTTAGTGTGTCAATTTTTACCTACCAATGTAATCATATATGAATTTGTTTTAGTTTAGGTCTATTGACAATAATCACATTTATAATAACTAATGTGTTTGTTCTTTGTTCATTGAGAAGAAACAAATCAGTCCCATAAAAGGAACTAAAGAAATGTGATATAAATTTGCAATATGTATACATAAGTTAAAACCTTAATTGTTGCAAGGAACTGAAAATAAAAATTTGCCGGAGTCCCACAGGGATCAATTTTAGGTCCAACATTATTTTTATAGCAAAATAATTAACCTTGTATGCACAAATACACTGTTATCCTTACGATAATGTGGGAGATACTCTCAGTATCGCCTTGGTGAAAGACCACCATTCAGAATTGAAACGTTGCTTGAAATGGGTTTAGCCAGGTACTCCCCAACCTTCCTCTTTCCCATCTTCTTCCCTTCAGCCTCACAACATACGATGCTGCATTCCCGTCAGGTCCGATCAGTCGAGAGCAGTTGGGACTCTTGTGCGGTATTCACTACACAATCCTTAGGGTAACTAACATAAGCATTGTGTCAGAATGCTGTGTTTGTTGTACCAGTATTTCTTTGGACGGTGCTTAAAAATGCATACTCAACATTTTGTACACATTTGCCGAAAGAGAGTGAATTTTGACTGTAGAACAATTTGTGGGTCTCTTCGAGACTCCGGCCAGTTCTTTTATCTCTTTTTTAACATGATTTCCTCTAGGTGAACAGAGTAAAATGGATTTATCAGATAGCAAAACCAATGCAATTAACTTGTAGTCTAGTTGCTGACAGAATTTACCTCAATTTGTACAAAAATCACCTCCGGTTAGTGGCCGAGTTGACAAATGCGTATTGCTTCCTTCCAGGTATCGTGTGTCCAATTCCTCCGCTATCTAAGTCCTCCATCACTGCACAAGCAATATTTTACCACTATAGAATGATGGTAGTTAGGAGGAATTCAAATATTGTCAGAGTAGCCTACATTCTTACCTCAGTTTGTATTTTTTCACTAATTGTATTGTTATAACATTAGAATGGTTTGTAAATATTAATGTAAATAAGATTGAAAAAATATACAATAATCTTTTAATGAAAATGTTTTGTTGTTATTCTCAAGTTTTCCAAATGCAATGAAAAAGTTTTACAGATATGAGCATTTTCGCCAAAGTTTCTTCATTGCGCTTTTATAATAATAATAAATACTAAAACTAGTGACTTACAACTCAGACAGTCTAGTGACTTATGACTAAGGACTAAACTACCGTCTTAATGACATACGAGGGTGGTCTGAAAAGTTTCCGACCTGAACGCAAAGATGGCGGTACTCGTCAATAAAAGCTAGTGAATGTAGTTGTGCATTTTTTGACAGTTACGCACCAAAGTTTCGGCCATTTTGGACGCACAGTTTTTAGATGACAGTCGTTTGAGTGAGTCGATGTGTGTGTTTTTGTGAAAATGGAAAAATTGAGTATCGAGCTGTTATTAAATTTTTGTTTTTGAAAAGCAATACGCCTACGCAAATCAAATATGAGTTGGAATCTGTGTATGGGGACTCTTCACCATCATTTAACAGAGTGAAATTTTGGGCAGCTGAATTTAAACGTGGCCGTAAGAGCTTGGGAGACGATGAAAGTTCCGGACGTCCAAAAACTGCAACTACTGACGATAACATTGCTAAACTTCACCAAATAGTGTTAGACGAGCGCCGAATTAAAAATTTTAAAAGATCGGCGAAACATGAAAACTAGTATCGAATGTACCTGAAAAAGTTCCTTTTTTCCCAAAGTCATAAAGTTTACTATTTTTTGTATTATTGTCTGGATCCTGTTTTAGAAGAGGTTTGGCAGTAAAATCATCAAAAACCGAAACTAGTGTCACAATATAATATATTATTAAAGTACCTGAAATGAACCTTCTTTCAACAGTCATAAAATGTACAAGTTTGTCGAAGCAGGACACGCGAGTTACATAGTGGCAGCTCGATTGTCAAAACACAAAAGTATCGATGCTTTTGTAACTGGAAATAATAAAAAAAATTTAATTCATTTTACCAAAAAGAAAGTCAAATTTGGATCCCACTTAAGAAGTTTTTTTTCCACTGAAGAAGAAAACAGAAAAAAGCTACACTCGTACTTATAATATTCTTAAAAAAATACATACCTATTTCACTTAGAAATTTTTTTTTCACTTCGACAATTTGTAATTTTTCTGGAGGGTTCTTTATCACGTTGAAACGCTCAAAAACTGGAAAGCAAAATGACAACTACACGCGCGCACTGCTGTGTTTGGATGTCCAATGACAACTATAACGTCAGATGCGACCGATCGGTAGGATAGCAGCAATCGATCGATTGCGGTTAAACAATGCTATCTATTTTTGCGAGTTTTGTATGAAATTAATTCGGGGTAGGAAAATACGAACGACATACGCGAGAAAATGACTATTCGAGTAACGATGGATCGAGATTTCACTGTATGTATAGGCTGTTCCAACAAGAGGTGTTATTTTGAATAGCCCGCGATTTCGGTAGATGTTACTTTTGAAGCTGTCATTATTTTACATTTGATAAGTAGAAACTACGCCATTAATAAAAATGGAACGATACACGCTTCAACAACGCATTGAAATTATTAAAATTCACTATTATTAATTATTAGAATTCCATCGAAAAATCATCTTGAGTGATGAGGCCCATTTCCACCTCGGTGGCTTCGTGAACACGCAAAATTGTCGCATCTGGGGCTCGGAAAACCCAAGAGTTATTGTTGAAAAGCCTCTCTATCCTCAACGTGTGACTGTTTGGTGCGGTTTATGGTCCGGCGGACTCATTGGACCTTACTTTTTTTCGAAAATAAGGCTGGAGCAACAGTTACGGTGAATGGATTGCGCTATCGAGAGATGATTAATGATTTTTTATGGCCGGAATTGGATGGTATTGATCTGGACAACGTTTAATTTCAACAAGACGGCGCTACGTGACACACAAGCCACGAAACCATTGATCTTTTACGGGAAAAGTTTATTTGAATATCAAAATAACACCTCTTATTGGAAAACCCTGTACTTGATTATTGAGTTAGGGGAGTTTGTTGTGGGAGTGCGATATTAACGTTTGGGTGAGAGACACAGTTTTGCTAGAGCATCTGTGGGAGATTATAAATATAAGTGACTAATCTAAGTGACATGTTGTTACAAACTTGACTTGATTGGTTATTTGTACCTTGTAGTTGTACTCTTTGAAAACGTCCTGGGGCCTCCTGGGCCTCCTGGGCCTCAAGGGCATCCTGTAAATTAAAAAAAATAGCTCAAAGTATGTGTTACCGATTTATACTTTGGGTTATATTGTCGTGAAATATAATATCATTCAATGAATAATTATTGTAACTCGAAATCTGTTACCCTTTTGTATTTTGGGTTACATTATTATTATGACTATGTTTTATGGTTATAGATCGTAATCAAATGATCGTAAGTCTCAAATGATGGTAAGCAAAATTGAAGATTGTAAACAAAATGATCATATACAAAATGGTCGTAATCAAATGAACGCAAACAAATGATTGTCAGCAAATAATAATATTTGACATAATTTACGTGTAATCATTTATTTTATGAGTTAATGTACAGTTTATGATCAAGTGATAATTTGCGATCAAATGCGCTTACAAAAAAATGATAATTATAATATTTTTACATACCATCTTTTGCTTACGATCTTGTCGCTTACAACCAAAATCTATATCTCAAAATCAATCCCCACTGTTTTGGGTTACATGGTAAATTCAGAGTTTAACTCTGACTCTGTTACCGATTACGTAATGTATATGTATTATTTTGGGTTACATTGTCAGTGATTACGTCAACGATTTATATTTTGGGTTGCATTGCCACGCAATACACAATATTTTTCTTTTGTCACTCTTGTAATGATCAATTTCCATAACTGGAAATCTGTCACTAAATCCCACATGAAATGAACGTCTATGAGGCCATTTATTCATCTATGCCGACGAGTCTGGTCGTATGGCCTCATAGACGTAATGGCCTCATAGACGTAATGGCCTCATAGACGTAATGGCTTCATAGACGTCTTATGGCCTCATAGACGTAATATGGCCTCATAGACGTAATGGTCACGTAAGTGCCATAGTACATATATAATTTGTATCGTCTCATAGACGTAATGGCCTCATTGACGGCAATGAAGCCATTACGTCTAAGGCCATATTACATATATGAGACCACGACCTATTCTGTATACCGCAGGGTCGGACAGATGTCATTGCCCAACATAGCATGAGAAGAGGTATGACCGTGCTAAATGCCCTACAAGCGGATATAGATGTGTTTAATATCACTATACCATGTTTTAAAAAAAATATGTACATGTATTGTTAGTTTTAATAAAATTGTACCATAATTGGACTTACCTGTCTGTCGTACAATAAAAAAAATAAAAAAATAAAAAAAAAATAAAAAAATGATATATACGAGCCTATATGACTATTGAGGCCATATGACGTCTATGAGGCCATATGTTGTCTATGAGGTAATATGACGTCTATGAGCCCATACGATGTCTATGAGGTAATATGCTAGTTTAAAATAAAGTTGCAATTCTGAAAAATTTAAGGGAGATGAGTCATGAAACATGGCTCTGCCCCGCCTTTGTTTCTACCTACAAACGCATAACGTTCATTGCGCAGCTGCCTTTATGGTTCGTGTAGTTTGATCGTAGCACGGCGTTAGTTGGCACTAAATGCCATATTTTCCATTTTTTACTTTAACTCCGCACAAGAGATCCTGCGGAAAAAAAATTCCCTCACAGCTTTTATCTTTGGAGATGCTGTGTAGAGGGTATTTTTTTATTAAAGGAAGTTCTGGAAAGAAAAAAGTTATGAGGGGTATTTTCATCCCTTCCACTGTGGTGCAAGGTCGAGAGAGTCCGGCTGGAGAGGTCAAAGGGTCTCCCTCAACCGGATTCTCCCGATTCGGCCCGCTACGCAGCTGGCGGGCAGACGCATTCGCCACCAAGGCCTGGACATACCTCACCCCATGAACCCGGACGCCCCTGCTAAGTCACCCAACGCAGCTTACCACTCGGGGTGATCTATGGCAGAGGTTTTGGTTATACAATGAATGGTTCCCGGGGTGGCGGTACCCACACCCACCTCTGTTATTCATAGGTTAGTTCTAATTTTAGTCTATAAAATAATTTATAGGTCAGCAGGATTTGGCAATTCTAGATTAAGAAATTAATATGCATATATATTATCATTGACATATTTAACTTTGCAGTCGGATTTGAAGATTTATAAAAAAAAATTGTTATTTTGGCCGCCTGCAAAGTTGAGAGTGTCAATCTGTACTTGGGTTATATTAAATTTTGAGGCTTTCGAATATTATTTTTAGGTTTATAAATTAAAAGGCTAATTTTAAGTAATTTGATCAAGAAACTGTAAGGCACTTCTTACCCCCTCAGGCCTCTGACATATTTACCATTATATTTCTTAGCGACGCTTTTCAGAAGGTCGGAAAATTTGTGTGTTCTGCTTTTGCAATAAAATCCAAGTTAATGGAATATTTATGAACGTATCGAAAAAATTAATAATTGTTTATGAAATGTTAAATTTTTTTAATAAAAAAAAAAATTACTCACCTTGCGTTTTTTCATCAAAAATTTATCACAAATATTACTGTCACCTCACTTTTTTTGTCTTTTAGGAGTGCACATTTTAATTCTTCTGTTGTTAACTTCTAGATTTGAATATAAAGTGTAGTGTTTTCTCTTTCTAACACCGTTTAGATCAGAGGTTCCCAAACTTTTTAGCCCCGTAGACCGCTTGCCAAATATTGAATTTTCGTAAAACTATTAACATACCATGTGATAATCATTTATTTTTTTCGTAAAGATTCCCTTCCCTTGCCTGCCCAACAACCGGGTGGGGGTATAGTTCCTCTGTCTTTACATTGTGCAGACAGGGGCACCCTTGTGAGGTATTACACCAAATGAAAATGAAGCAGGATAAGCAACGGGAATTTCTTTCTGTAGCTGGCCCTACAGAACTGCCCCTTAAGTTCTTTGTCAGTGCTTATTCCGGTCAGTTCTTCTTGTCACATGATATCCGATTCTTCAACGTTCCATTTCCACAGTCAAAATGTCCTCAAACTAAGTTTTGAAGTTTGTGTGAAGTGCATTAAAATGTTGAACGTCATCACGGCCGGCATAGTCCAGTGGTAACGCATTGGACTGCCATTCCGAAGGTCGCGGGTTCGAACCCGGCGTGCTCAAATAAATTTTATTTGATTAATTTGTGTTATATCACAATTAATTAATTAAAATAATATATAGTATATTTGCGGCACGTTCCAGAGTGGAAGATACTACCAGTATCGCCCTGGTGTAAGACCACCATTCAGAATTGAAACGTTGCTCCAAATGGCTTTAGCCGTGTTTAGTGACTAGATCTGAATAGCCAGGTACTTCCCCACCTTCCTCTTTCCCTTCCCCACTTACCTTCAGCCTCACAACATCCCCCAATTGGGGATGCCATAGTCTCACTGGCTCCAGACGGGAGCAGTTGGGACTCTTGTGAGATATTATCTATAAAAAAAAAAAAAAAAAAAAAAAAGTTACCCTGGACGTTTTTCATGGCCTCATAGACGTCGTATGGCCTCATAGACGTCGTATGGCCTCATAGACGTCGTATGGCCTCATAGACGTCGTATGGCCTCAAAGACGTCGTATGGCCTCATAGACGTTATATGGCCTCATAGACGTAATGGCCTCAGACGTTAGATAGCCTCATAGGCGTTATATTACCTCATGTAATTATAACATAGACATCATATGGCCTCATAGACGTTATATGGCCTCATAGACGTTATATGGCTTCAAACGTCATATAGGCTGGTATATATCATATGGTCTCATGTAATATGGCCTTAGACGCAATGGCCTAATAGACGTCATATGGCTTCATAGACGTCGTATGGCCTCAAAGACGTCGTATGGCCTCAAAGACGTAGTATGATCTCAAAGACATCACATGGCCTCAAAGACGTCATATGGCCGAAAAGACATCATATGGCCTCAAATATAAATATGGCCTCATAGACGTTATGGCCTCATAGACGTCATGGCCTCATAGACGTAATGGCCTCATAGACGTAATGGCCTCATAGACGTAATGGCCTCATTGACGTAATGGCTTCATAGACGTTATGGCCTCATAGACGTTATGGCCTCATAGACGTAATGGCCTCATAGACGTAATTACCTCATTGACGTAATGGCCTCATAGACCAGATAGCCTCTTAGGCGTTATATTACCTCATGTAATTATAACATAGACAGACATCATATGGCCTCATAGACGTTATATGGCCTCAAACGTAATATAGGCTCGTATATATCATATGGTCTCATGTAATATGGCCTTAGTCGCAATGGCCTAATAGACGTCATATGGCTTCATAGACGTCGTATGGCCTCAAAGACGTCGTATGGCCTCAAAGACGTAGTATGATCTCAAAGACATCACATGGCCTCAAAGACGTCATATGGCCTAAAAGACATCATATGGCCTCAAATATAAATATGGCCTCATAGACGTTATGGCCTCATAGACGTCATGGCCTCATAGACGTAATGGCCTCATAGACGTAATGGCCTCATAGACGTAATGGCCTCATTGACGTAATGGCTTCATAGACGTTATGGCCTCATAGACGTTATGGCCTCATAGACGTAATGGCCTCATAGACGTAATTACCTCATTGACGTAATGGCCTCATAGACCAGATAGCCTCTTAGGCGTTATATTACCTCATGTAATTATAACATAGACAGACATCATATGGCCTCATAGACGTTATATGGCCTCAAACGTCATATAGGCTCGTATATATCATATGGTCTCATGTAATATGGCCTTAGTCGCAATGGCCTAATAGACGTCATATGGCTTCATAGACGTCGTATGGCCTCAAAGACGTCGTATGGCCTCAAAGACGTAGTATGATCTCTAAGACATCACATGGCCTCAAAGACGTCATATGGCCTAAAAGACATCATATGGCCTCAAATATAAATATGGCCTCATAGACGTTATGGCCTCATAGACGTTATGGCCTCATAGACGTCATGGCCTCATAGACGTAATGGCCTCATAGACGTAATGGCCTCATAGACGTAATGGCCTCATTGACGTAATGGCTTCATAGACGTCGTATGGCCACAAAGACGTCGTATGGCCTCAAAGACGTCATATGGCCTCAAAGATGTCGTATGGCCTCAAAGACGTCATATGGCCTCAAATACGTCATATGGCCTCATAGACGTCACTTGGCCTCAAATACGTCATATTGCTTTATAGGCGTTATATGGCCTCATAGACGTCATATGGCTTCATAGACGTCATATGGACACCGTTGTGTCTCCCTTACTGGTGATGGTGATGATCGGTGTTGAAAGAGAAAACACCACGCTGTATATTCAAATTAAAACCACAGAAGAATTAAAAGGTACACTTCTATGAAACCAAAAGTTCCGACCGCAAATTGAGAAAAAATGTGAATCTTTGTGAATTATTCTTATATGAAAAAAAAATGAGGTGACTGTAATGTTTGTCATTTGTCTAATAAAATTTGTGTTTTTTGTTATCAGTAATTTTAATTTAGTGTTTAGACAAAAAAAAACCGTAAAGTGAGCCGTTTTTAAAACTTTGTTATGTTTGCATTAAAATATTATATATAGCAATAAAATTTTAAAACCTGTGTCATGACCTTTTCTAAAACAGCTTTTAGTTTTTGGATTCAATAAGAATTGTTCAATTTACATATTTGGATTTTATTGCAAATTGCAAATATTCAACCTTCTGATAGCATTTGCATGAGGGGTTAAAATTAAGGCAAAATTTAACTTAATTCAGGCAAATAAGTGGACTCGCCCACTATAGCACAATTCATCAGTTCATATTTCTATTGTGAAGTTGTCAGTGACATTACAAACTTATAGACATGTTGTAGAGATCACAAAGTTGCAAGCAAAAGATACGGTAATTGCGGTAGTTTCGATTTAGTATTAAACTGTAACGCATCACTCAAGAGTTTATGCACTCGTGCGTGATGAGAATGCGTTTCCATTACACGGCAAACACTAATTGCAGCATTTCATTCGTAAATACACACAAATTACTTATATTACTATAAACAAAACAATTATTTTGATTAATTCGCGGAGATTTAGGCATCATTAGAGAAAGTGAGATAACGAATTTAGCATCACATAAGTAAAGGGTTTTCCAATAAGAGGTGTTATTTTGAATAGCCCGCTATTTCGGTAGATGTTACTTTTGAAACTGTCATTTTTGACATTTGACAAGTAGAAACTACGCCATTAATAAAAATGGAACGATACATGCTTCAACAACGCATTGAAATTATTAAAATTCACTTGAGTGAATCAAATGCAAATCATCTTGAGTGATGAGGCCCATTTCCACCTCGGTAGCTTCGTCAACAAGCAAAATTGTCGCATCTGGGGCTCGGAAAACCCAAGAGTTATTGTTGAAAAGTCTCTCTATCCTCAACGTGTGACTGTTTGGTGCGGTTTATGGTCCGGCGGAGTCATTGCACCTTACTTTTTCGAAAATGAGGCTGGAGCAACAGTTACGGTGAATGGATTGCGCTATCGAGAGATTAAAAAATTAATGATTTTTTATGGCCGGAATTGGATGGTATTGATCTGGACAACGTTTACTTTCAACAAGACGGAGCTACGTGCCACACAAGCAACGAAACCATTGATCTTTTACGATTGAATATCAAAATAACACCTCTTATTGGAAAACCCTTTATAAGGACAACCTACTGGCAGTAGGTTGTCTCACAGCCTTCCATATTCTACTTAGTGTAAGCGAGTAAGTCGTATGGTCGTCTCAATCACACCCGTTATGAAGAATGTAGTATTCAGCGCAATTTTTAAATACATAAACGCTGCCCGGTCCTATATCTATTTCAATTATTCACACATATTGTCTATCTTTGTCATGCATGACCAACGTATGAATTGAGAATTCACTGGAAATTTAGTAGACTTTGTCACTCTTCACATTTTGTGTTAATTTTGTAAGACTATAACGTGTCTGTAATTTTGTAATATCATTGTAAAATAAAGGATTTTATTAATTTTGTAATATCATTGTAAAATAAAGGATTTTATATATTGACCGGGAAAAATCAAAGTAATTGCAATTTTTAAAACTTACCAATAATTGTATAAATTATTTTAATCAGAAAATATTTATTACAAAAAAAAAATAGCTTTTGTACAGAATTCTTGTCTTGTTTTTACATATAAAAGATCCCCATTAAACGCTGATTCTAGGTTTGTTTCAGCTTTTAAACAAATTCTGGTCAGCTGACAAGCATAACAACATGACAGTTGTGCTTTTCTGCTGATCACAATTTGTTCAAAAGCTGTAACGGACCTAGAATCGTCGATTAAGAAGACATTTAAAATATATAAAAACAAAATGGCGCTGATGCACATCAGACCCTACTCTTAGTGTGTCAATTTTTACCTACCAATGTAATCATATATGAATTTGTTTTAGTTTAGGTCTATTGACAATAATCACATTTATAATAACTAATGTGTTTGTTCTTTGTTCATTGAGAAGAAACAAATCAGTCCCATAAAAGGAACTAAAGAAATGTGATATAAATTTGCAATATGTATGCATAAGTTAAAACCTTAATTGTTGCAAGGAACTGAAAATAAAAATTTGCCGGAGTCCCACAGGGATCAATTTTAGGTCCAACATTATTTTTATAGCAAAATAATTAACCTTGTATGCACAAATACACTGTTATCCTTACGATAATGTGGGAGATACTCTCAGTATCGCCTTGGTGAAAGACCACCATTCAGAATTGAAACGTTGCTTGAAATGGGTTTAGCCAGGTACTCTCCAACCTTCCTGTTTCCCATCTTCTTCCCTTCAGCCTCACAACATACGATGCTGCATTCCCGCCAGCTCCGATCAGTCGAGAGCAGTTGGGACTCTTGTGCGGTATTCACTACACAATCCTTAGGGTAACTAACATAAGCATTGTGTCAGAATGCTGTGTTTGTTGTACCAGTATTTCTTTGGACGGTGCTTAAAAATTCATACTCAACATTTTGTACACATTTGCCGAAAGAGAGTGAATTTTGACTGTAGAACAATTTGTGGGTCTCTTCGAGACTCCGGCCAATTCTTTTATCTCTTTTTTAACATGATTTCCTCTCGGTGAACAGAGTAAAATGGATTTATCAGATAGCAAAACCAATGCAATTAACTTGTAGTCTAGTTGCTGACAGAATTTACCTCAATTTGTACAAAAATCACCTCCGGTAAGTGGCCGAGTTGACAAATGCGTATTGCTTCCTTCCAGGTATCGTGTGTCCAATTCCTCCGCTATCTAAGTCCTCCATCACTGCACAAGCAATATTTTACCACTATAGAATGATGGTAGTTAGGAGGAATTCAAATATTGTCAGAGTAGCCTACATTCTTACCTCAGTTTGTATTTTTTCACTAATTGTATTGTTATAACATTAGAATGGTTTGTAAATATTAATGTAAATAAGATTGAAAAAATATACAATAATCTTTTAATGAAAATGTTTTGTTGTTATTCTCAAGTTTTCCAAATGCAATGAAAAAGTTTTGCAGATATGAGCATTTTCGCCAAAGTTTCTTCATTGCGCTTTTATAATAATAATAAATACTAAAACTAGTGACTTACATCTCAGACAGTCTAGTGACTTACGACTAAGGACTAAACTACCGTCTTAATGACATACGAGGGTGGTCTGAAAAGTTTCCGACCTGAACGCAAAGATGGCGGTACTCGTCAATAAAAGCTAGTGAATGTAGTTGTGCATTTTTTGACAGTTACGCACCAAAAATTCGGCCATTTTGGACGCGCAGTTTTTAGATGACAGTCGTTTGAGTGAGTCGATGTGCGTGTTTTTGTGAAAATGGAAAAATTGAGTATCGAGTTGTTATTAAATTTTTGTTTTTGAAAAGCAATACGCCTACGCAAATCAAATATGAGTTGGAATCTGTGTGTGGCGACTCTGCACCATCATTTCACAGAGTGAAATTTTGGGCAACTGAATTTAAACGTGACCGTAAGAGCTTGGGAGACGACGAAAGTTCCGGACGTCCAAAAACTGCAACTACTGACGATAACATTGCTAAACTTCACCAAATAGTGTTAGACGAGCGCCGAATTAAAAATTTTAAAAGATCGGCGAAACATGAAAACTAGTAGCGAATATACCTGAAAAAGTTCCTTTTTTTCCAAAGTCATAAAGTTTACTATTTTTTTTATTATTGTCTGCATCCTGTTTTAGAAGAGGATTGGCAGTAAAATCATCAAAAACCGAAACTAGTTTCACAATACAATATATTATTAAAGTACCTGAAATGAACCTTTTTTCAACAGTCATAAAATGTACAAGTTTGTCGAAGCAGGACACGCGACTTACATAGTGGCAGCTCGATTGTCAAACCACAAAAGTATCGATGCTTTTGTAACTGGCAATAATAAAACATTCTTAATTCATTTTACCAATAAGAAAGTCAAATTTGGATCCCACTTAAGAAGTTTTTTTCCACTGAAGAAGAAAACAGAAAAAAGCTACACTCGTACTTATAATATTCTTAAAAAAATACATATTTCACTTAGAAATTTTTTTTCAAGTCGACAATTTGTAATTTTTCTGGAGGGTTCTTTATCACGTTGAAACGCCCCAAAACTGGAAAGCAAAATGACAACTACACGCGCGCACTGCTGTGTTTGGATGTCCAATGACAACTATAACGTCAGATGCGACCGATCGGTAGGATAGCAGCAATCGATCGATTGCGGTAAAACAATGCTATCTGTTTTTGCGAGATTTGTATAAAATTAATTCGGGGTAGGAAAATATGAACGACATACGCGAGAAAATGACTATTCGAGTAACGATGGATCGAGATTTCACTGTATGTATAGGCTGTTCCAACAAGAGGTGTTATTTTGAATAGCCCGCGATTTCGGTAGATGTTACTTTTGAAGCTGTCATTTTTTTACATTTGATAAGTAGAAACTACGCCATTAATAATAATGGAACGATACACGCTTCAACAACGCATTGAAATTATTAAAATTCACTATTATTAATTATTAGAATTCCATCGAAAAATCATCTTGAGTGATGAGGCCCATTTCCACCTCGGTGGCTTCGTGAACACGCAAAATTGTCGCATCTGGGGCTCGGAAAACCCATGAGTTATTGTTGAAAAGCCTCTCTATCCTCAACGTGTGACTGTTTGGTGCGGTTTATGGTCCGGCGGACTCATTGGACCTTACTTTTTTTCGAAAATAAGGCTGGAGCAACAGTTACGGTGAATGGATTGCGCTATCGAGAGATGATTAATGATTTTTTATGGCCGGAATTGGATGGTATTGATCTGGACAACGTTTACTTTCAACAAGACGGCGCTACGTGCCACACAAGCAACGAAACCATTGATCTTTTACGGGAAAAGTTTCTTTGAATATCAAAATAACACCTCTTATTGGAAAACCCTGTACTTGATTTTTGAGTTAGGGCAGTTTGTTGTGGGAGTGCGATATTAACGTTTGGGTGAGAGACACAGTTTTGCTAGAGCATCTGTGGGAGATTATATATATATTTTTTTTTTTATAGTGAATACCTCACAAGAGTCCCAACTGCTCCCATCTGGAGCCAGTGAGACTATGGCATCCCCAATTGGGGGATGTTGTGAGGCTGAAGGTAAGTGGGGAAAGGAAAGAGGAAGGTGGGGAAGTACCTGGCTATTCAGATCTAGTCACTAAACACGGCTAAAGCCATTTGGAGCAACGTTTCAATTCTGAATGGTGGTTAAGACCAGGACGATACTGGTAGTATCTTCCACTCTGGAACGTGCCGCAAATATACTATATATTATTTTAATTGATTAATTGTGAAATAACACAAAATAATCAAATAAAATTTATTTGCGCACGCCGGGTTCGAACCCGCGACCTCATAGACGTCATATGGCCTCATAGACGTCATACGGCTTAATAGACGTCATATGGCATCATAGACGTAATGGCCTCATAGTCGTAATGGCCTCATAGACGTAATGGCCTCATAGACGTCATATAGCCTCATGGATACCGTTGTGTCTCTATCCCTTGTGATCTAAACGGTGTTAGAAAGAGAAAACACCACGCTGTATAATAAAAATTAAAATTAAATTAAAACCATAGAAGAATTAAAATTAATTAATTCTATGAAACCAAAAGTTCCGACCGCAAAATTGAGAAAAGTGAATCATTCTTATATGTGAATTATTCTTATATCAATAAAAAAATGAGGTGCCTGTAATGTTTATAATACATTTGTCTAATAAAATCTGTGTAATCTAATAAAATTTGATTAAAGGAAGTTCTGGAAAGAAAAAAGTTATGAGGGGTATTTTCATCCCTTCCACTGTGGTGCAAGGTCGAGAGAGTCCGGCTGGAGAGGTCAAAGGGTCTCCATCAACCGGATTCTTCCGATTCGGCCCGCTACGCAGCTGGTGGGCAGACGTATTCGCCACCAAGACCTGGACAAACCTCACCCCCATGAACCCGGACGCCCCTGCTAAGTCACCTAACGCAGCTTACCACTCGGGGTGACCTGTGGCAGAGGTGTTGGTTATACAATGAATGGTTCCCGGGGTGGCGGTACCCACACCCACCTCTGTTATTCATAGGTTAGTTCTAATTTTAGTCTATAAAATAATTTATAGTTCAGCAGGATTTGGCAATTCTAAATGGTAATTTTGGCCGCCTGCCAAGTTGAGAGTGTCAATCTGTACTTGGGTTATATTAAGTTTTGAGGCTTTCGAATATTATTTTTAGGTTTATAAATTAAAAGGCTAATTTTAAGTAATTTGATCAAGAAACTGTAAGGCACTTCTTACCCCCTCAGGCCTCTGGCATTTTTACCATTATATTTCTTAGAGACGCTTTTCAGAAGGTCGGAAAATTTGAGTGTGTTTCCGCTTTGCAATGAAAACCAAATGAATGGAATATTTATGAACGTATCTGAAAAATAAAAATTGTTTTTGAAATGTTAAATTTTAAAATCAAATTTTTTTTTTTTTTAAATTACTCACTTTGCGTTTTTTCATCTTAAATTTATCACAAATATTACTGTGACCTCACTTTTTATGTCGTTCCAGGAGTGCACATTTTAATTCTTCTATTGTTAACTTCTAGATTTGAATATAAAGTTTAGTGTTTTCTCTTTCTAACACCGTTTAGATCAGAGGTTTCCAAACTTTTTAGCCACGTAGACCGCTTGCCAAAATTTTTTTTTTCCGTAGAATCCTGCCGAATATTGAATTTTCCTAAAACTATTAACGTCCCATGTGATAATCATTTTTCGTAAAATGATCCCTTTCCCCTGCCTGTCCAACAACCGAGTGGCGGTTTAGTTCCTCTGCCTTTACACTGTGCAGACAGGGGCGCCCTTGTGAGGTATTACACCAAATGAAAATGAAGCAGGATAAGCAACAGGAAATGGAAGAATGGAAGAGGAGATTAGATGAAATTGCTGCAAACCAATCCCAGGATTGAAACCAGAGAGAGAGAAGCAACAGGAATTTCTTTCTGTAGCTAGCCCTACAGAACTGTTCGTTAAGTTCTTTGTCAGTGCTTATTCCGGTCAGTTCTTCTTGTCACATGATATCCGATTCTCAACGTTCCATTTCCATAATCAAAATGTTCTCAAACTAACTTTTGAAGTCTGTGTGCATTTAAATGTTGAACGTCATTATTACCCTGGACGTTTTTCAAAAACAAGTTGGGGAACTAGGAAAATTCGTGGCTTCCAATGTTCAATGTTTTGCTTGAATATATTAATTCTGATGAGAAAAGGAACGTAGACTCTATTTATATACCTCAATTAACAACTTTACGAAATATAAAAATCCAAATATCAAATAAGTAATTTCTCAGTCTATTATATTTCTGTTAGGTGTATTGTGTCGACTTGAGGTAAATGGGGGTCCGCTCGTATGTACCCCCATTTGATCTCGTGGACCCCCAAATTTTTTCATATGTCATATGGCCTTATATATGTCATATGACCTAATTTATTTATTTATTTATAATCGCCTCAAGGGCGCTATACAGTTGATGCAGGTATTACAAAAAATATAAATATTACAAAAATAAAGTGAAGTTAAGTTAAGTAAAATGAAGTACAGGAACAGGTGACACGAAGATCGAAGATGGAGACTCTGTATACGATATATGGCTTCAATATGGCCTCATAGAAGTCATATAGCCTCATAGACATCATATGGCCTCATAGACCTCATATTTCCTCATGTAATATGAATTATAACATAGACATAGACATCATATGGCCTCATAGACGTCATATGGCCTCAAAAGTCTAATAGGCCTCATATATGTAATATGGCCTTAGACGTCATCATATGGTCTCATATATGTAATCATATTGTCTCATATATGTAATATGGCCTTAGACGTCATATGGCCTCATAGACGTCGTATGGCCTCATAGACGTAATGGCCTCGTAGACGTTATGGCCTCAAAACGTAATGGCCTCATAGACGTAATGGTCTCAAAGGCGTAATGGCCTCATAGACGTTACACGGCATTATATGCGTTATATGGCCTCATATGCGTAATGGCCTCATAGACTTAATGGCCTCATAGGCGTTATATGGCCTCATAGACGTTATATGGTCTCAAATGCGTTACATGGTCTCAAAGGCGTAATGGTCTCATAGACGTAATGGTCTCATAGAATAATAACCTCATAGACGTTATGGCTTCATAGACGTAATGGCTTCATTGGCGTTATATGGCCTCGTAGACGTTATATTGCCTCATAAGCGTTATATGGCCCCATAGACGTGATGGCCTCATAGACGTAATGGCCACTGACGTAATGGCCTCATAGACGTTACACGGCCTCATAGGCGTTATATGGCCTCATAGGCGTAATGGCCTCATAGACGTAATGGCCTCATTGACGTAATGGTCTCATAGAATAATGGCCTCATAGACGTAATGGCCTCATAGACGTTATGGGCCTCATAGACGTAATGGCCTCATTGACGTTATATGGCCTCGTAGACATTAATTTGCCCCATTAGACGTTACACGACCTCATATGAGTTATATGGCCTCATAGACGTAATGGTCTCATAGACGAAATGGCGTCATAGACGTTATGGCCTCATATACGTAATGGCCTCATTGACGTTATATGGCCTCGTAGACGTTAATTTGCCCATAAGCGTTATATTGCCTCATAGACGTGATGGCCTCATAGACGTAATGGCATCTGACTTAAAGGTCTCATAGACGTTAGACGGCCTCATAGGCGTTATATGGTCTCATAGGCGTAATGGCCTCATAGACGTACTGGCCTCATAGGCGTTATATGGCCTCATAGACGTTATATGACCTCATAAGTGTTATATATGTAAGACATAAGTGTAAGACATAAGTGTTATATATGTGTACCTCATAAGTGTTATATATGTAAGGCCTCATAGACTTGATGGCCTCATAGACTTAATGGCCTCTGACGTAATGGCCTCATAGACGTTATATAGGCTCATAGGCGTTATATGGCCTCATAAACGTAATGGTCTCATTGACGTAATGGTCTCATAGACGTAATGGCCTCATAGACGTAATGGCATCATAGACGTAATGGCATCATAGACGTCATATGACCTCATATACGTTAACGCCTGATTTATTACTCAGTTTACTAAAAAACTAACACCTCAAAAGTCATATAGGCTCGTAGGGGAGGGGGGGGCATAGTGGGGCCACGGGGCATAGTGGGGCGAGCCTCATGCAGCTCGAAACGAACGCTGTGCAAACTGTCAAAGGGCTCGCTTTGATTGGTCGTCAGTCAACGCGTGACCTCCATACGCGAGCCACGTCATTTCGGTACACGTCTGTGTGATGTAATCAAAAATATCAAAACCAGTGTTTTTCTTAAAAAATTTAGTGAAATTGAACAGCAATTCTTTCTAAAACGTACTTGTGTACTGTGGTGTGTTTTAGTTTATTATTAATCAGTTCCCTTCTGGATTTCTTAATCAACAAGCACAAGTTCATTGAATCAAAGGTAAGATGTCATAAGTTTGTGTTTAGTTTTGAACGAGCCGGTGGGGCATAGTAGGGTATGGCGCCTGGGGTAAAGTGGGGCACCCCACTATGCCCCTTTTTTGATTTTAGAAAAGTGCCCCACTTTGCCCCATTTTAAAGACTTCTAAGTTGTAATACATTTATTTTTTACGTTTTTAGCCAACATGGTGCGCACATACAAGAGGAAGACTGAACAGCATTCATGGTCTGTGGAAGCTATGAAACAAGCTGTACACAGTGTTGTGTTCGGAGAAATGGGCTACAAAAAAGCGGCAAATATGCACAACGTTCCACAAACAACATTAGAACGTTATGTTTCTAAATATCGGGGCAATCCAGACGACAGCATCTTTCAAAAGAAATTGGGCCATTTCAAAAGCGTGTTTTCTCCTGATCAAGAGAGAGAACTAAATAACTACATAAAACTGATGGAAGCACGGTTTCATGGACTGACTTCACGTGACCTGCGCCAACTTGCATTTGAATTGGCAAAAAAAAATGGAATTCATAATAAATTTGATTCAGAAAGTGGTTTGGCTGGTATAGATTGGTTAAAAGGATTCCTCAAAAGACATCCAGATATTAGCTACAGAAAACCTGAACCAACATCAGCAGCTAGAGCTATGGGTTTCAATAGAGTAGCCGTTGAAAGTTTTTTTCAACTTTTAGAAAAGGTTTACGATGAACATAAGCTTACTCCACAAAGAATTTTCAATGTTGACGAGACAGGTGTATCCACAGTGCCCAAAAGTCTATCAAAAGTCCTTGCTACTTGTGGCAAAAGACAGGTAGGATCACTGACCTCCGCAGAAAGGGGAAAACTAATGACCACAATTCTCTGCTTCAGCGCAGTTGGCAACTATATGCCGCCAATGTTCATATTTCCAAGGAAGCGCATGAAACCGGAATTGCTTGATGGTGCAACAGCTGGGTCTTGGGGAGAATGTCATGAATCTGGGTGGATCCAGGGTCCCTTGTTTGTCCTCTGGCTAAAGAGATTTATTGAGTGGTCGCATTCCACCAAAGATAATCCAGCACTTTTATTGCTAGACGGTCATGCAACACATGTTAAATCTCTGGAGGTCATTGATTTGGCTCGCGAAAATGGTGTTATTTTATTGTGCTTTCCACCTCACTGCACACACCGACTCCAACCACTGGATGTTGGGTTCATGAAACCTATAAGCACATATTATTCCAACGAAGTGAAGAATTGGTTGCGGTGCCATCCCGGACGTGTGGTGACACAATTTCAGACAGCTGGACTATTCGGAAAAGCTTTTGTATCTGCAGCAACAATGACGACTGCTATTAATGCATTCAGAGCTACAGGTATATGGCCTGTAAACAAGGATGTTTTTACTGACGCAGATTTTGCACCCGCGGACACTACAGACAATCCTGAGCCTGTTGAGGTGCCTTTAGTTAACGAAGCCATTTTGCAGAGAGACAACACTTCAATGAGACAAGAAACCCCAGAAGGTGACCCTGGTGCCAAGACGCCTCCCAGACAACCACTCCTAGAAATTTTGACCGGTAACAAGACACCACCATCGCAAATACCACAACAGAAAAGGAATATTCAAACCCCACCTGTGCAACCTTCTCCTCAACCTGATTGTTCTTGGATGATCGATAGGCCCTCAAGTTTTGCAACAACTCCAGAACAAATAATGCCAGTGCCTAAGGAAAACAGAACATGCAAAAGAGTTAGTAAACAACGAGGGAAAACAGCAATCATCACAGAATCACCGTACAAAAACGAACTTCTAGTCGTAAAAAAGGCCACAGAACTAAAAGAACAGAAAAAGAGGGTAGCTAAAGATTTAAAATTGAAATCCATCAAACCGAAAAAGAGAAAGGTTGTCAAAAAGAAAGGCATCAAAAGCTCTGCAGAAGAATATGCTGGTGCTGAAGATACTGAATGCATCTATTGTGGTTACTTGTGGTCAGAGTCAACCGAGGGATGGATACGTTGCCTAAAATGTTCAAAATGGGCACACTACTCTTGTGCTGGAGAGGATGATAAAGATGAAGAGGCTACTCATGTATGTGCATTGTGCATTTTGTTACCTTGATTGAAGTTTTAAAGGAGATGTTTATAACTAACCGTAATTCATTACTTAACTGTACCATAGTTCTTTATTTCCTTTTTTTAATGTTTAAGTTTTATAAAAGATTAAAGAAACGTGTTAAAGGTTTTTACGTGATCTCTGATTTCCTTAACCTACAAAAATAATAATGAAGAGAAGTTTTTGTACTGAATTTGTTATGCTAAAGTGTTGTTGTTATTTTAATTTTTTTAAACTGTCGTATTTTGCTAAGAAATAAAATTATTTCGTTTTGAAGTTGTGTTTCGTTCCTTATTATGACCACCCCACAATGCCCCATAGAAGACTCCACTTTGCCCCTATGCACGGGGCATAGCGGGTCAAATGCCTATTTTCATTTAAGTGTTTACATCTCTTAGATTAATTACGTTATCAACATAAATGTATCCATAGGCATTCGCAATGAATTAAGCTATGATTCTAAGTTAAAATTTTTAATTTATTCACATTATTTTAGTTTTTAGGGATGTTTAAACGTTAAGTACCCCACTATGCCCCCCCCTCCCCTATGTATCATATGGTCTCATATATGCAATATGGCCTCATAGACGTCATATGGCTTCATAGACGTGTCTTCCTTACTGTCATGATCTAAGTGATCTAAACGGTGTTAGAAAGAGAAAACACCACGCTGTATATTCAAATTAAAACCACAGAAGAATTAAAATGTACACTTCTACGAAACCAAAAGTTCCGACCGCAAATTGAGAAAAAATGTGAATCTTTGTGAATTATTCTTATATGGATTAAAAAATGAGGTGACTGTAATGTTTATAATACATTTGTCTAATAAAATGTGTGTTTTTTTGTTATCGGTAATTTTAGTTCAGTGTTTAGATAAAAAAAAACCGTAAAGTGAGCCGTTTTACACCTGAGCGCCCTTTTTACCGTGAGCACCTTTTCTAAAACAGCTTTTAGTTTTTGGATTCATTAAGAATTGTTCCATTTACATATTTGGATTTTATTGCAAATTGCAAATATTCAACCTTCTGACAGTAGTTGCCTAAGGGGTTAAAATTAAGGAAAAATTGAACGTAATTCAGGCAAATAAGTGGAGACGCCCACTACAGCACAATTCATCAGTTCATATTTCTATTGTGAAGTTGTCAGTGACATTACAAACTTATAGACATGTTGTAGAGATCACAAAGTTACAAGCAAAAGATACGGTAATTGCAGTAGTTTCGATTTAGTATTCAACTGTAACGCATCACTCAAGAGTTTATGCACTCGTGCGTGATGAGAATGCGTTTCCATTACACGGCAAACACTAGTAACAGCATTTCATTCATAAATAAACACAATTTAAGTATAATATAAGTATATTAAAGTACAATATAAGTTTATTATTATTAACAAAACAATTATTTTGATTGATTCGCGGAGATTTAAGCATCATTAGAGAAAGTGAGATAATGAATTTAGCATCACATAAGTATAGGGTTTTCCAATAAGAGGTGTTATTTTGAATAGCCCGCTATTTTGAAGCTGCCATTTTTTGACATTTGACAAGTAGAAACTACGCCATTAATAAAAATGGAACGATACACGCTTCAACAACGCATTGAAATTATTAAAATTCACTTGAGTGAATCAAATGCAAATCATATTGAGTGATGAGGCCCATTTCCACCTCGGTGGCTTCGTCAACAAGCAAAATTGTCACATCTGGGGCTCGGAAAACCCAAGAGTTATTGTTAAAAAGCCTCTCTATCCTCAATGTGTGACTGTTTGGTGCGGTTTATGGTCCGGCGGAGTCATTGCACCTTACTTTTTCGAAAATGAGGCTGGAGCAACAGTTACGGTGAATGGATCGCTATTGTGAGATTATTAATGATTTTTTTATGGCCGGAATTGGATGGTATTGATCTGGACAACGTTTACTTTCAACAAGACGGCGCTGCGTGCCACACAAGCAACGAAACCATTGATCTTTTACGATTGAATATCAAAATAACACCTCTTATTGGAAAACCCTTTATAAGGACAACCTACTGGCAGTAGGTTGTCTCACAGCCTTCCATATTCTACTTAGTGTAAGCGAGTAAGTCGTATGGTCGTCTCAATCACACCCGTTATGTAGAATGTAGTATTCAGCGCAATTTTTAAATACATAAACGCTGCCCGGTCCTATATCTATTTCAATCATTCACACATATTGTCTATCTTTGTCATGCATGACCAACGTATGAATTGAGAATTCACTGGAAATTTAGTAGACTTTGTCACTCTTCACATTTTGTGTTAATTTTGTAAGACTATAACGTGTCTGTAATTTTGTAATATCATTGTAAAATAAAGGATTTTATTAATTTTGTAATATCATTGTAAAATAAAGGATTTTATATATTGACCGGGAAAAATCAAAGTAATTGCAATTTTTAAAACTTACCAATAATTGTATAAATTATTTTAATCAGAAAATATTTATTACAAAAAAAAATAGCTTTTGTACAGAATTCTTGTCTTGTTTTTACATTTAAAAGATCCCCATTAAACGCTGATTCTAGGTTTGTTTCAGCTTTTAAACAAATTCTGGTCAGCTGACAAGCATAACAACATGACAGTTGTGCTTTTCTGCTGATCACAATTTGTTCAAAAGCTGTAACGGACCTAGAATCGTCGATTAAGAAGACATTTAAAATATATAAAAACAAAATGGCGCTGATGCACATCAGACCCTACTCTTAGTGTCTCAATTTTTACCTACCAATGTAATCATATATGAATTTGTTTTAGTTTAGGTCTATTGACAATAATCACATTTATAATAACTAATGTGTTTGTTCTTTGTTCATTGAGAAGAAACAAATCAGTCCCATAAAAGGAACTAAAGAAATGTGATATAAATTTGCAATATGTATGCATAAGTTAAAACCTTAATTGTTGCAAGGAACTGAAAATAAAAATTTGCCGGAGTCCCACAGGGATCAATTTTAGGTCCAACATTATTTTTATAGCAAAATAATTTACCTTGTATGCACAAATACACTGTTATCCTTACGATAATGTGGGAGATACTCTCAGTATCGCCTTGGTGAAAGACCACCATTCAGAATTGAAACTTTGCTTGAAATAGGTTTAGCTAGGTACTCCCCAACCTTCCTCTTTCCCATCTTCTTCCCTTCAGCCTCACAACATACGATGCTGCATTCCCGTCGGCTCCGATCAGTCGAGAGCAGTTGGGACTCTTGTGCGGTATTCACTACACAATCCTTAGGGTAACTAACATAAGCATTGTGTCAGAATGCTGTGTTTGTTGTACCAGCATTTCTTTGGACGGTGCTTAAAAATGCATACTCAACATTTTGTACACATTTGCCGAAAGAGAGTGAATTTTGACTGTAGAACAATTTGTGGGTCTCTTCGAGACTCTGGCCAATTCTTTTATCTCTTTTTTAACATGATTTCCTCTCGGTGAACAGAGTAAAATGGATTTATCAGATAGCAAAACCAATGCAATTAACTTGTAGTCTAGTTGCTGACAGAATTTACCTCAATTTGTACAAAAATCACCTCCGGTTAGTGGCCGAGTTGACAAATGCGTATTGCTTCCTTCCAGGTATCCTGTGTCCAATTCCTCCGCTATCTAAGTCCTCCATCACTGCACAAGCAATATTTTACCACTATAGAATGATGGTAGTTAGGAGGAATTCAAATATTGTCAGAGTAGCCTACATTCTTACCTCAGTTTGTATTTTTTCACTAATTGTATTGTTATAACATTTGAATGGTTTGTATATATTAATGTAGGTAAATAAGATTGAAAAAATATACAATAATCTTTTAATGAAAATGTTTTGTTGTTATTCTCAAGTTTTCCAAATGCAATGAAAAAGTTTTGCAGATATGAGCCATTCGCCAAAGTTTCTTCATTGCGCTTTTATAATAATAATAAATACTAAAACTAGTGACTTACATCTCAGACAGTCTAGTGACTTACGACTAAGGACTAAACTACCGTCTTAATGACATACGAGGGTGGTCTGAAAAGTTTCCGACCTGAACGCAAAGATGGCGGTACTCGTCAATAAAAGCTAGTGAATGTAGTTGTGCATTTTTTGACAGTTACTCACCAAAGTTTCGGCCATTTTGGACGCGCAGTTTTTAGATGACAGTCGTTTGAGTGAGTCGATGTGCGTGTTTTTGTGAAAATGGAAAAATTGAGTATCGAGTTGTTATTAAATTTTTGTTTTTGAAAAGCAATACGCCTACGCAAATCAAAGATGAGTTGGAATCTGTGTGTGGCGACTCTGCACCATCATTTCACAGAGTGAAATTTTGGGCAACTGAATTTAAACGTGACCGTAAGAGCTTGGGAGACGATGAAAGTTCCGGACGTCCAAAAACTGCAACTACTGACGATAACATTGCTAAACTTCACCAAATAGTGTTAGACGAGCGCCGAATTAAAAATTTTAAAAGATCGGCGAAACATGAAAACTAGTAGCGAATGTACCTGAAAAGGTTCCTTTTGTTCCAAAGTCATAAAGTTTACTATTTTTTTTATTATTGTCTGCATCCTGTTTTAGAAGAGGTTTGGCAGTAAAATCATCAAACACCGAAACTAGTGTCACAATATAATATATTATTAAAGTACCTGAAATGAACCTTTTTTCAACAGTCATAAAATGTACAAGTTTGTCGAAGCAGGACACGCGAGTTACATAGTGGCAGCTCGATTGTCAAAACACAAAAGTATCGATGCTTTTGTAACTGGAAATAATAAAAAAAAATTATTTCATTTTACCAAAAAGAAAGTCAAATTTGGATCCCATTTAAGAAGTTTTTTTTCCACTGAAGAAGGAAACAGAAAAGAGCTACACTCGTACTTATAATATTCTTAAAAAAGATACATATTTCACTTATAATTTTTTTTTTCACTTCGACAATTTGTAATTTTTCTGGAGGGTTCTTTATCACGTTGAAACGCCCCAAAACTGGAAAGCAAAATGACAACTACACGCGCGCACTGCTCTGTTTGGATGTCCAATGACAACTATAACGTCAAATGCGGCCGATCGGTACGATAGCAACAATCGATCGATTGCGGTTAAACAATGCTATCTATTTTTGCGAGTTTTGTATGAAATTAATTCGGGGTAGGAAAATATGAACGACATACGCGAGAAAATGACTATTCGAGTAACGATAGATCGAGATTTCACTGTATGTATAGGGTGTTCCCCCTATACATACAGTGCCCGCGATTTCGGTAGATGTTACTTTTGAGCTGTCATTTTTTACATTTGACAAGTAGAAACTACGCCATTAATAAAAATGGAACGATACACGCTTCAACAACGCATTGAAATTATTAAAATTCACTATTATTAATTATTAGAATTCCATCGAAAAATCATCTTGAGTGATGAGGCCCATTTCCACCTCGGTGGCTTCGTCAACACGCAAAATTGTCGCATCTGGGGCTCGGAAAACCCAAGAGTTATTGTTGAAAAGCCTCTCTATCCTCAACGTGTGACTGTTTGGTGCGGTTTATGGTCCGGCGGACTCATTGGACCTTACTTTTTTTTCGAAAATGAGGATGGAGCAACAGTTACGGTGAATGGATTGCGCTATCGAGAGATGATTAATGATTTTTATGGCCGGCATTGGATGGTATTGATCTGGACAACGTTTACTTTCAACAAGACCGCGCTACATGCCACACAAGCAACGAAACCATTGATCTTTTACGGGAAACGTTTCTTTGAACATCATAATAACACCTCTTATTGGAAAACCCTGTACTTGATTTTTGAGTTAGGGCAGTTTGTTGTGGGAGTGCGATATTAACGTTTGGGTGAGAGACACAGTTTTGCTAGAGCATCTGTGGGAGATTATAAATATAAGTGACTAATCTAAGTGACATGTTGTTTGTGGTTAACACTGAAGTCTCAGTACTGAAACCCTTATTGGCTGCATTTTATATTGAAACTTGACTTGATTGGTTCTTTGTACCTCGTACTTGTACTCTTTGAAAACGTCCTGGGGCCTCCTGGGCCTCCTGGGCCTTAAGGGCCTCCTGTAAATTGTTTGTGGTTAACACTGAAGTATGTGTTACCGATTTATACTTTAGGTTATATTGTCGTGAAATATAATATAATATCATTCAATGAATAATTATTGTAACTCGAAATCTGTTACCCTTTTGTATTTTGGGTTACATTATTATTATGACTATGTTTTATGGTTATAGATCGTAATCAAATGATCGTAAGTCTCAAATGATGGTAAGCAAAATGATTGTAAACAAAATGATCATATACAAAATGGTCGTAATCAAATGAACGCAAACAAATGATTGTCAGCAAATAATAATATTTGACATAATTTACGTGTCATCATTTATTTTATGAGTTAATGTACAGTTTATGATCAAGTGATAATTTGCGATCAAATGCGCTTACAAACAAATGAAAATTACAATATTTTTACATACCATCTTTTGCTTACGATCTTTTCGCTTACAACCAAAATCTATATCTCAAAATCAATCCCCACTGTTTTGGGTTACATTGTACATTCAGAGTTTAACTCTGACTCTGTTACCGATTACGTAATGTATATGTATTCTTTTGAGTTACATTGTCAGTGATTACGTCAACGATTTATATTTTGGGTTGCATTGCCACGCAATACACAATATTCTTCTTTTGTCACTCTTGTAATGATCAATTTCCATAACTGGAAATCTGTCACTCGTTCGCACATGAAATGATTTTCATCACAAGACAAAGCAATAATTATTTATTCTCATCTTCGTTTGTGTTGATATTTTTTCATACTCACTATGTATAATACAATACAGCGCACTATCCCCCAACCTATAAACGCCATTTGGATGGTTTATGTATATATATTATGCATGTATGCCACCATTTTGAAATCCAAAATGGCGTCTTATTGTAAACTATATATGTATGCAGATGGTTGATTGAAAATACAAGTATCCAGAAGTTAAGCATACTGTGGCTGGAAAAACTTTCATCTGTACAAACATATAATATCTTGTCGCTTAAGGGTATGCAGATATGAAATCATTGGACAATTACCTTTTTTTTTTTAAATAAATTAAAATGTATATGTTCGTTTATTCAAAATCTAAAATCTACGAAATTTTTTCACCGATTGTTTTGAAATTTTGACACAACGTTGCATTCGAATACGCGTGTGTTTTTATCTACCTATATTATATAGATGTCACCTGTGACAGGTAAAAAAATGCTTTTTTTAAAAAAACAGCTCCATCTGTTAGACGTAAAAGCAACACGCGTTATTTTTTCTCTATCTGCACAGACAGACTGAGACACAGCAACATGTGGCGGGGTACAGCTAGTTTAAAATAATGTTGCAATTCTGAAAAATTTAAGGGAGATGAGCCATGAAACATGGCTCTGCCCCGCCTTTGTTTCTACCTACATATGCATAACGTTCATTGCGCAGCTGCTTTGATGGTTCGTGTAGTTTGATCGTAGCACGGCGTTTGAATGCCATATTTTCCTTTTTTTTACATTGACTCCGCACAAGACATACTGCGGAAAAAAAATTCCCTCACAGCTTTTATCTTTGGGAATACTGTGTAGAGGGTATTTTTTTAATTAAAGAAAGTTCTGGGAAGAAAAAAGTTATGAGGGGTATTTTCATCCCTTCCACTGTGGTGCAAGGTCGAGAGAGTCTGGCTGGAGAGGTCAAAGGGTCTCCCTCAACCGGATTCTCCCGATTCGGCCCGCTACGCAGCTGGTGGGCAGACGCATTCGCCACCAAGGCCTGGACATACCTCACCCCATAAACCCGGACGCCCCTGCTAAGTCACCTAACGCAGCTTACGACTCGGTGTGTCCTATGGCAGAGGTGTTGGTTATATAATGAATGGTTCCCGGGGTGGCGGTACCCACACCCACCTCTGTTATTCATAGGTTAGTTCTAATTTTAGTCTATAAAATAATTTATAGGTCAGCAGGATTTGGCAATTCTAGATTAAGAAATTAATATGCATCTATATTATCATTGACATATTTAACTTTGCAGTCGGATTTGAAGATTTATAAAAAAAATGGTTATTTTGCAAAGTTGAGAGTGTCAATCTACTTGGGTTGTATTAAATTTTGAGGCTTTCGAATATTATTTTTAGGTTTATAAATTAAAAGGCTAATTTTAAGTAATTTGATAAAGAAACTGTAAGGCACTTCTTACCCCCTCAGGCCTCTGACATATTTACCATTATATTTCTTAGAGACGCTTTTCAGAAGGTCGGAAAATTTGTGTGTTTCTGCTTTTGCAATAAAATCCAAATTAATGGAATATTTATGAACGTATTGAAAAAATTAAAAATTGTTTTTGAAATGTTAAATTTTTTAAATCAAACATAATTTTTTTTGAAAAATTACTCACCTTACGTTTTTCATCTAAAATTACAGATATTTTATTAAAAATATGTATCACAAACATTACTGTTACCTCATTTTTTTGTCATTCCAGTAGTGCACATTTTAATTCTTCTGTTGTTAACTTTTAGATTTGAATATAAAGTGTATTGTTTTCTCTTTCTAACACCGTTTAGAACAGAGGTTCCCAATCTTTTTAGACCACTTGCCAAAAAATATTTTTCCGTAGAATTCTGCCGAATATTGAATTTTCCTAAAACTATTAACATACTATGTGATAATAATTTATTTTTTTCGTAAAAAGATTCCCTTCCCTTGCCTGTCCAACAACCGGGTGGCGGTATAATTGCTCTGTATTTACATTGTGCAGACAGGGGAGCCCTTGTGAAGTATTACACTAAATGAAAATGAAGCAGGATAAGCAACGGGAATATCTTTCTGTAGCTGGCCCATTCTTCTCATCACATGATATCCGATTCTTCAACGTTCCATTTCCATAATAACTAAGTTTTGAAGTTTGTGTGAAGTGCATTAAAATGTTGAACGTCATTATTACCCTGGACGTTTTTCATGGCCTCATAGTCGTCGTATGGCCTCAAATAAGTCATATGACCTCAAATACGTCATATGGCCTCATAGACGTAATGGCCTCATAGACGTTATATGGCTTTATAGGTGTTATATGGCCTCATAGACGTAATGGCCTCATAGACATAATGGACTCATAGACGTTATAGCCTCATTGATGAAATGGCCTCATTGATGTCGTATGGCCTCAAAGACGTCATATGGCCGCATAGACGTAATGGCATCATAGACGTTATATGGCCTCATAGACGTAATGGCCTCATAGGCGTAATGGCCTCATAGACGTAATGACCTCATAGACGTAATGGCCTCAAATACGTCATGTGGCTTCAAATTCGTCAAATGGCCTCATAGACGTAATGGCCTCATTTACGTAATGGCCTCATTTACGTAATTGCCTCATTGACGTAATGGCCTCATAGACCAGATGGCCTCATAGGCGTTTGTATCAGACAGGATTGTATGACACACAAGACTGTAAATAAGGGCGATGATCCCAATCCGTGGAAGCAGAAGGCGTCGTTCTTCAGTGGCGTGGAGGGGTAGAGCGGGGCGTCTCTATAGCCGTCGTAGCTGGTCCGATGTTGATGCTGGTCCTTGTTGTAGAGTCCGGGTAGAGGCAGGGAGGTCCGGGGTGAGGCGAGGGTCAGAAGAAGAGAAGGCGAGTAGATCAGATCAGAAGTCGGAGCGAGGTAGGAGGCAGAGCAGAGAGTTGTAGAGCTGGTGGAGGTTGCTGGCTATCTGCCTTTCCAAGGGACTATTTCCCGTTTTATAGGCCATCGGTGGCAGGCGCTGGCCGAACGACGCTCACACGGGCCAACTTTCTCTTTGATTCCAGGAATCGAAGCCCGTGTTTGTGACGCGCGCGCGGCCCGCCGCCTGTGTGATTACCGCCTCTCGGCCGGTAATTTTGGGCTCGTGGCCGAACGTGACCACGGCCTCTCTTTGTTCAGTATGTTTCTCTGCCCGTGTCCCCTAGCCAAGCTCCGACGTTTCATTTATTGTTTACTTTTACATGGCTTTCACATTTTCATTTACATGGTTCAGACATACATTTTATACATTTCTTTCATTTTATACAATTTAGGATTAGACAGATTGGCGTAGATTATAGATTGGCGACCGTGGCCGAGCCCGGAGCAGTACGTCCGTAACAGGCGTTATATTATATATTAATTATTACATAGACATGTAATTAAAACATAGAGTATGATGTCTATGAATGGCGTCAAACGTCATATAGGCTCGTATATATCATATGGTCTCATATATATGTAATATGGACTAAGACACAATGGCCTGACAGACGTCATATGGCCTCACAGACGTCGTATGGCCTCAAATACGTCATATGGCCTCATAGTCATTATATGGCCTCATAGGCTTATATGGCCTCATTGACGAAATGGCCTCAAATACGGCGTTATATTATATATTAATTATAACATAGACATGTAATTATAACATAGACAAAGATGTCTATGAATGGCCTCAAACGTCATATAGGCTCGTATATATCATATGGTCTCATACATGTAATATGGCCTTAGACGCACAGACGCCTGACAGACGTCATATGGCCTCATAGACGTAGTATGGCCTCATAGACGTCGTATGGCCTCAAAGACGTCTTATGGCCTTAAATACGTCATATGGCCTCATATACGTCATATGGCCTCATATACATTATATGGCCTTATAGGCGTTATATGGCCTTATAGGCGTTATATGGCCTGATAGACGTAATGGCCTCATAGACGTAATGGCCTCATAGATGTAATGGCCTCATAGACGTAATGCCCTTAATGACGTAATGGCCTCATAACGTAATGGCGTCATAGACCTGATGGCCTCATAGGCGTTATATGGCCTAACAGACGTCATATGGCCACATATACGTAATGGCCTCATAAACTAAACCTCAAAAGTCATATAGGCTCGTATATGGTCTCATATTTTGTGTGTATACGTTGTGTCTCCCTTACTGTCATGATCGGTGTTAGAAAGAGAAAACACCACGCTGTATATTCAAATTAAAACCACAGAAGAATTAAAATGTACACTTCTATGAAACCAAAAGTTCCGACCGCAAATTTAGAAAAAATGTGAATCTTTGTGTATTATTCTTATATGAATAAAAAAATGAGGTGACTGTAATGTTTATAACACATTTGTCTAATAAAATGTGTGTTTTTTTGTTATCAGTAATTTTAGTTCAGTGTTTAGACAAAAAAAGTGTAAAGTGAGCCGTTTTTAAAACTTTGTTATGTTTGCATTAAAATATTACCTATATATAACAATAAAATTTTAAAACCTGTGTCATGACCTTTTCTAAAACAGCTTTTAGTTTTTGGATTCAATAAGAATTGTTTTATTTACATATTTGGATTTTATTGCAAATTGCAAATATTCAACCTTCTGACAGAAGTTGCCTAAGGGGTTAAAATTAAGGAAAAATTGAACTTAATTCAGGCAAATAAGTGGAGACGCCCACTACAGCACAATTCATAAGTTCATATTTCTATTGTGAAGTTGTCAGTGACATTACAAACTTATAGATATGTTGTAGAGATCACAAAAGATACGGTAATTGCAGTAGTTTTAATTTAGTGTGCAACTGTAAAGCATCACTCAAGGTTTTACGCTATCTACTATCTACCAAATTGCATAAATAAGAATTGAAATGCATTCGTGCGTGATGAGAATGCGTTTCCATTACACGGCAAACACTAATTACAGCATTTCATTCGTAAATACACACAAATTACTTATTAAACAATTATTTTCATTGATTCGCATCATTGATGCAAGATTTAAGCATCGTTAGAGAAAGTGAGATAATGAATTTAGCATCACATAAGTATAGGGTTTTCCAATAAGAGGTGTTATTTTGAATAGCCCGCTATTTTGAAGCATACGAGGAGTGGTCTGAAAAGTTTCCGACCTGAACGCAAAGATGGCGGTACTCGTGACATAACTGACGATAACATTGCTAAACTTCACCAAATAGTGTTAGACGAGTGCCGAATTAAAAATTTTAAAAGATCGGCGAAACATGATAACTAGTAGCGAATGTACCTGAAAAAGTTCCTTTTTTCCCAAAGTCATAAAGTTTACTATTTTTTTTATTATTGTCTGCATCCTGTTTTAGAAGAGGTTTGGCAGTAAAATCATCAAAAACCGAAACTAGTTTCACAATATAATATATTATTAAAGTACCTGAAATGAACCTTTTTTCAACAGTCATAAAATGTACAAGTTTGTCGAAGCAGGACACGCGAGTTACATAGTGGCAGCTCGATTGTCAAAACACAAAAGTATCGATGCTTTTGTAACTGGAAATAATAAAACATTTTTAATTCATTTAACCAAAAAGAAAGTCAAATTTGGATCCCACTTAAGAAGTTTTTTTTCCACTGAAGAAGAAAACAGAAAAAAGCTACACTCGTACTTATAATATTCTTAAAATAATACATATTTCACTCAGAAATTTTTTTTTCACTTCGACAATTTGTAATTTTCCTTGGAGGGTTCTTTTTCACGTTGAAACGCCCAAAAACACTGCTGTGTTTGAATGAATTCCAACGACAACTATAACGTCAGTGCGGACGATCGGTAGGATAGCAGCAATCGATCGATTGCGGTAAAACAATGCTATTTATTTTTGCGAGTTTTGTATGAAATTAATTCAGGGTTGGAAAATATCAACGAGAAACGCGAGAAAATGACTATTCGAGTAACGATGGATCGAGATTTCACTGTATGTATAGGGTGTTCCAACAAGAGGTGTTATTTTGAATAGCCCGCGATTTCGGTAGATGTTACTTTTGAAGCTGTCATTTTTTTACATTTGATAAGTAGAAACTACGCCATTAATAAAAATGGAACGATACACGCTTCAACAACGCATTGAAATTATTAAAATTCACTATTATTAATTATTAGAATTCCATCGAAAAATCATCTTGAGTGATGAGGCCCATTTCCACCTCGGTGGCTTCGTGAACACGCAAAATTGTCGCATCTGGGGCTCGGAAAACCCATGAGTTATTGTTGAAAAGCCTCTCTATCCTCAACGTGTGACTGTTTGGTGCGGTTTATGGTCCGGCGGACTCATTGGACCTTACTTTTTTTCGAAAATAAGTCTGGAGCAACAGTTACGGTGAATGGATTGCGCTATCGAGAGATGATTAATGATTTTTTATGGCCGGAATTGGATGGTATTGATCTGGACAACGTTTACTTTCAACAAGACGGCGCTACGTGCCACACAAGCAACGAAACCATTGATCTTTTACGGGAAAAGTTTCTTTGAATATCAAAATAACACCTCTTATTGGAAAACCCTGTACTTGATTTTTGAGTTAGGGCAGTTTGTTGTGGGAGTGCGATATTAACGTTTGGGTGAGAGACACAGTTTTGCTAGAGCATCTGTGGGAGATTATAAATATAAGTGACTAATCTAAGTGACATGTTGTTACAAACTTGACTTGATTGGTTATTTGTACCTCGTAGTTGTACTCTTTGAAAACGTCCTGGGGCCTCCTGGGCCTCCTGGGCCTCAAGGGCATCCTGTAAATTAAAAAAAAAATAGCTCAAAGTATGTGTTACCGATTTATACTTTGGGTTATATTGTCGTGAAATACAATATCATTCAATGAATAATTATTGTAACTCGAAATCTGTTACCCTTTTGTATTTTGGGTTACATTATTATTATGACTATGTTTTATGGTTATAGATCGTAATCAAATGATCGTAAGTCCCAAATGATGGTAAGCAAAATGATTTTAAACAAAATGATCATATACAAAATGGTCGTAATCAAATGAACGCAAACAAATGATTGTCAGCAAATAATAATATTTTACATAATTTACGTGAAATCATTTATTTTATGAGTTAATGTACAGTTTATGATCAAGTGATAATTTGCGATCAAGTGCGCTTACAAACAAATGATAATTATAATATTTTTACATACCATCTTTTGCTTACGATCTTTTCGCTTGCAACCGAAATCTATATCTCAAAATCAATCCCCACTCTTTTAGGTTACATTGTACATTCAGAGTTTAACTCTGAATCTGTTACCGATTACGTAATGTGGTTGTGCGCAAATCTTTCGTACGCAATTGTGCGGGGGGTTGCGGTATTGCGGATGCGATATAGACTAAGACAAACAAAGACGAATTGAATTGCCTTAGTGTTTTGCAAGAGGAAAATGAGTAGGAAAGGCCAAAGACTTACCCTGGTCTCGTTCTCCTTAAGCCGCTGGTTCTGTTCTCTTATCAGTTTGCATACAATTAACATTCGCTCACTTAACACAAACAAAAACACAGTAAAAATCACTGCGGCGGGTAAAAACGTTTCACTGGACGATGTGTGCTCCAAAAAAACAGTCACAGCCGAGTTCAAACATATGCGGGTTTTCAAGATGACACGAAATGTTCGCGGGTAAGATGCAACGATAACACTGCTCCTTGTCTTTGGGCCCGGATCAAGGAAAGGGGACAAGGGGCAAAGGGGGGTGAAGGGTACACATTTAAGGCTATTCAATTTTAAACCTCACGCGCAACTATCCCCCCCGCCTTGAAAGGGTGCGAAATCACCCCTTTTAAAACCGCATTGTCATGGCATTTATCATATAAACAAATTAACATAACCTACAGTTATCCTAAATTTCCTAACCTACATTGACTAAACCTAATGCTACTATACTACTATTATTGGCCAATACTTGCGAATTCTTCACCAAAATGTGAAGATGACGAAAATGCGTGCAATTCATTCAATTTCCTCTTGGCTCCTACAAAGTTAGTTCCGTTGTCTGAGTATAAATTTGACACAGGACCACGTCTAGAAAGAAATCGTTTGAATGCGTTCAGAAAACATTCGGTGCTCAAACTTGACGCCAATTCAAGGTGTATAGCTCTTGTTGTCAAACACACAAATAAGCAAATACACGCCTTTTGAGAACGAATTCCACGTCCACGTGATACGGTTTCCCTTAAAGGCCCGGCAAAGTCTATACCCACATGCGTAAATGGTTTTATAGACTGAATGACACGACAATCTCTATGATTCGTCATTAAAGGTGCAATTGTTTTAGGGCGTAGCCGAAAACACGAATTGCATTTATGTACTCGATTTCGAATTAAACTACAGGCTGACAGTATCCAATATTTTTGCCTCAAAATAGACATTAATAATGCGGGACCCGAGTGACAATGAATTTTATGATAATGATCAACCAACAAATTTAAAACGTGATCCTTTCGCGGGAGAACTATGGGGTGCTTTTGATCATAATTTAAATCCGAATTAACTAAACGACCTCCCAACCTTATGATTCCGTCATTCAAGAACCGTCTCAAACGTTGAAATACGGGTTTACACGTCTTTCCTTGTTGTAGATTTATCAATTCTCCGGGAAAGTACGCTCGTTGTATTTCGCGCAATATTTTAAGCTCAACGAACTCTAAATCTGACCCACTTATATATTTTCGATATGGCAACACCTTAAGAAAACGAAATACGTAAACCAAACATCGTAATAATTTATTCCACGAGGAAAAGCGCTTTGACAGGGTTAGAATATCATATTCTTCTAAACCAGAAGTCATTACTAACGAAATAGACTTCTGTTCGGGTAGTTCTGTCACCATAGTAACATCAAATGTGGTAATGGGCCACCGATCAGGCCTAAATTTCATCCACGGTGGGCCATGAAACCATAGCGGGTGATCTAAAATTTGATTGGGGGTAAGCCCTCGTGACAGACAATCAGCGGGATTATCTGTGCCTGCGATATGATTAAAACAGGTAGCTGATAATTCAGATTGAATTTTAGCAACTCTATTAGCCACGAATGTCCCCCAACGGTGCGGAGAAGACTGAATCCAACAAAGTGCTACAGTGGAATCAGTAAATGCGTATATATTTTCAATTTTCAATCGTTTTTCTAAGGTTTCTTTTACGTTATGCACTAATTTTGCAAGTATTAATGCAGCGTAAAGTTCTAATCGTGCGAGAGAAACAATTTTCACAGGAGAAACCTTCGATTTTGCACAAGCAACATGTACTGAAATTGCTTCATGATTTTGGACATGGAAATACACTATACCTCCATATGCCTTTTCGCTGGCATCTGCGAAACCAACAATGGTTACGATGCTACTGGACGTGATGCCAGTATGGCGCGGAATTTGTATTCTATTTAGTGAGGAAAGTTCCTCACAGAATTGCGTCCATATCCTTACAATATCGTCGGGAGGCTCATCATCCCAATCGCATTTGTGTAGCCACAATTGTTTAATTAAAAGCTTGGCATATAAAACGACAGGCGCGATGAAGCCCATAATATCCCATATTTTTGCGACACAAGACAATATATTTCGTTTTGTACAACCTGTTTTAGGTGTAGAAGTGACGAACGAGAATAAATCGGAATTTGGGGACCAGTATAAGCCCAATATTTTATGCATGCTTACTTCATCAAATTCCTTTATCGCTGATAAGCGATGCGAATCTGGAATAGATTCCAGAACATCTTGCGAATTGCTGGTCCACTTGACAAGGTCAAATTGGCCAGTCTTCAATAATGCGATTAACTGAGAGGACGTTTCCTTTGCACCCTCTTCAGTTTCCATACTATATACAAAATCATCCATATATAAAAATTCTTCAATAATTTTCTTAGCCTCAGGAAAAGCTTCTCCTTCATCGGAGGCCAATTGCCTGATAGTGCGTAAAGCTTGAAATGGGCTGGATGTAAGACCAAAACAAACGCGGTTAAACTCATAAGTTTTAATATCTTCGCTGGGCGAGAAGCGATACAAGATTCGTTGATATCTCCGATCACTATCTTTCACTCCTATACACAAAAACATTTTGCGTATATCAGCTGAAAGAGCTATTGGGAATCCACGAAAATTCATAATTATATTAAATAAATTTCCCTGTAAATTTTCCCCACTATATAAAATATTATTCAATGACACGGATGTGCTTGTTTTTGCGCTAGCGTCCAGGACTATTCTCAAACTGGTCGTGATTTTATCCTCTCGTACAACTCCATGGTGCGGAATTATGTATGAAGGCATCTCATTTCCTTCATTTGAAGTGCTGAGAGTCAAATAATCCTTCTCTAAATATTCATTGATAATATTATTATAAGCTTCTCTTAATTTTGGAGAGGCTTCCAATTTACGTTCAAGGCATAAAAAACGTTTCTTTGCCATTGCAAATGAATCCCCAAGGGTTGAAACATCCCCTTTAAATGGCAAAGTTACTATATATCTTCCATTTTCAGGATCTCTTGTGGTTGTTCTTTGATATATTTCCTCACATTCACGATCTTCAGGACTTTTAATAGACGGTACGTTTACCTCTTCTAATTCCCAAAATCTTTTGAGACAAATATCATCTGGTTCTTTTAGCATGGCACAACAAGATACGCTAACATTATCCTCAACCCGAGTTGGTGCTGATCCCAAAATAACGTATCCTAGAACTGTTTCTAAAGCATGCAGATTATGCCTCTGAAAAGGGTCTTGAACCCTTTTTGACAACAGGAGATGCGGGAAGAGCTGGGCTCCTAGCAACATATCAATTTCTCCTGGTTCTCCATATGACTCATCCGCCAACGGTAAGTCATTCAAATATGACAATGAAGGTACATCAACTTTGGCGGTAGGTAAGCGCTCTGTAACTTTATTCACAATCAGTGAAGTAATGTTATAATTTATTGCTCGATTGAAACGAGAGTAAATTTCGGTCTGTATGGAGCCTGTAATGGGCTTAGACGATCCTCCAATACCCTTAACGGTGGAACAAGACGGGCGTTGATATTCAAAAAATCCTAATTTTCTACAACAATCCCGAGTAATGAAATTGCTCTGAGATGCGCTGTCCAATAAACACCTAACGAGATGTTCATTTCCATGTGCGTCTATTATTCCCACTCGTGCGGTAGCCAGCAATACAGTACAATGAGTCTTTAGATTATGAGATCGAACAGTTGAAAAAGTACACAAAGCTACATCAGAATCGGAGCAGCCCGGTTTTGGATCATTCAATTGATCAGCTTTCTGGTTTTCAAATCTTTGGGCATTTTGAGAGTCTGACTGCCCCTTGTGTGATGCACCCTGTTCTTCAAAATGTAACATTGTATGATGAAACTTGTCATTACACTTATGACAATTTTGATTTGAATTGCAAGTCCTAGCCTTATGTCTATCACTAAGGCATCTAAAACAAAATCCCTTGCTTTTGATAAAATTGAACCGTTCCCTCACATTCAATTTTTTAAATTCTGAACATTTAAACAAATTTCCGTGCGATTGATTTTTGCAAAGTAAACATTTAATAGGCTGACGATTTTCATCACTACCAGCGCTCATATAGGCTTGCGTCGATCTTTGTGACCGTTTTGACGTTTCACCTTTATTTTCCATCGATTTCCTTGAAGAACCGGTTCTTTGCAAGATCTTAACTTGTTCCCGCACAAATTTCACCAAGTCTTCAAACGAGGGAAATTCATTTTCCCGATTGTATGTTTCGAATCCTTTCACCGAGTCCATATCCAGTTTTTTCAATGCAATGTGTAAGAAAATAAAGTCACACAAATTATTTAAATTTACATTTTTAACGGCTGCCACAGCCGACGCAAAATGATCGATGAAGGATTCCAGATTATTGATATTGGCAACAGCAAAGGATTTAAAATCCAAAATTTGATCGATGTATGCAGAAGATATTACTCTTTTGTCGTTATATTTATCGATCAACGAGTTAAAAATAATTTCGTAATTTTCCGGCGATAAAATGATCCCGGCGAACGTTGATTTAACACGGTTACTGATTTTTCCCAATAAATAATATAACTTTTCTGAATTAGAAAGTGTATCATTATTGTGTACGGTGTTAATAAAACTTGAATAAAATATGGGCCAATTTTTTATTTCCCCATCGAAATACGCTAATTCAATCGGTGGGAGTTTAACACTACATTTTTTCGATTCTGTAACCACCCGTGAAGTGTTTTCCCGATTTAATGATATTTTTCTTTTGATATGTCCGTACATATCGTCGAACTTGAACCATCTTTCAAAATCAGGTTCAAAGTTTGAATCGATTTCCAAATTTAATATATTTATTTGTTGAGATATGTCCTCATACTTACTTCTAGTCAAGTCTAGAGTTTCAACTAACGAAAGAAACTCCTCTAGAATACTCAAGTCGGAAATTTTATTTGATAGTTCAAATAACTTAGTAAGACGCGCATCTAACGCATCTCTCTGAGCCGTCAGTAATTTCAACTTTTTTTCTTTAGTAGCCATTATGTATTTAGCAATAAATAATTAACCCAAATAATTAATTATAATTTAAATAACGCTATAATTTAATTAACGCTAGCGTAATTGATTAAAGTAAACAATTCTTCTGATAAGTGTTTCCAAATTAAACTCAATAACAACTGAATTATAATTCTTGTTTACCAACTATTATTAGCGGTCGTTAATACATACCTACGTACTTAACGCTAGCGAAGTATGTACTCGTATTATTAGAATTCAGTATTTAATACAAGTACCTACTTAGAGAATACGATTCCTTGCGTTAAACCAGGTACCTACATACACGATTAAATTATTGTCAACCTATAATTTGCAACGAGGAATGAAATGTAATTCGTTTTTAATATAGCTATTTGACGGACTAAATTTTAACCCATTTATAATGCAAATGCCATGATTTTGGTACAAATAATGATTATAGATTGCAATTGCGAACGAAAGTAATACAATATAATTCGGTTCGAAATTGGACCAATTTGATGGTTGTGCGCAAATCTTTCGTACGCAATTGTGCGGGGGGTTGCGGTATTGCGGATGCGATATAGACTAAGACAAACAAAGACGAATTGAATTGCCTTAGTGTTTTGCAAGAGGAAAATGAGTAGGAAAGGCCAAAGACTTACCCTGGTCTCGTTCTCCTTAAGAGTGCACTTTCCCTATCAGAATTTGAGAATTGCCTCTACGGCAACTTTTAAACCTTTGTAAGATTGCCTATAGGGTCTCTGTCGTCACTTCAAGAAAAATAATATTATGTCCTGAATTCGAGACATCTATTAACACGACTCCAAACTAAATCTACTTTTACAAATGTGAAATAATATCAACACGTGTCAGCTGCCAACAGCAGAGCTCTGCTGGCACAATACAAAGGAAGTCAAACTGTGGGGTATTTCAGAATCCATAAATTATTTATTTTTTTAATTTTATAATAATATGTAATTTGTAAAAAAATATGATTTTATAAAATCAATATATATAAGTTTATCTATACAGGGTGTCCGGGGGTAAAGTTCAAAAACTTCAGGAGGTTTCAAGGAGGAGAAATTTCATTTTTTTTCCTTAAAAAAACATTTTTTCATAGACCAATATACTTTTTTCTGTACAATCAATTAATTTTTTTTATCCGAAAACTAGCTTAAAACGTTAAAATTTCAAAAAATCGTCTTTTTTAATTGTACTATCATGTAGAATCACCTTCCTTGCACATTTAACCCCCGGACATATTGTATAAAAAATATATATGTATTATCTACTTTTGTACATTTATATAAATTATATAGATGTATACGTTTTTTATACTTATCATATTTTGTATTATGAAGATAATTTATACATTTTTAAGCTTTTTTATCAGGGTGTGGGCCATTAGTGTCTCAAGGATTTAAATATAAATCAGAAGACAGTTTTGTAATGATTTATTTATTCATTTAAACAATTCAATAATTATGAGAGTAATATAACATGTATGAATCATAAAATTACATTCCAACATATATTTTTAATGATGTACCTACTCTCACAAAAAAGCTTCTGTATTTTTGTTTGGAGGGTGCTTTATTTATTCACAAAGGTAAGAAATTTTTGTAACTACTATTTTTAATAGTTTAAGTTCATGTGAACTTACAATTTAATTTTGAACTTTATTGGTTATAACATACGATATACTTTTAAATACTCTAAATCTTGTTTGTTTAAATTGTCAAATGTAATTTAATCACAAACATAATACAATGAAGAATTGGTGGTTCTGAGATATACCAATAAATACGGTGAAAGAACCTTAAACTATGTTGTACCCAAAAAATACAATAAACTAAAAACAATCAAAAATAATACCATTTGTATTGCAAGTCAAATATAATAAAAGGAAATTACTATAAGATACAGATATTTATATTGATGCCCTATTGAAGCACTTGTATTTGTAATTAGAATTGACATTGTTAGGAAAAGGAATATCATTATATGTTTGTAATACTTCATATACCTACCTATATAATATATGAAACTATTGATGTGACCATTCATTTGTACTTGTTTAGTGTATAAGTTTTTTACTGCTGTTTACATATTTATATTTATACTATTCTGTTAATTTAACCAATTGATCTAGTTGGTAATTTATCATCATCTTTATTTATACATATACCTTCTTTGAAAATTTACCAATTGCATAAAATGTTGTCACTACGTACCTGCTGACAATCTTCATAAGTAGTGTAGCATGTTTAAATATTAATAAATAAAAATAAAACTCGTCAGGTATAATAAATAATAGACGTCAGCGACAACAGGTACATAATCGGGTTCATTCAACGTGAAATTGGGTGTGATGAATGAAAGTGGGTTATATGAAAAGAGACAACCTGGTAACAACGTTTGACGCTGGTGCCATATGATGAAGACCGTAATACAATACAAACATTAAAAAACTATAACAGTTATACTGGCACTCAAATCAATGTTATTGTTTTCATAGATCGATATCCATTTTAAGGCAGCTTTTGATTTTCTAGGTTGGATACAAATGACACGGTCGGAATAAGGAGAATAAAGATGCACCATCGACACCTTCTTTTTTTATCAACCAACTGCAATCCATATCGGACCATTCTCCATTTAGACGCGGATTTGGAAAAGTTATTGTCAAATCTGAGCCCAGATCTGACCTTAAGTCCAAAATAAAATTTGAATGTAAAATGTGGCGACAAATTTATAGTCAACACATGCGACCAAAAGCCTAAAAATACCATGGACATCAATGTAGCAGCAGCATCGGGGATGACTGAAGGAATTGGGCTTGCTCAACTGTCTGAGTTTTTGACGGCTGTCGACTTATCCCTGGTGTACCAAAAACATTATAATAAAGCAAATATATGTCAAGAGAGTGAAAGAAATGTGCATTACTCGCAGTGGAAGTCACAGTGGAGCGAGAGCGTCAATCTGCTATTGAAGAAGGTTTTCTGCAGGATGGAGTGGCGGTGATCGCGAAGTGATCATACATATAGATTAAATTATACAGCCCTATTATGTGCAGCAGCAATTATTGACAGAAAATTTGGAGAATTTTTAAACCTACAAGTAAATATTGTTGCATTTGTGCAACTGAGAACCAATGTGCTTTGCCTAAAGACCACGGATGGTACAAAAATTAATGAACTTGATCAAAACTTCCGTTGAATCGTATGATTTGATACATGCAACTTATATTGGTTGGCGACAGTAGTACTTATAAGTTAATCCAAAAGAAACCACATCCGAAGTAAATCATCGAAAAAGTGTCGCAATTATTTACTTCCAAAGAATGTGCACCAAATTATCCGCTCCAAAAGATTATTCGCTGATGTGAACGACCAAGTATCCTTTACATCAGCTAAAGATGATAACCACACAAAGGATACTGTTCATCAGAAAAGTGATTTGTCACCTATTCGATCGCATAAACAAGATACTGAGAACATGTCAAACAGAGTCAATACACTGTATGTAGATTTACACTTCAGCAACAGTTACAATGAAGTGTTCAATCAACAATTCAAAAGCTATTATTGTCAGAGTTATAAAGTACTGCACTTCAAGTGACCTTTTAAATAACAGTAATGGGCTCAAATGATTTTATTATTACCTCCGTGCTTTAACATCTTTACAAGACTCGGGCAAAACATTCTGTAGCGGAGTATAGATTTCACATCTGAAAAATAATTAAAGAGTTTATTGAAAATAGAACACCTAGGTACGGTTAGTCAAAAAACGTACAATAAAGTCAATTCTGGGTAGAAATTGTACAGTTGACATTCAGGACAGGTTCACTCCCTCCTCCTCAGAAAATACCCTCTATACAGCATTCTCAAAGATGACACAGGCTCTGAGAGAAATTATTTTCTTCAGGGCCTCCTTCCGACATAAAAAAATAACATCACTGAACTAAATTAAATTCCCCACAGTTTCAGAACTTTCAATAGCTTCTTTCGCTCGCATGTTTATTATTTTTCTGGATTCCACGTTCGAGTATTGTTATTTGAAACAGATGGCCCATATATTATTATTATTATTACATATTATATTATATTTCGGACATCGTTGCAGTGTGAATCATTAGAGCAGATGTAAAGTGACGTGTGTATTTGTGTACGTAGAAAGTTAATTCACAAATAGGTAAATCACGATCGTGTAGGTATTCCTCAACAAGAAAACTAAATTAATAAAAATTTACCCCGTAATTTCTAATGCATTGGAATTAGTTTTATTTCCCAAGGTACCTATTCTGAAAAAAAATAATAACTTTTTACTACACAATTCATAAATAAAAATATGAATTATTAATTTTTATAGTAAATTATCGTTTATAATAAATATAAGCGTATAAATCAAAAATTGTATTTTTTTCTTCTCACCTATTAGATAGGATATAATTTTATGAGATATCATTTTTTCTTTGAAATACGGGATATCTTTCGTGTAGTTCCCATCTTTGAAAAAACAATATTTATTAACTCATAAACTTTACACGCGTAAAAATTATCTTTATAGATTCAAATATTTGCACGTAATCGCACGTCTGTAGATCAGAGAACGTTGAACAACACGTCTGCCCCCAAAGCCCTCGAGTTGGCGAATGAACTTTTCAAAGAAAGATAGATTAATCTTCAAGTCGGAGCGAGCGCGCTATAATAAATATGATTTAAAAGCAATAGGCGTAAGTGACAGTTGTGAAAATGTTTAATAAATCACGGCGTATTTCAAAAATAGCAAAAATCACTTTTGGGGTCTATTGAGTAGCATTAAAAGAAGCATTGTGATTTTTTTCATTTTTTTCATTTCTTGTAAAATAACAGAAATAAACGTGTTAATAATATTTTTCGGAGCATACTTTGCGATTTATTTCTATCGAGGGAATTTCAAATAATTACCGTTTCGGATTTTGGAACAAATAGATACTATCTTAAAGAATAACATATATTTTTTTAAGAGCTTAAAAACTTCAAACTTTTAAGGAAAATATGTCGGAAATTGGATGAAATTCGAATAGTGGGCCCTTAAGCCGCTGGTTCTGTTCTCTTATCAGTTTGCATACAATTAACATTCGCTCACTTAACACAAACAAAAACACAGTGAAATTCACTGCGGCGGGTAAAAACGTTTCACTGGACGATGTGTGCTCCAAAAAAACAGTCACAGCCGAGTTCAACATATGCGGGTTTTCAAGATGACACGAAATGTTCGCGGGTAAGATGCAACGATAACACTGCTCCTTGTCTTTGGGCCCGGATCAAGGAAAGGGGACAAGGGGCAAAGGGGGGTGAAGGGTACACATTTAAGGCTATTCAATTTTAAACCTCACGCGCAACTATTAAAAAAAAATGGGAGATTATAAATATAAGTGACTAATCTAAGTGACATGTTGTTACAAACTTGACTTGATTGGTTATTTGTACCTCGTAGTTGTACTCTTTGAAAACGTCCTGGGGCCTCCTGGGCCTCCTGGGCCTCAAGGGCATCCTGTAAATTAAAAAAAAATAGCTCAAAGTATGTGTTACCGATTTATACTTTGGGTTATATTGTCGTGAAATACAATATCATTCAATGAATAATTATTGTAACTCGAAATCTGTTACCCTTTTGTATTTTGGGTTACATTATTATTATGACTATGTTTTATGGTTATAGATCGTAATCAAATGATCGTAAGTCCCAAATGATGGTAAGCAAAATGATTGTAAACAAAATGATCATATACAAAATGGTCGTAATCAAATGAACGCAAACAAATGATTGTCAGCAAATAATAATATTTGACATAATTTACGTGTAATCATTTATTTTATGAGTTAATGTACAGTTTATGATCAAGTGATAATTTGCGATCAAGTGCGCTTACAAACAAATGATAATTATAATATTTTTACATACCATCTTTTGCTTACGATCTTTTCGCTTGCAACCGAAATCTATATCTCAAAATCAATCCCCACTTTTTTAGGTTACATTGTACATTCAGAGTTTAACTCTGAATCTGTTACCGATTACGTAATGTATATGTATTATTTTGGGTTACATTGTCGGTGATTACGTCAACGATTTATATTTTGGGTTGCATTGCCACGGAATACACAATATTCTTCTTTTGTCACTCTTGTACCGATTACGTAATGTATATGTATTATTTTGGGTTACATTGTCAGTGATTACGTCAACGATTTATATTTTGGGTTGCATTGCCACGGAATACACAATATTCTTCTTTTGTCACTCTTGTAATGATCAATTTCCATAACTGGAAATCTGTCACTAAATCCCACATGAAATGAATTTCATCACAAGACAAAGCAATAATTATTTATTGTCATCTTCGTTTGTGTTGATATTTTTTCATACTCACTATGTATAATACAATACAGTGCAATATTCCCCAACCTATAAACGCCATTTGGATGGTTTATGTATACCTATATACATGGTGTCCGGAAACTCGTAGTACAAGCCGGAAACTGGAGAATATATACCACACGGGGAACCCAAATAAACATAAAGTTTTTTGATTTGAGCATTTTTATAAAAAAAAAAAACAAAAAAATATATTTTTCGGCTATTTCAGGGTTCAAATTTTTTCGTCATTATTTGTTTTACTTTTAAATTTTTAAATAGTTTTAATTAGTTGGGTACTTTGTTCTTCAGTAATAATTTATAAGAATTTGATCAAAAAAAAAATCAACTTCTGACTCGATTTACTCGAAAACGAAAGCTCAAATCAAAAAAAATTATACTACAAAATCGACTCCAAATGTGATGTAGATTCACCAGTTTCCCGCTTGTACTACGAGTTTCCGGACACCATGTATATTATGCATGAATGCCACCATTTTGAAAACCAAAATGGCGTCTTATTGAATACTATATATGTATGCAGATGGTTGATTGAAAATACAAGTATACAAAAGTTAAGCATACTGTGGCTGGAAAAACTTTCATCTGTACAAACATATAATATCTTGTCGCTTAAGGGTATGCAGATATGAAATCATCGCACAATTACATTTTTTTTTTTAAATAAATTAAAATGCATATGTTCGTTTATTCAAAATCTAAAATCTACGGAAGTTTTTCACCGATTGCTTTGAAATTTTTACACAACGTTGCATTCAAATACGCGTGTGTTTTTATCTACCTATATTAGAAAGATGTCACCTGTGACAGGTAAAAACATGCTTTTTTTTAAAAAAAAACAGCGCTATCTGTTAGACGTAAAAGCAACACGCGTTATTGTTAAAGTTGCTAGTTTAAAATAAAGTTGCAATTCTGAAAAATTTAAGGGAGATGTGCCATGAAACATGGCTCTGCCCCGCCTTTGTTTCTACCTACATATCAAACGCATAACGTTCTTTGCGCAGCTGCTTTGATGGTTTGTGCAGTTTGATCGTAGCACGGCGTTAGTTGGCACTAAATGCCATATTGTCCTTTTTTTTTACTTTGACTCCGCACAAGAGATACTGCGAAAAAAAATTTCCCTCACAACCTTTATCTTCGGGAATGCTGTGTAGAGGGTATTTTTTTAATTAATGGAAGTTCTGGGAAGAAAAAAGTTAAGAGGGGTATTTTCATCCCTTCCACTGCGGTGCAAGCTCGAGAGAGTCAGGCTGGAGAGGTCAAAGGGTCTCCTTCAACCGGATTCTCCCGATTCGACCCGCTACGCAGCTGATGGGTAGACGCATTCGCCACCAAGGCCTGGACAAACCTCACCCCATGAACCTGGACGCCCCTGCTAAGTCACCTAACGCAGCTTATCATTCGAGATGACCTATGTCAGAGGTGTTGGTTATACAATGAATAGTTCCCGGGGTGGCGGTATCGAAACCCACCTCTGTTATTCATAGGTTAGTTCTAATTTTAGTCTATAAAATAATTTATAGGTCAGCAGGATTTTGGCAATTCTAGATTAAGAAATTAATATGCATATATATTATCATTGACATATTTAACTTTGCAGTCGGATATGAAGATTTATAAAAAAAAATGGTTATTTTGGCCGCCTGCAAAGTTGAGAGTGTCAATCTGTACTTGGGTTATATTAAATTTTGAGACTTTCGAATATTATTTTTAGGTTTATAAATTAAAAGGCTAATTTTAAGTAATTTGATAAAGAAACTGTAAGGCACTTCTTACCCCCTCAGGCCTCTGACATATTTACCATTATATTTCTTAGCGACGCTTTTCAGAAGGTCGGAAAATTTGTGTGTTCTGCTTTTTTTTATATTTTTGGTACATTATTTTGTTAGAATTTATGTTTTCCAGTAATGTAGGCCTCACTGGGTGGCTTGCCCGTGCTGAGGCCTTCATTTTATAATATGAAAATCTAATCTACATATTACATTTAAAGAGAAGATAGTAAATTTGAAAAGAAAATAATAAATTTAAAATTAAAAATACATAATAATACATTTAAAATTAAAAAATAATACAATGAAAATAATCTTGTGTGTTTGTGAGTGATGTGTGTTTATGTTGGTTTTGTGTGTTACGTGTAGGTTTTATTTTTATTTAATGCTATGACATTTTGGTAATATTGTCTTTTTATGTTGTTTAATCCATTTTGTAATTTTGTGTGTGAATTTATTTTTATTTTCCTCAATTTTAATTTCAATTTTTAGACTGTTGAAAGCTTTTATAGCATGGTATTGGTAGTGTCTTTGTCCAAAGCTTGAATTTACTGTTGGAGTTTTAATGTTTTCTTTGTACTTGTCTAACTGGTCTGTTAGTGTTATTTTGTGTATGTTGAAATTTATTTTTTTTGTTAAAAATGTAGTTTAGTAGTGTTTTAACGTATAATTGGCGTATATCTAGTACGTCACAGCTGTTGAATATTTGGTCTGTATCGGTCAGTCTATGTTTTTTTAGTATTACCTTTAAGATCGTTTTCTGTGCGGTTTCTATGTAATTGATAGCCGAGTTTGTTGCTCCTCCCCAAGCAATAATTCCATATTCTATTATTGATTGGCAGAGTGCAAAATATATTGTTTTCAATTGTTTTATTTTATATATGTTTCTTATGTTAAGGAAAATGTGTATTGTTTTGAGAAGTTTATTTGTGATTTGTTTGATGTGAGGTATCCATCTAAGGTTTTTGTCAATTACGATTCCTAGATACTTTATTTGTTCTGTTTTTTCTAGAGGAGGGCAATCGCAGATGTTGGTGTTTAAACATTCGTGTATTTTTATGGTGTTTGTATTGTTTTTTGGCTGTCCCGTGCTATTTATACTGTATGTTGTGAATTTTGTCTTTGATATGTTAAGTGTAAGTATGTTTGAGTCTAGCCATGTTTTCACTTGCGAGATTTGCAATAAAATCTAAGTTAATGGAATATTTATGAACTTATCGAAAAAATTTAAAATTGTTTTTGAAATGTTAAATATTTTTTATCAAAAAAAAAATTTTAAAAAATTACTCACCTTGCGTTTTTTCATCTAAAATTTATCACAAATATTACTGTCACCTCACTTTTTTTGTCTTTCCAGGAGTGCCCATTTTAATTCTTCTGTTGTTAACTTCTAGATTTGAATATAAAGTGTAGTGTTTTCTCTTATCAGAGGTTCCCAAACTTTTTAGCCCCGTAGACCACTTGCCAAAAATTATTTTTTCCGTAGAATTCTGCCGAATATTGAATTTTCCTAAAACTATTAACGCCCCATGTGATAATCATTTATTTTTTAGTAAAAAGATTCCCTTCCCTTGCCTGTCCAACAACCGGGTGGCGGTATAGTTCCTCTGTCTTTGCACTGTGCAGACAGGGACGCCCTTTTGAGGTATTACACCAAATGAAAATGGAGCAGGATAAGCAACGGGAATTTATTTCTGTAGCTGGCCCTACAGAACTGTCCCTTAAGTTCTTTGTCAGTGCTTATTCCGGTCAGTTCTTCTTGTCACATGATATCCGATTCTTCAACTTTCCATTTCCATAGTCAAAATGTCCTCAAACTAAATTTTGAAGTTTGTGTGAAGTGCATTTAAATGTTGAACGTCATTATTACCCTGGACGTTTTTCAAAAATAAGTTGGGGAACTAGGAAAATTCGCGGCTTCCAATGTGCAATGTTTTGCTTGAATATATTAATTCTGACGAGAAAAGGAACGTAGACTCTATTTATATACCTCAATTAACAACTTTACGAAATATAAAAATACAAATATCAAATAAGTAATTTCTCAGTCTATTATATTTGTGTTAGGTCTATTGTGTCATTTACGGAACTCCTAAATGTTGACTTGAGGTAAATGGGGGTCCGCTCGTATGTACCCCCATTTGAATCTCGTGGACCACTAAATTTTTTCATATGTCATATGGCCTTATATATGTCATATGACCTAATTTATTTATTGCACAATTAATAAATAAATAAAATTGCACAATAAATAAACAAATAAAACATTTGATGCAGGTATTACAAAAAATATAAATATTTCAAAAATAAAGTGAAGTTAAGATAAGTAAAATGAAGGATCAGGTGACACGAAGATAGAAGATGGAGACTCTATATATAGACGTCATATGGCCTCATAGACGTCATACGGCTTAATAGACGTGGCATCATAGACGTAATGGCCTCATAGACGTAATGGCCTCACTCACGCCATATGGCCTCATTGACGCCATATGGCCTCATTGACGCCATATGGCCTCATTGGCGTAACGGCCTCACTCACGCCATATGGCCTCATTGGCGTAACGGCCTCACTCACGCCATATGGCCTAATAGACGCCATATGGCCTCATAGACGTAATGGCCTCATAGACGTAATGGCCTCATAGACGTAATGGCGTCATAGACGTAATGGCCTCATTGACGTAATGGCCTAATTGACGTAATGGCCTCATTGACGTAATGGCCTCATGGACGTAATGGCCTCATTGACGTAATGGCCTCATAGACGTATTGGCCTCATTGACGTAATGGCCTCATTGACGTAATGGCCTCATTGACGTAATGGCCTCAATTACGCTATATGGTCTAATAGACGCCATATGGCCGCATTGACGCCATATGGCCTCTTAGACGTCATATGGTCTCATTGACGTCATATGGCTTCATAGGCGTAATGACCTCATTGACGTCATATGGCTTCATTAGCGTAATGGCTTCATTGACGTAATGGCCTCATTGACGTAATGGCCTCATAGACGTTATAGCCTTATGGACACCGTTGTGTCTCTATCCCTTGTGATCTAAACGGTGTTAGAAAGAGAAAACACCACGCTGTATAATTAAAATTAAAATTAAATTAAAACCACGTAAGAATTAAAATGTACACTTAGTATGTAGAAATGTGAATCATTATATGTGAATTATTCTTCAATAAAAAAATCAATAAAAAAATGAGGTGCCTGTAATGTTGTAATGTCTCATAGAATAATAACTTCATAGACGTTATGGCTTCATAGACGTAATGGCTTCATTGGCGTTATATGGCCTCGTAGACGTTATATTGCATCATAAGCATTATATGGCCTCATAGACGTTATGGCCACTGACGTAATGGCCTCATAGACGTTACACGGCCTCATAGGCGTTATATAGCATCATAGGCGTAATGGCCTCATAGACGTAATGGTCTCATAGAATAATGGCCTCATAGACGTAATGGCCTCATAGACGTTATAGGCCTCATAGACGTAATGGCCTTATTGACGTTATATGGCCTCGTAGACGTTAATTTGCCCCATTAGACGTTACACGGCCTCATAGGCGTTATATGGCCTCATAGGCGTAATGGCCTCATAGTCGTAATGGTCTCATAGACGTAATGGCCCCATAGACGTTATGGCCTCATTGACGTTATATGGCCTCGTAGACGTTAATTTGCCCCATAAGCGTTATATGGCATCATAGACGTGATGGCCTCATAGACGTAATGGCATCTGACTTAATGGCCTCATAGACGTTAGACGGCCTCATAGGCGTGATATGGACTCATAGGCGTAATAGCTTCATAGACGTACTGGCCTCATTGGCGTTATATGGCCTCATAGACGTAATGGCCTAATAGTCGTAATGGTCTCATAGACGTAATGGCCTCATAGACGTTATGGCCTCATATACGTTATGGCCTCATTGACGTTATATGGCCTCGTAGACGTTAATTTGCCCATAAGCGTTATATGGCCTCATAGACGTGATGGCCTCATAGACGTAATGGCATCTGACTTAATGGCCTCATAGACGTTAGACGGCCTCATAGGCGTTATATAGCCTCATAGGCGTAATGGCCTCATAGACGTACTGGCCTCATAGGCGTTATATGGCCTCATAGACGTTATATGACCTCATAAGTTTTATATATGTAAGACATAAGTGTAAGACATAAGTGTTATATATGTGTACCTCATAAGTGTTATATATGTAAGGCCTCATAGACTTGATGGCCTCATAGACTTGATGGCCTCATAGACTTGATGGCCTCATAGACTTAATGGCCTCTGACGTAATGGCCTCATAGACTTAATGGCCTCTGACGTGATGGCCTCATAGACGTTATATAGGCTCATAGGCGTTATATGGCCTCATACACGTAAAGGTCTCATTGACGTAATGGTCTCATAGACGTAATGGTCTCATAGACGTAATGGCCTCATAGACGTAATGGCCTCATAGACGTAATGGCATCATAGACGTAATGGCCTCATAGACGTAATGGCCTCATAGACGTAATGGTCTCATTGACGTAATGGTCTCATAGACGTAATGGCCTCATAGACGTAATGGCCTCATAGACGTAATGGCATCATAGACGTCATATGACCTCATATACGTTAACGCCTGATTTATTACTCAGTTTACTAAACAACTAACACCTCAAAAGTCATATAGGCTCGTATGTATCATATGGTCTCATATATGCAATATGGCCTCATAGACGTCATATGGCTTCATAGACGTGTCTTCCTTACTGTCATGATCTAAGTGATCTAAACGGTGTTAGAAAGAGAAAACACCACGCTGTATATTCAAATTACAACCACAGAAGAATTAAAATGTACACTTCTACGAAACCAAAAGTTCCGACCGCAAATTGAGAAAAAATGTGAATCTTTGTTAATTATTCTTATATGGATTAAAAAATGAAGTGACTGTAATATTTATAATACATTTGTCTAATAAAATGTGTGTTTTTTTGTTATCGGTAATTTTAGTTCAGTGTTTAGACAAAAAAAACCGTAAAGTGAGCCGTTTTACACCTGAGCGCCCTTTTTACCGTGAGCACCTTTCCTAAAACAGCTTTTAGTTTTTGGATTCATTAAGAATTGTTCCATTTACATATTTGGATTTTATTGCAAATTGCAAATATTCAACCTTCTGACAGTAGTTGCCTAAGAGGTTAAAATTAAGGAAAAATTGAACGTAATTCAGGCAAATAAGTGGAGACGCCCACTACAGCACAATTCATCAGTTCATATTTCTATTGTGAAGTTGTCAGTGACATTACAAACTTATAGACATGTTGTAGAGATCACAAAGTTGCAAGCAAAAGATACGGTAATTGCAGTAGTTTCGATTTAGTATTCAACTGTAACGCATCACTCAAGAGTTTATGCACTCGTGCGTGATGAGAATGCGTTTCCATTACACGGCAAACACTAGTAACAGCATTTCATTCGTAAATAAACACAATTTGAGTATAATATAAGTATATTAAAGTACAATATAAGTATATTACTATTAACAAAACAATTATTTTGATTGATTCGCGGAGATTTAAGCATCATTAGAGAAAGTGAGATAATGAATTTAGCATCACATAAGTATAGGGTTTTCCAATAAGAGGTGTTATTTTGAATAGCCCGCTATTTTGAAGCTGCCATTTTTTGACATTTGACAAGTAGAAACTACGCCATTAATAAAAATGGAACGATACACGCTTCAACAACGCATTGAAATTATTAAAATTCACTTGAGTGAATCAAATGCAAATCATATTGAGTGATGAGGCCCATTTCCACCTCGGTGGCTTCGTCAACAAGCAAAATTGTCACATCTGGGGCTCGGAAAACCCAAGAGTTATTGTTGAAAAGCCTCTCTTTCCTCAACGTGTGACTGTTTGGTACGGTTTATGGTCCGGCGGAGTCATTGGAGCTTACTTTTTCGAAAATGAGGCTGGAGCAACAGTTGCGGTGAATGGATTGCGCTATCGAGAGATGATTAATGATTTTTTATTGCCGGAATTGGATGGTATTGATCTGGACAACGTTTACTTTCAACAAGACGGCGCTACGTGCCACACAAGCAACGAAACCATTGATATTTTACGATTGAATATCAAAATAACACCTCTTATTGGAAAACCCTTTATAAGGACAACCTACTGGCAGTAGGTTGTCTCACAGCCTTCCATATTCTACTTAGTGTAAGCGAGTAAGTCGTATGGTCGTCTCAATCACACCCGTTATGTAGAATGTAGTATTCAGCGCAATTTTTAAATACATAAACGCTGCCCGGTCCTATATCTATTTCAATCATTCACACATATTGTCTATCTTTTTCATGCATGACCAACGTATGAATTGAGAATTCACTGGAAATTTAGTAGACTTTGTCACTCTTCACATTTTGTGTTAATTTTGTAAGACTATAACGTGTCTGTAATTTTGTAATATCATTTTAAAATAAAGGATTTTATTAATTTTGTAATATCATTGTAAAATAAAGGATTTTATATATTGACCGGGAAAAATCAAAGTAATTGCAATTTTTAAAACTTACCAATAATTGTATAAATTATTTTAATCAGAAAATATTTATTACAAAAAAAAATAGCTTTTGTACAGAATTCTTGTCTTGTTTTTACATTTAAAAGATCCCCATTAAACGCTGATTCTAGGTTTGTTTCAGCTTTTAAACAAATTCTGGTCAGCTGACAAGCATAACAACATGACAGTTGTGCTTTTCTGCTGATCACAATTTGTTCAAAAGCTGTAACGGACCTAGAATCGTCGATTAAGAAGACATTTAAAATATATAAAAACAAAATGGCGCTGATGCACATCAGACCCTACTCTTAGTGTCTCAATTTTTACCTACCAATGTAATCATATATGAATTTGTTTTAGTTTAGGTCTATTGACAATAATCACATTTATAATAACTAATGTGTTTGTTCTTTGTTCATTGAGAAGAAACAAATCAGTCCCATAAAAGGAACTAAAGAAATGTGATATAAATTTGCAATATGTATGCATAAGTTAAAACCTTAATTATTGCAAGGAACTGAAAATAAAAATTTGCCGGAGTCCCACAGGGATCAATTTTAGGTCCAACATTATTTTTATAGCAAAATAATTTACCTTGTATGCACAAATACACTGTTATCCTTACGATAATGTGGGAGATACTCTCAGTATCGCCTTGGTGAAAGACCACCATTCAGAATTGAAACTTTGCTTGAAATAGGTTTAGCTAGGTACTCCCCAACCTTCCTCTTTCCCATCTTCTTCCCTTCAGCCTCACAACATACGATGCTGCATTCCCGTCGGCTCCGATCAGTCGAGAGCAGTTGGGACTCTTGTGCGGTATTCACTACACAATCCTTAGGGTAACTAACATAAGCATTGTGTCAGAATGCTGTGTTTGTTGTACCAGCATTTCTTTGGACGGTGCTTAAAAATGCATACTCAACATTTTGTACACATTTGCCGAAAGAGAGTGAATTTTGACTGTAGAACAATTTGTGGGTCTCTTCGAGACTCTGGCCAATTCTTTTATCTCTTTTTTAACATGATTTCCTCTCGGTGAACAGAGTAAAATGGATTTATCAGATAGCAAAACCAATGCAATTAACTTGTAGTCTAGTTGCTGACAGAATTTACCTCAATTTGTACAAAAATCACCTCCGGTTAGTGGCCGAGTTGACAAATGCGTATTGCTTCCTTCCAGGTATCCTGTGTCCAATTCCTCCGCTATCTAAGTCCTCCATCACTGCACAAGCAATATTTTACCACTATAGAATGATGGTAGTTAGGAGGAATTCAAATATTGTCAGAGTAGCCTACATTCTTACCTCAGTTTGTATTTTTTCACTAATTGTATTGTTATAACATTTGAATGGTTTGTAAATATTAATGTAGGTAAATAAGAATGAAAAAATATACAATAATCTTTTAATGAAAATGTTTTGTTGTTATTCTCAAGTTTTCCAAATGCAATGAAAAAGTTTTGCAGATATGAGCCATTCGCCAAAGTTTCTTCATTGCGCTTTTATAATAATAATAAATACTAAAACTAGTGACTTACATCTCAGACAGTCTAGTGACTTACGACTAAGGACTAAACTACCGTCTTAATGACATACGAGGGTGGTCTGAAAAGTTTCCGACCTGAACGCAAAGATGGCGGTACTCGTCAATAAAAGCTAGTGAATGTAGTTGTGCATTTTTTGACAGTTACTCACCAAAGTTTCGGCCATTTTGGACGCGCAGTTTTTAGATGACAGTCGTTTGAGTGAGTCGATGTGCGTGTTTTTGTGAAAATGGAAAAATTGAGTATCGAGTTGTTATTAAATTTTTGTTTTTGAAAAGCAATACGCCTACGCAAATCAAAGATGAGTTGGAATCTGTGTGTGGCGACTCTGCACCATCATTTCACAGAGTGAAATTTTGGGCAACTGAATTTAAACGTGACCGTAAGAGCTTGGGAGACGATGAAAGTTCCGGACGTCCAAAAACTGCAACTACTGACGATAACATTGCTAAACTTCACCAAATAGTGTTAGACGAGCGCCGAATTAAAAATTTTAAAAGATCGGCGAAACATGAAAACTAGTAGCGAATGTACCTGAAAAGGTTCCTTTTGTTCCAAAGTCATAAAGTTTACTATTTTTTTTATTATTGTCTGCATCCTGTTTTAGAAGAGGTTTGGCAGTAAAATCATCAAACACCGAAACTAGTGTCACAATATAATATATTATTAAAGTACCTGAAATGAACCTTTTTTCAACAGTCATAAAATGTACAAGTTTGTCGAAGCAGGACACGCGAGTTACATAGTGGCAGCTCGATTGTCAAAACACAAAAGTATCGATGCTTTTGTAACTGGAAATAATAAAAAAAAATTATTTCATTTTACCAAAAAGAAAGTCAAATTTGGATCCCATTTAAGAAGTTTTTTTTCCACTGAAGAAGGAAACAGAAAAAAGCTACACTCGTACTTATAATATTCTTAAAAAAGATACATATTTCACTTATAAATTTTTTTTTCACTTCGACAATTTGTAATTTTTCTGGAGGGTTCTCTATCACGTTGAAACGCCCCAAAACTGGAAAGCAAAATGACAACTACACGCGCGCACTGCTGTGTTTGGATGTCCAATGACAACTATAACGTCAAATGCGGCCGATCGGTAGGATAGCAACAATCGATCGATTGCGGTTAAACAATGCTATCTATTTTTGCGAGTTTTGTATGAAATTAATTCGGGGTAGGAAAATATGAACGACACACGCGAGAAAATGACTATTCGAGTAACGATAGATCGAGATTCCACTGTATGTATAGGGTGTTCCCCCTATACATACAGTGCCCGCGATTAATAGCCCGCGATTTCGGTAGATGTTACTTTTGAAGCTGTCATTTTTTACATTTGACAAGTAGAAACTACGCCATTAATAAAAATGGAACGATACACGCTTCAACAACGCATTGAAATTATTAAAATTCACTATTATTAATTATTAGAATTCCATCGAAAAATCATCTTGAGTGATGAAGCCCATTTCCACCTCGGTGGCTTCGTCAACACGCAAAATTGTCGCTTCTGGGGCTCGAAAAACCCAAGAGTTATTGTTGAAAAGCCTCTCTATCCTCAACGTGTGACTGTTTGGTGCGGTTTATGGTCCGGCGGACTCATTGGACCTTACTTTTTTTCGAAAATGAGGCTGGAACAACAGTTACGGTGAATGGATTGCGCTATCGAGAGATGATTAATGATTTTTTATGGCCGGAATTGGATGGTATTGATCTGGACAACGTTTACTTTCAACAAGACGGCGCTACGTGCCACACAAGCAACGAAACCATTGATCTTTTACGGGAAAAGTTTCTTTGAATATCAAAATAACACCTCTTATTGGAAAACCCTGTACTTGATTTTTGAGTTAGGGCAGTTTGTTGTGGGAGTGCGATATTAACGTTTGGGTGAGAGACACAGTTTTGCTAGAGCATCTGTGGGAGATTATAAATATAAGTGACTAATCTAAGTGACATGTTGTTACAAACTTGACTTGATTGGTTATTTGTACCTCGTAGTTGTACTCTTTGAAAACGTCCTGGGGCCTCCTAGGCCTCCTGGGCCTCAAGGGCATCCTGTAAATTTAAAAAAAATAGCTCAAAGTATGTGTTACCGATTTATACTTTGGGTTATATTGTCGTGAAATATAATATCATTCAATGAATAATTATTGTAACTCGAAATCTGTTACCCTTTTGTATTTTGGGTTACATTATTATTATGACTATGTTTTATGGTTATATATCGTAATCAAATGATCGTAAGTCTCAAATGATGGTAAGCAAAATGATTGTAAACAAAATGATCATATACAAAATGGTCGTAATCAAATGAACGCAAACAAATGATTGTCAGCAAATAATAAGATTTGACATAATTTACGTGTAATCATTTATTTTATGAGTTAATGTACAGTTTATGATCAAGTGATAATTTGCGATCAAATGTGCTTACAAAAAAATGATAATTATAATATTTTTACATACCATCTTTTGCTTACGATCTTTTCGCTTACAACCAAAATCTATATCTCAAAATCAATCCCCACTGTTTTGGGTTACATTGTACATTCAGAGTTTAACTCTGACTCTGTTACCGATTACGTAATGTATATGTATTATTTTGGGTTACATTGTCAGTGATTACGTCAACGATTTATATTTTGGGTTGCATTGCCACGCAATACACAATATTTTTCTTTTGTCACTCTTGTAATGATCAATTTCCATAACTGGAAATCTGTCACTAAATCCCACATGAAATGAACGTCTATGAGGCCATTTATTCATCTATGCCGACGAGTCTGGATAGACGTAATGGCCTCATAGACGTAATGGCCTCATAGACGTAATGGCTTCATAGACGTCATATAGCCTCATAGACGTAATATGGCCTCATAGACGTAATGGTCTCATAGACGTAATGGCCTAATTAACGGCAATGAAGCCATTACGTCTAAGGCCATAGTACATATATAATTTGTATCGTCTCATAGACGTAATGGCCTCATTGACGGCTATGAAGCCATTACGTCTAAGGCCATATTACATATATGAGACCACGATCTATTCTGTATACCGCAGGGTCGGACAGATGTCATTGCCCAACATAGCATGACAAGAGGTATGACCTTGCTAAATGCCCTACAAGCGGATATAGATGTGTTTAATATCACTATACCATGTTTTAAAAAAAATATGTACATGTATTGTTAGTTTTAATAAAATTGTACCATAATTGGACTTACCTGTCTGTCGTACAATAAAAAAAAATAAAAATAAAAAAAAATAAATAAAAAAAAATAAAAAATGATATATACGAGCCTATATGACTATTGAGGCCATATGACGTCTATGAGGCCATATGTTGTCTATGAGGTAATATGACGTCTATGAGGGCATATGATGTCTATGAGGTAATATGCTAGTTTAAAATAAAGTTGCAATTCTGAAAAATTTAAGGGAGATGAGTCATGAAACATGGCTCTGCCCCGCCTTTGTTTCTACCTACAAACGCATAACGTTCATTGCGCAGCTGCCTTTATGGTTCGTGTAGTTTGATCGTAGCACGGCGTTAGTTGGCACTAAATGCCATATTTTCCATTTTTTACTTTAACTCCGCACAAGAGATCCTGCGGAAAAAAAATTCCCTCACAGCTTTTATCTTTGGAGATGCTGTGTAGAGGGTATTTTTTTATTAAAGGAAGTTCTGGAAAGAAAAAAGTTATGAGGGGTATTTTCATCCCTTCCACTGTGGTGCAAGGTCGAGAGAGTCCGGCTGGAGAGGTCAAAGGGTCTCCCTCAACCGGATTCTCCCGATTCGGCCCGCTACGCGGCTGGTGGGCAGACGCATTCGCCACCAAGGCCTGTACATACCTCACCCCATGAACCCGGACGCCCCTGCTAAGTCACCTAACGCAGCTTACCACTCGGGGTGTCCTATGGCAGAGGTGTTGGTTATACAATGAATGGTTCCCGGGGTGGCGGCACCCACACCCACCTCTGTTATTCATAGGTTAGTTCTAATTTTAGTCTATAAATAATTTATAGGTCAGCAGGATTTGGCAATTCTAGATTAAGAAATTAATATGCATCTATATTATCATTGACATATTTAACTTTGCAGTCGAATTTGAAGATTTATAAAAAAAAATGGTTATATTGGCCGCCTGCAAAGTTGAGAGTGTCAATCTGTACTTGGGTTATATTAAATTTTGAGGCTTTCGAATATTATTTTTAGGTTTATAAATTAAAAGGCTAATTTTAAGTAATTTGATCAAGAAACTGTAAGGTACTTCTTACCCCCTCAGGCCTCTGACATATTTCACATTATATTTCTTAGCGACGCTTTTCAGAAGGTCGGTAATTTGTGTGTTCTGCTTTTGCAATAAAATCCAAGTTAATGGAATATTTATGAACGTATCGAAAAAATTAATAATTGTTTATGAAATGTTAAATTTTTTTAATCAAAAAAAAATAAAAAAATTACTCACCTTGCGTTTTTTCATCTAAAATTTATCACAAATATTACTGTCACCTCACTTTTTTGTCTTTCCAGGAGTGCACATTTTAATTCTTCTGTTGTTAACTTCTAGATTTGAATATAAAGTGTAGTGTTTTCTCTTTCTAACACCGTTTAGATCAGAGGTTCCCAAACTTTTTAGCCCCGTAGACCACTTGCCAAAAATTATTTTTTCCGTAGAATTCTGCCGAATATTGAATTTTCCTAAAACTATTAACGCCCCATGTGATAATCATTTATTTTTTTAGTAAAAAGATTCCCTTCCCTTGCCTGTCCAACAACCGGGTGGCGGTATAGTTCCTCTGTCTTTGCACTGTGCAGACAGGGACGCCCTTTTGAGGTATTACACCAAATGAAAATGGAGCAGGATAAGCAACGGGAATTTATTTCTGTAGCTGGCCCTACAGAACTGTCCCTTAAGTTCTTTGTCAGTGCTTATTCCGGTCAGTTCTTCTTGTCACATGATATCCGATTCTTCAACTTTCCATTTCCATAGTCAAAATGTCCTCAAACTAAATTTTGAAGTTTGTGTGAAGTGCATTTAAATGTTGAACGTCATTATTACCCTGGACGTTTTTCATGGCCTCATATACGTCGTATGGCCTCATAGACGTCGTATGGCCTCAAAGACGTCGTTTGGCCTCATAGACGTTATATGGCCTCATAGACGTAATGGCCTCAGACGATATGGCCTCATTGACGTAATGGCCTCATAGACCAGATAGCCTCATAGGCGTTATGTTACCTCATGTAATTATAACATAGACATAGACATCATATAGCCTCATAGACGTAATGGCCTCAGACGTTATGGCCTCATTGACGTAATGGCCTCATAGACCAGATAGCCTCATAGGCGTTATATTACCTCATGTAATTATAACATAGACATAGACATCATATGGCCTCATAGACGTTATATGGCCTCATAGAAGTTATATGGCCTCATAGACGTTATATGGCCTCAAACGTCATATAGGCTCGTATATATCATATGGTCTCATGTAATATGGCCTTAGACGCAATGGCCTGATACACGTCATATGGACTCAAAGACGCCGTATGGCCTCAAAGACGTAACATGGACTCAAAGACGTCATATGGCCTCAAAGACGTCATATGGCATCAAATACTCATATGGCCTCAAATACGTAATATGGCCTCTAATACGTCATATGGCATCATAGACGTAATGGCCTCATAGACGTAATGGCCTCTTGGACGTAATGGCCTCTTGGACGTAATGGCCTCTTGGACGTAATGGCCTCTTAGGCGTAATGGCCTCATAGACGTAATGGCCTCAGACGTTATGGCCTCATTGGCCTCATAGACCAGATAGCCTTATAGGCTTTATATTACCTCATGTAATTATAACAGTTACAGACAGTCATCATATGGCCTCATAGACGTTATATGGCCTCAAACGTCATATAGGCTTGTATATATCATATGGTCTCATGTAATATGGCCTTAGACGCAATGGCCTAATAGACGTCATATGGCCTCAAAGACGTCGTATAGCCTCAAAGACGTCACATGGCCTCAAAGACAAATATGGCTTTATGGCCTCATAGACGTAATGGCCTCATAGACGTAATGGCCTCATAGACGTAATGGCCTCATTGACGTAATGGCCTCATTGACGTTATGGCTTCGTAGACGTCCTATGGCCTCAAAGACGTCATATGGCCTCAAAGACGTCATATGGCCTCAAAGACGTCATATGGCCTCGAATACGTCATATGGCCTCTTAGACGTCATATGGCCTCAAAGACGTCTAATGGCCTCAAAGACGTCATATGACCTCGAATACGTCATATGGCCTCTTAGACGTCATATGGCCTCAAAGACGTCATATGGCTTCATAGGCGTTATATGGCCTCATAGACGTCATATGGCTTCATAGACGTCATATGGACACCGTTGTGTCTCCCTTACTGGTGATGGTGATGATCGGTGTTGAAACACTGTATATTCAAATTAAAACCACAGAAGAATTAAAATGTACACTTCTATGAAACCAAAAGTTCCGACCGCAAATTGAGAAAAAATGTGAATCTTTGTGAATTATTCTTATATGAAAAAAAAATGAGGTGACTGTAATGTTTGTCATTTGTCTAATAAAATTTGTGTTTTTTGTTATCAGTAATTTTAGTTCAGTGTTTAGACAAAAAAAAACCGTAAAGTGAGCCGTTTTTAAAACTTTGTTATGTTTGCATTAAAATATTATATATAGCAATAAAATTTTAAAACCTGTGTCATGACCTTTTCTAAAACAGCTTTTAGTTTTTGGATTCAATAAGAATTGTTCAATTTACATATTTGGATTTTATTGCAAATTGCAAATATTCAACCTTCTGACAGCATTTGCATGAGGGGTTAAAATTAAGGAAAAATTTAACTTAATTCAGGCAAATAAGTGGACTCGCCCACTACAGCACAATTCATCAGTTCATATTTCTATTGTGAAGTTGTCAGTGACATTACAAACTTATAGACATGTTGTAGAGATCACAAAGTTGCAAGCAAAAGATACGGTAATTGCGGTAGTTTCGATTTAGTATTAAACTGTAACGCATCACTCAAGAGTTTATGCACTCGTGCGTGATGAGAATGCGTTTCCATTACACGGCAAACACTAATTGCAGCATTTCATTCGTAAATACACACAAATTACTTATATTACTATAAACAAAACAATTATTTTGATTAATTCGCGGAGATTTAAGCATCATTAGAGAAAGTGAGATAACGAATTTAGCATCACAAAGGGTTTTCCAATAAGAGGTGTTATTTTGAATAGCCCGCTATTTCGGTAGATGTTACTTTTGAAACTGTCATTTTTTGACATTTGACAAGTAGAAACTACGCCATTAATAAAAATGGAACGATACATGCTTCAACAACGCATTGAAATTATTAAAATTCACTTGAGTGAATCAAATGCAAATCATCTTGAGTGATGAGGCCCATTTCCACCTCGGTAGCTTCGTCAACAAGCAAAATTGTCGCATCTGGGGCTCGGAAAACCCAAGAGTTATTGTTGAAAAGCCTCTCTTTCCTCAACGTGTGACTGTTTGGTACGGTTTATGGTCCGGCGGAGTCATTGGACCTTACTTTTTCGAAAATGAGGCTGGAGCAACAGTTGCGGTGAATGGATTGCGCTATCGAGAGATGATTAATGATTTTTTATTGCCGGAATTGGATGGTATTGATCTGGACAACGTTTACTTTCAACAAGACGGCGCTACGTGCCACACAAGCAACGAAACCATTGATCTTTTACGATTGAATATCAAAATAACACCTCTTATTGGAAAACCCTTTATAAGGACAACCTACTGGCAGTAGGTTGTCTCACAGTGTTCCATATTCTACTTAGTGTAAGCGAGTAAGTCGTATGGTCGTCTCAATCACACCCGTGATGTAGAATGTAGATTTCAGCTTTTATGTTAACTTTTAAATACATAAACGCTGCCCGGTCCTATATCTATTTCAATCATTCGCACATATTCTTTGATTGTCTATCTTTGTCATGCATAACCAATGTATGAATTAAGAATTCACTGGAAATTTTGGAGACTTTGTCACTTTTCACATTTTGTGTTAATTTTGTAAGACTATAACGTGTCTGTAATTTTGTAATGTCACTGCAAAATAAAGAATTTTATATTTTGACCGGGAAAAACAAAGTAATTGCAATTTTTAAAACTTACCAATAATTGTATAAATTATTTTAATCAGATAATATTTATTAAAAAAACATAGCTTTTGTACAGAATTCTTGTCTTGTTTTACATTTAAAAGATCCCCATTAAACGCTGATTCTAGGTCCGCTTAAGCTTTTAAACAAATTCTGGTCAGCTGACAAGCATAACAACATGACAGTTGTGCTTTTCTGCGGATCACAATTTGTTCAAAAGCTGTAACGGGCCTAGAATCGTCGATTAAGAAGACTTTTAAAATGGTGCTGATGCACATCAGACCTTACTCTTAGCGTGTCAATTTTTACCTACCAATGTAATCATATATGAATTTGTTTTAGTTTAGGTCTATTGACAATAATCACATATTTATAATAACTAATGTGTATGTTCTTTGTTCATTGAGAATAAACAAATCAATCCCATCAAAGGAACCAAAGAAATGTGATATAATTTTTGCAATATGTACCTATGCATAAGTTAAAACCTTAATTGTTGCAAGGAACTGAAAATAAAAATTTGCCGGGGTCCCACAGGGATCAATTTTAGGTCCAACATTATTTTTATAGCAAATTAATCAACGCTGTATGCACCAATACACTATTACACTTACGATAGAGTGGGAGATACTCTCAGTATCGCCTTGGTGAAAGACCACCATTCAGAATTAAAACGTTGCTTGAAATGGGTTTAGCCAGGTACTTCCCAACCTTCCTCTTGCCCATCTTCTTCCCTTCAGCCTCACAACATACCCCAATTGGGGATGCTGCATTCCCGTCGGCTCCGATCAGTCGAGAACAGTTGGGACTCTTGTGCAGTATTCACTACACAATCCTTAGGGTAACTAACATAAGCATTGTGTCAGAATGCCATGTTTGTTGTACCATTATTTCCTTGGACGGTGCTTAAAAATGCATACTCAACATTTTGTACACAGCTTACATTTGCAGAAAGAGAGTTAATTGTGACTGTAGAACAATTTGTGGGTCTCTTCGAGACTCCGGTCAATTCCTTTATTTCTTTTTTAAAATGATTTCCTCTCGGTGAACAGAGTAAAATGGATTTATCAGATAACAAAACCAATGCAATTAACTTGTAGTCTAGTTGCTGACAGAATTTACCTCAATTTGTACAAAAATCACCTCCGGTTAGTGGCCGAGTTGACAAATGCGTCTTGCTTCCTTCCATGTGTCTTGTGTCCGATTCCTGCGCTATCTAAGTCCTCCATCACTGCACAAGTAATATTTTACCACTATAGACTGATGGTAGTTAGGAGGAATTCCAATATTGTCAGAATAGCCTACATTCTTACCTCAGTTTATATTTTTTTCACTAATTGTATTGTTATAAAATTAGAATGGTTTGTAAATATTAATGTAAATAAGATTGAAAAAATATACAATAATCTTTTAATGAAAATGTTTTGTTGTTTTTCTCAAGTTCTCCAAATGCAAACAAATTGTACATTCAGAGTTTAACTCTGACTCTGTTACCGATTACGTAATGTATATGTATTATTTTGGGTTACATTGTCAATGAATACGTCAACGATGTATATTTTGGGTTGCATTGCCAAATAATACACAATATTCTTCTTTTGTCACTCTTGTAATAATCAATTTCCATAACTGGAAATCTGTCACTCGTTCGCACATGAAATGATTTTCATCACAAGACAAAGCAATAATTATTTATTGTCATCTTCGTTTGTGTTGATATTATTTCATACTCACTATGTATAATACAATACAGCGCACTATCCCCCAACCTATAAACGCAATTTGGATGGTTTATGTATATATATAATGCATGAATGCCACCATTTTGAAATCCAAAATTGCGTCTTATTGAAAACTATATATGTATGCAGATGGTTGATTGAAAATACAAGTATCCAGAAGTTAAGCATACTGTGGCTGGAAAAACTTTCATCTGTACAAACATATAATATCTTGTCCCTTAAGGGTATGCAGATATGAAATCATCGCACAATTACCTTTTTTTTTTAAATAAATTAAAATGTATATGTTCGTTTATTCAAAATCTTAAATCTACAAAAGTATTTCACGGATTGCTTTGAAATTTTGACACAACGTTGCATTCAAATACGCGTGTGTTTTTATATACCTAAATTATATAGATGACACCTGTGACAGGTAAAAACATGTTTTTTTTTTAAAAAACAGCGCCATCTGTTAGACGTAAAAGCAACACGCGTTATTGTTAAAGTTGCTAGTTTAAAATAAAGTTGCAATTCTGAAAAATTTAAGGGAGATGTGCCATGAAACATGGCTCTGCCCCGCCTTTGTTTCTACCTACATATCAAACGCATAACGTTAATTGCGCAGCTGCTTTGATGGTTCGTGCAGTTTGATCGTAGCATGGCGTTAGTTTGCACTAAATGCCATATTTTCCTTTTTTTTTTACATTGACTCCGCACAAGAGATCCTGCGGAAAAAAAATTCCCTCACAGCTTTTATCTTTGGAGATGCTGTGTAGAGGGTATTTTTTAATTAAAGGAAGCTCTGTAAAGAAAAAAGTTATGAGGGGTATTTTCATCCCTTCCACTGTGGTGCAAGGTCGAGAGAGTCCGGCTGGAGAGGTCAAAGGGTCTCCATCAACCGGATTCTCCCGATTCGGCCCGCTACGCAGCTGGTGGGCAGACGCATTCGCCACCAAGGCCTGGACATACCTCACCCCATGAACCCGGACGCCCCTGCTAAGTCACCCAACGCAGCTTACCACTCGGGGTGTCCTATGGCAGAGGTGTTGGTTATACAATGAATGGTTCCCGGGGTGGCGGCACCCACACCCACCTCTGTTATTCATAGGTTAGTTCTAATTTTAGTCTATAAATAATTTATAGGTCAGCAGGATTTGGCAATTCTAGATTAAGAAATTAATATGCATCTATATTATCATTGACATATTTAACTTTGCTGTCGGATATGAAGATTTATAAAAAAAAAATGGTAATTTTGGCCGCCTGCAAAGTTGAGAGTGTCAATCTGTACTTGGGTTATATTAAGTTTTGAGGCTTTCGAATATTATTTTTAGGTTTATAAATTAAAAGGCTAATTTTAAGTAATTTGATCAAGAAACTGTAAGGCACTTCTTACCCCCTCAGGCCTCTGGCATTTTTACCATTATATTTCTTAGAGACGCTTTTCAGAAGGTCGGAAAATTTGTGTGTTTCTGCTTTTGCAATAAAATCCAAATTAATGGAATATTTATGAACGTATCGAAAAAATTAAAAATTGTTTTTGAAATGTTAAATTTTTTTAATCAAAAAAAAAATTAAAAAAATTACTCACCTTGCGTTTTTTCATCTAAAATTTATCACAAATATTACTGTCACCTCACCTTTTTGTCTTTCCAGGAGTGCCCATTTTAATTCTTCTGTTGTTAACTTCTAGATTTGAATATAAAGTGTAGTGTTTTCTCTTTCTAACACCGTTTAGATCAGAGGTTCCCAAACTTTTTAGCCCCGTAGACCACTTGCCAAAAATTATTTTTTCCGTAGAATTCTGCCGAATATTGAATTTTCCTAAAACTATTAACGCCCCATGTGATAATCATTTATTTTTTTAGTAAAAAGATTTCCTTCCCTTGCCTGTCCAACAACCGGGTGGCGGTATAGTTCCTCTGTCTTTACATTGTGCAGACAGGGGAGCCCTTGTGAGGTATTACACCAAATGAAAATGAAGCAGGATAAGCAACGGAAATTTCTTTCTGTAGCTGGCCCTACAGAACTGCCCCTTAAGTTCTTTGTCAGTGCTTATTCCGGTCAGTTCTTCTTGTCACATGATATCCGATTCTTCAACGTTCCATTTCCACAGTCAAAATGTCCTCAAACTAAGTTTTGAAGTTTGTGTGAAGTGCATTAAAATGTTGAACGTCATTACCCTGGACGTTTTTCATGGCCTCATAGACGTCGTATGGCCTCATAGACGTCGTATGGCCTCATAGACGTCGTATGACCTCGAAGACGTCATGTGGCCTCATAGACGTTATATGGCCTCATAGACGTAATGGCCTCAGACTTTATGGCCTCATAGACGTAATGGCCTCATAGACGTAATTACCTCATAGACGTAATGGCCTCTTAGACGTAATGGCCTCTTAGACGTAATGGCCTCATAGACGTAATGGCCTCAGACGTTATGGCCTCATTGACGTAATGGCCTGATAGACGTCGTATGGCTTCAAAGACGTCACATGGCCTCAAAGACGTCATATGGCCTAAAAGACGTCATATGGCCTCAAATACAAATATGGCCTCATAGACGTAATGGCCTCATACACGTAATGGCCTCATTGACGTAATGGCTTCATAGACGTCGTATGGCCTCAAAGACGTCATATGGCCTCAAATACGTCATATGGCCTATTAGACGTCATATGGCCTCAAATACGTCATATGGCTTCATAGGCGTTATATGGCCTCATAGACGTCATATGGCTTCATAGACGTCATATGGACACCGTTGTGTCTCCCTTACTGGTGATGGTGATGATCGGTGTTGAAAGAGAAAACACCACACTGTATATTCAAATTAAAACCACAGAAGAATTAAAATGTACACTTCTATGAAACCAAAAGTTCCGACCGCAAATTGAGAAAAAATGTGAATCTTTGTGAATTATTCTTATATGAAAAAAAAAATGAGGTGACTGTAATGTTTGTCATTTGTCTAATAAAATTTGTGTTTTTTTGTTATCAGTAATTTTAGTTCAGTGTTTAGACAAAAAAAAAACCGTAAAGTGAGCCGTTTTTAAAACTTTGTTATGTTTGCATTAAAATATTATATACAGGGTGTATCGGCACGTACCCGACAAACTTTAACCAGCTATTCCTTAGCACATTTGGAGTAAAAAATGTTATGGGCACTTTGCTGTCCGGTAACATATTTTTAATATAAAAAAAATACTATTCATACTTTCACCACATGTCACCAATGTTTTATCCTTTGTCAAAGTTTGAAAACCCGTCTGGCAATATTTTGTTCGAGTTTCGTTGAATAATGTACGTACGTACCTACGTTGGCGCGCTTTTACAATCACAACGAAATGGCACGGCACCATTCGTCTCATTTTTAACTATTATTATTTAGTGTGTACGAAAGAGCGAGGACACTTTTTGACACACTTGCTAATAACAGCTGTTGAACCCGAGAAACAATTCCAATGACAGTGACGGAGTGTGGATTTTTGATTTTTTTTTTGTTTTTAATTGATAAAAAATGTTACCGGACAGCAAAGTGCCCATAACATTTTTTACTCCAAATGTGCTAAGGAATACCTGGTTAAAGTTTGTCGGGTACGTGCCGATACACCCTGTATAGCAATAAAATTTTAAAACCTGTGTCATGACCTTTTCTAAAACAGCTTTTAGTTTTTGGATTCAATAAGAATTGTTCAATTTACATATTTGGATTTTATTGCAAATTGCAAATATTCAACCTTCTGACAGCATTTGCATGAGGGGTTAAAATTAAGGAAAAATTTAACTTAATTCAGGCAATTAAGTGGACTCGCCCACTATAGCACAATTCATCAGTTCATATTTCTATTGTGAAGTTGTCAGTGACATTACAAACTTATAGACATGTTGTAGAGATCACAAAGTTGCAAGCAAAAGATACGGTAATTGCGGTAGTTTCGATTTAGTATTAAACTGTAACGCATCACTCAAGAGTTTATGCACTCGTGCGTGATGAGAATGCGTTTCCATTACACGGCAAACACTAATTGCAGCATTTCATTCGTAAATACACACAAATTACTTATATTACTATAAACAAAACAATTATTTTGATTAATTCGCGGAGTTTTAAGCATCATTAGAGAAAGTGAGATAACGAATTTAGCATCACATAAGTAAAGGGTTTTCCAATAAGAGGTGTTATTTTGAATAGCCCGCTATTTCGGTAGATGTTACTTTTGAAACTGTCATTTTTTGACATTTGACAAGTAGAAACTACGCCATTAATAAAAATGGAACGATACATGCTTCAACAACGCATTGAAATTATTAAAATTCACTTGAGTGAATCAAATGCAAATCATCTTGAGTGATGAGGCCCATTTCCACCCCGGTAGCTTCGTCAACAAGCAAAATTGTCGCATCTGGGGCTCGGAAAACTCAAGAGTTATTGTTGAAAAGCCTCTCTTTCCTCAACGTGTGACTGTTTGGTACGGTTTATGGTCCGGCGGAGTCATTGGACCTTACTTTTTCGAAAATGAGGCTGGAGCAACAGTTGCGGTGAATGGATTGCGCTATCGAGAGATGATTAATGATTTTTTATTGCCGGAATTGGATGGTATTGATCTGGACAACGTTCACTTTCAACAAGACGCCGCTACGTGCCACACAAGCAACGAAACCATTGATCTTTTACGATTGAATATCAAAATAACACCTCTTATTCGAAAACCCTGTATAAGGACAACCTACTGGCAGTAGGTTGTCTCACAGTGTTCCATATTCTACTTAGTGTAAGCGAGTAAGTCGTATGGTCGTCTCAATCACACCCGTGATGTAGAATGTAGATTTCAGCGCAACTTTTAAATACATAAACGTTGCCCGGTTCTATATCTATTTCAATCATTCGCACATATTCTTTGATTGTCTATCTTTGTCATGCATTACCAATGTATGAATTAAGAATTCACTGGAAATTTTGGAGACTTTGTCACTTTTCACATTTTGTGTTAATTTTGTAAGACTATAACGCGTCTGTAATTTTGTAATGTCATTGTAAAATAAAGGATTTTATATTTTGACTGGAAAAATCAAAGTAAATTCCATTTTTAAAACTTACCAATAATTGTATAAATTATTTTAATCAGAAAATATTTATAAAAAAAAAAAATAGCTTTTGTACTGAATTCTTGTCTTGTTTTTACATTTAAAAAATCCCCATTAAACGCTGATTCTAGGCCCGTTTCAGCTTTTAAACATATTCTGGTTAGCTGACAAGTATAACAACATGACAGTTGTGCTTTTCTGCTGATCACAATTTGTTCAAAAGCTGTAACGGGCCTAGAATCGTCGATTAAGAAGACTTTTAAAATGGTGCTGATGCACATCAGACCTTACTCTTAGCGTGTCAATTTTTACCTACCAATGTAATCCTATATGAATTTAATTTAGTTTAGGTCTATTGACAATAATCACATTTATAATAACTAATGTGTATGTTCTTTGTTCACTGAGAAGAAACAAATCAATCCCATAAAAGGAACTAAAGAAATGTGATATAATTTTTGCAATATGTATGCATAAGTTAAAACTATGATTGTTGCAAGGAACTGAAAATAAAAATTTGCCAGGGTCCCACAGGGATCAATTTTAGGTCCAACGTTATTTTTATAACAAATTAATCAACACTGTATGCACCAATACACTATTACACTTACGATAGAGTGGGAGATACTCTCAGTATCGCCTTGGTGAAAGACCACCATTCAGAATTGAAAGGTTGCTTGAAATGGGTTTAGCCAGGTACTTCCCAACCTTCCTCTTGCCCATCTTCTTCCCTTCAGCCTCACAACATACCCCAATACCTGGATGACTTTTATAGCGCCGTTTTTGTGCAAAAACACCTCAATTGGGGATGCTGCATTCCCGTCGGCTCCGATCAGTCGAGAGCAGTTGGGACTCTTGTGCAGTATTCACTACACAATCCTTAGGGTAACTAACATAAGCATTGTGTCAGAATGCCATGTTTGTTGTACCATTATTTCTTTGGACGGTGCTTAAAAATGCATACTCAACATTTTGTACACAGCTTACATTTGGAGTGTTAATTGTGACTGTAGAACAATTTGTGTCAATTCCTTTATTTCTTTTTTAAAATGATTTCCTCTCGGTGAACAGAGTAAAATGGATTTATCAGATAACAAAACCAATGCAATTAACTTGTAGTCTAGTTGCTGACAGAATTTACCTCAATTTGTACAAAAATCACCTCCGGTTAGTGGCCGAGTTGACAAATGCGTATTGCTTCCTTCCAGGTATCGTGTGTCCAATTCCTCCGCTATCTAAGTCCTCCATCACTGCACAAACAATATTTTACCACTATAGAATGATGGTAGTTAGGAGGAATTCAAATATTGTCAGAGTAGCCTACATTCTTACCTCAGTTTGTATTTTTTCACTAATTGTATTGTTATAACATTAGAATGGTTTGTAAATATTAATGTAAATAAGATTGAAAAAATATACAATAATCTTTTAATGAAAATGTTTTGTTGTTATTCTCAAGTTTTCCAAATGCAATGAAAAAGTTTTGCAGATATGAGCATTTTCGCCAAAGTTTCTTCATTGCGCTTTTATAATAATAATAAATACTAAAACTAGTGACTTACATCTCAGACTTATGTCTAGTGACTTACGACTAAGGACTAAACTACCGTCTTAATGACATACGAGGGTGGTCTGAAAAGTTTCCGACCTGAACGCAAAGATGGCGGTACTCGTCAATAAAAGCTAGTGAATGTAGTTGTGCATCTTTTGACAGTTACTCACCAAAGTTTCGACCATTTTGGACGCGCAGTTTTTAGATGACAGTCGTTTGAGTGAGTCGATGTGTGTGTTTTTGTGAAAATGGAAAAATTGATTATCGAGCTGTTATTAAATTTTTGTTTTTGAAAGGCAATACGCCTACGTAAATCAACGATGAGTTGGAATCTGTGTTTGGGGACTCTGCACCATCATTTAACAGAGTGAAATTTTGGGCAGCTGAATTTAAACGTGGCCCTAAGAGCTTGGGAGACGATGAACGTTCCGGACGTCTAAAAACTACTGATAATACCATTGCTAAACTTCACCAAATAGTGTTAGACGAGCGCCGAATTAAAATGAGAGAGGTAGCAGAGGTTATGAAAATGTCAAAAGAATGTGTCTGTCACAAATTAAATCAAGATTTAGGTATGAGAAAGCTGTCCGCGCGTTGGGTGCCGCGTTTGTTCACGTTAGACCAAAAACGTGTTCATTGTTGTGTTGTTGGCGCAATAAATCCGAGTTTTGGCGCCGATTAATTACTGTAGATGAAACTTGGATACACCATTATACGCCCGAAACAAAAATACAGTCAAAACAGTGGACTGCAAAGGGGAACCGGCTACAAAAATAGCAAAAACTGTTTTCTCGGCTGGGAAAGTGATGGCGACTGTTTTTTGGGAGTTAGTTTTTTTGTTAGTCCTGGAGTTATCTTAATTGATTATCTTCAAAAGGAAAAACTATTACAGGAGCATACTACGCATCATTACTTGACAAGCTGAAGGCAGAAATTGCGGAAAAATGGCCACATTTGCAGAAAAATAAAATCCTTTTTCACCAAGACAACACGCCTTCTCACACCTCAGCGGTTGCCATGAATTACGGTTTGAACTGCTTGACGACAAGCGACTTCTTTTCGTTCTAATCATTTTCCCTAATCTAAAAACTGCGCTCGGAGGACAGAGATTTTCATCAAATGAGGAGGCAATCACCTTTGTGAACATTTTGCAGAGAAAAACGTAGAGTACTATTTGGACGGGTTAGAGAGATGGGAGCATCGCTGGGAGAAGAGTGTAGAGTTAGAAGGAGACTATGTAGAAAAATAAATAAAAACCTTAGGAAAAAAAACCTTGTTTCATTGTTAGGTCGGAAACTTTTCAGACCACCCTCGTATATATTTACATATGTAGAAACTAACAGATAAAATACTTACATTTAAAAATACATGGTTAAATACTCTTTCTAATTTTACTAGCACCAGAAGAAGAAGAAGAAAGTTCTATTAATTAATTTTAGAAAATGGATGCAAAATTCACCCAATGTCAAAGTCCCACGATTTTGATTGAATTTTTTTCATAGTTACTTGTTTTTAGAATAATGGAAAGTATATTTTTAACATGCAAATTTATTTTATTGTCATTTTTAAATGCAACCGTCGAACTGGTTTAAATTTTTAATCAATTATCACACCATCAGAAATAAGGTATGTAGTGGGTAACCATATAAGCTACGTGGACGACGTGATCCTCCTAGCTCCGTCGATCAAGGGATTAAGATTACTGCTAAATATTTGTGAAGAATAAGAAAAACTACATAATATGATGTACGACCCGAAGAAGACGGAATTGATTGCGTTCCACCATGGAAAAAATCCCGACACAAGTAAGATGCTTCCCGTCCATCAATTGTCTCGCCCAGTACGACGTAAATGAGAAACTAAAACAATTCATTGCAAATAAATTTTCACAAAAAACTAAATCTTATTTTCCAACAACCAATTTAAAGTTATGATGAAAGAGAAAGGGGCCATTTTGGCCCGAAGCTCTGTATGCCACTATATCAAAAAGTCAATTGTTCTAATCATTGAATAGAGAATAACAGGAAATGCTCTAATAATACAGAGAGAAAATAAATAAATTACCTTTTAGCATCGCATACTTGCACTCTTCTCTTGCCATTGCGCATCCCTTGTTAAACTACATTGCCAAATTTCAACTGTCTGTCCAGTTAATGTCATCGTGGTGACGCCATTGCGATAGTGTGACGATGCCGCGGGGTCAAGGCGCAGACCAGCAAAGGTGTCGCAGGGTCTAGGCGCGTGAGGAGCGCAGGCCAGGGATGATATCCTGGGCCAGGGCGCTGGTGCGATCCCGAGGAAATCCATCCATGGTAATCCGTAGTGTGTGCGGGGTGCGACGCGGGGGGACCGGCCAAGTTGTGGACCGCTTTAGTAGGCTCAGTTTTCTCATTGTCGTAACTGCTCATTGATGACTGACTGAGTACGTCTCGATGTCCCCTTTTTGTAGCGCCCGGTGCGTCCAGAATTTTCAGACTTGTAGGCAGGTGTGTGCTGAATGCTAACATTTTATTGACATTTGGGGGCAACAACTATTATTTCTTACTTATCATAACCTATTCCATTTAAATAAAACGCATTTTTGTTTGATTTTTTCTGGCAACTCTCAAGGATAAACTCAGTTGGATAAACATTCTTTTTTTATTTTACAAGCAATAATTATTCGCCTGAAACACTCATCCACATTGAAAAATCTCCTGATAAAAGATACATGACGCCAACGGGACTCGAACCCGTGTCCCTTCGATTTCCGGTCGACAGCTCTGACCACTGAGCTATGGCGGCTTATCTCTTATCCGCGAAATAATTCAATATATACTAGTGTTTCATTCAACAATTACTGCTTGTTACATTTTTTCACCTGAAAACAACCAACTTTATTTTATATGAGAAAGGCATTGTAAGTGCTAACTCTCTCACTAGATGGCGTCGAGACAAATTGTCTTCATTTTTAGGTGAGTGAGTTTAGGTGAGAGTCTACATTTTTAAGTTCAAGTATTTCACCTAAAAATGTAGACAATTTGTCTCGACGCCATCTAGTGAGAGAGTTAGCACTTACAATGCCTTTCTCATATAAAATAAAGTTGGTTGTTTTCAGGTGAAAAAATGTAACAAGCAGTAATTGTTGAATGAAACACTAGTATATATTGAATAATTTCGCGGGTAAGAGATAAGCCGCCATAGCTCAGTGGTCAGAGCTGTCGACCGGAAATCAAAAGGACACGGGTTCGAGTCCCGTTGGCGTCATGTATCTTTTATCAGGAGATTTTTCAATGTGGATGAGTGTTTCAGGCGAATAATTATTGCTTGTAAAATAATTGTTACCCTTTGTGCTATGCATAAAAAATCTTGTCTTAAACGTTAGTTTACCAAAAAATAATAATTCTTTTTTTGTAAAAACAGCGCCATCTGTTGGATAAACACGCTTTTTTAAAAAACAGTGCCATCTGTTGGATAAACATGGTTTTTTTTGAAAAGCAGCACTATATTTTGGACAAACATGGCTTTTTTTCGTATAACAGATGATGCAATAACCAATTGTTGGGAAGTAAGAGTTTCACAGATGCACTCATAGAGGGCAGTGCAAAGAGCTTGCTTAGAAGTCTACAAGATGGCAGCTAGTAGTAGTCAGTAGTCGCTAGGGCCAATTAGGCTGCTCCGAGACAAACATGGTGTTTGCAGATCTCATTTAGCCAGCTCCTAGTTAGGTCGACTATCGAGTCACCATTGTAATATGCGAAGTATTAATAAATCCCTGATTTAACACATAGAACCTATTATTTAAAATCTCCTTCCACGACGAGTTGGAGAACTGTTTGTGGGAACACAACACCAATAAATACCTATAGTAGTTCCTTTGCGCGCCGTAACGCCTGAGCGCCACGTGCAGACAAGCGTTCCCGGCATAATGGGAGCAACACAGTTCCTCCCCACCGCAACCGGAGACCTAAAATTACCCTCCATGTGAGTGGTCACGTCCATTGTAATTCTGAATAAATCCCGCGGTCGTGTTCCAAACAACGCTGCATGGACTTTGATTCCGAGTAGGATGGGGATTCTCTCGGGCAATCAGGAGACAGAACCTGAATAATGGTTACATTACCAAGTATAAATTAATATACCCCGATAGACAGATGGCTGAGGATTTCCACGAACCAAAGGTGTTGCAGAATTATAAGTCTAAGGACGACCGACCCCTGAGCTATTTAGAATTTCGCACTCTACTGACAATTTGAGCTTAACCTAGGTAAAGTTATGTCACCGCGTGCTGGACTTTGCCCAGCAGAGCACGGGTCGGCATAAACGCAACCTAAGTCCTATTCAAGTTCTGTTATAGGCAAGTTACTTGACAGAATTGAAATAATAACAGAACTTGAAAATTGTTCATATTATCTGAAACAAACCGTCTTTGGGGTATTTTCTTTAGTTATTGGTTAATAATAATATTTGGATGATTTGTATAGCGCCGTTTTTGTGCAAAATCACCTCAAGGGCGCTGTACAAATATATAATACATTTCTACAGTGATCTATGTTATTACTAACTATATGTATATGGAGATAATATACAGTACAATACTTACCTGGTAGGTCACTTGAGATTAACACTTAATTAACATTAACTAATTTTTAGATACAGGATTTAGGACATAATTGGATATAATTGGATATAATTGGATTTTCTCTCAGGAATGGCATATTTAATTTAAGGGTACGACAGCTTAAAAACGTAAGTTTTTAGTTTATACCTGAATTCTGTTGGACTTGTTAAGGATCTTAGTTCCGGAGGGAGTTTATTCCAAGCCTTCGGCCCAGATACTCCGAAAGCGCGATCACCAAACTTAGTATTTGGCTTGCGCTTAGGTTCCATCAGTCTGCCTACAGCTGATGATGTTGCTGATCTAAGAGTTGATGCAGTTCTGATGGATTCATCAGCCAACTATATGGATGTTTACGCCTATTATTTGCAGGAAGGTATCTCTTTTCTATATACAATTAGGCAATGTCTTATGATAACGCATACCGCCGCGTGTATTATTTTCAACATAATAGGAGCAATAATTGAAAATGTGTCATTAATTTTACCTAAAAGTAAGGAACAATTGAGCTTAATTCTGACACTCACAGACGCACAACACATTCCTGTTGGTTTATTCTTCATTGGGATCAGTAAAATAACATAACAAAAAAATAATGGAAAAGGGTTTAAATAAATTGCAAAATAAGATTTTCATAATTTCGTTTTATTGAAAATGTCATCTTTTTACATTTACATCATTTTGTCTTTACAAAAAACACAATTCCTTGTCAACTTTTTGGGCGGGGGGATCCTAAAATGGGTTCGCCGCGTTCCATTCACGAATTATAATATATATATAAACACCCTCCATTGATCGCCTGTTTGTATCGCTCTCTGCCATGTTTTGACTGACCTTATAAAGCGTAAAATAACGATATAAAGTGTTAATTAATGATGTATAAACATTTATTCATTTATGGTATATTGTTTTAGTTAACGATTTGGTGTCAATTAACGTACTAAAGTGACGATTGATGATATAAAGCGTTAATTAACCTTTAATATCGTCACTTTGTCATCGATGAATAAACAATAATTTTGAAAGTTCTTCTGTATGGTTATTTCTACATGTGACAGCTGTTTCGTCTACCGTAGGGATTTATTGCAACTTAAAAGTTTTTTTAACCTGATTTAGTATTCATCGCAGTTCAAGAATGCGTTGGAAAGGCGAAATAGCTATCAAACCTACTCATAATTGAACGGCAGTCAATGCATAAGTGTCATAACCAGATAAATACATTTTTTTAAATGATCTATTCAATTCTATTTGATTGTTAACTTCATGTTGGAACTTTTGTAGGTTATCCCGACGTGTGCGCTAACTGCTTTAATTATATCCAGTAGAACTACAAAATTTATTTTTATTTAAAAAATTTCAGATCTCGAATGGCGGCGAATCAATCTTTAAATTATTACAAATTTCTATATTTTAGGATAATTTACGACAAAAATAAAAAAAATTGTCGGATATTATAGATTTGCAAACAGATCATTGTATAATCAGCAGGTGTCCCTTTCTTGACATCGTTCAATATCGCTTCATATGTGGTCTACAAAACACAGCAGAGGAGATCTTTCAAATATTAAAACATTTTAATATAAATTAATATTTTTATAATTTCTCACGTAAATAAACATTCAAAGGACATTGCGCGTGAAATTTTAAATATGAAAATAATATTTAAATACATTCAAAATCCCACTAATAATTGCAATTTTCATAATAACGAAAGGCTGCCATCTGCCACTGAACAGAATAACCGATAGAAGTGTGTTGCGGGCGTATTCGAAGTAAGCTCATTTTGCCCTTACTTAAAAATTTTCAAAAATCTATTTTCTTTCTTTGGGCCATTTAAACACTTCTTTCAGTTAATTTATTCAGTGCTATCTGGTCTGTTCATAATTCGCACACTTCTAAAAACATCTACTTGAATTTAAATTTTGTTTTCCGTGATGAATGCAAATCTTGGAAGTGGATATAAACCCACTTCCCGACATTCAATCGAGCTGAAACTCAGCAGATAGACTCGTTGACGATGAAAATGCATTCATACAACTTTTGGTTGGTGGCAATCAAGTACAAACACGTAAACTTATATGCATATCTGAAATTGGATTACATTACAGCAGATTTGGTAGAGTTTGTGATTCCAGTTCCTGGGTAGGAAGATTCAATCCTCAGTCCTTGCAATGATCAGAATGTGATATTAAACAAATGGTTGATAAAAGAGAGAAGCACAACACAAATATAGTATTGTTGTTGGAGGCTGTGTTACATGTTGTCCAAATAAATAGGGTAAACTAGGGTATGATTGCCCGCACTTAGGGATTGCCCACTCTCACTTTGATTGCCCTTTTTCCACTAACGTATGTAAATATTTATTTGTACCAAAAGGCACGACCTTCTCATAAACGAATCGTTAAACGAGCATCGCACACATTGCGTAGAATGAAGACAATATTTTGAATACTTAGTTTCTGCTTTTGACACCCTTTTTTTAATTGTTTTTAAGAAAGACAAAAATTCCCGGGTTACGAATAACCTGACACTATTTGAAAATCTCCTACTACCACCACAAGTAAGCGGAAAATGTTGCTTGTCTTGTGATGGAGGACTTAGCCAGCCGAGGAATTGAACACACTAAGCTTGGGTGGAATACAAACGCAATACCAACTCAGCCACTGACCTATCATGATTAGAAATATGATCAAAACAGTGTGAGAAAGAGAAAACAACGCACTTTATATTTATAGTACATTAGTCTAATGAAATGTGTGTGTTTTCGTTACAAGTCATTTTAGTTAAGTATTTGGACGAAAAAACGTAAGATGAACCATTTTTAAAACTTTTTTACGTTTGCAATAAAAATTTGAATATTTCAAAAACTGTTTTTAGTTTTTCAGATACGTAAAGTATTTTTCCATTTATTTGGATTTCATTTCAAAGCGAAAATACTCCAACCTTCGAACAGAACATGCCCGAGGTCCGAGAGGTTAACAGAATATATGTCTTTATTAGTTCAACGTGAATCGACAAGCTGCAACATCGGCAGAAACGCTTGAAGTTTTTTTACCTAATTGATAATAATAAAAAATGTGTACTATCTTCAGGTTTTATTAATAAAGATTTTCATCGAATCACTATGGCGGGCAATCACTATGAACAAGTGGGCAGTTACTATACATTTACCAAACTTTTTTGTTAATTACGGAGCAATAAAATCGATGGAAGGATTTCACAAGTAATTAATTAAATATTATGCAACTGTTTATTATTTTGTAATATGGTGGATAAAACCAAACCCACACCCATTGAAAAGCAAAAAATTTCCTTTTGAGCGGGCAATCATATCTATTTTACACTACAACATAGGTTATGCCTTTTAGAAAAATTGTCACATTTGCGGTATTGCACGCTAAACAACGATGATTTTTGATTCGATTTTCAAATCACAATTTTTCATTGACAAAACTCATTATTTTGAGTTAATTTTGTGATAATCACAAATTTGACCTGGCAAATGCTCCAACAACTGAGCTGCTGCATCTACGAGTCATCCCGCCAAACAAATCAATATTAAAGCGTGTACATTTGTAATACGAGAAACAATTATTTGAGGTTAGGTTAGGATAAATTTAATCATCATGAATTATTGCTTTTTTTTCGATAGACATCAGAAACAAATACATCAAATCACGAACAGAACCACATCAGATATAAAGAATAATTCAGACAGCCAAACATTATTATAAAAAAGTATTTTTAAGTGAAACCGTTTTTATAAATTAAGAAAATCATTGTTAAAAAATTGCCCAGCATTGAATCGAAACTAGAAATCATTTATTATATTATGCACAAGTCCCTACTACCGAAACCATTGGAACTTTGGCATTAACAAGAAAGAAAGATATATGGAAAATACCTGGCTATTCAGACCTGGTCACCAAACACGGCTAAAGCCATTACGAGCAACAAATTATGGTTTTTCACTAGGGCGATATTAGTTCATGTTGAAAAAAATTTGAGACCATTTTCTATATACAGGGTGCAAACTTTAACCAGCTATTCCTTAGCACATTTGGAGTAAAAAATGTTATGGGCACTTTGCTGTCCGGTAACATTTTTTTTTTATAAAAAAATTACTATTCATATTTTCACCACATGTCACCAATGTTTTATCCTTTGTCAAAGTTTGAAAACCCATCTAGCAATATTTTATTCGAGTTTCGTTGAATAATGTACGTACGCGCTTTTACAATCACAACGAAATGGCATGGCACCATTCGTCTCATTTTTAACTATTATTATTTAGTGTGTATGAAAGAGCGAACACGCTTTTTGACACACTTGCTAATAACAGCTGTTGAACACGAGAAACAATGCAAATGACAGTGATGGAGTGTGGATTTTTTTATTTATTTTTTGTTTTTAATGGAAAAAAAATGTTACCGGACAGCAAAGCGCCCATAACATTTTTTACTCCAAATATGCTGAGGAATAGCTGGTTAAAGTTTGTCTGTATATTCAATACTGGAAAATTGATTACATAACATAAAAATCAAGTTTTGTTCTGATATTTTCCAAAATAATAAAGGATCAATGATCCCTGTTGTGGCAAAGCAGTAAACTCTTTGACTCAATCCTTGACACAGGCAAATAAATATTAATTTAATTTTTATCTGTTGTTTGAAATAAGTAAAAAAAAAAAATTATTAAATATTTGCGGCATTTTTTAGTCGTAGATCGCCCTGTCGAGACCACCATTCAGAATTGAAAAGTTGCTTTAAATGACTTTAGCTATTTTTAGTAATCAGAAGTGAGACTTCCGTCTCATTATTATTATTTTTCCTTTCTCGTTTCTCTTCGTTTTCAATCTAACAACATTCCCAAAAACGTTTCCACTATTTTGAGAAGCATTGTGAGACGGAAGTGTGTGAAAGAGATGAAAAGAGGAAAATCATAATTCTGAAATAACTGTCTCTCACGGGGCAATACTGACAGTGTCTTAAAACTCTAGAGCAACAATATTTTGGATCAAAGTCGAACAGATTTGAAAAAATTTAAAAATTACTGATTTTAAAACATTTTGTTTATTGGAGATTGTTTTTTTAAGTTCAGTTGGGTATATAAAAAAAAAATATATATGTGACGTCCGAAACTAATGGTACAAGCGTTAGTACAAAACTGGTAAATCTACGTCACATTTGCAGTAGATTTTGTGGTAGAACATTTTTGACTAAATCGAGTCCGAAGATGGTTTTTATTAGGTTAAATTTGAAAAGAATTTGTCGCTAGAAGGTAAATTTTTTTTTTAATAAGAATAACGCACAAAAGTCCCAAACGTATGAAACCTGTGAGACTACGGCATCAATTGGGGTATGTTGTGAAGCTGAAGGTAGTGGGAAGGGGAAGGAGACGGGCTATTCCGATCTGGTCATCAAACACGGTTAAAGGGTCAATCCGCACCAAATCATCCAGAAAATTTTGGATTTGTCACCCACCATCTCAGATTTTGATGAAACTTTAAATTTTTAATCCTTCCATATAGATAAGAAAATATACCAAATTTTACCTTCCTACCTCAACTCGTTTTTTTTTTATGGGCAGTTGAAGTTTGGGCAAAATAAGCGTTTTTACATATTCCGAGCACTCCGGAAGAGCTTGTACCTTCAATGAAAAAAAATTGTATCTTTGTCATTTATAGTGCAAATGCAATGAAAATTTTCAATATTATCAAGAAAACTATGCTGATTGCAGAAAAAAATAAATAAACCCTTTACATTTATCTACTTGACTTTAAAAAATTACCAAAAGTAATTTTTTAAGTAATTTTTGGGACGGAAAAGGTACTTTACAAAAAAGCAATATCTCGGGAAGGTACAGTGTTAATGAAGTAATTTTTTTTTTTATTCATATCTACAAATAGCATAGAATCACATACAAAAATAAAATTCATGGCATTTTACTTGCTTCAATAAATAAAATCCATTTTAAACTTTTTTCAAACTTTTTGTAATTTTTTTTTATTCTTATCTACAATAAACATAGTACAACCTAAAAAAATAAAACTCCTGGTATTTTGTGTGCTTCACAGTGTAGAAACGTTTTTAAAATAAGAAATCTTTATCATACAGAATTGTTCTAGGTTTTTTTAAATCTAGATACAAAAATAAATAAAATCCATTTTAAACATTTTTCAAACTTTTTGTGATTTTTTTTATATCTATTTTTAGTTTGTAATTGGGCAAGTTATAGTTTAGGTATATAGCTAGTAATATAGGTTGAATGAATGGACTAATATCAAATAAACAGTCCTAGAGACAAGTCACTACATGGAAATGATGTATCTGCAACAAGAACAAGACAGAACATGAAAATTACTATCTGCCTCATCACTAAGTTTGCAGGATATTACATGCTTTGTTTCCTCTGACATGCTTAGTTCTGAGTCAGCTTCAAAGCAGTGATCATCTATATAAATACAGTAGTTGTTTCATGTTATGGTGTACGTTGTTCTGACATTGGAGAATCTTTAACTGACATTGGAGAATCTCAAAAACATTGTTATGGTGTACGTTGTTCTGACATTGGAGAATCTTTAACTGACATTGGAGAATCTCAAAAACATGAAACAACTACTGTATTTATATAGATGATCACTGCTTTGAAGCTGACTCAGAACTAAGCATGTCAGAGGAAACAAAGCATGTAATATCCTGCAAACTTAGTGATGAGGCAGATAGTAATTTTCATGTTCTGTCTTGTTCTTGTTGCAGATACATCATTTCCATGTAGTGACTTGTCTCTAGGACTGTTTCTTTGATATTAGTCCATTCATTCAACCTATATTACTAGCTATATACCTAAACTATAACTTGCCCAATTACAAACTAAAAATAGATATAAAAAAAATCACAAAAAGTTTCAAAAAAGTTTAAAATGGATTTTATTTATTTTTGTATCTAGATTTAAAAAAACCTAGAACAATTCTGTATGATAAAGATTTCTTATTTTAAAAACGTTTCTACACTGTGAAGCACACAAAATACCAGGAGTTTTATTTTTTTAGGTTGTACTATGTTTATTGTAGATAAGAATAAAAAAAAATTACAAAAAGTTTGAAAAAAGTTTAAAATGGATTTTATTTATTGAAGCAAGTAAAATGCCATGAATTTTATTTTTGTATGTGATTCTATGCTATTTGTAGATATGAATAAAAAAAAAAATTACTTCATTAACACTGTACCTTCCCGAGATATTGCTTTTTTGTAAAGTACCTTTTCCGTCCCAAAAATTACTTAAAAAATTACTTTTGGTAATTTTTTAAAGTCAAGTAGATAAATGTAAAGGGTTTATTTATTTTTTTCTGCAATCAGCATAGTTTTCTTGATAATATTGAAAATTTTCATTGCATTTGCACTATAAATGACAAAGATACAATTTTTTTTCATTGAAGGTACAAGCTCTTCCGGAGTGCTCGGAATATGTAAAAACGCTTATTTTGCCCAAACTTCAACTGCCCATAAAAAAAAAACGAGTTGAGGTAGGAAGGTAAAATTTGGTATATTTTCTTATGTATATGGAAGGATTAAAAATTTAAAGTTTCATCAAAATCTGAGATGGTGGGTGACATGGCCTGGATGATTTGGTGCGGATTGACCCTAAAGCCATTTCAAGCAAAGTTTCAATTCTGAATTGCGTTCTTACACCAGGGCGATACTGACAGTACATCCACTATGGAATGTGTCGCAAGTTTACTGAATATTATTTTAAACAAATTTAATGAAATAACACAAATTAATTTTATATAAGGCAACGTAGTGAAGAAACGGCTTCAAAATTATACTTTTTAGTTCTTATTAACCAGTTGTCCGCGCTTGTACCATCAGTTTCCGGACACCGTGTAAAACACACTGCACAGTTTGACAATGTAATTTTTACAGGTTGTCGCATATGTCTTCGCAGATGATCAACGGACGATAATGCTAAATTTATTTTTTTGCCTTGTTGATGGATCATTACAGATTGAATATAATAAATATTTTTAAAATCTTAAACTTTACAGGAGCGAACTTAGAAGTTATTTTATTAATAAATTATACAATTTTTTTTTGATATTTTGGGCTAAACTTTGTTCACTGAGTTGAAATCATTTAAAAAAATGTTTTAAAATATCTCTTCGAATTGGCCTCATCTCTAAATGTGACCAAAAACGCTGCAGTGTTTGTGTGTTTTGCGACAAGTAATAATTTACTACGCATATTACGATAAAATTAATTTTTACAAATGTCAACCGTCTACGAATGCTGGGCCAGCGTTTGGCGCATGGCATCAGTGTAGTTCTTTGGAGAACCTTCCAATGAAATACCGGTAAAACAAACAAAGCATGAGCTGACGAAAATAAGAGTCGGTAAAATTGATTGCACTAAACCCATGACAGATATTTTTGAAATTCATCTGTATTTTAAAATGATTTCTTTCTCCGTGAACTATGTGGGTAAATTTTCATCCACAAAGCATCACCAAAGATCACGTTTTCCTCAGGACCTCAGGATTTTCAACATAAACATGCTAGTCCCAGCGAGAGATTGTACGTGACGTCATCGTTCTAATATCTTGTCGGTAGGAAGAGGAAGAATGTCGTCTGCATGAGCTTTCGCTGCGACCAAACTAGTTCATATTAAATTATTCAACTGTTAAGTTTGCTTCTATAGAATGAAAGATTTTTTTTGTACCAATTACAAATACACCCAACGGAACACAAAAAAAAAAAATATAATTTTAAACACAGTAAAAAAAAAATACAATAATTTATTTTTTTGTGGTTTGAACACTACTAGCAAAGTATCGGAAAGGACAAGCAGTGAAATAATTGCAACACAACACACAAAATTTCACAGTGATATAATGTAGAAAAATGATTTATTTGAAATTTTAAAACGTGTAACCAAAAATGGCAGAACAAATCAATAATAAAAATAAAACAATTTAAAAATTAATTTTGTATAAAACGTTTTAATTATTTTGTTTTGTTCTGCCATTTTTGGATTGAGTTTTATTTTTTATAATATTTTTTAAATGGAACGGTTTCACAATAAATACGTTTAAAAAACTTCTCACTTTTAATATATTCTTTTCGGAATGTCATTTTTTTATTTAAATTTATTTTCATTAACAAACTATCACTAATTTGAAAGTATTTTAAGACAGGGAACGCCGTAGGTTGGTTGCCCCTGCATTTATTCCTATTTGCCCAAGTTTTTTTAGCTTCCTTAGTTATTTGTGTTTTGTATTTGTAATTCAACAATTTATGTGTGAATTCCGCAATGTTAGTGTTATGTTTAAATCAATTGTAATACGACAGAATATTCGATGAATAACGTAATTCTAATGCGTGATGTTTGTATCAATGATAAGACTCTTAAATCAATTGTAATTCAAATGCATGATGTTTGTATCAATGATATGATATGTGAATCAATTTTAATTCAATTGAGTGATGTTTGTATCAATCATAATTCAATGGTAAGATGAATGAATCAATTGTAATTCCAATGCGTGATGTTTATATCAATGATAAGACGTTTGTATCAATCATAATTCAATAGTAAGATGAACAAATCAATTGTAATTCAAATGCATGAGGTTAGTATCAATCATAATTCGATGGTAAGATGAACGAATCAATTGTAATTCCAATTCGTGATATTTGAATCAATCATAAATCAATGGTAAGATGAACAAATCAATTGTAATTCCGTTTCGTGATGTTTGTATCAATCACAATTCAATTGTAATTCCAATTCGTGATGTTTGTATCAATCATAATTCAATTGTAATTCCAATTCGTGATGTTTGTATCAATCACAATTCAATGGTAAGATGATGAATCAATTGTAATTCAAATGCATGATGTTTGTATCAATCACAATTCAATGGTAAGATGATGAATCAATTGTAATTCAAATGCATGATGTTTGTATCAATCACAAAATTCAGTGTTAAGATGTATGAATCAATCATAATCAACCTTGTTGTGTTTGAAACATCACAATTCAATGGTAAGTTGTATGAATCAATTGTAATTGAAAAGTGTAATGTATATATGTATAAATCAATCATAATTCAACAGAGAAATAAATGTTTTTATCAATTTTTTGAGGAATCAATCATATTTCAACAGTGTGATTTATAAACCAATCATCGACACTTTATTTCATAACTTTCAACGGAATCTGGTGTAAAAGATGCAAAAGTAAATGGTAGATGAATTCGGTGACACCTCTGAAAGACATGGCACGATCAAGTGAATCAAATAGTGGGGTCATGTCACGAGTCAGAATAACGCATATATATGAGAAAAAATGAATGAAGCAAGAAGCAGAGTGCGCCAACAGTTATGGCATTCTATCCTCTCTGCCTACCCACACAGGGAAACGGTGTGAAGGTTAAGTTAGTTAGAAAATCACAAAAAAACGCAGAATCGATGCAGAAAACAGAGGCGACCAACCTTTTGCAAATTCCTCGTCATAAAATAAAAATAAAAACATTTTTCATTAGAAATTCCCCATTTCATTTAATAATTAGAATCACCGTTAAAACTATATTTATTTATAATATAATAATATGAATAATACACCCCTTTAATTGTCTATATGATACATATATATTAATTTCATCAAAATTGTTACTTTTCATCGTCTCAATTCACTAAAAGGTCCCAGACGATGAAGCCTCACCACCGCCGTCGGCATTATACACAATACACAATATTTAATTTATATATAATATATATATAAACAATAATAAAATGAAATAAAACCGCAGTTGTCGTCGCCGATTTGAAAACAACGAAAAAAAAAAAAAATATTCACCAATTTTCAAAACAGTCAAAAAAATACTGATTAATTCACTCGAAAGCGTTTTTAATTTTAATGTTGTTAAAATTTATTTGAATTCACCTATTTGTGTCTTTTTCACACGATTTATTGTTATTTATGTGGCCTTTCTTATATTCACACATCTGTTACTTTTTGGTCATAATTATTCTAGAATTAAGTTTCATTACTTTGCTGGGGAACTCCAAGGTTCCTGATTGGAAGTTCTTCTAGCGTCGGATGTGTACCTTCCATTCAGACTGACTCTCTATTTGTAAACCTTCAAATGGGCGCTGCTTTCTTTGTTGGTTGAAGTAGATTTGACGAGTGTTTTATTGCTTCGGTTTTTTCTCCAATTGAACCGTTCAGACACTTCGGAACAGAGCGCAACTTTGAACAAAGTTCTCGACACCTCTTGATGGTTCAATATCCATGATACCTCCAGGACAACACATAAGAACAGAGCGCAACGCACGTGACACAAGTTCTTGATGCCTATGGAACAGAGTGCAACTTCATGACGCCTTCGTAACGACCCGTCCTTGATATCTCCAGAACAACACTTTAGAACAGAGCGCAACAAGTGACCCACTTCCTTATCGACTTCGGAACAAGTCCTTGATGCCTTCAGAACAACTCTGCTCCAGGTCCTTGACGCCTTCTTATTATTGACCACAAGTCCTTGATGCGTCCACGTTCATGATGCTTTCAAAACAACTCTGAAGCAGTTCCAAGGCTGATCCAGGTTGATGATGCCTCCAGCACAAGTTTGACCCACGTCCATGACGCCTTCAGAACAAGTGAGACCCACGTCCATGACGCCTGCAAGTGGTGCCCCCTACAGCTGCGGGCGCATGGCCCTCTGCAGCAGCAGGCGGGCGTACTCTCAGGCGGGAGGGGGCCTGCCGCCGGTGTGGCGCTGCTGGTGCCGCTAGTGCGGGCTCTTGGAGGGCGCGTCGGGCGGCGGGGCGGGCGGCGGAGGGCCGGGGGGCGCATGCCAGGGTCCTACTCCCCCTACCGGGCCCCCGCTGTCCCCGAACACGCCCCCCGCGCCGCCGTCGCCCCCGTCGTACTGCGTGTTCTCCAGCCGGGTGATGAGACGCTCGTCCTCGTCGCCGAACTCTCCACCCATCAGGGACGGCTCACCCACCACCATCACGTCCTGGAACCAAACAAACGTATTGTTACAAATTATTATAAACATTCATTATCCTGGCGAACGTCAGTAATAACTGCTTCCACGCTGTATCTTGAAAGTGCTAACAATTAGGGTTCCGCTTCGTAAAGCACCAAAAATAATAATATCGAATCGTTATTCCACTCTAGCATTAATAATAATACCAAAGGGAAGTAATATCAAACTGTGTAAGGGGCAGCTTTGTGCAAGTTGTAGAACGATTCGTGGCCATCTCGACCGAACCACCGTTAATCGATTGTCCAACTGTGCGGAGATGGACAATCAGACGATTGTGTATTTATTTATTTATTGGACAATTTGTATAGCGCCGCTTTTGTGAGATATCACCTCAGAGGCGCTTTATAGTTGATGCAGGTATTACAAAAAATATAAATATTACAAAAATAAAGTTAAGTTAAGTAAAATGAAGTACAAGAACAAGTGACACAAAGATAGAAGATGGAGACTCTGCAGCAAAAGCAGCGAAAGAGTCCACCGCGTCCACCAACAGTGCCAGCACGAGGTTCGTCATCCGTCTAGGTATATGTCTGCTAATAAAGCACTGATAGAATATCCTCTCACAGATACCAGACCTTGGCAGCACCGCTGTGACGTTCGACGAAGATAGAAGATGGAGACTCTGCAGCACGAATCCTAGGTGGTGAAGAAACCGGACCAGCTGCTGCAGCGAAAGAGTCCACCGCGTCCACCAACAGTGCCAGCACGAGGTTCGTCATCCGTCTAGGTATGTTTCTGCTGCTATTAAAGAGCTGACTCCTCACATAGAATTTCGGCGAGTCCATCCTGGTGATTATTGAAGCAGCACATTCTGCCCGCAATAAAAAGCGACGGTCGGGATAATAAATTTTTTTTTTTTTTTTTTTTTTTAAGTTTCTTTATTCTATAAAATTATTAGTTACATGCATTGAGGAATTTTTCGACCACCATGCTAGGCACATGCCCGTGTTATGGTGGTCGATTTTCTATACATTAACATAAAGATTGTGCGGGAATATAAAATAAAATAACATATTTAAAATAATGTAAATGACTATAGTAATATAAGGAAGTATGGAAGAATACAGTAGAATATAAAAATATAATAGCATAATATTAATATAATATAGTAGTACAATATAATAATATATATAATAATATAATATAGTACAATAATATAGTAGTATAATAATATAATATTTTTAGTTGTTGTAAGTGTTATTTTTAGATACATAATACAATAGTATTTTGAGGAAATCTCATTTAGGTAAATTACATATGTATTAATGAACCACATTGTAAACTGTCGATTTCCCTAAAGTAAAATAGATACATAAAAAGGAATATAAAAAGTATATAGTTATAAAATCAAACATAGTACTATAGAGTAGGCAAATGAGAAAGGATTATTTTTACTATGGAAATCTATATGTGCTTGATTAAATTGGTAGGTACATTATTTTGCAGCAGTTTTGTACAAATAAATCAAAGTTAGAAAGTTAGTTTCAAGTCCGGCGAATTACACTGAACACTGGAGTCAATTATTATTGTTACGGTGGTTTGGTCAGCTGGTAGCTAAGATGGCACAGTAGGTACATGGAACTTGTATGCCGTAGGTACAGTGGTGCCAAACAGTTTTAAGTAGTTTATGTAAAAGTTTTTAAACTTTCGGCCATTAATATTATAGTAATTATATATAGTTCTTTACAAACAAAAACTTTTATTGGTGGTATAACCTACGTTCTTTAAAGAAATTCTTTAAAGAAATACCTCAAAGAAATTCTTTAAAGAAATTTCGACCCTTTCCGGATATCCATTTTTGGACACCGGCTGCAAAGTGAGAAAGTGTACTGGATCTTTTGATGTCGTTATTTAGTGCATTGTATGTTTTTGGTGCGATGTATGTGTATTGTCTTTGTGAGAAAGTGGTTTTTGTTAAGGGGATTGTGCATTTTCCATGCGTTGAGTAGCGTGTATGTATATCTTTTTGAGTAGAATTTATCAAACCATTTTTCCAGATATGGATGAGAACTATCTTAATATAAAGTTGGCGAATGTCCAGGACTGCTAGTTTCTTGAAGAGTGGCTCTGATGGGTAAGAACGGGAACATTTGAAGATGATCCTTAACAAAAGTTTTTGAACAGTCACTAGAGGGTAGAGAATGGATGCAGCACAACCTCCCCATCCTATAATGCCGTACGTAGCTATAGATTGGAATAAAGCAAAATAAACACTTTTGAGTGTTTTTATATCGAGGATTGATCGAAGAGAATAAAAAATATAGCATAACTTACGGAGTCTTTTTGTTATGGAGTTGATTTGGGCCTCCCAGCGTAAATGGTTATCTATAATGACACCTAGGTATTTTATTTCAGTTGACGGTTTAATAATTGGGCATGAACAGCTTGTAGTAAGAGATAGTGGGGGAGTGTGAATAATTAGTTTAGGAAGGTTTTCTGAGAGAGTTAATTTTCGGATTGAAAAATGTATATATTGTGTTTTTTTAATATTTAGGGTGAGGAGGTTGGAGTCCAGCCATTTTTTAATTTTGTTCAGTCCAGAATTCGCCTTCTCAATTGTTGTTCTCCACATTTTACTCGTAAAAATGATTACCGTGTCATCAGCGAAAGATATTATATTACCTTCAATATCCAAATTCAACAAGGAGTTCATATATATTAGAAATAAGAGCGGGCCTAGAACACTTCCTTGGGGTACGCCGTAGGAGATGGGTAAACATTTACTCCTGTATTCTTGATCGGAGTGGATGACGGTTGTTTGTGATCTCTGCGTGAGGTAGTTTTTAAACCATTTCAGGGCAGTACCTTCTATCCCAATCTGTTGCAGTTTTTTTAGAAGAATGTGGTGGGAAATAGTGTCGAAGGCTTTAGACAAATCTAGAAAGACAGCAAGAGGTTTATTGCCTTTATCGAGGTTATCTGATATAATATTGGTAAAGGTTGCAATTGCATCAGCAGTACTACAGTCTTTGCGAAAACCGTATTGGTTTTTGGAAAGGATTTTATTGTCCTCGAGGAATTTGAGGAGTCTTATTTTTACTACTTTTTCAATGATTTTGGATATAGTGCTCAATAGCGATATAGGCCTGTAACTATTTAGGGAAGATCTGTCACCTGATTTGAAAATAGGGATGATAGAGGCATGTTTAAGTGATTTTGGGAATAAACCGGATTGGAGGCTTAAGTTAATAACATGTTTGAGAGGGCTGGCAATAAGGGTTTTTAAATGTTTAGTGAGTTTAGTAGAGATTTTATCTATTCCTGTTGAGTGACTATTTTTTAATGTTGAGATAATTTTTGTAATTTCCAATTCTGTGGTAGGTGTGAACATAAATGGAGTATAACTGAGATGAGCCAGGGTTATTTCGTTTGCAAGGTCATGTTCCGAAACATTATTTCTAGTTAGAATATTATTGGAAAGGTTAGATCCGACTGAGGTGAAAAATTCATTGAAATGGTCTGCGATTTTTATTGAGTCATTATGTGTATTTGTTAACGATCGGCCTTCAATTTTAATCTTATTGATGGGTGTAGTCGTTTGTCTAGTGTGGGATATGTCCTTAATAATACTCCATATTTTTTTCTTGTCATTTTCGGCGTTGTTGATTTGTTTTTTATAGTAATCTTCTCTGGCCTTAGAGGTAATTTTTTTGCAGACATTTCTGTATTTCTTGTAAAATATGTAGGATTCATGATCGTTGGGATTTTTTTTACAGAGCGCGTGGAGTTTATCACGCTTACGTATAGAATGAAGGATACCTACAGTTATCCAAGGTTTGAGTTTAGTGTCAAAATGTTTTGTTTTGTGTGGTGTGCTGGATGTAGCGTTGGTTAGGTGGTTATGTAGTGTTTCGACAAGAGATTCGCAGGCTAAATTAGGATCATTTTGTTTGTAAAGATTTGACCAATTTTCTTGTGAGACCAGCTCAAAAAGTTTGGTATAGGATATTTTATTTTTTGGAATTTCATGCGGTTGTGGTTTATCTACTTTGTAAGAAAGAGAAGTTATGGTAGCGTAGTGGTCTGTGATGGTGCATTGGTATACAAGAGATATAGTTTTTAATTTACATTTTGAAAAAACATGATCAATACAACTTACAGACGAGCCAGATACTCTTGTAGGTGCTGTTATGGCTGGGACGAGGCCATGAAGAGTTAGCATATTTATATAATCATTGGCTTGAGGATGCATAGAATTAATTATATTTATATTGAGGTCACCAATAATAAGGAGATTATCACAATCACTCACACAAGATAGAAATTGGTTTAGTGAATTTAGAAAAGGGGTTATGTTAGACGTGCCTGGTGATCGATATATAGAAAATATGGTTACGTGTTTATCTATTACAATTTTGAGACAGTTAGATTGACTGATTATGATTTCGTTTACTGAGTGAGATATGTGATTTTTTATGTATATGATAACTCCATCGTTTTGGGTTATGTTATTCTGTGTATTGTAGTGGGTGTAGTTTGTTATGTTTTTGGGAAGGTAATTTTCATTGATCCAGCATTCACTCAAAATGATTATGTCAAAGTCGGAGTTCAGGTCTGTGAGAACTATCAATAATTCGTTAAAATTATGGTTTATGCTTCTGATATTCATTGAGAAAATTTTTAGGGCCGATAGAGTTAATATTTGTTGAACTTCTAGAGAACTGTTTGTTTCTGTACATGGAATTGGAGACAAATTGTCTAGTTGATCGGCTATTTCTACCATTTATAAAGTTTGTAACAAAACACAGTAAGTGGCATAAAAAATAGCAATGATTTTGACACATCGTTTAAAATAAAAATGAGAGGCTCCACATATTCATATGATAGATTCAACTTAACATTTAAGACAGTGGTGATAACAAGACCTATGATCAAAAATAGTATCTTTGGGCTAGAGACATACAATAATAATTTACTGCTGTATATAATGAAGAGTTTTAAATAATAATATAAAAATACATAAAAGAAAATTATGTTGCTCAGCGAGCATTGTTTACGGGTTAATGGGTGAGGGTGACAAAAGGTGTTTATTTTTGTCACTAATAATAATGACAGGTGTCCCAATATCTCGCCGTACATAGACTTGACCCCCTCTGGTCCAAGCAAATTTGAAAAGGTTTGCACGTTTGGCCTTGCGGGCAAGAAACCACAGGTGCTTCGCCTGAAATGTTAGATGTTCGGAAATGTATATAGGGGAACCTGGTCCTGCCATTCCGATTAGGGTGGTGTTAAGTGTGTCCTCACGATTTGCAGCTTGTTTATTGAACCTTTTTACATCTTCCAGAAAATTATCACGGTCGATATTGGACTTGAATTTTATTAGGATGGGCCTGCATTTATCTTTGGAGACTTTTAGTGTAGTGCGGTACGCCGTATCGATATTGGTAGCTTCGTTTGAGTTTATGGTTTTTTTTATGTTGAATATAATATTATTTAGGTTTTCGCCGTTGGTTTCTGGGATTCCTCTAATCTCCACATTTTTTGATCGGTTTAGTCTATCCATCTGTTCCACGTGGTTTTCAATGGCTTCAAGTCTCGCTTCGAGGTTAGAGTTCTTTTTTTCAAGTGATTTATTTTTATCCTCAAGGTCGTGAACGCGAAGTAGAATCTCTTGGTATTGTTTACTCATTGTTTCCAGAGTGGCTAGAATTTGAGTGTTTTGTTCCATTAGTTTGGTAAGTAGTTCACTCTCCGGAGGTGTTGTACCGCTGGCTTTAACAATAGGTACTGCCGATAGACATTGCTTGCATCTGATCTGTGCGCGGCGCTCCTTACTGAGTCTACGGTAGGAGCTCTCCGCCACTCCACCACAGTGTAAATGAAAGGTCCCTTTGCACAGGGCGCACACAAAAACGGACTCGGCCGAGGCAGTAGGCTCTGAACACGTATGGCAAGGATTATTCATATTGATGTGTTCGTTTAGTTAGTACTTGTTAGTTATTAGATTAGTATGTATTGCACTTCGGTAAGAACGTGTGTGTGCGTATGAGATTATCACTTGCTGTTGACAGATTTAATTATTGTGATATTTATTTTTTTAAATTTTGGTTTATTTACCAGTTGTTCGTCTTGGCACAAAAACTTTTCACACACTAGATTACTTCCGTACGCCGTAGATGCTAATTGAGTAGACAAAATAATATAATATTTAAAGAGAAATAATAATAATGTTGTGTTTATTGATTGCTGTTAATTTTGTTTTAGAGGGATGATTCCTACTTCACCGATTCAAAAACACTTCGTATAATAATTTAATTATTGTTAGCTAATTTTAAATCAATAGAATTTGATGTATTTCGCTAGAAAATTTGAAATCGTAGCTGGTAACAGACATTGAACTGTCACTTTTTGATTGTCACTTCACTTTATCATTGGATCACAAATGTTTATTGATGTTTCTCAGTACACAACTCACTTTTGAATTGAAATCCTTCACTGTAAACACTTCAAACACCGCAAAAACTTTTTACTTTGTATTTCATGGGTTAAAAATCATATATTTTTAAATGTTTGTTCGGAGCGATTAAGATGCGTGTTTACTGTTGCACTATCCATAGATTAATTACCCTGGGCTTAGCTTACTAACACTTGCTAGACCCTTCAGAGTTTCCGAGAATTCCTTTGAAAACATCTGGGGTGCATTTATCGATCGACGTTCGTTTCGAATGAAAAGAAATTATAATATATAATAAAATGGACGTCTAACTTACCACATAGAGTGTGAATTTATGTTGAGCTTCCCGCAACCAGCTAATATGGTTAGTCACTAGCTTGATTTAGCTTCTATCGAATACCAAAACTTGTCAGTAATGATCCTCATTGAATATTCTAAATTATGTCTTGTTGAGTGCATCAGATTAACAGTGAAATATAAGGGGATTTATTAAACCACAGTAAGCAGTTTGTTTTAGTTTTAGTGGATAAGTGGTTGGGTACGAACCTGTGAAGCTAGCGAGAAGTTGGGCCCCGGCGATCGCTTCTTGCTAGGAACGGGCGGCACGTTGTTGGCGCCGCTATTGGAGCCCTTCCGTTTTCTCCGCTTGTTGGCCGGCCGCTGCGATTCTGCAACCGACCCATCGCCAAAACGCTCAGCAACAACACAATAACAAAAACAAACTAACAATAACACAACAGTAACAACTTATCGCTATTCAAAGCTAGCTCCAAATAGGACGGCAAATATTTTAACTGGGGATTAAGTGGCGAGATGCGGAACCGGACAAAACAGAAGATATTAAATTTTGTTCAATTGTGCGCACAAACAGTCATTACCTCCGAGAGACAATTTGTTCATTTTTCTGAACAGCTCATATGGTCTTACAAAAATCCTTTTAACTACCTTACCGTTGTACTTATAATATGAATTAAAGTGTTTTTAAAAAACACTTTAATTCATATTATAAGTACAACGTGTTAGAAAAGGAAAATACAGTGCTTTATATTCAAATCTAAAAGTTAACCACAGACGAATTAAAATGTACACCTCTATCAAACCAACTGTTCCGTCCGCAATTTGAGATAAATTTATGAAATTTTTTTTCATTATTTTTATAAGAAATGAAAAAAAATTGAGGTGGCAGTAATGTTGATAATACATTTGTCTAATAAAATAATGTGTTTTTTTTTTCACTACGAGTAATTTAAAAAAATAAAATTATGTTTGATTTCAAAACATTTAATATTTAAAAAAATATTTATTTATTTCTAATAATAAAATTTAAAATTGTATTTCATCACCTTTCAAAAACAGTTTTTAGTTTTCAGATACGTTCAGAAACATTCCATTTATTTGGATTTGAAGTGGAAATACCCACAAATTCTCAAGAATATCCGACAGCATCTTTGAGAAACGGTCAATATGCCAGAGGCCTGAGGTGTTAATTTTCCAATTAAAATGGGATAGATCAGAGCACATGCCAAATAGGCTAGAACCAACTGTTACCAACTAAGTGGAGACATCAGTTCCCATTCATTTCTACATAGAAGTAATTTGTTGTGTATTACCTATTGGTGGCTTAGTTAAAGTTAGGTTAAATGAGTTTTATGTCTTCCGAGTTCTGTTTTGTCCTGGAACCGCTGTAGCAAGCTTCACCCGAAAATGCACACTTTGTAATTTGCTAACGCAAGAAATTCTACAAATGATTTATCTGTAATTTCTATATGAGTGATCGTTAGGAAAATATATAACGTTTCTAGGGACAAAAGTTCTTAGATTGTAGGCTGCTAAATTCTATATGAAAAACATGAATTTTGGCACGTTTTTCATATAATTTAAGATTACAGTTGAAGCCCGTTGTCCGACGGGTCGGTAAGCAACGACATAAACCGAGTGCTGTTACGACGCGGCGCAGAAAATTAAGTTCGTTATAGTAAGGTATAACAGTCTGCAGCGCAGTTCAGCGTGGTACAGCATCTGGTTAACCTTTCCCTTACTGTGCTAAAAAAATCCACGCGTTCCGGTGCTGTGTAGTCAATACACATCTCAAAATAAGCGATTTAATATCGGAAAAATATTAATATTCATAGCTAATCAATTATGTTTATCATATTTTATATCAAAAGTGATAATAATTGTAATTTAATTGCTGAAAACATGAAAAACCATCGGCAGATGCTAAAAAAACGTGCGAGGAGTCCATATCTAACGACGGCCGGCGACCGACTGGCGCTGGATGCTATGCGGTCGTAGGTATCGATGGTCTAAATCGAAATACAACTGCGGACGTGTGGATTTCTCATGTTCCCGCATAGCGAACTAAAGCATCAATAGCGTATCATTTCCTCGCACACTCTTCGCGTAGCAGTGTCACACAGTTGATTGTATTGATGTATTTGTTTCCGATTTTTAACTGTTTATTTGAAAACTATGTAAAATACTATTTTTTTAATTCAGTACATAAATGTATAACGGAGGAATACCTAAAATCTGAACCCAGAATTTATTATATTTATAGAGTTATTAAAGTTATTAGAAGCAATGTGTAGTAAATACACACCACAGATAAGGAAAGGTTAATGTCGATTGCTCACCGACCCGTGTGACGACGGGCTAAGGCACCTCAGCATAAAACATTCTGAATCCGGAAAAATCACGTACTCCTTATGCAGATGGCGATAAGTTTGAAATTCTCGCTTAACACTGGCTGCCTATTTTGACATATCCAAAAAACACATAGCCAAAATTCATGTTTTAATTTATTTTGTGAAGTTCAGGCGCTAATATTAAAAAAAAATTTCAATCACAATCTAAGGAAGTTCATTTTCCATATTATACAAGAAAACCGTATAAGAAAAGAGGTTCGAAAGTAGGAGATTTTACACTTCAAAACTTTTTTTAATAGATCTGATACTTATTTTTTTTTCTAGGCTTATAAAAACACTTCTGTATTCAGTGGAAATAAATATAACTTTCGACATTTTCCTAACTAACCAAATAGAATTTACAGATATTGCCAATAACGTTACAATACATCTCAACTTACTATTGTCTCATAAACTCTTTATGTTGCCAGTAAATTGTTAATTCAAGCATTTTGACAAAGAAACATGACATTCAAAGAATACGGTGTTTTCGTATTTGCGTCGAATACTACATTCTACACCACGGGTGTGACTGGGATAACTAGATATGCTTACTCGCTTACACTATAAGACGAACACGGAATAATGTACGAGACAACCATTAGGTTATATCCTTATACTTATGTGTTGCTACAATTATGTGTTGAAACAATTGACCGATCGGTGGCTGAGTTGACATCTCGTTTAGGTCCAACCCGGGCGTAGTGTGTTCAATTCCACGGCAGGCTAAGTCCTCCATCACAACACAAGCAACATTTTCTTACAGCGAATCTAAATATGTTGTAACGTCATTGGTTTTTGTATTATGATAATTAAATGAATTACTGGTGGCATTTTCGAGTGCTTATCTTAAGAGGAAGCTACAAGCCAAAAATGTGCATAATCTTGGTATACCTTATATCGTAGCATAAGCATTAAAATCGCTTGACAAACAGAGTCTAGAAACGTTCGATTTCAAGCAAAAAAAACTGGTTTTTATTTATTTTGTAAATAATTTTATAAGAAAGCAAAAAAGTGAATCAAGTGAAACTGTCACAGATAATCTTAGCTATAATACTGTATTTTTTAAAAGTTGTTTCCTTTATGCGTTCATACATTTCTATTGAAAAAATATTATTTTTAGTAGTTTGCATTTATATTTTTTATTGAGTAATTTATTTTTTAATTTGTATTTTACTCAAGCGAAACGATAGGAAAACCTTCAATTTATCTAAAGCATATTTTTTAATAATCAAAATAGTGATTTGGCATTAAGCTTCGCCTTAAGTAAAAATTTGATAGGAATTGAACGCATGTAATGAAGTTTTAATTTTTTTTTTAAAGTTAGTTTTTTTTTCTTCTTGATCATGCCAGAAAATTGTCATTTTAAACTACCGTCACTATGATACTTAGTGGACTAAATAGTTTACTAAATACTGTGAATTCTAATTTTGTTATTTATTACTAGGGCGACAAGTTAATATCCAATTCAGTGCGTATACTCATTTTTAATGCTCATTGGAAATGATATGTATTAAAAAAATTAAATTATCCACAAGGATAATAATATACAGGGTGTAACAACGCGTACCCAGTGATTGATTCCTGAGCATATTTGGAGTTTAAAATGTGCACGTCATTTCTCTGTCTGACGATATACATATTTTTTTAAAACATATTGCCACTGGTTATAACCTAACGCATCACGTGATATGCACTTCGTCTCATTCCATTATCGCTGTACAGACGAGACAGAGCGCGTATCACATAAAAATTAATGCTCGGGAATAGTGGATTAAAATCTTTCAGATACACCCTGTATATATATAAATATATTTATAAAATAAACTATTTCTGGAAGTTTTTGAATTTGTATATATTTCATAAATGTAAGTTATTGAATGAATAAATGTAAGTTACTGAATGAATTAATGTAAGTTATTGAATGAATAAATGTAAGTTACTGAATGAATAAATGTAAGTTATTGAATGAATAAATGTAAGTTATTGAATGAATAAATGAGCAGAGAAAAGAGCATTTGGATGTGAATCGTAGAGATTTAGCGGCAAGTCTGTCACCTTTCTACGTTGTGTTAGTTATAATAAGTGCTAGTTTGTGAGTTTCTGGGTTTTAATACGTGCTAAGCCATCTAGTTCTGCATTACTTTACCCAATAGTTAATTTGTTTATTCCCTCAATAAGTCAATGTGTAATCATTCACGCATTATCAATTTTCACTTACTTTAATCCCACTCTCTAACATGACACTTCAAACATTCTCTAATGTGACACCCATTGGCTAATAATCACGGTTACTTTGTTAACATTTGCTATATGACACTCTCTAGTGTGACACTCCTCCCGAATAGATCTATCATTACAACGTTCTTCACACAAAAGTCTCTTTAGTGTGACACACACACCCTCCGCACAGTCACTCTGCATTGTGACATTCTCCGTAGATACATCTATTCTCCTTCATTACACCCTCCCTCCACACAGTCACTCTCTAGTGTGACAAACACCCTTCGCACAGTCATTCTGCATTGCGAAATTATCCGTAGATACATCTACTCTCAATCGTTGAGCCCCCCTTCACACAACGACTCTAGTGTGACACACACACTCTCTCCAATGTGACACTCAACTATAACACTCCCCCGGAAGACATCTAATCTCAATCTTCACACTCCCCTTCAAACATCGACTCTCTGTAACACACACCGTCCACACAGTCACTCTCTAGTGTGACACACACACCGTCCATCAAGACACTCCCTATTGAGATATCCATCATTCCACCTCCCTCCACACAGTCACTCTCTAGTGTGACACACACCGTCCATCAAGACACTCCCTATTGAGATATCCATCATTCCACCTCCCTCCACACAGTCACTCTCTAGTGTGACACACACCGTCCATCAAGACACTCCCTATTGAGATATCCATCATTCCACCTCCCTCCACACAGTCACTCTCTAGTGTGACACACACCGTCCATCAAGACACTCCCTATTGAGATATCCATCATTCCACCTCCTTCCACACAGTCACTCTCTAGTGTGACACACACCGTCCATCAAGACACTCCCTATTGAGATATCCATCATTCCACCTCCCTCCACACAGTCACTCTCTAGTGTGACACACACCGTCCATCAAGACACTCCCTATTGAGATATCCAATCTCCATCATTCCACCTCCCTCCACACAGTCACTCTCTAGTGTGACACACACCCTCCGCACAGCCACTCAACTGTGACACTCTCCACTACGACACTCCCCACTAACTGGCATGCCCTCCCCAGTAATGCATGTGTAGTTAGCAGCCATCGCCGTGTGTAAGTGGCGTAAGTTTGGCGGCTCGGCGGGTGGACGTACTGGTGGCGGCGTTGTTACCTGGCGGCGCCACCATCCGCTGCCACTTCTGGAACAGGGTGGTCTTCAGGCAGTCGCGCGGCGACAGGGCGTACGCCTTGTGGCGCGACATCAACTCCTGCATTGGCTCCAGGATCACGCATAACTGCAATATACAAACATTTAACATATTATTACAGACTTATACATATAGATATCAGTAGGTTTAGCACGGTCAAAATCAGATAACTTAACAAAATATCAGATCGATAGGCTAAACTGATTTCCTGAGCTAAGATAACAACACAATTTGTCTATGGATCGACATTTCAACGCTACATATGTACATGCGAATAAATCGAGTGGTTCGCTACGTTTGGTGGCTTATCAAGGGTGTCTGTGTTTATGTGGTGAGCTTTGTCCAGGTCTTGGCAGCGATGCGTCTGCCTGCCAACTCCGTGGCGGGTCAGGTCAGGAGAGACTAAATGATTGAGGGAGATCTTTTGACCTCTCCAACAAGTCTTTCTAGGAGCATCGCCTCGCACCCCAGTGGGATAGATGGATTCAAACACATCATTCATCATTACGGGAGCATTTCACGCGATCATCAGCTACTAGTGACCTATAATTTACTAATAATTTACTCTACAAAGGCCTTCGGTGCTTGTTGTATATTTTCCACAAAGATTATTTGAATTACAAAGATAAACTTTAAAAAAAATTGATAACACGAGAACATACGTTTAGAAAGAAAAGCCAAAAGTAAGCTATACACCTTTTCTTACAAGTAAATAGTACCTAGTTAATTTTTTGTTGTACGATTCATATTACGCAAAAATAATTTTAAAACATATCCGCAAGGAGAAAAACGATAAATAATTGGTAATCCGGTTAAAAACGGGATTGCAGACCGTTTCCTGATAATTATTAGTAAATTCCTAACAAATTGGAACACGTGTTCATGCACCTGCGCTTGCCTTGATAATATACAATGACGAAATGCAGAAATATTCTGATTTTTATTTAGTTTTTAAAAGTTTATTAGGAAATCTATCAATTCATTCGTTAAGGGCCTGCAATCCCGTTTTTAACCGGATGATCAATAATTTGAAGAGATTCTTAATAAATTAGTAATATTCAACATTAGTAATTTTTCTCTGTGCGTTCAGAGAGTGAAATCTGCTGCGCTATTCCCTTGCGATGTGGCTAAAGTTACGTCTTTCGATTAACCATTTTTTTGACGGATATTTTCTTTTACGAATCAAATTATTGTTTTTTGTCAATAAAGCCAAAGCTAATTAGATCCGTTGACATTTAGAAAGTCATGACACGATTACGCGCGGCACGTGTTCACGGAGCAAAGTAAATACCCGAATCATCACATGGCCAAATCGGATGGTGTAAGCGAACCCCAACTTCCCCCCAGCATGGCTGTGCTGCCGTTGCACTGCCAAATCCAATGGTGAGTAGACCACAATATACAACTTCTTTCAATTTTATGAGCTTCGTTAGTTTGCCTTCAGCCAGTAATTTCGCATAACAATTACATTTAAAGATGTGTACCAGTTGAGGTGGGTACCAGATAAAGACCAATAACCACCCTTTTGAAGAGTATCACAGGGTCGGCAATACTGTGAGCTGTCGGAGTATCTGGGCCGAAGGCTTGGAATAAACTCCCTCCGGAACTAAGATCCATAACAAGTCCAACAGAATTCAGGTCTAAACTAAAAACTTACCTTTTTAAGCTGTCATAACCTTAAATTAAATATACCATTCCTAAGAGAAAGTCCAGTTATATCCAATTATGTCCTAAATCCTGTATCTAAATTTCGCTAATCTCAAGTGACCTACCAGGTAAGTATTGTACTGTATATTATCTCAATATATAGTTAAGTAATAATATAGATCACTGTAGAAATGTATTATAAGTCTGTACAGCGCCTTTGAGGTGATTTTGCACAAAAATGGCGCTATACAAGTCATCCAATTATTATCATTATTGTAGATAGCAAGTTACAAGTGCGCACATACCCGGAGATAGTTGAGCGTGGAGTTGGTAATGCCCTGGCGCGTGATGTTCTTGGCCAGCTGGTCCAGGACGGCGTGGTCCGGCCCCACGACGGAGCGCGGGATCAACTCCCGGTGCGAGCGCACGGCGAGGTGCCACGACTTGACGCGCATCAGGTCGTCGAACGTGAACTCCAGGATCAGCCGACCCTCCGTGCACACCTAAAATTACGCACGTAAAAAGTTGAATTATAATAATGACTAGGGACAACACGTGACAAAAACTTGCAGAGATGTAAAAATTTCGGTGAACGGATAACTAATCAAAATGACAACTCAACACACTTATAAAAAGTGCTATAAAGTTATGAAAAGTGATGAAACAAAAACTAGGTTAAATAAGTTACATATAGGTAATAATGGAACCTAAAATTTCATTGAACAGCTGTGTTTCATATTATATATACAGGGTTTTCCAATAAGAGGTGTTATTTTGATATTCAATCGTAAAAGATCGATGGTTTCGTTGCTTGTGTGGCACGTAGCGCCGTCTTGTTGAAAGTAAACGTTGTCCAGATCAATACCATCCAATTCCGGCCATAAAAAATCATTAATCATCTCTCGATAGCGCAATCCATTCACCGTAACTGTTGCTCCAGCCTCATTTTTGAAAAAGTAAGGTCCAATGACTCCGCCGGACCATAAACCGCACCAAACAGTCACGCGTTGAGGATAGAGAGGCTTTTCAACAATAACTCTTGGGTTTTCCGAGCCCCAGATGGGACAATTTTGCTTGTTGACGAAGCCACCGAGGTGGAAATGGGCCTCATCGCTCAAGATGATTTGCATTTGATTCACTCAAGTGAATCGTAATAATTTCAATGCGTTGTTGAAGCGTGTATCGTTCCATTTTTATTAATGGCGTGGTTTCTACTTGTCAAATGTCAAAAAACGACAGCTTCAAAAGTAACATCTACCGAAATAGCGGGCTATTCAAAATAACACCTCTTATTGGAAAACCCTGTAGTATATTTGCGGCACGTTCTACAGTGGAAGATCTTCTCAGTTTTCCCCAGGAGTTGACGTAATCTCACTGGCTGTACAAAGTTGGAACTATTGGGCAGTTTTCAAATAAAAATAAAAATTTAAAAAAACATTATTATGAAATTCAAATACATTGCATGACAATGACATGACATACAATGACATTACATGGCGATGCAATGTCTGGCAAGTGTAAGAGAGAGAGGGCGAACGAAATGGGCTAGAACCAAAAGGTACTAACACAGAAGATTCTATTCAAATTTATTATATTATATTTTTCAAAACCAGATGTAGACTAATGTCCTTCCTGAAAGTGTGCAAAATTTCAACGATCTTGGAATAAAACTGTAGATTCCAATAACTATAAAGTTTCCAGAAAAAAAAAAAAAAAAAATTCCAGTTGACCTTTTTGGATTCTTTATGTAATGTAGATTCCCCAGTTTCGCGTGTGTACCATTTTTTTTTTTTTTGGTACAATATTTTTTACATTTCTGAGTTATCCAGTAATGTTGGCCTCACTGGGTGGCTTCCCCGTGCTGAGGCCTTCAAAGAGAAAATAATACATTTAAAATATAATCTTGTGTGTTTATGCTATGAAATTTTGGTAATATTGTCTTTTTTGTTCTTTAATCCATTTTGTAATTTTGTGTCTGAATTTATTTTTGTTTTCCTCAATTTTAATTTCAAGTTTTACACTGTTGAATGCTTTTATAGCATGGTATTGGTAGTATCCTTGTCCAAAGCTTGTATTTACTGTCGGAGTTTTTATGTTTTCTTTGTACGCTTGTCTAACTGGTCTGTTAGTGATATTTTGTGCATGTTGAAATTTGTTTTTTTTGTCAAAAATGTAGTTTTGTATTGTTTTAACGTATAATTGGCATATACCTAATACGTCACAGCTGTTGAATATTTGGTCTGTATCAGTCGGTCTATGTTTTTTTAGTATTACCTTTAAGGCGAAGCTTAATTCCAAATCACTATTTTGATTGATCTTCACAATGAATTGGTATACATTATGAATACCAAAAAATATGCTTTAGATAAATTGAAGGTTTTCCTATTGCTTCGCTTCAGTAAAATACAAATAAAAAAATAAATTACTCAATATAAAATATAAATGCAAACTACTAAAAAAATATTTTTTCAATAGAAATGTATGAACGCGTAAAGGAAAACAACTTTAAAAAATACAGTATTATAGCTAAGATTATCTGTGACAGTTTCACTTGATTAACTTTTTGCTTTCTTATAAAATTATTTATAAAATAAATAAAAACCAGTTTTTTGCTTGAAATCTAACGTGTCTAGACTCCGTTTATCAAGCGATTTTAATATAATAAGTCAGGAGGAGGTATTATATTGTATATAAGAAACAAATTTGAATTTAGACTAAAAACATTAAAATCAATACATTTTGAAAATATATCAGGAAAGCTCATACTCCAGGACAAAACTAAAGTCAATATAATAGCTATCTATAGACCTCCTAATTTCAGTAAATCTTCATTTCTGACGGAATTATCATCATATCTTGAGACAATTAATAGTAAGGAAAATATTATCTTACTTGGAGATATAAATCTTAATTTGCTTGATGAACAAGATAATATTGTAACTTCGTATGAAAACTTACTTACTAACCATTATTTAACTAAATGCATCAATGTAGTAACCAGAGAAGCTGTATCAAATGGACAAATTACTCGCACGTGTATTGACCATATATTTGCCAAATTTAGAGGCAAGAAAATAACAGCTTGCGTCTGTGAAAATAATATTGCCGATCATTTTATTACTGCTATTAATATAAAATGTCATAAACGTCAGGTAGACTTTGCAAATAAGTATATTCAAATCATCTCACAAAAGGATATTGATAGACATATCAGAGATTATAACTGGAGTAAACTTATAGAGGATAAGGATTGTATTTCATTATATGAAAAAATAAAATCTTTATTTAATAAATTTTACAAGAGCAGTTCTAAAACGATAGTGCAAAAACCGAAAACACGACCTTATGCAATAAATGAATGGGTAAGCAGTGAATTATTATGTCAAATAAATAAAAGGGATAAACAATATAAAAAATGGAAAAGTACACCAACAAACAAAACATATGAAACAGAATACAAAAAATCACGAAACCTTGTCAATAAACTTATAAATAAAGATAAAACTAACTACTATAATAATAAATTTAAAAACTGTTTTAATGATACAAAAAAAACCTGGGATGTGATAAATAATATTTTAGGACGTAAACCCAAAAACGATTGCGATGAAACAATAACACGATATATGTTAAAAGATAGAACTGAGGATTCTGTGTCAAATGATTTTGTGAATTACTTCTCGGATAGCATCAGCAACATGTTACATAATTGCAATCACAAAGCTACTAATATTGTACTGGAAGAACTGCCTCACAGTTTATTTATACCAAGAGCTACTATAACTGATATTGAAAACATTGTTAAAAAAATGAAAAACTCTAAAAGCACAGGTATTGACAATATAAGAATGTTTGATTTAAAAAGAAATATAAAAACTCTTGGGCCAATAATTACTCATTTAATCAATACGATAATAAAGCAAGCAAAAATTCCACAAGAATTTAAATGTAGCATTACTAGACCAATATTTAAAGGTGGAAAACACATTGAACTGGGAAATTATAGGCCTATTAGTATACTACCTGCGTTAGAAAAAATTCTCGAAAAATTTTTATCAAATAAATTAAATAATTACATTGAAAAATTCGCTATCATAGATCCAAATCAATATGGCTTTCAAAGAAAAAAAAATACTGAAAAATTACTGCAAGATTTTTCCAATTACATAAATAATCAATTAAATAATAAATTACACGTTATTGTGTTATTTATCGATAACTCTAAAGCTTTTGACACAATTAACTCTAAAAAACTGCTAGAAACCTTAGAAAAAATTGGAATTAGAGGAAATGTGTTAAATTTATTTAAAGATTATCTTAGAAATAGAAAAATATGTACCAAAATAAATAATACTTTTAGTAAAACAAAGAATGTATCTGCAGGAGTTCCACAAGGTTCCATATTGGGACCTACACTATATATAATTTATGTAACTATAATGAAAAAACTTTTCTCTTTTGTTAAACATTTTGTATTTGCAGATGATACGGCATTGGTCATATCACATAAAGATCTAAAAATTGCAATTGAACTCATGCAAATTGACTTTAATCAACTTTGTAAATGGTCACATGATGCAGGACTATTAATAAATGCTAAAAAAACCAAAGTTATGCATATAAGATCACCTAATGCCAGATTTCAATTTAATCCTAATATTATTTCTCATAGTTTTAATTGCATCCATAAAAATATCCCGACTAATTGTAAATGTGAAAGCTTAGAATTAGTTACAGAATATGTCTATCTTGGTGTTACAGTAGATTGCTTTTTCAAATGGGACAAACATATTAAAAAAACCTGTAAAAGACTCAGATCAATTGCTGGCAGAATGTACACATTAAATTTTTTCCTATCAATTGAAACACTTAAAATAATTTATATGTCAATGGCAGAATCTATTATAAGATATGGATTAACCATATGGGGAAACACTAGTATAACCAATCTGAAACAAGTCCAAGTTGTACAAAACGCAATTGTAAAATTACTAGTCGTCCCTAATATTTTTAAACAGAGACATAATACACCGTTGCTGTTTCAGAGTGCCAAAATTTTACCCGTTAAGGCTATACTATGGCAAAAAATCATAATTCAGTATATATTTACCCCGCAGCATAAAGAAAAATTAGAACATAAATACAGTACTAGATTCACGCGCAATGACGGGTTAATAGTTCCGAAATTTAATAATAAATACGGACAGAGAACGTTTGAATACAACATACCGAAGATATTTAATTTATTACCTGACACTATAAAGCAATGTAAATCTATGAATAAGGTTAAATATATGGTGAAAAATTGGCTATCGGAAAAAAAATATTTATTTTAATATGTATGAAAAATTGTATGAAAAATTGTTAATTCTGTAGATATAAGATGTAAATTATAACTTTAAAAAATGTATTTGAAACTAACTTTAAGCACCTGTTGACAAGCCAATTCAATCGGCTTAGCAGGACTTGTTTGTTGATATTATGTATTAACTATTTATTCAATAAAAAAAAAAAAAAAAAAAAAAAAAAATAAAAAAAAAAAATAAAAAAAAAATGCCTATTACCTACAATATAAGGTATACCAAGAATATACACATTTTTGGCTTGTAGCTTCCTCTTAAGATCGTTTTCTGTGCGATTTATATGTAATCGATTGCCGAGTTTGTGGATCATCCCCAAAGAATAATTACATATTCTATAATTGATTGGCAAAGTGCAAAATATATTGTTTTATTTTATATATGTTTCTTATGTTTAGGAAAATGTGTATTGTTTTGTTTTTTTCTGTACATTAGTTTAAGGTCAGGTTAGGTTAGGTTAAGTTACTCACCTTGGTGAACATGGGCTTGCCGTGGTGCGTGACCATCGTGCACTGATCGCAGTCCAGCGTGATGGAGGTATTATGAAAGGACTCCTTGGGGTGCTTCATGTTGTAGTACAGTTCCGTTACGCCGCCCTCGAATATGGAGCGGAAGTAACGCGGGATTAGCGTCCTTCCTATCGCTGGAAACAGACGCAAAACAAACAGTCAGTATTTGTTGGGAAGTAAGAGCTTCATAGATGCACGCACAGATGGCAGTACATAGAGCTTGCGGAGCTAGTGGCCAGTAGTCGCCAGGGCCAGTGGGAAGGCTCTCAGAGAAACTTACTGTTTCAGATTCCAATTAGCCAGCTTCTACCTAGGGCGACTATCGAGTCACCATTATAATACGAGAAGTAATAATAAATCCCTGATTAATTTAAAATAACCTATTATTTATAAATTCCTTCCAAGACGAGTTGGAGATCTGCTTGTACGAAAATAACAGTATTGCATTAACCTTTTGAACGCGTTAATTTGCTCCGTTTTATCTATACCCGTACGCGGTACATATTTTCAAATACCTATGCACGCAATTAAATGTCAAATTATAGCATTCTGGCATGATTTATTGGACTATATAGACAGAACAGATTATTCTCCACAATATGAAAACAAATCCTCGTGTGTCAACACTCTTAGATGTTTATAAAAACAAAAACATAAAATTTCATACAAAGACGTACCGTATCTTTTGAAGGTCAAAATTTTGCTAATCTTTTGTGTAGTGCAAATAGCACCAGTGAAGAATCTTTAGTAAAAAATTATAATCCAACACAATCTATGCAAAATGCCTGCTTTGAATTCAAACCAACGAATTGTAATGAAGTTTTAAATGTGATTAATGAGCTAAAATCAGGTTTTTCGAGTGGAAATGACAATATATGTGCAATGGTCTACAAACAAAATGCTTCTGAACTAGTAATACCTATTACACACATTGTAAATGTTAGTTTTGAGAATGGCTTATTCCCTAATCATTGCAAAAATTCCAAAGTTATTCCTTTATTTAAAGGAGGAGATAACGAAGATGTAAATAACTATCGACCTATCTCCTTGCTAAATACGTTATCAAAAATAATAGAGAAATTAGCTAAAATTAGGTTGATGTCTTATGTAAAAAGATATGAAATTCTCTCAGATAATCAATTTGGCTTCCGAGAGAACATGGGAACAAGTGATGCTGCATTAAAAATGATCACCACAGTCGTAGAAGCTCTTGATACTGGCAATAAAGCAATGGCCGTTTTTTTAGACTTGTCTAAGGCATTTGATACCGTATCCCACGGTTTACTCTTAAAAAAACTCAGTTCAATGGGTATTGTTAATAAATCTTTAGATTGGTTCAGATCATATCTTGAAAATAGAACACAGAGAGTAATAATTAATGATCACATTAGCTCAAATAAATCAATTGTATATGGTGTTCCTCAAGGTAGTGTTCTGGGTCCAATTCTATTTTTGTTATATATTAACGACCTCTGTAAACTGAAATTTTCTGGATCTTCAATTGTATTTGCAGATGACACTGTCTTGGTGTTTGCTGCTGACACATGGAACGAAACGTATGCTCAGTGCGAGGCAGGATTAAGGGCAGTCAAAAATTGGCTTGATCAAAACTTGTTAACCTTAAACATGAACAAAACTAAATATATTACTTTTAGCATTTCCTCTGTAAATCAACCATCTTTGGAACGTTCATTAAAATTACATTGTTGTGTGCAGGAGTGTAACTGTCAATCTTTGGAAAGAGTAGACAACATCAAATACCTGGGTTTAATTATTGATAAAAATTTAAAATGGAACAATCACATTACTATATTAAGAAACAAAATAAGAAGACTAGCCTACATTTTCAAAAATCTAAGAAACATATTGGACAAAGTTACATTAAAAACTGTATATTATGCTCTTGTTCAATCAATGCTTTCATATAATGTTGTCTGTTGGGGTTCTTGTAACAAGACTACCTTAGAGCCTTTGAATGTTGCACAAAAATTAATTTTAAAAATAATGTATAAGAGAAATTTTATGTATCCATCAAAGTTATTATATAGTGAAAGCAAAATTATGACAATAAGGCAGTTGTACATAATACAGGCTCTCTGTAAATTTTTCAACAACACTATTACTGCTAAAAGATCTCAACAAGTGCGCAGCACTAGAATGGGTTCTTATTTAATGTATCAGCCGGTGTATACCAGAACATCCTTCGGACAAAGGAGTTTTTCATATAAAGCTCCGTTGCTATATAATATGCTTGGAGAAAATATAAAAACTATAGGTACGTTAAATTCATTCAAGAAAATGGTCAAAATCTCCGTACTAGCTGAGAGTGATGATTTTAGATCACCCATGTTGTCGCTTATATCATAATTCCTTGTGGAAGCTCTGTTTCGATACAATCCTTATTTACTTACTGCGCATGTACTTATTTACTTCTAAAATAACTTTTGGTTATTTATTATTATGTTACTTATTATTATTATTATCTACTTAATTATCGTATTAATATTTACTTTAATTATTGTCTAGCTAAATTATTTACTTACTTACTTTTTATTACAATATTATCTACTTACCTATCGGTTATTATTTACCTTTTTTTATTTAGTTATTTTTATTTTTTCTTATAATCTATTATTCATACTTTCCATGTTGTAACTGTTAGTATGGTTACCCTATGCTTGTGTCTGATAAGCCAGCACAGGTACCTTGTACTTTAGTTAACAGAAGAATATTATTGTTGCCAACTTACTTAATAATGCTTCTTTTGTTTTTATTTTTTTTCATACATTTGTTACTAAAATTTTGTTTATTTTTGTCTACCGGTCTCGAAACGTCCGTGTCATAAACTTTTCTTTTTTGGTTTAAATTTAATTTAATGTTGTTATTATTTTTAATTTACATATATGTATTTTTTTAAATGATATTATTGTAAAGCTGCACATCTTGATACAGGAATGCCCTAGTGAGATGTGCAGAGTATGCTTTTTATGTAAAAACTGTATTTTGAATGAAATAAATAAATAAATAAAAAAAAAAAAAAAAAAAAAAATGTGGTCACATGTGGCCATTCACTCGGCGTGTGTGTACTTAGGTGATAGACACAAGTGGGACACCATGATCACTTATCATTTTTAGTTATGAAAAGTTGTGAATGACATACTAGTACTAACGCCATCCGTTGACAAAAATGTAAACTAAAGGACTAAAAGGCGCACTTGATTATCGATCTTTTTTTATGAAATACAATTTTATTTTTGAGAAATTCTTGTAGATGTCAGCATCGTGATAGTTCTACGAATGTCCAAGTGAGCAAGAAATACATTTATGACGAAAGAGCGCTGGAATTTCGGCCGTCAAAGTTTCCGTATCAACTGTTGATACAGCCGCGAGTGAGTATAGACTTTTTGCCGTAACAACAGTTGATACGGCCGCGTGCAGAGTTAAATAACATTATTTATTACATTTAATATAATTGAGCCCTAATGCGGAACCACGGAATTGTATGAAAAAGTGACATCTGAGATTTTGGCTGTAAAACATTTAATTTGACTGTAGTGAGGTTACCGGCGCCCCGGGAACCATTTATTGAACTCCCCCATGCCATGGTCACCCCGAGTGGTCTACAGTTAGCAGGGGTGCCCAGGTTCATGGGGTGAGGTTTGTCTAGGTCTTGGCTCTCTCCATCCAGACTTTCTCTCGACCCATTGTCTTGCACCTCTCTCATTGGGAGAGATATATCATGGAGAAGATTACAAATTAAAAAGTTTACAGAGGCAGTTTTACTATTTAGTGACATTTGTTAAAAGATAGTTACTGAATTGTCTGTAGGTGACATTGAAAATGTCGATGGCTAATGCAGAATCGTTAAGCAGTTGAGTCGCTCTGTTTATTGGCGCGTTCTGATAGGCAGAAGTCCTCGCTTTCGGAGCATATAAGAGTGCATGGGATCTCCCTCGAGTATAATTGTTAGTTAACCTCTTTCAACATAGGCGGATTGTGTATTGTACCAGAGATTAACTTCAAAAAGTGTTTGCTTAAAAATATTATTCTAATGTATTGAAATCGAGCATTCCTGTTAAGAACAAGGATGGATACAGGAATGGATAGTATGTATATTCCCTCATATACAGGTAACGCATAAACCTTTTTTGTACTTTTTCTATTTCTAAGATATGGTTTTGTTCAGAAGGGGACCTAATAATGGAGCTGTATTCCAGGATGCTGCGGACAAGTGCTTCATATGTTCTTCGTATTGCAATTCCATTAGTAAACGATCTCGCATTACGAAGAACAAATCCAAGCATTTTGTTGGCGCGGGAGACAATGTCATATATGTGGGATTTGAAAGAGAGATTTCCTTCGAAGATCACCCCAAGGTCACGAATCTCGTTTTTGCGTGTTAATATATTTTTATTAATGTGATATGGGAATAGAAATTTGTGTTGTGTCTTCCTTACTGTCATAGTTAGAAATATGATCCAAACCAGGCATGCCCGAATTGTAGATTTCTTGGGGATGAGAGTTTCGTAGGATTTACATTAATGTTTTATGATGATTGAGGCGAACAGGTGTACTCACTGTATCTCTTGGGTCCGTCTTCGAGGCAGAAGGTCAGCGTGAGGGTGGCATCATCTTCAAAGAACTCCGTTGCAAAGGCGTCCCACCATAAATTATCAGATTCCTGAAACAGACCATCAAACCGTTATCATTTACTGCTAGTTAACACAAATACACATACAATCGGCGTCACAAAAAACACAGAAGTTTCCCCAGGCAATATATCTAACCCAAACGATGTCGATATCAATTGAAGGTACATTTAACGACCTCTTATCTGACAACAATTTTCCGAGTACGAGATGTTAAAAAAATGTTGCGCATATTCTCTGTATAGGTGCCACGACTTGTGTCATCTTCCTGGGCTATAAAAGGAGCAGTTTAAGTCAAATTTAGGTCATTCAATATCCGAATGATGAAGAGGACGCACGTGAATAATTAGCGCTAGAAAACACCGATGACATTTTCATTAACTGCGATTCTGTCAAATGATAGTGAATTAGTTTATTTTCAGGTTAAGGCAAAGCTTAATGCTAATCATTATTTTCGATTAATCTTTATAACAAATGAATTGATTACATTATGAATACCAAAAAACAAGCTTTAGATAAATTGAAGGTTTTTCTATCGTTTCCCTTGAGTAGAATACAATTTAAAAACACTCAATAAAAAATATAAATGTATACTGCTAAAAAAAATTTTTTTCAATAGAAATGAATGAACGTCAACTTTAAAAAAATACAATATTTTAGCTAAGATCATCTCTGACAGTTTCACTTGATTAACTTTTTTGCTTTCTTATAAAAAATGTTTACAAAATAAATAAAAACAACTTTTGAACTTGAAATCACGCGTTTCTAGACTTGGTTTGTCAAGCGATTTTATTTTCTATTACCTACATTCGTGACAATATAAAGAATATACACATTTTTGGCTTGTAGCTTCCTCTTAACCACTCAGAACATTGGAACGTCAAAAGACGTAAATCCTGAGGTGATATCTCACAAAAGCGGCGCTATACAAATTATCCAATAAATAATAATAATAATAATAATAATAATGATAATAGCGGTCAAGACATTAGAACGTCTTTTCACGTAAACGCGCGATTTTACAAAAATCGATTTATTTCCATCACTAGTATACGGATTGCCATGATTTAAAAAACAGAGTATCGATAATGAATAACGCTACGCGTCTGTATTCAAGAATATCTATGGAACGTAGAAATGCATTATCTAAGCCGATTTAATCTGTCATCTTGTTCGTTCATAATTTATTGCGTTTCTAAATAATTTATTAAAAATATTTTAGTTTGGACGGTTAATATTTTGAGGTGACTAATAGTTTTTAATTATATTTCTTCAATATATAAAGTGTTATTTCTTTATGATACTCAGAAAAAAGTACATTTTTCACGGCTTTGAAATAATGGTAAGCGTTTCTTACATATTTTTGACGTTTTCATAAAATGTATATTTAGAAACGCAAATATTTACGTATAACAACACAATGCGATAGTGGATTTCATAATCTTTCCAAAACATTTTTTAGAATGAGGCTACGTTTCCCAAAATGTGAGTTATGAAGCTTTTAGCAAAACTCGTAAATAACACAAAAATTATCACGTTTTGACAGTTCTCAAAGGAACACATAGTGAGTAAATGTCTTTGTCTGAGAGGTTAAGGACAATTCCTTATCCTTGAATAGAACCCGAATCGCCCCTCAGCGAGAATACTGTATCAGCAATAATTGCAGTATATTGTGAGGCTGAGTGCTGTGAGAGGGAAAAGAAATGGGTTTATAATACATCTGTCTAATAAAATGTTTGTGCTTTTCTTTTTAATTATCCTAGTAATTTTAGTTAGAAAAAATGGAGAGCCATTTTTAAAACTTTTTATGTATGCTTTAAGAAATATTACATTTATTTGGATTTTATCGCAAAGCGGAAATACCCTGACCTTCTGACAGAATATGCTGTAAGAAACAAAAGACTCAAACAAAATCTTCAAAACTCTAGACGTCATGTCAATAAGACAACTTTACGCCAAAACTGCTCTCCTACATCTCATCCATAATAATCTTCATATTACAAATCAACCAAAAGCCATAATAAAAACCAGGTCATCAACAAATAAAACACTGAACATTCCGATAACACACACCACACACGGACAAAGACACTTTCAATACTACAAATACACCTACAAACTTTCTCAAAAAACATATCGCGGCCTGGATAAAAAATCAAGATATTCACTTTATTCAAAAGCTTATAATTCCAAACCAAACATAACCAAAATATGATAAGTGAAATTAAATATTATACACGTTCTTCAAGAATTATCCAAAAATACATACACGCACATATAAATGTGTGTTTTCATGTTTCAATATATGTCTGTGAAAAAAAAAAAAAAAAAAAAAAACTTTCTACTACAACACATAATACCTGTCACACTTAATCACAAACACGTAAACACCTCAGCACAGGTTCTCCTAGTGAGGTGTTCACGTAACATACAATATCACCCACACACAGTTTTACATATATCAACCTATGTTCTTTGTTTTTTATATTTTTTATACCTTTTTTCTGTACTTTTTTCTCCGTACTACAATATAAAAAACTGTAATCATTTGTAAAATGTGTATTCAAGAATAGACATAAATAAATAAAAATACAAAAATTTTAAAAATGTAGATGGACCTTGTTTTTGTGCAATGGCAAGGTTAGCCTGGCGGAAGTGGTGCGGCAAAAGTGGTGCAAGGGAGGCTAATTATCTAACCTAATTTTGCCTTGAATATCGACGCAGATCAAAAGGAGTGTGTTGTTTCTACCTAGTAATGTGTAATTAGAGGAGTTTCAAACGAGTTCGCCGTTCCTCTCATTGACGGTGTTACTCCTGCTTTCGCTTTGGGACTAGAATGATAATGGCTGCTATGGTTGGTACGAGCATCTCCTTTGTTTAGTGCGCGATCGGAGTTGAAAACAAGTCCTGAAATATGTGCCGAGAGCTTCGCTATCATCATATGTACGCAGATGGCTGAGAAAAGATCGGAAACAGGTGGCCGCTTGATTACCGGACACGGAGGATGGACCTCGTTACCTTCATTTCAGAAGACATCCGATAAGAACACGCCTGGAAGAGAATGCTACCTTCAGCCAAAAGAACATACATTTTTAAATTCTGGAGAAGCAGTCGATTTAAAATTAGTGTGAATTAATTTTTAAAATATAAATTAAATATAATGGACAAAAGAGACATCTCTGGTCAGTTTGGATAGAATTTGCTCTGCAGGTGAGTGACGACGAATTCCAGTCACCTTTGCATTGATCAGTTGGATTCATCCGGATTGAATCATTTGTCAAAAGATGTCTATTTAAGACAAAAATGATTAAAAAAAAAAAATTTGTCACAATAATGTGACAGTACGTGTGGAATTGCAAATGTGCCAATTCATCATTATTAATAATTCTACTCTCTTGAGAGCTGGTTGACATATTATAATCTCATAGTGCGAACGCAAATATATTATTGTGCTGATCTGCCAGTTTGCTGCCGAATTTGAAGATCAAGGAGTGGAACTCAATTGCAAGTGCTATTTTCTGGTGAGTCTTTCTGTTTATATGTATTTTGGTGGCTGGTTTATAAGTGTTGCTTCTCCTGCAGAGTGAATTCATTGATCAATCCATTTTTTTCATAGGGATAATATTCCCTGATGGTCTGTGCTATTTACAAGCCAGATTATCACCAAATTCCTTTCGTTTTCTCTCTCTCCCTGGTTTTCCATGCTAAATATATAGATAGACGTTAGAAGCCTTTGTCCTTATTTTATACTTCATTAATCAAGGAGAAGAAATCCTCACCCCTTTGACTGAAAACAGTATCGTCTTGATCCAAGAATTCTGACTTTAATTTGCTTCATGCTGTACTTTAACACACGTAAAAAGGTGAGTGACATATTTCTACGTCACATGATTATACGCAGTGTATGGGGTACCGTAGAGACCTGTGATTTTTACATTACAAAAAAAACATCAATAAATGTAGATAAGCGTTTGTTATGTGGAAGGGACTCACCTCGGTCCTCTGCTGCAGTCTCTTGTTGAGCTCGTAGACTCGGTAGTCGGGCTGGCCGAAGTAGGGCGTGTGTCTCCTGGGAACAGGCACAGATCTGTAAGACATACACACGAGGGTAAGACAAGATGGGGACCGTCAGGCTCACTGGGAAGCCGATTCCTGCCACGATATCACGCGGGCCAATTACAGCAGATGACGAAAATATATATAATATCAAGGACAAAAGATTATTCCTCCAATAACAGTACAATCTTCTCATTCTGTCGCTCTTAACACATTCTTTGCGGGAAACGAGAAAACTCGTCATATGTCTTTTTACAGTAAGACGCGGGCGACGAGTTTACTCGTTTTGTTGCACAAAAGAGCGCAACCAAGTAAGGAGCGGGAAACTTGTAAACAAGGGGTTCTAAATGGGTGCGTGGTCATGTGTTTTCTATTGTCGGCGGTACCCGATGTATCTACCTGTCAATACAATGAGTTTGAAACACAACAAAAAAATAATAAAATAGTTGTCGCGTATGTTCCACTCACAAACTACGAAGTGAAACGCGGTACATGTGCAAGTTTTGCAATGTGCCCCTGCATAAAGGAAAGTGTTTCGAACGCTATCACATATTGAAGCACTATTAGGTTATAGTTTTTTTTTATATGTATTGAAAAATTCTCGATATCTTGTAATTTTGTATGAATAAATTTCGATATGTTATTTCGATGGTGAAATACTGTTTTTTCTGTGATTCCCAAGTTTTTGTTTATAAAAAAGGAATTACACATACATTGCTAAGTAAATAAATAGAGACATCTTTTTAAAGTAAAGCACTGAAAGTTTCATCGAAAAATATCAAATAGATCATACGATATGAATATTTTGCGGAAAGTCTAATTTAGGCGCTAAAATTTAAAAAAACACCCGCGTTCGCCCCAAATTTGACGGTAAAATGCCCCGAATGCCCGAAGATAATTATGCAAAAAGTCTTAAGGGTATTTAAAGAGAAATTAAATACATTGTTTCAGAAATTTCATTCAATTCCAAATTCAATTCCAAATTCCATTCCTCGTGTCCGTGTCGTGTGAGGATTTGTTCCAGCAAATTTATGCATTTAATTTAATGTGGAGTCCACACACCACTTTTTAATTTTTTATATTAACTCCACACAGGAGGCCCTGAAGAAAATAATTTCCCTCAGGGCCTATGTCATCTTTGGGGATGCTGTGTGGAGGGTCTTTTTGTGGAGAGGAAGGAGTGAACATGGGTCTTGAAGAGTCCCATGTTGTAGGAGGGAGGAAACACAGAGGCCGGCAGTTCGTTCCACAGCCGAGCTGTTGAACTTAAGAACGAATCGTAGAAGCGACCCGTTCTCATGTGACAAATGTCAACCGTGTACAAATGTTGGGCGCGCGTTTGGCGTGTATCCCGACTACGCACCGGTGCCGAAGGGATCAATGACGCTAGTTCCTCAGAGCATCTTCCATTGTAATACCGATAGAACAAGGACAGCATACCTACCTGACGCCTGTGCTCTAAAGATTGCAGTCCGTTTGTTAAGATTGGGGAATCTATCAAACGGACCGCCAGTTTCTGCACAGAGTCAAGGGTTTTTTTCAGGTATTTAGGGGCTCCGGACCAGAGATGGCTGCCAAATTCGACAGTAGGGCGCACTTGCGATTTGTACAGGGTGAGCAGTTGTGTACTATTAAAGTATCTGCGGGCCCTGTACAGCACGCCCAGCTTCTGAGAGGCCAACTTTACTCTGGCTTCGATGGAGCCCCCGTACCTGAGCTGGTCACTTATAGTTACACCAAGCATATCAATGGAAGGCCTGTTCGGAAGATTGCTTCCGTTGAAGGAGACTAGATTATCAACTAGCACACTTCAACTTACTTCTTACAACGCATTCGAACATAGCGATCGTTGCATCAAATAATCAGTCGCAGCAAAATTTTCAGTCATAACCCCACGATGGAAAGGTATTTGTGCGTCGTCGTGTAGATCACGAGGTGCCCAGTGAAGAACGAAAGTCGTTTTCACGCAAAAAAGTAACAGTGGTGTAGAGGTTTTGTATTTAACTTCACCCTTCCTTTCTTTGCGAATCTCCACATTTCTCACACGATGATGCATGGTTATACAACACAAGCGCCTCAGGGATCTCATTTCTATATCATTCAGTCTACTTTCATCCTTCATCTGCCAGTTCCATGCGTCACTGCGACGCATCAGGGAAGGTACCAGCACTCCATTGTGGACTTCACGCTTAGCTTTTGAGTATATCTGTATTTAAACAGGTAACTCCATTAATGGAGAACTGAACGCAGTTGGCTAGCAATTAGCTAGCAGTCCACAATGAAGTGCTAGTACCTACCCTGATGTACGGAAATGAGGCATGGAACTGGCAGAGAAAGGATGCAAGTAGACTGAACGCTGTAGAAATGAGATGTAAGCGTAATGAGTAAGATCAAGAAAAGGAACGCTTAGATGGTTTGGGCATCTTGCGCGAATGAGCAAAGAAAGGAGTGTAAGGAGAATATACGATTCAAATGTGAATGGTAGCAGAAGTCGGGGACGCCCGAGGAAGACTCAATATCAGATACTCGAGTCAAGAGTCTGTTTGGCGGCCCGTCCTCTCCGCCTACCCGCGCGGGGTAACGGCGTGATGGTTACTTAGTTAGTTAATCATATAGTAAACATAACTAACTAAGCATGTCATATCTGCAAGGAATGCATTTCTGCTCAGTGGGTAGAGATACACTCCTTGCTTAATTCACATTCATACACACCATCGTAAGTTTTGAATAAATAATGAATTGATTTTGGTGCAAGTATATGTTAACGATTGCGCTCTACCTTCTAACCGAGAGTCGGGTATTGCAACTGCCAGACCACGGAGATAACCCATTTTACATTGTCACTCACGCAGGCAGTGGTATCATTTGTTAACAGCTTTGTCAGCAGCAAGCCCAACCTACATGAGGTCATTCAACAATGGTACATTCAAAACAAGACTAAATGAATCGGTGACTAAAATAATACAGTGACCGGGAATCTCATCAAAATGACAGTTCAACACACCTACAAAAAGTCATATAAAGTGATGAAACAAAAACTAGGTAACTATTTAACCTAGTTTTTGTTTCATCTCTTTTAATGACTCTATATCACTTTTTAAGAGGAAGCTACAAGCCAAAAATGTGCATATTCTTGGTATACCTTATATTGTAGGTAATAGGCATTCAAATCACTTGACAAACGTTCGATTTCAAGCAAAAAACAGGTTTTTACTCATTTTGTAAGTACTTTTATAAGAAAGCAAAAAAGTTAATCAAGGGAAACTGTCACAGATAATCTTAGCTATAACAGTATTTTTTAAAAGTTGTATCTTTTATGCGTTTATACATTTCTATTGAAAAAACATATTTTGTAGTACAGGGTTTTCCAATAAGAGGTGTTATTTTGAATAGCCCGCTATTTCGGTAGATGTTACTTTTGAAGCCGTCATTTTTTGACATTTGACAAGTAGAAACTACGCCATTAATAAAAATAGAACGATACACGCTTCACCAACGCATTGAAATTATTAAAATTCACTTGAGTGAATCAAATTCAAATCATCTTGAGTGATGAGGCCCATTTCCACCTCCGTGGCTTCGTCAACAAGCAAAATTGTCGCATCTGGGGCTCGGAAAACCCAAGAGTTATTGTTGAAAAGCCTCTCTATCCTCAACGTGTGACTGTTTGGTGCGGTTTATGGTCCGGCGGAGTCATTGGACCTTACTTTTTCGAAAATGAGGCTGGAGCAACAGTTACGGTGAATGGATTGCGCTATCGAGAGATGATTAATGATTTTTTATGGCCGGAATTGGATGGTATTGATCTGGACAACGTTTACTTTCAACAAGACGGCGCTACGTGCCACACAAGCAACGAAACCAATGATCTTTTACGATAGAATATCAAAATAACACCTCTTATTGGAAAACCCTGTAGTTTGCATTTATATTTTTTATCGAGTAATTTATTTTTTTATTCGCATTCTACTCAAGCGAAACGATAAGAAAACCTTCAATTCAACTAAAGCATATTTTTTGTTATTCATAATGTACACCAATTCGTTATAAAGATTAATCAAAATGGTGATTTGGCATTAAGGTTCGCCTTAAAGGTATGTTTAACTGTCGTTTTGATGAAATATCATGGAATAAAATAATACATAATTGACACGGTAAACTTTGCAGGCGGCCAAAGGAGGAATGAACTAATACAGTACGTACAGTTAGATTTTATTTTTATGCGATTACCCGCGCAAGAGTCCCGACTGCTCCCAACCGTCTGGAGCCCCGTGACCACCACGGCATCCCTCTGGAATGTAGCGGGGAGATTGGGGAAGTATCTGGCTATTCAGACCTGGTCACCAAACACGGCTGAAGCCAATTCAAGCAATGTTTCAATTCTGAATGACGGTGGAACGAGCCGCAAATATACTATTTATTATTTTTAATTAATTATCACTAGCACACGCTGGGTTTCGCCCCACGACCTCCAGTTTGCTAGTCCATATATATATGTTATATATTTACAAAATTTAACACGGAGACGGAAGCTACTGCAAAGTTAATTGTGTCATGCTGTACACATTTGAAGTGATACAAGAATTGTGAAATTAGTGGGGAGGGGCAAGGCCCTTCACCACGAATCCGGATGTCGCGAGTTCAAATCCCGGCGTGCGCAAGTAAATTTTATTTGATTAATTTCAGTTAATATTGAAAGGCAAGATAGAGGGTCGCAGAGGGCCTGGTAGGAGACAAATGTCTTGGCTGCAAAATATACGAGAGTGGACCGGCATTAGAAGTGTGGAGGAGCTATTCCGGGCAGCGCAAGAAAGAGACATTTTCCAGAGTGATCAACGTCGGGGGGACCTGATACGGCACATAAAGAAGAAGAATTTCTGTTATTTATTCAAAACAATATATTAATAATATACTTCAGTATCGCCCTGGTGGAAGGCCACCATTGAAAATTGAAACTTTTGCTTGTTTGGTGACCAGATCTGAATAAACAGGTACTTTTCCATCTTCATCTTCATCTTCCCCGCTATCTTCAGCTTCACAATATCCCCCAATTTGGGATGCCGCAGTGACACGGGCCACAGACGACTGAGAGCAGTTGGGACTCTTGCGCGGAACTCACATAAAAGTAAAATGTTGTTTAGGTGATCAAGCGAACGGAGAAACAATCAAGGACGCCCGATTAAAACATGGCATGATCAAGTTGCACGCTTAAAATTCCAAACTTTCCTCTCTTTAAAAAATGCTTGAGTCGATGATGCCAAGACTCAGAATCACTGAAGAGTATGTACGAGACGATACATGAACGTGAATGAAGCAAGAAGTGTGTCGAATACGTCGCGATAGCATTTTAAGGCGATGCACAACGTCGTGTAATATTTTAAATTAAGCCGCTATCAATAACAGCCCTTACGTAGATGGCGATAAGGTTTAAATTCCCGCTTAACACCATCCGCCTGTTTTGATTTATGCAAGAAAAAAACATGGCCAAAAAGTGCCTTTTATTTTATTTTGTGGATGTCCAGGCATAAATATTAAAAAAATTTCCGTTCATTTTATAAATAACTTAATTTGCCACATTATACAATAAAATCATAACCGAAAATGGGTTCGTAAGTAGGAGATTTTGAACTTTAAAGCAGTTTTCATAGGCCTTATACGTTATTTTATTCTGGGATTATAAAAAGACTTATCTAAAAAAATACTCGATTATTTCAAAGGCCAAGATGTATTCTACTCGCAGTATTTAATTAAAGCATCTGAAACATTTCTAGGCGACCAAATTTTCAAACCAAAAACACATGATTTTGCATTACTACGTATTGCATCGCCTTAAGTAAGTTAGTTACCAACAAACTTACAAAAGTAATACACAAAGCTTATATAGCAAATATTAAGTACATCTATATGAACGTAATATTATTTTTTTTATAACAGTGGCTGTAGCTATGTGCTGTGTGTAGAATTCGGTAGGTACTTCATACCTATGCTGTGTCGTGTTGTATATGTAGCTACTATTGCTATGCTCTGCTATTATAGCTAGCTATACTACAGTGCTATGCTATAGATACACGGCTATAACGCTGCCTGTGTGTATTGGGGTATACGTATACCATATACCGTTTACGCCGCGCGTCGGTATTGGTGACGGTGATAGCAAGAAGAAGCGCGGGGGTAGTAAACCTTTTTAACGATAAAATAATAAACAATTTTAATAATAATAATAATTGGATGACTTGTATAGCGCCGTTTTTGTGCAAAATCACCTCAATGGCGCTGTACAAATATATAATACATTTCTACAGTGATCTATGTTATTACTAACTATTTATGGAGATAATATACAGTACAATACTTACCTGGTAGGTCACTTGATTTTAAAACCTAATTAACATTATCTAATTGTTTATTAGCGAATTTTAGATACAGGATTTAGGATATAATTGGAAAATTGAATATAACTGGACTTTCTCTCAGGAATGGTACATTTAATTTCAGGGTATGACAGCTTAAAAAGGTATGTTTTTAGTTTAGACCTGAATTCTGTTGGACTTGTTATGGATCTTAGTTCCGGAGGGAGTTTATTCCAAGCCTTCGGCCCAGATACTCCGAAAGCGCCAAATCACCAAACTTAGTATTTGGCTTGCGCTTAGGTTCCATCAGTCTGTCTACAGCTGATGATGTTGCTGATCTATGAGTTGACTACCTCAGACCAGTGTTTTCCGGGACGCGTTAATAAAAATAACCAAAGAGTTATAAGAAATATAAACATTTTCGAGTTACGAATAACAATGAAAATATTTGAAAAAACTTCTAATGCCATCATCAAAAGTGGAAGATGTTTCTTGTGCAATGATGGGAGGACCTGACAAGCAGAGGAAATAGACCACCGACGCTTGGGTGAGAGACCGACGCATTAGTCAACTCGGCCACTAACCGGCCGAAATATAAAATCATTTCGTAAATCTTATAAGTGGTTGAGTTTTGTTTTAGTATTTTCGTTCTAGAGTTAGTTTTCAATCTCCATTTAATTAAGTTCATCCCCTCAATGCTTAGCTGTACCTAATGTCTTTCTCGGGCGCCTCTGAATTCTTCCACCATTCACTACGGTATAACACAATGTTACTGTAAAAAAAAATACAATACATCGACTTAAATTCGACTCCGTATTTCATTACGGTGCAGAGATATGGCATCCCCAATTCCTTCTACCATTTAAACATCTCTAAAAACTCCTGGCACTAATAACAACAGACTTTTAAATTTTCACCGATGTTGGTGGATTACTTTTGGAGTTTTACGAGCACAAACATAATTAAGCTGAATTTTTATATTAAGATGTTCCCGAACGTTCCCGACTATTGCCGAACATTCCAGAATGTTGTGTTCTAGAAATTTGTGGAGAGTGAAACTTCCAGCTCTTAAATCTTCAAAATCACGCCCTTCAGGTAAAAACGGGAACCTTCTTCATGGATGGGGGATAGAGGGCTACCACACCATATAACTCCCTTGATCGTACCGGGACTCATTTCTGAGTTTTAGCGGCACTCACATCGTACATTTACTTTTATAATATATATTGATTTCACAAAACATAACTTTACCATAGATTATGGATAATTTAAAAGAGGCTTTAAGACAATGCAAAAGAGTGTGAGAGACAAAGGTGAATTTTTGCAAATATGTTGAAGAAAGGGACCTTTGATACTTTGAATACATGTAAAAACGGAATAAAAATATATATTTTTAATTAAAAATTTTGTACATAACATAAAATTAGTTTAGCAATGAGGTCGGGTCTTAGAAAGACAAAATGGCACGATCAAGAAAATCAAATAAATTATGCATAATGCCAAGAGACGAGGCATAGAATAAATAAGAACACTAGAAATGTCTTCCACGTGACTTGGTACATTTTGGTATTAGCCTATTTAGCACGCTCTCTGTCTCTCGTACACGTGCCTGACATTGTATATATAGCCATCCCATTTGAATTTCATAATGATTCACATGTAATTTAAGCAAACATGGCATTTCTTGTGTTCTTTATGAGCCGAAGCAAAAACCGTTCAACAGTACAAAAATGAATGCGTTTACCATATTTGCAGATTCCTCTAAGTAAAAAAGAATAAAAATTTGACGTCCTACAAGATTTAATAAAATTCAACAAATATTTTATAAATAAAATTTAAAAAAAAAAACTATAATAAAATGTTTGCGACCTCTGTCAGCCATCAGGGGCGCGCGAGTATTGGTGCGTACATAGGACACGCACACTAGAGCGCTTCTTATTCTCCACATGGGAGGTGGTGTGTGTGACTGCTGTTATACACATCGTAGTTAAAAGGTGGCAACCCCAAAATATATTTTCTATATTTTAAAAATGTTGAATTTTGGGAATTATTAAAATTGTAATGGGATATTATCAAAAGTTATTGAAGTAATTTATTTGTGTGGTATTATGTTGTGTTGCGCTACTTTCTTATTTAGCCAATGTTTTGGACAGCATTACAGTGTCTATCATCAGGGCAAATGTAAAATCTCAAAAGTTATTGAATTTCATAAAAAGCTCTTCAAGCAAAGTACGATTTCTGCTGGTCTCTCAAAAGGGTGATACTGAGAGTATTTACACGTTATTTCATTTAAATTATATGCATAATAACAAGCGTAAATGAAATAAAATTTGGCGTTGCAAAAGTCAGATTACGAACGATCATTTCGCCAAGGAAGTTCGTTTGACAATTTGAGAAGTAATTCAAAGGTTCGCCATTTAAATATTAGATTAGCAAGAAATAACATTCATTATCATCTGGCTGGCAGTGAAAAAATATCAGACTCAATTCGAGGTTAGGTTAGGTTGAGTTAGGGGTAGATATTATTTGCCGATCAATCTTATTCTGCTTGATGACCACAAGTGACTGCTCAGCTGGCTATATTTACAAAACCTCAATATCAGGTACGCTGACCTTTTAAATGACATAGACTATCGATATAATATTTAGCAAAGTAAACACAGGTTCGCAACGTACGCATCGGACAGATCCGCTCCTAACGGATTGTATTCGGATTGCCTACGTCATTGTCATTTGCTATCGAATTTTCAAAATTAAGGCGACGCACTACCTAATGGTACAAAATCTAATGCGAATTTAGATGCTTTCATTAAATACAGCGAGTAGAACACACCTTAGCCTTTGAAATAATCAAGTGTTTGGCTTATTACAAGCCCAAAAAAAATTTGTATCAGGCCTTTAAAAACTGCATTAAAGTTCAACATCTCCTACTTACGAACCCATTTTCGGTTGTTTTTATGGTATAATGTGGCAACTTAAGTTTTTTTACAAAATGATCGTAAAACATTAAAATGTTTGTGACTGAACGTCCGCAAAATAAAAATAAAAGCCACTTTTTGGGAATGTTTATTTCTTGATTAAATCTAAACAGGCGGATTGTGTTAAGCGGGAGTTTAAACCTTATCGCCATTTACATAAGGGGTGTTATTGTTAGCGGCTCGATTCAAAATGTTACACGACGTAGTGCATCGTCTTAAGCATTCGGATTATCGTAGAGAGCGGACGAGCCGAATGCAAAATCGATCGGCGATTCTTATGACGTCATCGGTAAGCACCGGAATAGTTGTCCCTCCGAGAATTTGCGTCAGCAATATGTAAGGATAGTCGCACAGGCTCCATATAGTTGAGCAGTAAACACAATTATAAAAAATATGCAAAAATTACTATAATGCCCGATTACACAATATTTCGCTAGGCCTGGATCAGTTTCAACTCAAACAAAAAATACAACGAATGATAATTTTACAATTTGGGAAATTTGTTTATGACAGAGATGAACGCGATGACGCTAGCAAAAAATGTGCAAAGATGCGAAGCTAACAGTCCATTAATGGAGTGCTAGTACCTACCCTGATGTATGGCAGGAAGGCGTTGAACCGGCAGAGTAAGGATTGAAATAGACTGCATGCCGTAGAAATAAGATCCTTAAGGCGTAAGTGAGTAAAAAAACGTGTGAGAAATTTGAAGATACGCAAATAATGCAAGGCTGATGAAAGCGTAATGAGTAAGATTAAGAAAGGGACGCATAGATGGTCTGGGTATGTAGAGCGAATGATCGAAGAAAGAAGCATAAGAATTATACTATATAATATAACGCGAATGCGAATGGTGGAAAGGAGAAATCGGGGACGTCTGAGGATGGCACTATCAAGTGAACAAAATTTTTGAGCCGGCCCATACTAACAAAGAGTGTGTGTGCCAAGAACGAGTTGTTTGGCGGTTCATCCTCTCTGCATACCCCTGCATTGAAAGGGCCTGTTGGTTAATTAGTTAGTTTAACAATAGAGTAAAAGTTTAACATTTATTTCTGTAATTTTCTATTGTGACATTCTTGGAGATGGTTAATTTTCTTTAAATAATAAAAATTTTAATAATAATAATTTAGTACGTGCCACCTTTTACCTCACAACTCTCCTCCACAGTACAGCGAGCGCGCTGGTGTGCGTGACAACACCAACACCAAGGCAACGGGTATACGGTATACATAGGGCGCGCTATGTTCTATATGCGCCGGTACATAGGGGGCCTCGGGCCGCGCGAGACAGCTCAAACCCACCGTCGAGTTCACTTTTATTACACCGACATATTTTAAAATACAAAATACTAAGAATTAATTTCAGTTTTGGGATTATTGTACAGTATTCATTTATTTGGTTTATGAAAGAGAATTATAAACAAATATGATTTAAGATTTTCACGGCCAAAAGTCTATGCGCTAACTCCTTCTTTAGCCAACGTTTCGGACAGCATTGCAATGTCCATCATTAGGGCAGATGTGTTGATGATGGACACTGCAATGCTGTCCGTAACGTTGGCTAAATTGGTAGTTAGCGCAACACGGCATAACACCCCAAAAACAAATAACAAGAATTATAAACTGTATTTAGGGAAATATAGCGGCTTCCCACAAATAGACCGCACTAAGGACGGGTTGTTTCGGAGAATCTGAACAATTCATCAAATTTCAACGTTCATTTTCAAGTTCTGTGAAAGATTTTTTCAAGTTCTGTTTTTATTTCAGTTTTGTCAAGCAACTAGCCTACAATGATATAAAAATAGAACTTGAATAAGTCTTTCACAGAACCCGAAAATGAACGTTGAAATTTGAACAATTCATCAAATTTCAACGTTCATTTTCGGGTTCTGTGAAAGTTTTTCTCAAGTTCTGTTTTAATTTCAGTTTTTTCAAGCAACTAGCCTACAATGATATAATAACAGAACTTGACTAAGTCTTTCACAGAACCCGTAAATGAACGTTGAAATTTGATGAATTGTTCAAATTCTCCGAAACAACCCGTCCTAAATAATAACACGTCAAACTAAGATAATCAACTTTGAAACTTTGCATGTACATAGCTATATTATATATTTCAATTTATTTTAATTATAATATAAAAATTTCCTTATACAGATTGTGTATAATGTTATATAGTATAAAGTGAGAATGATGTGCACCGCAAATTGTTTATATATTACTAGCTGCACTTTATTGTTTCGCGAACACCTCGCCATTAGAACCTGTGCTGAGGTGTTCACGACCTAAATGTAAATATTATATTATCATGATTTTCAATGATAATTAAAAAATTTACATAGCGCATATTATTTTGTGAAATGACACCTCAAGGACGCTTAAAACGAGGTTAGATAGTCATTGTTTAAAATGAAACATAAATATGTAAAACTATAGATCAATCTACCAATAAAAAAAGTACTAAAACGCTCTACATATATTGAAAACACAGTTAACCAAATATCTTTAAATAGTATAAAATAAAGTCGCTATTCGTTTCTGTCTATTTGTGCGCTTAGTTCTTCTAAACTACACAACGGATTTTGATAGGGTTTTCTATATCCTTTAGAGAATTTCTTTAGGAAGGTTGAAATATATAATACATGCAAATTATATTTATAGAAAGGAGAGAAAAATCTGTTTTGTAATCAAGTCGTAAAAAAATATTTTCGGGTGCTTACATTGCTAACGCTGGCTAAACCATATAAGATACATCAAAGTAAAGTAATACGGAATTGTATATCTTGAACAGGCCTACAGAAAAGTACGAGACGGTATATGTCTGTCTCCTAAGGATAACCCGTCAGCTGATAAATTATAATGTGATCTACTGTTAATATAAATGAAGAAAGTCTATCATTATCCCCAATGGCTTTTATTTCAAACTTAGCCATCTCCGCAAATCCAATCAAACACGGCCATGTCCAAACAAAATCAAATATTTTGTCATTTAAATATTTCTGATTAAACACTCCTAAAGTCGTGTTTTAAATTACCAAATTGTTTCAAATTGCATCAAATACAAAATAATACGATCTCAAATGTTAGATTAGTCTATCAATAAATTTCAAAAATCGATATACTCTGTTTACGGTTGAGATGGCCATGTTAGATGGGTAGCATCCCAATTATAATGCGATCTAACTGAATACTTGACAGATTTCAAGCCAATAATTAAGAACGTCCAATAATAACAAATTAATTTCTTTAATATGAAACCAAGTTAGCTTGAGTTATGGCATTTTAGCAGGGTGTTCTTTCAAACGTGGTTTTTAACTCAAAATATTTCACCCATTTCAATGAAAAAATTATATGAACGATTTTTTTTTTAAATATTTAAAATTTATTTTGCTTAAAATAACAATAAAATAAGGATCGAACAAAAACATGCCTTGCTGCCACGAAGCGCCTGGAAAACTTATTATAATAAAAATATATATGAAAGAATTCAACGAAAAAAATTTAGAGCATTATTAGCATATAGATTATAAATTTTAAAATAACACCGAATCGATTAAATTCTAACACTTAAACTCCCTTAAAACACGAGGTTTAATATTTGATCAAATCCTATTCAAAAATCTGAATCATAGTCAGGATTCGCCTGAGCTTAACAATTCTATAAAATTATGGGTAGCATCAAGACCAAACCAACTTTTTTTCATTTGCCCTCATGCAAAACTAACCTTGGGGAAAATTTACCATATATGTGGGCAGTATAAGACACAATTTAATAATATTGACGTTCATAATAATAACCTTCAGAAATATCGAAGTAATGCGTGCGATCAATGCGCGAGTATATCGAGAGCATCTCCTACTCCCCATCCTATATTCTTTTTGTCTTATTATTAGTTTAATGTAAAATACAACTCCACGTCTAACCAACCTTAGCATAAGAAACTTATTGGACTTAACCTCGTCTAATCTCTCATATATATTTGTAATAAAAGCAATTTGTTTCTTCCAAATACATAAATTAGAGATTATTATCACAGAATGCAACAATCATGACCTATTATAAATTTTGGAAGATGGTCTGCTAAGCATTCAGGCCATAGGTCCATTGTGCTATCTCACATGTTACACATTACTATTACCCGGGAAATTCTTTTAATGAAGTTTACCGGTGTTTTATCGGGTGTTTGTTTGGATGTCCTGTAATTTCACAATTTGGAATTTTGAATGAAGTAATTAATGTCGGTGAAAACAAACATTGCAGATGACGAACTTTGGAAACTAGTTTAATATTTATTTAAAATGTATAAATACACACATTTTGTCGCTCCCAGTTAAATTAACTAATTAGAAATGTATTCAGAACATCGACTTATTTTATAACACATGAGTGCCGCTTTTGACACGACGACCACATTGATCATATTATTAGAAGAAATCTTAAACTGTGGCACTAAGAGATGGCGACATCGTACATAACCGATTTAAGGGTGAAGTTGAGAATAAATATTTCATGACAAAACAAAACAATGAAGAAAGGCGAAGAACAAAAAAACTAACTTAACCTGTAATTATAGCATACACATGTTCTCTTTGGTATCAGTTCTGTTTTATCAAGTTACCGAGAAGAACATGTGTTATTAAACTTCAGCACGCTTTCAACTCGAGTACCCCAAGGATCTGTTCTGAGCCCACTGATGACGCTAAAATTAATCAAGTACAGTTTGATACGCTAACTCTACAGTCTTGGTAAGGTGGGGTCGCCAGTGTTGATTTTGTAAGCACAAAATATGTGGATTTTAAAAATAGTTCGTTTGTTAGACCTCTTTTTGGTCGTCTAAAGAGTGCAGAAAAATAACTTATTTCAACCATATTTTAAAACCATTTTGAATAGTTAACTAACTAAAAATTAGGCCTTTTCTCCGAGGGGTGGGCAGAGAGGACGGACCGCCAAACAAATCGGTATTTTTTTTGTTAGCGACAATTGCCTCTATTAGTATTTAACGGTACATAAACAAAAACTTTATAAATTAGCCACTAACTACAGGTATCCAATGCAAAAACAAAACTAATTTAAACTGAAATCACATGAAAGACAAACAAGATCAATAATATCTGTACAGCGCCCTTGAGGTGATTTTGCACAAAAACGGCGTCATACAAATCATCCAAATATTATTATTATTTAAGTCTTCCTGATTTTAGCATAATGAAATTAGGTAAACCTAAAAAATTAGGCAAAAACGCAATGTCACTTTAAAATATTAATAACTAATTGCCGTTTGCATAAAAAAACCACCTATCATTAAAAAAAAATTCTTTCATAATTATCAACTTTTCAATTTTAACAAAAATATATATTCGTAAAGGGCAACTCGACTGCGAGTTGCTTTCCCACCCAACAGAGAGAAACGAGTAGCCTATCCTTATATCTGCCTAACCATTAGTGCGAGCGAGACGGCCCGCCCGCCGCCGTCTGAGCGCACCGAGTGCGAGCGAGAGGCACATACGCGAATATCGCCGTCTCACAGCATGCCACAGGTGCGAGCGAGAGGCGAAACCGAATCAAGCGTTTAGAGCAAAAAGCGACATGTCTCACATAAAATATTTTTTTAAACAATATTTTAAAAAAATATATATTTATATTTTATTTTGATGCGAAATTACTGTACGTAATGATGCAGTTTTTAGACCGTTGAGTATGAATTAAAAACAAACAAGTGAAAACAAAAAGCGAGATCCCCGAGGCGAATGTGGGGTAAATAGTTGTCGAAGGTGTAATCGTTCTGACAAGTTCGTGTATTTGCTGGGATGGAAATGAAGGTTTAGTGCCCGAACAAAGGATGTGAGGTTAGACCAATCCATAATGGAAATCTGATACCAACCGTGATGTACGACAGTAAGGCACGGCGAAAGTAACTGTCAAACAAGATTGTGGTGTCAGAGAAGGACCTGGCATGACCAAGTGAATCAAATACATGAATCGGGTCATGTCAGCAGTCAAAATAACAAAAAAGTATGTATGAAACGATATATGAACGAATGTAAATGAAGCGAGGATTCAGTTTTGTGGCGATGCATCTACGCCGTCTACCCTTTCAGGGAAAATGGAGTGAAGGTATATTCACTCTGGAACGAGGTGTAACATTAACGGACTCTCTCGACCCATCCACCACTCCTGGACACACCGATCACCAGATTCCATACTTTCTTTTTCAGAACTTTTTCTCCTTCCTTTCTTTAAAACACTTTCCTCACAGCATTCCTAAAGATGACAAGAACTGAGGGAAAATATTTTCCGCAGAGCCTGAATCTCGTATAGAGTTAAAAGATACATACAAGATAAAAAAGGTACATCATCCGAGGTGGTCAAATGATAAAGATATGTACGAAAAAATCATTCAACATATTGATAAAATTCGATCAAAAACGGTATAATTACCAAAACGTCAGATACGAAGAATTCCAGAAACGAGTTGTGTCTTTCAATCCTCTCTGCCTACCCTCCTCATACACGTGGTGAGAGTACGCACTGACGTATGCAGCAATACTTTCTCCCAGACGATATAAATCAAGTATTTTTATTTGTTACAAATATTCTGGCAGTGTGCCAAAAAGAGCGAAAACTAATATACCTACACCTGTTATTTAGGCCAACATTTTCTAGACAATTTCATAAAGTTTACAAGATATTGAGCGACGGCCGCATCGCGTCATCGGACATAACGATCAAGCGCGTCACGGAATAGAGACGGCTGTGGAATTGTCTGCCGGCCTGTGTGTTTCCTCCCTCCTACCTACAACACGGGTCTCGTCAAGACCCATTCATTTCTTCAAAAAACCCGCCACACAGAAACTGAAAAGATGACGGAACCACGACAACACAGATCATTAAAAATATATATATCTAACGTAACATAAGCCATTATTTTATTTTATCATGTTCTCTTTTATCTGGTTTAAAAGGACAGAGGATCTGATGGAAAACCATTTCCCCCAGGGATATATGGGACGAAAGATTAAAAAAATATTCAACGTTGCTCTTCACCATCTCCTTCTTTTTCACCATCTTCTTCCTCTTGATCATCACCGTTCCTTCCCCACTACCTTCAGCATCACAACATTACCCAATTGGAGATGCCATAGTCTCACTGTCTCCAGAGGGTCGGGAGCATTTGGGACTCTAGTGCAGTATTCACATTTAAAAAATGCTTCTATTATAATAAATAGATTAAAATCTTAATTTTGCAAAGACGGAGTAGTGTCTAGTAGTGAACCTTCGGATCACTCCGCTGTCAAATACCATTTAACAAGCGAAACCAGCGCCCTTGAGGTGATATCTCACAAAAGCGGCGCTATACAAATTGTCCAATAAATTAATTAATCCCTATCAAATTTAAATGTGATTTGTTGGGTTAAAGTTTGATTAAAGATATTAGCGTGGAGAAACTTTCATATATGACGTGTCCGTGAATGATCAGCAAAAATTGTCCGAAGAAGCGATGCTAGAAATCAACAATGGGGTGCTGGTACCTACACTGATGTATGGCAGTAAGACATGGAATTACCAGAGGAAGAATTAATTCAGACAGAATGCTGTAGCAATAAGATCGAGCGTATAGTGGTAAAAAAAAACATATAAATTGTAAAAGTATTCGGGGACTCCCGAAGAAGATATGATACGAACAGGTGTTCTAAATATGCACTTGAGTCGGGCCACGTCAATAGTCAGTAAGGGTGTGGATAAAACGATATTTGAATGTGAATAAAGCAAGGAGTGTGTGCAAAATACTGAGTCGTTTGGCGGTCCATCCTCTCTGCCTACCTATTAGGAGAAACGGCGCGATGGTTAGCTTAGTTAGTCAGCGAATGGAATAAGAATTCGGGACGCCCCACGAGACAAAGTTGAGCATAGAACAACTGGCAGAGGAGTGATCAAAACAGACGGATTTGGACTTTTTTCGCAGAAATGAAATTCTTGAATCTTCGATATGGTGTTATCATTTAAGACCACATGAGTATTTCGAAAAAAAAATAAAGCGTAATTTGATGCAGGAACGTGGAACGAATGAATAAAAAAATCGAATTGAGCACATGTCAAGATTCAAGTGTGAACTTTCACACAAAAAGGTAAACAGAAAGATTCTGATTAACTCGTTCATTCCAAATGTATAAATGGTTCCATGATAACTCAACACAGTGACAATTCAACACACTTTTAGAAAATGATATAAAGTCATTAGAAACGATGAATTTTTTATTTTAACCTAACCTACTTAACAATAAAGTTTTTGTTTCATCACTTTCCATGACTTTTTATAACTTTTTAAAGATGTGATGAAGTATCATTGTGATCCGGTCGCCGTATAAATATAGCCGAAATTTTAAGAGCGAAATGGGTGATTTCCACATTTTTTTCCACCACTTTTGAAAACAACCATTTTTAATTAAAAAATAAAATAAAATACTCGCGCCATTCGAAGCTAGTCGACTCAAATGCGGAACGTTATTTCTACAAGTGCGAGAAGGAACGAAGTAGGGGTGCATTTGAGACAAAAGCAGGTAACAGCTTACCGGTAAAATGCGGCAAGAAAATATTACAAAAAAATTATATAAACAATTAAATAATATATTAAAATAATAATGTGTAAAAAGTCGTAAAAAAATTGTTATTGATTTGAACTTTCCGGAGATAGTGGAAGCAGAGGCGGCTCCCCACAAGACTGGACTTATAATTAATTAATTAATTTATTATTATTGTGTTGTGCGTTTTTTAAATTTTATTTTTATGTATTAGTTTCTTATTGTTAATAAATAATAATAAAATTGTTGTCGTATGTTTTTGGATGGTCGGTGGCCATTTGACTTCGGGGGCAAGCCCCCACTCTTGGAAGTCTCAACAAACTTGGTTATGTCGTTAAATTGAAGGGAGTGGGAAGGAAATGAGGGCTGGAAAGTGTCAGGCTAGTCAGATCTGGTTACTAAACATGGCTAAAGCAGTTTCAAGCAATTCAAACAGTTCGGTTATAGATGATAACGACAAATTTAATAAATTTATTATACAAAGAATAGTTTTAGAAAATCCATTCCTCTCGTCATATTATGCTGTGCTACAACATCTGTACTGCCGTGTGGTATCTTGTATTTTATAGCAGTATAGAAAAAAAAAACAGTTATTTATGACGAAGCAATACATATTTAGTGCCTGAGTGGTAGATACTGTCAGTATCGCCATGTTGCAAAACGACCCAATCAGAAACAAAGCGTTGCTTTAGACTGCTTTAGTTGTGTTTGGTGACCAGGTCTGAATAGTCAGGTAATTAATTGCCAATATTTCCACTCTATTCGTACAGCGCTCTCGGGGCGATTTTTCACAAATCAGCGCTATACAAATTATTATTAATCACAGGCAAAGCTATCAATCTCTATTACAAACCAACAAATCTATTCACTCACTAAAAATACACCTCACACAAAAGAGCTCTGGCATTATGAAATTTGCACACCATATTCTGTCTTCAACTTCTAGGCCAGCGCAACTATATATTTTCAGCTTAAAAGGTCATTCATATGATAATTTGTAGAGATTATAAATAATCGCGTGACAAAAAACGACACAACTTTAATGTTAGTTGTAAGTTTCTACAGTTGTAAATATATATGTTATTATATAGGCCTTAGTCGTAAGTCACTAGATAAAGGTATTAGATGTAAGTCAGCAGTTCAAGTATAAATTATTTAAGAAATATATTTGTACAGCGCCCTCGAGGTGATTTTTCACGAAAACGGCGCTATATAAATTATCCAAATATTATTATTATTGTTGGTACCACGTGTTCAAAAAGATTTTATAAAAATATAATAAAGCCAAGGTTTAACCAGGTATTTGTATAATATTTAAAGAAGGTCATTTGAAAGAAAATTGGTGTCGTCAATTTACAGAAGACTCTTCGACTCCTAGGCCCCAGACAGGTCAATGCAATTGTATGTGTATTCAATAAAGAATTTCGGCTTTTGAAAATGTATACAACACACATTTCCCACAATAGATTTATGTCGGTCAATGATGTTATACATTGTATGTATAGATTTGCATTCAAAATGAAAACATTTTTTTTTACTAAATGTATGGTTATTATAAACAAAATAAGGGACACAATTAATTAGTACTTTTAATAGAAAAACCACTGTGTATCAGGTTAGATAAAAAAACCACTGTGTATCAGGTTAGATAAAAACCACTGTGTATCAGGATAGATAAAAACCACTGTGTATCAGGTTGGATAAAAACCACCGTGTATCAGGATAGATAAAACCACTTTGTATCAGGATAGATAAAAACCACTGTGTATCAGGTTAGATAAAAACACTGTGTATCAGGATAGATAAAAATCACTGTGTATCAGGTTAGATAAAAAACCACTGTGTATCAGGATAGATAAAAACACTGTGTATCAGGATAGATAAAAATCACTGTGTATCAGGTTAGATAAAAACCACTGTGTATCAGGATAGATAAAACCACTGTGTATCAGGTTAGATAAAAAAGAAAATTAAGTATCACTTTCAAAAAATTTAGTTTTTACTATTTTTTTGTAAATTGAATGAATCGTTGCTCGAAATATCTTTAGCCGTTTTTGGTGACCAGATATGAATATGAATATCCAGGTACTTCCTTAAAATTTAGATTTTTCAAATTTTTTTTACTAACTTTTTCGTAAAAGCCGGAAAATTTTACGTCATTTGTTCACGCCATGTTTTTACATAATAATTTTAAAAGGTTTTTTAAATTTATTTATTTTCGATGCAAATGTGAATGGTAACAGAAGTCGGGGCCGACCGAGGAAGACATGGCACGACCAAGTGAATCAGACACTTTGAGTCGGGCCATGTCAAGAGTCAGAATATTCGAAGAAGAGTTGTTAGGCGGTCCGTCCTCTCTGCCTACCCCTGCTGGAAACGGCGTGATGGTTATTTAGTTTTTTGTTTAATTTAAAACCAAACTGACAACCTAAGAACCTATTTTGGGTCATAAGTTAATATTTTGATTTAAATAAGAGAAGAAAAAGAAAAAAAATTACTAAAGTAAATTTGTACACTATTAAAATGCATTATTTCCTATCTCTGTAAACTGAAATACTTACTTTCCATTATTATCTTAACCACTGCAAAGTATTTAAAAAATCAAATTGACATATAAAGCATGTTCATATTGTCTGTATATTTACTAAATGTATTTAGTTGTCAAATATTTAGTCCGATCTGTCAAAACTGCGCGAAGAACTGTCACGTGAACCGGCGCCGGTAACCGGTAAACCGGCAACCTGCCTCACCGACATTCCTGCCCTAACCGCTCGTATTTATAGCCGCCTGGCGTCATTGGACAGACAGAGACGGCAAGACGGTTGATAAGAAATCCCGCGCGAAAGAGTGGGACAGACACACGCGCGATAGGTGGGTTGCTTTTAAATGTTGCCAGAACGAAAACAAATAAACACAAATACATTATTTTGTTTTTTTTTCACTCGATACCGTACAAGAGTCCCAACGGCCGGTGGTCTAGTGGTATACGCTTTTGACTACAGATCCGAAGGTCGCGGGTTCGAACCCGGCGTGCGCAAATAAATTTTATTTGATTAATTTGTGTTATTTCACAATTAATTAATTTAAAATAATATATAGTATATTTGCGGCACGTTCCAGAGTGGAAGATACTCTCAGTATCGCCCTGGTGTAAGACCACCATTCAGAATTGAAACGTTGCTTGAAATGGCTTTAGCCGTGTTTGGTGACCAGATCTGAATAGCCAGGTACTTCCCCACCTTCCTCTTCCCCATCTCCCTCCCCTCCCCAATATACCCTCAGCCTCACAACATCCCCCAATTGGGGATGCCATAGTCTCACTGGCTCCAGCCGGGAGCAGTTGGGACTCTTGTGCGGTATTAATGTAAAAAAAAAAAAAAAAACTGCTCCCAACCGTCTGGAGCCAGTGAGATTATGGCATCCCCAGATCGGGGCGATGAGGAGGAGAAACGTGGGAAGTACCAGACTATTCATATCTGGTCACCAAAAACTGCTAAAGCCATTTCAAGCAAAGTTTCAATTATGATTGGTCGTCTTCCACCAGGGCGATACTGAGAGTATAATCCATTCTGGAACGTGCCGCAAGTATACTATATATATTATTTAAAATGAATTATTTGTGAATAAAACAAATTCATCTAAATAAAATTTACTTGCGCACGCCGTAATTTGAACCCGCGACCTCCAGCTTGCTATTTGAGAGTCTATATATTTTTTGTTCTAATTCTTATTATGTTGTCTTATCAGGGGTTTGAAATCCATAATCTCTAAATAGTATAAAACAAAATCGCTATCCGCGTCTGTCTGTTTGTGCGCTTAGTTCTTCTAAACTACGCAACGGATTTTGATAAAGTTTTCACTATCATTTAGAGAATTTCTTCCCGAAGGTTTACATATATAATACATGCATATTATATTTATCGAACGTAGAGAAAAGTCGATGTTTTGTAATCGAGTCATAAAAAATTTCGGTTGCTTACATTGCTAACGCTGGCTAAATCTTGCGAGATACATCATAATAATCTACTACGGAATTGTATATCTTAAAAAGGTCTACAGAAAAGTCTGTGATGGTATATGTCAATCTCCTAAGGATAATCCCCAGCAACGCCGGGTACAATAATTGGTTATATTTTGGCTATTTTACGCATGTACAAACTGATAAAAATATAAAATGTTGATTTCTATGGTCATGGTATTTGCCATTCGGTCCGTAACTGCAGGAAAAATCATCGTCTTCAATAATTAAATATTACAATTTGAGATTCGTCCTAGAAATTCAATAGATGTCACACATTAAAAATAAAAATAGGATATATTTATCAAAGACACTGTCTAGATTGCATTTAGTTCGAGTTTAAGAGGAAGCTACAAGCCAAACATGTGTATATTCTTGGTATACCTAATATTGTAGGTAATAGGCATTAAAATCGCTTGACAAACGGAGTCTAGAAACCAAAGATATTAGTAGAACGAGATATGCTATGTTGGCCGCCGGACCGTAGGCGGAGTACTACCTAATTAGGGTACTTTGAACGGTATCGGGACGTGTACGCACAGAAATCTGTTCTATAGTAATGGTCCTCGGACCATTACTATTTCTAATGTATGTAAATGACATTTTCCAACAGAAAATCAAAGGTGAATTAATCTCTTATGCTGATGATACTGTTTTATTAATAAAAGGTCAAACATGGGAACTAGTTAACAAACTTGCAAATGAATGTATTAATATCTTAAAATCATGGTTTGATAATAACCTACTCACACTTAATGCCAAAAAAACAACATATGTATTATTTTCACTACAAAAAATACCTAAACACAAAGTAAATATCATAATCCATGATGAAAATTGTGACAATGTCAACTGTAAACTACTTAATCCTATTTGTACTGTAATCAACTCTTCTTCTGAAATTAAATATCTTGGTGTGATCATCGATGAAAATTTGAAATGGAAAAGCCATATTACGGAGTTAGTAAAGAGAATAAGGAAATGTATATATATATTTGTTAGGTTAAGAAATATTTTAAATGTGAAAATACTAAAAAATGTATATTATGCTCTTGTCCACTCCCTGCTTATTTACGGAATCATAGGTTGGGGAGGATCTTATAAAAACAACCTAAACTCAGTAAAAGTCTCGCAAAAAATTATTATAAAGGTAATACTTAAAAAAAACTCTACTTTCCCAACAAAATTGCTTTTTAAAATGTTTCCAGTACCAAATATTGATGATATATTTAAGCAAACTTCGATTATAAAAATGTGTAAAGAAAAAAATAACACAGAATATCAAGAATTTTACAAACTGATGAGAAATGGAAATCAATTTATTACGCCAATCTTTAAAACAACTCAAATGCAAAACCATTATATTTACCAAGCCATAAAAAACTACAATAATCTCCCTTCCGAATTGCGCTGTATTACGAACCAACAAGAACAAATCAATAAAATCAAACTTTTTTTCAAAAAAAACTTATATTAAAAAAAATATATGGATACCTATATTATATTTATATTTTACACATAACATTGAATCACTGAAGTAAGAATCGTGGCTCCCTTATCAGGCACAAGAGCTCCTCTTTTCTGATAAGGTATACATGACCAATTATGTACCTAAATATTATATTTAGCAAAAAAATGTATGTATTAATGTAACTATGATCTATATTAAAATAATAAAAAAAAAAAAAAAAAAAAAAAAAAAAAAAAAAAAAAAAATGTATTAGTGCGGATACCTTAGCGTAAGCGAAGGTGTGCAGTAGTATTGGTGAACAAAACCGGCGACACTCGGCAAAACAATTCCACACAGTATGAACTGCTCATAGCACAAAATTGTTTTTTTTATTTATTTTGTAAATAATTTTATAAGAAAGCAAAAAAATTAATCAAGTGAAACTGTCACAGATAATCTTAGCTATAATACTGTATTTTTTAAAAGTTGTTTCCTTTACGCGTTCATACATTTCTTTTAAAAAATATTTTTTTTAGTAGTTTGCATTTATATTTTTTATTGATTAATTTATTATTTTATTTGTATTCTACTCAAGCGAAACGATAGGAAAACCTTCAATTTATCTAAAGCATATTTTTGGTATTCATAATGTACACCAATTCGTTATAAAGATTAATCAAAATAGTGTCTTCATCTAGCGATCATACACAAAGATAGCAGCCAATAACAATGTGCGTTGATAAAATGAAGATAATGTTGGTAGTTCTTGTTAGAAGTATGATACAGTAAAATATTACCTAAGGAGATAGGGTCCCATTAGTTCAGTTGGTATAGCGGTGCCGCGACCAGGAGAGAATACTGGGTTCAAATCCTAGATGCGACCGTATATTATTGTCTTCAATAATTAAATATAATTTCCTTTTGCGTTCGTACAAGCGAGATTTTTCCAAAATTATAAATTTAAATTTGAATACAAGAGATTTCGACTTCTAGGGTCCACATAGGTCTAAGAAACTGATTGCATGTTTGAAATATTTGTACCAGTGCTCTCAACCGTCTGTTATTATTATTATTTCATGCTACTAATGATTGCTTATAATAATTTTTTATCCTTTGTGCTATGCATAAAACATTGTCTTATAAACATTTATCATTAAAAATATAATGGCTGAAGTCATTTGCAAGCGACGTTTCGATTACCAACGTTGGTCTTTCACCGAGAGCCTCCTTCACTCTGAAACGTGCCGCAAATATACTATTTATCATTTGAAATTAATACATTGTGAAAGAACACAAGTTGAAACGTGTAGAGCGAATGGGCAGAGAAAGGAGTGACAGAATTGGTAGTATCAAATAAGTCTATAACGAAAAAATTAATGCAATTTAAAAAAAATTATTTTGTAATTATTTTGAAATTATTTGAAAAAATATTATATTATTTTTTTATCTGCAAGTCGAGCATGTTGGCCTAAACACGTGCGCGGGGGTGACTAGGGGGAGACGGGGGGTGACATTGGGGGGAAGAAAGAGATGACGGTAGTGAGCGGCGTGTTAGAGGGAGAAGGGACATTTCATTGTGCAGTCGAAGCTGATTCAGTTCTCAAACATGATCAAATCAATTTGTAAAAATTACAAATAACAAAAAATATATAATTATAATAATAGAGGAAAGTTATTTATTAACGTTAGTGAGGCTGGCAGTTCTTGATGGAGTGCTGATACCAACACTGATGATGTAGGTATGGCAGTGACGTAAAGAACGGAGTGCAGTAAAAATAAGATCCCACGATCGACGTAAAAGTAATTGTAATGTATGCTAACACGTTGAGTATTTAAGCGATAGATGGCGCTAGTCACAAAGCTTACTCCAGAGTCCGACAGATGTCGCTAGAGTGTAGCAATTGCCTGTGGGATATTATTGACAGACAACAAGCTTCTAGAAACAGAGAATTACCAACCCTCGGGTAATGAACAGTGTAGCTAAATCCAGACTTATTATTTATTGTTACGTAAATAAACACAATTATAAGTAGAACCTTTTACTTTTTAACAAAGAGTTCCCAACACTAAAATCTGCAAAGTAAGAAAGATATAACAATTGGCGCAGCCGGTAGGATTTGTGGTACTCCGTTGACTTGGAAGAGGCATATTGGCCAGTTAAGGAGTTTATCTGTGAGTTAAGGCGATGCACTACGTCGTGTAATATTTTAAATTGAGCCGCTATCAATAACAACCCTTACGTAGATGGCGATAAGGTTTAAATTCCCGCTTAACACCATCCGCCTGTTTTGATTTATGCAAGAAAAAAACATGGCCAAAAAGTGCCTTTTATTTTATTTTGTGGATGTTCAGGCATAAATATTTAATTTTTTTCCGATCATTTTATAAATAACTTAATTTGCCACATTATACAATAAAATCATAACCGAAAATGGGTTCGTAAGTAGGAGATTTTGAACTTTAAAGCAGTTGTCATAGGCCTATACAATATTTTTTTCTGGGCTTATAAAAAGACTTGTCTAAAAAATGCTCGATTATTTCAAAGGCCAAGTTTAATTAAAACATCAGAAAAATTTCTAGGCGATCAAAATTTCAAACCAAAAGACATGATTTTGCATTACTACGTATGGCATCGCCTTAATAAAGATGTCGACCGGTAGGTGACTGATTTGTCAAATGCGTCGGATTCGCACACACAGCCGTCGTGGGTTCAATTCCTCCATCAATGTACAAGAAGCACTTTAAATGACAGTGTAAAACGGACCAGAAGAATTTATAACATGGATGTAAATTTAAATTGAAACTGCTCTAGGAACACATTGCACGTTCACGAGTATCAAATAGATAAGAAAGAACAGAAATATGCATAATTAAACATACCAATTTCGGATGTCGGTGATGTGATGATATTCTACGTAATGCGTAACTTTTAATTTTCAAAATTCTATTAAAAAATAATTATTTGTTCAAATGCTCGACAGATGCTAAGATGAATTAATAGAGTGAAGACACGTAACTGAATTAGGTCCAGTGGACATGCCTTAGCGGCCCGTTCATATATACATATTCTTTCGTCTTGAATTTATTTTACAATGTCCTCATTCGATGGGGAATTTAAGTTCGTTTTAAAGGCACATATTTTCAGCTTCACAAATATTACAAATATCTAAATATCCCGTGATTTTTCAAGGGTCTGCGATAGTATATTATATGTATCAACCAAGGAGAAAAAAAAACAACTCTAGTTATATTATATATAATAATTTCCTCCCAAGGATAGGATAAATTTGAGGATTAAAGTTTTCTCCCCAGGGACTGGGGTCAACCACGCTAACAACTGGGCCAAATCTCAATTGGGTAGGACCTACATTTAAATCGTCATACAATTTAAGAGAAATGCTTATATTTTCGTGTGTGTATGCGTGATTGTCACCAAAACTTGATTGAATGCATTATCATCGACAACGAGTATATTTGCAGAGTTTCAGCCCGATCGGACGTCGGGAAGTGGGTTAACTTCCACAGTTAAAAATTCAATTTTAAAACCTTTTTTTTATAATAACCAATAATTTTGTTGGCAGCTTCGTTTGGAACGCATTTCTTGCAAGCGAGATTAGTATACAGGTGTACTTTCTTCGAAAGAGAATGAGAGCCTACAATAATAATAATTGTACAGTATACTGAGATAAAGCTGCGAACGGAACGCAGCCGGCAACGTTGCTATCGCCGGTTATAAAAAGACAAACCTGATGCGATATTGCCATTTGAAATAACAATATTCTTATATAATTAAATTATTTATTTATTAATATAGGTACCCAGTAAGAAAGCTGGTCGCTGACAATTTCGTTATAAAAAAAAAAAAAAAATTAAATTAAAAAATCTATTTTTATTTCATTTATATTTTTTTATTTGACTGAGGATTAAACCTTCTTCCCTGGGAAGTGGGATAAACCGCGTTGACAAATACTGTAATATCATTCGATTTCAGAGAAATGCGTTTAAGGCGATGCACTACGTCGTGTAATATTTTGAATCGAGCCGCTATCAATAACAAACCTAACGTAGATGGCGATAAGGCTTAAATTCCCGCTTAACACCATCCACCTGTTTTGATTTATGGAAGAAAAAAACATGGCCAAAAAGTGCCTTTTATTTTATTTTGTGGATGTTCATGCATAAATATTTTAATAATTTTCGATCATTTTATAAATAACTTAATTTGCCACATTATACAATAAAATTATAACCGAAAATGGGTTCGTAAGTAGGAGATTTTGAACTTTAAAGCAGTTTTCATAGGCATTATACATTATTTTTTTCTGGGCTTATAAAAAGACTTATCTAAAAAATATTCGATTATTTCAGAGGCCAAGATGTATTCTACTCGCAGTATTTATTTAAAGCATTTGAAACATTTCTAGGCGACCAAATTTTCAAAACAAAAACACACGTTTTTGCATTACTACGTAGTGCATCGCCGTAAGGCGAAGCTTAATACTAAATCACTATTTCGATTAATCTTTTTAACGAATTGGTTTACATTATGAATACAAAAAAATATGCATTTGACAAATTGAAGGTTTTCCTATCGTTTCGCTTCAGTAGAATGCACATAAAAAATTCAGTTACTTAATAAAAAATATAAATATAAACTACTAAAAAAAATATTTTTTCAATAAAAATGTATGAACGCGTAAAGGAAACAACTTTTAAAAAATACAGTATTATAGCTAAGATTATATGTGACAGTTTCACTTGAATAACTTTTTTGCTTTCTTATAAAATTATTTCCAAAAAAATAAAAACAAGTTTTATGCTTGAAATCGAACGTTTCTAGACTCCGTTTGTCAAGCGATTTTAATGCCTATTACCTACAATATAAGGTATACCAAGAATATACACATTTTTGGCTTGTAGCTTCCTGTTAACTAACTAACCATCACGCCGTTTCCCCGCAGGGGTAGGCAGAGAGGACGGAATGCCAAACAACTCGGTCACACCACACACTCCTTGTCTCATTCACAGTCATACATGGCCCGACTCAAGTATGTGATTCACTTGATCGTGCGTTGTCTTCATCAGGTGCCCCCGACTACTGCTACCTTTCACATTTGCGTCATATATTCTTAAAAATATTAAAAAAGTGTATTTTAATAAAAAAAAATAACGCCGTCTAGTAACACGTAGATTATAACGTACGTTACATTTACCCTTAGGCGGGTTATTTGAACCTTGCATAAGGAGTGTTGTTGTTAGTTACAATAACTCACAAACAGACGCGTAACCTGTGTTTGATGGTGACAGTATTACTACTAATATTATCTGCATATCCATTCGGGGACGAGATTGTGATTGTGGCACTAGATAAACGTTATCGCAAGTCTATATCACACGAACTACACACAAACAGATAACACGATAGTAAATAATACAATAAGATAGCATAGAGTTTGTGTAAATTCTCGCGTAACAAACTTGTCAAATAAAAATTACAATGAAAAGTAATAATATAATTTTAACCCTTAGGATGCTGGGAGTTATAAATGCCAATGGCCCTCCGTAAGTCGGCTGACACTACGAGGGTGGTCTGAAAAGTTTCCGACCTAACAATGAAACAAGGCGATGGACTACGTCGTGTAATATTTTAAATTGAGCCGCTATCAATAACAACCCTTACGTAAATGGCGATAAGGTTTAAATTCCCGTTTAACACCATCCGCCTGTTTTGATTTATGCAAGAAAAAAAACATGGCCAAAAAGTGCCTTTTATTTTATTTTGTGGACGTTCAGGCACAAATATTTAAATGTTTTTCGATCATTTTATAAATAACTTAATTTGCCACATTATACAATAAAACCATAACCGAAAATGGGTTCGTAAGTAGGAGATTTTGAACTTTAAAGCTGTTTTCATACGCCTTATATATTATTTTTTTCTGGGCTTATAAAAAGACTTATCTAAAAAATACTCGATTATTTCAAAGGCCAAGATGTATTCTACTCGCAGTATTTAATTAAAGCATCTGAAACATTTCTAGGCAACCAAAATTTCAAACCAAAAACACATGATTTTAAATTACTACGTAGTGCATCGCCTTAAGTTTTTTTTATTTATTTTTCTAGGTAGTCTCCTTGTAACTCTACACACTTCTCCCAGCGATGCTCCCATCTCTCTAACCCGTCCAAATAGTACTCGGCGTTTTTCTCTGCAAAATACTTGTTCACAAAGGTGATTGCCTCCTCATTTGAAGAAAATCTCTGTCCTCCGAGCGCAGTTTTTAGGTTAGGGAACAAAAAGAAGTCGCTTGGTGCTAGATCTGGTAAGTAAGGCGGATGGTCAAGCAGTTCAAACCGTAATTCGTGGATTTTTGCCATGGCAACCGCTGAGGTGTGAGAGGCGCGTTGTCTTGGTGAAACAAGATTTTCTTTTGCTGCAAATGTGGCCGTTTTTCCGCAATTTCTGCCTTCAGCTTGTCAAGTAATGATGCGTAGTATGCTCTCGTGAAAGTGTTTCCTTTTTGGAGATAATCAATTAAGATAACTCCATGACTATCCCAAAAAACAGTCGCCATCACTTTCCCAGCCGAGAAAACAGTTTTTGATTTTTTTGGAGCCGGTTCCCCCTTTGCAGTCCACTGTTTTGACTGTGTTTTTGTTTCGGACGTATAATGGTGTATCCAAGTTTCATCTACAGTAATTAATTGGCGCCAAAACTCTGATTTATTGCGCGTAAACTGCGTCAACAGAGCGTTGGATATGTTCATTCGAACACGTTTTTGGTCTAACGTGAGCAAACGCGGCACCCAACGAGCGGACAGCTTTCTCATATCTAAATCTTGATTTAATATCTGACAGACACATTTTTTTGACATTTTCATAACCTCTGCTACCTCTCTCACTTTAATTCGGCGGTCGTCTAACACTATTTGGTGAAGTTTAGCAATGTTATCGTCAGTAGTTGCAGTTTTTGGACGTCCCGAACGTTCATCGTCTCCCAAGCTCTTACGGCCACGTTTAAATTCAGCTGCCCAAAATTTCACTGTGGTAAATGATGGTGCAGAGTCTCCATACACAGAGTCCAACTCATCTTTGATTCGCGTAGGCGTATTGCCTTTCAAAAACAAAAATTTAATAACACCTCGATACTCAATTTTTTCCATGTTCACAAAAATACACACATCGACTCACTCATAAGACTGTCAACTAAAAACTGGGCGTCCAAAATGGCCGAAACTTTGGTGAGTAACTGTCAAAAGATACATAACTACATTCACTAGCTTTCATTGACGAGAACCGCCATCTTTGCGTTCAGGTCGGAAACTTTTCAGACCACCCTCGTATGTCATTAAGACGGTAGTTATAGGCCTTAGTCATAAGTCACTAGACTGTCTGAGATGTAAGTCACTAGTTTTAGTGTTTATTATTATTATAAAAGCGCAATGAAGAAACTTTGGCGAAAATGCTCATATCTGCAAAACTTTTTCATTGCATTTGGAAAACTTGAGAATAACAACAAAACATTTTCAATAAAAGATTATTGTATATTTTTTCAATCTTATTTACATTAATATTAACAAACCATTCTCATTTTATAACAATACAATTAGTGAAAAAATACAAACTGAGGTAAGAATGTAGGCTATTCTGACAATATTTGAATTCCTCCTAACTACCATCACTCTATAGTGGTAAAATATTGCTTGTGCAGTGATGGAGGACCTAGATAGCGGAGGAATTGGACACACCTGGATGGAAGCAAGACGCATTTGTCAACTCGGCCACTAACCGGAGGTGATTTTTGTACAAATTGAGGTTAAACTTTGGTGAGTAACTGTCAAAAGATACATAACTACATTCACTAGCTTTCATTGACGAGAACCGCCATCTTTGCGTTGAGATCGGAAACTTTTCAGACCACCCTAGTATTTCCATAATTTATTTTTGCAAAATTAAGTTTTATAAATTGTAACATACTTTATATTTGTTTGGTTTTGAGAACAAACCGTTGTTGCCCGTAAAGTATTTTTTTTTGCTTTTCAGAACAGCTAATATGGTCTCAACCAATGTTATTGGTTTGTAAGGTAAATTTCGGTCTGAAAAATTAATATTATTAATATATGGGGTCAACCCAAAAGAGAAAAAATCGGAACGTGGTCCCAGGACAGAATGTTTGTGGACCTCTGATGTAAACGGTTTTAGAAGGAGAAAAAACTACTCTTTATATTCAAATCTAGAAGTTAGCCAGGTAACTCCATTAATGGAGGACTGAACGCAGTTGGCGCTAACAAAAAATTGTCCATAGAAGCGAAGTTAGCAGTCCACAACGGAGTGCTGGTGCCTACCCTGATGTATGGAAGTGAGGCATGGAACTGGCAAAGAAAGGATGAAATTAGATTGAATGCTGTTGAAATGAGATCCCTGAGGCGTATGTGTGGTAAAACCATGTATGATCGTGTGAGGAATGTGGAGATCCGCAAAGAGTGCAAGGCTGATGTAAGCGTAATGAGTAAGATCAAGAAAGGGACGCTTAGATGGTTTGGGCATGGGAAGACATGGCACGATCAAGTGAATCAGATACTTGAGTCGGGCCATGTAAAGAGTCATAACAATAGAAGAGTATGTATGAGACGATGTATGAATGTGAATGAGGCAAGGAGTGTGTGGTGTGACCGAGTTGTTTGGCGGTCCGTCCTCTCTGCCTACCCCTGCGGGGAAACGGCGTGATGGTTAGTTAGTTAGTTAGTTAACAACAGAATAATTAAAATGCGCACGTCTTTGAAACCAAAGGTTCAGAACGAAAGGACAAAAAAAATGAAATGACAGTAATCTTTATAATACAGTAGCTGATGTGTACCTGGCGTTGCTGGGGATTATCCTTATGAGATAGACATATACCATCAAGGACTTTTCTGTAGACCTTTTTAAGATATACAATTCCGTAGTACATCATTTTGATATATCTCACGAGGTTTAGCCAGCTTTAGCAATGTAGTGCCCGAAAATATAATTTTTCGACTTGATTATAAAACATCGACTTTTCTCTACCTTCTTTAATAATAATAATATTGGACAATTTTTTGTGAGTTATCACCTCAGGGGCGCTTTACAGTTGATGCAGGTATTACGAAAAAATTAAATATTACCAAAATAAAGTGAAGTTAAGTTAAGTAAAATGAAAAAAAAAAGGAACAAATGACATGAAGATATAAGATGGAGACTCTGCAGCAAAATCCTAGGTGGTGAAGAAACTGGACCAGCTGCTGCAGGGAGAGTCCACCACGTCCACCAACAGTGCCAGCACGAGGTTCGTGTTTATAATATGCATGTATCTTGTACGTAAACCTTCTGGAAAAAAATTATCTAAATGATAATTAAAACCCTATCAAAATCCGTCGCGTAGTTTAGAAGAACTAAGCGCACAAACAGACACACGCGGATAGCGACTTAATTTTATATTATTTTGAGATTTGCTTAATAAAATACGTATTTTTTTCCTTTATTCATAATTTTGGTTCAGCATTAAGACGAAAAATCGTAAGAGAATCCATTTAAAAAAACTTTTTATCTATTTTTGCATTCAAAATTTAAATTTATAATAAAAACACATAAATTATGATGAGCCACAAAGTGAATGCTTTTTACAATTACGCAAAATTTAAATATTTCGAAAATGATATGTTTACTTCTGACAGCAAAATTTGAAAGCTTGTCTCAACACACTCAAATTCTTCGACATCTGACAGCTTCTATAGGAAATATAATAAAGGTAAGTTTGCAGGAGGCCTAAAAGATTAAGGCGATGCACTACGTCGTGTAATATTTTAAATTGAGCCGCTATCAATAACAACCCTTACGTAGACGGCGATAAGGTTTAAATTCCCGCTTAACACCATCCGCCTGTTTTGATTTATGCAAGAATAAAACATGGCCAAAAAGTGCCTTTTATTTTATTTTGTGAATGTTCAGGCATAAATATTTAAATATTTTTCGATCATTTTGTAAATAACTTAATTTGCCACATTATACAATAAAATCATAACAGAAAATGGGTTCGTAAGTAGGAGATTTTTAACTTTAAAGCAGTTTTCATAGGCCTATACATTATTTTTTTCTGGGTTTATAAAAAGACTTATATTAAAAGTACTCGATTATTTCAAAGGCCAAGATGTATTCTACTCGCAGTATTTAATTAAAGCATCTGAAACATTTCTAGGCGACCAAATTTTCAAAGCAAAAATACATGATTTTGCATTGCTACGTAGTGCATCGCCTTAAGGGTTATTATCAAAATTGAAACTACTGACTATGTGAAGAAATCAAAAAAGCGATATACCGGTGATACAAATATTTTTTTTCAGCATTATAAAAATTGGAACTGATTTTGCCAAAAATTCAGACGAGCGACAAATAACCAATTTATGATATATTTTTTTAAGAGAAATGAGTTTTAAAATTTCATTTTAAAAATTGGAACTGACATGTTTCGAATTCAGAGAATCTCTTGTTGTATTAGTTTTAGCAAATTAGGGACGTCCGGTCTCTCAATAAATATTGCTTCCGATTGAAATTACATTCAAAATTTAATGGCGGGAATTCTCCCGCCAAAATAATGCTACAACTGCGCACGCGTAATTTTTATTAGGTAACTTTGGAAGATGAAGGTGGGGCTACTACCTGGCTATTGAGATCTGATCACCAAAGGGCATTTAAAGCAACGTTTCGATTCCGAATACAGGTCTTTCATTGGGACTATACAGAGTCTGTATGCAGTAGAAATTAAAATCCCTCGAGAGGTATGATTGTGAATGAAGCAAAGATGTTGTGCCACAACATCAGTTCCAATTTTTAAAATGTCACACACATACGCTACGATTAATAATAAATAATAATTATCAAAAACATCCGGCAACGTCGCTGTACAAACTAAATTTTTTTCATGCAACCGCCGAACGTATGCGAGTATATTATATTACCTTCAAATGCGTACAAGCTGCTTATAAAACTTGCAACATTGTTAAAAAGCGTTGCAACAAAACACAAAAAGATAAACTCCTTCAAACAAATGCATAATACCTTTTTATCAAAGAGAAAAACGATGTTCATTTTTCAACATAGTCGAACCTTCCTTACTAGATAAAAAATCGTCTGCAGAATTACAAACAAAATTACAAGCAACTTAGGCACTTAGTAACAAGGTTTTTCCATCGATACAGCAAAATTAAATTGCGTACATACAAATAGTACTACCTTTTTTTATTAATGTGTGTTGTAAAAATTGCTACCAGTTTGTATAGATTTTAAGCATTTGCGCGCAGTATACGAAAGCGTCCCGAAAAGATGATATAAATTTCTAGCAATTTTGGCACGTAGTCAAATTTTCTGTGGTAATTTAACGATGTTTATACAAATGCGACGACTTTTTTACAAGCTGCGTGTAAAATTTGCTAGCAGTTTTAAAGAATTTCTATGCAGTATAAAAATTCTAGTAATAATCAACTTAGTAAAAATGTGGTACAATTGTTGAAGCAATGAAAAAAGCGTATATGTACAAACGTGAGGAACTTTTTATAAGGTTGCGTGTTGATTTTACCAGCCGGTTTCATCGTTTTTTGAGCGTGTGCAGACAGTATACCTGCTTTAAACATGACAGTGCGTACGTCCACGTGATTTTTGACAGGCCGCATGTCGGAGGAATATTATTAAAAAAATATCATATACCATCTCATGGATGTGTTGAAGTAAGTTTTGAGGTCGTGAAATCTTGAGTGTTTTCTCTGATTGAAATAATATTTTATTTTATTTTATTGATACATGATTTAGTGAGTACATGTGGCTTTTTTGTGATATTTCACCCTCCATGCTAGGGATGACCCTGTGTTATGGTGGGTTAATTTTACAGTTTGCGGACATAGAATCTATACATTACTATAATATAAATAAGAAAAATGATGTATAGCTAGTTTGGGTTGCAAGAAGAGGATGGAGAAGTTAGAGAATTATAAGAAGATGAGAAATTATTAGTAAATAGATCACACTAATTATTTATGTACATACTATACCGCTAAGTTAGGGAACAAGGATATATTATGTTTTGTCTGAAAGGTGATTAAATTGATAGAGTGTAGAATGAACTGGTATTGTATTTGTAATGTATTCCGTGTGTAAGGATCCATTTCGTAATTTGTTTTTTAAAGGAATGGGGTTGAACAATTTTTAAAATTTCAAAGTTAATTTTCAAGTTCTGTTATTATATCAGTTCTGTCAAGCAACTAGCTTATAATAATAATAATAATAATTGGATGATTTGTATAGCGCTATTTTTGTGCAGAATCACCTCAAGGGCGCTGTACAAATATATAATACATTTCTACAATGATCTATGTTATTAATAACTATATAAATATACAGTACAATACTTACCTGGTAGGTCACTTGAGATTAACAATTAATTAACATTAACTAATTGTTTATTAGCGAAATTTAGATACAGGATTTAGGACTTAATTGGATAAACTGGACTTTCTCTTGTGAATGGTATATTTAATTTAAGGGTATGACAGCTTAAAAGGGTGAGTTTTTAGTTTAGACCTGAATTCTGTTGGACTTGTTATGGATCTTAGTTCCGGAGGGAGTTTATTCCAAGCCTTCAGCCCAGATGCTCCGAAAGCGCGATCACCAAACTTAGTATTTGGCTTGCGCTTAGGTTCCATCAGTCTGCCTACAGCTGATGATGTTGCTGATCTAAGAGTTGACTGTTTAAGAGCAGAGTGTTTTCCGGGACGCATAGTTCAGAGATGTAGGGTGGGGCCATTTCATTGATGGATTTAAACACCATCCAGCATAATTTGTACTGGATTCTTTTAGAGCACTTGAGCCAGTGAAGGTTACGAAGGTGTTATATATGGTTATGAGCCGTGCTGCTGCATTAAACACTGATTGAAGTTTGTCAATTTGATATTTTGAAAGGCTGGCATAAATGCAGTTGCAATAAACGAGACGTGAGACTATGTAACAGTTGATAAGTAGTTTTGTTGCTTCTGTAGGAAGATTTCTATAATCATATAATAACAGAACTTGAATAGAACATTCACAGAACTCGCAAATGAACGTTGAAATTTTTATCCTAATACTGCTATTAGTTTTAAAAAAATGTCTCGTCCGCGTGATTTTTTTTTACTAATTAATTTAATAACCATCACGCCGTTTCCGCAGGGGTAGGCAGAGAAGACGAACCGTCATACATCTCTGTCTCGGTACGCATTCGCTTGCTTCATTCACATTCATAAATCTATCATAATACCCTACTGTTATTCTGACCCTTGACATGGCCCGATTCAAGTATTCGATTTACTTGTTCGTGCCATGTCTTCTTCGCGACTCTCTGACTTCTTCAACCTTTCACTTGCGTGTCATATTAAAGTTACACTTCAGGTTTGACAAATATTGTTACATTATGTAGGTACTAGCACGAACCCGTCTATAGTATAGTCTAAATTCTCGAAAAATCAGTTCCAGTTTTTTAAATGTGAATACAGCACGAGAGTCCGAACTGCTCTCAGCCGTCAGGAGCCAGTGAGACTATAGCATCCTCAATTCGTGTATTTTGTGAGAAGGGAAGAGAAAAGTGACGCACAGTGGGCTGAAATCGCCTTTCATAGACATAGAGACTTGAATTTTCAAGGGTCTTTTTTTGGCTAGAAATGGATTCTGCTGATCATTACTATGCTATAAAGTTTCGTATGAAGCAATTGCGTGTACAAATGAAGGAGTTATCATTTTTTAAAGAAAAAATTGTATGGCACTGACATTAAAAATGAGGCTATCTCTGGAATCATAAGGTTGGCCATTCTATCCTTACACACAGATATACTACCATTTATTTGCATTTTTTTGACATACTTCGTATTGTGGCGCAACTTAAAAAAAACTCTTTTTAATGTTGATGATTCATTTTAATGCTTAAATGCTTTTAGGCTTGCAGTGTAAATAAACTATTGTACACTAGACAAAGCATACTCATATGTAAAGCATTTAAGCATTAAAATTAATCTTCAACATAAAAAAAGTTTTTTTTTCAACTTTGAGGATTTTTAAACAAAAAATCGCAAGTTGCGCCACAATACGAAGTATGTCAAAAAAATACAAATAAATAGTAGTATATCTGTGTGTAAGGATAGAATGGCCATCCTTATGATTCCAGAGATAGCCTCATTTTTAATGTCAGTGCCATACAAATTTTTCTTAAAAAAATGATAACTCCTTTATTTGTACACGCAATTGCTTCATACGAAATTTTATAGCATATTAATGATCAGCAGAATCCATTTCTAGCCAAAAAAAATACCCTGGAAAATTCAAGTCTCTATGTCTATGAAAGGCGATTTTCAGCCCACTGTGCGACGTTACAATTCTGAATGGTGTTCTTATACCAGGGCGATACTGAGAGTAACTTTTAGTCTGGAACTTGTCGCAAATATACTATATATTACTTTGAATGAATAAGTTGTGACATAACAAAAATTCATCAAATAAAATTTGACGATTGCCAGTCGAGACGAATTTTCTGTTAATGCGAAGCTTAATGCCAAATCACTATTTTGATTAATCTTTATAACGAATTGGTATACATTATAAATACCACAAAATATACTTTAGATAAATTGAAGGTTTTCCTATCGTTTCGCTTGAGTAGAATACAAATAAAAAAATAAATTACTCTATAAAAAATATAAATGCAAACTACTAAAAAATTTTTTTTCAATAGAAATGTATGAACGCGTAAAGGAAACAACGTTTTTAAAAATACAGTTTTATACAGGGTGGCCACAAAAAACGGATTTCAAAATTCCCTGATAATTCCAGGTTTTCCAGGGCAGTTTCTATATTTTTCCCTGATATGTTTTATTTGGTATAAGGACATATCGTTCAAAATTTTATTTTTGAAACACGATTTTCATCTACGCCAGAAAATTAGAACAGATACATAAATAAAGGGAATTCCGTCATCTAAAGCATTTATTATTTCCTTGCACCACAATTTTCTATTCAAAACAAAATACACTTATTACAAATTTATGATATTTCGCCTGAAGACAATTTGTGTACAAATGAAAACACCAGACAAAAATAGACAAATAAACAAAAGTAAGTACAGTAGAACCCCGATAATTCGAAAAAACGCGTAATTCGAAATTTTCGCCAAAAAAATTTCCGCAGAAAAATTTTTTCTAACAAAATTTTTTTTAATTCGAAATTCTTTAATTCGTAATTCGAAATTTATTTTTGTCCGCGCACAAAAAATTTGTTCGTGAAATTCGAAAAAATTTGATTTTTGCGAAAAAAAATCATAATGTTTCGTAAATCTGAATCTAAAAGTCAGCCGTGGCGGTAAAACGCCGAAAAATGTATTTTTACGTGGTTATACATCGTCCTAATTAGTATTATTATTTTGTAAATCTGAATCGATTTACACTGGAATGTTGTATTTTTTGAAATTTATTTCGAATACCCGAGTTTGAAGGGCCGAGAAAATACGTTTTACGCGGATATATGTCGTAGTTTTACGAGTTTACACCAAATATCTGTATTTAAAGGGTCGGCCGCGACGAAACTCGGCCGCGAAATTTCGATTTACGCGTAAATGTATCGTATATTTACGAATTTATTTCGAATATTTGAATTTAAATGGCCCGCTGCGAGGGAAATCGGACGCGAAATCTCGATTTACACGTAAATATATCGTATTTTTACGAATTTATTTCGAATATCTGAATTTTAAAGGGCCCGCCGCGACGGAAATCGGACGCGAAATTTCAATTTACGCGGAAATATATCGTATTTTTACTAACTTTACTTCGAATATCCGAGTTAAAAAATACGGCGCGGCGGAAATCGGCCGAAAAATTTCGATTCACGCCGAAATATGACATATTTTTACTTCAAATATCTGAACTTAAAAGGCCGGCCGCGACGAAAAACTGCCGATAAAATTCGATTTACGCGGAAATATTTCATGTTTTTACGAATTTACATCAAATATCATAATTTAAAGGGTCGGCCGCGCATTCTCGATTTACACGGAAATATATCGTATTCGACGGAAATCGGCCGCGCATTCTCGATTTACACGGAAATATATCGTATTTTTGCGATTTTTTTTCGAATCTGAATTTTAAGAGCCGGCCGCGACGGAATACGGCCGCGAATTCTCGTTTAACGCGGAAATATATCGTATTTTTACGAATTTAAATTCAGATATTTGAAATAATGGGCCGGCTGCGACGGAAAATTACCGCGAAATCTCGATTTACGCGGAAACATATCGTATTTTTACGAATATCTCAATTTATAAGGTAGGCCGCGACCGAAATCGGCAGCGAAATCTCGATTTACGCGTAAATATATAGCATTTTTACGAATTTATTGCGAATATCTGAATTTAAAGGGCCCGCCGCTACGGTAATCGGCCGCGAAAATAAAGAAATAATTGATATTAATACGAATTTACAACTAAAATACCACCCGGATTTGAAGAGGCGGCTGAGAAAATCGATTTTCGGCGTTTTTTTTTTTTTTTATAATAATTCGAATTACGTGGGAATTCGTTAATTCGAAATTTGATTTTTGATGTCCCGTGGATTTCAAATTAACGAGGTTCTACTGTATTGACACTTTGTAAAAATGTTGATAATGATGATCTTTAAATTTTATTACGACCCTTTTGACACTTTGTTGTAACTTTGCTAGATTTTTCTTTACAGATTTCGCACCTACATAGTATAGGGGAAAAACCAAGACGGGTGGTTTACGACATGATTGTGTTGCAAGGGCTATTTACGAAAATAATAATAAAAAAATACATACTTATCTAGTTTGTCTTTGTCGGCATATCTTTTGCTACACACGCCGCAAGTAAAAGTAATAAAACACAACTTTGGGACTTCACAAATCGTAAATAACGAATTTCGTTTTATTTTTGGAATTCCCTGATATTTTAAGAATATTTTAAAATTCCCTGACATTTCCCTGATAATTCCCGGTTCGGTAAAATTCCCTGATAATTCCCGGTTTTCCCGGTTTTCCAGGTCTGTGGCCACCCTGTTATAGCTAAGATTATCTGTGGCAGTTTCACTTAATTAACTTTTTTGCTTTCTTATAAAATTATTTACAAAATAAATAAAAACCAGTTTTGTGCTTGAAATCGAACATTTCTAGACTGCGCTTGGCAAGTGATTTTAATGCCTATTACCTACAATATAAGGTATACCAAGAATATACACATTTTTGGCTTATCTTCCTCTTAATATATTATTATAGTATACGACGGATCATATCGCACAATTTGAACAATTCATCGAATTTCATGTTCTGTTAATATTTCACCATGGGCCGGTTTCACAGTAGTTTTGGTAATAACAGAACTTGACACAAAACTGATGAATTGTTTCAAATTCTGTAAACCAACCAGTACTAAGTTTGAGTAGTTTATCGCTTATATGATTTCTTGACACAATCAGTTCCAATTTTTAAAATGACAGTGTCTAAATTCCACGATTGATTTAGAAACTTTGAACGAGTCAAAAAAACAAAAAAAATATCTTCCTATGTGAATACAGCACAAGAGTACCAACTGCTCGTTACCATCTGAAGCCAGTGGTACTATAGCATCCCTGATTATTGGGGTGTATTGTGAGGCTGAAGGTAGTGGGAAAGGGAAGGAGAGAGAGAAGAGGATGGTTGGCTGGTATCTGGATATTCAGACCTTGCCGCCAAACACGGTTAAATTTGTTCTACCGGTATTTCAATGGAAGATGCATCGAGCGTCATCAGTGTCATCGTCAACTTTTGTACATTTTGATTTTTTTCTACATAAGAACAGGTCGCTTTTACGATTCGTTCTTAAGTTTAACAGCTCGGCTGTGGAGCGATTTGCAGGCCTCTGTTTTTCCTCCCTCATACAACACGGGTGTTCTCAAGGACCCGGTATGATCACTCCATCCTCTTGTCAAAAATACCCCTCACACAGCATCCCCAAAGGTTGTGATATTTCACCGATGGTGATACCTCGAGTATATCTCTCACCAGTGTGTACTAAGTTGGGTCACGGGTCCGATCTCCGATGACGGCTCGGTAATGATCCCAGAACACGTGCTGCGGCCTGCGCGCGCACCTCCGCAACCCCCCTCCCGGCCCGACCCCACCGGGGGAAGAGACACCCCCCGACGCTAATAACCCCCTCAATGTGCCGAGGGGAGACAATCCGACCAGTGGCGTAGTCAAACGGGACTAATCAGAAAACGTACTAAACAAATTCATTCTTCTCTCTGTATATACTGTCCTGTTCAGGGTGGATCAATGCAAAACTAACTGTAAGCAGAAGAATTCTTGCCTGAACAGACTATGCAATAATTACAATAGCGTATTATCCAAGGTGGATATTTTCAGTTGCGAACTATCCTTTTTTGTTACAAACAGCGCTCCATCCAGCGTACATGCTACTTACACCACTAAAACAATCTACACCACAAACAATATTACATTTATGGATGCACTATTCCCGTATAAAGTAGTTAACAATAATATTCAATGCCCAGAGTTGCTAAACAAGATTCCATTGAATGTACCTGCGCGTTCAACACGCTCTTGTGTCCTGTTCAGGGTTGATCAAAGCAAAACGAACTCTAAGCAGAATTCTTGCCTGAACAGACTATACAATAATTACAATAGCGTATTATCCAAGGTGGATATTTTCAGTTGCGAACTTTCTATAAACAATCCTTTTTTTGTTACAAACAGCGCTCCATCCAGCGTATATGCTACTAACACCACTAAAACAATCTACACCACAAACAATATTACATTTATGGATGCACAATTCCTGTATAAAGTAGTTAACAATAATATTAAATGTCCAGAGTTGCTAAACAAGATTCCATTCAATGTACCTGCGCGTTCAACACGCACTTGTGTCCTGTTCAGGGTGGATCAAAGCAAAACGAACTCTAAGCAGAATTCTTGCCTGAACAGACTATGCAATAATTACAATAGCGTATTATCCAAGGTGGATATTTTCAATTGCGAACTTACCAAATACAAGAGGTCCATAAAAGAATATTTCTCTGATGGTTTGTGAATAATGTTATGTTTCTATTGTTTATATTTCAATTATGATTTGATTTATATCTACAACCTCTCTTCATGGCTATAAATATTTTGTTTTGTAAATTTTTCGTTTTATATAATCTTGTGTTTTTTATAATTTTTTTAATTCATATTATGTCTCAATAGAGGTAAAGTGACAAGGAGTAAATCCATAATTGGTTTTGGCTATATAATACTTATGTACAAGCTGAAATAAATGTAAACTGACGATTTCCCGAAAATTAATAAATAATATAAATCCAGTTTCTTAACGACGTAAGTGACGCAGCCGTGCACAAAAATATGCGACGCGTTACCCTGTGCATTGGACAGACTTAAGGTTGAGTTTGCCTCATCAAATCTTTACATTTAAGTGGGAATCTGAACGGCGTAAGTGACGAAGTCGTGTAAAATCAATATTCGGCGCGCGGCCTTTCGTAATGTACGGACCTACGGTCGACTTTGCCCTAGCAGGCCTAGAAAATCGATCTTTCCGTGGGGTTTGTTTTAATTATTTCTGATGAACGTATTACTAAAATCTCAAATGTTTCTAGAGAGATCCCGTAGGAAGCGTTCACAGTTCACACATGGTTTGAAAGGGGGATATAAAGATATGTGATAGAGATAGACTCGTTTCAAATAGAGCAAAAATCTATCGACAAATGTTTTAGTTGCATTTAAAGATACACTGTGAATTTTTTCATGCATTTTCGGAGCTTACTTTGCGATGTTTTTCTATCGAGGGAATTTCATATAATTAAACGTTTCGGCATAGCAAATGTATAGATATTATCTTCAAAAATAACTTTTTTTTAAAACTTAAACAGTTAACAGTAAACTTAAATTCAAAGCATTAACAACCCCGAGCAACGCCGGGTACACGTAAGTAGTTATATATAATGACGAAATGCGAAAATATTAGGATTTTTAAGAACAAGTAAGATAAAAAATTCCATTCGTCAAGGGTCTGCAATAATAACATAAAATAAAGTCGCTATCCGCGTCCGTCTGTTTGTGCGCTTAGTTCTTCTAAACTACGCAACGGATTTTGTTAGGGTTTTCACTATCATTTAGAAAATTTCATCCCGAAGGTTTACATATATAATACATGCATATTATATTTACAGAAAGTAGAGAAAAGTAGATGTTTTGTAATCAAAATGGTAAAAATTATATTTTTGGGCGCTTACATTGTTAACGCTGGCTAAACCTTGTGAAATACACCAAAATGATGTTACAGGATTTTCCAATAAGAGGTGTTATTTTTGAATAGCCCGCTATTTCAGTAATGTTACTTTTGAAGCTGTCATTTTTTGACATTTGACAAGTAGAAACTGCGCCATTAATAAAAATGGAACGATACACGCTTCAACAACGCATTGAAATTATTAAAATTCACTTGAGTGAATCAAATGCAAATCATCTTGAGTGATGAGGCCCATTTCCACCTCGGTGGCTTCGTCAACAAGCAAAATTGTCGCATCTGGGGCTCGGAAAACCCAAGAGTTATTGTTGAAAGGCCTCTCTATCCTCAACGTGTGACTGTTTGGTGCGTTTTATGGTCCGGCGGAGTCATTGGACCTATTTTTTTTTTAAATGAGGCTGGAGCAACAGTTACGATGAATGGATCGCTATCGATTTTTTATGGCCGGAATTGGATGGTATTGATCTGGACAACGTAAGTATGTTAGATGCGTCATTAAATGATTCCTATTAAATTTTGAATCTAATTGAATCCACGAGTTACCAGTGTTTCCAGCGGTAGTTCTTATGCAAATGAAAAATCAATTCTCTGTAGCAGCCTTACTCGAGCGGGGACCCCGTGGGGGCATGCAGAGGACGTGGGGTGGTGGGGGGATGTTAACAGGGGATGGGGAGGGGGTAGCTATCATACAAGTGTAGCTATATTATAAGAGATTGACAAATGTTCGCCTGTGTATTATAAATGCGTTGAATTTAAAAGTGAAACTATTTTTTTTATTTTTTATTTGGTACAATAATTTTTACATTTCCTGTAATGTTGGCCTCACTGGGTGGCTTGCCCGTGCTGAGGCCTTCATTTTATAGTATGAAAATATAATCTACATAATACATTTAAAGAGAAAATAATACATTTAAAATATAATCTTGTGTGTTTATATTGGTTTTGTGTGTTACGTGTAGGTTTTATTTATATTTTATGCTATGGCATTTTGGTAATGTTGTCTTTTTTGTTCTTTAATCCATTTTGTAATTTTGTGTGTGAATTTATTTTTGTTTTCCTCAATTTTAATTTCCAGTTTTTACACTGTTGAAAGCTTTTATAGCATGGTATTGGTAGTGTCTTTGTCCAAAGCTTGAATTTACTGTCGGAGTTTTTATGTTTTCTTTGTACGCTTGTCTAACTGGTCTGTTAGTGTTATTTTGTGTATGTTGAAATTAATTTTTTTGTCAAAAATGTAGTTTAGTAGTGTTTTAACGTATAATTTTAACTATCTAACTAAACGTCACACCGTTTCTCCGCAGGGGTAGGCGGAGAGGATAGACCGACATAAACACATTAACAAACATATTTAAGATAAATAGTATGATCTATTAATTGATCTATTAACACTGGTACAACGAAAAACGTGTTATGTTTTTTTTTATTGAAAACTTAACATATATTATAGGCGAACTTTCACGAGGGGAGAGGAAAAATAAACTAGGAAAAAATATTTGAAATCGCACAAAAGTCCCAACTGCTCCCAACCGTCTGGAGCCGGTGAAATAACTATGGCATCCTTAATTGGATGTGTTGAGGATATGGGGGTAAGGAAGGTGGGGAAGTAGCTAGCTATTCATATCTGGTTACCAAACATGGCTAAAGCCATTTCAAGCAACGTTTAAATTCTGAATGGTGGTCTTTCACCAAGGCGCCAGCCAATTGAGAGAATCTTTCACTATGCAAAATTAAACGAATACATTTTGAAAAACAATCCAAATTAATATACTATTTTGATTAATCTTTATAACGAATCGGTGTACATTATGAATACCAAAAAATATGCTTTAGATAAATTGAAGGCTTTTCTATCGTTTCGCTTGAGTAGAATACAAATAAAAACATTAATTACACAATAAAAAATATAAATGTAAACAACTAAAAAAAATATTTTTTCAATATAAATGTATGAACGCGTAAAGGAAACAACTTTTAAAATTACAGTATTATAGCTAAGATTATCTGTGACAGTTTCACTTGATTAACTTTTTGGCTTTCTTATAAAATTATTTACAAAATAAATAAAAACAGGTTTGTGCTTGAAATGGAACGTTTTTAGACTCCGTTTGTCAAGCGATTTGAATGCCTATTACCTACAATATAAGGTATACCAAGTATATACACAGTTTTGGCTTGTAGCTTCCTCTTAACCGAAGCACCGGTCAGTCAATAATACAATAAGGAAGTTGAGTGAAAAATATTTTGACTTATAATATGTTCATGTAGATCAAAAAATATCGATTCTAAATATATAAATATATTTCTATATTATTATTCTTAGAATTAGTTAAACGTTCTTGAAAAAGCATTCAATAGCAATAGACTGTATACGCTCCACGATTGGTCGAAAGAATTTTGACGTCACATGTGTCGTGACTTGTACGTACAACGGATCACCTATGGTGCATCTCTTTCTATTACATGATAGATGGTCGGTTTAGATGAGAGAGGTGTATAGGCCAAACGTTTATTTGGGTTTATCAAATATATTAAAAAAAATAAAATAAATGGACTCAACTTCCGTATTGTGAAGATATTTAGGTACACTATACTATGTTAAGTGATATGACTTACCCCTGGTCGACCATCCGATCCACCATTCTGTCTTGTGGGGGCGGTGGCAGCAGGTGAGGATGTCCGTGCGGGGGCCCGTGCCCAGGCTGTCCGAAGGGCGGCATCGCGAACTGGTGATGCGGAGGCCCGTGCTGCTGCTGGGGCGGCTGGCCGTGCTGCTGGGGGTGCGGGCTGGGGCCCCCGTGGGGCGGGTAGCCCCCTCCGTAGTGCGGGGGCGGCGGCCCGTACGGCTGCCCGCCTGGGGGGTAACAGACTGACAGAGTGAGAGGGGATCACGCGCACATCACGCACAGAGTTGCGTAGCGCCCTAACCTAAAATCTGGTTATCATTGCGACGAGCTGAAAGCAACACGGATGACCATCTTTAATGCAGGAAACACAAGAGGATAGTACAATACTGTTTTGTTCCAGCTCCGGGCGCATTGTCATGGTGTAAACCAGTGTTCCGCAAAGCGTGTGCCGCACAGTGGGCTGAAAATCGCCTTTCATAGACATAGAGACTTGAATTTTCAAGGGTATTTTTATTTGGCTAGAAATGGATTCTGCCATGTCTTCTTCGCGACTCTCTGACTTCTTCAACCTTTCACTTGCGTGTCATATTAAAGTTACACTTTAGATTTGACAAATATTGATACATGTTGTACTAGCGCGAACCCGTCTATAGTATAGTCTAAATTCTCGAATTATCCAGTTCCAATTTTTTTATATGTGAATACAGCACGAGAGTCCGAACTGCTCTCAGCCGTCTGGAGCCAGTGAGACTATGGCATCCTCAATTTGTGTATTTTGTGAGAAGGGAAGAGAAAAGTGACATTTCAAGCGACGCACAGTGGGCTGAAATCGCCTTTCATAGACATAGAGACTTGAATTTTCAAGGGTATTTTTTTGGCTAGAAATGGATTTTGCTGATCATTACTACGCTGTAAAATTTCGTATGAAGCAATTGCGTGTACAAATGAAGGAGTTTTGAGAAAAAATTGTATGGCACTGACATTAAAAATGAGTCTATCTCTGGAATCATAAGGTTGGCGATTATATCCTTACACACAGATATACTACTATTTATTTGTATTTTTTGACACACTTCGTGTTGTGGCGCAACTTGCGATTTTTTTTTTTAAATCTTTAAATTTGAAAAAAAACACTTTTTAATGTTGATGATTCATTTTAATGCTTAAATGCTTTACATGTGAGTAGGCTTGCAGTGTAAATAAAATATTGTATTGCTTCATACGAAATTTTATAGCATGGTAATTAATGATCAGCAGAATCCATTTCTAGCCAAAAAAAATACCCTTGAAAATTCAAGTCTCTATGTCTATGAAAGGCGATTTTCAGCCCACTGTGCGTCGGTCTGACACCATCCAGTGGAGAAATTCCATCCAGTTGGTTCATTGTCCTGTCCTTGTTTACACCAGTGTTCCGCAAACTTTTTGTGTTCAAGGTACACCTATCAAATCAAGAAATTTTAGAGGCACACCAAAGAAAAAAAAAATTTATTTATTACTAAAATCAATTTACCTAATGTGAAAAGATGTTTAGTGAGAAATATTACCCTGTTTAACTGAGATTGATAAAGCTGCTTTAAATTTATTTTTTTAATGTCAGTGCCATACAATTTTTTCTTAAAAAATGATAACTCCTTCATTTGTACACGCAATTGCTTCGTACAAAATTTTATAGCACAGTAATGATCAGCAGAATCCATTTCTAGCCAAAAAATACCCTTGAAAATTCAAGTGTCTATGTCTACGAAAGGCGATTTTCAGAGCACTGTGCGCCACCACCGAGTTGTGCGCGTGAAAACGCGTTTCTACCGGACAGTAGGACAATACCCAGTCGCTCCACGCATAAAAATGTCGCGTAAATGGAACCCTACAATAAATCTTGATATAAAATACCTAAATTTAATGCCCATCCTCGTGTATCCATTTGAACTACCATAGAATTGTTGTATTTTTTTTTAAATTTATTTATATTAAACGCCAAAGTGGCTTTTACAAACATGTGATATAATTATAATAATTTAGCACTAATATAACAAAAGCTAACATTAATATGTATTTATGAGGTATGTTATTATATCCTTCTTGTAACTACATTCCGTGCAATTGAACACAACAACTACTTCTGAGAAAACATTGCCAACTGCTTGTAATCTAGGTACAAGCGAGTATATAAATGACTCGATCCTGATAATTTTGTTGCAATTAAAAAGAATTTTAGATCGACTAGCTCTTGTAGGTATATGAAAGGTAATTAGACTGTATAAATCAGGGCTGTCTATAATAATACCATTAACAATTTTATAAATAAAAATCAAGTCGGAAACAAGTCTTCTATCTGAGAGTTTTAATAAGTTTAGTTATTTCATCAGGTGATTGAAAGTTATTGTTTCAATTGGTAGACCGAGTTTATAGTTAATAAATCTTATTATTATATGTATTGTTCTATTGTCCTTCCCCGCAAGATCGAGGCTGTTCACAGAGCAGGGACAGGACAATATTGTATTGTCCTCGTGTGATTGCGATATTAGGCATCAGTCGTACGACGGTAAGTCACATTTGCAAGAGTCCAATTGAATAGTGTATTAAGGCGATGCACTACGTCGTGTAATATTTGAAATTGAGCCGCTATCAATAACAACCTTTACGTAGATGGCGATAAGGTTTAAATTCCCGATTAACACCATCCGCCTGTTTTGATTTATGCAAGAAAAAAACATGGCCAAAAAGAGCCTTTTATTTTATTTTGTGGATGTTCAGGCATAAATATTTAATTTTTTTTCGATCATTTTATAAATAACTTAATTTGCCACATTATACAATAAAATCATAACCGAAAATGGGTTCGTAAGTAGGAGATTTTGAACTTTAAAGCAGTTTTCATAGGCCTTATACATTATTTTTTTCTGGGCTTATAAAAAGACTTATCTAAAAAATACTCGATTATTTCAAAGGCCAAGATGTATTCTACTCGCAGTATTTAATTAAAGCATCTGAAACATTTCTAGGCGACCAAATTTTCAAACCAAAAACACATGATTTTGCATTACTATGCTGTAATGCAACGCCTTAAAATATAAAGTTTTGGAAACAATTCCGATTCAGTCAGCAATTTGCGCTCCATTGTAAAAAGGACTATTCTTAAGCAGATTTGATAAGAATAGTGATATTGTGGTACGTATATACATTTGCGAAACGAATCACGAGCCATGCCACGAACTAAGGAAAAGGAACGAAGCAACCACAAGAGGCGTTTCGCGCCATTTGCGGTTGTTTCGTTCAGCTTGACGCACAGTGGGCTGAAAATCGCATTTCATAGACATAGAGATTTGAATTTTCAAGGGTATTTTTTTTTGGCTAGAAATGGATTCTGCTGATCATTAATTACTATGCTATAAAATTTCGTATGAAGCAATTGTGTGTACAATTGAAGGAGTTATCATTTTTTTAAGAAAAATTTGTATGGCACTGATATTAAAAATGAGTCTATCTCTGGAATCATAAGGTTGGCCATTATATCCTTACACACAGATATACTACTATTTATTTGTATTTTTTTGACATACTTCGTATTGTGGCGCAACTTGCGATTTTTTTTTAAAATCCTTAAAGTTGAAAAAAACACCTTTTAATGTTGATGATTCATTTTATTTATTTATTTATTAAACGCCATAAAAGGCTTTTACAATAATGTGATACATGATATTATAAGTACACAGTGGTACATAGGCGAATATTAGTATTACATTTATGTTATGGAGAGATATAATTGCTTTATTATTTTCTTTACTCTTCTTCCTTATCCTTTCTCTGTACATTTACTGTATTTTATATTTCATACTTAATATTCATGTTTTATATTTCTTTTTAATTATTATTATATTTGTATTTTTTTTTCTTTCACTACGAGCATCTCCGCCTAATATCGACTAAACCTTGTTTACGCATGCTGTGAACATTTTTAATTGGGGTGTTAATATCTGTGCACATTCCCACCGAAATAATATAAATGTAATGATTGTTAACACTCTGTAAATGTTTCAAACAATAAATAAATAAATAAAATAAATAAATTTAAGAACACAACAATATGTATACAAAACGACATTGATTGTGATACAGCTGAAATTTTCTTAAAGCATAGAATGCTACAATAATAGAAAGCACTTCATTTAAACAGGATAAAATATACAGAAAAGGTGACTTGCCAACAGATATAATCTAGCTAAATATTATAACAGCGCAAATAGTAGTGAGTTTATTGTTACAATCAATGGATTTATCTCCACTTGGCCACTATGGCCGGAGGGTATGGCAAAGTAGCTTCAACAATTCAGGGCTGTCAGAGACTTGACAATTAACAATAACATTTAACATTTTAATGCTTAAATGCTTTACATATAAGTAGGCTTGCAGTGTAAATAAAATATTGTATTGCTTCATACGAAATTTTATAGCATGGTAATTAATGATCAGCAGAATCCATTTCTAGCCAAAAAAAATACCCTTGAAAATTCAAGTCTCTATGTCTATGAAAGGCGATTTTCAGCCCACTGTGCGCCGGTTGGCTTACAATGCGAGTTGCCTGTTTTATTTCGCCGATGCTGATGAGCAGGTGTATGTATTGAATACAGTTAGTTTGAGTGTGCTCACCACTAGCGGGACGGCCGAAGGGCTGGTGGTAGGGCTGCTGCTGGGGCGGGGGGCCCGGCGTGCTGGCCCCGCTGGGCGCCGGGCTGTAGGCGGCCGCCGGGCTGCCGTAGGGCGCCGCGGCCTGCGCAAGGAGCCCGGCCCCCTCGGACGGGGGCTGCTGCTGGCTGGCGGCGGCGGCGGCCTGCTGGGCGGCCTGGGCGGCGGCCGCCACGGCGCCCTTCCAGGCGGCCGGCTCCTCCAGGGCGGCGGCCCCCCGGCGGCTCAGGCCTACGGACATCTGTACAGGTTAATTCATGTCTGCCCATCAAACAATACATACGTGCTTTGGAAGCTGCTCATCCCTACAGACATTGAATTATTATACATATACAACAAGCACAAAAAACAGATTAAAATCAATTTAACACATTCTTTGCGGGAAACGAGAAAACGAGTATTTATGTGTTGAGTTTTTTTATGGGAACTTTTCTGGAGATGATCGTACTAACAGGCATAACTCCATTATATACAGGGTGTATCGGCACGTACCCGACAAACTTTAACCAGCTATTCCTTAGCACATTTGAAGTAAAAAATGTTATGGGCACTTTGCTGTCCGGTAACATTTTTTTTCAATTAAAAAAAAAATTATAAAAAAATCCACACTTCGTCACTGTCATTGGCATTGTTTCTCGTGTTCAACAGCTGTTATTAGCAATTGTGTCAAAAAGCGTCCTCGCTCTTTCATACACACTAAATAATAATAGTTAAAAATGAGACGAATGGTGCTGTGCCATTTCGTTGTGATTGTAAAGGCGCGCTAACGTAGATACGTACGTACATTATTCAAAGAAACTCGAACAAAATATTGCCAGGTGGGTTTTCAAACTTTGACAAAGGATAAAACAGTGATGACATGTGGTGAAAATATGAATGATAATTTTTTTATTAAAAAAAAAATGTTACCGGACAGCAAAGTGCCTTTAACATTTTTTACTCCAAATGTGATAAGTAATAGCTGGTTAAAGTTTGTCGGGTACGTGCCGATACACCCTGTATATGTCCGTCACTAGAAGTTTGTAATTTTTCGTAGGCACCTCTTTTGGATGATAAAAACATCTTTGGCGTTTACTGAGTTTCCCCAAAAAACTATTCCGTATTTTATCATTGAGTATACGTATCCATAGTATGCGGTGATTACTGACTCGATGTTTAAGATATTTTTAAGGGTGCCTAGAACAAAAGAAAAGCTACTGATTTTTGCTACAACTTTAGTTACATGTTCTTTCCAGTTTATATTTGCATCTAGTTGTATACCCAACAGTGAACAAGTTTGGGAAGGTTCAATATGATTGTTTGTACACGATAAGATAAAGCCTATTAAGTAAAAATTGCACAGCGCCCTTGAGGAGATTTTTTTTTAAATGGAAATTATTATTATTCTTGGCATTTTTTCTGTATTTCAGTATAAAGAAAAAAACGAATGTTAAAATTAAATATATAACACTATCATTTCAGTTCTGTTTACATAGCATTCTGACGGCTTTACTAATAAACGTGTCTTAAATATTACGCAAATCTCAAATGCGCTATATACATCTGATTTTCTAATTTTCATGCATTTAAAATGAAAATTAATTATAAATATGCATTTAAAATAAACATTACTATTTCTAAATAACAAAACTTTATTATTTTTTAAGAGGAAGCTACAAGCCAAAAATGTGTATATTCTTGGTATACCTTATATTGTAGGTAATAGGCATTAAAATCGCTTGACAAACGGAGTCTAGAAACGTTCCATTTCAAGCATAAAACTGGTTTTTATTTATTTTGTAAATAATTTTATAAGAAAGCAAAAAAGTTAATCAAGTGAAACTGTCACAGATAATCTTAGCTATAAAACTGTATTTTTTTAAAGTTGTGACCTTTATGCGTTCATACATTTCTATTAAAAAAAATAATTTTTTAGTGGTTTGCATTTATATTTTTTATTGAGTAATTTATTTTTTTATTTGTATTCTACTCAAGGGAAACGATAGGAAAACCTTCAATTTATCTAAAGCATATTTTTTGGTATTCATAATTTACACCAATTCGTTATAAAGATTAATTAAAATAGTGATTTGGCATTAGTTTATCATTAAGCTTCGCCTTGATGATAAACTAATGTTTATAAGACAAAGTTTTTTTTAGCATAGCACAAAGGATAACAAATTATTATAAGCAATGATCAGTCGCCTGAAATATCTATACAAATTGAAAATGTCTCCCGAGTAAAAATAAATGCCGCCGACGGGAATTGAACTCGCGCCTTCTGATGTCCGGGCAGGTGCTCTGAACCACTGAGCTAGGTCGGCTTATTTCTAACACGCCAAATAATTCGATGAATCATCTAAATGCGTTTAAGATCGACGATTGATTTTATTCATTCATTTAACATATATATCCAGCTAACAATAAATACACCCTAATATAATGGAACTTCCTTCTTCTTCTGGCGTTAGTAAGATTAGATTGTTAATATTAATTTTAGTTGCAAGTTGCTAAATATGTAAATACTCGTATATGTGTCGTTAAGATAGTAGTTATAGGCCTTGGTCGTAAGTCACTAGATATAAGTCAGTAGTTCTAGTATTAACTATTTAAGAAATATATTTGTACAGCGCCCTTGAAGTGTTTTCTCACGAAAACGGCGCTATATAAATTAGCAAAATATTATTATTATTATTACTTCAATCGACAATTATTGCTTTTTATATTTTTTTTATCTGTAACCAACCAACTTTATTTTTGTAGGAATGACTTTGTTAGTGCCGAATTTTAAAAATAAAGATATTAAAATAGAGAAATATTCAATTTGTATGGATATTTTAGGCGAGTAATTAATGCTTTTAATAATTTGTAATAAAATAAACGTGAAAATGTTGTCAAAAACGCTAAACACAACGTTCCATTTCCACAGTCAAAATGTCCTCAAACTTAGTTTTGAAGTCTGTGTGAAGTACATTTAAATGTTGAACGTCATTATTACCGTGGACGTTTTTCAAAAACAAGTTGGGGAACTAGGAAAATTCGCAGCTTCCAATGTGCAATGTTTTGCTTGAATATATTAATTCTGACGAGAAAAGGAACGTAGACTCTATTTATATACCTCAATTAACAACTTTACGAAATATCAAATAAATAATTTCTCAGTCTATTATATTTGTGTTAGGTGTATTGTGTCATTTACTGAACTCCTAAATGTTGACTTGAGGTAAATGGGGGTCCGCTCGTATGTACCCCCATTTGAATCTCGTGGACCCCCAAATATTTTTCTCGCTGACATAGACCCCCAGCAAGCCGATATCGACCCCTGGGAGTCCATATAGACCACTTTGGGAACCTCTGATTTAAAGCAACGTTTGAATTATGTGTATATTATTGTGAAACAACAAAAATTAACTTGTGCTCGCCGGAATTTGAAACCGCGTCATTCGACTTGCTAGACGAGAGCCTCACTTACTGCTCGACCACGGAGACGACAAAGTAAATGGTTTCAAAGTCAGGGAAGCCTTAGGAAGACGTGGCATGATCGAGTGAACCATATACAGGATGTATCGGCACTAACCTTAACCTTAGCACATTTGGAGTAAAAAATGTTATGGGCACTTTGCTGTCCGGTAACATTTTTTTCCCATTAAAAACAAAAAATAAATAAAAAATCCACACCCCGTCACTGTCATTTACATTGTTTCTCGTGTTCAACAGCTGTTATTAGCAATTGTGTCAAAAAGTGTCCTCGCTCTTTCGTACACACTATATAATAATATTTAAAAATGAGACGAATGGTGCCGTGCCATTTCGTTGTGATTGTAAAAGCGCGCCAACGTAGGTATGTACGTACATTATTCAACGAAACTCGAACAAAATATTGCCAGACGGGTTTTCAAACTTTGACAAAGGATAAAACATTGGTGACATGTGGTTAAAATATGAATAATAATTTTTTTATTAAAAAAAATGTTAACAGACAGCAAAGTGCCCATAACATTTTTTACTCCAAGTGTGCCAAGGAATAGCTGGTTAAAGTTTGTCGGGTACGTGCCGATACACCCTGTATATAGAGTCGGGACATTTTAATAGTTATAATAACATAAGAATATACATGAATGTGAATGAGGCAAGGAATTTGTGCCAAGACCGACTTGTTTAAAGATCCATCTTGCTGCCTACCTCTGATGGGAATCAGTTAGATTCTTCAATAAGAAAAACAGTAATAAAACTCGTGCAAAGCCGGGTAACTAAACATCTATATAAATAAAAATGTTAGTTTGTTCAAAATCTTAAATCTCTGAAAGTTCTTCACCGATTGCTTTGAAATTTTGACACAACGTTGCATTTGAATACGCGCGTGTTTTTATGTACCTATATTATATAGATATCACCTGTGACAATTAAAAACAGGATTTTATTGAAATCTGTTATGTTCTCCATTTTTCAATATTCATTCAGATAACATTGAAAAGATTCAACGGAAGTTTCTAAGGTTTATAAATTATAAATTGCATATTCCTATACAAAACATAAATTACAATTACCTCTTGGATAAAATGTCTCTATTGAAACTTTCAGAAAGAAGAATAAGCACAGATTTAATACTGTTACAAAGAATACTACATTTTAAAATTGACTGTCACGAATTACTTCAATGTATCAATATCCATGTTCCCAAAAAATCATGCCGACATTTCTTACCTTTTTACTTCAATAACACCAGGACACTAGCTTACCAAAATTCTCCGATTCCGACACTTCACAGTCTTTCTGATCTGGGTGATATATTTCATTTGAAAACTAATCAGTATAAATGTTGTATATTCTATCACTTTTATTCTTCTAGACACAAATAGACCTATGTACCCATATAACTTCTCCGCTTCTACTATTTTGTTTTGTTGAATCTTTTAAATTCAATTATATGCGTGAGGATTCATTTTTGCCATTATGTTTACATTCTTCTTTATTATATTAATTTCTAAGTGTTTACTCTGATACAAAATGCTTGTATTTTTTAAAAAAGAAAAGCCCACTAGGGCGTGTAATAAATAAATAACATACAAGCAAAACGCGCTATTGTTTCTCTACCCGCCCAGACAGAGTGAGCCGCAGAAACGCGTGGCGGGGTACAGCTGGTCTAATAATAAAAGCAGTGAATCAATAAAATATCGTGATAATCTATCTCGAATTGTATATTTATTTATTTGTTCCGCAATCGCGGCCACGTGCCACGTGGTTCTGACAGCGGCTGTCAGAAAAGCGCGCGAAACCCGCCGAGAATTCTCCGGTGCGAACGTCAACCATTCCAAGCGGTAATATAATATTATTATGATATACAGGGTGTATCGATATTTTTGAGCCAACTTGAAATAACTTTTTTTTCAATTAATATCATCAACAAATATCTGACACGGTTCTATGACAACTCGACACGGTGGCAATTCAACACACCTTTAAAAAGTGATTTAAAATGAAGTTTAAAAAATATTCATATAAATTTATCTTTTAATCCGATCCGAAATCCCTAACCAAGAAATATGTATTTATATATACATCAGTATTGTATGTTTATCAGTTAGTTTAATGAAAACTAATTTAATTTTTAGATTTACAACCCAACGCAGGACCTATGTCAGCTTCTATGCATCAAGGCGAACCCGACAAGTTTAAGTCTGTTGGGTTCACCTTGATACACACCCTGGATGCTTCAAGGCGAACCCGACAAAATACCCGAAGTGTTTAAGTCTGTTGGGTTCGCCTTGATACATACACCCTGGATGCATCAAGGCGAACCCGACAAAATACCCGAGTTGTTTAAGTCTGTTGGGTTCGCCTTGATACATACAACCTGGATGCATCAAGGCGAACCCGACAAAATACCCGAGGGGTTTAACACCACTTTTGCTCAACATCATTACACATATCTAGGGAAAAAATACTTCAACAGCCTACCTGAAAATATCAGAACAATAGAAAACGATAAACACCTACTAAAAGCAATTAAAGAGAAGTTCAATGTAAAAATAATAAAATGATGAAACTATCTTTGTAATTAATTATGCATTTTAATATTCATAATTACAAACACTAAATATTCTTAATCTTGATGCTCACCACTCTTCTAGACACAAGCGCCAGCTTCTATAGAAGAGGAACATTAAAAAATCAAAAGCAGTGAAAACAAATTGTACGTTTAAGTCTGTCGGGTTCACCTTGATACACGCCCTGGATGCATCAAGGCGAACCCGACAAAATACCCGAGGGGTTTAAGTCTGTCGGGTTCACCTTGATACATAATACACCCTGCATGCATTGTTCCTGCAAGTGACTCATTCATATCAGGCAATTACTTCCCACCACGGGATAAACGTACACTAGATGGGCTCACTAAATCACCAAACTAACTTACTTTAATATGAATTCCGCGCAAGATTCACAGCTGCCCGGAACCAGTTGGCCTCTGGCATCCTCGATTCGGGTATGCTGAGAGGCGAAAGATAGTTGGAGATGAAGGAGATGGGAAATAGGAAGGTTGGGAAGTACCTGGACATTGAGATCTAAAGACTAAACACACTGAGAAAGCCATCGTCTCTATTCTGAGTGATGGTCTTTCACGAGATCCCAGTGACAATGTCATCCACGATTGGCACATGTTGTAAGGTTTAATTGAAGGAGACGGGAAATAAGAAGGTTGGGAGGTACCTGGCTATTCAGTTATGGCCACAAAAATGCGGCATTTCAAGCAAAGTTTCTATTATGAATGGTTGGATTTTTAACGTACGTTAACAAATCAAATAAATTGAGCATGCAGACGTATGTGCAGTATCTGCAGTCGTGCTCGGGAACGATGACCGTCATTTTAAAACCTTTGTCGATCGATGCAAGAACGAATACACATAAAATTGTTGAACCATTATGATAAATTTCAATTTCAAAGTACATCAACTCTATACATCAAGTTTGTACCTATTTTTGAGCATAACATCCCGTTACTTATACGTTTCACTGCAAGTTTCCACCAATAACATCAGCAGCTGTAGGCAGACTGATGGAACCTAAGCGCAAGCCAAATACTAAGTTTGGTGATCGCGCTTTCGGAGTATCTGGGCTGAAGGCTTGGAATAAACTCCCTGCGGAACTAAGATCCATAACAAGTCCAACAGAATTCAGGTCTAAACTAAAAACTTACCTTTTTAAGCTGTCATACCCTTAAATTAAATATACCATTCACAAGAGAAAGTCCAATTATATATAATTATGTCCTAAATCTTGTTTCTAAATTTCGCTAATAAACAATTATTTAATGTTAATTAAGTTTTAATCTGAAATGACCTACCAGGTAATTATTGTACTGTAGATTATCTGTATATATAGTTAGTACTAACATAGATCATTATAAAAATGACGTATAAAAAATAATTAGATCAAACTTGTCAAAAACATTAACCACATTTTTACTTAATTTTTTTACTCTAACCGTAGAAAAATTGAGAGAACTCGATATTTCGAAAACACATTTGTTTTGTTTGGGGAATTTTTAAGGCGATGCACTACGTCGTGTAATATTTTGAATCGAGCCGCTATCAATAACACACCTTACGTAGATGGCGATAAGGTTTAAATTCCCGCTTAACACCATCCACCTGTTTTGATTTATGCAAGAAAAGAACATGGCCAAAAAGTGCCTTTTATTTTATTTTGTGGATGTTCAGGCACAAATATTTAAATGTTTTTCGATAATTTTATAAATAACTTAATTTGCCACATTATACAATAAAACCATAACCGAAAATGGATTCGTAAGTAGGAGATTTTGAACTTTAAAGCTGGTTTCATAGGCCTTATACATTATTTTTTTCTGGGCTTATAAAAAGACTTATCTAAAAAAAGACTCGATTATTTCAAAGGCCAAGAAGTATTTTACTCGCAGTATTTAATTAAATCATCTGAAACATTTCTAGGCGACCAAATTTTCAAACCAAAAACACATGATTATGCATTACTACAAAGTAAAAAATAAATTACTCAATAAAAAATATAAATTTAAACTATTAAAAAATACAGTATTATAGCTAAGATTATCTGTGACAGTTTCACTTGATTAACTTTTTTGCTTTATTATAAAATTATTTACAAAATAAATAAAAACCGGTTTTGTGCTTGAAATCGAACGTTTCTAGACTACGTTTGTCAAGTGATTTTAATGCCTATTACCTACAATATAAGGTATACCAAGAATATACACATTTTTGGATGTAGCTTCCTCTTAACACGGCCCTTGAGGTGATTTTGAACGAAAACGGCGCTATATAAATAAGCCATATTTTATCATCTTTATTACAAGTCTTCATTTTAGAGTTGTTTAAACTTCTCATATTTGTCGGAAGGTAGGAATATTTCTGAACGTATCCGAAAACTGAAAATTATTAGTGATACCTTAACTGGTGATGTATACCCGGCGTTGATCGATTTTTCTCCACTTTCAATAAGTATAATATGCATGTTTTATATATGAAAACCTTCCGGAAGAAATTCTCTAAATGATAGCAAAAACCCTATCAAAATCCGTTGCATAGTTTAGAAGAACTAAGCGCACAAACAGACAGACGCGGATAGTGATTTTGTTTTATACTATTCAAAGATAAACATTAGCTTGAAGGGTTAAACAAAGTTTACGTAATATTTCAGAGACGTAATAAAATAATAATATTTGGTTGATTTGTATAGCACCGTTTTTGTGCAAAATCACCTCAAGGGCGCTAAGTATAACTCTAATTGTATTTACGTTATCCTACTCTCAATGGTCAAAACAAAAATAAATATTTGTAAAAGGCGGAGAAAAAATTACAAATAAATAACAATTTTACAAAACTTCTGTTCAGATATCTTTTACACAAACGTTAAAACATAGTTTACAAAATCACGTATTCGATTAGAGAAAAGAAAGACAATATATTTATGCACACACAAAAATTGTTACTTTCGTTCCGAGAGTTTTTTACACGAATTGTACCAAATATTCAAAAATGTATGAATTCTCACTAGCTTGAGTTTTGTGTGTAAAACATAATTTACAATATCGTGGGTTGGATGTGTAAAAGCCGTTGAATTAAATCGCTCAAAAAATATCCACAAACAAAAACAAACAAATAACGATCGCAGTTATTTTTTTACGAATTGGCTAATATTGTCATACTTTCAATATATAATACACGGAGAAAAGGACAAAAATTTTACACGAATTTAACTAAATATTTCAGACGTGTTTGTATTATTATACAAAAAAAAAAAACAGCTAATAATTTCATAATTTCACGCATTTAATGTTTAAAAATCAAAGAAAATATCCACCACATATTTTAAAAGATATTTTATAAGAGTTCAGAGAACTTTTTACATGAATTTACCCGGAGAAAAGACGAGAATTTTACACGGTTGTAACTCAACATTTCAGACATGTTTGTAATTTGCATCATTATAAAAATACAGCAACTAATTTCATAAATTCAGTTATACTACAACGCGATTTGTGTAAAAATCGGCGTAAATATCCACAAAAAACACTTAATAAAAAAGACATTTTACAAGACTTTGGGATATAACTTTTAACACGAATTAACCCAAAATTTCCTAGGCCTTGTATTAATCATGGTTGCAATTTGTGAAATATAGCTTATACATATCATGCATTCAATGTGTAAAAATCGGAGAAAAAAACGTTTACATTTGGTTTTGCGTTGTCCACCTCGTCCTTGCCTCATAGTTTCGTTCCCGCGTTCATTCTTTACAATACAATAAATAATATCACAGCCAAGTTTACTTCACAAGCCGGCGAACCAACAATAACAACAAAAAAACACTATGCAAACAAACGGAACTGAACAAATTATAGATTAAACAACAAGTACACACTTTACTAAGTAATTTGTGATAGTTTTTGAGCACTTATACGGAACATTAGTTGCGTACGCGAGTTTAAAGTATTGCTTTGGTAAGGTTAGGTATTCACGGCGAGCACAAGCGTCCGCTCCGCGGGAGCAGTTTTTGAAACTGAAATTTTAAGCGTCAGTTTGGAACACTAGCGCCGCGCGCGGCCGGTTTTGTGGTCATAATCTGCTTTGCCGACTGGGCCAGCTGTGTTACCGACGGGGGAATCTTCGTTGCCGACGCGATCTTTGTTTGAAGTTCGGGCGAAACGTCATATTTACAAAACATGGTAGTCGTAGTTCTCCGCCAAAATTTTCAGATAGAAAATTTTAATTTTTCATGCGGTCATTTTACAACTTGACGGGAATAACTTTGAAGGTGTTATATTATTTTCATAGCTAGTACAATTTAACAATAATTTGTGGCCATTCGACGAAAAGAACTTTTAAAATAGATATAACATAGCTTTTTCGATACACAAATACGTAGGTTATTTTTTCACAGTCTTCTGTGAGATAAGGAAATATCTACAAAGATTTTTCTTTCATATATTAAATTACATAGTTTTTTTCTGTCAGATGCAGAAATATTTGTACTCGTAGATAGTTTTCTTTCAGATATAGAAATACACAGTTTTCTGTCAGATGCAGAAATATATGTACATAGTTTTTCTTTCAGATATACAAATTCACAGTTTTGTGTCAGATGCAGGAATGTGTGTACATATTTTTTTTTCAGTTATAGAAATACACAATTTTCTGTCAGATGCAGGAATGTGTGTAAACAGTTTTTTTTCAGATATAAATACACAGTTTTCTGTCAGATGCAAAAATATATGTAGATAGTTTTTCTTTCAGATATAGAAATACATAGTTTTGAGTCAGATGCAGGTGTGTATATAGTTTTTTTTTCAGATATAAATACACAGTTTTCTGTCAGATGCAGAAATATATGTAGATAGTTTTTCTTTCGGATATAGAAATGCACAGTTTTGTGTCAGATGCAGGAATGTGTGTGCATAGTTTTTTTTCAGATATACACAGTTTTGTCAGATGCAGAAATATATGTACATAGTTTTTCGTTCAGATATAGAAATACACAGTTTTGCTTCAGTTGCGGGAATGTGTACATAGTTTTTTTTTTCAGATATAAATACACAGTTTTCTGTCAGATGCAAAAATATATATACATAGTTTTTTCTTTCAGATAATTGATATCAAATACTTGATGACAAAGTTGTGTCACATGTAAAAAGGTTAGAATAACAGAATAGTATGTACGAGACGGTGTATGAGGGAAGGAGTATGTGGCAATACACAGTTATTCGGCGGTCCATCCTCTCTGTCTACCCCTGCAGTAAACGGCGTGACGGTTAGTTAGTTTATTTCAGATATAAAAATACATGTTTATCTTTCAGGTGTAGACATACACAGTTTTCTATTTAAATTGTTTTTCTTTCAGATACGGAAATACTATTTCTTTCGTATTATATGGAAATGAGATACCCGAGGGGTATGTGTGTATGCAACGAATGAATGAATGCATGACTGAAGAAAGCGCAATGAGCAAGACTAAGAATATGACACTTGGTTGATTTGTAAACGAAGAGCGGATTAGCGAAGAACGGAGTATAAGGAGAACACATAATATATGAAAATGGCAGACATGCCACGTTCCAATGAATCAAATAATAATTAACAGAAGGTATGATATAATATACTTCCAATATATGTCTCACGCAGCATAGAAAATACATCATCTTCCAAGCCGCGCTAAGCTCTACATTTCAACCAAGCCGAGCTTTAAATCAACCGATATACCGGGCCTAAGAAATACAATTTACTATGCATAAATAGTATAAAATAAAGTCGCTATCTGCTTCTGTCTGTTTTTGCGCTTAGTTCTTCTAAACTATGCAACGGATTTTGATATAGTTTTCACTATCATTTAGAAAATTTCTTTCAGAAGGTTTACATATACAATACATGTTTATTATAATTATAAAAAGTAGAGAAAATTCTAGGTTTTGTAATCAAGTTGTAAAAAAAATATTTTCGGGCGTTTACATTTGCTAACGCTGGCTAAACCATATGAGATAAATCAAAACAATGTACTACGGAATTGTACATCTTAAAAAGGTCTACAGAAAAGTCCTTGATGGTATATGTCTATCTCCTAAGGATAATCCCCGGCAACGCCGGGTACACGTCAGCTAGTAGTAACTATAAAAATAAATAAAAACTTCTCAAATAAACAAACTAAATTCACCTGTTCCAAATATATATTATGTATGTATTAAGGGCGTCTAGTACTAGCAATCAATTGATGCGATTCGGTTTATTAAATCAATTAGTTATCGTAATTAAGTAATTATACAATTTGTATTACAAGGCAGTATGACGTCACTCGGTGAGGGTTGGCAAGAAGCCGTTTATAAAAGCAAAGTATTATTATTTGCCTATTTGTTTAGGCTTCCATACCTCCGTACTCATTACTAATTAACCGCTAAAGTGCCACCCCTAGAATCCACCGAGGATTTTCTAGTTGCTCACTCCAAATTATCTTCAAATATCCCACTTTACATTCCAAATTATCTTCAAATATCCCACTTTACATTCCAAATTATCTTCAAATATCCCACTTTACATTGCAAATTATCTTCAAATATCCCACTTTACATTCCAAATTCAACTGTAGGCAGACTGATAGAACCTAAGCGCAAGCCAAATACTAAGTTTGGTGATCGCGCTTTCGGAGCATCTGGGCCGAAGGCTTGGAATAAACTTCCTCCGGAACTAAGATCCATAACAAGTCCAACAGAATTCAGGTCTAAACTAAAAACATACCTTTTTAAGCTGTCGTATCCTTAAATTAAATATACCATTCCTAAGAGAAAGTCCAGTTATATTCAATTTTCCAATGAAGTCCTAAATCCTGTATCTAAATTTCGCTAATAAACAATTAGATAGTGTTAATTAAGTGTTAATCTCAAGTGACCTACCAGGTAGGTATTGTACTGTATATTATCTCCATAAATAGTTGAGTAATAACATAGAGCGGCAAATAATCTCAAAATCTGCTTGAAATGGCTTTAGCCGTGTTTAGTGACCGGATCTGAATATCCACGCACTTCCCAACCCTCCCCCCTCGTCTCCTTCAATCGAGGATACCATAATCCCATTAGCTCCGGGCAGCTAGGACTCATATAACATACAAAATCACTCCAATACGTAACCATCCAAGAGTCCCTTTCTTCGTCTCCTTGGAACGTCTCGTGACTTTTTCCTCCTTAGGGTGTCCGGAAATTAAAAATTTTGAACACAGGTTTCTCATAAACTTCTGGAAAGCCGTGAGATTAAGAAAAAATGGTGATTTAGTCCGTATTGCAATTTTTTTTGGCGTTTTCTCACATTTGCGTACTGCGTACCCTTTCGGAGCCACCGTGTCTGGTATAATAAAGTATATAGTTGGTAAGTAGAGAGTGCATTCGCATGATTATTTGGAGAATGCTTGCGAACAGCTATCATATAAATATAATTATGTTAGTGTGTCATTTATAATGCAAAAACGAACGTCGCTTGGTTTGGTGCATTTAGGTCTGAACCAAATTACGAACAGCTTGTAAATATTGAGGATTTTAAAAATAAGTTGTTTGGAGTATGAGTGGGATATTCGGAGGCAATTCGGTATAGAGTGGGATATTTGAGGATAATTTAGAATATAAGTGGGATATTCGGAGGCAATTCGGTATAGAGTGGGATATTTGAGGATAATTTAGAATATAAGTGGGATATTCGGAGGCAATTCGGTATAGAGTGGGATATTTGAGGATAATTTAGAATATAAGTGGGATATTCGGAGGCAATTCGGTATAGAGTGGGATATTTGAGGATAATTTAGAATATAAGTGGGATATTCGGAGGCAATTCGGTATAGAGTGGGATATTTGAGGATAATTTAGAATATAAGTGGGATATTCGGAGGCAATTCGGAATAGAGCGGGATTATTCGGAGGCAATTCGGATACAGTGGGATATTAGAGGATAATTTAGAATATAAGTGGGATATTCGGAGGCAATTTGAAAAAGAGTGGCATATTTGAGGATGATTCAGAATATAAGTGGGATATTCGGAAGCAATTCGGAATAGAGTGGAATATTTGAGGGTAATTTAAAATATATGTGGGATATTTGGAAGCAATTTGGAATAGAGTGGGATTTTTGAGGATAATTTACAATATTAGTGAGATGTTCGGAGACAATTCGGAATATAGTGGGATATTTGAAAATAATTTGGAATATAAGTGGGATATTTGAAAATAATTTGGAATATAAGTGGGATATTTGGAGGCAATTCGGAATAGAGTGGGATATTTGAGGATAATTTAGAATATAAGTGGTATATTTGGAGGCAATTCGGCATAGAGTGGGATATTTGAGGGTAATTTAAAATATAAGTGGGATATTTGGAAGCAATTCGGAATAGAGTGGGACATTTGAGGATAATTTACAATATTAGTGAGATATTTGGAGGCAATTCGAAATAGAGTGGGATATTTGAAAATAATTTGGAATATAAGTGGGATATTTGAAAATAATTTGGAATATAAGTGGGATATTTGAATATAATTTGGAATATAAGTTTGATATTTGGAGGCAATTCGGAATAGAGAAAGATATTTGAGGATAATTTAGAATATGTGGGGGATATTCGGAAGCAATTTGGAATGTGAATGGGATATTTGAAGGTAATTTGAAATGTAAAGTGGGATATTTGAAGGTAATTTGGAATGTAAAGTGGGATATTTGAAGATAATTTGGAATGTAAAGTGGGATATTTGAAGATAATTTAAAATGTAAAGTGGGGATATTTGAAGATAATTTGGAATGTAAAGTGGGATATTTGAAGATAATTTGAAATGTAAAGTGGGGATATTTGAAGATAATTTGGAATGTAAAGTGGAATATTTGAAGATAATTTGGAATGTAAAGTGGGATGTTTAGAAAATGATTTGGATATTATGACACAAGAATGGAATATTTTTATTTACATATGTGGAATATTTATGTTTGCAATATGATTAAGATCTTTTTAGAAGTTTTGACCAGCTATCATTTCGAATATTGCAAGAATTCCGACCTGGCAGGAGCCGTGGGACCACGGCATCCTGCATCAGTCGGAGTACCAGCCCATTCACCTCCAAAGCCACTTCAATGTCTACCGCATAATGCACAAAACCCAAGACGTTTTGAAAATGTAGAGTAAGTAGCAACGCTGAAGAAAGTTCGTCAACAAACGTGATATACTTTAAAACTTTACTATTTGGGACGCGACACAGTTCTTTGGTCCGTCGAACCTACTCTACTGTCACTGTCACTCGTTGCTACTAAAACGTCTTTAATTTTAAGAAATTCGCGAAGTACGATTATTGTCTTCAAGCCGATCGACGATTTAAAAAATACACATCACTAAGATTGTTATTAATTTTGTTTATAAAGCTTTATAATAATTAAATTCATTATTATAAAAATCAACCCGAAAAAAACAAAGTTCTTTTTTACTATAATACACTTATTTTTATTAATAGATATATTTAAAAAATAAATAAAAATGGTTTCAATGAGGATTGAACCTTCCTCCCCATGGACTGAAATCAACCGCTCTAACAACTGAGCCTAATCCCAATTGGGTAGGATCGACATTTGTTTCATAAATTAACTGCGCTTTAATGTCATCCCATTTCGTAGAAGTGTACGCGTGATAATCACCAAAATTGGCAAGAATGTATTGTCATCGACAACGAGTCTATCTGAGAAGTTTCAGCTCAATCGGACGTCGGGAAGTGGGTTATTTACCGCTTTAAAGATTTGCTTCACTCAAGAAAACAAAAATGTAATTCAAATAGATAAATGTACGTTTATGTCGTGTTTATAAAACCTACATAAATATTAAATATTTATAGATATAACGTAATTATTATAATTTGCTGTTTTAATGTGAATACCGCACAAGAGTCCCAACAGTCTGGAGCCAGTGAGACTATGGCATCCCCAGTCGGGGTATGTTGAGAGGAAAGGGAAGAGATAAGGTAAGACGAATTCTATTCGGATCTCGTCACCCAAACACGGCCAAAGCCATTTCAAGCAACGTTTTAATACTGAATGGTGGTCTTGCACCAGGGCGATACTGAGAGTATATTCCACTCTGACACATGCCAATGAGTAAATTTTTCAAATAACACAAATTAATCAAATAAAATTTAACCGGCGACCTCCGGCTTGCTAGTCGAGAGCCTTTCCCCTTGACCACGAAGACAGTAAAAATGTATTGTTATTAAGCTGTAAAAGTTCATAAATAAAATGTTTAAGGCGATGCCATACGTAGTAATGCAAAATCATGTGTTTTTGGTTTGAAAATTTGGTCGCCTCGAAATGTTTCAGATGCTTTAATTAAATACTGCGAGTAGAATACATCTTGGCCTTTGAAATAATCGAGTATTTTTTAGATAAGTCTTTTTATAAGCCCAGAAAAAAATAATGTATAAAGCCTGTGAAAACTGCTTTAAAGTTCAAAATCTCCTACTTACGAACCTATTTTCGATTATGAATTTATTGTATAATGCGGCAAATTAAGTTATTTATAAAATGATCGGGAAAAAAATAAATATTTATGCATGAACATCCACAAAATAAAATAAAAGGCACTTTTTGGCCATGTTTTTTTCTTGCTTAAATCAAAACAGCTGGATGGTGTTAAGCGGGAATTTAAACATTATCGCCATCTACGTAAGGGTTGTTATTGATAGCGGCTCAATTTAAAATATTACACGACGTAGTGCATCGCCTTAAAGAGATACTTGTACATTGTATGTATCTAAATAGTTCGTTCTCTTATTTTACTGCTCAGTATCGTGGTTCGGAGACTAACTAACAGATAAGTAGCCAGAGACGATAGACCAAGTCTTCATAGTCACAACACCGTCTTGGCACAGACTTCTTGCTTTATTCACATTCATTCATGCTTTAACAGAGTTATGACTTAGTCCCTGATGCCTTAGTTTTACTGGCTACAGACCTAGAATTTATTACCCCTGGTACAGATAATATTTGTGGAGACGGTTAGGAGCAGTGCGGTGCCAAAAAAGGAGAAAAAAGCGGTTTGTTTTCATGCATTATCATGGGATTTGTTAACGTTTCTGTCAGTCTATCCTCTCTGGGTTTTCAAGGATAATTATTGACACACTTATAATGATTCTGTTGTACAAGCCGTGTTTAGCATTTGAGTGGTGATGTTTATACAATAACGCTATTTTCGAACGATATCGCTCCACCACGATCTCTGCGGTGCGCCGCAAAAAACATTTATAAAAATCGACACTAGCATGTCGGTGAATCGACATAGATTGATAGCATACTAGTGGTAGACTCGCAGTATAGCCCTGGTGACGGACTACCAATCAGAATCGCAACATGGCTATAGAAATATGATTAAGAGATAGTCAAAAACTTCCTAACCTTTCTCAAACTTATCTTCCTTCCCCTCCCAACTCTATTCAGCTTTACGACATACCCAATCCCAGAGTATAACAAACACCGAGCATCGCCTTGCTAAATCACCGTCAATTTGCGTCATTGCCCCGACGATTGAGAGCATGTTTTAACGGAGAGGCAGGCCAACATTTGATGGGTGTCGAGTGCAAGTTTGAACGGGGAGGCAGGCAAACATCGGATGCGCCTTGAGTGCAAGTTTTAACGGGGAGGCAGGCAAACATCGGATGCGCCTTCAGAGCAAGTTTTAACAGGGAGGCAGGCTAACATTTGATGGGCATTGAGTGCAAGTTTGAGCGGAGAGGCAGGCCAACAATTGATGGGCCTTGTGTGCAAGTTTGAACGGGGAGGCAGGCAAACATATGATGGGTCTCGAGTGCAAGTTTGAACGGGGAGGCAGGCATATATTTGATGGGTGTCGAGTGCAAGTTTGAACGGGGAGGCAGGCAAACATCGGATGCGCTTTCAGAGCAAGTTTTAACAGGGAGGCAGGCAAACATTTGATGGGCAATGAGTGCAAGTTTGAGCGGAGAGGCAGGCCAACAATTGATGGGCCTTGAGTGCAAGTTTGAACGGGGAGGCAGGCAAACATATGATGGGTCTCGAGTGCAAGTTAGAACGGGGAGGCAAGCAAACATTTGATGGGCTTTGAGTGCAAGTATGAACGGGGAGGCAGGCAAACATTCGATGGGCCTTGAGTGCAAGTTTGAACGGGGAGGCAGGCAAACATTTGATGAGCATTGAGTGCAAGTTTTAACAGGGAGGTAGGCCAACATTTGGTGGTCCTTCAGTACAAGTTTGAACGGGGGGGCAGGTTAACATTTGATGGGTCTCGAGTGCAAGTTTGAACGGTGAGGCAAGCCAACATCTGATGCGCCTTGAATGCAAGTTTGAACGGAGAGGCAGGCAATCATTTGATGGGCATCAAGTGCAAGTTTGAACAAGGAGGCAGATCGATATCCGATCCGGCTTCAGTACAAGTTTAAACCGGGGGGCAGGCCAACATCTGATGCGCCTTGAGTGCAAGTTTGAACGGGAGGGCGGGACAACATTTGATGCGCCTTGAGTGCAGATTTGAAGGGGGGAGCACGCCAACATCTGAATCGCCTTCAATGCTAGTAAGAACGGGAAGGCGGGCCAACATTTGATCCATATTATATTTAAAGGTACACGTCAACTGCTGGAGTTCCAATTCTCCAAAAAGGGAGAAAATTTAAGAAAATTTTTTAACAAATTTCAACACTTAGAATAACACAAGAAATGCAAAAGTGGGCGAGTTTTGTCATCGAAATGTCTCGTCAATCGGACCTTAAATTTCCAATACACAAATACGTACCGTGCTTTATCATGATGGTCATATACGATGTCAGACAAGTGAAAGAGCGCGCGTTAAATGGGCAACCACCAACAGGTATTAAAACAGTGGCGACATCGGTTTCCATTCAAATCTTCAAGGAAGGCATTTATAGTGTATATGTCTTTCCAGTATTTCAATAAAACATCGTTTGATGATGATAATAATATGGAATGGTGGTGTTTCACAAGGGCAATACTGAAAGTATCATAACTTAACTCCGTTAGAATTCGCAATATTTGAAGTGTCAGATGCACTGACTAACTAACATTCACGCCCTTTCCCCGCAGGGGTGGGCAGAGAGGATGGACACAAGTCCTGATTCATTCAAATTCTCACAGATACCATTCTTTTACTGACCCGACATAGATATTTGGTTCACTTGATCGTGTCACTCCTCTCTTCGTTAATTTGCTCTACATGCCCAAACCATCTAAGCGTCCCTTTCATAATCTTACTCCTCACTACGCTGACATTCAGAATTGAAACGTTGCTTGAAATGACTTTGGCCGTGTTTGTTGATCAGCTCTGAAAAGCTACGTACTTCCCCACCTTATGTGCCCCCCAGTTCCCATCTGCACATTTCTCGCAGGATCCTATATGCATAGTTTTACGTTACGTACGCCTTAGAGATCTCATTCCTACAGCATCTAGTCAGTTACATGTCTCACTGCCATACTTTAGGGTAGGTACCGGCACTCCAGACCATTATGGACTGCTAGCTTCGCTTCTTTGGACAATTATTGTTCAAAAATGATTTTTACTATCCAAATCGTCATACAACCAGGATTATTACAGTTAATTTATTTATAAAAATATTAACGATAAACAGTGTAAGATTGACCAGTTCCAGACATAGTTATTTAAATGATTTGAACAATATCATAACAGAGCGGTAGCCCTGGTGAAAGAATACCATTCGACTCGAAACGTTGCTAAAAATGATCGGTGTTCAGCGATCAAATATTCATTTTTCCATATTTTTGCCTTCGGCTCACAATATACCCGAATTGGGTATGTCATAGACCCAGTGGTTCCAGACAGTTGACTCCTGAGCCATATTCACATGAAAAGGGCGATTCTTGAGAGTATAATTAGTAATAATAAACTATGTATACCCTTCAATTGGTAACACTGTCAAAAAGGCGGCCATATCAGTACAGCATTTGAGGTTAGGTTTTCCCTCAGTGATTAGATAAAATAAACACATTAATACAATTGGAAGTAAGGGGGGCCCACCTCTAGTGCTGTCTCCCGCCGCTTCGCAGGGCTCCCGCGGCCCGGGGCCCCATCAAACCAAAAAAAAACCCACAAACACAATAATATTTTTCAAAAAACACTTGTCACACAGAACACAAAAAATCGATGAAAAATTTGCCCCACGAAAAAAACACTCGCGTACAAAATCGATCGAAACCAAACAAAATTCAATAAAAACACTGAGGTTTTTACATGATTATCGTAGATAAAAGACGGTTTATCGCGAAAAACTTATTTACGAACGGTAAAACACTGAATTTAGCGGCGTTTTAACAAATATAAAGCCTACACTTAGCGGCGTTTCAGCACTGCTGATACGGACTCGAAACACTTTTCGTTTGTCGTTTTGCAATAATATTCCACCTTATATATCGTACATTTGCGGTTATTCTGCCACGTTTGCCGCCCGACGGATTGTGCGCTGTTCGGGCAGATATCACGGAATAATCTACGTGTATTATTAATATTATTATTGATAGAATTAGCGCTCTGTAAAACGGTCTGAAAGAATGCCCACTTCTCATGACACGGGAGCAGGGGCCATAATTCACGGCGCGCTCTCTCTGTCTCGCTCGCACGCGCAACACTGCCATTACCCGTCTCGCTCGGCGGCCATTTGCGATTCGTCTAGTGATGCCGTGCGTTATCACACATTATAATCGAAACACTCGATTTAAAATAATAATACTGAAAAATATTCGGAGCGTTTTTAAAACATGTGTGTTTTTGTAAAAAATCGAAACAACGGGGCATAAATGTTAAACATACATGATCACTAAAACAATATTACTGTGTCTTATATGTGTTTAAAACTACTGAAAAAGCAGTTGTAGAACTATCAGACCGCTTATCATAAAAAACAACGATAGAAAATTATAATATAGGTACACGATGCGTTTGTTAAACTATTAATTTATTTAAAAAAAGTTTTTTTCTGTCTTTAAAGAACCTTAGGAGGTGATATTTTACGAACAGTACCGTGTAAAACAAAGCTTTATTGTAGCAATTATTATTTTATCAGATATTGCAATAAAAAGTTTAACTGTAGTCGTATGAAATACTCAACTTTAATTTTCAAATATATTCAAAACTGCTTGAGTTCTTAATTCAATTCATTTATTTATTAATTTTACAAACATAACAAAATTGATCATTATAATCAGTTTGTAAATACATTTGTTAAGGAAAATTCTCAATAAATATAGACAGGTGAGTAAATTAGTTATTATTATTATTAGTAAATATATCAACTATACTAGTAATAACAGAGCTTGCATTTTAAAGGAAGCCTCATTGATGCTTACATGTCGATATCGGAATTAATTTTTTGTTGGGAAGTCCGCAAGATGGAGCCAGTGGCCAGTAGTCGCCAGGGCCAGTGGGTAGGCTCTCAGAGAAACTTACTGTTTCAGATTCCAATTAGCCAGCTTCTAGTTAGGTCGACTATCGAGTCACCATTATATTACGCGGAGTAATAATAAATCCCGGATTAATCTAAAAGAACCATTTATTTATAAACTCCTTCCAAGACGAGTTGGAGACCTGTTAACAGTAAGATTGCTCTCCACACCGGCATGACCATTGGCAAGTTTGGCCTGTAGGCTGAGAGATAGAACACTCTATGCTGTGGGTGACGGAGATAACCATCGAGAACATAGAAAACTTTAATTATAACCGAATTTTCAAACAATCCACGAATCAGTCTGAAAGAATGTTTACCAATGTGTACATCCCTCCTGACCCTTAGATGGTTCATTCCGAGCACATCCGAAATAAAGTCGGTAGGATAGAGCGGCTACTCTGCCATCACAAAGCAAAAAGGCATCTAAGATTTTACAAAAGTCGCATGCTGATTTACTTTTTATTATAACAGGTGAATGGTCTTGTATGTCAGAATGCGACTTTTGCAAATTCCTAGCTGCCTTTTTACTTATGACGACAGTACTATCGGAGCCAGTGGAACTTTAAAATTTCAAAATTGGAAAGCGTGATGCTGAAAAATCTTGTTAAAGATGGCAGAAAAGTGAAAATAGAATTGCTGTTATCCCAAGTATCGAATACTTATTTTCTCCCACAGCACTTCTCACATATTTTTTCTATATTATATAAGTAGTTGATGGATTAACTGTCGATTAAATGTAGTCTTATCATGTAAAGACAAGACTATTTAAAAATATATATATTTTAACGTTTAGCTAACGTTTTTGTCAATCATTATTTTAATTTCTCGTGTAAACCACTTGTATGTTATTTTTGTTATACTTACGATTTACACTTTCGTAAAGAGACTAAATGCTAGTAGTAATTTTATTCAGTTAAAATATTATTATTCATATGGTATTAAAAAAATGATGAACAAATCATTTACAGTAATACTAACAATATGCAGGTCAGTTAGAACTTTTGTTCGGTATTATAATCAAACAATTTAATATGTTCCTCATAGGTTTACCATTGTCTAACCATCGCACCGTTTCCTCGCAGAGGTAAGCAGATATGATAGACTGCCATAAGTCTCGGCACACGCTCCTTGCTTCTTTCACATTCAAACATACTATTCTATAATTTTATCTCGTACCCGACTCAATTTTTTGATTTTCTTTTTTCTTGGTTTTTCCCAGTTTTATAAATCAACAGTATTTCTTCATGGTTGTACCTAGTCCGTCAGAAACTATTTCTTGAATGGCAGAAAAACTCGTTTTCAGATCTTCCTCTCAAAAATGTTCAAGTGCTCCGTTATAGGTATCGCGACCAGAGTTGACCCGAATACAAAACATACAGAGATGCATTACTTGCATACAGAAATGCTAGGAATCAAAATTGACCCTGACCTCAGATGAGCACTTCATATCAAATAAATAATAACAAACAAACTTCTCAAAATAACACACATTTTCCTAAGCATTCATCCTCTACAAATTTCCCGCATATGTTGGATTTTCCACTCCCAACAATTGCATGTGTCTTCTGAGATGGCAGTGTCCCGTTAGCAGTCCTCCTAGTTCCTTCAGTGAGTTTCTGTCCACATTGAGTAGTTGTCTGGTTCACCTTGGGTTCTGTTCTGTTCGGTGTCTGTTCCTTTTTAGTCCTTTGGATTGCCTCCTTCCGGGTGCCCTTTCCCATTCCTCCCAGTGCCAGGATTTGACCCACCTTTCAACATGTATTTTGGTGTGGCAAGCTGCTACTCCTACGGCCGGCTTGGATCCCGCAAGTGGTGCTTTCGCCCATTTCCTTGCTAGTCCATCAGCCCGCTCATTGCCCTCAATTCCTTTATGTCCTTGTATCCAGATCAGGGTTATTTTATTTATGGTAGCAAGTTATTCACGAATGGTCCAGCATGACCACGAATGGGCTGCCTGGCTATCAAAGCATATACCTATGTTCTTATACCTGTACCCGATACGTATGTTCTCCCGTGCACAAGCAAAAATGGCCTCCATCTCAGCTTGAAATACAGTGCAATGTGTTCCTAGTGGTATACTTAGTTCCCTCTTGGAACTCTGTAAACAGACCCCGGCCCCTGTTCTCTCCTTCATCTGTGAACCAGATTAGTTCCTGTTTGTGGGAAGGGCCTGGAACAGTGTCCCTTTCCTCCCTTGTGGGGTACGTCACTCTAAACTGCTGTCTGAATAAGTATTCAAGTTGTTTGCCATCCTGCCACATTCCAGCTGTTAGACTAATCGCCCTCAGTCTTGTTCCGATCTCCGTGTGACTGTTTTTGGGCAACTCTCCTCACCATTGACATCTACATTATAACCTGTAGGCTGCCGCCATCGCCTTCCCCTCTATTTCTATGTTTAGTGGAGGTAGATTCAGCAGCACTCCCATGGCTAGTATCGGAGTGGTTTGTATGGCCCTGTGATTCCTCGGCATGCAAGACCCTGTATGTGGGTGAGTGTGGCCATCACTGTAACAATATGTTTTGCACTTTCTCAATCCATAATCGAATATGGAATCATTGTTTGGGGAAGAGCATTAAATTCAGATATCGGTCATATGAAAATCGCACAGAAAACCATCTTAAAAGTTATATATACTTAAAAACATAGAATGAGTGACACAGACCTAATATTCAACATGTTTGACTTAATGGATACAAGCCAAATATACAAAAAAATAACTACTTAGCTACATTTTTTTACCAAATAAATAAATATTACCAATTTCAAGAAACACAAACTATCATCAATAGACCAGTTAGAACAAGCGTAAAAAAAATACAAAAGCTCCGACGCTAAATACAAGCTCTTGACAAATACCATAAATACAAGGCAATAATAGCATTCAACAATCTTTCACTCGATACAAAAAGTAAGCTTGACAAAAATCATTTCACATTCAAAATTAAAAGATGGATTAAAGAAAAAAAAGGCAATATACATGGCCTAGCGCACACATGTGTAAAGTTCAATTTACAAGAATACTTTAGGTTAATTATAAGATGTAAGGCAAAAAAATAGTGTAAATATCCGCTTTTTCTCCATTCTAATTGAGATAAGTTTTTTTTTATTATTCTTTATTTTGGCTTTCACCCATTAGGGGTGATCTTGGCCATATACAATTAACATTTTTCTTATTAACAATATCATCATAAACGTAACATAATGTAACATAAATAAACCAAACATAACATACACATTGAGATAAGTTAGTAATATTCGTAATTTAAATTCCCCACGAAACGCCTATTTACAAATTAAGTTATCCTGATAAATGCTTAGCAAAATATTTAATTATTTTGACTTAAAACTGTACTTGACACGTGTGTGCGCTAAGCCATCGATATTACAAATATTTTATAACGTAAAAGAACACTTACACTTAATACACATTACCTCTAATCATAATATTTGGATTTTTTCTTTACTGCCTTTTATTTTATTTCATCCCAGTTTTATTTTATTTTATTTCAATTTATTATCTTTTAATTGAATATGAATTCTAAAATGGGGGTCTCAGCACGGGTAAAGCGCCCATTGAAGACCACATTTTCAAATCAAATAAAGTTATTGTATCTAACAAAAAAATCAAACTTTTTATTGGACTTCATAAAAGAAAATTTCATTGAAATTTAAAAAAAAACATTTGTAGTAAAATTTAAAGAACGCACTCTAAATTTTAAAAAATACGTTTTAAATGAATTTTTTGAACGCATAAGTTTGCTGTCCCTTTCTCGCTAAAATAATAATAGGCGTGAGTAAGTCCAAAATCCTGTTATTCAATGACGTTTTGCAAGGGCATCACTGTCGAAAGTGGATAAGCAGAATCAATAATCATATTCTAAGTAGTATTCTAAGTAGGTGTCGTTTTGGTCAACTCTGATTGCGTGACCTTTACATATATAATAATATAGAATATAACTTTCTAGCCTTCATTGCATCCCCGTCAACACATTGTTTTTTTCTTTCTTTCGATTATTTAGCTCTCGATTGCAAATATTCGAAAATACAAAACTCTAGATGCACCATCACTATTCGCGAGTTGATTGCGAGCGGGAAGCGACAAGATCAGTCTGCAATTTGTCAAACAAAATAAACAGTAAATAACAAATTAATAAAAAAGTCAAACCATTCCTTGGAAAATTTAAATCATTCGTTACATTTTTCTAACTCTTTTTACTTTTTAGTAACACAGCTCGGAACGAGAGAGCGCAGTACGAATAATGTAATAAGTAGAGCTTTAATAGAAAGGTGTTTTTGTATCCTAGTAATTTTTTCATATGCGACTTAATTTGTTTATACCTTTTTGCTGTGTGGTCCATGGCGTATCTTGGTTTGTAGAACGGTTCAGAGAGTGTAGAATTCGAGATTTTTGATGCAAGATTGACAGATCTCAATTTAACCTACTAACCAGCCTCCATTTTAAATTATTTCGTTGAATTATTATTTATTTATTTATTTCTACGTTTTTTCGTTCTACGTTTGATTAAGGAACTCTAGTAAAAAGTATAATAATATAAATAAAACAATTAGTTTGTTTCAATTCGCGATTTTTTAAACTTATCTGATTCTCTATAACCGACCGGTTTCGCTTAGTACAAGGGTATATCATCTTCAGGGTATAAAATTAAACTGCAGTTTCATTTTATTCATAAACTGCTGTGTAATCGGTGTACATCATGAATACCAAAAAATATGCTTTAGATAAATTGAAGGTTTTCCAATCGTTTCGCTTGAGTAGAATACAAATAAAAAAATAAATTACTCAATAAAAAATATAAATGTTAACTACTAAAAAAAATATTTTTTCAATAGAAATGTATGAACGCGTAAAGGAAACAACTTAAAAAATACAGTATTATAGCTAAGATTATCTGTGACAATTTCACTTGATTAACTTTTTTGCTTTCTTATAAACTTATTTACAAAATAAATAAAAACCAGTTTTGTGCTTAAAATCGAACGTTTATAGACTCCGTTTGTCAAGTGATTTTAATGCCTATTACCTACGATACAAGGTATACCAAGAATATACACATTTTAACTACTAAATTGCCACTAGTCACGTAAGGTCGTAAGTAAATTGCATACAAAGAGTGCCAAAATACCCTTTAGAGTGATAAGAAAATGATAAAATAAAATAATTTTTGTTTTAAAACCACGAGTTTTTAATAATTTATAGAACCGACCGGTTTCGCTTTACTCAAGCATCTTCAGTGTACAAATTATTACTAAACAAGAAGTACAAAGTGTGAGCTTAAATATAAAAAAAATACTAGTAAAAGAAAATATGTTATATTTTATTCGTAAATACACAAGGTTCATTTTCGGGTTCCGTGAATGTTCTATTCAAGTTCTGTTATTGTATCATTATAGGCCAGTTACTTGACAGAACTGAAGTAATAACAAAACCTGAAAAGGACTTTCACAGAACTTGAAAATGAACTTTGAAGAATTGTTTGAAATTCTCTGAAACAACTCGTCCTTAGATTGCTTACTGAAGATTTTCAGGGCCTTTAGAGAAAGTGATATAACGAACGTAGCAACACACAAGTATAAGAAGGACAACCTAATAATAGCATTAGGTGGTTTCATACAGTAATCTGTGTTCGTATCATAGTGTAAGTGAGTAAGCGTATCTTGCTATCTCAGTCACACCCGTCATGTAGAATGTAGTATTCGACGCAAATACGAAAACGCCGACTGCTATCGTTTATTTAGTTTAGTTGATACGCACATATTCTTACTTGAGCAAGTTTTAATTAACAATTTACTGGAAGCATAAGAGCGTTTCTTACTTGCAACACTTTATCTTGAGTTTTGTGAGAATATCACGTCTAGATGTATTGTAACGTTATTGAAAATGATTGATCGAGTCAACCAAAACTAATGATTATTGTTGTTTATTCTGACCAACATTTACCATAAAGACGCACTAGACTACAGAACGTCGTTCATTTATGACTGAAATTATTGGTGAATTACTCAAATTCGGGACAGATTTTTAGTGAATTACTCAAATTTCGGACACGCTATTAGTGAATTACTCAAATTCCGGACACGTTATTAGTGAATTACTCAAATTTCGGACACGTTATTAGTGAATTACTCAAATTCCGGACACATTGAAATTCTAGGCACATTTGACATGTCTTGTGCTGCCGTATTAGGGGTGACATACAGACAAAATATGACGTGTTATAAGTGTGATCTGCTAGCCAGGCTATATTTGAAAATTATGCAACCCACTCTCCTACCTACGGCAGGAGAAGGGGTCAGAACAATTTACTGAGCGCCGTAATTACGCGGCTGTCATCTGTCAAAGTGACAGATCCCATACATAAAAATGATATTCCGCGGCAGTCCCCCAATTGGTCTGACCCCCTCTCCTGAGAAAGATTATAGCGTAGTGTGTCAGCCCAACATATATAATACGCACATGCCATTCCAATTTATGGGCTAATAATATTGTCATCTGCCAAAGTGACAGATCCCATACATAAAAATGATATTCCGCGGCAGTCCGCCAATTGATCTGACCCCCTCTCCTGAGAAAGATTATAGCGTAGTGTGTCAGCCCAACATATATAATACGCACATGCCACTCCAATTTATGGGCTAATAATATTGTCATCTGCCAAAGTGATAGATCCCATACATAAAAATGATATTCCGCGCCAGTCCCCAAATTGATCTGACCCCCTCTCCTGAGAAAGATTATAGCGTAGTGTGTCAGCCCAACATATATTATAATACGTACATGCTACTCCAATTTGTGCGCTAATAATATTGTCATCTGCCAAAGTGACAGATCCCATACATAAAAATGATATTCCGAGGCAGTCCCCAAATTGAGCTGACCCCCTCTCCTGAGAAAGATTATAGCGTAGTGTGTCAGCCCAACATATAATACATACATGCTACTCCAATTTATGCGCTAACAATATTGACAGATCCCATACATAAAAATGATATTCCGCGGCAGTTCCCAAATTGATCTGACCCCCTCTCCTGAGAAAGAATATAGCGTAGTTTGTTAGCCCTACATATAATACGTACATGCCACTCCAATTTATGCGTAAATAATATAGCGTAATGTGTCTAAGAACTTATTTTAAAAATAGTTTAAATTTCAAATAGGTTGGGTGTCATTTCAAGACTATGTTGGTAATGAATTGCTATCGTATCAGACTTTAAACGTCTGCCATCTGTTTACTTATCATTGGGTATTATTAAGTACCGTTCTGCTCGGAGACAAGATTGCAAACGTAGGTATAAAGATAACTTTGTCATTAGGTGCCCTCAACCTTTTTATACTCAGGACTGGCTGAACCGTCAACGATTAAAAAAAATAAATAATTAATTAGAATTGTAAAAAGTTTAATTAAAATAATGCCTCGTTTGGTTACAATTCCATATCGGAGACCTAAACAATCCGAATCATAGTTTTTTGTCGTTTGACAGAAGCCAAATAATCTTCTATATAAATAAAAATGTTCGTTTGTTAAAAATCTTAAGTCTCCGAAAGTTCTTCACCGATTGCTTTGAAATTTTGACACAATGTTGCATACGAATACGCGTGTGTTTTTAAGTAACATGCGTTATTGTTTCTCTATCTGCAGACAGGCTGAGCCACAGCAACACGAGGCGGAACACAGCTAGTAAAAATAGTATTATTATTTTTAATGAGAAACTAATGGTTATGAGAAAATTTTTTATGCGTAGCACAAAGGACAACAAATTATTATGAGCAATAATTATTCGACTGAAATACCCATACCTCGGGAGATATTTTCAATTTTTATTCAGAAAAGTCTAAAAATTTCACAAACTTTTTATTTCATTTTCATAAATGCTTAAATTTTGGTACATTTCCTATGAATATCGGTAGATCGGTAGCTTTTTGCCCAAATCGGTAGATCTGCTAATGGTCTGGACTTACCAGAACTTACCAATATAATAAATTTTCATATTCCGTCTAGATCAACCCGACAATCTGATTTATTTTATCTACTCTCGTGTAGAACAAACATTCGAAAAAAAATCCCCAATTCCTCGTATATGTGCATAATATAATACAAAAATTTTACAGCATTCACATTTTTGGTAATAACCTAAAGAAATATCGATATGAAGTAACGCGTACGATCGATTATTAATATGGGAGTATGGAATGTATCGGGAGCATCTCCTATCCTCTTCCTATTTTCCTCTTCCTCTCCCCTTCCTTTAACACCAAATTAATTTTTAGATATTAAAACTTCATTTCCAATGAACTTTAGCATAAGAAACTTCTGTCGCTTGACTTCAGTTAACTTGTATATTTATATCTATCATTGTATATTATGTAAAAGCTGTTTGTTTCTTACAAATAAATAAATAAATCTACCGAAGTTTCGGTAGGAATGGCATCATTGAATGAACGACTGATGTAATAGTTTAACGTAATAGTTTAAAGTAATAGTTTGACGGCCGGCATAGTCCAGTGGTAACGCATTGGACTGCCATTCCGAAGGTCGCGGGTTCGAACCCGGCGTGCGCAAATAAATTTTATTTGATTAATTTGTGTTATTTCACAATTAATTAATTAAAATAATATATAGTATATTTGCGGCACGTTCCAGAGTGGAAGATACTACCAGTATCGCCCTGGTGTAAGACCACCATTCAGAATTGAAACGTTGCTCCAAATGGCTTTAGCCGTGTTTAGTGACTAGATCTGAATAGCCAGGTACTTCCCCACCTTCCTCTTTCCCTTCCCCACTTACCTTCAGCCTCACAACATCCCCCAATTGGGGATGCCATAGTCTCACTGGCTCCAGACGGGAGCAGTTGGGACTCTTGTGAGGTATTCGCTATAAAAAAAAAAAAAAAAAAAAAAAAAATTTAAAGCATTCTCGAACGGGTGCCAAACTTATGGTCACGTGGTTTGTCTCCAGCTCATTGAAATGATACCCAGATTTCATGTTAGGACAAGTCTATTGATTTGAATGTCTATGATTGAACCGGTTTCAAAAGAGTTTTTAAGCCAAAAAAAATACAGGTTTTTCCAATAAGGGGTGTTATTTTGAATAGCCCGCTATTTCGGTGGATGTTACTTTTGAAGCTGTCATTCTTTGACATTTGACAAGTAGAAACTACGCCATTAATAAAAATGGAACGATACACGCTTCAACAACGCATTGAAATTATTAAAATTCACTTGAGTGAATCGAATGCAAATCATCTTGAGTGATGAGGCCCATTTCCACCTCGGTGGCTTCGTCAACAAGCAAAATTGTCGCATTTGGAGCTCGGAAAACCCAAGAGTTATTGTTGAAAAGCCTCTCTATCCTCAACTTGTGACTGTTTGGTGCGGTTTATGGTCCGGCGGAGTCATTGGACTTTACTTTTTCGAAAATGAGGCTGGAGCAACAGTTACGGTGAATGGATTGCGCTATCGAGAGATGATTAATGATTTTTTATGGCCGGAATTGGATGGTATTGATCTGGACTATGTTTACTTTCAACAAGACTGCGCTACGTGCCACACAAGCAACGAAACCATTGATCTTTTACGATTGAATATCAAAATAACACGTCTTATTGGAAAACCCTGTAGTTTAAGGTTTATATTTTTTTAAATGGTTATCGATTTCTGCCCGAGTTCAAATAATGATAAAATACTTTAAGCCTTTCTTACTGCAACATCATTATTTGATATTTCCCCATCAACAAACTCACCAACAGCTGACATTATCTCTATTTCAAACAATGCAAATAAACCCACCGGTAATCAGTACTTATTTACCCGTCGCAGTAGAAAGATGTAACCATAATAATTTTACATAATATTATGTATACTGTTGTTTTAAAAATGTACATACCGTACAATTGTTTCAAAGATAAAAAAAATGATTTGTGACAGTTTTTAAAAGCATTCTAAAACGGAAATACCTAATTTCGAAATTAACAGTTTACAATAATCTATAATTTTAAATACTTTGTGTAATTTTGAAATCAGTGTTGTCATTGTAAATATTGTGTAAAAATTTGCAAAAAAAGGACCATAGTTTTAAAAAAATGTTTGCGTTGAGTGTCAAGTTGATCTTCATGTGAATATGCCAACTGGTTTCGGTACAACCTACATAGATGATGGCAATATATATTTTAATGTCAATACCGCAGTTTTGGTCGTGTGTAATATTTTAAATCGAGCCGCTATCAATAACACCCCTTACGTAGATGGCGATAAGGTTTAAATTCTCGCTTAACACCATCCGCCTGTTTTGATTTATGCAAGAAAAAAACATGGCCAAAAAGTGTCTTTTATATTATTTTGTGGATGTTCAGACATAAATATTTAATTTTTTTCAGATCATTTTATAAATAACTCAATTTGCCACTTTATACAATAAAATCATAATCGAAAATAGGTTCGTAAGTAGGAGATTTTGAACTTTAAAGCAGGTTTCATGGGCCTTATACATTATTTTTTCTGGGCTTATAAAAAGACTTATCTAAAAAATACTCGATTATTTCAAAGGCCAAGATGTATTCTACTCGCAGTATTTGATTAAAGCATCTGAAACATTTCTAGGCGACCAAATTTTCAAAACCAAAAACACATGATTTTGAATTACTACGTAGTGCATCGCCTTAAGGCAAAAGGAAGCGGGTAGAAAAAAGATTAAATTTAGGAAGTAGGTACCTGGTTATTGACAAATCCGATCACTAAACACGACTTAAGCCATTTCAAGCCACGTCATTCTTTTCACCAGTACGTTACTGACAGTGTGTAGTTATCTGCAGATTCATATAAATAAAGCTATGAACACAGATATCCATAATATGTTAAAACTTAACTTTGCAATCGGGGGCAGTGCTGCTGTTGATAATATTATGATTACGAGTGCAAACAAAATCAGTACGTTAGTTCTTTACATGACCGCCTGTACAGAAGTTGGTCAAATTGTGCATTTAATTAGAATGAACCATTTGTTGAGCAAATCAAAACTTACATCAAACTTTTTTAGCGTTTCTAAACTTACTAATTGATTGCCAAATTGTATGAAGGCTCCGTAGTAAGCGTTCAAAAAGAAGAAGAAGATGGTTTGAAAAGTATATATGTAAATACGTAGAGGAAGCGTGCTACTGTTAAATAATAAGAATTAAACGAAAATTGTTAACATATTTAATAAAAGACGACTCTTTTAAAATAGAGTTGCATTTAAAGATACACTGTGAATTTTTTCATATTTATAAAACGTCAAATAACAGAATCAATATTTTTTAATGATTTTCGGAGCAAACCAAGGACGGGTTGTTTAAGAGAATTTGAAGAATTCTTCAATTTTAAAAGTTAATTTTCAAGTTCTGCGATAGATTTTTTCAAGTTCTGTTATTATTTAAGTTCTATCAAGTAACTGGCCTATTATGATATAATAACAGAACTTGAATAGGACCCTCACAGAACCCGAAAATGGACGTTGAAATGTGATGAATTGTTCAAATTCTCCGAAACAACCGTCCTGAGAGATTTTTTTTCTATCGAGGGAATTTAATATGATTACCATTTTGGCTTTACAAATGTATATATATTATCTTCAAAAACAACATATATATTTTTATTAACTTAAAACTTAAAGTGTTGAAGAGAAAGTGGCATGGCAATCTTAAAAATGATGCATAAAATTGAGTGTACGTAGGCATCATAAGGATGTACTATTCCTGTATAAAGTAGTTTACAATAATATTCAATGCCCAGAGTTGCTAAACAAGATTCAATTCAATGTACCTGCAAGTTCAACACGCTCTTGTGTCCTGTTCAGGGTGGATCAAAGCAAAACGAACTCTAAGCAGAATTCTTGCCTGAACAGACTATGCAATAATTACAATAGCGTACTATCCAAGGTGGATATTTTCAATTGCGAACTTACCAAATACAAGAGGTCCATAAAAGAATATTTCTCTGATGATTTGTGAATAATGTGATGTCTCTATTGTTTATATTTCTATTATGATATGATTTATATCTCTACAACCTTTCTCCATGGCTATTAATGTATTGATAAATGTTATGTTTTGTAATTTTACGTTTTATATAATCTTTTGTTTTGTATAAATTTTTGAATTCATATTCCTTTCTTACAAATTTAATTTACTTATTCCTTATTATGCTGTCTCAGTAGAGGTAAAGTCACAAGGAGGAAATCCATAATTGCATAATTGGTATCGGTATATTATCATTCGTAATTCTACCATAAGTGGTATACGCGCAGGTACATTGAATGGAATCTTGTTTAGCAACTCTGGGCATTGAATTTTATTGTAAACTACTTTATACAGGAATAGTGCATCCTTATGATGCCTACGTACACTCAGTGAATCAATTTTATGCATCATTTTTAAGATTGCCATGCCACTTTCTCTTCAACACTTTAAGTTTTAAGTTAATAAAAATATATATGTTGTTTTTGAAGATAATCTCACGCACGCCTCAAGACTCTCATTGTCTTAAATAAATAGATTTAAAAAATGATAAGATATCGCGTTTGCCTTTGTGTGGCTATTTGAAGAAAATAATTTATCTGAAATCAACGATAAATAATGAATCAGTGTCCCTTTCTTAATCTTACTCATTACGCTGATGTAAATCAGCCTTGCACTCTTTGCGGATCTCCACATTCCTCACACGATCAAACATGGTTTTACCACACATACGCCTCAGGGATCTCATTTCAACAGCATTCAATCTACTTTCATCCTTTTTTTGCCAGTTCCATGCCTCACTTCCATACATCAAGGTAGGTACCAGCACTCCGTTGTGGACTGCTAACTTCGCTTATTTGGACAATTTTTTGTTAGCGCTAACTGCGTTCAGTCCTCCATTAATGGAGTTACCTGCATTTAGCCTTCTTTCAAAATCTCTGTCAGCCTTCCCATCTCTCTAGAACATACTTCCTAAATACACAAACTCATCCACCTGCTCCAAGTATTCCTCATTCACAACTATATTGCACACTGTTATCGTACTCTCTCTTTCAAACACCATTACTTTAGACTTACTTACATTCATCATTAACTCATTCTTCATGCATACTTCGTTCATCCTAGACACGAGAGACTGTAGATCATCTATACTATTAGCAATCAGCACTGCTTCATCAGCATACAACAGGCATCATACTTTCAAATTACTCAAAATTTAATTATATTTTCAAAAATCATTTCTTTAAACATATATAGCTTTCTTGAGGAAACTAGTTATGATTAATTATATACTATTTTCATTAATACATAAACACGTTATCTGATAACAGAATCAGCTGAAGCAACCGCAAAAATTATCGTGTTGTCTTACAAAAAATCCCATTTTGGGATGACATGATCCCACTGGCTTCAGACGGTTAAGAATCGTTGGAATTATTATGATGTGAACACATAAAAAAATCTGTACTTAAAGCAAGATTATGAAATTATTTTAAACAACAATATAAAGTACTTTTTTCTTGCCTCACTATTTGTAAACCGTTTCCTCCATAGAAAAGATAAGTATAGTTATGTGGATAGTTTCCCCTGAAAGCAAAGCTCTTTGACCTCAGTCCAATCCGTATTCAGAATACAGATATAATCCCTTCTGCAGAAATAAAATATCTGGGTTTCAATATGGAGAATAGTCTTTATATTGAATCGCAAATTTCAAAAGCTGTGAGTTCTGGTTTTTCCATCTAAGGCAGATAAAATCAATCAGGAGATGCCTTCCCTCTGATGGAGCAAAGTCACTCATAAATTCGCTCGTCGTCTCACGTATGGACTATTGCAATAGTGCATATGCCGGCCTACCTCAGAAACAAATAAATAGAATCTAGTCAGTTTTTAATGCTGCGGCGAGAATGATTTTTGGTGAATCTAAGTATTGTCGTATAACCCCACTTCTAAGGGATCGCCTTCACTGGCTTCGATGCCCTGAAAGAATAGAGTTTAAGATCTGCTTAATGACCTTCAAAGCATTGCAAGGAATGGCGCCAGCCTATATATCGGAACTATGTGTCCGACAAAACTTAAGCAATAGACAGCTTACTCTAAGTTCAGCAAATCTAGATGTTAGTAATCGTCTAATCGAACTTTCTAGGTCAAATCGAGCCGTTTATTATGATCGTTCTTTTAGTGTAACAGGCCCTCTCATCTGGAACAGACTTCCCTCAGCTCTTACTAATCTCCAGAATGTAGCTGAGTTTAAACGGGCTTTAAAAACAAATTATTTTAAAAATCTTACCATTCATAAATCTTAACTTATTTTCAATATTTTATAATAAGCCATATCCTAAAACTTCCGGTAATTGTTTGGTTTCGGTTGTCTTCTTATTGTACCTTTTTAAAATGTCTGCTCAGATAATTCTCATTTTTGAACACAAACTGCTCCTGTGTTATATTATGTTTTAGTTTTAATATTCTTGTTTTGTCCTGTCCTGCTGTTATTGTTATTCTAAGTTTTGTCATCACTTTGTATAAACAGTGTATTTAGTGTTATAATATTAGATCTGTATTGGGTAAGGCACACTGTACGAATAATTTTAAGAACCACTAATACTGAATTACCATTTTTAAGTTTGTTATAGTTAAGCGCACTTGAAGTGAAATTACACTAAACTGCGCTATATAAATGCCATGTTATTAATATTATTATACAAATGCTTTGTAATCTTTGTGATTGCGTGAAAGCTAGGTATTTTTTCCCTGATTTTATAAATTTGAACAATGTAAGGTAATTAAATATCTAAGTCTGGCAATCCTAAACAAGAAATGTCAAAGATTTGGACGTGAGTGGTTTATTTATGATTTGGACAAAGCCGAGATTAACTTGAACACATTGTTATGTAATAATGAAAAACGAATAGTGCTAAGTAAATAGCATTTAATCCAATTAAAGACTCAAAAAAATAACAAAAGTGCTTAACAGTTTCGTTCAAGTCTCACAGCAAATTGGTCAAATTCTGTTTTGTCTATGTTACAATGCAACTGTCATTTAGCATATATAAAAAATCTGCAATGGAAAATTTCTCTTTGAATTTATTATTATGACATTAGTTTTGACAGTTCAATGGAGAGTGGTATATTTATGGTTCAATGTAAATACAATCTCAATATGGTCGACCATTTCTGTAGAATTTGACAAAATGAAACCAAAAACGATATTTCTTGACGTAATTATATTAAAATATACGTATTTAAAAAGCATGCTAAAAGAATAGAGTTCTTTCTTTGACATGACTCTGTGAGAATTAAAACATAGAATGGAATACTTTTGTAATGTCAGATTATATTAGAAATTAAATGAAGTGGTGCTTATTTTGGATTTTGCAAATTTAGTGTTTCTGTCAGAATTAACGTATGGAATAGAGTATTTTTGTAATGTCAGTTCGAATTAGTGGTTCATTGAACAATTGTCCTAATTACAAAGTGATTTTTTAATAGTGGACCAGTAAAAGTAATAATTAATTAAGTTTAAAGTGATTTAAATAAAGTGTCAACACGATGGAGCGAATGGCGAAAGATCTGTTACCTGTAAAGGCGCATTACTTCTTTTTCTTTGCAGGTAATTTCATAAAACATTGAAAAGATTCAACGGAAGTTTCTAAGGTTTATAAATTATAAATTGCTTATTCCTATACAAAACATAAATAACAATTACCTCTTGGATAAAATGTCTCTATTGAAACTTTCAGAAAGAAGAATAAGCACAGATTTAATACTGTTACAAAGAATACTACATTTGGAAAAAATTCGGTTTATGGGAGTCACTCGAATAACCGAAATTGAACTTGATTTAGACTAATTTAGGGCTGGGGAATCCGAATCTGTAAGAATTAGGTGGGGGTCGGCACTATTAACTGAGTTATAGGGTCTTGAAATTTCGTACGCGATACATAGAAAACCATGTTTTATTTATCAATTATGACATAAGAAAATCAAATTAATGACTTTTTAATAGTCTCACATTTCAGAAGTGCCAACCAAAAAATAAAAAGTGTAGCCATATAATAATAATATCAATGCATGGAAAATTCAGAAAATTAAATATCATTTGCCAGATTTGTAGTTTATTATTTAAAATCTTGTAAATATTAAATACTTAACCTAACTGTGATTTTCTATAACAAAAAAATGACCCTTTAATAACGCCCACTCGCGTCCCCTTTAGAGTTTTATGCCAGTTTTCAAGTAGTTTGTGGGCTACGCTAGGTTTGTATAGACTGATTTGTGATTTGATTCTAATACCTTTTTTCCATGTTATTTCCTGTTACAAAAAATTGCCCCTTTAATAACGCCTCCTCGCGTCCCCTTTAGAGTTACATCCCAGTATTCAAATAGTTTGTGGGCTACGCTAGGTTTGTATAGACTGGTTTGTGATTTAATTCTAATACCTTTTTTCCATGGTATTTCCTGTTACAAAAAAACGCCCCTTTAATAACGCCTGCTCGCGTCCCCTTTAGAGTTACATCCCAGTTTTCAAATAGTTTGTGGGCTACGCTAGGTTTGTATAGACTGGTTTGTGATTTAATTCTAATACGCTTTTCCCATGTTCTTCTGCCTACTCTAACCCAAACTAAAAACCTAACCTATTTTGTAAAAAAATATTATTATTATATGGCAACACTTTTCTTTTTTTGGTTGGCAATACTGAAATTTCAAAAGTATTAAAATAGTTGTTAATTTGATTTTCTTATGTCATAATTGATAAATAAAACCTTTTTTTCTATGTATCGCGTACGAAATTTCAAGACCCTATAACTCGGTTAATAGTGCCGACCCCCACCTAATTCTTACAGATTCGGATTCCCCAGCCCTAAATTAGTCTAAATCAAGTTCAATTTCGGTTATTCGAGTGACTCCCATAAACCGAATTTTACCCCTACATTTTAAAATTGACTGTCCCGAATTACTTCAATGTATCAATATCCATGTTCCCAAAAAATCATGCCGACATTTCTTACCTTTTTACTTCAATAACACCAGGACACTAGCTTACCAAAATTCTCCGATTCCGAGACTTCACAGTCTTTCTGATCTGGGTGATATATTTCATTTGAAAACTAATCAGTATAAATGTTGTATATTCTATCACTTTTATTCTTCTAGACACAAATAGACCTATGTACCCATATAACTTCTCCGCTTTTACTATTTTGTTTTGTTGAATCTTTTAAATTCAATTATATGAGTGAGGATTTTATTTTTGCCATTATGTTTACATTCTTCTTGATTGTATTAATTTTAAAGTGTTTACTCTGATACAAAATGCTTGTATTTTTTTTTAAAGAAAAGCGCACTAGGGCGTGTAATAAATAAATATTATTTATTTTATCTAACTAACTAAGCATCAGTCCCTTTTACTGCAGGGGTAGGCAGAGAGGATGGATCGCCACACATCTCTGTCTTCGTTGTCATTAGGTTCATTCATTAGCATTGATGTCAAAGTAATTACTTTTGTTTTCGATAATGAATTAATGCATATCTTGGAAGCGGAAATTAACTCATTTCCCGACATTTGGTTGAGCTAAAACTCAGACTCGTTGTCGATGACAATGCATTCAAAAAGTCAAAATTGTTTGACATTGCAATAAAAATAGATGTATTATTGTAAAAATATACATCCACAAGCAAATTACGCTATTCGTATCATGGCTTAGCCTGCATTTCAGTATATCGCTCGCCATACACTACCAATGGCAATGTATGGCTAGCGATATGCCGTTTTATTAATACACTTTCTATGGGAAGGGTAGTTCTATCTTTTACGCCGGCCTAATTGAATGGCGGATTGTATAGTGCCGTTTTTGTGCAAAATCACCTCAAGGGCTCTGTATAAGTATATAATACATTTCTACAATGATTTATGTTATTAATAACTATATATGGAGATTATATACAGTACAATACTTAGCTGGTAGGTCACTTGAGATTAACACTTAATTAACATTAAATAATTTTTAGATACAGGATTTAGGACATAATTGTAAAATTGGATATAAATGGACTTTCTCTCAGGAATGGTATATTTAATTTAAGGGTACGACAGCTTAAAAAGGTAAGTTTTTAGTTTAGACCTGAATTCTGTTGGACTTGTTATGGATCTTAGTTCCGGAGGGAGTTTATTCCAAGCCTTCGGCCCAGATGCTCCGAAAGCGCGATCACCAAACTTAGTATTTGGCTTGCGCTTAGGTTCCATCAGTCTGCCTACAGCTGATGATGTTGCTGATCTAAGAGTTGACTGTTTAAGAGCAGAGTGTTTTCCGGGACGCATAGTTCAGAGATGTAGGGTGGGGCCATTTCATTGATGGATTTAAACACCATCCAGCATAATTTGTACTGGATTCTTTCAGGGCACTTGAGCCAGTGAAGGTTACGAAGGTGTTATATATGGTTATGAGCCGTGCTGCTGCATTAAACACTGATTGAAGTTTGTCAATTTGATATTTTGGAAGGCTGGCATAAATGCAGTTGCAATAAACGAGACGTGAGACTATGTAAGAGTAGATAAGTAGTTTTGTTGCTTCTGTAGGAAGATTTCTTCAAACAGACTTGAGTTGTCTTAGGTGAAAAAAACCGATATTTACAGTCCTATTTATTTTATCAATCTCTTTGTGCGTGTCCCAATCTATATGTATTTAAAAATGTGAACGAAGTCTTCCCTATCTTCTAATTCTTGTATTTTGTGTGGAAGAAATTTTATCAAAAGGAAACTATATTTAACCTGTAGAACAGGTTATACATCCTTACAGTTATCGCACTGGAGATGCGTAAGTTTTTTGTTTGTACATTTTTTACAAATAAAACATCAGTAAATGGCCCACCACTAACTATCCAGTAATATTACAAAAGTAGGCTTAAATTTCAGATAGTAATATATATTATAGTTGGGGTGTGGTGAGTACTATTAACCTTTCCTCATCTGTGGTGTGTATTTACTACACTTTGCTTCTAATAACTTTAATAACTCTATAAATATAATAAATTCTGGGTTCAGATTTTAGGTATTCCTCTGTTATACATTTATGCGCTGAATTAAAAAATAAAATTTGACATAGTTTTCAAATTCAATTAAAAATCAGAGATTTTTGTTAAAAATCGGGAACAAATACACCAATACAATCAACCGTGTGACACTGCTACGCGAAGAGTGTGCGAGGAAATGACACGTTATTGATGTCCCGCTTTAGTTCGCTATGCTGGAACATGAGAAATCCACATGTCCAGAAGACCATCGATACCTACGACCGCATAGCTGTGTGTGTGCGTCCAGGGCCCATCCTGTTGTGCCAGCCGGCCGTCAGTCGGTCGCGGGCTTTCGTTAGATATAATATACTCCTTGCACATTTTATTAGCATCTGCCAATGGTTTTTCATGTTTACAGCAATTAAATTACAATTGTTATCACTTTTGATATAAAATATAATAAACATAAGCGATTAGCTATGAATATTCATATTTTTCCGATATTAAATCGCTTATTTTGAGATGTGTGTTATACTACACAGCACCGGAGCGCGAGGATTTTTTTTAGCACAGTAAGGGAAAGGTTAAAACAAAAAAAATTAAATAAATGTATTATTTTCAAAGATTTAGCTGTTTCAAATCAAAAACCATTTTCTCGAACCCTTGTTTTTGCTCTCTTGAAATGTGTTAAACTAGCTGGCATGTACCCCTCGTTGCTGGGGATTATCCTTACGAGATAGACATATACCATCGCGGACTTCTCTGTAGTTCTTTTTAAGATATACAAATCCTTAGTACATTATTTTGATGTATCTCGTAAGGTTTAACCAGCGTTAGCAATGTAGTGCCCGAAAATATAATTTTTCGACTTGATTATAAAACATTGACTTTTCTCTACTTTCTATAAATATAATATGCATGTATTATATATGTAAACCTTCCGGAAGAAATTCTCTGAATGATAGTGAAAACTCTATCAAAATCTGTTGCGTAGTTTAGAAGAACTAAGCGCACAAACAGACAGACGCAGATAGCAACTTTGTTTTATACTATTTACAGATTGCAATACCTTTGAACAGTTAATTTGTTACTAAAAGATTTTTGGATGTATTATGTACTGATTTAACGTTAATAGTTAGGTAAATGTTGTGGACTGTTCTGGCATGTTCTAGCGCTGGGGCCGTTACTGCCTCAGATGAATGTGTTTGGACGGCAGCTGGGCGTGTCCCCCGCTGTGATGGGCGGCGTGACCGCCGTGTTACCCATCCTGTGGGCGCTTGCCAAACCCGCCATGGGTTACATCGTGGATTACTTCCAGGTTACTTCATCTTTCCGTTTTACTGTTAAATAAGTCCTTTCTTCCACATGGATTCGCAAGTATCCGATACTCGAAGATTCAAATATCTCTGAGACTACGGCCATACGAGAGGTGAGTTGTATTAGCTCGTCTTGATACTCGGAAAAACTAGTACAAGTGAGAATAAATACGTAATTCCAGCTATGGAATTTGGAAAGAAATAATTGCCCACATTTTTTTTCATGTCGTCTGATGCGTTTAGTTTAGTTTACGAGTTTTGGAGGTTATGTGGGTTGGGGATCCATTAGTAACAACATAAGGGTCTAAATATGTGGAGATCCGCAAAGAGTGCAAGGCTGATGTAATGAGTAAGATCAAGAAAGGGACGCTTAGATGGTTTGGTCGGGTACGCCCGAAGAAGATATGCCACAACCAAGTGAACCAGATACTTGAGTCGGACCATGTCAAGAGTCATAATACATAATAGAAGAGTATGGACGAGACGATGTATGTATGTGAATGAGGCAAGAAGTGTATGGTGTGACCGAGTTGTTTGGCGGTCCGTCCTCTTCGCGTACCCCTGCGGGGAAACAGCTTGGTGGTTAGTTAGTTGGGGTAGGGGAACACTCTTCTCATGTGGGCGACTAAGCGAGAAGAGGTAAAGCTTATATACTAGAACAGATGGTTGGAACGAATATATCGAACATACTTTCGTACTTAGCATCTGTTGCACGTCTTGCGTATACGGGACACGCAAGACGCGTAATACTTTCGTACATAGTATTTGTTCTTTAGACTCGCAAGACGCGCAATATTTAAGATCAAATACAAGAATACACTCGGCCTAGCTTCTCGTAGCGAACAAAAGAAATGCGAACCAAAATGCAAGAACTTCAATATAGAATGCCATTAATAAGTCATTTGGAGTTTGCGTCAGTTGTTTGGTCTCCATTTTCCAAAATCCACATAAACAAAATCGAAGCAATTCAAAACAAATTCCTAAAATATCTTTGTTACTGATAAAATATCTTTGAAATTGATTCGCTGAGTGTACGGAGGCATCATAAGGATGCACTATTCCTGTATAAAGTAGTTAACAATAATATTTAGTTGCTAAACAAGATTCCATTCAATGTACCTGCGTGTTCAACACGCTCTTGTGTCCTGTTCAGGGTTGATCAAAGCAAAACGAACTCTAAGCAGAATTCTTGCCTGAACAGACTATGCAATAATTACAATATCCAAGGTGGATATTTTCAGTTGCGAACTTACCAAATACAAGAGGTCCATAAAAGAATATTTCTCTGATGGTTTGTGAATAATGTTTATGTCTCTATTGTTTATATCTCTATTATGATTTGATTTATATCTACAACCTCTCTCCATGGCTATAAATGTATTGTTTTGTAAATTTTTCGTTTTATATAATCTTTTGTTTCTTATGAATTTTTTAATTCATATTCCTTTCTCACAAATTTAATTTACTTATTCCATATTATGCTGTCTCAGTAGAGGTAAAGTGAGGAAATCTATTATGTACAAACTGATTAAATGTAAACTGTCGATTTCTCGAAAATGAATCAATAAATAAATTAATTAATTACTTTCCCTGTATTAATTCTTTCAATTTCTTTATCAATGAATAACTAAATGTGTGTTGATTCCAGAAACAAAGGAAGCTGATCTTTATGTGCCTCATCATTCTGATGAGTGGTTCCTACTGTTGTCTGTACTTTCTGCCAACCCCCCCAGCCCCCCCCGGGCCTCCCGCTGCCATCCTGGACTTCCCCAGGCCGAGTGGGGAACAGGACGGGGGGCCAAGATGGATCAATGTTATTCCACTGTCGGAATATTGCAATGTCAAGGTATAGCATATCTCGCCTAGCCTCTATCGGCAAACTTTTTTTGTACTCTAGTAAATATCAGTAGGGTGGCGGGCATCACCTATTTTTAATCTACAAACTCGGGGCAGCAATCGCAATCAAAATGACAACGCGGTTCCAGGCGGGGAATGCTATTTGCACATCACTCCTTGTACACGCCGAAAACCCGAAGTGAGCCGATGATCGCCGAACCGATCGGGACGGTACGAGCATGTGACTAGTTTCAGTTTGGCTGTCGGGGCCATGCTTATTGCTGTCACTGACGGACAGAGCTGGCAGAGTCATGTGCCATGTATTTTGGCATCTTTGGCGTTAAAATAGAACTCTCCGTTCCAGGCTAGCGTGAAGAGTGCAGTCTGGCTCGCCACTAGACAGGTTGCGACAAGTACTGTCAGCAAAGGAACCACTCATACATACAATATCGCAAACATACGAACGTATTTAATAAACCTAGGCCCTCAAAAAAATTTAAACTCTAACAAATAAATAAAAATAATTCACGGTTTTAATTAATGTTTATGAAAAAATTATTTCAATGTCGAATAGTGGCGGGCACATACGAATCGTTCCCAACCTCGTGCCCGGTTCAATCTATTTATTTAAAGAAGATTGTCTTTGGTGGCCGACGGGCAAGCGGACACCGGGGGGTGGCGTGGATATGATTTTCATACAAATCTTCAGTTTTAATCCGAGATTGATGAAATTTTGCACACTTGACCTTCAAAATTCCTTCATGATTCCTTTCTAACATACAAAACTAACTTATTAATTTTCTTAGCGTGACATATTTAAAAAAACACTTTCACTATCATTTTTCAAAACTTCTATGTATTAACAGTCAATTACAATTCGTGAGCATATTATAATTCTTGATTTCAATTTATTCTTTTCTCTCCGTGCACTTTCTTCCTTTTATAACTATTTTTTTTATTTTTTATTTTATTTTTTTTTATTTTATTTTTTTATTTTTTATTTTTTTATTTTTTATTTTATTTTATTTTTAAAGAAAGACAAACATTCCCGGGTTACGAATAACCTGACAATATTTGAAAATCTCCTACTACCACCACAGTAAGCTGAAAATGTTGCTTGTGTTGTGATGGAGGACTTAGCCAGCCGAGGAGTTGAACACACTACGCACGAGTGGGACCCAAGCGCGATGTCAACTCGGCCACCGACCGGTCAATAAATTAAAATTACATAAATTTAAACTTAAATTCATTGATTTTAAGTATTTTTATGTATTGTGTATGTCTTGTAGGTCATTGTTTAAGTCTGATTTCGAGGAAGCCGGAATAACGCCGGGACTTCAGCTATTTTCATAATGAAATCCAAATTGGGGTATTTTGTGAGGCTGAAGGTAGCGGCAGGTCTGGCCCTGACCAAACGGCGTCTGGCGCAAGTAAATATTTGGCACCCCTTATCAAAACCCAGTGGACGCGTAGGTAGGAGATCACCGTTATCAATAATATTTGGTGAGGTATTATCAGCGCATTGACAATTCGGCGTCTGGAACGGACTACTCCAATTGCACACCCATCGAACGTCACAGCGGTGCTGCCAAGGTCTGTTATTTATGTGAGGATATTGTGTCAGCGCTTTATTAGCAGCAGACACATACCTGGACAGATGACGAACCTTCTTCTGGCACTGTTGGTGGACGCGGTGGACTCTCTCGCTGCAGCAGCTGGTCCAGTTTCTTCACCACCTAGGATTCTTGCTGCAGGAGTCTCCATTTTCTATCATAGTCGAACGTCACAGCCGTGCTGCCAAGGTCTGTTATTTATGTGAGGATATTGTGTCAGCGCTTTATTAGCAGCAGACACATACCTGGATGGATGACGAACCTCGTGTAGGCACTGTTGGTGGACTCTCTCGCTGCAGCAGCTGATCCAGTTTCTTCACCACCTAGGATTCTTGCTGCAGAGTCTCCATTTTCTATCTTCGTCGAACGTCACAGCCGTGCTGCCAAGGTCTGGTACCTATGTGAGGATATTGTGTCAGCGCTTTATTAGCAGCAGACACATACCTGGACGGATGACGAACCTCGTGTTGGCACTGTTGGTGGACACGGTAGACTCTCGCTGCAGCAGCTGGTCCAGTTTCTTCACCACCTAGGATTCTTGCTGCAGAGTCTCACCTATTCCTGTTATTCATTTTACTTAACTTAACTTCACTTTATTTTTGTAATATTTATATTTTTTGTAACAGTTGATGCAGAACTGTAAAGCGCCCCTGAGGTGATATCTCACAAAAGCGGCGCTATACAAATTGTCCAATATTATTATTATTATGGGGCTGGCCTTGGGTAGTGGTGAGGGGAAGGAGACGGTGAAGAGCAAGGTTGCGGAGAATATGTTTCTAAAATGTTTTTTTTTTTCAACAGGACGATCCTTGTGAACAAGAACTCCACAGCAACCTAATACCAGCTTCATGTGGGTGGTTTTGCAACCCAAAACTAAACCAAACAGTAGAAGAACCACAATCAAAATTGAATATATTTATTAAAAGACAAAATTATACATTAACTAATAATACCTTGACTGAATTTTTCTACAAAGATTTACCGAACACCAAAAATGGCTGTGATATTTTTAAAATGGACACATATAACTCAAAAAGAAATGCCACCAATTCGAAGCAGAATCAAATCGATTCCATAGAAAAAGAGAATAGACAAAAACTTGAAACCATAGACGAAGATAATTCTGTAGATCGGTGTGTCTTTAAAAGTGATTGCTCAGTTTTTTCATGTGCCTTATTAAAAAATGTGGATTTTAGTTTAAGTGGAAGTAATTTGACTGATTCAAGTGATTTTGATAATTCTACAATAGAACAAGTACCGGAGGAATACTATTTATATGCCTCAGTGACTTTTTGGGTTTTTGTGATTTTAATGTGCGTTGGTACTGTTGCGTTCAATGTTGCCAACTGCATTGGGGACGCAGTTTGCTTCGATGTATTGGGTAAGTACCTTACATTATTTTTATTTTAACTGACTCACTTGCTCACACATTTCTTGATTAATTCACATTTATACAAACGTGAAATTGGTGATTCTTCATCATCCTAAAAAAATTATGTTTTCTTAAAAAAAAATCCTTTTTTCCGCTGACAAAAGGATTAAAAATCTATTGAAACCGAGTCTAAACTTTGACACATTTTAAAAGACAACAAACTGACAGTTGACAGCTGGCAGTAATCTCGTAGCAACCGATTTTTCTCAAGTTTGACTTAAAAAATACCAACAAAACGAAAGCACAAGTCAAAAAGCATCATACCCATAGACATATGAATATTAGTAGACCTGCCCTAAGTGATTAAAAGCGTATTATCCCCACTCCCCATACCGGTTCCATTGGAGCCGGCTGTGCTCGCGTATGGCCTCAAGTGAAATTTGAAAACGTGACGTCATCATTCTTGTGCGAACTATGGTCGAGGCATCATCGGTTCATTTTACGAAATAACACGGCAAAATGTTGACTTGTGCTATGGAAACTTGTAAAAATAGATGTGAAAAAGAGAATAAACCCAATTGTCGTAATACATTCCATATATAAGCATTATTTTACTTTATTTTAAGCATATTCACATCGTATAATATGGATCAGTTGTAGAAACATATACTATCACATCGAGAAACGTCTAGACGCGAAACACAAAGCTGGTTGGTTGCTGGGAAGTAAATTATGAACATTTATAAAAGTGTCTTAACTAAATACTTAATAGATAATAATAATACTGAAAATAGAACCGAATTTTTTTGCCGAATTTGGACTTCGAAAATTTGTTCATAACGTGGCGAGTAATTTGCGCTCCCATGTAAAAATGTCTATTCATTCAAAAGCAGATTTTACTTTTAAGAAGTAAATGGTGATATTATAATGCGAGATGCCTATTTACTGTCAGATTGATTTATTGACGAATCACAGTCAGCCTTACGCCCTTCGTTCTTCAACAGTTGATTTTACCCCTCGCCATTATCTTCTCGTCTATTAATTCCTATGTCTGTGATCATACCAAAAAATTGATTTCTTTAATTTTTTTTTTATGTGACTCCTCACAAGAGCGCCTCTGACTGTACAGTGTAAAGACAGGGGAGCTATGTCGCCACCCGGTTGGGCAGCGTTGTGAGGCGGATAAAGATAGGGGCTGCAGGGAGGGCTTTATTAATGCATGTCTTGAAGAGGCTCGGATTATATGCAGGAGGAAAACAGATGCCGGTAACTCGGCCCGTTCCCACGATGCCGACATCAACTGTGAGCGGACATTCCGCTCGTGTATGTCACGTTTCACGCACGTACACCGAAGATCAATATTTCTAACTCCTTAGAGCAGGCACCATTAAAATACCTATAGAACAGACTCAAAATGTCATATAGATTCTCCGGTGACCGGATAACTCATCAAAATGACAATTCAACACACCTATAAATAGGTTAGGTTAGGTTAGGTTAGGTCAGGTCAGGTCAGGTCAGGTCAGGTCAGGTCAGGTCAGGTCAGGTCAGGTCAGGTCAGGTCAGGTCAGGTCAGGTCAGGTCAGGTCAGGTCAGGTCAGGTTACGTTACGTTACATTACGTTACGTTACCTTACGTTACGTTAGGTTACATAGGTAACTATTTAACTATTTAACATAGTTTTTGTTTCATCACTTTTAATGACTTTATATCAATTGTCATTTTGAAGAGTTATCATGGAACCAGATTCTTCTTCCCGCAGAGTTTCCCGCTTGTACCGCTAGTTTCTAGACACCATGTATTTATTGTAATATACGTTTATAGTTTTAAGTCATGTTCTAAAATAATAAAAGGATAAATAATAAAATAATAAAATTTTATAAAAGGACTTATCTAGATAAGATTGGTCTCCAATCTTATCTTGTGTCCGTACACACTGTCGATTTGTAATGTCACTTTATGGCGCTACAGGCGGTGTAATCTCACTTTGCCGCATTGACGATAAAGTCGCTGATATCATAATTGTTATATACTAGCGCAGACCGGTGAAAAATTACGGGATATTATAAACAAAAGAAATACTTATACATTTCAAAACCAGAATAATTAAAATAATTTTTTGGTAAAAAAATATTATTTTGTACGTATGTACCTTATCGCTTGTTAGATTTCTTGACATATGAGTTCCAATTTTGAAAACAACCATAATTAAAATTATTTTCTGTTAAAGCGATGCACTACGTCGCGTAATATTTTAAATTGAGTCGCTATCAATAACAACCCTTACGCAAATGGCGATAAGGTTTAAATTCCCGCTTAACACCATCCGCCTGTTTTGATTTATGCAAGAAAAAAACATGGCCAAAAAGTGCCTTTTATTTTATTTTGTGGATGTTCATGCATAAATATTAAATTTTTTTTTCAATCATTTTATAAAAAACTTAATTTGCCACATTATACAATAAAATCATAACCGAAAATCGGTTCGTAAGTAGGAGATTTTGAACTTTAAAGCAGTTTTCATACGCCTTATACATTATTTTTTTCTGAGCTTATAAAAAGACTTATCTAAAAAATACTCGATTATTTCAAAGGCCAAGATGTATTTCTACTCGCAGTATTTAATTAAAGCATCTGAAACATTTCTAGGCGACCAAATTTTCAAACCAAAAACACATGATTTTGCATTACTACGTATGGCATCGCCTTAAATCATTATATTATAGGTAGATCGCTTGTCTGAATTTTTGACTCAATCAGTTTCGATTTTGAAAATATCACTTGAAATCAAAACAAATCCGAGTTCATTGAACCTGTCTTACAATCACTACAGACAGACCCACAACTGAAATTAGTGCATGTTGTGATGATGCCTGTGCGACAGTCTTCCATTCAGAATTGAAACATTGCTTTGAAATGGCTTTAGCCATGTTTGGTAACCAGATCTGAATAGCCAGTTACTCCCATACCTTCCTCTTCCCTATCTCCTTACCTTCTCCATTACCTTCAGCCTCGCAACACACCTCAATTCGGGATGCCATAGTCTCACTGGCTCACCGGGAGCAGTCGAGACTCTTCTGCGGTAATCGAATAAAGTAAAATTATTATCGAACTCTGCTGAACTAATTTTGCAGTTTGTCAGCATGTAAGTATTGACAGAAACTAAGGACGGCTTGTTTCAGAGAATATGAACAATTCATCATATTTCAGAGTTGATTTCCAAGTTTTGTGAAAGTTCTATTAGTATATAAACATGGGCCAGTTGCTTCATCCACTACCCCCCCCCCTATCACCGCACTCTTTCTCCCGAACCTACGAGTACCCCCTACCCCCCCCCTGTAACCTCACTCTCTCTCCCGAACCTACATGTCCCCCCTACCCCCCCACCTGTCACTTCAACCTCCTTCAAATCATCATGGCCCTGTCAAATGCCGCCGCCCAACTTAGTTCCGCGCTTGAAATGAACAGCCGTCTCCTCACCAACGTCAAAACACTCCTCAACTCATCCTCAGCCATCCAAAAACAACACCCATCCTTCCCCCAACAACCACTAAAATCTTGCGTTAAATACCCCCCCCCTAATTGCAGCCATTTTAATTGCAAAAATTTTTTCACAAAAAAAACAAAAAATCTCCTCCTACAACCAATTCTTAACTTATATTGAAAGAGAAAGGGGCCTTTTTGGCCCGGAGCTCTGTATGCCATTAACTCATGTTGAAAGAGAAAGGGGCCTTTTTGGCCCGGAGCTCTGCATGCCATTAACTCATGTTGAAAGAGAAAGGTGCCTTTTTGGCCCGGAGCTCTGTATGCCATTAACTCATGTTGAAAGAGAAAGGGGCCTTTTTGGCCCGGAGCTCTGCATGCCATTAACTCATGTTGAAAGAGAAAGGGGCCTTTTTGGCCCGGAGCTCTGCATGCCATTAACTCATGTTGAAAGAGAAAGGTGCCTTTTTGGCCCGGAGCTCTGTATGCCATTAACTCATGTTGAAAGAGAAAGGGGCCTTTTTGGCCCGGAGCTCTGCATGCCATTAACTCATGTTGAAAGAGAAAGGTGCCTTTTTGGCCCGGAGCTCTGTATGCCATTAACTCATGTTGAAAGAGAAAGGGGCCTTTTTGGCCCGGAGCTCTGCATGCCATTAACTCATGTTGAAAGAGAAAGGGGCCTTTTTGGCCCGGAGCTCTGCATGCCATTAACTCATGTTGAAAGAGAAAGGTGCCTTTTTGGCCCGGAGCTCTGTATGCCATTAACTCATGTTGAAAGAGAAAGGGGCCTTTTTGGCCCGGAGCTCTGTATGCCATTATTTCAAAAAGTCAAAAAGTCAGTTGCTTCACAGAACTGAAATAATAATAGAACTTGAATAGAACTTTCACAGTCCTTGATAATTAACAGTGAAATTTGGTGAATTGTTCAAATTCTCTGAAACAACTTGTCCTTAATCTCGGGTAAATGTGATAAAATACGTTTTCAAATTTTATTATTCGAAGTAAACGTATAATTTTTAAAATATAAAAATTTTGAAATCAAACATTTTTCGAAGGTTTTTCGTCCAAACACTGAACTAACGAAAAATTATGACTGGTAACGAAAAAAAAAAATTACATATTTTATTAGAAATAATGAAAAATAATCTTATTATTACCATTAAGAATAATTTAAACAATTGCAGTTCCCTCAAATTTTCTACTATTCTTTATACAGGGTGTATCGGCACTTACCCGACAAACTTTAACCAGCTTTTCCTTAGCACATTTGGAGTAAAAAAGTGTTATGGGCACTTTGCAATCTGGTAACATTTTAATTAATAAAAAATTTATCATTCATATTTTCACAACATGTCACCAATGTTTTATCCTTTGTCAAAGTTTGAAAACCCACCTGGCAATATTTTGTTCGAGTTTCGTTGAATAATGTACGTACATTGGCGCGCTTTTACAATCACAACGAAATGGCACGGCACCATTCGTCTCATTTTTAACTATTATTATTTAGTGTGTACGAAAGAGCGAGGACACTTTTTGACACACTTGCTAATAACAGCTGTTGAACACGAGATTCAATGCAAATGACAGTGACGGAGTGTGGATTTTTTAATTTATTTTTTGTTTTTAATGGAAAAAAAATGTTACTGGACAGCAAAGCGCCCATAACATTTTTTACTCCAAATGTGCTGAGGAATAGCTGGTTAAAGTTTGTCGGGTACTTGCCGATACACTCTGTATATATGTATAAAAATTCAGCTCGCGTTTGTTTGTGCTAGAGTTTAGAGAGTGGTATAAATGGTAGAACAAGTCGGGGATGCCCAAGGAATATTTAATGCAAAATCTCTGCATTGGAATGAGATACGGAGTCAAATTAAAGTACTAGTCGATGTAATGTAGTTTTTTTAACAGTATCATTGTGGTACACAGTAGTGAATGGTGTAAGATGTATGAGGCGCCCGATAAAGGCATTATCAATAGCTAATCATTGGTCCTCTAGTAAGTTATAAGTATTTTACAAAGTATCAGTGAGGTAACAGACTTCACTGCTTACTTCTGCATAATTTTCACTTCCTTTTCTGCTTCCGTTAAATTATAAAAGAAGTTTAACGGAATTTTAATGATGAGTTTGCGTGATTTTTCGAATTAATAATAATAATAATAATTGGATGACTTGTATAGCGCCGTTTTTGTGCAAAATCACCTCAAGGGCGCTGTACAAATTTATAATACATTTCTACAATGATCTATGTTATTACTAACTATTTATGGAGATAATATACAGTACAATACTTACCTGGTAGGTCACTTGAGATTAACACTTAATTAATATTATCTAATTGTTTATTAGCGAAATTTAGATACAGGATTTAGGACATACATAATTGGAAAATTGGATATAACTGAACTTTTAGTTTAGACCTGAATTCTGTTGGACTTGTTATGGATCTTAGTTTCGGAGGGAGTTTATTCCAAGCCTTCGGCCCAGATACTCCGAAAGCGCGATCACCAAACTTAGTATTTGGCTTGCGCTTAGGTTCCATCAGTCTGCCTACAGCTGATGATGTTGCTGATCTAAGAGTTGACTGCCTCAGACCAGTGTTTTCCGGGACGCAAAGTTCAGAGATGTAGGGTGGGGCCATTTCATTGATGGATTTAAACACCATCCAGCACAATTTGTACTGGATTCTTTCAGGGCACTTGAGCCAGTGAAGGTTACGAAGGTGTTATATATGGTTATGAGCCGTGCTGCTGCATTAAACACTGATTAGTAACTAAGTGTATATCGTCCCTAAATGTACGTCGTCCCTAAGTGTGTGTCGTCCCTAAGTGCAGGTTTATTATCGCCATTGAATTGCATTGCAGGATGACACAGTGATGGATTGCCGTCGACGGTGTATTACTTTCAAATGCATCAAATTAAAACTATCTGTTTGTGTGGGTGCGTACAGGTCCTGAGCGCAGCATGCAGTACGGACGGCAGAGGGCCTGGGGCACTGCGGGGTACGGTCTGACCGCGCTGGCTGCTGGCTGGCTGGTGGACTGGGCCAGCGGGGGCTCTAGCATCAAGGACTTCACCCCCGCCTTCGTGCTCACCATCATCTTCACCTTGGTGGATCTCTTCTTCTGTCGGAAGCTGCAGGTGACGCATGCTTTCCTTCCAATATATACTAGTACTGTGAACAGTAGACTTTGCATCCAAAAAAGTATGTTTCTAATCTTCTCAACTAACCAAAATTTCCATTTCCAAGTGTTATATCTCTGCTTACTCACAGATTTAGTGTTGAGAACTCTTGTGAAAAGTAAAAGGTTCTTTTACTATAATTGCGTTTATTTACGTTACAATAAATAAGTCTGGATTTAGCTACACTGTTCATTACCCGAGGGTTGGTAATTCTCTGTTTCTAGAAGCTTGTTGTCTGGCAATAATATCCCACAGGCAATTGCTACACTCTAGCGACATCTGTCGGACTCTGGAGTAAGCTTAATGACTGGTGCCATCTATCGCTTGAAAACCCAACTTATTACCAAACATCACACATATACTGTTTTGCATTTCATCGGTGATGTGGCGGCCATTTTAATGGTTCAGAAAGTATTATTTTTACAAATGTGAAATCATCGTCTTTATTTGGACTTTCTTATCCGCATTTTGTTAAAATATTATGTTACCTACCTGCCTGAAGAAAGTTTGTAAAAAGAATTGTCATTGAGAAAAAAGTGTGTATAATAATTACCTACTTACAAATCTTATGAATTCAGAGGAAATTTCGGTTTTGATTTATTAAATAAGAGAAAATCAGAAATGTGCTTTTTCCGATGCAAGGTCTACTGTTACTTCTACAGAACTATTAGCAGTAGGTTTATTTAAAAAACACCTGAATCTTGGCATGAGGACAGATAGACGGTTCTGAAAACAGGCCGACGCCCGACTGTCCTCGGCTGTAAAGTAGGTCAAATAAATCATTGGTTGAACAATGCGTGTTTCAGCTTCCCTCCATGTCCCGCCCCGAGGGAGCTGGTGGGACTCTGTCTGTCCTACTCACACAACCGCGCATCCTTGTCTTCCTGCTGTTTGCCGTCATCGCCGGCATGTTTGACAGCTTCATCATCTACTACATGTTCTGGTAAGTGCTAAACCTGCCTCCTTCGTGTAGGGAGTGTGGCGGACCGATTGCTCAGGGCGTGGAAACACAACCATCCCAAGCGAACTGCCGTGCTCAGGCTACACAATGATAAACAAACAGTGTCACCAACGGTGCCTCTGAGATACAAGGTCGCATCGTGAAGTATTTATATCTGACCATTTATTTTCCTAGATACTCGTGGGGCCAAAAAATTGATCATTCAAACAAGAACAAAAAGCTAACGTTGATGGGGGGGGGCTTTGGGGAACCTAGGGAGAGTGGAGAGGAGAGATGCGGCCACCTTGGTGGAACTCAAAAAACTAAAATCGATGGGGAGGCCTTTGGGGAACCTAGGGAGAGTGGAGAGGAGAGATGCGGCCACCTTGGTGGAACTCAAAAAACTAACATCGATGGGGAGGCCTTTGGGGAACCTAGGGAGAGTGGAGAGGAGAGATGCGGCCACCTTGGTGGAACTCAAAAAACTAAAATCGATGGGGAGGCCTTTGGGGAACCTAGGGAGAGTGGAGAGGAGAGATGCGGCCACCTTGGTGGAACTCAAAAAACTAACATCGATGGGGAGGCCTTTGGGGAACCTAGGGAGAGTGGAGAGGAGAGATGCGGCCACTTTGGTGGAACTCAAAAAACTAACATCGATGGGGGGGGCCTTTGGGGAACCTAGGGAGAGTGGAGAGGAGAGATGCGGCCACATTGGTGGAACTCAAAAAACTAACATCGATGGGGGGGGCTTTGGGGAACCTAGGGGGAGTGGAGAGGAGAGATGCGGCCACCTTGGTGGAACTCAAAAAACTAACATCGATGGGGAGGCCTTTGGGGAACCTAGGGAGAGTGGAGAGGAGAGATGCGGCCACCTTGGTGGAACTCAAAAAACTAAAATCGATGGGGAGGCCTTTGGGGAACCTAGGGAGAGTGGAGAGGAGAGATGCGGCCACCTTGGTGGAACTCAAAAAACTAACATCGATGGGGAGGCCTTTGGGGAACCTAGGGAGAGTGGAGAGGAGAGATGCGGCCACTTTGGTGGAACTCAAAAAACTAACATCGATGGGGGGGGCTTTGGGGAACCTAGGGGGAGTGGAGAGGAGAGATGCGGCCACCTTGGTGGAACTCAAAAAACTAACATCGATGGGGAGGCCTTTGGGGAACCTAGGGAGAGTGGAGAGGAGAGATGCGGCCACCTTGGTGGAACTCAAAAAACTAACATCGATGGGGAGGCCTTTGGGGAACCTAGGGAGAGTGGAGAGGAGAGATGCGGCCACCTTGGTGGAACTCAAAAAACTAAAATCGATGGGGAGGCCTTTGGGGAACCTAGGGAGAGTGGAGAGGAGAGATGCGGCCACCTTGGTGGAACTCAAAAAACTAACATCGATGGGGAGGCCTTTGGGGAACCTAGGGAGAGTGGAGAGGAGAGATGCGGCCACCTTGGTGGAACTCAAAAAACTAACATCGATGGGGAGGCCTTTGGGGAACCTAGGGAGAGTGGAGAGGAGAGATGCGGCCACCTTGGTGGAACTCAAAAAACTAAAATCGATGGGGAGGCCTTTGGGGAACCTAGGGAGAGTGGAGAGGAGAGATGCGGCCACCTTGATGGAACTCAAAAAACTAACATCGATGGGGAGGCCTTTGGGGAACCTAGGGAGAGTGGAGAGGAGAGATGCGGCCACTTTGGTGGAACTCAAAAAACTAACATCGATGGGGGGGGCCTTTGGGGAACCTAGGGAGAGTGGAGAGGAGAGATGCGGCCACCTTGGTGGAACTCAAAAAACTAACATCAATGGGGAGGCCTTTGGGGAACCTAGGGAGAGTGGAGAGGAGAGATGCGGCCACCTTGGTGGAACTCAAAAAACTAACATCGATGGGGAGGCCTTTGGGGAACCTAGGGAGAGTGGAGAGGAGAGATGCGGCCACCTTGGTGGAACTCAAAAAACTAAAATCGATGGGGAGGCCTTTGGGGAACCTAGGGAGAGTGGAGAGGAGAGATGCGGCCACCTTGGTGGAACTCAAAAAACTAAAATCGATGGGGAGGCCTTTGGGGAACCTAGAGATAGTGGAGAGGAGAGATGCGGCCACCTTGGTGGAACTCAAAAAACTAACATCGATGGGGAGGCCTTTGGGGAACCTAGGGAGAGTGGAGAGGAGAGATGCGGCCACCTCGGTAGGATCCTCCAAGATATCCGTACGCGGGACAACAGGGACTTCCACTGAACCTGGAAACAAACTCAAAGGAATCAGGTGAAACGGGAGATAGCACAATGGGCCGATACCTTAGTGCTCACAGGAACGGAAACTCTTCATTTTAATAAAGTGCCTAACTTGATAGTGTAACAAAATATTCGATTTTGGATATAAGCCTGAACTTTCCTTTACCTTGTTCGGGATTTGTAGTTAAAATATTTACACAGCCCCAAAATTTGCATACCATTGTAAAACGGACTAGTAATTCGTGAGCATATTTCATTTTTGAGGACCCAATGGTGATACTACATTCCGAGTTGCCTGTATACTGTCAGATTCATTTGTCCTCTCCATCCCTGTTGGGCTGGTCTATCAATTAGGTTGTCTATGGTTAGCTGTAAGAAGTAAGTTGTTTTTTGAATGCAGGTTTTTGGAAGAGTTGGCGACGGAGACCCAGCAGATGGGCAACATCAAGCTGCTGGAGGGGCTGACGGTGGCCGCGCAGTCCTTCGGCGGGGAGCTGCTCTTCTTCGCCATCTCCGGCAAGATCCTCAAGCGCTTTGGCTTCGGACACACGCTCACCTTCTGTCTGGGCTGCTACGGCCTGCGCCTCTTCCTCATCTCGCTCATCACCAACCCCTGGCAGATACTCGCCATCGAGGTACCAAACCGTACATAATTGTAACAATAATAATTTCATAATTTTTATAGTGCCATTTTTGTTAAAATCACCACAAGGGCGCTGAAGTTCGGTGAACAGTATCTGGCATCCAAAAAATCTAATTTAATTAATCAAAACCAAAATTTCTTCTGAAATTATAAGACTTGTAAGTAGGTTCTTAAATACCTACCTGCTTAAAATGTCACTATCTCAATGACAATTCTGTCGGTACGTATGAACCATGATATTTAAAAAAGAAAGACGACTTCATATTTCAAAAAATAATTTTTACTGAACCATTAAAATGGTCACCATCTTGAAACGGAAACGGGACATACATAAAAATTTACAGATGGTCACTCAGTAAATAATGGCAAATACTTTTTTATTTTATTTATTTATTTAACGCCCAGAGGGCTTTTACATGTGGGTGGTACAATTTTGATGACAGACAATTTTGAAACATGATAAAGAAATAATAAAAATAAAATTACATAAAAAATAATATATGCAAGAAATAAAAATAAAAAGAACAAGAACATAAATTAAAAAATACAGCGATTTGACTGGTTTACAAAAATACAACTTCCATTTAGGAATAGTGTTGAAATAAATCTTTTAAGTGATCCACAAAATTTGCAAAGTTAATATTAAATATATCGACATCACCTAAGTATTGGTTTCCCATAGTGTGAAACCGTTGTATTGGGGAGTTCGCAATGTAATTGCGCTTATGTGTGTTGCAGTGGAATAGTGTATTTTGTCGTGTTGTTATTGTAGGTATTCGTAAGTTTATGAGTTACAGAAGTTCGCAACAGTCAAATTTAGAGTTTAGAAAATTAGAAAAAAGTTAAGTCGTTTATTTTACGCCTGTCTTCCAATGTGTGTATTTTTAGAGTATTTAATAAGAAATGATATTGTAAGTCTTCTAGTTGATATGTACAATTGATATATGCATCAAGTGAGTTATGTGTATTTCCAGCTAGTAATGCAGGGACCCACGTACGCTCTGTGTTATTCCACCATCGTGGGGTATGCGGCCGCCGTAGCTCCGCCCGGGCTCTCTGCCACGCTGCAGGGCATTGTGGCGGGCATGGACGACGGCCTAGGTAATACACAACCTAACCTAATATAACTTAACCTAACCTAACCTAACTAACATGACTTAACCTAACATAACCTTACCTAACCTAACATAACTTAACCTAACTTAAACTATTCTAATCTAACCTAACTCAATTTTAAATAAAAGGATCGACATGTTTTAAAACCACTGGTTTTTTCGTCAAGATAAACACACCTTTATCCTGGCTAAGAAACAATTGGTTTGGAAACATGTCAATTATTTTTGATTAAATAATGGTGTAAACAAAGTTATTTATTTGCAATTATCGAAGAAGTAACCTAACTTTTAACTTAACACTAAATGGTCAGGCATTTTACCGCCAAATTGAGGGCGAAGCGCGGGTGTTTTTTTAAATTTTAGCGCCAAAATTAGACCTTCTGCAAAATATTCATATCTTATGATCTATTTGATATTTTTCGATGAAACTTTCAGTGTTTTACTTTAAAAAGATGGCTCTATTTATTTACTTAGCAATGTATGTGTAATTCCTTTTTTTATGAACAAAAACTTTCTACTTTCTTGGGAATCATAGAAAAAACAGTATTTCACAATCGAAATAACACATCGAAATTTATTCATACAAAATTACAAGATTATTTAGAAATTTTCAATACATTTAAAAAAAATCTATAACCTAATAGTGCTTCAATGTGTGATAGCGTTCGAAACACTTTCCTTTATGCAGGGGCACACTGCAAAACTTGCACATGTACCGCGTTTCACTGCGTGGTTTGTGAGCGGAACATACGCGACAACGATTTTATTTTTTTCTTGTGTTTCAAACTCATTGTATTGACAGGTAGATTGATCGGGTACCGCCGACAATAGAAAACACATGACCCCGTACCCATTTAGAACCCCTTGTTTACAAGTTTCCCGCTCCTTACTGCTTTGCGCAACAAAACGAGTAAACTCGTCTCCCGCGTCTTACTGTAAAAAGCCGTATGACGAGTTTTCTCGTCTCCCGCAAAGAATGTGTTAACTTAACTCATATAATTAATCAATTAATATATAATCTTTAAACAATGATCTGTTCTAGGTTTCGCGTTGGGTTCCCTTCTTGGTGGAATTCTCTACAAGTATTTGGGCGCCCGGTTGTCGTTCCAATGTTTCGCTGTGTTAGGCGTGTTGGCAGCCCTGGTGCACGCCATCTTGGTCGCAACCACCTTCAGTTCCCACCTCAACCAACCCGAAGACAACGCTGCCGAAGACAGAAGCAGAACGGACGCAACCGATACGGCCGAACTGGGAAAACTCGTGCCAAGTTCGAACACAAATGGAAAAATTGTGAAAAATGCAAAACCCATCGTAAAATAGCAAAATGGAGATAAAATTGACAATGTTTGAGACTCTGACTGTAGACCTTACTGTTGAGACGATCTCTAACTCATCGCGTAATATTCGTAATCAGGTGTAATCACGCACCCTTTACGCAGATGGTGATAATATTAATATCCCGTTAACACCGGCCGCCTATTTTGATTTTTGCAAAAATAATTATTTTGTAAAATTCTGGCAAAAATATTTAAATATTTTAATAAATTAAGCCTGAAATACCCGTATAAATTGAAAATATCTCCTGAATAAAAATAAATGCCGCCGATGGGAATTGAACCCTCACCTTCTGATGTACGGTCAGGCGCTCTGGACCACTGAGCTACGTCGGATTATTCTCAAAACCTAATAACCTGAAACCTGATGCTCTTGGGGTTTTACTTGCGCCAGGCGCCGTTTGTCTCAGAGATGTCTCATCCCTGTAGATGCATGTACGAACCGAATCGTGATTTATGGTAAAGGAATAAAACGAACGTGGTTGCTTTGTTCCTTCGCTTCGGATCGCAAATGTGTACGCAGCATAAGATGAAAAGCTGTTGTAATTGTTTTCGACCCATTTGGCTTTAGGTCAGAATTAAGGGTCCCTTCTGCTATTTTAAGGTTTTTGGCTTGTGCTATGACAGAGATATCATCTCTGTGTGAGAAAGGTCTCAGGTGTAGATATAATTAAAAAGCGATGGGACCAGCGCTGATCCTTGGGCAACACCATCATTGAGGGTTTTTATATTGCCTTTATGGATAATAACTTGTGATGTTTTGGTATTCTTGATGGTGCTGTAACATGGAGTCCTTTACGCCACACCGTGACATAGATATCAATTAACACTGCCGCGGTCTTTAATAGTTTCTGGAAATCATCCCGAACCTAATGTTAACCTAACCCAGGGTATGGCAAACTTTCTAGTGGAAATGGCAAAATATTAAGTAAACAGAATTATAAACTAATTAGTACCAGTGTATGCAAATAGAAAATGTTCATTCTACTCCGTACCGTTTTAGTTCGTTTGTCGGTTATGTATCATGTTCTTCTAAAGACATTCCGGAGTGGAGGTGAATCTGGAGTTGAAGAACCGCAAATGCATGTGAAAAGAGCCGCGGTCTGCGACCCCTGCCCTAACGTAACCTAAGGTCACCTGACATAATATAACCTATCTTTTAACCTAAGTTAATTTCAATTACCATCTCCATATTATGTTAAAAACTCACTGAATTTAATGAAATATCATATAATGATATAGCAGTAAGGGGAATTCAAACACTGTAAGAACCCGGAAATGTTTGTCTTTCTTAAAAATAATAAATTATATATGACAATTATAGTTTTATAATATACGTAAATTGTGCATAACATTTCTACCTTCGTATTATATTGCCTGTTAGTACATAGGGTAGGGCCTTGGAAAAAAACGTATTTGTACCATGCCCTTGAGGTGATTTGATCACAAAATGTAGCTATACAAAAATATTTTTATATTTTATTTAAAATATAGATATTCCCAACTAACTAACTAACTAACCATCACGCCGTTTCTCTGCGGGGATAAATAGAGAGTATGGACTGCCAAACCACTCGGTCACACCACACACTTCTTGCCTCATTCACATTCATACATCGTCTCATACATACTCTTCTATTATTCTGACTCTTTACATGGCCCTACTCGAGTATCTGATTCATTTGATCGTGCCATGTTTTTCTCGGGCGTCCGCGACTTCTGCTACCATTCGCATTTGCGTCATATATTCTCCCTTCTCCTTTCTTCGCTCATTTGCTCTACATGCCCAAACCATCTAAGCGTCCCTTTCTTGATCTTACTCATTACGCTTACATCAGCCTTGCACTCTTTGCGGATCTCTACATTTCTCACACGATCATACATAGTTTTACCACAGAAACGTCTCAGGGATTTCATTTCAACAGCATTCAGTCTACTTTCATCATTTCTCTGCCAGTTCCATGCCTCACTTCCATACATCAGGGTAGGTACCAGCACTCCATTGTGGACTGCTAACTTTGCTTCTTTGGACAATTTTTTGTTAGCGCCAACTGCGTTCAGTCCTCCATTAACGGAGTTACCTGCATTTACCCTCCTTTCAATATCTCTGTCATCCTTCCCATCTCTCTAGAACATACTTCCTAAATACACAAACTCATCCACCTGCTCCAAGTATTCCTCATTCACAACTATATTGCACACTGTTTTCGTACTCTCTCTTTCAAACACCATTACTTTAGACTTACTTACATTTATCATTAACTCATTCTTACATACATTTCTTCATACATATCCCCATTACTAATGTGTTTTAATTTTACGTATCTAAGAAACAACCATATACAAATTTTTTCACCATTTACAAAGGTTGTTTATTAGTTGTGTAAAATAAAAAACACGTTTACTAATAAGGCCCATAGACTTTCAAATTAATAAACTTGCCCTAATATGAAATATCATTTCTACGAGCCAAAGTCAGTCAAACCGCGTGACCTTTTTTTGGGCACCAAGAGGATGCTTCGTACATTGGAATAGCCAAAACCATGCGCAGAAAAGTAAAGTTTGATAAAGAAAGGCAAAGGTTTGCTGCACTGTCCACTGTTGGACTTATCTGCACAGGTTCTGAACGTTCGTTCTTAAACGAATCGCTTGGCATAGCGAGGCTAAAATTTAATGCGGTGGTTAAATTATAACACACTAGCTGACGTGTACTCGGCGTTGCTGGGGTTATCCTTAGAGATAGACATATACCATTACAGACTTTTCTGTAGGCCTTTTTAAGATATACAATTCCGTAGTACATCATTTTGATGTATTTCATAAGGTTTAGACAACGTTAGCAATGTAGTGCTGAAAATATATTTTTTTTACTTTATTATAAAACATTGACTTTTCTCTACTTTCTATAAATATAATATGCATGTATTATATATGTAAACCTTATAGCGATAGCGATTTTTTTTTATACTATTCAGAGATTTGTAAAAGTGTCTAACTACATAAATAGTGTAACAAAATATTAAATTTAACACAAGCCTGAACTTTTCTTTACCTGATTTGGGATATGTAGTTAAGTGTTTGTAAAAAATATTAGTAATTTGTAAGCAGTATTATTTTCGAAGACCGAAAGGTGATATTACAATGCGATTTGCCTGTATGTTGTCACATTCATTTATTGACAAATCACCGTAAGTGGACGGTCAGGCCGCCTTCCACACTCTGCGCAATTTGTTTTGTTCCTCTTTCCCCGATTCCCTCGTCTATTAATTTGATTGTCTATGGTAAGGCTCACATTAAATACAACGGTTCCATGATAATTGCTCAAAATGACAATTCAACACGCCTTTAAAAGTTGATATAAAGTCATTAAAAGTGATGAAACAAAAACTAGGTTAAATAGTTTCATATGTAACCTATTTAACCTAGTTTTTGTTTCATCACTTTTCATAACTTTATAACACTTTTTATTGGTTTGTTGAATTGCCATTTTGATAAGATATCTGGTCACCAAATACAACATGTCTACACAGGGAAATATAACATAAGAATATTGTTACTTACAGGCGAACATATTCATCAATTGCCAAAAATTCTAGCCAAGTTTGTTAAATTCTTTTTATTATGTACAATAATTTCTAAAAAGTTACTTAATTAAAATACATACTCTCAATGTATAAAATAAATATATACAAAAAAATTTTCTTCATTTAGACTGGCTAAAAAAAATTTAACAAATTTTTGTCACATCTTTATGAATCTTTCTATATTTGGGCGATTTACATACTGTATATTAATTATATATTTAATATAAATGCATAATAAAATTATTTTGTTTAAAACTGTATACTTACAGTATACAGTATTAATTTGCACCCTGATGATGTTTGAGCTAAACGAAACCGTTCGGTCAATAAATTAATAAAAATACGTGGTTTTAAACGAAATAATTGTTTTATTTTAAATAGGTCAAACCACAAAGTGATTGCTTTCTACAATAAAATATAAATGTATTATAATATAAATACTATTGCAAATATTCTTTGTAACAAAATTAATATAAATTATAGTTTATTTTTTGTAAATTTGATTTGTTTTTTATTTAATGTAATTAATATCCATAATAATTTTGGAATTCTACTAAGATTGACATTCTGAAGACACTTTACAGCAGATCTGTGGATCCACTTTACGCAAGTACAACGGAATACCATAGTGATTCTTGGCATATTATGCCAAGTTTGCAAAAACGTTTTGAGTGATTCTTGGCATATTATGCCAAGTTTGCAAAAACGTTTTGAGTGATTCTTGGCATATTATGCCAAGTTTGCAAAAACGTTTTGAGCGATAGCTTGCCATAGTGTGCCACATTTATAGAATCTGAAAATATGGGATAAATGGTGGATTAACTGGTTTTAAACAGCAATAAGCAGTTTCCATATTAATTAAATAATATGGTAAGTTTATATATATATATATGACTCCAATCGCTCGAAATAACTATTTAATGAAGTAATTTGTTCAAAAATTATTTTATTTAATCATCCACTAAAAGTAATCACAGGTTAAATATAAGTTTGAAATTGCTCTCCTGAAAAGTTTTTTTTTTTACCTGTTCTCGTTTAGCTTTATAAATATTATGGTTTCATGTCAGTTATAAAAATCTCTTTCAGATTATAGTTTTATTTAGAAATATCCCCACTTGACATTCAATTTCACATAGGTTCGCTGTTTATGAATATATCCCAAAATAAAATCCTATTTTTGAAAGCAGATGGAAACATCTTTTATATTTTAATATTACAAACGGATAATTCAATTAAAAACATTAAAATTCGAATCAGAGTTCGAAATTTCCCTACATATCACACCACTGCTTTATAGGTAGGAAAGTTCTGTTAATAATTCTGCTTTTAAGTTTTTCGCATACATTTAGAAATATTCTAATTATTTGAATTTTATTGCAAAACGGAAATATTTCGACTCTCTGAAAAAATACTGTCGAAGCCTGAAGGGTAAAAGTTCGACGAAGGAAGTAACATAAAGTGGCTAATACATACCTCCTTTGAAATCCCGGAATCATACATATGATAATTAAAACCCGGGATTAAGAAAACACAAATTGGACTTTAAGTACTTAGGTATAATTACAAATTATTGATTTGCTTTAGTCTGGAAAACAAAACATTCGTTTTTAGTTACTTTTAAATGCTGGTAGTTTTTCCCACTCACCACGATAATGTTTTGCATATTTACCTTGTTTACCCATTTTTCATAGAAACGAAAAACTAATTAAAGTAAACATTAAAAATACTGAAAGGCAACATCCACAAACACAGGAATACCAATTACTCCTCCTCTCCCACGGGATGACTGCCGCAATAAGGGAACCAACAAGAGTGGATCACAAAATGAATAAATCAATCCCCTCGCAAACCTGCATTGACCACATAATGACAAAAACAATTAAAAATACATAACCACACCTCAATAAAAACTTACACATATTCAGACAATAAAATTATCAAAAAAGCATGGATCACACCTAGCCTACTAAAATGTATAAGAAAAAGAGACAAGATCCATCAGCAAGTAAAACACTATCCATACGACCTTTCCCTAAAACTATTTTACAAAAATTATAGAAACATCTGCTCCAATCTTACTAAATCGGCCAAACAAAATTACTATAGATCTAAAATACATCAATCCAATAATAATCCAAAACTTATCTGGCAAATAATTGAAGAAATCACCTACACAAATCAAAACAAAGCAAACCCATTGGAAGAAATCAACACAGAACACGGTACACTCTCGCTCAACAAAAACGTACATAAACTAATTAACTACACAAACAACTTTTTTGCAAACATAGGCTCGAACTTAGCGAATAAAATAACCAAACCCCAACACTATAACCCGAAAATAAACAAACACCCAAATCCACAAAGGTATAAATTTGCTCTAAAACAAATCACTAAACAAGAACTAGCACTAATATTTTCTAAATTCAAACCAACATCTTCATCTGGTAGTGATGAAATCACATTGAAAACATTAAAATTTATACAAGATGAAATTACCGAACCGATACTCTTTCTAATAAACAAATCTATTACGGAAAGCAGATTTCCATCCCAACTCAAAATAGGGACTATTACACCAATCTTTAAATCAGGAAATTGTACAGATATCAATAACTACAGATCAATCACAATTCTGAACACATTATCTAAAATCTTAGAAATAATAGTTAAAAATCAACTCGTCGATTACCTAGAATCAAATAAACTATTATCACCAAAACAATTTGGTTTGAGAAAAAATCTAGGAACATCCAACGCTGCTAGCCTTAGTAATTGAATATATTAAAAATTCTCTAGATTCACATAAAAAATGCATTGGAGCATTTCTCGACCTTTCTAAAGCCTTCGACACAATAAATCACTCAGAATTTTTTTAAAAACTAGAGAACATAGGGATCACTGATAATGAACTGATATTCTTTAAAAGCTACATGGGAAATAGAAAGCAAACTGTGAAACTTAACAACATAACCAGTGAGTGTATTGATGTCAAATTTGGGGTGCCTCAAGGAAGTATTCTGGGTCCGATTCTGTTCCTAATTTACATTAATGATCTATGCCACATAGAATGTGACGGAGAAATCATCAGTTTTGCGGATGATACTGTTCTCCTTATAAATGGGAATAATTTCACAGAAACATTTAAGAAAGCAGAAGACACACTAAACAGGATTAAAAAATGGCTAGACTACCATTCACTTACACTAAATGCTAATAAAACTAAATTCATCACTTTCAAAATAAAAAATACAAAAAACTCTGAAGAAAACCTTAACTTGAAAATTCATAGCCCGCATCACTTAAATGAGCATTGTAATTGTCCCTCATTAGAAAACGTTGACCATATAACGTATCTGGGTCTAAAAATAGATGGAAATTTAAAATGGACCAATCACATTAGCTATTTAGATAATAAAATTAAAAAAACTAAGTTATATTTTCAAAACTATCAGGAATGTGCTCATTAAAAAAGACTTAATCAAAATATACATGGCTATCTGCCAATCACTGTTAGAATACGGTATTATCGGATGGGGCAGTGCAAATAAAAATATACTAAATCCACTAATTAAAACTCAAAAAGCCATAATGAAAATTATACTGAAAGTTCTTGTAAGAACTAGCACTGACGCAATCTTCACCAATCTTAACATCATGTCAATTAAACAACTGTATTCTAAAACTATACTCATTTACATTCATAAGTACAAAACCCAAGAAATAACAACAAACACATACAATAGAAACACTAGATCTCATGGTCAAAAACTTATCCAACAAATAACTACTAATACAACTTTTGGGCAAAAAAGCTTCTTATATCATAGTATTAAACTCTACAATAAACTACCACTCTCACTCAAAAACCACAACATTTTAACATTTAAATCTCAAATAAAAAGCTGGATACTTAATATAGGGAGATCTGAAATAGAAAATATACTGATATCAAACACAGACTAAAACAGAATCAACTGAACTATACCAAAAAACACTATCTTACTTATTTTAAAATTATTTAAAAAAAAATTATACTACATGATATATGTTCATAATTAAATTCATATGTAAATTTGTTGTAATATTAATTTTCTTATAATTAAATTATACATAATATTTAAATGAAATCCTCAGCACGGGAGATCCCAGTGAGGATATCATTATATCTATTTGTTACAAAAAAAAGATAATAAAACACTTATTATTATTATAAAAAACAACAATGAAACACAATAATCGTGCAGGGGAAGTTGTGTAAAGCGAAAGTGACAAATTGACTGGCTAAGACGAATAGGGTATTCCCCGAAACGAACGAATCATAAACAAATAAGGTGAATCATGTCAATATCAAATTTTACCTACCTACATTATGCACACACACACATTTACATTCGTGTGAAATATAATATATATATATTTTTTTTTATTATTTGTGATTTGGCTGATTTAAATAACTTGTCTCTGAAGTAGCCTAATAGGCGACCAGTCGCCTTTTAGATTTCCGTTTCGTCGCCGATTCTCGTTCTCAGTAGCCTAAATGGCGATAAATCGCCTTCGTTGGCAACACTGTGAGGAAGCAGCCGATACCGACCGCCGCACAGTGGGCTGAAAATCGCCTTTCATAGACATAAAGACTTGAATTTTCAAGGGTATTTTTTTTGGCTAGAAATGGATTTTGCTGATCATTACTATGCTATAAAATTTCGTACGAAGCAATTGCGTGTACAAATGAAGGAATCATAAGGTTGGCCATTATATCCTTACACACAGATATACATACTACTATTTATTTGTATTCTTTTGACATACTTCGTATTGTGGCGCAACTTGCGATTTTTTTTTTTAAATCCTCAAAGTTGAATAAAACACTTTTTAATGTTGATGATTCATTTTAATGCTTTTAGGCTTGCAGTGTAAATAAAATATTGTAAACTAGATAAAGCATACTCATATGTAGCCTCATTTTTAATGTCAGTGCCATACAAATTTTTCTTAAAAAAATGATAACTCCTTCATTTGTATACGCAATTGCTTCGTACGAAATTTTATAGCATAGTGATCAGCAGAATCCATTTCTAGCCAAAAAAAATACCCTTGAAAATTCAAGTCTCTATGTCTATGAAAGGCGATTTTCAGCCCACTGTGCGCCGGTTCCCCGCGCGTCGCGTCCCGCTCTTTCTTCACCACGCCGCTACAGGACCTACTCGCCTGCACCATCGTTACACGGTATACAATTACTATGGACTTCTTGGGATCACATCAGCGCCCCTTCCCCGGCCATCGTTCCTGGCCAGCGGTGATCTCACGCCCCTAGACCCTGCGACCACTTCGTCGGTTGCATCTCCCGCTCATCTGCCGACCAGGTCCATCGTACCTTCGGCTACCACGTTCACACTGGAGTACCCGGAAGACTCCACGCCTTCACCAGTGCTGAACACATCAACGAGTCCGGTCTCCATCAACGCGGCGTCGACTCATTGACCTGCGCCTCGATCGCTTCGCTGTCATCGCCGTTTACACCCGGTGTCATCATCATCATCGGTCCCAGTCATCGGATAAACGCTGTGACACAAACACAAATTGCATCTTTCATTGTCTCTTTACCAGATCCCCAAATATGTAAACAAAAAAAACAAGAGACAATATAGTTTGAGTCGAGTGAAGTCAAGATGTAACAAGAGATTCATTTATCGACCAATATATCTATGACCAGTTTGGCTGTACTACGAGGGTAGGTGGGGATCTCATGTATGAGATGATGTTCAGTTGGCATAGTCCAATATGGCGTTCTTCCTCCTCCGTGAGAAGAGGCGGAGAATGGGTTTGAGGAGACAAGTGAGGATCTCCACGGAAGAGATTACGCTTACGCCAAGACACAGAGCGCTGACTCCTCCAAAGGAACCTGGAAAAGAAGACAAGTTTAAGCGACTGTGAGATATAACCTAACCTAACAACTGTACAGAGCAACAAAAACCCAACCATTAATCAGTCGAAACTGACTTAATTTATTTACTAGATGTACCCCGCTACGCGTTGCTTTTGCTCGGTCTGCTGTGCAGATACAGAAACAATAACGCGTATTGCATTTACGTCCAACAGATGATGCTGTTTTTCAATATATCTATACAGGGTGTATCGGCACGTACCCGATAAACTTTAACCAGCTATTCCTTAGCACATTTGGAGTAAAAAATGTTATGGGCACTTTGCTGTCCGGTAACATTTTTTTTTAATAAAAAATTTACTATTCATATTTTCACCACATGTCACCACTGTTTTATCCTTTGTCAAAGTTTGAAAACCCACCTGGTAATATTTTATTCGAGTTTCGTTGAATAATATACGTACGTACCTACATTAGCGCGCTTTTACGATCACAACGAAATGGCATGGCACCATTCATCTCATTTTTAGCTATTATTATTTAGTGTGTATGAAAGAGCGAACACGCTTTTTGACACACTTGCTAATAACAGCTGTTGAACACGAGAAACAATGCCAATGACAGTGACGGAGTGTGGATTTTTTTTTATCATTTTTTGTTTTTAATTGAAAAAAAATGTTACCGGACAGCAAAGTGCCCATAACATTTTTTACTCCAAATGTGCTAAGGAAAAGCTGGTTAAAGTTTGTCGGGTACGTGCCGATATACCCTGTATAATATCAGTGTATAAAAGCACACGCGTATTCGAATGCAACGTTGTGCCAAAAAATTCAAAGCCATCGATGAAAAACTTTCGGAGATTTAAAAATTTGAACAAACAAACATTAAAATTTTTATTTATAAAGATCAAATGTATTTATTAAGGCGGAGATAATTTCCGAATAGCACTCAAGCCGTGTTAATGCCAATCCCAAGTCAAACCAAAAAAAATTACGTTTGAATGTGAATTTATTTTAAAAGTTAAGTTTGAATGTACTTTCTGGAATTATTTGTCAGAGTATACTTACCAATGAGATCTTCGAATGTGAAAATGAGATCTTTGTGCATGATTACTTTCGGCATCTGTAGAGACAATCGAACAGAGGCGCGCCTATCGAAGATTGTTCTGTACGAAGAATTCCTGTAAAGTTACATTGACAGAATTAAAGTCAGAATCTTAACAACGTAAGTGAAGACGTCATGCTCAAAAATATGCGACGCCCTTATGTATTGGACAGACCTACGGTTTAATTTTCTATAGCATAAGAAGTCGTGTAAAATAATATTCAGCGCGCGTCCTGGCGTAATGGACGGACCTACGGTCGACTTTGCCTTAGCAGGCCTAGAACATTGATCTTTCCGTTGGGTTTATTTTAATTATTTCTAATGAACGAATTATTAAAATCTCAGATATTTCTAGAGTGATCCCTTAGACTCACCGACCAGAAAATTTAAATCTGACGCCTCTCGTTAATTTCAAAGTTGAAAAACGTTTTACATAAAATATTTTCATAGTAAGGTATTGTTTTAATTAATCTTAAATATAAATATTTTTCATACGTAGATATCGGTCTAAAAAATGTATACGTTATCATTACGAATTCTATGGAATTAATTAAAATGTGAGCCTCGAGCAAACTCCCTTTATTAGGGTCTTGTGTAGCCTTGTGCTGTAATGTTTAACATTAAGGCGATGCCATACGTAGTAATGCAAAATTATGTGTTTTTGGTTTGAAAATTTGGTCGCCTAGAAATGTTTCAGATGCTTTAATTAAATACTGCGAGTAGAATACATCCTGGCCTTTGAAATAATCGAGTATTTTTTTAGATAAGTCTTTTTATAAGCCCAGAAAAAAATAATGTAAAGGCCCATGAAAACTGCTTTAAAGTTCAAAATCTCCTACTTACGAACCCATTTTCGGTTATGATTTTATTGTATAGTGTGGAAAATTAAGTTATTTATAAAATGATCAAAAAAAATTAAATATTTATGCCTGAACATCCACAAAATAAAATAAAAGGCACTTTTTGTTTTTTTTTTTCTTGCATAAATCAAAACAGGCGGATGGTGTTAAGCGGGAATTTAAACTTAATCGCCATCTACGTAAGGGTTGTTATTGATAGCGGCTTAATTTAAAATATTACACGACGTAGTGCATCGCCTTAACGGAATTATGCACCGAATTGTGGAAAATTGACGGAATTATACATTGTATTGGATAACATCGACAGATATAAATATTGTAAAGTGTAAAATTGACAGAATTAATTATTTTAATCTGAAACATTGACAAAATTAAACGTTGTTTTGTGTAACATTGAAGGAATTAAGTGTAAAACACTAAAAATGTCTGACAGAATTAAATACTCTCGGCTAGCAATCCGATACGTTGATTGAAATGGCTTTAGCTAGATTTGGTGATTAGATCTGAATAGCCAGGAACATCTTCTATCTCTCCCCACTATCTTCAACAATAATAATAATAATAATAACATGGCATTTATATAGCGCAGTTTAGTGTCATTTCACTTCAAGTGCGCTTTACTACTCGTATAACAAACTTTAAAAAAATGGTAATTCAGTATTAATGGTTCTTAAAATTATTCCTACAGTGTGCCTTACCCAATACAGATCTAATATTATAACAATAAATACACTGTTTATACAAAGTGATGACAAAACTTAGAATAACAATAACAGCAGGACAGGACAAAACAATAATATTAAAACTAAAACATAACATAAAACAGGAGGCAGTTTGTGCTCAGAAATGAGAATTTTCTGAGCAGACATTTTAAAAAGGTACAATAAGGAGGCCACCGAAACCAAACAATTACCGGACGTTTGAAAATATGGCTTATTGTAAAATATTGAAAAGAAGTTAAAATTTATAAATGGTAAGATTTTTTAAATAGTTTTGTTTTGCCCGTTTAAATTCAGCCAAATTCTGTTGATTAGTAAGAGCTGAGGGAAGTCTATTCCAGATGAGAGGGCCTGTTACACTGAAAGAGCGATCATAGTAAACAGCTCGATTTGACATAGAAAGTTCGATTAGACGATTACTAACATCTAGATCTGCTGACCTTAGAGTAAGCTAAGTTTTGTCGGACACATAGTTCCGATATATAGGCTGGCGCCATTCCTTGCAATGATACCCCAATTGGAGGTGCCATAGTCTCACTGGCTCCAGGTGGTTAGGAGCAGTTACTACTGATAGATTATTACTGTATAGAAAAATTGGCAATCTTTTAAATTACTAACCATAATAACATCTACATATTTTATTAACATGTACATATTTTATTACTTTATTTTATTAACATCTACATATTTACATCTACCGGTCAGTGGTTGAGTGGGCATAGCGCTTGGGTCTCACCCGAGCGTCGCGTGTTCGATTCCTCGGCTGGCTAAGTCCTCCATCACAACACAAGCAACATTTTCGGCTTTCTGTGGTGGTAGTAGGAGATTTTCAAACATTGTTGGGTTATTCGTAACCCGGGAATGTTTGTCTTTCTTTTAAAAAAAAAAAAAAAATAATAACTTACATTAATGAACATCTACATATTTTTTCTTTTATTTTATTATCGTCTTAATTGCTTCATTAAGTTGAGTTTTCTTTTCTTTTTCACTACACATATAGAATGGGCCTTAATAATAAACATGTTTTAAATTTTGCCCATCTGATAAATCACCATTAATGAATGGAATATCATATTTTATCATTTGTGTAAAATTAAACCCTTTTTTAGTAAGGGGGTATTTATATGTAATTTATGTACTTTAACTACATAAATTAACAGAAAAATATAAAAAAAACACCTTAAAGGAAAAGGAAATGTCTTTATAAAATAGTGAGCAGAATTTATTGTAACTTTATAGTCAGCCATTTAATACCGCCGGTGCGGCCTGCTGTACATATATTATGTTTTCATGGTAATTTGACAACCTCGAAATTAAAATTTGGGCAAAAACTTTTTTTAATATTTTCTACAAGTCCAAGTTATAAATAAATATACTTAATTAGGATACAAAGTATTTCTTATTTTGTCTTCAAATGCAGTCATGTAGATTTAATAAAAATAAAAATTTAACTTGAGAAATGTGCTGTGTTTTTTGGTGGTTTTCCGTATTTTTTTAATTGTTCCTTGAAGCTCTGTATTTTGGTATTTAAATGTAGATAAATATATACAGAAAAAGGAAATAAAGATAAACTATAACCAAAAAAAGGTAACAAAGATAAACCATATACTTACAAAATAAGGTTATAAAGATAAACTTTATACAAAAAAGGAAATAAAGATAAACTGTATACAAATAAAGGTAATAAAGATAAACTATAAACAAAGAAAGGTAATAAAGATAAACTTTATCCAAAAAAGGTAATAATGATAAACTATATACAAATAATGGTTATAAAGCTAAACTATACACAAATAAAGGTAATAAAGATAAACTATAACCAAAAAAAGTAACAAAGATAAACCATATACAAAATAAGGTTATAAAGATAAACTTTATACAAAAAAAGGAAATAAAGATAAATTATATACCAAAAAAGGTAATAAAGATAAACTATATACTAATGAAGGTAATAAAGATAAAGTATATACAAAAAAGGTAATAATGATAAAGTATATACAAAAAAGGTAATAATGATAAACTATATACAAAAAAAGGTAATAATGATAAACTATATACAAAAAAGGTAATAATGATAAACTATATACAAAAAAAGGTAATAATGATAAAGTATATACAAAAAAGGTAATAATGTTAAAGTATATACAAAAAAGGTAATAATGTTAAAGTATATACAAAAAAGGTAATAATGTTAAAGTATATACAAAAAAGGTAATAAAGGTAAAGTATAATAATATTTGGCTAATTTAAATGGCACCGTTTCCGTGAAAAATCACATCAAGGGCGCTAAACAAATGTACAAAAAAAGATATAAAGATAAACTGCAGAAAATTTTGCGCTCTTTATTTAGCGAAAACCTAAAACATTGACGCAAAACTGGTCGTACCGATGCGCATTTGTAAAAAAACTTGTATTTTTAAGTACAAACTAGGTTTTTTAATGTGAAAACCGTAAAAGTGAAAGTTGCACTGCTCCCAACCTCACGGAGACAGTGAAACTATGGCATCCCATACCAATGGGGTATATTGTGAGGCTGAAGGTAGTTGGGAGGGGAAGAAGAAGGTAGGGGAGTACCTGGCTATTCAGATCGGGTCACCAAACACGGCTTAAGCCGTTTCAATTCTGCCACGGAGGCCGTCACACAATGTACCAATAAAACTAGAACTACATAACCTTTTCCAAAGTAAACCTCCTTTGAACAATCCATTCTCCGGGATATAATAATATCACTTCTTATTGCCACGGCTATTTCAAAGTTAATCTTTCAAATGTATGGGTGATTTAATAATAATACATTTTAAAACTGTAATAAAACATGTTTCACTTGATCGTTCTTTGTCCCTTACTCAAATACCGCATCCATCTCTATTCATAAACAACTCAAAATTATTGTTTTGGGACGATGTTTATATATACAAGAGGTTCCCAAAGTGGTCTATATGGACCCCCAGGGGTCGATATTGGCTTGCTGGGGGTCTATGTCAACGAGAAAAAAAATGGAAGTCCACGAGATTCAAATGGGGGTACATATAAGCGGACCCCCATTTACCTCAAGTCAATATTTAGGAGTTCCGTAAATGAGGCAATACACCTAACACAAATAAAACAGTTTACGTAATACTAATAATAGACTGAGAAATTACTTATTTGATATTTGTATGTTTATATATTGTAAAGTTGTTAATTTAGGTATATAAATAGAGTCTACGTTCCTTTTCTCGTCAGAATTAATATATTGAACCAAAACATTGGACATTGGAAGCTGCGAATTTTCCAAGTTCCCCAACTTCTTTTTGAAAAACGTCCAGGGTAATAATGACGTTCAACATTTAAATGTACTTCACACAGACTTCAAAACTAAGTTTGAGGACATTTTGACTGTGGAAATGGAATGTTGAAGAATCGGATATCATATGACAAGAAGAACTGATCGGAGTAAGCGCTAACAAAGAACGTAAGTGGCAGTTCTGTAGGGCCAACTACAAAAAGAAATTGCCGTTGTTTATCCCGCTCCATTTTCATTTGGTGTAATACCTCACAAGGGCAGATTACGCTATAGCATTAAATATCTCCACTTTGCTCGCCATTCAGACCTGTCATACCTTAAATGATGATGTGTTATAGGTGTGGACGTGGTGTGATCTGCTAACCAGGCTATAATTGAAAATTATGCAAACCTTCTCCTACCTACGGCAGTTAGTTTCAGAACAATTTAAGGGGCGCCGTAATTACGCGGCTGTCATCTGTCAAAGTGACAGATCCAGTACAAAAAAATTATATTCCGCAGCAGTTCTCCAATTGATCAACTATAAGTGACCCACGGAATGTTCGAGAAACCAACAAGACTGAAAAAGAAAACATCATCGTCGTCAGGTAAAGGCTTCTTTTTCTCAATCCTCGTATTTCCTTTTGATAGAAACACGATTGATTGATCTTCTCTTTTTCATTTAAATCATAGACATATGAATATTAGTAGACCTGCCCTAAGTGATTAAAAGCGTATTATTCTCCACTCCCCATACCGGTTCCATTGGAGCCGGCTGGGCTCGCGTCTGGCCTCCCGTGAATTTAGAAAACGTGACGTCATCATTCTTGTGCGAACTGTGGTCGAGGCATCATCGGTTCATTTTACGAAATAACACGGCAAAATGGTGGCTTGTGCTATGAAAACTTGTAAAAATAGATGTGAAAAAGAGAATAAACCCAATTGTCGTATTACATTCCATATATAAGCATTATTTTACTTTATTTTAAGCTTATTCACATCGTGTAATATGGATCAGTTGTAGAAACATATACTATCACACCGAGATACGTCTGGACGCGAAACACAAAGCTGGTTGGTTGCTGGGAAGTAAATTATGAACATTTATAAAAGTGTCTTAACTAAATACGTAAACGAAATATTCGACTCTGAAAATAGAAGAAATTTATTTTGCCGAATTTGGACTTCGAAAATTTGTTCATAACGTGGCGAGTAATTTGCGCTCCCATGTAAAAATGTCTATTCATTCAAAAGCAGATTTTACTTTTAAGAAGTAAATGGTGATATTATAATGCGAGATGCCTATTTACTGTCAGATTGATTTATTGACGAATCACAGTCAGCTTTCCTCTCTGCGTCCCGCAACTCTTGTTTTAACCCCTCGTCCTTAACTTCTCCTCTATTAATATTCATATGTCTGTGATTTAAATACAGTCCTTTTTAAATAGTAATTGGTTAGCAAGCAGTTGCCAATATTTTACTGGAGTTGGGAGTATTATTAATATTTAAGGATATTTGCCCTTAATAATGAGGTTGGATGGTTGACTGACCAGAGATTGGTGCGCTTATCGTGCGACACATAGTTGATCTCCGTGCACTGCGGCACGCACGCGCACTTGGCCAAGTTGGAGGGCAGATTGATTAGTATTTCCATGCTGCGTCCTAAACACGCCATGCCCTTTGCATCGCAAGGCTTTCCATCTGCAATCAATTCATCAATGTCATGCAATCAATCGGTTAGGGGTCAATTAGTTCGCTCAGTCTCAGGTACCTATCCGGGGGGTCAACCTAGAGCCCCCCTCTCTCCACTTCTTCCCCCAAGAGAAACTCGCATAGGAGTTCACTCATTAACTCCTCATCTCCTCAAGCTAATTTGTTCGGTTTTGCGAACAAACAGCCATTACCCATAGAGTAAATTTATTCGTTTTTCGGAACATCTCAACAGCGTATCTTAGAAATCGTTGTGTCAACCTTACCATCATAGTGAGAAATATGATCTAAACGGTGTTAGAAAGAGAAAACACTACACTTTATATTCAAATCTAGGAGTTAACTATATGAGAATCTCAATGTGATTCCGATTTAAAACCGAAATTCGAGAAAAGAAAAAAAACTTTGTGAATTTTTCATCAATAATTTTTATATGAAACGATAAAAAAGTAAGGTAACGGTAATGTTTATAATACATTTGTTTACTAAAATGTATGTTTTATTTTTGTTATTCATGATTTTTGTTCAGTGTTTAAACGACAAAACGTAAGGTGAGCCATTTTTTAAAAAATTTTGTGTTGGCGTTAAAAATCTTAATAAAATAAAATTTATTTCTGCACCTTTCAAAAATAATTGTTAGTTTGTGGACAATTAAAAAATATTTTTTTTTTTTTGAATTTTATTGCAAAGCAGCGTCAGAATTTTGTTCAATGTTCAATGTGCCGGAGGCCTGAGGGATTAAGCACATTCAATTTCAGTGTTCCGGAAATCAAATTTACACTAACAAGTTAAGTTCAGCCGGTTCAAAATCTTTTATGCATTTTATGTTTGGTTCAAAATAAGAATACATTTTTATTTGAATGTTCAATGTGCCAGAGGCCTGAGGGATTAAGCACAGGCAACATGTCACGCGACATTCAGTGTTCCGGAAATCAAATTTACAGTGACATAAGTTAAATTCAGCCTGTTCAAATTATTTTAGAATAAATTTTTTGTCTAATCTGATTTAAAAAAACCGGTGCAACTCCGGGGACTTCAGCTAGTGTGTTATGTACATTATAAAGTCACCGGTCAGTGGCTAAGTTGGCATCACGTTTGGGTCCCACCCAGCCGTAGTGCGTTCAATTCCTCGGCTGGCTAAGTCCTCCATCACAACACAAGTAACCTTTTCCGCTTACTGTGATGGTGGTAGGAGATTTTAGAATATTGTCAGGTTATTCGTAACCCGAAAATGTTTGTCTTTCTTAAAAAACAAATGGAAAGGGACTTACTGCCGACAATGTAGAAAAAGGGTCTGCAACCGCAGAAGACTATGGACATCCTACTTCTGCAGTCTATCTGGCAGAGGGCATTGCTGTAGGCCTATTAAAGGACAGAGATATCAATGTTTATTATTGCTGTAAGCCTATTAAAGGACAGAGATATCAATGTTTATCATTGCTGTAGGCATATTAAAGGGCAGAGATATCAATGTTTATCATTGCTGTAGGTCTATTAAAGGGCAGAGATATCATTGTTTATCATTGCTGTAAGTCTATTAAATAACAGAGATATCAATGTTTATCATTGCTGTAGGCCTATTAAAGGGCAAAGATATAAATGTTTTATTAGGTTTATCATTGCTGTAAGCCTATTAAGGAAAGAGATATCAATGTTTATCATTTATTTATTTATTTATATATATACGCCTAAAAAGGCTTTTACATAGAAGTGATACATGATGCAGTACAATAAGAGAATATGTATTATACAGGAGATATTGACAGTAAATAGATGTAATCCATTTTAAAGGAGGTAAAAAATACACACTTGTAAAATTGTGATTACAGGTATAATGAGAAAATATTAAAAAATATGAAGCAATATTAGTAAAACGTAAGAGTAACATAAAGTAAAAAAGAAATTACAAAAACACTACATATAAAACAAATCATTAAAACTAATTTACCAAAGCTACTCTAATTTGTAGGATTCAACAAAGTGTTGGTGTAGATTATGCTTAATTCTATATATGGAGTCAATAAATAAGTCAATAACACCCCCATACTTGTTGCCCAGATCGTGCATCCTATTGGTCAGTGAGTGTGTCTGATAGTTGGTCGAGTATGTATTACAGAAGAATGTTATATTTTGTCTTGTATTCCTAGTCGGCACATGTAGTTTAATAGTGGCAAGGATGGCAGGACTATCAATTAAGTTGTTAATACACAGAGTCGTAACACAACCAGGTCTGAAATAATTCTCCTGTCAGACAGTGTTATTAGATGCAATTGATTCATCAAACTGACATAATTAATGTAATCAATAGGAATTCCGAGCTTAAAATTTACGTACTTAAGAAATTTGTGCTGAACTCTTTCTATATTATTGGAGTGAACTTTATATAAAGGGGACCAAATAGGTGAATTATACTCCAATTGACTTCTGACTAATGAAGTATAGAGGGTTCTCATACAATCTATGGACTTAAAATCGGTTAAAGTTCTGCAAAGGAAGCCAAGCATCTTTAAAGCCTTATTAGTTATATAGTTGATGTGTTCAATGAATGACAAGTTTTCAACGAATATTACACCCAAGTCACGAATATGTGATACTGGTATTAATTTAATATTATTTAATGTATATTCATGTAATATATTATAACGAGTTTTGGAAAATCGTATTACTTGACATTTTCATTGCTGTAGGCCTATTAAAGGACAGATAAATCAATGTTTATCATTGCTGTAAGCCTATTAAGGAAAGAGATATCAATGTTTATCATTGCTGTAGGCCTATTAAGGAAAGAGATATCAATGTTTATCATTGCTGTAGGCCTATTAAAGGACAGAGAAATCAATGTTTATCATTGCTGTAGGCCTATTAAAGGACACATATATCAATGTTTATATTACCACTAGACCAAATTATTCTTATCTCTCGCTCGAGGACATGTTCGAGTAGGTTCTACCCGATTACTTTAACTAACATTTTTTAGGGGCTTTTACAAATTATTTGTAATAAATAATATGGTTTTATTAATTTGGTTGTACATAAATTTAAAACTAAATCATCCCACCGCGGTCTGTGCATTCTAAATGTAGAGAGCAGTGTAGGTTAGGTATGCCTAGGACATTGCTTGCTTATATAATGGACGGAATACATTAATCTCCTCAGATACAAGATCGTATTGAAATCTAGTTTCCTCACCGGTACAGTAGACGATATTTTCTCCGAGGGATAGCGGCAGCCGCGTTGCGACCTCGCCAGGCCTCTGACAGCGCTGCCTGAGCGGACCTGCAGAGCTCGGAACACCCCTTCCACCTCCTGGCCTCCCTCCACCGGGCCCAGGGACGCGCTGGTGGTCTCAGCTATCTCCCACGGGGAGTGAACGTAATACTGGAAACAAAACACATTAATATTATATTTGGTATTCATATGGTGCTGCTAAAACTAATATGAACCCTGTAAGACAGCACAAATAGCCTCAATTAAATATCTCTCCAAGACCCATACTAACTAATCCCCAAATATGACTATTTAAGCTGAGGTGTTTAAATGGCCCAAACAATGAAGGTTTTCTACCCTTAGTAAATAATAAAAGTAATTTATGCTCGCGGCGTATTTTTATGTAAAGGTTTGTGATAAGAAATTGCCCAAATGTTAATAGAAAGATTTACTATTCTGAAAGTTATGCCTTGGCATGATGACGGATGAATCCATCTTCACAATGGGCTTGCATAATTGTTACTTTTTTATGAATAATTCCGACCTCCCAAAGACCCGACGAAAACCAAATTCACAATGAAATAGCAGGTTTTTGAAATTCATGCAACAACAATGATTTCGAATTTCTTTGTCCAAAGGAACTCTTCACCACCATATATTATGCGTTCTTGCAAGCACTAAGCAATTTAGTTCTTCTTTAAACAGTGGCATAAAACAATCCTTGAGGTATGTTAAAAATATTGTACATATTGTTTATAATTTAAACACAACACATTTATCACCCATTTATCATGTTGTAATCAATAATTAACACATTTATCATGTTGTACAAAACCCTTGTTAGATGCCAACTAGAGTATATACGTTATGGTCTCCCTTTTACAATATTCATTCCGATAACATTGAAAAGATTCAACATAAGTTCCTGAAGTATATAAACTATAAATTGCATATTCCTGTAGAAAACATTGATTGTGACTACTTACTAGATAAATTGTCCCTATTAAAACTTTCAGAAAGAAGAATAAACACAGATTTAATAGTACTACATAAAATACTTCATTACAAAATTGACTGTCCTGAGTTACTCCAATTAATCAGCATCCACATACCCAAAAGATCTTGCCGAAATTTACTACCCTTTTATTTTTACAACACCAGGACACTGTCTTATCAAAATTCCCCGATTCCAAGACTTCACAGTCTCGGAAATAAATACTCTGATCTGGGAGATATATTTCATCTTAAAAATAATCAATATAAATATTGTTTATTTCAATTCTTTTATATATCGAGACACAAATAGACATCTATAATTTCCGCAATATATATATTTTTATTTTTATTTTGAATATCTATTTATGTGAGACTTCTTATCATTTTTACTAATGTATCTTATTTTATTATATGCTTTTGTTGTAACATTTAATATTTTTTCTTTTTTCGTTGTATTATGTTTCCTTTATTGTTTTAATTTGGTAGAATTTATAATAACTGTGATACTCTACTATTAAACTTTGTAGTGTGTAAAAGCCCATTAGGGCGTGTAATAATAAATAAATAAATAATTATTGTTATGGTGCTGAACCAATGACATAGGCCATGAACAAAATGCTTTTTTTCTCAGAGTTAAGTGTGTGGATTTAATTTTTTTAAATGAGGGCAGTCCAAAGATATTAGAAGAACGAGATATGCTATGTTGGCCGCCGGACCGTAGGCGGAGTACTAACTAATTAGGGTACTTTGAACGGTATCGGGACGTGTACGCACAGAAATCTGTTCTATGTATTAGTGCGGATACCTTAGCGATGCCTTAGCGTAAGCGAAGGTGTGCAGTAGTATTGGTGAACAAAACCGGCGACACTCGGCAAAACAATTCCACACAGTATGAACTGCTCATAGCACACCTCGTTCTTCTAATATCTTTGGGGCAGTCTCTCTTCGAGTAGGACACCAGAATATGGACCACGTTTCTCCTGCTGCGATTTCCAGAGGGGATTCCGGTTTTGCTAAGGATAAGGAATTGTCGTTTACCTTAAAATTATTAATGACTTTTTCGTTAACTGTGGTTCCCGTTCCTCGCAAAGAATCGGCGTTTTAAAAAACAATAATATTTTAGCTGAACAGAGCGGTGAGTGCAATACTCTGTCTGCAATATAAAAGCATACATCTAGATAAATTACATGACATTATTTTGAAAATAAAATAAAATGGTAGACATATTTAGCATCTGTACTACGGTAGCTTGAGGGAAAGTCTCCATCTACGGTGAGGGGTGAGCCTTGCAATTGGGTGACGGCCTGGACAAGAGTATTTTCCGATCTATACTCTGAGACGCATCAAGCCAGCGAACCCATGCACCCCTCTGCAAACATCTGTGAGGCACTGCATCGCTAAGGGAGGACGAAAAACGCCCTGCATGCGTGGTCGTACTGTACTCTCAGTGTGTTCATAACGCCTTGTGTATACCTTGTCCATTGTTTGCTAGAGTAAAAGCTCATGCAGTATATCTGTAATAGTTGCTTTTTAAGGTTCAGGACCTGTCAAGGTTAAGCAATGTTAAGGTTAAGGACAATTCCTTACAAGTAGAACTGGAATCGCCTCTCAGAGCTGTATCTAAAGTCAAATAAGCATAAGGATTGGGGATAACTTACCGTCCCGGTGGAGTTATCGATACTCAGTTTGGCGGAACACTGGCGGCTCATGTAATGGCAGGAAAGCAGACTCTCTTCTGGGAAGACGCTGGAGAAGGCGTTAGGCGTGTCCTGCTGCAGTTGCCAAGTTTCCACGCTCTGGTATCTGGAAAATACTCATTATTGACAGGTATCAAGGTTGGTAAACGATAAGAGACTATGGCATCCCCACGTGCCGTATGTTGTGAGGCTGATGGGGTGTGGGGGAAGAGGAAGATTAGGATGTAACTGACTATTCAATTCCTCTTTCTACTTACGAATAAGGAATTGTCCCTAATCTTCAAATTAACTACTTTTGCATTGTTATCCTAGGGAACTGGAGGCATATTCCCGTTCTTAATATTAAGCTAAAGAATGTATCTATCCCTCTCGTTTTAGTTTTGGCATTAGGATAAAGAACGGGAAATCGCCTCATGGAATCGCAGTTAACGAAACAGTCGTTAATTTTAAGGCTACGGACAAATCTTTTTTTATCCGAGAAAAGGAATCGCAGTTAATGGAAAAGATGTTAACATTTTCAAAATTAAACGATAATTAACCGTTCTTAACATTAAAATTACCTACCTTTCATAGCATGATAAAGTAGGTTTAAGGCAAAAATTCGTATTCTTAAGTAAAGCCGGAATCACGGAAATAAACGTTTCGATTCATAATGATGGTTTACTTTACCTTGAGAAGACCGAGTTGAACGTCCTGCAGATGCCCATCTCCGTCATGACTGGCACCCAGACCTCAACGTGTCCGGGCTCGTGCAGACTGACGCTGAGTCCTGTGGGGGGTGACACTGCCATGGCCACGGACATGAGCTCCACGCCCTCCAGCGTGGCATCGTGCTCGTACTTCCAGAAAAGACGCAGGTTGGCGCGGAAGGACACGGAAGCGACTAGGCGGATGAAGCCAATGTAATACTCGTAGCGGTCCTCATCAGAGCGGCTCACGTTCCAAGTCCTGGATACATTGAATTTTTTATTACATATTAGATTCACGAGTTTCCCAACACCGTGTATAAACCTGCTAGATTCTTCTATATCGTATCGAAATGTCTTAAAAACAGTGTGAATTTCACATTTTACCTTTCTAAAACTTCCTTTCCGTAAATAGACACACAGTATCCCCAAAGATGATAAAGGCCCCGAGGGAAATTATTTTCCTTGGGGCCTCTTGTGTGGGGTTAGTGGTAAAAAATGGATACTGTTTCAAAATTTGTGTGCATCATTAAAAAAATGTGTCAATTCAAAAATGAACAGAAAAAACAAATAACATACATAGAGTAATGAACGAATAACAATTAACAAAGAACAATTGGAAATATAACATAGCACATAGAACAGAGAATAAAGTGAAAAAAACAATGAAGAAAAAAAGTACAAATATAAAGAAACAATAAACAAATAGCAAGAACAAAGAAAAATAAACAATATAACATAGAAGAAAGAACTTTGTTAATATGTTAAGGAGACAATGAAAGATAAATGTTGTGTTGTGTCACAGCGTTTATTCTGAGTCAGTAGAGTTGCGCAGTGAGTCGATACCGTGGAGTCTTCCGGGTACTCCAGTGTGAATAAGGTAGCCGATGGTGCGATGGACCTGGTCGGCAGATGATGCTGCGGGGCCGAGGCGCAGATCGGCAAAGGTTTCGCAGGGTCTAGGCGCGTGAGGTCAGCGCTAGCCAGGAATGATAGCCGGGGCCAGGGCGCTGACGTGATCACGAGGAGTCCATACTGATTGGTAGTACAGAGCCGTGCAGAGCCGGGTGTAGGTAAACTAGATCCTGTAGCGGCGCGGTGCGCGGCTCAGTACGTGGTCGCCGAGCTCGCAGATTGGTCACTCGAAAAACTGCTGATTAATGACTGACTGAGTACATCTCGACGAGCCTCATTATATAGCCACCCGGGTGCATCGAGAACATTTCAGTCCTGTAGGTAGGAACGCCGAACGTTCGCATTACGTCTAGAGTGTTCCCGCTACAATGCATTTTGCATTGGCGAGCGTTCCAGAATATTCTCGTAGCATCGCTACAGAACAAATAACAAAAAAACATGAATAAATAAGAAAGACCAAAGAATTTAGAACAAAAAACAAAGTGAAAGCAACGCGCAGTAATTATTTCTGACACTGGGTAATAATTACAGTTTGATGTAGTCCTCGGCCAGGGTCTCGTCCACGCGGTCAGTCAGGCAGACGGTGACCGCCGGGAATGTGGTGGACCACTCGCGAAAGTCCTTCTTGATGGACACCACGGTGGGGTTGAGGGTGTACCGGTTCAGCTGCGCCTTGCACAACAAGCCCGCGCTGTAGGTGGCCACCACCATAGACACCACCCAGAACAGCCTGCCAATTCAAAAACTCCTTTACTGTAGTTACTGGCATAATATTTATTTCAATTAAGTGCTCCGCAATTGCCGATTTGTCCGAATGGCCGAGTTTGCGCGCTTGAAAGTGACAGATGGATCTGAGAATTATATATTATAATTAAGTACTCGGCGATAAAATGCCGATTTATCCGGATCAATCGGCATTTTTTTCCGATTTCTTTTTGCTGAAGTCCTGGGAAGACCCAAAAAGCATCGAGCACGCCTAATTATGAAGGAAATTGAAATCCGCAAGAAATTCGTTAATATTAGTTGGAACGACGGGGATAAGCTTAATGGTTTTTGGTATATAGTACTCAATTCTTCCTAGAAAGGCATACAAATACAATATTGGATTAAATCACCGCTAATATATTGTATTTGTATACCTTTCTAGGAAGAATTGAGTTTGTATACGGAAAAGAACTACAGGGTTTTCCAATAAGAGGTGTTATTTTGATATTCAATCGTAAAAGATCAATGGTTTCGTTGCTTGTGTGGCACGTAGCGCCGTCTCGTTGAAAGTAAACGTTGTCCAGATCAATACCATCCAATTCCGGCCATAAAAAATCATGTCATTAATAACAAGTTAACGGATGATGAAGATATTGACAGGCAGAGGCGTGTACTGAGTATAAAATGTAACATGCTCAGTAGAAGATTTCGGCTCTGTAGTCCACGAGTGAAAAGGACGCTCTTCCTAGCCTTTTGCACCACCCTGTACACATGCGAGCTCTGGGCTAATTTCAAGAAAAGAACAATGGAAAGGCTTCGGGTGCAATATAACAACGCTTACCGATTGATGTTCGGACTCCCCAGGCACTGCACTGCCTCCTCAATGTTTACAGAAGGGCGAGTTCCAGGATTTACAGCTCTGTTAAGAACCAGGATTGCAGGACTGAGGGAAAGGATAAACCATTCCAGAAACATTCTTATCATAGAATCCCGTCTGACTTCAGGATCGAGCATTGAATACCATTGGAGAAAGATACTTGCTCCCACAATCTTAGATCCGATGGATTCCCGTGCTTCTCTGCTTTAATTTAATTTTTAATTTTTAATCTCTTTTTATTTATTTTACTTTATGTAAATACTATCTGTACTTATACCGTCTGTGAGATGTGTGGGATTGCACTAACCTCCCCAAATCCTGGAATAAAGAATTTATTTATTTATATTTATTTATTTATTAATCATCTCTCGATAGCGCAATCCATTCACCGTAACTGTTGCTCCAGCCACATTTTAGAAAAAGTAAGGTCCAATGACTCCGCCGGACCATAAACCGCACCAAAAAGTGACACGTTGAGGATAGAGAGGCTTTTCAACAATAACTCTTGGGTTTTCCGAGCCCCAGAAGGGACAATTTTGTTTGTTGACGAAGCCACCGAGGTGGAAATTGGCCTCATCACTCATAGTACGAGAGCCCACGACCAAAATTTTTGTCTCATAGCAATACGGCCAAAACCGCATCAAATCGATAGATACGATTATCCTGAACTCGAAAATACCAATATCAGACATTTTCCGCGTAGCGTTTGATCTGACCGAATTGTCAAAGAATTTTACCGAACTGCATCATAGCAATATGTCTGATTTGCAGACTGTAGTTGAATGATAGTTCTGAGATACCGGAAACATATTTTTCAGACGTTAGTGGTGTAGCGCAAACCCGTAAAATCACTTAAAAAAATTAAAAATGAGACAAAAAAAATGTCTCATAGCAATACGTCTGAAAATCTTTTTTATTAGTAAATTTTGGTTATTTGATGCGAACAAAACAATTTTCAGACGGAAATGTGAACGCATTAAATTTTGAGACCGTTTTGAAAATGTTAACAAATTTTACCGATCGGTATCATAGCAATATGTCTGAAAATTGTTGGACATGATAAAATAAGTTGTCCACATGTGCAAAAAATTTATATCAGACAAATTAAGTGTAGCACCTTCTGTTCAATTTTGCAGGCTACCGACATCTGTAGTCTAGAAATTTGAAGTTACTACGTTTAACCAAAATGGTGTGAGTCCTTGCTTAGAAAATATTGTCAATTTGGTCGGTATAGCAGGTTTCATTTTTACTGCTAGACATCACGATGACAAGTGGTTTATTTACATGTGGTGGTTTTTGAAGTCTTTAAAAAGGATCGCATTATGTGTTTTTTCGTTCCTTTCTCAACAATAACTCGATAATAAACAAGCTCATAAGTCAGAGCGATCGTAGCAGTGTTATTCGCACAGTTCTTTATAAATATTATACCTGTTTCAATAGTTTGAAATAAATGTAAAGTTGTGTCAAGAAAACCAGTTTTTATTCAAAAAGGATCACCCCCAATTTTTAACATTTGATCCTTCAACCGGATTACGATCAGGAGATTGTATGTAAAAAAAACAAAGAACCAGCAGCCAAAAGGATACAAAATTGATTGAAACTGGAAATCATTAAGGAAAGTGGACCACATCGCAAATCTGAGATAAGTATTCAGTGCTTTCCTTCCTATCATCCATTTTATGTTTATTCAGGTCTCATGTAATTTAAACGAGATTAATCTTAAATAGAGTCAATATTATAAATAAAATCACTACCCACTTGAAAATAAGAATATAATATTATTGAATAGTGTTCTCAAATAGTATTGTCAAGATTGTCGTAGTATTCTTTCAAACGGGTGTTTGCTAAAATAAAATAATTGTCAACCGATATTAACAAAATATAATTAAAAATGGAAAATATGAAGTCATTAATAAACAAACGCGGCGTAATCAAAGGAAAACTAACCCGATTCGCGGATTCCTTAAATGCATTGTCGGTAAATGAAATTAAATTAAGATATGAGCGGGTGAAATCATTGTTAGATGAATTCGAAGCAGTTCAACAGAAAATTGAAATGTTACCGGATTCAGACGAAATTGAAAATTATAGTCAACGAGAAGCTTTCGAAAACCAATATTTCTCAGTTTTGGCAACGGCCAAAGGTGCGATCGAATCCGTCGATCAAAGTAAGGTGGAAATTAAACTACCCAACCTCCAATTACGAGAATTTCATGGCGATCAGAAAAATTGGGTTAATTTCGTCGAAACCTTCAAGACTTTAGTCCATAGCAATACTACTTTAAGCAACGTACAAAAATTCTTTTATTTGCAATCAACTTTAAAGGGAAACGCATTAAAGATAATTGCTAATCTAGAAATTTCTGAATTAAATTACATTTCCGCTTGGGAATTATTAAATGAACGTTATGCAAATTTAAGAACTACCGTTCATAAACACATCCAAGCTCTATTTTCATTAAAAGACATGAAACAAGAAGAGCCTGTAGCATTGAGGTATCTAATTGATGAAACAAACGTTAGTTTAAAGGCATTACAAAATATCGGGGTCAAGGTAGATCAATGGGATCCATTGGTTATTTATATAATATCAAATAAATTAGACGCAGCTACCCGAAAAAATTGGGAACAATATACATTACAAGACGAATTACCTACGTTAAAGGAATTCTTAAAATGTTTATCTGCTAGAGCCCAAGTATTGGAACTGATGAACGCTTCTGAGAAAAAATTTTCTAGCTTACATAAAACACAACTAGGCAACAATAATTGCAAAAAAGATTCATCAGTATTTTTAGCGGTAAAGGCTAACAACTGCATTTATTGTAACGAGAAAGGTCACCATATTTATTATTGTAAAAAATTTCTAAAATTAAAATTACATGAGAGGATTGATGCTACGAAATCAATCCAAGCTTGTTTTAAATGTTTAAAGGTGGGTCACCAGGCACAGAGTTGCAAGGCAACCTTTTCTTGCAGGCGTTGTGGCAAAGATAATCACAACACCTTGCTACACAATGAGGTACCTCTGCGGGAGGCCTCCAATATGGATGCTGATAACGAGGTTTCAGTATCGAATTTTTCTGCATCGGATAAAGCAGAAAAAATAATATTATTGTCAACTGCCAACATAGGAGTTGTGGGTAGTAACAATAAAATTTTTAAAGCCCGCATTCTGATTGATTCAGGGGCCCAGTCAAATTTTATGAGAGCAGAATTTGCTAATAAATTAAATTTACCATGTGAATTGATAAACAAACCCGTTTCTGGGATCCATAATAACACCACTCACATAAAAAAGAGAATTTCAGTGGAGATGAATTCGCTTCATACTGATTATAAAAGTGAAATATCATGTCTGATTTTACAGGAGATTACAACAAATTTACCACAAGTGACAATGGCGAAAAAAGACTTCAAGTTACCACGAGGATTGGAGCTAGCTGACCCGAACTTCAATATAGCTGCACCCATCGACATCCTGTTGGGCGCGGAGAGCTTTTGGGAAATCCTAACCAACGATAGATTGAAACTCGAATCGGGACCAACACTTCAACGTACGCAACTGGGATGGATCATATCAGGACCAATCCACATGTACCCAAAGCAAAGGCCTGTATCAGATTGTTGTAATTTATCTATAAATAAAATAAGTCATCAAATAGAAAAATTTTGGAAATTGGAGGAGATTAATCCCACTAAGATTCTAAATCATGAAGAAAAGGCTTGTGAAGCCAGTTTTGCTAGCACTCATACTAGACAAGACGACGGTAGATACGTAGTAAGTTTACCGCGTCGAGCATGCATTGATCAGCTGGGAAGTTCATTGCTCACTGCTGAAAAAAGATTTAAAAATTTAGAGAGAAAATTTGTGTCAAATCCCGAATTGAAGACACAATATATACAATTCATGCGTGAATATGAGGAATTAGGTCATATGGAGGTGTGTGACCAGTCAAAGGGGGATCGTGAATCCTATTTTTTACCTCATCACTACTACTAAAGTGAGGGTCGTTTTTGACGGCTCCGCCAAAACTTCAAATGGAATTTCTCTCAATGACGCCTTGATGACAGGACCTGTTATACAAAAGGACTTATACACCCAACTATTGCATTTCAGAAAACATCAAGTAGTACTGACGGCTGACATCGAGAAGATGTACCGCCAGATTAACGTGTGTGAAGCGGACCGTGACCTGCAGAAGATAGTGTGGCGCGAGTCGCCGCAGGAGGTGCTCAAGCATTACCGTCTGAAGACAGTCACATATGGTCTGGGGCCTTTCTCTTTCTTAGCCACTAGAAGTCTACGGCAAATTGGTATGGATAACAATATAAATTTTCCTAGAGCTAGTCAGGTCATAGAAAATGACTTCTATATGGATGACTTGTTAACCGGAGGAGATGACATGGAATCCTGTAGAGAGTTAAAAGAGCAATTAATCAACATCTTTTTGTCTGCGGGGATGACCTTGAGGAAATGGAGGTCCAATGTCTTGGAGTTGTCAGCCGAGTCGGGCCAAGCTAAGATTGCCGAATCAGGCAATTCTGAAAAAATTATTACTGACAATCCAAAGACTGAGAAAATATTAGGATTAATATGGAATAATGAATCTGATTATTTTTCTTATGTAATAATGAAACCATCAAGTCGAACCGAGAGTAAAAGACAGATATTATCTTGCATCGCATCAACCTTCGATCCATTAGGTCTTCTAGGACCGATTATAGTTGTAGCCAAATTGATAATGCAGAAGTTATGGCAGTCTAAAGCAGCGTGGGATGATCCATTGCCTAATGAAATATTAGCACCCTGGAGGTCCTACCTTCAAGAATTAATTCAACTAAATGTGTTGAAAATACCAAGAAAAATTATTTGCAGGCAATCTACATATCTACAACTACACGGTTTTTGCGACTCATCTGAGAAAGCTTACGGAGCCTGCGTTTACATGGTGTCAGTGGACCATGTCGGTAAGCGGCATTCACATTTAATAACGTCCAAATCAAGAGTGGCGCCATTGAAGTGTATTTCCCTGCCCAAGTTGGAGCTTTGTAGTGCTGTGCTACTGGCGAAATTAATTAAAAATGTAAAACAAGCGCTAAATATAGTGGAGATCGACACACATTATTGGTGTGACTCCATGATAACGTTGTGCTGGCTGAAAGGTCAACCTACGAGATGGGCTACTCTCGTTGCAAACCGAGTAGCTGAAATACAAGAACTTAGTGATCCAGATCTATGGAGACATGTATCATCAGCCGACAATGCAGCAGATATACTTTCAAGAGGAACCACTACAGATAAATTGATAAATTCTGCAATATGGTGGAATGGACCAAGTTGGTTGACCGAGGGAGTCAACGCTTGGCCTATATCAAATATTTCGTGTTCAAACCCTCCGGAACTCAAAGGCAAAAATATTCTATTATCCACAGATATTCAAGAATGGGAGATATTTGAAAAATTCTCATCATTTATTAAATTGAAAAGAGTTACTGCGTATGTATTGCGATTTGTCAATAACTGCAGAAGTGTTAAGGGTAAAATTTCAGACAATTTAAGTGTGGCTGAATTGGAATCAGGCTTGAAATGTCTATTGAGATCAGCTCAAATACACGCCTTTCAAAAGGAATTGAAAGAATTAAAAACCCATGGCATCGTCAACAAGAAAAGTAATTTAAAATCTCTTAATCCCTTCTTACATGATGGTCTAATATATGTAGGCGGTAGGTTGAATTTGGCTACACATTTATCTTACCAACAAAAACACCCAATTATCTTGCCGGCTAAACATAAGCTAACTGAATTGATAATACGTCACTACCATTATGTAAACCTACACGCAGGACCTCAAGCTTTGTTAGCTGAAATACGATTAAAATTTTGGCCCATATTTGGTAAAAATACTATTAAAAAGATATTACATAAATGTATTGTATGTTTTAGATGTCGTCCCCGAACCGGTCATCAAATCATGGGAAATTTGCCACCCGAAAGAATTACGCCGAGTCGTCCTTTCGCTATCACCGGAATAGATTACGCCGGACCAATTCTAATTAAAAGTGGGACGCTGAGGAAGGCTTCCCTCGTAAAATCGTATTTATGTATCTTTATTTGCTTCTCAACCAAGGCTGTTCACTTGGAATTAGTTTCGGATTTATCTAGCAATGCTTTTTTGAACAGTTTAAAAAGGTTTATATCCCGTAGGGGACAACCTGAAAAGATCTTTTCCGACAATGCTAGTAATTTTAAAGGAGCTAGCAGCAGGTTCAAAGAGCTGTACACCAGCTTGAGGGAGAACAACGACAATATTCAAAATTATTTAGTGAACAGAGGTATTGAGTGGAAGTTCATAACCCCTCGAGCCCCTAATCAGGGAGGTTTGTGGGAAGCAGCAGTAAAATCAGCAAAGTTCCATTTGTATAGAATCACTAACAATTCTTCATTAACATTTGAACTCTTGTATACCTTAATTTGTCAGATTGAGGCCTGTTTGAACTCCCGTCCATTAACTTCCTTATCCGACGACATCCATGATTACCAACCTCTTACCCCAAACCATTTCCTTATAGGCACTGAATCCTGTATCATTCCTGAGAGAGACGTCCGGGCGATACCGGACAACAGACTAACTCAATATCAGAGGATCAGTTCGCTAATTCAATCTTTTTGGTCTAGATGGAAGCAAGATTACCTGATGGAACTACAAAAGAGGACTAAATGGCAGACCAGCACTCAACGGGCACTGCAAAAAGACGATCTGGTGATTTTAAAGGAAGATCATTTACCTCCACCTTTATGGAAAATGGCCCGAATTCTGCATACACACCCTGGAGCGGATGGAGTAATACGAGTTGTTACCCTAAAAACACCTCAAGGAGTCTTTGTGAGGCCCATCACAAAGATATGTCTGATGCCCCTGGATTCAGACACTAAACCTGTAATTGACGTCCCGGACCTTACCAAGGATTGATTATGTACATTACACTATGATGCTTATCTTCTCGACTCCACCTTGGATGGATCAAGCAGAAGACCTGAGAAGAAAGAAAAAAAAAAAAAGAACAATAATTGTGTTGTGTTCAGTGTGAACTATATTATTTGTGTTATTGAACTATTTAAATATGTAAAAATTAGTATGCAGACGTGTGTAATTTAGTCATTTTTGAATTTTTTTTGGTTATTTAATAGGATTAATAATTTTCTAGTTATTTTTAGTTAATTAATAGAGTAATTCAACAGCATTTATACAGTTAAATTTATAAGTTTACCAGTAGGGCATAAAAAAAAGGGGGTTTTATTTTGTTAATTTCTGCTATTTTGAATTATTTTGTTAGTATTTTTGTGGTATATTTAGATTAAGAATTTTTAGTTTATTCTGTTTGTTTTATAGTTTATTTTTAAATAGATTATCATTCAAAAATTTAGTGCAATTTTTGAATCCCGCCCCCTGGCAATATGTTCAATTTTGCAGGCTACCGACATCTGTAGTCTAGAAATTTGAAGTTACTACGTTTAACCAAAATGGTGTGAGTCCTTGCTTAGAAAATATTTTCAATTTGGTCGGTATAGCAGGTTTCATTTTTACTGCTAGACATCACGATGACAAGTGGTTTATTTACATGTGGTGGTTTTTGAAGTCTTTAAAAAGGATCGCATTATGTGTTTTTTCGTTCCTTTCTCAACAATAACTCGATAATAAACAAGCTCATAAGTCAGAGCGATCGTAGCAGTGTTATTCGCACAGTTCTTTATAAATATTATACCTGTTTCAATAGTTTGAAATAAATGTAAAGTTGTGTCAAGAAAACCAGTTTTTATTCAAAAAGGATCACCCCCAATTTTTAACACCTTCTCTATCAGACAACTTTTCGATACTCAGATATCATTTAAAAATCGTATTGAGGCATCTTGAATTTTCTGTTACAAACCAATGAATACGTTGCGACCCTGAATTTATTAGATGATAATTAACAAAGAATTTACCCGAAACCGTAACATTGAAGTTGAAGGACTGAAATAAATCGCACAAAAGGAAACTGGGATGAAGTTGAAAAAAAAACGGTTTATTTGAATAACTTTGAAGTTACAAAATATTCTCGTATTCAATCGCTGTCGGATTCGGAATCGTCGTCTTCGAAATCACTCTCGACGTCGCTCGGGAGATCTTCAACGTCCTCTTCTGTAAAATAAACATCGTTAGTGAAAATCACGAACTTATTTATGAAATTAACAGCAAAAGCCATGTAAACTGTACCTGTTGTGGATGATAATTTGTCGTCCAAAATAACGTTGCTCAACTCAGGTAGTTGGTTGCCAGAGAACCACGAAAACTGAAATCGTCCCTCGTCTTCATACCATCCGCAATCTGCAGGGTTCAGTTCGGTTGGCGTTTTGGTATGAGCGTTGCTCCAGACTTGTGCAATATATTTTGTTCGTAATAAATGTTTCTCCAATTCCGTTTTGCATGGTGGCAGATTGCAGGCGTCGTAATTGGATAACTGGAGATTCAAAGTTGTCGAAGCCTCGTCGTTTTTAATTTTATATGTCTTCGAAAAAATGTTTAGTCGAGCTAAATCGACGTTATTATTTTTTTTTCGTTGTACAATCTGCACGTGAATTCTTCCAAAACGGGGAATACCTTGTCACTATCAGAAGTATAGCTGCCCAAATCACCGAAAGCTTCTTGATAGCGTTTCGAATTTTTCAGCATCGTCAATGGTCTTTTTTTACCCTTGCGATATAACGCGGGATTATAATCGCAGCCGGTCATTGCATGGAAAGCAGGTAAAGATTTTGCCAGAGTGGATCCCAATGTCTCGTATAAACGTGAAACATCAATGTAACGCCGGGAATTGCCAACACCAACATCCATAGAAATTTGGACGACACTTTCTACAAATTCCATATTTCCGAGCATTATTATTAATATATCGGTGTCTGAACATCGAATCGTTACTTTACCCCGTTGTTTCATTTGGCAGACATGGTAAACGATCTTCGTATCTGCCTCTTCGTGTTCTTGGCAAGTTAAATCTTCGTTGATTGTTTGGACAACAAAACCATCTTTCACCGAATATTCATAACACATGTCGTGATTGATGTTGATGATTTTGTTTGCGATTATGTGCGCCATGTCTTGTTCTGACCAATTGTTGATAATAAATTTGACCAGAGCATCTTTGAATTTGATGTTTTTCAATTCTTTAGCGAAATCGGAAGGTCGAACTTGTTGCGGTCCTGAGATTCGAAAATCGGTCGATTTTACAAAAGAAATAAGTAATGACATCTGTCATCTGTCAAAGTACATATAATAGACAAGGGAGATTCTTGAATATCTATGAAGGCTGTAAATTTAAAAAAAAACATTTAACAGAGGCGTCGGCCAGGCGACTCCGAAACGTTATTTTCGTTTTTGGGAGTATATGCTACACTTAAAGTGTCTGAAAACAGGTTTTTGGTAATTATGGCAGCAATACGAAAAGTTGAAAAAAAAAAATTATCCGTATTGCTATGATACAGGTCGGCTAAATTTGTTGACATTTTCAAAAATGCGCTCAGGCTATATGCTACGCGCAAAATGTCTGAAAACAAACTTTTTCGTAATACAATTATAAAATCTATGTACATTTTCACTATCAGACGTATTGCTATAATACCGACTGTCTTTTTTTTTTGACACAGCAGAAATGGCCTCCCACGCAGTTGCTACACTTTCGACCGTTACTACACACCTAGTCGGGTTCAGAATCATACAATCTAACGATTTTATAGGGTTTTTGCCGTATTGCTATGAGACATGGTTTTGGTCGTGGGCTCTCGTACTATCAAGGTGATTTGCATTTGATTCACTCAAGTGAATTTTAATAATTTCAATGCATTGTCGAAGCGTGTATCGTTCCATTTTTATTAATGGCGTAGTTTCTACTTGTCAAATGTCAAAAAATGACAGCTTTAAAAGTAACATGTACCGAAATAGCGGGCTATTCAAAATAACACCTCTTATTGGAAAACCTGTATGTATGGCGCAAACAAAAAAATCGTCTTTATTATTACCGGACATCAGGTCGGCGGCATTTATGTTTATTCGGGAGATATTTTCAATTTGTATGGATATTTCAGGCGAGTAATTAATGCTTATAATAATCTGTTAAACAAATACACGTTTCAAATAAATCATTTTTAATTGAAAATAAAATAATACTGGTGTTTACATTATCGCTTGTCTGATATGATAAGTACCTACCCAGTTTCATTTTTTTAAAATTAAAATATCATTGAACTTAAATAATGCTATGCATTACGGAGGAATATTTCACATTACCCATGCACTAACAACCGAAATCAGTACTCAATTAAGGCCTTAAATACATTACACTATGTTGTGCGCGCATAAAATGTACGTATTATATGTTGAGGTGACCCACTACACTATAATCTTCCTCACAGAGGGGGTCAGATCAATTGGGGGACTGCCGCGGAATATCATTTCTTTGTATGGGATCTGTCACTTTGACAGATGACAGCCGCGTAATTACGGCACTCCGTACCCTTCTTCTACCGCAGGAGATGTAGTCACATAATTTTCAAATATAGTGTGGCTAGTAGATCACAGCGGATATTGTCGCCACGCTCACACTTATAAAATATCATCCTTTTAGATGTGACAGATCTATATGGGATTGTATGGCGAGCAATATGGACTTATTTAAAACGCTATGAACTTATAGTGTAATCTGTCATCCCATTAATACCTTTCCACCGGATGCAGTCGCGGTGCCACCACGTGATTCAATCCATGTATGGTCGAGTTCTGGCAGAAGTTGACCACGATATCTTTCCACCCGACCAGCAGCGTCCTCAGACGGACATTGAGCCAACCCCTGAGGGCACTAGGAGTCTTTGACCCTTCAGCACGCTTGCCGAAGAGACGCGGAAACTTGGTGGCCTTGGTAACGAAATTTGTTACAGGGTTCGTAGAGGAAGATGCACCTGAAATATATATTTCTTAATATTAACAATGGTATAATGTATCTTTTATCCAATAAGTTCCCTTCAGACAAACCAGACAAAACCACATATTAAACGTCCCGCAATGGAACAAGAACTCAAAACAAAACAAATTCATTCATACCGCTTCATGTATGTTTAACATTTCATACAGTGAATTCGACTGATGTAACAGTACATATTATCGAAACAGACTAGATCCATCCTGTTTTCTTTGTTAGTATAATAATGGTAGATATATTACTACACATTCTGCAATACTATAAATGTTAGTTTTGCAAAATAAAAATCGAAAAGCGAAAAGAGACTCATCGTCCAGATTGATTGGCAAATATCCGACACTCGAGTTTTTGTACAAATAAACTCCGCGTAGGAGGCCCTGAAGAAATTCATTTCCCTTGTAGCCTATGCCATCTTTGGGATGCTGTGTGGAGGGTTTTTTTTGTAAGGAAAGGATGGAGAAGAAGTTCTGGGAAGAAAAAAGGTATGAGGGATGGGTAGGAATCTGGAGAATCAGTGTGTCCAGAAGTGAATGAAGGTATGAATCCATCGCTCCCACTAAGATGCAAGACGTCAGGGTCGAGAGACTGGCTGGAGAGGACAAAGTGTCATATTATAGAAACAAACAGTACATGATTTACAGAGATGAAACAATATGAAGGTAAGCATTTGTTACATACGAAAAAATAACCTACTCCACAACACCAAGCTCACACCCGCTTTGTTATCAAACCTGGGTTGCGTGGTTCCTCAAACTAAAACCTCATTCGCTCAACGGCAATTCTGGTTCATCGCGCCTAAAATATACAATGCTTTGAGTACCGACTTAAAGTCAACTAATTCTATATCCATATTTACTGCCCGTGTACATCAATGGATATTTGAAAGGGGACGACCTTTCTTTAAAGATTATATGAGTTCCTAACACAAAAAAAAAAAATTATAAAAACTTCTGTCCAACTTGTCTCATATCACGAAAATTAAAATTAAGTGCTGAACATAAACATGTTGTCTTATAGATAATACCTACGATAAATAAACTTGCACACAAACAATTACATGCATTACACAATCTATATTAATTATGTTTATATTTTAATCTTAATTTTTAATATTTTTAATTTTTATTTGTATCTTTTGAAATATACATATACTTTTTCATACTTGATTTGATTCATACTTGCATACTTATGTTTCTATACAATAGTATTTTTAGTTCTTTTAAGTTATTTTTATTATTATTTCATGTATGATTCAAACTTGCATACTTATTTTTCTATAAAATAGTATTTTTTAGTTCTTTTATGTTTTTTTTTTATTATTATTTCATGAATGATTCATACTTGCATACTTATGTTTCTATAAAATAGTATTTTTTAATTATTTTATGTTATTTTTTATTATTATTTCATGTATAACTACCACAATACGGGCCTAGTATGGTTGTTAAAAAACGTAAAAAATGTAACATGTAAACATTATAATAAAAAAAAATAAAAAAATACATACAGGAATAAGATATTTCATGTTGGGTACCTTTGATATGTTTCATTGTAATGTCTGCTAAGTGGTATGTTTATTCCTTAATTAGGTGACGTGTGTATGTAATGTGTGTGAGTATTTGTATGTGTGTGTGTTTGTGTGTCTGTATGTATGCGCATTGAATAGTTTAAATTATTGACATGATGCCACGTTTGAATTTGGGGAGTGAATCCGAAAAAATGTCCATGTTACAGTTTGGACAAATATTATTTATAGTATGAAGAGCTCGGTTAATTGGCGAATTAGATGCTGCATTTGTTTTATAATTAAGCTCGTGGAATAGCACTGTATGTCGTGGTCGTATACTTAAACTTCTGCTTTATAAATCTTTTTTTATGCTTTGTGTTTAAAAATGATTTATGAATATCTGACCTTATTTCCATCCTCAAAGATATATCCCGCAGTGTTTGGGCAGAATATTGGCACATTGCTAGTCAACCCAAGGGAGCCTGCTATGCCTCAACACAAAGGACTATCCCACAAACTGTGGTTTCAACAATTTCCCCATTACTCCATAATTGAAATTTCCTCACTTATTCAAATGAGAATTGGACATTGTTCCCTCCCTTCTCACCTTTATAAACATTATGTGCTTGACTCCCCAGATTGTAAATTCTGTGCTCTAGAAGTGGGAACTTTAGATCACCTATTTTTGGTTGTCCCTCTCTAAACAAATATCCTCTCTTCTATCAAGCCTTATCTAAAATTGCTTCCCCTCTAATTCAACATCATCATCTCTTCTAAGTCTGAATTCGACTCCAACCTTCTAAATAATTTAAACAAAATTAATACATAAATTCATCTTTCCATAATTTGAAACAATGGCCTAGAACACCCTTGAGGAGTGAAAGCCAGAATCTGTTGAAATATGTTGTAATTTATATTGTTTTAAAAAGCATACATTATATATTTTTGGATAATATTTTTTGTTTATCACACCTTGTCTAAAATTGTCTTCAAATCTGAACTCGAATCTAATACAATTTGCCAATTTAAATTAAATTATTATATTTAAATTCACCTTCCATCTCTCCATAATTTTAAATGATATCCTAGAACACCCTTAAAGGGTGAAAGCCAAAAACATTTTATTAAAATGCCTTATAAAATGGACATTTTGTAATGTTTTTAAAACGGTATAAATTCAATTTAGTGAAAATATCACCAATTTACCTGGTTTCTTGCGAAACATTTCGTTGATTTGTTCACAATATTTGATTGTTGAAGGAACAACTATGATTTTGATCAAACCTAACTGAAAGAACAAACTACAGTGATTTAAAAATCGTTATAGGAAAATTAGGCTTTTACGTTCAGACCACTGTTGTACAGTAGTGCTTCGATTTATGAATTCTCGCATTCGACCAAGAAGAGTTGACTCAAATAACAAAAACTTTTATGTTATTTTTATTTTTGGCATTTCTACATCCAATATCTAATTTATTATTGACTGTCTGACGTGTACCCGGAGTTGCTCGGGGTTGTGAATGATTTGGAGTAAGGTTGTGAATTCTAGAGTTCTGGAAAACTGGGTGCATTTGGTGTAAATAATATTATTGTAAATAATTAAAAAAAAACTATTACAGGCGTCCTTGACTTCTACCATTCACTTTCAGGTCATACATTCTCTTTACACCGTTTCTTCGCTCATCACGTACGCCACATTTTACCACGCGTAAGTATTGGATTAATTTCATCAAGCCATGTTTTCCTCAGTAGTCTCCGGATTTTTCTACAATTCAAAATACTCTCTAAACAGCCCTAGCACTAATAAGAACAAATTTTAAAAATTTTCGACGAAATCGATCCGTTGGTTTTAGATTTTGTATTATTTATTGCTTCTTCTTTTGATTGTAGCTTCAATCCATCAATCGGTGGAGACTTTATGGTTTCTAGCAGCAAATTATAATATTGTATTTCTTTTTACAGTAAACAATTTTATGTATTGGCTTCGTCCATTTTTGGCAGACTGTGTGTGTCTGTGAATGTCTTTGTTGTATATAATTTGCTTTAAAAATGATTTTGGTAATTGCCACATGCAGCACAGATGGAACTTTATGGCTCAGTAGTAAGCGTTAAAAAATGGAGCGCGCTTATATTAAAAAAACGAAAACATTGAAGCGAAAATGATGAAAATATTTAATAAATCACGTCTCGTTTGAAATAGAGCAAAAAATCTGACAACAAATGCTTTTGTTGCATTTAAAGATACACAGCGATTTATATCTGTAACACATAAAACAACAGAAAAACCGTGTATTTAATAATATTCGAAGATTACTTTGCGATTTTTTTTTCTAATGAGGAATTTCATTTAAATACTGTTTCGGTTTTACGAAAATAACATATATTTTACTAGGATCTTAAAATATTGAAGTGTTATGTTAGAAATCGGTAAAAATTCGGGATTCGGGGGCTTAAATAGTCGGCGATGTGTGAATGCGTTACGGTGTAGACCACCGGACATGTGGTCAAAGAATGCCCGCTGAATTCATTCCCTGGCGGGTTCGATGAAGTCCACAGGGTGACGTCTGTGGCTCTAGACTGGCTCACTGTCATAGATGCTCCCGCCATGCGATATTTCATATTAGAAGAAGAAGAATTCCCTTTTCTCACTCTTTAAGCCCCTGCATACCCGATTTATAATATTTCTACCGATTTATAACAAGTTTCTTGTTAATTGTTTAAGTTTTTAACTTCCAAAACATATGTATATATATATATTTTTTAAGATAATATCTACTCATTTCATCGGCACGCTTCCACGCCATATCTTCCATTCTTTCTATTATTATCTCTCTATGTGGGAACATTAAACTTGAAAAAATATACAAAAAAACAACTGAAGTCCCTTTTTAAACTCGATCGTTTGGCATTTCATCTGAATGTAAATTTGTCTGTAAGTTCCGATTCAGATTTCAAATTTATTACTCAAAATAAATGGTTTATTAGCTAAAGAAAGTTTGATAAAAGAATTGTTGTTATTGAGATAGTAACGTTTCTCTTCGACAATTTGTATAAGTAATTCCTTATTTGAAATTTAAAATTTTACATAAATATATTTTTACATGAAATAATATATTTTTACATGTAATACTATATTTTACTAGAAATAATATATATTTTTACAGGAAATAATATATTTTTACATGAAACAATATATTTTTTACATGAAACAATATATTTTTACATGAAATAATATTTTTTTACATGAAATAATATATTTTTACAAGAAATAATATATTTTTTACATGAAAAAAAATATTTTTTACATGAAACAATATATTTTTAAATGAAATAATATATTTTTACATGAAAATGTTTTCGGTTGGTTAAATAAGAGAAAAAATAGTTTTTTTCACGAGATATACCGTTTACAGAACTCCTGGTGCACAATCGCTTATAAACCATGAAGTAAACGTTATAATTATCCCAAACATTATCATTTCCGTAATTCAGAAATAAATTGATAATCCATAAATCAGTAAATGATTTGTATTGAAAAGAAGCCATTAGGCTAATGGAAAATTAGTTCCGTTAAGTGCAGCCTAAAAAAGGTGGGTAAAACGTTTGCACACGCCGTGTTTCATGTAATAGTGTATTCGAAATGTATTAAAAGTTTATCAGGAATCCTGTTAATTCAGGGAGATACGAGATACGAACGAGAAATGCGAATGTTAGAGGGAGCGCGCTAATATGAAAAATGGTGAAAATATTTAATGAAACACGAAAAATCTCTCAAAAGTTGCATTTAAAGATACACTGTGAATTTTTCATTCCCATAACATATTAAATAACATAACAAAAGTGTTTTTAAAAATTTTCGGAGCTTACTTTGCGATATTTTTCTATCGAGAGATATATAAATACATATTTTTTGAAACTTAAAAACTTGAGTTTTCGGAAAACTTGTTATAAATCGGTAGAATTTGGTAATACTTAAAGCACTGAAATCCCGTTTTAAACCGGATTACTAATAATTTTAAGAGATTTTTAATGAATTTGCAATACTCATTTTTCTCCTTGCATTCTATTTTTGAACGTTACATAATTTCATCAAATTCGAAAAAATATTTAATTTGAGTTATGTGTCATATTAAACAGAGTGTCCGAGGGTAAAGTACACTACAAGCAGTGTTGCCAAGTTAGCATATTATATGCTAAATTAGGCATAATTACTCCATGTTTAGCATAACTATTATGCTTTTAGCATATAGCATATTTATTTGGCTTATTTTTACAGAAACATGAAAATAATAAAAATCAATTTTTTAACTAACAAAAATGATATTGATAACTTTGTCGGTCTCCCCATCTCACTTGCACTATGGACAACACTTTTTCGGGCGTTTGTTGATTCTATATACTATAGGATTCCCCTAGTATGTGGGATTCCCCTAGTATGTAAGATTCCCCTAGTATTGTACCATAAATGAACCACTTACTATTGTACTAACTTCACACTGAAATTTGTGACAGAACTGCGTTCGAGATTACCACTTAATTTGGAAACCCTTCAGATGATATCCATGTTTTCAGTCCAAGATACTTTAAAAGTAGTAACCATCCATTGTAAAAATAGCCCAAGAGTTCCGACTAAATGAACCTACGATTGAAAAACTGGTTTCTCAATTGAGAAACATAGTTCACATTAAATAGGAATCCTTAACTTCCACTGTAGAGTTTTGGAATGAAGTCATGCAATATAAAGATGCAGCTAATAATAACCCCTTCGGAGATTTATGTCAGTTTGCAATGTCTATTTTAACATTGCCGCATTCAAATGCGGACATTGAACGTGTATTTAGCCAAATGAGTCTGGTCAAAACAAAACTCTGAAATCGTTTAGCGGTGAGAACCCTGAATGCCATTTTTTTTTGTACGTGAGATTCTTACACTGTTCCTGAAGAAGTACTACGCTGCATTGGGGCCAAAGAAAGTTACGACTCCGTCTCTCAGCCTTCCACGTCAGCTGCTGTTAATCAAGAAGAAGAAGATGAAAATATTGATATTTTATTTCACTGATTTTATTTCTAAGTTAAATTAATGATAACTTTTTTTGAGCATTTTTTAAAGTAATTTAGCATTTTTCAGGCATATTTTTCCCATCACTCTATTTCTCAATAAATACTAAGTTAAATTTATGTTGGCTTGTTTTTTGGCATTTTTTAAAGAAATTTACCATATTTTTCCCATCACTCTAGCATATTTTGAAGTAGTTGAGTTGGCAACACTGACTACAAGAAGTTATTCTACATGATAGTACAAGTAAAAAAGAAAAATAACTTTTATAACAATTAAATGAAAATTCTTCAAAGGATTCTTCATTATTGTATACGAAAAAATCTTTTTTCTTCTATCACCATGTAGTCATCAAATAAATCAGAGGTTCCCTAAGTGGTCTATATGGACCCCCAGGGGTCGATATCGGCATGCTGGGGGTCTATGTCAGCGAGAAAAAAATTTGGGGGTCCACGAGATTCAAATGGGGGTACATACCAGCGGACCCCCATTTACCTCAAGTCTACATTTAGGAATTCCGTAAATGACACAATAGACCTAACACAAATATAATAGACTGAGAAATTACTTATTTTTCATTTGTATTTTAATATATCGTAAAGTTGTTAATTGAGGTATATAAATAGAGTCTACGTTCCTTTTCTTGACAGAATTAATCCTTAATAATTTTCCTAGTTCCCCAACTTTCTGGGCTTATAAAAATACTCGATTATTTCAAAGGCCAAGATATATTCTACTCGCAGTATTTAATTAAAGCATCTGAAACATTTCTAGGCGACCAAATTTTCAAATTAAAAACACATGATTTTGCATTACTACGTATGGCATCGCCTTAAAATAAAAATATAATAAGCAGTAATTTTAGATTGAAGTATTTGTACATATTGAATTATTTGGCGGGTTAGAAATAAGCCGAAGTGGCTCAGTGATCCAGAGCACCTGGCCGGACATCATAATGGTCAGTGAATAACGGTGCCTAACCACCATCTTGCTCATCTCCTCTACTTGTCCGATCACCCAATTGGGAATGCCACAGTGCCACATTGTTGTATTATATTTAAATGAGACGTGATGCGAAAAAATAAATTCAGCCTTTTGACCTCGAAGTGACCTCTAACTCTCCCAACGCTCTAACTAAAACTACTGAATCCGGTCTGCGCTCACCGCTTATCTGTTCAGAAAAAATTGTAAATCACATGAACTCTCTAAGCACAAACCCAAATTAAAAAACAAAGTTAATTTAAAATTCAATTTTAAAACAATAATTTTTATTGTGAAGAAATTTAATGGTATTTTTTTCAATTTCAAGGACCATTAACTTTAAAAAGCATTCATAATCTGGTATAGAGTTCTTAGAACAATTGTTATTTGTGGAGTTATTCTCAGTCACCAATTTATCGCATACAGAAGTCACTTCTCTCCGGTAAGTTTGTTAAAAAAACATATGTTTTATTTCGTGTGAATTTTGAATACTGCAAGAGTCCCAACCGATCCAACCTCTCTGGAGCCTACACGGAGAAAACTTGCTAATATTAAATACTTATTCATAATTTATTAAATATCTCTTAACGCAATCCTGTTGAAGAATGAATTATGAAGTATTATTGAACAGTTGTTCATAATTATCATCATATTTTCGCATTTCGTCATTATATGTTAACAGGACAAGCGCGAATTTATTAAGAAGCAACTTGCCGTCACGTTTTTAACAGGATTTTAATAAAATAACATTTTTTTTCCGTGTACGAGAGGCGCACAATGCAAGTTGAAAAGGATCTGGCTATTAAAATATGGTCATTAAAGACATTTCAAGCCAAGGTTCGATTTTGAAAGGCGTTCATTCACCAGGGCTGGAGCGTACTGCAAATATTATACATACGCACGGTGTCCGGAAAGTAGTGGCACAAATCTGGGATATCAACATTACATAATTTTTTTGAGTTTTCGTTTTTGAGTCCAATAATTGGAATTTTTCGGTCAAATTTGAAACAAATCGATCACCCTCCGTTTAAAAAAAGGAAAATCGATTGTGCCGGCAAGTAGCCAATTTCAAAGAACAAAAAAAAATATGGTTAGACTGAGGATTGAATCTTCTTCCCCTGGGACTGAAACCGCGCTAATAACTACTCCATAATAATTGAATAGGACCGACATTCATTTCGTATATCAACTGCTGCAATGTCATCTAATTTCAGAGAATCGCGTGTATATCCGCGGTTAGTTGATGGAATGCATTTTCATTGACAACGAGTCTAACTGCTGAGTTTCAGCTCTATCGGATGTCGGGAAGTGAGTTTATTTCCGCTTCCAAGATTTGCATTAATTTATTCACGAAAACAAAATCGTAATTCAAATATATATATTTAAAATTTTTACTAAATTTGTTTATTTGTGATGTAGATTCAGCAGTTTTCCGATTATACCACTGGTTTCCGTACACTACGGGTTCAATCTTCTGGTAGATAAGTCCTTCACCAGTGTTTCCAAAACAGCTCCTTTAAAGCTGTCAGCTGCAAATGTTCGTGTACACCCCAGGATACACGAACATTCTAATGGCTGTTTTACATGACGCCTTTTTTCATCTAATCGGGATGAAAAAAGGGACCTGTTATATACAGTCTAAAACGTCCATAAGTGTCCATATGTGCCCAGATTTGATTAGCCAGACCAAGGCTTGTTAAGTGCCCCGATTCGATTAGCCAGACCAAGCCTTGTTTAATGCCCAGATTTGATTAGCCAGACCAAGCCTTGTTTAATGCCCAGATTTGATTAGCCAGACCAAACCTTGTTTAGTGACCAGATTTGATTAGCCAGACCAAGACTTGTTTAGTTTACAGATTTGATTAGCCAGGCCAAGCCTTGTTAAGTGCCCGGATTTGATTAGCCAGTCCAAGGCTTGTTAGGTGCCCAGATTTGATTAGCCAGTCCAAGACTTGTTAAGTACCCAGATTTGATTAGCCAAACCAAGCCACGTTTAGTTTACAGATTTGATTAGCCAGGCCAAGCATTGTTAAGTGCCCAGATTTGATTAGCCAGGCCAAGCATTGTTAAGTGCCCGGATTTGATTAGCCATACCAAGGCTTGTAAGGTACCCAGATTTGATTAGCCAGTCCAAGACTTGTTAAGTACCCAGATTTGATTAGCCAAACCAAGCCACGTTTAGTTTACAGATTTGATTAGCCAGGCCAAGCATTGTTAAGTGCCCAGATTTGATTAGCCAGGCCAAGCATTGTTAAGTGCCCGGATTTGATTAGCCATACCAAGGCTTGTAAGGTACCCAGATTTGATTAGCCAGTCCAAGACTTGTTAAGTACCCAGATTTGATTAGCCATGCGTATTTAATATTGTATTTGCCTGCCTCGCACCGTCTGGACGAATGATAAGGGTGCATATCACAAAAATTAACCTGTAATTTTTTTTTCCAGTTTTTAACATGAAACCAATATTCGTGTTATTCCTGATTATTGGTTTGGCTGCCGCTGCACCACAGTTACCAATCGGTTCGTATTTTGTGACCTTTTTTTAACCTTCAAGGTAATTTTTTCGGTTTAACCAACGGCTAGTACCAGTAAAGTCTATTTGCTTTTTTGGACAGCTCATGGTCTCATGGAAATCGTTGAATCTCCCTTACTATCATGGTCAAAATTATGATCATAATGTGGGTGTCTTCCTGTACGGGTGATGGGCTGAAAGTTGCCGAGCGAGACGGCGCTGTGCGTGTGAGGGAGAAAGTATTCGGATCCGTGCATCGGACGAAATACCGCGCGCTACACAAGGTTTTTATGCATAGCACAAAGGATAACAAATTATTATAAGCATTAATTACTAGCCTGAAATATCCCTACAAATATAATATAAGCCAGTGGTTCAGAGTGTCTGACCGGACATCAGAAGGTGCGGGTTCAATTCCCGTCGGCGGCATTTATTTTTACTCGGGAGATATTTTCAATTTGTATGGATATTTCAGGCGACTAATTAATGCTTATAATTTTTTAATTCAAACATTAAAAAATATTATGATAGTTCACTTTACGTTTTTTATAAGTAAAATTACTGAAAATACGTTTATTTTTATATTTATTTATACAAATGTTTTTATTATATAACTTAATGTCGCCTTTTTTATATAAATATCTCATCTACATATGTAAGCCCAAAACTTCACCACAATCGGTCGATGTTGGAAACAGTAATGCTGTCCGAAACGCTTCCTAAAGAAGAAGGTAGTACAACACGAATAACAAAATTCCTTGTCTTAACGGGACAAGAGATCCTGGGTTCGTTCCTAGTTGTGACCGTTATATTTTTTTATGTGTCTTGTTTTATTTCATGTTTTGTTTAGTGTTAATATTAACTTCGTCTTCAATGACTGTATTTCCTTTTCATTTTGTTTTAAATTTGATGATTTGCAGATGAAAGTATGATGGCATCTTTGTTCTTCAAGCCAATGGCCCGGATGTCTGAGCATATCTTCGGCATGTCTCAAGGCGCCCTTATTAATCCCATGGCTGCTGCTCCCCCGGCACCGGCGCCCGCCGCAACCCCAGCAGCCTCATAATTTCACTGATCATATTAACCCCATATACATTTGCTGGCTACATTTGCAGGACAGTGAAATTATTTATTTATTTATTTATTAACGGAAATCGTCCAAATTACAAAATAATAACACGAATAAAGTAAAATGAAAAATACAGGATTAGACAAAGGTACATGAAAGCAAAGACATAAGGCAGATATAATAAAAGAAAATAAAGTGACAAGTCGAATCAAGTAAAGAATACGCCGTGGGTCAGGACCACAGGACACTTATAATATTCCGTCACTTGTTTAGCGACTGGCAAAAATCAATCAGACTTATCCCAAAAAAGTTAAGGTTTTGACTTGAGTTGACCAGTCTACACATTCTGGACAATGGTGAATAATATCCATAAGTTGTCGAATGATGGTTGAGGAAGAGCAGTTCATTATTTCTGAGTCTGTGCGAGGGGATATTGAAGGGAATGAGTTGCAGTAGAGTAGGGGAATCAATAATACCATTTATAATTTTGAAGAAGCAAATGAGGTCATTTCTTTCGCGACGGACTTCCAAAGGAGAATTTATGATTATGACCACCTTGAAGTGTACTGAAGTGTGCAGTGTTTATAGATAAGTTTTAAATAATAAATTATTATAAGCAATAATTAGTCGCCTGCAATATCAACACAAATTGAAAATATCTCCCAGGACGGGAATTAAACCCGCGCCTTGAGATGTCCGGTCAGACGCTCTGGACCACTGAGCCACGTCGGTTTATTAATTCAATATGTACTAGTACATCAATCAACAATTACTGCTTATTATATTTTTATTTATTCGGCAGATGTTTTCAATTTGCATTGATATTGCAGGCGATTAATTATTGCTTATAATAATTTGTGCTATGCATAAAAACCTTGTCTTTTAAACATTAGTTTATCATTGAAAAAAAGTTTAAAATGTTTATTTCGTTGCTGTCAATGGAATTTCCAAACTAAAAAAGTTGATTTTGTAGAATTGTGCTTATTATTTTGATTAAAATTTTCAATATTATATTAGGAATTGAGAAATTTACTAATTTTCACCCTTCTTATAGGAGATAATAAATAGCAATTGGTTTTTTCGTTTTGTTTTTTACCCCATACAAAATAATATTATGTTATTGTACTGGACACCTATTCCAGTGACATCGACTGTAAAATGCCGGTTTCCTCTCGGGGGTACATTGGGAAAGGATTTGTAATGAAACACAACTTCACGAATGTCGTCGGATAACTGACTGGTTGGGCCAGTTGTTTGCTTTGTTAAAATACAGTTTCTACACGTGTTAATGTGGAGCAATTATTCTTATATCTAAACAGAATATTATAAGGCGTCATAGCGCCGAGAATTAATTACTAAGGTCCCACAGTTTTGACAGTAATTCATCCTTGAACTGGCGATATGACACGTGTAAGGTGATTTAAAATCTTATCAATATGACTCATCGTGCGAGATAAGCCTCAAAGGTTTCGGCATCGTAAAATGTGTGATATCAGAATATTCATTTTCTTAATTGTTAGGTACCACCATCTGCTGTCCGGTAAAGTTATCAAATATACCTGTTTGACCTATAATCTATCTTCTATATAAAGAAAAATGTTCGTTTGTTCAAAATCTTAAATCTCTGAAAGTTCTTAACCGATTGCTTTGAAATTTTGACGCAACGTTGCATTCGAATTCGCGTGTGTTTTTGTACAGTATAGTATAAAGATGTCAAGTTTGTCAAGAAAGCAAGTTCTTTTTTAAACAGTGCCATATGTTGGACGTAGAAAGCAAGACGCTCTATTGTATCTCTATCTGCTCAAACTGAGCCATGACAACGCGTGGTGGGGTAAAGCTAGTTTCAAATAATTTCGTTGTTTTTTTTTTTTAATTATAAGAAGAAAATAATTTCATCTTTGAGGATGCTTTTTGATGGTTAAGGAAAGGGAAAAAAGGAAGTTATGGGAAGGAATAAGAAGAAGCTCAGTGTGTCCAAGAGTGACGGACATTTGAATCCATCCCTCCCACTGCGTTGCAAGGCGAAGGGTCCTGCAAGAGAGGTCACAGTGTCTTCTAAGTGTCCACAGGCGAAGTGTTTCAATCGTCCTCTTCCGATCTGACCACCTACTCTGATCTGACTGATCCACCTACAAGACCAGGACAAATTTCACCCGTGCACCACGCTGTAGCTTGTCACTTCTGGTACACATACCCGCCCCCCAAAATATCCGGCAATCTTCTTCATTCATAATAAACTTTGAAAACTTTCTGCATTCATTGCCTACGTCCACACGACGGCCGCACAACGCGCTGTGCCACTCCCAACTAGTAAGTAAGCGTTCGGATTTGTGAATTGCTTTAACTACGGATACGTTGGCTGGTATTTCCCATCACAGTATAAAGACTTTTTTACTTTCATTTTCACTTCCTCCAATAAAAATGAATTTAGATATTTCATATCTGCCAGGCGTCCCAGTCGGCTAATACCCAATTTCTACCGATTTATAACAGCTTTTCCGATAACTCTTTAAGTTTTTAAGTTCCAAGAAAAATAAATGTTATTTTTTAAGACAATATCTGTACATTTGTTATGCCGAAAGGCTAATGCTAACGCTAAAAGAAAAACAAGTTTAAAATTGTTTCGATGTATTAATTTATCTATCTTAACCTCACGTAACCTAACCTTAACGAACTTAACCTAACTTACCAATATTAATCTAACCTAACCTATTAGTTTTTGATCAAGTTCTGTTTTGTCACAGTTGTTTTTTATCAGACTGTCTTGAAATTCGAATAAAGGTTATATCTAAAATGAATATACATGACAAATAGGAAGGATGTTAAGAGAAAACTTAAAATAATTCATAATCTGCTATTTCATAGATGGCGCTAATTTAATGTTTTTACTTAAGCCCCCGCATACATAATTTCTATCGAAGAACAAGTTTCTCATTAACTCTTTAATTTTTAAATTTTTTTAATATCTGTACATTTGTAATGCCGAAACGTTAAATATATGAAATTCCCTCTATAGAAAAAAATCGCAAAGTAAGCTCCGAAAATCATTAAAAACACGTTTTTTTCTGTTATTTAATATGTTACAGGAATGAAAAAATTCACTGTGTATCTTTAAATGCAACAAAAGCAGTTTTTGCTCAATTTCAAACGAGTCGTGTTTTATTAAATATTTTCACCATTTTCGTTTAATTATCATCGTTTTTTAATATTAGCGTGCTCCCTCTAACATTCGTATTTACAAATATCACTTTCAAACCATCATTGAACGATTACTACGAGGCTATGTCGTCAAAAGTGCTCGTCCTTTGATGGGAATGCCCGAATACAAACCAGAGAAAACCATAAATTAAACCTCCTTCAACACTAACTCAAAATGCGGGATTGACATATTGTTAACACTTCGTACATTGAATTCCATGTATTAAACTCAGTACCTCACAACTTCAAACCTAAAATTAATATTAAAATCATTGTGAACGTCATCAATGGACGGTAAAAACTTGGAAAAGATTGATAACATGAAGTACTTGGGAATAATTGCATACTCAAAAGATATCTGTTAAAGAAAATGTCGATTGTGTTGGCAAAAAATGTCCAAGAAGATATCTTTCATTGGAAGAATTAGGAAAAACTTCGACTAAAAAACAAATTAACTAATTTATAAAACAATTGTTCCACCACACATAGACTACTGTTATCGGTATTTTCATCAGGTGGCTTAAAAATAATACAAATAATCCAGAATAGAGCCATGAGACTAATTTTGAAGTGTAATAAATATAAATCAATACATAAAATGCTTAATGAATTAGTTATAATGAGTGTTAAACAAATAATAGAATATAATGAGTGCTAATCAAATAATTAAATATAATTAGTGACAAAAAATAATTTTCTTTAACTTTTTAAATTTTTATGTACACCAATTTACTACCAACTTACATTAATTACAAACACTAAAGTAAAGACTTCCACAAACACCATACAATAAAGACTTCCACACACACCATACAAGCAAGACGCGAAGAAAACATCAGACTAAAAAAAATGAAGAAAACGAAAACGTAGAACTGTATAAAGATATTTAAATGTACAACTTAGTTCCTAGTGAAACTAAAAATGTATACAGATTGGCTCCGTAATAAGCATTCAAAAAGAAGAAGAAGATGGTTTGAATGGGAGACATGTAAATACGAGTATTAGAGAGTACAAAAAGCAAAAGGAAATTTCTTTGAAAATCAGACATTATATGCTAGTGCGAAAACTAATGATTTACGCCAAATTTCAAGCAATGTCAACCCCCTCTTCTGATTGGTTATTTTGTCCTATAAGTGATAAGGTTCATGTAAAAGTACAATAAAACCCATGAATATATTTTGTTTATCTAGCAGTGTTTCTTAATCGCGGTTCTAGCGCCCCATGGTGCCCACAAAGGCAGGTCTGGGGGGGTGTTTTTAAATTTTTATTATTTTTTTATTATTAAGTTCGAGTAGGCATTGTGTAAACATAGAAATTAAGATTTGCTTATTTTATCAATTGTTGCTGTAACGGACGTACTGCTCCAATATCAGCCGACGTCGCCCCATATTAAAATCTGCCATTTGCCTTAACTTTACCTGTCCTTAAATTGAATAAAACTGCCCTCTATGTATGTGAAATTATGTAAAAATGTAATGTAAAAACAATAAATGAAACGTCGGAGCTTGGCTAGGGGACACGGGCAGAGAAGTATACTGTGAGAGCTGGTAAAATCATAATCATTTTTTAATTCGGGCACGATTGTTAGAACCGTGCCAAAACGTAGTGGGAAGCCGTGCGATGCGCCATGCGCCGTCATAGCGTCACAAATGACCGGTGGTACGCCGTCATTACGTCCCACGGGCACGGTTCTGAGGATCGTGCCCAAACAAAGGAAGGCCGTGGTCACGTTCGACTACGGCCCGAAACCACCGGCCGAGCGGCGGTAGACGGCCCGGCGGGACGCCGCGATAGCGTCGCAAACACGGCTCACGGATTCCAGGAATCAAAGAGAAAGTGGGCCCGTGTGCGCGTCGCGCGCCCGCTGGCGGCCTATAAAACGGGCAACAGGCCCTCAAAACGTCAGATCTCCAGCAACACTCACCAGCTCTACAACTCTCTCTCTGCTCTGCCTTCTACCTCGCTCCGACTTCTGCTTCTACTCGCCTTCTCTTCTTCTGACCCTCGCCTCACCCCGGACCTCCCTGCCTCTACGACCAGACCCGGACTCTATGACAAGGACAAGAAAACAGCATTTGGACCAGCTACAACGGCTACAGAGACGCCCCGCTCTACCCCTCCACGCCACTGAAGGACGACGCCTTCCGCCTCCACAGATTGGGATCACCGGCCCTTTTACAGTCTTGTGTGTCACCCGATTACGTCTGATACAGTTGCATACACTGCACACATAATCATTGTAAATAATTGTGTACACGGTATAACAATATATTATTTAATATTATAGAAACATACAGTACATGATTTACAGAGATGAAACAATATACAGGAATAAGATGTAATAACTTCATGTTGGGTACCTATGATATGTTTCTTTGTAATGTTTGCTAAGTGGTATGTTTATTCCTTAATTACCAGGTGACTTGTGTAGTATATAGGTGTGTGTAATGTATGTGGAGTGTTTGTTTGTGTGTGTGTCTTTATGTATGCGCATTGAACAGTTTAAATTATTGACATGATGCCACGTTTGAATTTGGGCAGTGAATCCGAAAAAATGTCAATGTTAGAGTTAAGACAAATATTATTTAGAGTATGAAGAGCTCGGTTAATTGGCGAATTAGATGCTGCATTTGTTTTATAATTAAGCGTGTGGAATAGCACTGTATGTCGTGTACGTCTCAAAGTTATGTTAAAGTTAGTAAGGGACAGAAGTTCAGTACAGTCGATGTCATTGTTTAAAATTCTGTGTATAAATATTGAGTCAGCTATTGCTCGTCTTCGCTGCAAAGTTTCAAATGTACATTCAAAGTTATTGTTGAATTTGTAGGTAATATATTATATAAATTTGTTTTGGATACGTTCTCTACTATCGATATAAAGTTTATATTGTGGATTCCAAATTGGCGATGCATGTTCCAGTGTACTTATGACTAATGCGAAATATAACATTACGATTGTAAGTGGATTACTGACAATAATTACTGATTAATATGACAATAGCAAGGTACCTATGGAAAATGTGTAGTATTTGGGGGGTGGGATTATTTTAATGTGGTAAAGTGGGCTATTCTTTCAATACGATTAAGAAAAACTGATCTAGCACAATTTGAAGAATCTCTAGATTAGTCAACCAACCTGTACAGAATATTTTGAAAAGCGTGACGAAGCAAAATTGATGGATTCCACAATTACAAGAACGGGATCGTTCGTAGCAACACGTATCAACCTGGATCCGACAGCATACCAATGAAGTTTTCAATCGCCATGCGAACTTTACTAAATTGCGTATGTTAATATAAAGTCCATCAGTAAGAAAGTTAAACTCTCTGTAACTTGACTCAATCACAGCCTATATTTTAAGAACCATTCTTGTACTCTAATTTACATAAAATGTGAATATTTTATTGTTTGAGAACAAATGGGCTTTTCATTCATGAGTTCATGTTGTTAGGTAAGGAGACAATAAAAGATGATGGTTGTTGTGTCACAGCGTTTACTCTGAGTCAGGGAGATGACTCCGGACCGATGAGGATGACATCAGGTGTAGACGGCGATGACGGCAGTAGAATGGTCGAGGCGGTGGTCAGTGAGTCGACACCGCGTTGGCGGAGACCGGACTCGTGGATGTGATCAGCACTGGTGAAGACGTGGACAATAAAAGGAAGAATATTATTTGTATAGGAAATTAAATATTCACACAGCATTTTCAAACATAGGGAAATGCACAGTAATTGAAGAAAGGCGTCTTTGCAAACATAGAAAATGAAAGATACTGTGTGTAAATACATGCCTACAGAAATAAAGACATTGGTTGCAAATATGTTCTAAACCTAAAATAAAGGTAACAGTGTTGTGCAAATATAGACAAAATTAAGGATATTTTCATAAAACACTTTCTATGAGACCAATAACTCAATCATCCAGCCGCACATAACCAAATAAAGCACACAATGGGCAAATATACAACGAATAAAGGACATATTTAATGCCAAATTAGATACAAATTAACAATACTCAATATCAACATAAAATCGATGGACATTTCCGTGCAGACAGAAAGATTGATGACACTTAGTGCAATATAAAAACAATGAGGGACATTCAGTGTGAAATTTCGTGGAAACATAGAAACAGAAAATCATAAAAAAACAATAAAGGAAATTTCGTGCAAATGAGGAAACAATTAAGGACATTCTGTACAAACATATACATTTTGAAAGACATTCTGTGCAATAATCATAATCTGTGAAATACTGAAGGTCACTCCGTGTAAACACAGAAGCAATGAAGAATACTCTGTGCAATTGACGGCCTTCGTTGTCGAGGGGTAAGAATTTTAACTAGCAGGCTGGAGGTCGAGGGTTTATGACACACATTCGCACTCATACTAAGGAAAACCCGTTATTATCATGTTATTACTGTAATTATTCATGTTCACACAAGTCATATTTAATGAAACACATTCGCACTCACACCAAAGATAAACCGTTCTCATGTTCTAACTGTGACTATTCATGTTCACGGAAATCACTTTGAGTGTTGCGCTTTAAGCTTTTGGCATTGGACTTTGAAGTCTAAGCTTTGAACTCTGAGTTTTAAGGCATTTTGAGTTGAATGCGTCGAGCTTTGAGCTTTGAGCTCTGAGCATTCAGCTGTGCGCTTTGGGATTTGAGAGTTGAACTTTGAACTCTAAGCGTTTATATTTGAACTAAGAACATAAGGTTTGGAGAAATTTCATTTTTGTTCTTGTCACATAAATATTTTGTGACTAGTGCAGTTCTTGCCTATTTGGATATTTTGTGTATTTTTTTTGGAGATTGGCAATTTTTTTGGGGAAGACAAATTGTTTTTTTGTCTATGGTCACTTCCTCCCGAACAGCGATGGGCTGGCTGTTCGTGAATTAGTCTCTCACCATGGAGGTGTTTTAATCACAGTACCTAAATCATGTGAATCCAAGTTGTTTTTATCTTTAAAAAGGGCGCGGGGTGTTTTTTTGTAACTCGAGTAGTTCGTGTAAAGTATTATTTTTAGTGGATGTTATGTGAATCCCACTTTTTTCCGGTGTTGGCAGTTGGCCATTTTGTGTTTTTTGACCCCGCGTCGCGAAGTCACGGATTGCTGATGGTTCTTCCGAAATCCGTTAGTCTTGGAGACTGGTTGGGCCACGTGCTTTTCGGATGGAGATTGTGGAGACAGCCTGAGGCTGGAGACGCTCCTTGGAGGTGTAGCGCCCTTCTTCCCAAAGAGAAGGAAGACCTAGGCTCTCTGGATTCCGCGCCGTCCCCGGTTGGTGAGGTCGGAAGTCCCGTCCCGGGTCCGTTCCTCTCTACCAGAACCAAGTTTTCGTTCGTCATCCGGTGTTTTCCTACAATATTCGGCTTCGTTTAGTTAGCTTAGTGTGTTCAGGAGTCCATCTGGTATGTTTATGTTTTGTATTCTTAATATTACATTGGTATAAATTTAATCCTAACCTTTCATTGGTATAAATTTGCACACCCATGTTTTGTTTTTTTGATGGTTACAATAGAGTTTTATAAAGTTCATCTTCTTGTATTTACTGATTTCCTACCCACTAGACAGAAAACTAGTCCCATAATCCTGAGCTGTGGTCTCTGCTCTGCCGTATAAATTCCACTACATTGAACCTGAATATGTTTCCCTTGCATCCTTTGGGATTTGATATTTGAGAGTTAATCTTTGAACTCTGACCTTTTATCTTTGAACTAAGAACATAATGTTTGGAATTTTGAGTTTTCATCTTTGTCCTTTGAAATCAGTTTTTTGATATTTTATTAAGACTTTAACACTTTAACACCTACCTTACGTAAGTTAATCTTCTGCTAAATTTTGTTTTGGACATGATGTGTTCTCAATTTTGCTCGATGTCAAAAATAATTTGAATAAATTTTTTAATATATATTATTTCGGTTTTCACTTATTTTTCTGTATTCCATTGGTGTCCATTACTTGAAACTCGTTTATTTCACTATCGCTATAATTCCATGCAAAATAGTATTATTATTGCTCAAAAAGGATGTTTTCTTGTTTAGTGTTAAACTGGAGCCAATTTAATAGCGTGTTACTGAGATTGTTGCACAAAAAAATGACTGCATGACATTGGTAAACATGTTCAGAAGTAGCGGATGTATGTACGTGCATCAATGAGGCTGTATTAGCTCATCTCTTGAATAGTTACTAATGCATGTCAAACCAGAACGGTATCGTTCATTTGCTAGTTTCTGCCCAGACTGCATGACATTGGTAAACATGTGCAGAAGTAGCGGTTGTATCTTTTTAATGTTGATTTTCTGTTTTCATTATTGTTTTGATGTATTGCTTCACCTGTTCGCTGACAGTGTGTCACTCAAAAATATCATAATGTTTTACCATCAATGTAATATAAAATAGAAAATATCTTTTAGATTTTTAGAAAAGGTCAATAGGTGTCACACATAAATACAAATCGGATATGTTTATCTGTGACACTATTTAGTTTAAAACTTTGTAATTATTCATAAAGCTGTCAAAAATATGAAAAAATTGTTATGAATTTGAAATATGAAAACGACAAAAATGGTGTTTTAATTCCCAATAACCGAGTGGTTAAAGCGTTGTCTTGGTAAGACAGATATCTTGAGTTACATTTCCAGTTGAGACTGTTACCTTTTAATTTTTCTTCGTCTTTTCTGTTTGGTGTTGTGTTTAGTGCATTATTTTGATCGCAGTTTACTGAATCAATTAGATACCATTAGTGCCACCTGTGAAGGTTAGGTTATATTGTTTATGAAAGGTTCTCGCCTCTGCTATTAAATCGCGAGTTAAGTCGCGTCGGCAAGAACAATTCCTGTATTGCCGCCTGTTGAATTTGTGTCAATGTACAGGGTTTTTCAATAAGAGGTGTTATTTTGAATAGCCTGCTATTTCGTACTTTTGAAGCTGTCATTTTTTGACATTTGACAAGTAGAAACGACGCCATTAATAAAAATCCAAATCATCTTGAGTGATGAGGCCCATTTCCACCTCGGTGGCTTCGTCAACAAGCAAAATTGTCGCATCTGGGGCTCGGAAAACCCAAGACTTATTGTTGAAAAGCCTCTCTATCCTCAACGTGTGACTGTTTGGTGCGGTTTATGGTCCGGCGGAGTCATTGGTCCAAATTTTATTCCACTTTTTCGAAAATTAGGCTGGAGCAACAGTTACGGTGAATGGATTGTGCTATCGAGATTGATGATTTTTTATGGCCGGAATTGGATGGTATTGATCTGGACAGCGTTTACTTTCAACAAGACGGCTACGTGACACACAAGCAACGAAACCATTGATCTTTTACGATTGCATTTCAAAATAACACCTCTTATTGGAAAACCATGTATTTGAAAACAGTTTTTCATATAAAGGATTAGGTTTCCTTAAAAACGCTCTCTTTCCACTAAACAATCAAAGGTGTCACCTTCCCTAAAGAAACACAGGAACCGGCATGTACCTAGTGTATTTCACCTGTAAAAGGTATTCATGTTGTTCAAAAAAGTGTCTATTCTTTGTGAATAAAGTTATTCGAATTGTTCTCACGCAAGTTTAATTCAAAAGGGGTCTTTAATTTATAAATATCTTTTACTTTGATAGTATATCTATAGTTTGTATCTCTTGCGACTAATTGTAACATTTGAAAGACTGGAATGGGCTGTTCATATAGAAAGGATGCCAGATGACTGGATTCCTCAAAACACGACCCAGAGGGTGCCCCATTAGAAGAAACCCAGAGAAAAAGGATAACAGCTGACTGCATAGAAGTGAGTTGAATAGACCGGAGCAAGTGGAGAACAAATGTGCAGGAAATCCTACACTAGGATAAAGTGCCGTAATGATTATTACGATGTGACTCGTCTTGTTGTTCCCCCTTCTATAGGTTGGCTATCATTGGGAATATCTTCAGAAACAGCTCTGACCAACCGTGTACCAGTCACGTCATTGGGAATATCTTCAGAAACAGCTCTGACCAACCGTGTACCAGTCACGTCATTGGGAATATCTTCAGAAACAGCTCTAACCAACCGTGTACCAGTCACGTCATTGGGAATATCTTCAGAAACAGCTCTAACCAACCGTGTACCAGTCACGTCATTGGGAATATCTTCAGAAACAGCTCTGACCAACCGTGTACCAGTCACGTCATTGGGAATATCTTCAGAAACAGCTCTAACCAACCGTGTACCAGTCACGTCATTGGGAATATCTTCAGAAACAGCTCTAACCAACCGTGTACCAGTCACGTCATTGGGAATATCTTCAGAAACAGCTCTAACCAACCGTGTACCAGTCACGTCATTGGGAATATCTTCAGAAACACGTAGTACCAGCACGTAGGTTTCGATGTCATGAATTGAGCTGCGCGGTGCGTTGTGCGGCGTAATGTGAACGTAATTAATTTATAAATATATTTAAATCGTTTTACGCCGCACATACGTCCCGAATTAAATAGAAGATGGCCAAAACACTTTTTTGTCAATTGTTATTAAAATTTTCACATGTTTGACAAGTAACATAAAAAATATGAAAAATAAGTGGCGAAGGGCAATTCGGAGGTCACGCTTTCAAATTGTTTGCGACACGTTCAAGAGTGGAATATACTCTCAGTATCACCCTGGTGTAAGACCACCATTCAGTATTAAAACGTTGCTTGAAATGGCTTCAGCCGCGTTCGGTGACCAGATTTAAACATCCAGGTACTTCCTTACCTTCCTCTTTCCCATCTCCTTCTCCTCCCCTCTACCTCCAGCCTCGCAATATACCCAAATTGGGGCTGCCATGATCCCACTTGCTACAGGTGCTTGGGAGCAATTGGGACTATTAACACTCAGTGTTGCAAGTGCATAATTTTTATACATGGTGTTTATTTATTTTTTTAAATCGGCGTTAATCTGTTATGGTAAATTCTTAAATTTTTAATTTCTCTATAAAATTTATTTTATTTTACTCCCGAATTGAAATAATCCTCGTTTTCAACATATTTTTCTTGGCCGGATAAGGCTGTGATTAGTTCCTTTGTGCGCTGCTCGCAAAACTACGATTTCTCAATGTAATTTATTCAAAGTGTCGTAAAATATTATTTTATATACCGTTCGATTAAATTCGATATCCAATTTGATGGAAAATTATAGAGAAAGTTATTCTAAGTTATTCCCACTTTTTATAGTTCCTAAGCGAGATCGGTAAGTTCGTAAATTAACTCAGTTTTTTTTCAATATTCCAGGGTACTGACTTTTATTCGTTTTATGTGAATATCGCAACTGCCAATCGTCTGGAGCCAGTGAGACTATGGCATCCCCAATTGGGGTATGTCGTTAAGCAGTTGAGAGGTGAAGGAGATTGGAAAGAGGAGGGTGGGATGGGGAGAAATACTTGACTATTCTGATCTGGTCACCAAATACTGCTAAATTTCATTAAAATCACGGGGTAGTCTGAATTCTCGTAAATTCAGTTCCAATTTTGAAAATGGTATTTGTAATCATTTTCTGTTCTAAATATTAGGTAGGTACTTTATCGCAAGTCTGAATTTAAGTGATTTAATCAAGTGAAACTGTCACAGATAATCTTAGCTATATTACTGTATTTTTTAAAGTTGTTTCCTTTACGAGTTCATACATTTCTATTGAAAAAATATTTTTTTTAGTAGTTTGCATTTATATTTTTTATTGAGTAATTTTTATATTTATTTGTATTCTACTCGAGCGAAGCGATAGGAAAACCTTCAATTTATCTAAAGCATATTTTCTGTATTCATAATGTACACCGATTCGTTATAAAGATTAATCAAAATAGTGATTTGGCATTAAGCTTCGCCTTCACACCTACACAGTTTCGCGCAGAACTGTGCGAACACATTCGTCCACAGAAACATGTTGACCTCAGCTTGCCTATGTTTGACGAATACGTTTAAAAATTAAATGAAGTTACAACCAACAAGCCTTTTAACAAATATTTTAATTTTTCTTTCTAGAACCATCCAAAAATGTATAAAATAGTTAGTTTGCTGGTTTTGACTATTTATGCTGATGCATATCAATTCGGTAAGCTTAATTTTTTTTTTAATGCACTCGTGTATTCGTACAAATTATATATTTTGTTAGCACCTCAAGAGCTATATGACGACACACGAATAAATACGCTGAAATATTTAAGGTTTTGATTTTTTTCTTTCACTGACTGTCGACTGATCGTACTGACCGAGTGGAGAGCGAGTTGAGTATGCAGGTTGAGGGCCTTGCTTCTATCCATTGTCTCGCCTGAATCACTCACCCGCTACTAGGCCGAGTACTGACTGTACTGACAACATCAGTAGAGCACTCGATCGAATGCACTGTCTCTGTTTACGTAATAATATCAAAATTATATTAAAATAATAATAATATCACTTTTATTCAGGCGTAACTCTTGCGGAACCTTGGCGTGGGTGTCTTGTTAAAATGTTTTTGCGTTAAAAATAAATAATTAAAGCACATTTGAATGTTGTCTTTATAGAATCCCCGTGCGAGGACGCCGTAGGAGGTGCTTACAGACCCTGGAGAGTGCCCCCTGGTGCAGGTAAGTGTATATGCTACTTCTAGAATGACAGGCAATTTGTAATGCTCGAATCATCCGTTGGCGCTAGTGTTGTTGGAGGTCATGCCAATCTGTCGAAGAAGAAGTTTAAAGATTACTGAAGATGATATGATAGAGGGAGCGCGCTAATATTTAAAAAAAAAATTGATGGACATTTAATAAAACACGACTTATTTAAAATGGATCAAAACTCTCTTATGAATACATCTATGGAAGTGGAAGATACTCTCAGTTTCGCCCTCGAGTAAGACCACCATTCAGAATAGAAACTTTACTGTGTTAGATGGCCAGATCTGAATATCCAGATACTTTACCACCTTCTTCTCCTTTCTCATTGACGATGCCATAGTCTCACTGGCTCCAGACGGTTGGGAGCAATTGGAACTCTTGCGAGGTATTCACATTGGTGATGATCTGGCTTGTAAGCCACACAGACTATCAGGGAATAATTAATTCCCTATGAAAAAAGGTTGATTACAAAATTCACTCTGCAGGCCGCGTAACAAATTAACATCCAGCCACCAAATACATAAAACAGAGAACTCACCGAATATATCACTCGCATTGAGATTGGCAGCGATTCCTTAATCTCCAAATTCGGCAGCGGACGGCAATCAGCACAATTACACTTGCATTCGCACCATGAAATAATGATCTGTCACGACAAGCTCTCAAGATAGTGGAATTTAGAATAAAATTGAATTTTATTTATTAATTTTTTTAAAAAACATTACATATTACAGTGATCTTTGGCTGTCCAACTAGGAGATTAACCTGTTTTAGGACAGTCAGAAACAGGCAGATTTATTAAATGCGATTCTTGTTTTGTCTAGTGTATTGACTTTTACTTAATTATTGCACTTTATAAATAATTTGAAAAGTTTTCTTGGTTGATATAAGAAGTTGCCAACTATATATTTTAAATAATATAAACGTAGAGAATAGACTAAAAGAATATTCAAATATGATAATTCAAAAATAGCAATATAGTAAAAAAATATTGACATGTGAGTTTATCAAATTGAAATTTTACTTTTTATTTAGATGAAATTAATAAGCTAGAGAATCAAAAATAGATAAAAGAAAGAAAGGAGATTAAAAGAAAATAGAGAATAAAAATAAGCAAAAAAAATAAAAATAGGGAATTAAAAAATATGCAAAAGAGAAAAGAGTATATGTATATATAAATATAAAAAAATAGAAACATGTAAGCTTTTCAACCATTCCGTGAAATCTTACTGTTGATTTGGTGAAATTAATGCGCCAGAGAATCAAAAATATATAAAAAAGAAATGAAATTGAAAGGAAGAGTAGAAATAGATAGAAGATTAAAAAATAAATTAATATTGAAAAACATGTCTGCTTTTTCTCCATTCCATGAAATTTTGTTTTGATTTTGTTGAATTAATGCTCTAGAGAATCAATATATATATAAAAATAAAAATTTAAAAGAGAGTTGAGAAACTAAAACAAAGAAAAATAAAATAAAAAAGATGTAAAGAAAGGTTATAAGCAGATTTTGAATTTACAATGGTAAACAAATAAATTTACTGCAATACATATAAAAAATAAAATACAGGGTAGTTCGAAAACGAAATTTAAGAAAAGCAAGTTTAATGACTGTTAATTAGCATATTTTCGCATTCATCTCTCCCCAAGATCAGAAGCCAATTATTTACCAGATTTCGGAGAATGTTAGCACTTTTTGATTTCCATGCATCGGGAATAAGATTAAGCAATTTAGGGCCTAAGTAGGAGAATTGTCTTTGAGCTAAGGATGAAGAAGTGGTGGGAGGACTGGAACAACTGGGTTCCTCTTAGCATGTCTAGTATCGTGATAATGGAATACGGAAGTGTATTGGTGACGCGTTCTTTGGGTATGTAATATGATTTTCCTCATGTATAATTGCCTTACATCTAGAACACGAAACTCTTCGAACAATGAATCACTGAGGTACCTGAACGGTTTTTTAAGTATAACTTTAAGAAGTGATTTCTGAGCTTTTGCTAAGGGATCAAGTATTGTTTTAGTACAACCGCCCCAACCCAAGGAAGCATAATCTAATAAGGAATTACACATGGCAAAGTAAATTCTTTTCATGTCTTTAATGCAGAGAATATTTCTAATAGCCCTGAAAAGATGTGTAAGTTTCCTGACTTTTGAGGAAGTTAAGTCTATATGTTTATCCCACCTCAGAAATTTGTCTATGATAATTCCTAGATATTTAGTACTGTCCACACATTCTAATGTACTACATTTACATACATTTATGGCATTGCAATGGTGTACAAAAATGCTATGCATCTCTTTAGGTTGACCCGCTTGAGTTGCACTTAACACATTGTAATTCTAAAAGTACTGTCACTTTCTTGAGACAAAAATATTTAAATCTTTTAGTCTTAAATCGACCAAACAGGAATAGTGGTGCCCTCTTCAAACAATATAATTCAGATGAATCCAGCTGCTTAATACACACATGACTGTATTTCATTTTCACTTAAAATCTATACAAAACTGACCAGAGATGTCTATCCTGTCCACTATTTTTAATTTTAATTTTCAAATTTTATTTCAAACTAATTTTAAATCTACTGCTTCTCCACACATATTGTTTTAAAGTAGCGTTAAAAGAAACTCTGTCAATTTTTTCATTCCTGTTAAATAACAAAAACGGATTATTTTTTATAAATTTTAGTAAATATTTTTTTTCTATCAAGGGCATTTCAAATAATTACAATTCAATTCGGCATCTGAATAGAGATGAGATCATTAACTTCAAAAATAATAAGTATTTAAGGCAAGTACACATGTCAGTAGAAATTCGGCAATTACCAAATTACCCCCAAAATTATCTCACTAGCGCCATCTGCTTCGAGCCTTCCAGTTGCAGTTTAAAGGTGTGGGCTTGGGCGCGAAAATGAGCAATCTGAAAGCATGTTGCCGGTCATAAGCTGATGATTTACAGTTCCTCGTGTCTAGGATGGACCAAATATGTACGCAGAATGATTTACAACATACAAGCTGACGTGTACCCGACGTTGCTCGTGGTTATAGAGTTACTAGACTTGGAGTAATGTTTTGAGGTTGTGAATTCTCATGTAAATGAAAACTGGATCTATTTTTAAGGCGATTTTTCTCTTATGATTAATCTTTATAACGAATTGGTGTACATTATGAATACAAAAAAAATATGCTTTAGATAAATTGAAGGTTTTCCTATCGATTCGCTTGATTGGAATACAAATAAAAAAATAAATTACTCAATAAAAAATATAAATGTAAGCTACTAAAAAAATATTTTTTCAATATAAATTATGAAGGCGTAAATGAAACAACTTTAAAAAAATACAGTATTATAGCAAAGATTATCTGTGACAGTTTCACTTGATTAACTTTTTTGCTTTCTTGTAAAATTATTTACAAAATAAATAAAAACCAGTTTTGTGCTTGAAATCGAACTTTTCTAGACTTCGTTTGTCAAGCGATTTTAATGCCTATTTACCTACCAAGGTATACCAAGAATATACACATTTTTGGCTTGTAGCTTCCTCTTAAGGTGGAAATGATATTATTCTAAAGAATTGAAAAGTTTTTGTTTCATTTGATCGTTCCATGTCTTCCTAGGGCGTCCCCGACTTCCACCACGGTATATTATATTGTATTGTAGCTTTTCATGCTGTAACAATTTTACGCAGTTTTAAAAATATGTAATTAATTAATTCAATATATTTCAGGATTATACAGTTCTCCTTGCGCATCGGGCGTCTACAATGCCTACAATTCCTACAATGCCTATTTGCCTCCTCCGAGGGATTACAGCCTTCTGTCTAGCTTGATATTGAGGCCGATAGCTCACCTGTCCAACACTATATTCGGCACCTCAGGCCTGGTAAAAACCCAAACTCCAAACTAGTCTCCTTCCCTTTGCTATGGATCCACTAAATATCGGGTTCGATTATATGAACTCAACACAAGAAGTCTTGTAGAAAGCCGTTCCTCAGGGCCTGTGTCATCTTTTGGGACGCTGTGTTGTGTGTTTTTTTGAGAAGAGAAAGGATTTAACACGGGTCTTGAAGAGACAAATCGTTCCACAGCCGAGCTGTTAAACTCAAGAACGAGTCGAATAAACGACCCGTTTAGTTTGACAAATATTGAGCGGACGTTTGGCGTGTTTCCCAACTATAAGGAATTAATGACGATAGTTCCTTTGAGCATCTATCACTGAAATACCGGTAGACAGCATTCTCGCCTGTGCTCTAAAGATTGTAATCTGTTTATTAAGATAGGGGAATCTGTCAATCGGAGCGCCCGTTTCTACACAGAATCAAGGGTTTTATCGAGAACTTTGGTGTTCTAGACCAGATTACGATATTATACAGGGCACGTTATACCTGTAATATTATGTATTTCTGACACATTTTATCAACATATAAATGGTAAAATACCTAAATAATAATAACCTGGATAGCTTTAGCCATGTTTTGTGACCGGATCTAAAGAGCTTGGTAATATCTAACCTCTCTATTTCCCATTCCTTCCCATATCTATCCTTTCAACCTAGCTGTCAAGCAATAAAATTGCTACAGTCAATGGAAATCAAATCAAATTTCGCAAGTTTCTTTATTAAATGTATTACATTATGAGAATACTCACAAAAATACAAATAACTAGATATAATCTGCAAATAATCATGATTTAGTTTAGTTTTATATATTTACCATGTCATTAATAAAAAGAAAAACAATAACAGGCCCAATAGTGATCCCTGTGGTACCCTAGGGTTTTGATTTATAGGTTTTAAAGTGATAATGTAAGTTAATTGATTTTTCTCTGTCTGTTATTAAAATAATTTTTCGTTATAGTTGTTCAACACGAGGTCAAACGCGGAATCTGGGAAGCACGAGAAGGAAGTGGGAACAAGGGTTGGAATTGATTTTCCAGAAGAGGAGAGCAGCGAGATAGATAATCCAGTTCCAGAAGAATATTTTGCTGAAAACAATCTTCCAGAAGCAATAGAAGAAAGAAGCTCGTTTCCAGATCCTATGTTCAAATCAGAAAAAGAAAAAGATTTGCTGAGAACTGCAGTTGATCCAACAGTATAATTTGAATATCTGAATTACGCTTCCAATATTACAAAATTACTACAAAGGGAACACTGAAAAACCTAACCTCACCTAAACTAATCTAACTCAAGGCGATGCATCACGTCGTGTAGCTTTGAAATTTGGACCGCTAACAATAATACTCCTTATGTAGATGGTAAAAAGATTGATATTCCCGCTTAACACCAACCAACTGTTTTGATTTATGCCAACAAAAACATCGCCAAAAAGTGTATTTTATTTAATTTTGCGAAGTTCAGGCACACGTATGTAAATGTTTTACGATCTATACAATAAAACCATTTGCAATATACATATACATAAATTATATATACCTGGCTCAATGCGTTATTTTTTCTGGGCTTATAAAAAGACTTAAGCTACGGACAAACGTGGTGCTCATTAGTAGCTGGAATTGAGCAATTACCCCTTAGAGGCTTTGCCAGTGACATTATTGATCAACGTTCGCGCATGGAAGGGTATTTGCTCAGGTATGTATGAACATTCTTGCTTAAGAGCATGCTAGTTGCTAGTCTTGATCCGATCTCTAAAATTAACGACAATGGCCCGATGGGGAGACGAAAAAACCTTGCTTTTCGTGATTCATTATCGGAGTTATGAATGTCTTTGGAACACAGGGTCACAAAACAATGCTTATGTAATATGAGCGACCCTAGTTTGACCGTAAAAATTATTAAAATTAATCACTGGTATTTTCTTGCAAAGCTATTTTTGTCGAAAGCACGCTTTTAAATAGCACGTGCGTTCAATCGTTTGCTTTTCGCACGCTTATTCATGAGTATGCTTTAAAAAAGCATGCAATATAAAGTGAAGAGCATGCTTATTTTTAGCATGATTATTTATGAGCATGTGTCAATAACCTTTAGATAAAAAGCTGGATTATTTCAAATATCAATTTGTGTTCTACTCGCAATTTGTCCTAAAAGGTTTTTAAATTATCAAATTTTCAAACCAAAATTACACGATTTTGTGATATTTGTGGTACTGACAATTTGTAATGGAATTCCATCATATTCTCTATTATCTTTATTAAATAGTATAAATTAATAGTATGTCTGTTTTTGCGTTTAGTTCTTTTAAACTACGCAAGGATTTTCACTTTCATTTAGAGAACTTCTTCCGGAAGGTTTATATATACAGGGTTTCCGGGGTGAAAGTATAGTAACTTCGGGAGGTGATACTACATGATGGTAGAAGTAAAAAAGAAAAATAACTTCTTTTGAAATTTCAACTTTTAGATGTACTTTTTCAGCTAAAAAGGAAAAATTGCGCCGGCGTGTGCGTACTGCATTATTATTGCTTTTGGATCATTTGAAATCGACCGGCCGATCCTAGAACTAACACCCGCTACCCCCCCCCCCTTCCCACTCTTTACAGCTGGTAACAGAACAGCTGTGATTTGTTTACTTTAAAGAAATATTATAAACAAATACCTCACATGTACTCACTATACATGTGGGTTACATAACTCACTATACACTGGGTTAGAGGGCCTGAAGGCCGCCCGTTACGTAACAAGAAATTCATTCATTAATTCTTCTGAAAGCTGATTACTTCAATGATTGTTTCACGTCATGAAAAAAATAAGGATTTTTAATCCACATTTACTACAACATAATTACAACACAACTCTCAACGACGGAAACTTCAACGAATACCTACAGTTGGAAGACACCAACACACTTTCTGTAAAAACCATCGTGTTCAACCCCATAAGAAGATACCTTACTGTCCTAGGAAACTACAGGGTTTTCCAATAAAAGGTGTTATTTTGATATTCAATCGTATAAGATCAATGGTTTCGTGGCTTGTGTGGCACGTAGCGCCGTCTTGTTAAAAGTAAACGTTGTCCAAATCAATACCATCCAATTCCGGCCATAAAAAATCATTTATCATCTCTCGATAGCGCAATCCATTCACAATAGTTGTTGCTCCAGCGTCATTTTCGAAAAAGTAAGGTCCAATAACTCCGCCGGACCATAAACCGCACCAAACAGTCACATGTTGAGGAAAGAGAAGCTTTTTAACAATAACTCTTGGGTTTTCCGAGCCTTAGATGCGACAATTTTGCTTGTTGACGAAGCCACCGAGGTGGAAATGGGCATCATCACTCAAGATGATTTGCATTTGATTCACTCAAGTGAATTTTAATAATTTCATTGCGTTTTTGAAGCGTGTATCGTTCCATTTTTATTAATAACGTAGTTTTTACTTGTCAAATGTCAAAAAATGACAGCTTCAAAAGTAAAATCTACCGAAATAGCTGGCTATTCAAAATAACACCTCTTATTGGAAAATCCTGTATATGGTGAAAAATACTTTTTCACGTTTGGGGTGTACCGGACAGCAGGTGGATGTAATAATAAACAACGTGACCAGTCTCAGGCTCGACAAGCACGCATCGAATTTACTAGTGTGTCTTTTTGTATGGAAAAAAGGTTGGAATTTCGGAAAAAGTTATTTATCTTTTTTGCTCCTACCATCATGTAGAATCACCTCCCGAAGTTACTGCACTTTGACCCCGGACGCCCTCTATATATATATTTTTTCCACTTTTTATATCTGACCACTTGTCCGGCAAAAGTCCGGCAGAACCAGCAACGGTCAAAAAAAAAAAAACAAGTTTAAAATTGTTTCGATGTATTAATTTATCTATCTTAACCTCACGTAACCTAACCTTAACGAACTTAACCTAACTTACCAATATTAATCTAACCTAACCTATTAGTTTTTGATCAAGTTCTGTTTTGTCACAGTTGTGTTTTATCAGGCTGTCTTGAAATTCGAATAAAGGTTATATCTAAAATGAATATCTATGACAAATAGGAAGGATGTTAAGAGAAAACTTAAAAGAATTTATAATCTGCTATTTCATAGATGGCGCTAATTTAATGTTTTTACTTAAGCCCCCGCATACCTGATTTCTATCGAAGAACAAGTTTCTCATTAACTCTTTAATTTTTAAATTTTTTTAATATCTGTACATTTGTAATGCCGAAGCGTTAAATATATGAAATTCCCTCTATAGAAAAAAATCGCAAAGTAAGCTCCGAAAATCATTAAAAACACGTTTTGTTCTGTTATTTAATATGTTACAGGAATGAAAAAATTCACTGTGTATCTTTAAATGCAACAAAAGCAGTTTTTGCTCAATTTCAAACGAGTCGTGTTTTATTAAATATTTTCACCATTTTCGTTTAATTATCATCGTTTTTTAATATTAGCGTGCTCCCTCTGACAATCGTATTTACAAATATCACTTTCAGACCACATTTGAACGCTTACTTCGGCCCAAAGAGGAAGCTACAAGCCAAAAAGAAGTAACTAACTAACCATCACGCCGTTTCTCCGCAGGGGTAGGCAGAGAGGACGGACCGCCAAACAACTCGGTCACACCACACACTTCTTGCCTCATTCACATTCATACATCGTCTCATACATACTCTTCTATTATTCTGACTCTTGACATGGCCCGACTCGAGTATCTGATTCACTTGATCGTGCCATGTCTTCCTCGGGTGTCCCCGACTTCTGCTACCATTCGCATTTGCATCATATATCCTCCTTACACTCCTATCTTCGCTCATTCGCTCTACATTCCCAAACCATCTAAGCGTCCCTTTCTTAATCTTACTCATTACGCTTACATCAGCCTTGCACTCTTTGCGGATCTCCACATTCCTCACACGATCAAACATGGTTTTACCACACATACGCCTCAGGGATCTTATTTCAACAGCATTTAATCTACTTTCATCCTTTCATTGCCAGTTCCATGCCTCACTTCCATACAACAGGGTAGGTACCAGAACTCCATTGTGGACTGCTAACTTCGTTTCTTTGGACAATTTTTTGTTAGCGCTAACTGCGTTCAGTCCTCCATGAATGGAGTTACCTGCATTTACCCTTGTTTAAATATCTCTGTCAGCCTTCCCATCTCTCTAGAACATACTTCCTAAATACACAAACTCATCCACCTGTTCCAATATATTCCAGTATATTCTTGGTATACCTTATTATGGTAGGTAGGGGAGGGCGGGGCTGGTACTAACAAATTTTGTAATATTGTTTATATTTTCAATGATAATGAACTTTTTTGTTTTTTTTTTATTCATAGCATGCTTTGGTTATTCAGCTATGATATTAGTAACAAAAATCATCAGTTAGGTAAGTCCTTTCAGAGACAGAGTCATCAAAACCAATAAAATCATTTGTTAATACATACCCCGTATCTGGGGTAAATATTAACGGAGCTGGGGTAAGTATTAACGCAAGGGGCAATTATTATCAGAAGCTAAAATTCTATGAAATAATTAAATAAAAGTCATTCATATTAAAGATATATTTATTTGAAATGAAACAGTAATTTTTATGATAGGAACTATGATAGGAAATATGTTAGGAACTTTGATAGTATATTTTTATGGTAGGCAATAGTTATTCGGAATACGATCCCTCATCATCCGAGAAACAATTGAGGCAGATGTATTTTCTGGTGTCACCTCTAACACAGGTGATATGAGCCCATCTTTTGCATAAAATTTAGGCTTCTTCGTAACTGTCATCCTGCAGAATATGTTTCTTTACCTTTTTAACTTCTGCTCTCCGGGTTTCTTTGCCTTTACTTTTCCCCTTTCCTTTGCCTTTCACTTTGTTTTTTCGCTTCCATCTGACTATTTTTTATCTTTTTGGTTAACTTTAATTTGGCATCATCCTCTAAGGCCAATTTTTCTGGATTATCGGTGAGGATCGTTGATTTTCTTGAACGTTTGCGTTTGGAGTCAAGACGTGGTGATGCTTTTGGAAACTGTCGTATGCTTTCAATATTAAACTTTTCTGTAGGCTTTGTATTTGATGGTCCTGGCAAATTTGAAGGTCCTGGCTCGTTTTAAGGTCCTGGCTCATTTGATGGTCCGGGCTTGTTATTAGTAGATGGTCTTGATTCGTTTGAAAATTCCGGCTCATTTGATGGTACGCGTGATATTTGACCAATAACCTCCGAAATATTTATGTAAATATCAGGCATGTTAATAATACTTACCCCACTCAATTTGTTAATTTTAGCCCCAAGGTCACTTTTTTTACTTCATCATTTACAGAAAACAAACTAGTTAAAATAATTACAAACAAATAATATAGTGTTACTGTCAATAAAATAGAGCTCGATTCATGGTAAAACTATAATTTGATTCAGCGAATGAATAAATCTTAAATCAATTTATTGTAAAGAACAAAAAGTTCGCTTACCTGTCAATCTAAGGTCACTGCGCACAACCACTACAAGCGACGGCTGGTTGGCATCTGACAAGTCAGGACACGTTCGGCTGTGTATATACTGTTTCTAAACCGAGTATCATATTTTTGACACTTCACGTTTGGCGGGAATCAGCTTGTTAATTCTTACCTCCGTTAAAACCAACCCCGCCCTCCCCTAATAGGCATTAAAATCACTTGACAAACGGAGTCTAGAAACGTCGATTTCCAGCACAAAACTGGTTTTTATTTATTTTGTAAATAATTTTATAAGAAAGCAAAAAAGTTAATCAAGTGAAACTGTCACAGATAATCTTAGCTATAATACTGTATTTTTAAAAAGTTGTTTCCTTTACGCGTTCATACATTTCTATCGAAAAAAAAAAAATTTTTTTTAGTAGTTTACATTTATATTTTTTTATTGAGTAATTTGTATTCTACTCAAGCGAAACGATAGGAAAACCTTCAATTTATCTAAAGCATATTTATTCATAATTTACACAAATTTGTTATAAAGATTAATCAAAATATTGATTCAGCATTAAGCTTCACCTTAAATACGCGTTTTGCAAGTTATGTTAAGTTATTTATTTATTTTTTTTTTTTTTTAAATTTTAAATATATTGTTATGTATTTTTAATTTTAAATGTATAACTTTTCTCATTAAATGTATTATGTAGTTTTTTTTTTTTTAATATTATAAAATGAAGGCCTCAGCACGGGCAAGCCACCCAGTGAGGCCTACATTACCGAAAACCTTGAATTGTAAAAAATATTGTACCTAATAAATAAATAATAATAATAATAATATGCTTTAAAATTATAAAGTCATGGACGTGCACTAAATGCAAAACAGGACAATCACCGCTCTCCAGCAATCTCAACTCTGTCGACTCTTCAATTCTTCTTAGCGAAATCAAGAAACTCTCCTCCCAGCTCCACTCAATGAATTCGAAACTATCTTCCTTTGAACAGACAATCGTTCATAATGATAACACAATCGAAGACTACACGAACAAAATTTTGGTTTTAGAAGAAAAATTAAAAAAAATGGATAAGCTTGAAGCCGAAGTAATCGAATTAAAAAAATTCGTTACTTATCTGGACAAAACAAACAACGAAAGAGAACAGCAGCTGCTCCTCAATAATATTGAAATCTTTGGTCTCCCCGAAAATAAGGATGAAAACCTAGCAGACAGTCTAATAAAAATCGCATCTAACGTTGGACAAATCATTAAAGAAGAGGACATTGAATTCATTAGTCGAGCCAAACCTCGCCAACATTCTCAAGACGGAATAGCAGCAGCTCCCCGTGACGCCCGCCCTCGAAACGTGGTGGCTAAATTCATCTCCAAAAGGAAGAAGGACGAACTACTTGCGGCCATTAAAAAGAAGAAGGGGGTCGACTGCAAGAGCGTAGGTGTTGCAGGAGGTAAAATTTTTATAAATGATCACCTCACCAGAAAAAACAAATTGATACTAAGATCAGCAAAAGAATTTAAAAATATAAACAAATATGATTTTTTATGGGTAAGAAACTCAAAAATTTATATAAGAAAGAATGTTACCTCTCCTGCTATCCTCGTCTCTGGTCAAACCGTATTGAACAACCTAACTCAATGATTTCTTCTAAACTTAATTTTAATTTGATTTTATTTAATTTTTGCTTTCAACTTATACCACTTTTGTACTCAACTCTAATTCTACATACACACTACTCAACTTACTCAAAACACTACAACATAATACACTCACATCTGCGCAAATCGAAAACCATGCTCACCCCAGTGGACTTTTGGCTGTTCAGTGAACATAATAATATGTATTTATTTATTTTTTTTTTACATATTATTCTATTTACTTCGAATCAAAATTGGATAGTGGTTTCTCTATTACATGATGCATAACAACATTATAATTTTTTATCAAAATGCACGTGGCCTCCGATCCAAGACTAAAGAATTCTATCAAAACGTCCTGATCAACGAATTCGACATAATATTAATTAGCGAGACGTGGTTAGTTGACAGCATATCCGATGATGAGCTGTTTGATTGCCGGTATAACGTATATAGAAATGACAGAGATACTAATCGAACGGGTAAAACTAAAGGGGGTGGCGTTGTTATAGGTATAAAAAAAGACTTTAAAGTTCGATCTCAAAAGTCATGGACATCAGAAGCCGAGGATATTTGGATCTCACTATTACTAAGACATTCAAAACATTGCATTTCAAATATTCATATTTGTTGCTCATACTTACCAGGAGTTAGTCCTACGTTGTCTAATGCACAGCGTTTCTCTATTATCAATAGTCATACAACTACCATATCTGACTTAACTACTGAATTTCCAAATGACATTTTTCTAGTAATAGGCGATTATAATATGCCAAATGTGAGCTGGAACTCTACGTATCAGCCACGTAGTATTGACCTCTGTACCTCTACCCTCCTTAGCTGCCTTTCGTTTTCCAATTTAACACAGTATAACGAAATTTATAATACTCACGGACGAATTTTAGATCTCGTGCTTTGTAACACTGCAGTCATTGTCTCCGCGGCTGACTCGCCACTTGTAATCGAAGATGCACATCATAAATCTATTATAGTTGAACTAAATATTCCTCTCCCTGCTACCACCCTAAAACCCCAGATAGTCAAAATGTTCAATAAAGTTAACTACGAGGTAGTTAATGATGCTCTCAGAAACAGTGATTGGTCCTCTGTCGTTAATGCACAGGACGTAGATGCTGCAGTGCATCATTTTTATGGTATTATTGATGCCCTGATAGATGATCTGGTTCCAAAAAAAGTAATCAAATCAACCAAATTCCCAACATGGTATTCGGCGGCTTTAATTAACATAACTAAAGAAAAATTAAAGTTTTTTCGTGCCTGGAAACGGTACAAGAATCCTCTAGATTACCTATCTTTCTCAATACTTCGCAAAAGACAAAAGAAAATTTCTAGTCATACTCATAACGCCTACATTGCTCGATTGGAATCAGATATACAAAATAATGTTAAAAAAATATGGAATTATGTTAAGACGCAAAGAAAATCTCCCACTATACCAGAACATATGACCTATCATTCGACAACGGCACACGATAGCAAAGAAGTTACAGACTTATTCGCTGATTACTTCTCAACGGTATTTAGAAATGAATTTCCAACACTCAATGTTAATAATAAGGAAGATCCTCTGAACAACACATTAATATCCTCAATTAAAATAAATGAAGAAATCACCTTGAAATACCTTTCAAACATAGATATTAAAAAAGGACCAGGAATTGATAGGCTACCCGGAGTTTTTATACGCAACTGTAGTAAATATATCTGTCTTCCGGTTTGCGCCATCTATAAAAAATCATTGACAGAAGGAACGTTTCCCCTCAAGTGGAAATCAGCAGTTATCACACCCATCTATAAAACCGGTGATAAGCATGACGTTAAAAACTACCGTCCAATTTCCCAACTTCCTATTTTAAGCAAAGTTCTAGAAAAAATTGTCTTTGATCAATTATACTCGGCTATTTCCACAATAATTACACCGAATCAGCACGGATTCATGAGAGGTCGGTCTACGACATCCAACCTGACCCTTTTCATTAACTTCTTGCATAGCAAGATGGATGACAAAGAGCAGGTTGATACTATGTATACAGACTTTTCTAAGGCTTTCGATCGCGTAATACACTCAATTCTTTTGAAAAAGCTTGTCTTATTTGGTATACACGGTGACCTATTTAGATGGATCAAATCTTACATTAGTAACCGCAATCAAGTAATCTTAATCAACGGCGTCTTCTCAAAATCTATCGAGGTAAAATCTGGTGTCCCCCAAGGGTCCCACCTAGGTCCGCTAATGTTCAACATTTATATAAATGACATTGGATCATGTTTTCAAAATTCCAAATATGTACTTTATGCTGATGACATGAAAATATTCAAAGTTATTCGTTCTCTTTCTGACTGCGAAGCGTTACAGAGTGACCTAGATAGGCTTTGCAAGTATTGTAAAGTTAACTGTCTAGATATAAACGTTTCTAAATGTCACACTATGACATTCACCAGAAATAAACTCGTAATTAAGTACTCATATTCACTCAACAATGAACCTGTCATCTCTAAAACGGAATGTAAAGACCTCGGCGTTTACCTTGATAGCAAACTTATATTTAATAAGCACATTGACTCAATCGTTAATAGGTCATATAAAATGCTTGGTTTCGTGCTACGTGTAAGTAAAATATTCAGTAATCCGCGTACAATTGTAATGTTATATTTCGCATTAGTCAGAAGTACACTGGAATATGCATCGCCTATTTGGAATCCGCAATATAAACATTACATAGATAGTATAGAACGAATCCAAAACAAATTTATAAAATATATTACCCACAGATTCAACAATAATTTTGAGTGTACATTTGAAACATTGCAGCGAAGACGAGCAGTAGCCGACTCAATATTTATACACAGAATTTTAAACAATGAGATTGACTGTTCTGAACTTTTGTCCCTTATTAACTTTAACATACCTTTGAGACGTACACGACATACAGTGCTATTCCACACGCTAAATTATAAAACAAATGCAGCATCTAATTCGACAATTAACCGAGCTCTTCATACTCTAAATAATATTTGTATTAACTCTAACATTGACATTTTTTCGGATTCACTGCCCAAATTCAAACGTGGCATCATGTCAATAATTTAAAGAATTCAATGCGCATACATACAGACACACACACACACAAACACTCACACACACATTACACACGTCACACACACACCTATAAACTACACAAGTCACCTGGTAATTAAGGAATAAACATACCACTTAGCAGACATTACAAGGAAACATATCATAGGTACACAACATGAAATATCTTATTCCTGTATATTGTTTCATCTCTGTAAATTATGTACTGTTTGTTTCAATAATATAAAATAAAATAAAAAAAAATAAAAAATAAAGACGAATTATTTGTTTACGCCCGTACATACGCAATATGAATAAATAGTTGTGTCCTTATGTTATATCTCTGGTTTACTTGCAGATTTCTGTATTGGGAACTCTTTGATAAGTAAAATGTTCTACTTATAATTGCGTTTATTTACGTTACAATAAATAAGTCTGTATTTAGCTACACTGTTCATTACCCGAGGGTTGGTAATTCTCTGTTTCTAGAAGCTTGTTGTCTGTCAATAATATCCCACAGGCAATTGCTACACTATAGCGACATCTGTCGGACTCTGGGGTAAGCTCAATGACTGGTGCCATCTATCGCTTGAAAACCCAACTTATTACCAAACATCACACATATAAAAACTCAATTCTTTCAAGAAAGGCATACAAATAATGTTTCGTAATGATGTTTGTCATTTTTCTGGCATTGTCAGTTTTGTTCTGCTCCCTCCAACCATAGAACAGGAATTCAAACTCCGATCTTGATATTGATCTAGTTCATGAAAAAACCGCCGTTTTACTTTCATTATTTGTAGCACATGCTCGTCGATTGTGTACATTCTTCTTCTTCTTCAATGGCGCTACAGCCCATTTCGAGCCTTGGCCTCCTTTAACATGAGCCTCCACCGCCCTCTGTCCTCGGCCGTCGTCTTCCAATCTGCAACATGGAGTAGTCCTCTGGCATCTTTCCTGACATCGTCCTCCCATCTCAGCCTAGGTCTGCCCGCCTTTCGTTTGGTGTCCTGTTAGAACCTTCTTTGGTACACGTGTGCTTGGCGTTCGGTGCACATGTCCGGCCCATCTTAGTCTTTGGAGCCGTAAATGAGTAGAGAGCCTGGGAGCTTGGTAGATGTCATATAGCTCCTTATTGTGGCGGATTCTCCATGCCTCTCCCTCTCGCACCGCTCCTAAGATTCTTCCAAGTACCTTTCTTTCGAAGGTGTCCAGCCGTTCCGCAGACTTTGCTGTCAGTGTTCCCGCCTCACATCCATAGGCCAAGACCGTTCTAATAATTGTTTTATACAGGGTTATTTTGGTTTTCCTATGGACGTTTCGGGATTTGAACACTGGCAGCAACGCGAAGTAAGTGTTGTTAGCGGCTGCGATGCGCTTTCTTACTTCTACTGGGTCTTCGTTGTCCTGCGTTATGATGGAGCCCAGGTAGGCAAACTCTTCGACCACTTCAAAGTTATAGGAGTTTTAAAAAAAATGTACATTAGCACGTGTGAAAAATGTGACTTGTGATTAATTGAACGTTCTTACCAAGTGCAGGCCCCGCTGGACATCAACTAGGCACCCGAGGAAGATCATATTGAGCCATTCATCAGCATAAAATATTATTTTAAAAATAAACGTTAGAAATGTTAACAGATTCTCTCAGGACGACAAGGCTCCAACTCACAAAGTGCGGTCTTGCGAAATAGTGCTTTAAAGTATCATTCCTTACAGCACATTTTCTCAGGACGGCGCGTTTGTAAGCTGAGCATCTGTCGTCCCGAAGCCGTCGTAAAAATAGCTTAAAATTACTTGAAATTTTAATTCCTTTACTTTAAAAGGAAAAAACAATTTCAAACAATGATTGTGATTTTTTACGGTCGTATTGAATGTTAACTTTTCTCCGTTTATCAGAAAAATGAAAAAACTTGGTTACATGTTGTGAAGAATTTTAATTTTATTTCACTAAGATAACAGAAACAGGAAACAAAACACATTTTAAATGTTTACCAAGACTGCGACTGAATATTTTCTGGTTTAAATATTCATTAAAGTCGTTAATATTGTTTTAAATGATTAAATATTTCAATTTGAGGTTTTAGTCATGAAAGTAAAGAGATTGGACGATAATTTTTGACATTTTTTTACATTCATCTTTATGTATAGGAATAATTTTTGCAACTTTTATTTGGTTTGAAAAATAAATTCAATTCTGAGGTGAAATAAAGTTACACATTACATGGAACACTGAAGACAAACAAAGGGATATTCACACCTGTATCTTCGTCATAACGGGTCCGATATTGTCATAAATCCGAATAATTACCAAAGCCAAGAAGATTTAAAGTTTGCAATGCGGAATTTCTAAGAGATCCATTCGGCTTTTTGTTTTTGATGGAGAAATGGGAGCCACAAATGAACGCATATCTCGCTAATATAGGGTAAGATACGAATTCAATTCTTTCGATTCTCCAGGCCCATTTGCGGAACCTACTCTCCTCAAAGCTTCCGTGCTTTGGATATTTATCTTGAGACATTTTCACACAACAAAAACTCACGGCAACCATCTGAATCTGTCAAAAGACGCTTCAATGGCGGCACATGATTTCTGGGGAAAGTGGAGTGTAGCCTCTCTTTCTGTTACACGGGTCTTACGCTGGAGAGAGTGAGAGATCAAACCACAAAGGCTTTTCATTGGTTAGGGTTGTGACGACGTCATAAAATAACCATAGAAATTTCCGTGTCTTTTCTTCGGTTTCAAATTAGTATCGGAGTTATACCCACCTGCGCAGGTCCGTTAGGCTTGCCGTCTGGCGAACGAAATGACGAACAGTGTTGCCAACGGGTCTTGGCCTAATGTCGCCGTTTTTCAAACATTTAGTAGCCCAATGTAGCGGAATTTCTATAAAATAAATTCTGCCCACATATTCCCCACAAATATTGTACGTAAGCTTAATTCCACCTTTTATTATTCGAAATCCATGGGGGGGGGGGGGTTGTCAGAGAATTTCTGAGTACTCCCCACAAAATATTTAAAATCCATGGGGGAGGGGGGTTGTTACAGAACTTAGCTGAAAAAAAATCCGCACAGTCAAAAACATTATGTGATTCCCCACAACAATTTTAAAATCCATGGGGGGGGGGGGGGGGTGGCTACGGAATTCCATTTCGAAAAATTCCTCACATTTTTCCATTAAAATTTAAAAATCTGAGGTAGCCTAATCGGCGACCAATCGCCTTTTACATTTTTTTGTCGCCGATCCACGTTCTGAGTAGCCTAAATGGCGATAAATCGCCTTCGTTGGCAACACTGATGACGAATGTTTGAAAGGGACTTATGTAAATCCAAATTTTAGAGAGAGCGCGTTAATATAAACAATTGGAATGAACAGACGTAAGCGATTGCTGTGAACATATTTAATAAAACAGGACTCGTTTGAAATAGAGCGAAAATCTTTCGTCAAATGCTTTAGTTGTATTTAAAGATACACTGTTAATTTGTTCATGCCTATAACCACAGACATATGAATATTAATAGACGAGAAGTTAAGGACGAGGGGTTAAAACAAGAGTTGCGGGACGCAGAGAGGAAAGCTGAAGTGATTCGTCAATAAATCAATCTGACAGTAAATAGGCATCTCGCATTATAATATCACCATTTACTTCTTAAAAGTAAAATCTGCTTTTGAATGAATAGACATTTCTACATGGGAGCGCAAATTACTCGCCACGTTATGAACAAATTTGGCAAAATAAATTTCTTCTATTTTCAGAGTCGAATATTTCGTTTACGTATTTAGTTAAGACACTTTTATAAATGTTCATAATTTACTTCCCAGCAACCAACCAGCTTTGTGTTTCGCGTCCAGACATGTTTCTACAACTGATCCATATTATACGATGTGAATATGCTTAAAATAAAGTAAAATAATGCTTATATATGGAATGTAATACGACAATTGGGTTTATTCTCTTTTTCACATCTATTTTTACAAGTTTTCATAGCACAAGTCACCATTTTGCCGTGTTATTTCGTAAAATGAACCGATGATGCCTCGACCATAGTTCGCACAAGAATGATGACGTCACGTTTTCTAAATTCACTTGAGGCCATACGCGAGCACAGCCGGCTCCAATGGAACCGGTATGGGGAGTGGGGAATAATACGCTTTTAATCACTTAGGGCAGGTCTACTAATATTCATATGTCTATGCCTATAACACATTAAATAACAGAACAAAACATGTTTTTAATAATTTTCGAGGCTTACTTTGCGATTTATTTCTATCGAGGGAATTTCAAATATTTAACGTTTCGGCATTACAAATGTACAGAGATTTTTTTCATGGCTATAACATATTAAATAACAGAAAAAGGTGTATTTAATAATTTTCGAAGCTTACTTAGCGATTTTTTTCTATCTAGGGAATTTTATACAATTCACGTTTCAGCAAAACAAATGTTTAGATATTATCTTAAAAAATAACATTTTTTTTTGGAACATAAAAACATAAAGAATTAACGAGACACTTCTAATAAATCGGTAGATATTGGATATGTGCGGGCTTAATTGAACTAATTTCCCATTAGTCTAATAAGGCTTCTATTCAATACAAATCATTATATGATTCATGGATTTCAAATTTATTTCTGAATTACAGAAATGATAATGTTTGGAATAATTATAAAGTTTACCTAATGGTTTATAAGCCATTGTACACTAGTAGTCCTGTAAACAGTATATCTCGTGTAAAAAAACCAACGTTTCTATGTTTCTCTTATTTAACAAACCGAAAACATATTATTTCATGTAAACAATTATTATTTCATGTGAAAAAATATTATTTTATGTAAAAATATATTATTTTATGTAAAAATATATTATTTCATGTGAAAATATATTATTTTATGTAAAAATATATTATTTCATGTAAAAATATATTATTTCATGTAAAAATATATTATTTCATGTAAAAATATATTAATTTCTGTAAAATTCATAATTTCAATAACGGAATTACTTATACGAATTGTCGAAAAGAAACGTTACTATCTCAATAACAACAATCGTGTTTTATTAAATATTTTCACCATTTTCTCTTAATTATTATCGTTTTTTAATAAAAGCGCGCTCATTCTAACATACGTATTTAAATACATCCCTTTCAAACCATCCTTAAGGGGCCTTAAGGTCTCATCTGTGCTTCATGTGGCAGTTACCAAAATCATTTTTAAAGCAAATTATATACAACAAAGGCATTCACAAACACGCACAGACTGCCAAAAAAGGACAAAGCCAATACATAAAATTGTTTACTATAAAAATAAATACAATATTATAATTCGCTGCTAGAAACCATAAAGTCTGCACCGATTGATGGATTGAAGCTACAATCAAAAGAAGATGCAATAAATAATACAAAATCTAAAGAGAGTAGTTTGAATTGTAGAAAAAGTCGAAGACCCCCGAGGAATACGTGACATGATGAAATTAATCAAATACTTACGCGTTGTTAAATGTGGCGTACGTGATGAACGAATAAAGGGTGTCAAGAGAATGTATGACCTGAAAGTGAATGGTAGAAGTCGAGGACACCTGTAATATGTTTTTAATTCTTTACAAAAATATTATTTTCACATTAAAAATGCACCCAGTTTTCCAGAACACTAGAATTTATAACCTTACTCCAAATCATTCACAACCCAAGCAACTCCGGGTACACGTCAGCCAGTCAATAATAAATTAGACATTGGATGTAGAAATGCCAAATATAAAAAAAAAACATAAAAGTTTTTGTTATTTGAGTCAACTCTTCTTGGTCGAATGCGAGAATTCATAAATCGAAGCACTACTGTACAACAGTGGTCTGAACGTAAAAGCCTAATTTTCCGAAAACGATTTTAAAATCACTGTAGCTTGTTGTTTCAGTTAGGTTTGATCAAAATCATAGTTGTTCCTTCAACAATCAATTATTGCGAACATATCAACGAAATGTTTCGCAAGAAACCAGGTAAATTGGTTATATTTTCATTAAAATCAATTTATGCAATTTTAAAAACATTACAAAATGTTCATTTTAAGGCATTTAAAAAAAATGTTTTTGGCCAATTTATATATTATGATAATATGATAGATTCAAATCGAATCATATTTGGGTGCAAATGTAGAAATCTGCAATTCCTTGCCAGAGTACGTCCGTGAAAAGCTGGACATGAAACAGTATTCCCATAGCGTAGGCATGGTTATGCAAATCGTAATTATAAAGATGTAAAGAAAACAATGGATTCATATTGAATCAGTTCAAAAGTAGTAAAGTTACAGTAGATTATAGAATACAATAGGTTCTTAGATAACTCACCAATGGACCGCCTTGGTAGTTCACCTATTCTATAAATCACTGATAACATACGGCGTCGTCGATTGTAACGGAGAAAACCACCAGGGAACGGTTTTTATCTTCACTGGACAGCGTGGCATGGTCCAAACCATGATTCCATCAGTGAGATGAAAGATTCTGAAGACAGGGGTAATACTTCCTGTTTTCCGGTGTGGCCGATGCGAGTGGCTTCGCAGTGATCATATAAGAGACCTTTAACACCTCGATCCCACCGAATCAACACATTCGTCTTATCAATTTTTAATCTAGTTGACTGTGCTAAATCCGTTGCCCTGCCCGTGACAGCGAACATCCCAGAGTGAACCCTTCCAGAAACGGAACCCGCTCGACGCGTTCTTCCAAAGTTGCCCTACTCATCCACTGATTAATTAATTAATTAGTAACGAAATAATTATCCAGTACTTAACTGATTCAGCGTTTATTATAGTAGTGTGGATAAATAACAATTGTAATATTTATATTTATTATTAACACTGCTTACAAACAAATTATTTTGTTTAAATTGGCAAATTTCTAAATTATGTAGAATGTTGAAGTCGAATTCAAACTTAAAAGAGAATTTAAGAAATTAATTATCCTCAATTTAAGAAAAAGTTTGTTACAAGAGAGGATATTTGTTAAGAGAGGGAAGGCCAAAAAAGTAATCTAAAGTTCCCACTTCTAGACCACAAAATGTACAATCTGGGGAGTCAAGTACGTACATTTTATAAAGGTGAGAAGGAACGGTCCAATGTCCAATCCTCAGTCGAATAAGTGAGGAAAATTCAATTATGAAGAAATGGAGGAATTGGTGAAACCACGGTTTTGATGGGATAGTCCTTGAGATCTATCTTTGAGGATGGAAAAAGGTGAGATAGGGGAAGGTTTTCATAAATCATTTTTAAACACAAAGCATAAAAATAAATTTTATAAAGCAGGAAATTTAAGTAAACCAGCTGCGTGGCGGACCGGATCGAGAGAGGTCGAATGAGGGACCCTTTCCGGCCAGACTCTCGACCCTGACGCTTTGCATCTTAGTGGGAGGGATGGATTTTTGGGGATCAGGTCAGGAGACTCAATGAAAGAGGTTGTCGAAGGTCACAGTGTTTTTATTGAGTCAGGATGCACCATGGGAGATGACTTCGGGACCAATGGCGATGACACCGGATGCAGGAGGTGAAGTGGTTTAGGCGGTAGTTGGCGATGGCGCGTAGACCGGCGAGGATGCCGCGGGGTCTAGGCGCGTGGATGTAGCGCTGGCCAGGGATTCTGAAGCCAGGGCGCTGTGATGATCCCATAGGAGTCCATGGATGAACTGTGCAAAGCCGGGTGTATGTAGGTGGTCCTGTGCGCGGCGGAGGCGCGCAAGTTGGTCACTGTTCAGCACTTGCATACTGCTTGCTAACAACGTATGCGGGGACATTCGAGGTTTAGCTTCGTTCTTTAAATGTAGAGTCGTTCATGAAAAAAAATTAGAGTCCATGCTAGTGCCCTGAAGGGGTAACCATAAATTACCTATACCGGGGCGGGTAAGTGGTGGGATCCTCGAATGTGCGCGGCGGAGGCGCGCAAGTTGGTCACTCGCGAGACTGCGAATTGTTGACTGACTAATGACTGACTGACTGACTTGCTGCGTCGGGCCGGTTCATATAACCAAGCCGACGGTGGAAGTAGCTTCGCGAGACCGCTGGTAAACTGCCGGTTACTCGCTGAATCTGGATGTTTCGATGGCGCGGAAATTATACCTAGGCAGTTGCCTAGAACCTTCTGGCGGATGCGCTTAATGTACCTAGTCAAACTCGCAATTGTATTGTCGTAGGTAGTTCGTTCAGCGGCAAGTAGGTTCTCGTAGGCAGTAGGTAGCTGGTATTATTCTATGAACATCGATCGCTAAAGATTAATACCTTCATTCACTTCTGCACACACAGATTTTCCAGATTTCTACCCACCCCTCATACTTTTTTCCTTCTCAGAACTTCTTCTCCATCCTTTCCTTAGAACAAAACCTTCCACACAGCATCCCAAAGATGGCATAGGCTACGAGGGAAATGATTTTTCTCAGGGCCTCCTGCGTGGAGATTATTTGTACAAAAACAAGAGTGTCGGATATTTGTTGATCAATCTGGGCGACGAGTCTGTTTTCCCTTTCGACAATTTGATTTTTATTTTGCAAAACCAACATTTATAGTATTGTGCAATGTGTAGTGAAATATCTACCATTATTATAATAACAAAGAAAAGAGGATGGATCTAGTCTGTTTCGATAATATGTACTGTTACATCAGTCGAATTCACTGTATGAAATGTTAAACATACATGAAGCGGTATGAATGAATTTGTTTTGTTTTTAGTTCGTGTTCCATTGCGGGACGTTTAATGTGTGGTTTTGTCTGGTTTGTCTATTGGGAACTTATTGGATAAAAGATACATTATACCATTGTTAATATTAAAACATATATATTTCAGGTGCATCTTCCTCTGCGAACCCTGAAACAAACCTCGTTACCAAGGCCACCAAGTTTCCGCGTCTCTTCGGTCAGCGTGCTGAAGGGTCAAAGACTCCTAGGGCCCCCAGGGGTTGGCTCAATGTCCGCCTGAGGACGCTGCTGGTAGGGTGGAAAGATACCGTGGTAAACTTCTGCCAGAACTCGACCATACATGGATTGAATCACGTGGTGGCACCGCGACTGCATCCGGTGGAAAGGTATTAATGGGATGACAGAATATTCTATAAGTTCATAGCATTTTATATAACTCCATATTGCTCGCCATACAATTCCATACAGACCTGTCACATCTAAAAGGATGATATTTTATAAGTGTGAGCGTGGCGACAATATCCGCTGTGATCTACTAGCCACACTATATTTGAAAATTATGCGACTACCTCTCCTACGGTAGAAGAAGGGTACGGAGTGCCGTAATTACGCGGTTAAATAATCTATATTAACTAATTAATCTGTCAAAGTGACAGATCCCATACAAAGAAATGATATTCCGGGGCAGTCCCCCAATTGATCTGACCCCCTACGATGAAGAAGATTATAGTGTAGTGTGTCACCTCATGATATAATACGTACATTTTATGCGCACAATATAGCGTAATGTGTCTAAGGCCTTAATTGAGTACTGATTTCGGTTGTTAGTGCATGGGTAATGTGAAATATTCCTGCAGAATGTGTAACATTATTCAAGTTCAATCATCTTTTGATAAAAAAAATGAAACTAGGTAGGTACTACTAGACAAGCGATAAAGTAAACACCAGCATTTTATTTTAAATTTATAATTATTTATTTGAAACGTGTATTTGTTTAACAAATTTTTATAATCATTAATTACTAGCCTGAAATATCCACAAAAAAATAAATGCCGCCGACGGGAATTGAACCCGAAACTTCTGATATCCGGTCAGGTGCTCTGGACCACCGAGCTACGTTGGTTTATTTCCAACCTGCCAAATATAGGAGATCAGAAGGTGCGGGTTCAATTCCCGTCGGCGGCATTTATTTTTACTCAGGAGATATTTTCAATTCGTATGGATATTTTAGGCGAGTAATTAATGCTTATAATAATTTCTTATCCTTTGTACTATGCATAAAACCTTGTCTTACAAACATTAGTTTATCATTAAAAATAAGTGTATTCGTTTGGTTTAAATGTTCGATTCATCTAAGTGATGAATGGATACAGTGTACTAGGTTCATTAGACATACTTTAGCGGCCCGTTCATATACATATTCTTTGAATGACTATCCTTTTCATAAGCAGTGCCACATTTTTTGTTCGATTAGTATGAATATGTAATTTGATGGATCTCGTAGGTCGTAGGCAATGTTCGTTATAATCAACGCGTTCATAGATGGCGGAAAATAAATTATGTTATTAAGGGCCCACTATTCGAATTTCATCCAATTTCCGAGATATTTTCCTTAAAAGTTTGAAGTTTTTAAGCTCTTAAAAAAATATATGTTATTCTTTAAGATAGTATCTATTTGTTCCAAAAGCCGAAACGGTAATTATTTGAAATTCCCTCGATAGAAATAAATCGCAAAGTATGCTCCGAAAAATATTATTAAAACTTTTATTTCTGTTATTTTACAAGTTATATGTATGAAAAAAATCACAATGCTTCTTTTAATGCTACTCAATAGACCCCAAAAGTGATTTTTGCTATTTTTGAAATACGCCGTGATTTATTAAACATTTTCACAACAGTCGCTTACGTCTTATGATTCTAAGCATGATTATAGCAGCCCCTCTCACTTCCTCACGCGCGTACGCTATCTGCCTTTCAGTCACTGCTTAGAGAGCTTCGCGGACGGTCGTGTTGTTCTCCGTTTCGTCATTTCTCCTAAATAATATTTATCGTAAGTAATAAGTCATTTCTCCTAAATAATATGTATTCCGAAAATGGGAAATAAGCGAAAAAGTGCTCGTATTTCTAAGAAAAGACTATTTCGTTCGAAACAAAAACGCATGGTGGACATTGTAAGGTAAGAAGAAAAATATAAATTTTGATTTGATGAATATATTATTATTTACTATTACGTAGGTAATATTTATTATAAAAATAAATTATTTATATATTTTGTAACAAAGGTGACAGGTATTGTTTTATTTTTCAGAATGCGTACTTTGGGAGATAAATCTATTGCCTATTTATAGATAATTTTAAGCGTATATCAGTTCATAAATATTGTTTTTTCAAAGATGGGAAATAAGCGAAAGACATCTCGTATTCCAAAGAAAACAATATATCTCCAAAGGGTTCAACGCATGATAGGTGAGAAGAAAAAAGTACAATATTTGATTTACAAGCTTATATTTATTATAAAAATTTGTAATTCATATTTTTATTTATGTATTGTGTAGTAAAAAGTTATAAAAATTATTATTTTATTTTTTTCAGAATACGATAAACGATAATTTATTATAAAAATTAATTATTATTTTTATTTATGTATTGTGTAGTAAAAAGTTATAAAAATTTTTATTTTATTTTTTTCAGAATACGTACTTTGGGAAATAAAACTAATTCCAAAACATTAGAAATTACAGGGCAAGTCCTTATTAATTCTGCTCCTTAGAGTAATATTACTCTAAGATCTGCTCTAATGATTCACAATACAACGATGTCCGAAATATAATATAATATGTAATAATAATATACGGGCCATCTGTTTCAAATAACAATACTCGAACGTGGAATTCAGAATAATAATGAACATGCGAGCGAAAGAAGCTATTGAAAGTTCTGAAACTGTGGGGAATATAATTTAATAAAATAAAATACTTTTTTGTTTTAAAACCACGATATTTATTAATTTAAGAACCGACCGGTTTCGCTTTACTTAAGCATCATCAGGGTACAAATTAATACTAAACAAGAAGTACATAATGTGTGCATATATACATGGTGTCCGGAAACTCGTAGTACAAGCGGGAAACTGGTGAATCTACATCACATTTGGAGTCGATTTTGTAGTATAATTTTTTTTGATTTGAGCTTTCGTTTTCGAGTAAATCGAGTCAGAAGTTGATTTTTTTTTGATCAAATTCTTATAAATTATTACTGAAGATCAAAGTACCCAACTAATTAAAACTATTTAAAAATTTAAAAGTAAAACAAATAATTACGAAAAAATTTGAACCCTGAAATAGCCGAAAAATATATTTTTTTGGTTTTTTTTTTTTTTATAAAAATGCTCAAATCAAAAAACTTTATGTTTATTTGGGTTCCCCGTGTGGTATACATTCTCCAGTTTCCGGCTTGTACTACGAGTTTCCGGACACCATGTATAACAAAATATAGAGGGAGACAACATGATACAAATATAAGCAACACAAAGACGGTCATAAAATACATTAACATAAGTGCACAAGTAATAGAAAACCGCTAGATAATTATGTAGACTAATGGGTTATACGAATAAATCGGGAGAAACAAAACATCAATAAAACCTCAATAATAACGGTTTTTCCGAATTCGCAAATCATTTGATCGATAGCTTGCCTTCCTGAATAAATCTAATTTTATTTAATCATTTACGGCCAAGATATTTTTGACAATGGTGTGTTTTTATCTTTCAGTATTCCAATCATTTAGCTTTGCTTCTAGGGTTGTGCCCCAGTATTGCTTTTTGGAGACTGTAAACGGATCTCTCGGCATTTAATGAAACTGCAGCAGAACAAAGGCTGTTGCTATATTGACGTTCATGGTATGTTTTGCTCAGATTGACGATAAGGTTTCCAGATCTGCATTTCGCTCGAAGCATGTTTAGGGTAATAAGTTTATAGTTTAGGGTTCTTTCACCGTATTTATGGGAACATTTCAGAACCACCAATCTTTCATTTTGAGTGAATCTTGTGTTTGTGATTAAATTATATTTGACAATTTAAACAAATAATATTTAGAGAAGTTAAAAATAAAATTGAAAGTTCACTGAAAGCTTAAACTATTAAAAGTAGTAATTTCATAAAAATGTAAATAAATAGAGCCCCTTTCACATTTTAGAATGTAATTTTATGTTGCTTACATGTTTTATTACTCTTTATAATTATTGAATTGTTTAAATGAATAAATAAATAATTACAAAAAAGTCTTCTGATTTGTAAGTCCTCAGGAAGCACTAAGGATCTTTCTATCTATCTTTATAATATAATAAATTTGATGAGCATAAAAATGTGTAGCGTCGATATTAATCCATTGAATAATTAATAATAAACCGTTCGACCTACTTAGGTACGTACTTGCTACTTGCTACTTAGGTACGTATTTGCAGCCGAAATCAAAACTAAGCAACCTACCTGTTTCAAGACCTACTTGCATACTCGCGACAATACTAACGCGCACTCAGTCCGGGATACTACGAGAACTCGCCAGAAGGTTCGAGTCTACGGCCTATGCTTAATCGCCGCAATGTCGAAGGTTCCCGAAACACACAGTCCGAGCGAGTGGCCTCGATTTAATTGCAATTTACTACCTACTGCCGCCGTCGGCCGAGTAGTATAAATAAGCCCGACGCAGCGAGCCAGTCAGTCAGTCATAATTTTGCCGCCAGTCTACCAGGATCAACGAGTGATCACCCGCGTTCTTCTTACTAGCGCGAGGGACACGTACCCGGCTTCGCCCCTATCATCATGGACTCTATCGGGACATCATCATAGCGCCTCGGCCACGTCCGCGGCCAGCGCTACTCGGATTACAAGCGCCCTGGTTCCAGCGTCTCTGACCAGCGCTTCTTCCACGCAACCATGACCACCACGAGGACACGCAGCATCCTCACTGGTCACGCCGTTCCCGTTCAACTGCCCACAAGGTCCGTCGCACCTTCGGCCGTCTCGTCAGCACTGGAGTGCCTGAAGACCTACGTTCTTCGCCAGTGCCTGACCTCCATCGAGTCCCGGTCACCAGCGCCCGGCGTCGACTCACTGACCCGCGCTTGACCTGCCAACACATCACAGCAGCAACCGGAGTATTCTACATCTGTCCTTCATCATCTCCTTGTCACGGCTACTGACTCACCAATAAAACACATGTGACCTTCACAACCTTCTTTCATTTCGTGCCTCACCCATTGATCCCCAAAGTGGTGACCCCGACGTGATCTGCAGCCCGACGTGATCTGCAGCCCGACGTGATTCTGCAGCCCGACGTGATCGTGTTACCCCGACTCACCGGTAACCCCGTCTCAAAATGGGTGATCAGTAAAGGCACCACGGAGCAGCAGCACCAGACCATCTCCGCACAAGCGCGGATAATAGTGCCACCATGGTTATCTGAGTGAATCTTCAACCTGTGTTGTGAACATGTGTTTTGCAAAATTTTTTTTTTTTTATGAAGTGTCACAGTTTAAAAGACATTTGTCTCCGAGCTATTTCTTCTATCGCAGCCCTCAGCAAAGCTGCTGGGAAGGGGGTGTCTGTAGCGTCGATATTAATCCATTGAATAATTAATAATAAACCGTTCGACCTACTTAGGTACGTACTTGCTACTTGCTACTTAGGTACGTATTTGCAGCCGAAATCAAAACAAAGCAACCTACCTGTTTCAAGACCTACTTGCATACTCGCGACAATACTAACGCGCACTCAGTCCGGGATACTACGAGAACTCGCCAGAAGGTTCGAGTCTACGGCCTATGCTTAATCGCCGCAATGTCGAAGGTTCCCGAAACACACAGTCCGAGCGAGTGGCCTCGATTTAATTGCAATTTACTACCTACTGTCGCCGTCGGCCGAGTAGTATAAATAAGCCCGACGCAGCGAGCCAGTCAGTCAGTCATAATTTTGCCGCCAGTCTACCAGGATCAACGAGTGATCACCCGCGTTCTTCTTACTAGCGCGAGGGACACGTACCCGGCTTCGCCCCTATCATCATGGACTCTATCGGGACATCATCATAGCGCCTCGGCCACGTCCGCGGCCAGCGCTACTCGGATTACAAGCGCCCTGGTTCCAGCGTCTCTGACCAGCGCTTCTTCCACGCAACCATGACCACCACGAGGACACGAAGCATCCTCACTGGTCACGCCGTTCCCGTTCAACTGCCCACAAGGTCCGTCGCACCTTCGGCCGTCTCGTCAGCACTGGAGTGCCTGAAGACCTACGTTCTTCGCCAGTGCCTGACCTCCATCGAGTCCCGGTCACCAGCGCCCGGCGTCGACTCACTGACCCGCGCTTGACCTGCCAACACATCACAGCAGCAACCGGAGTATTCTACATCTGTCCTTCATCATCTCCTTGTCACGGCTACTGACTCACCAATAAAACACATGTGACCTTCACAACCTTCTTTCATTTCGTGCCTCACCATTGATCCCCAAAAATGTAAACGTGTATATAATTTATATAAATGTACAAAAGTAAATATTACACGTGTATAAATATTATATTGCGCATATTATACAAGATGTCGGGGGTAAAGTGCACAAACTTCGGGAGGTGATTCTAATTGATAGTACAAGTAAAAAAGAAAAAAAACTTTTTTTGGAATTCCAACGTTTTAAGATAGTTTTCGAGTAAAAAAGTTTAATTTTTTGTATAGAAAAAAAAACAATTTCTTCTACGGAAAATAAATTTTTGTGGAAAAAATTTGGAAATTCGAATAATTTCAATTTCTTTTTTACTTCTTCTAGCATTTAGAATAACCTCCTGAAGTTTGAGCACTTTACCCCCGGACACCCTATAAAGATAACCATATAAGAAAAACCTTATTGATGTAAAAATATATTTATTGATTTTATAAAAGTTATAAATTACTTTTATAAAAGTGATAATAGTATTTTAGTAAAGTAAAGTAATTTGTATACCTATACAAATAACTTTCGTAAATGCTTTTTGTAAAATTTAAAAAAAAAAAAATTAATTAAATCCGTAATAAAACCCATATTTTGAGAACCATCTTCATTTCGACTTCGTTCCTTAGAGTAATAATATACTAGAGACCGCACTAATATTTGTACAAATCGTTGACATACTCGCAAAATAAAGCTCTCCCTTTCAGCTCGGTTCCATTAACGTACAAAAAACAGAGACAAACAATTTCTGTTAAAAACATACTGTGTTAACGGTATGAAGCGACTTTTTGGAGCGGGCGAAGTTCACGCCAGTGTGATCTTAGTTCATTTGCTCGGTGCTAACTAAAAATGGGTCTGTTTTTCTAAAATTGCAATAGATGTCGGTAATTTAATTTCGTTATTTAAATTATTAAATAATCCCCAAAATTATTCCTAATACGAATTCAGACACCTCTGTCGGATTCTTTTAACACTAAATATTGTTTATTTTGTGGGTGTTGCCCAAATCTAAATTCTTTACGCGGAAAGCGGGCCCTTAAAATCAGCTTTTCGCAAGTTATGCTTTACAATATGGGCAACTATTTTAGCTGCCGGGCTAAATTTTTAAAATGAGTTTTCCTACCGGGCCGTACAACTAAATTTATTTATTTATTATTTTATTATTCAAAGCAAACAAGAAATATATTGTTTTTTTAAGAATATATGACAAAAAGGTGAAAAAAACATATTTATAATATTAGAGTTAGGCAATACAAAAAATGATAATAAAAATAAAGAAAATATTTAGTCTGATTTTGTTTGTCAGAACCATAGACATATGAATATTAGTAGACCTGCCCTAAGTGATTAAAAGCGTATTATCCCCACTCCCCATACCGGTTCCATTGGAACCGGCTGTGCTCGCGTATGGCCTCAAGTGAAATCTGAAAACGTGACGTCATCATTCTTGTGCGAACTATGGTTGAGGCATCATCGGTTCATTTTACGAAATAACACGGCAAAATGTTGACTTGTACTATGAAAACTTGTAAAAATAGATGTGAAAAAGAGAATAAACCCAATTGTCGTATTACATTCCATATATAAGCATTATTTTACTTTATTTTAAGCATATTCACATCGTATAATATAGATCAGTTTTAGAAACATATACTATCACATCGAGAAACGTCTGGACGCGAAACACAAAGCTGGTTGGTTGCTGTGAAGTAAATTATGAACATTTATAAAAGTGTCTTAACTAAATACTTAAACGAAATATTCGACTCTGAAAATAGTTCCGAATTTTTTTGCCGAATTTGGACTTCGCAAATTTGTTCATAACGTGGCGAGTAATTTGCGCTCCCATGTAAAAATGTCTATTCATTCAAAAGCAGATTTTACTTTTAAGAAGTAAATGGTGATATTATAATGCGAGATGCCTATTTACTGTCAGATTGATTTATTGACGAATCACAGTCAGCCTTACGCCCTTCGTTCTTCAACAGTTGATTTTACCCCTCGCCATTATCTTCTCGTCTATTAATTCCTATGTCTGTGGTCAGAACTAAGTTCATCAATTTTGATAACGATTCATTAACACGCAAACACTTTTCCAAATGCTCATCAGTGAATTATGTTGTCATTTGAGATTTATTATGCTTCATTCTACTAAAAAGCTGTAAGAAAAATATCCTGCTTTGTAAAATACAGGATATTTCTCCTTGTCCAAATATGTTTTGTTAAACTCTTCCAATTCAACCTAATTGAATTTCTCCTTTAACTGTGCATCATAACACATTTCACATTGTTCCATTTCTGGGGATCAGATAGGAGACACGCGATGAAAGAGGTTGTGAAGGTCTCAGTGTTTTTATTGTTGAGTCAAGATGCAGCATGGGAGATGACTTCGGGACCGAATGGCGATGACACCAGATGCAGGCAGTGAAGTGGTGGTCGATGTGGGTGACCATGACCATGGGTCTTCCGGGTGCTCCAGTGCTGAACAAGGTAGCCAATGATACGATGGACCTGTCGGTGGTTGAACGGGAGATGCCGCGGGGTCTAGGCGCTTGGATGTAGCTCTGGCCAGAGATGCTGAGGCCAGGGCGGTGTGATGATCCCGTTGGAGTCCATGGTTGAACAGTGCAGAGCCGGGTGTATGGTTCTGTGCGCAAGTCACTCGCGAGATTGCGGATTGTTGAACGACTAAAGACTGACTGGCTGCTCGCTGCGCCGGGCATATTTATATAGTCAAGCCGACGACGGTAGTAGCTACGCGAGACCACTGGTAAACTGACGATCTCGCTGGATCTAGATCTAAATTGCCTAGAACCTTCTGGTGGATATGCGTAATGTACCCAGTCAAACTCGCAACTCTATTTTTATTATTTTTATTTTTATTTTACTTGGGATACCAACAGTTAACATTAATAAAAGCATAAAAATAATTGAGTTACAATAATTAAACCATTTATAGGTTTCCACATAGGTATTGTATACAAGTGTAGTGATTCCGAAATATTTACTAAGGAAAATTACATTTCAAGAGACAAGTTATTTAGGGGGGAATAGGGAGGGGGTAGGATGGGGGGGGATCGGTTAGGTTGAAGTATAGTTATAAAAATATGCGTAAAAAAAAATTCAAATGTATTAGGTGGTATCTGTAGTTATTGTTATTGTAAGGTATCGAGAGAGTGTATGTGGGATTTTAAGGAGTGTGGTGCAGAGTTAAATATGTCAAATTGTGAATAGTGTGTGTTAAAAGTGTTGGACACACGATAGATGAACGAATTCTGCTTAGAATTAGTGTTGCATCGAGGAAGGCTAAAAATCATGTCTGATCTGGTTCGTCTGTTAGGAACTCGTATCTGTATTCGTTCTAGGAGTTCTGGGCAATCAACAACGGACCTGGCTATTTTTTGAAGAAAGAGTACATCGGCCGAGCTTCTTCGAACATCTAATGATAGTATATTGAAGTACGCTGCTGAATTCTGATGACTTAGATGTCGGCGGTAGCTGCGGAAATCCAAGTATCGTAGAAAACGATTTTGAGCATGTTCCAAAATTTCCACATATGATATGTATTGCGGGTTCCAAACTTGTGACGCGTATTCTAGTAAGCTGCGGACATAAGCAAAATATAGGATTTTCATTGTTCTAAAGTTATGGAATTTTTACATGTCCTAAGAATGAATCCTAACATTTTAGAGGCTTTTGATGTGACTGAGTCCTAATGAATATCAAAATAAGCTTAGAGTCCAATGTCTCTCCCAAATCTTTAATTTCTGTTTTGTTGATTAATATTGAGCCGTTCAGATTATATTCATTAATAATGATATTTTTATTTCGTGTGAAATTCACAACGAAACACTTTTTAACATTAATTTTAAGGGTATGCTGTGTACAGTAAATATTAAGACGGTTTAGGTCCTCTTGCATTTTTGACAGTCAGCAGTACATCTGATAGAATAAAAAACCTTCATATCATCTGCGTAAAGTAATGTTTTGGAGTATTTGAAGCATTGGCCTATATCATTGATGTAAATGTTAAATAGTAACGGTCCCAATAGAGAATATTTGACGAATATTGACGTGGATAGTTCGTTCAGCGGCAAGTACTAGTAGGTAGGAACGTAGGAACGCTGATCGCTTCACATTGCATCTGGAGTGTTCCCGCTATAATGCATTTTGTATGTGCGAGCGTTCTAGATAAATCTCGTAGCTCTCGCTACACATTTGTAAAACTCCTGGCAATAAATTCACGTCTACAGAGAATGGCGTTGCAAATGCAAATGCAATGCAAATGCAGCAAAAAGCACACGATGCTTTTTAAACTCTTGAAATCGGTTTTCAAATTCTAGGTTCAAGTCGGATATCAACGAAGCGTATTTATCCGCCGCCATTTGTGCTGCAATAACAATTTAGGAAAGTTAGTTAACTGTTGTTCCCAAAGCCCAAGTTTAATTTGGAATTCGGAAATAAGATCTTACATGTTATAAATTAGTTGATATTTTCCTTGTAGACGAGACAACATTAAGGTGGCTAACCATATCGACCAGAAATGCAAAGTCACCAACCCATGTCTTGTCGTCAAATTCTAGGATACATTTTTAGTTGCTTGCGAAGAATGGTTGTATTTCTTGCTTCAAATCAAACACTCTTTTCAACATTTTGGCACGGGTCAGCCATCTTACTTCTGCATAAAATGTAACGTCATTAATCCAAAGATTTGAGAAACTCTTGGGACTGAAGGTGATTCAATCCCTTCAAATTAATAAAGTTCACTGTTTTGATGACCACAATCATGACATGATCCATTTAAGGGACTTGGAACATATATTCTCCTGATGTATATTAATATTAATAATATTAAATATCAATAACCTGTTGGCATTTGTTTAATTGGGTGGGTGTTAAGGCAGAAAGCGACCACTGTTTCCCTCGATTTGTTTCGACTCGAGGTTCGTTTTCGCGTGCGCCGTGTTTCGAAAAAACTCCCATTCAATTGTTTCGGGTTTCAGGGGAAAAGCGACCACTGTTTCCCTAGAGTCGTTTCGACTCGAGGTTCGTTTTCACATGTCCCGTTTTTCGAAAAAAGTCGAGTTCAATTGTTTCGGGCTTCAGGCGAAAGTCGACCGAGACGCTTTTCTGTCTGTATAGAACTCGAGGTTCAATTCGGTCTGGCAAAAACGCGAAAACGAGTCAGTTCAACTTTGTACGGAAAATTTTCCTCGAAACTCAGTCAAATTTGCTCGGGCGAAATGTCGACAAATTTTCTGAAACCTCTGGTGGTGGAAACTGGAAGCGCTCGCAGCGCGCCGGACAAACGCGGCGCAGTACACTTTCCGGCCGCCAGGATCGCCACTCTTATTTCAGCACTCACAGCTCCCCGGTGAGAGATTTACGTTTCGCCTCGAGTGTTACCACACGCGCGGTTTCGAAACGGCTAGATTTCGGTGCATTTTCACAATGTTTCATTTTCATCGATCATTATCGATCTGTTAAACTTCTTTCACCATTTATATTTTTATTCAATTTCGAAACTTCAAACTTCTGAACGCGAAATGATTAAAAAAAAAATTTTGCGCCTTTTTTGCCCGAAAATGTTTCGTTTTTTTTATTATTCAAACGTAAATTAAAAAGACGATTGATTTTTATTAAGCGTCAGAGCTGATTTAATCAGGTATTGTTGATTTTTTTTTAAATTTCTCGAAAAGGTTTACGAAATTTCCCCACATGTAGGTAAAGAGGTTTAATTATCGCGTAAATGTTTTTTTTGCATAATATCATTTTCATTGCTTCAAGAGAGAGGCCACGTGATCCATGTCACGTGCTTCTGTTTGTTTATCAAAATGTACATGGTCAACCTGATGATTGAATTCCATCAAAAACGCGTAGTCTGCCGTTAAAATTTTCGAAAAAAAACGTCGCCCGAAGGTTTAGGAACGTTAATTGGCCGTCCTGCATATAGCGCTCGGTTCAAAATGTCTCACAATAACTGGAAAAAATTTTGACATTAGCGAATTTTTAAGAAAAAAATTTCATTTTAGAATAGAATTCAGTCGGGCTCTTGGCCAATCATAAATCAGCAAATCACCGACTAGAACCGTATAGTTGTAGTATAACGTAGTGATGTGAATTCAAAGAAACGATAAAATCTGTGCAGGTACTTACATTGGCAGTTCATCTTTTTAAAATCGATAATACTTTTGAACGAAATAAAATAAAGTTTGATTATAACAATTTGGCACGGGTAACGTCGCCCCGTAGTGAAAAACTACATTAATAACGTCACGCAAATTTATAAACTATACCAGGAGCGCAGAAGTTAGTAGGGTGAAGCGATGATTTTTTTTTGTAAAATAAACATTTTTTTAATCAAAAGTTTTTGCAGTTCGCGTGTTAATAATAATCATTAAATTTGGGAGACGGGCATGGGTACCGTCCCCCCGGGAGCCATTCAGATATAAAGTATGATCCCTTTATTTTTTTAACGAATTAGGTACCTTTAATTGCGTTATGTATACATTTTTCCGATAATTTTTTTAATGAAATTAAATTATGTTTAAAATTACAAATTTTTTCCTCCATAATGATAATTCTTATAAAGCCATTTCTGCGAAAAATTGCCTCGAGGACGCTGTAATCTACCAGGAGCACAGACGTTTGGTAAAGTAATTTTGCTATTAAAAACGAATTATTTAATTGATTTTTTTAATATACATTTCTTTATTTAAAAGTTTTTACATTTGGGTACCGTCGCCCCGTACTGAAAAACCACATCAATAGCGTCACGCAAATTTATAAATTATACTAGGAGGGCTTAGTAGGTTGAAGCGACGATTTTTGTAGTAAAATATACATTTTTTTTTATTAAAAGTTTTTGCATTGCGCGTGTTTATAATAATCATTAAATTTGGGAGGCGGGCTTGAGTACCGTCGCCCCGGGAGCCATTCATAAATAAATTGTGATCTCTTTATTTTTTAACGAGTAGGTACATAATTGCGTTATGTAAACATTTTTCCGATATTTTTTTTTTATGAAATTAAATTATGTTTGAAATTACAATTTTTTTTCTCCATAATGAAAATTCTTATAAAGCCATTTCTGCGAAAAATTGCCTCGAGGACGCTGGTATCTACCAGGAGCACAGAAGTTTGGTAAAGTAATTTACTATTAAAAATGGATTTTTTTTTTTTTTTTTCTTTTAATTTTTTTTTTCAATTAAAAGTTTATACATTTTGCGTGTTTATAAAGCAATTTTGTTTTCCAAAATTAAACTCGCTGGGACTTTTGAAGGGTGTCGGTGACAACAACCGTACATACGATATGGGTATCAAAATACGCATCTCGACCTACACAACCCGAACGGCTTGGTGAAAAAACGATCAGTTAGCTCCTTGGCACTTTTTTCTCCAAATATACATTTCTGTTTTTAAATTTTGCTGTGGCTTTATTCACATTCAAGCATTACACCACGCACCACATTTTTACCCATTAGTTTCGGGCAAAAATCAAAAGTGTTGAAACACACTCTTTCCTTCATCCACATTCAACACCAAAATACATATTATTTTTTTATTTTCTACATCAACTAACTCAAACAATTTTTACCCATTAGTTGCCTGCAACGGGCAAAAAGCTAGTTCATTATTATTATGCAATGAAAATTTTGCACCAAAGTATTACCAACTTTGCAGACCTCATTTTTAATCTGTTTAATAAACGTTCGTGTTTCCCATCCATTGCTGGAGGACCATTTGTTGTTAGGTCCGATAGCTTGCTGAGTTGTAACGAAAAGCGATTGAATGTCGATGTAACAGCTCCTAACAAATCTCGTGAGCAAGGACTGTCCTTAAGTGGATACAGTGGCGCTAATTCTTCTATTTTGTTAAAATGCAAAAAGCGTATTCTAATCAAATAATTAAGTTAACGCCATCTGTGAACACGTAAATTATAACGAACGTCGCGTTTGACCTTGACCCTGAAAGGTAAATTTCTTCTTTTAATAGGATCCCGAGGCAAATACGTTAATCATAAATGTTGTCAGTTTCACGAACCCTACGATTATAATACCCCGTAATTTCAGATTTTATTTTCCTCCTTCTTTAGCCTACGTTTCGGACAGCGTTACGGTGTCAATTGTCCATCATCAGGGCATATGTATATATAGATTGTGGTGAAGTGTTTGTTTATGTATGTAGAAGCGTTAATGCTCTTAGTACCGGTATTTAAATATAATAATTAGTAAGATTAATTAGGTTTGCGGCGTTTAGTTTTGGTGTAACTGTCAAGTACCCGGATACCAAAAACTATTAAACTTATCCCCGACGTCCCAATAAATATTTAAGAATTTCTTGCGGTTTTCAATTGCCTCCATAATTAGGCGTGCAAGATGCGTTTTAGGTCTTCCTAGGACTTCAGAAATAGGAAATCGGCAAATTATTGCCGATTGATCCGGATAAATCGGTAATATATTGCCGAGCACTTAATTAAAATAAGTAATAAGTCATTGTTGCACACTCGAGGTGTTCTTAGATCCATCTGTCACTTTTGAGCGCGCAAACTCAGCCATCCGGACAAATCGGCAATTGCCGAGCACTTAATTGAAATAAATATTATGCCAGTAACTACAGTAAAGGTGTGTTTGAATTGGCAGGCTGTTCTGGGTGGTGTCTATGGTGGTGGCCACCTACAGCGCGGGCTTGTTGTGCAAGGCGCAGCTGAACCGGTACACCCTCAACCCCACCGTGGTGTCCATCAAGAAGGACTTTCGCGAGTGGTCCACCACATTCCCGGCGGTCACCGTCTGCCTGACTGACCGCGTGGACGAGACCCTGGCCGAGGACTACATCAAACTGTAATTATTACTCCGTGTCAGAAATAATTACTTCGCGTTGCTTGCACTTTGTTTTTTGTTCTAAATTCTTTGTTTATTGTTCTTTCTTATTTATTGTATGCTATTCTTTCATTGTTTTTTTGCTTTTCGTTCTTTATTCTCTGTTCTATTGTTTATTGTTCTTGCTATTTGTTAATTAATTAATTAGTTAATTGAATTCTAAGGCAAGATAGAGGGTCGCAGAGGGCCTGGTAGGAGACAAATGTCTTGGCTGCGAAATACACGAGAGTAGACCAGCATTAGAAGTGTGGAGGAGCTATTCCGGGCAGCGCAAGACAAAGAGACATTTTATAGAGTGATCGCCAACGTCGGGAGGACCTGATACGGCACATAGAGAAGAAGAAGAATTGTTATTCGATCTTTACTTTATGTTATTTGTGTTTTCTGTTCATTATTGAAATAACGCATTTTTTTAACGATGAATATACATTTTTAAACGGAATCCATTTTTTTACACTAACCCCACACAGGAAGCTCTGAGAAAAATAATTTCCCTCAGGACCTTCGTCATCTTTGGAGATGATGTGTGAAAGCTCTTTGGAAGGAGAGGAAGAAGAGGGAGTTCTAGAAAGGAAAGAGGTGAAATCCACACTGTTTTCACTGTTTGATGTATAGGTTTATACAAGGAAAGTAGCGGGAAACTTGTGAATCTAATCAAATATGAAATATATTTTATCCAGAAAATGGAATGTGAGCCGCTCTGATGAGGACCGCTACGAGTATTACATTGGCTTCATCCGCCTGGTCGCTTCCGTCTCCTTCCGCACCAACCTGCGTCACTTCTCGAAGTACGAGCACGACGCCACTCTGGAGGGCGTGGAGCTCATGTCCATGGCCGTGGCAGTGTCACCCCCCACAGGACTCAGCATCAGTCTGCACCAGCCCGGACACGTTGAGGTCTGGGTGCCAGTCATGACGGAGATGGGCATCTGCAGGACGATCAACTCGGTCTTTTCAAGGTAAAATAAACAATAATTAAGAATCGAAACGTTACTTTCCGCGATTCCGGCTATACTTAAGAATAAAGAATTATTGTCTTTAACCTACTTTATTATGCTGTGAACGGTAGTTAATTTTAAGGTTAAGGACAGTTCCTTATTTATAACCCAGTTTTTTTAAATTCTTTCTTTTTTATTTTCCACTGGCGAAAGTTTTTCATTGAGGTCAAAGACAATTCCTTTTCGTTTGATCTTAAAATTGTTAACATCTTTTCCATTAAACGCGATTCCTTTTCTCGGATAAGAGCAGATTTGTCTTTACCCTTAAAATTAAATACTGTTGCGTTAACTGCGATTCCATGAGATGAATGCCCGTTCTTTATACTAATGCCAAAATTAAGAAGGAGAGGGATAGGAACATTCCCTAGCTAATTAGGTATGAAGAACGGGAATACGCCCCCAGTTCCCTTGGATAGCAGCGAAAAAGACGAATATAATAAAAGGAATCGAATAGTCAGTTACTTCCCAATCTTCCTCTTCCCCCACATCCCATCAACCTCACAAAATACCACACGTGGGGATGCCATAGTCCCATATAGTTTTCCAACCTTAATAGCTGTCAATAATGAGTATTTTCCAGATACCAGAGCGTGGAGACTTGGCAACTGCAGAAGAACACGCCTAACGCCTTCTCCAGCGTCTTCCCAGAAGAGAATCTGCTTTCCTGCCATTACATGGGCCGCCAGTGTTCCGCCAAACTGAGTATCATTAACTCCACCGGGACGGTAAGCAAGCGCGTAGGTGAACTGGTGAATTAGTGGTAGAGCCAGCAATTTACCTACCAAAGGGTTTATCCATGATCCTTATGCTTACTTGACTTTAGATAGAGTCCTGGGGGGTTATTCCAGTTCTAATTGTAAGGAGTTGTCCTTAACCTTGACATTACTGAAAGTTGACATGTCCTTAACCTTAAAAAGCTACTATTACAGATATACTTCATGAGCTTTTACTCCAGCAAACAATGGATAAGGTATACACAAAGCATCAAGAACACACTCTGAGTACAGTGCGTTGTTCGGTCTCCCTTGGCGATGCAGCGCCTCATAGATGTTAGCAGAGGGGTGCATAGATTCGCTGGCTTGATGCGCCATAGAGTAGTCGGGAGTCAACACTACTGGAGATCGGAAAGTCCAGGCCGTCGCCCAATTGCAAGGCTCACCCCTCGGCGTAGATGGAGTGAATGGATTCATTCGTTATCATGCCAAGGCATAACTTTCAGTATAGTAAATCTTTTTATTAAAATTTAGGCAATTTCTTATCACAATCCTTTAAGTAAAAATACGCTGCGTGCATAAATTACTTTTGTTATTTACTAAGGGTAAAAAACCTTCATTGTTTGGGTCATTCAAACGCCTCAGCTTAAATAGTCATATTTGGGGATTAGTTAATAAAGGTCTTGAAGAGATATTTAATTGAGGCTATTCGTGCTGTCTTACAGGGTTCATATTAGTTTCAGCAGCACAATCCATTTGAATACCAAATATGAAATGAATATGTTTTGTTTCCAGTATTATGTTCATTCCCCGTGGGAGGTAGCTGAGACCACCAGCGCGTCCTTGGGCCCGGTGGAGGGGGGCCAGGAGGTGGAAGGGGTGTTTCGAGTTCTGCAGGTCCGCTCAGGCAGCGCTGTCAGAGGCCTGGCGAGGTCGCAACGCCGCTGCCGCTATCCCTCGGAGAAAATATCGTCAACTATACCGGTGAGGAAAGAGTTCAATACGATCTTGTATCTACGGAGATTCTTGTACTCAGATTGTATGTCTTGTCTGCGCGAGGCAAAGAATTGTTGAATAATACATTTGCCGTACGCCGCGCTGTGAACCTGCAATAGGTAGGAAGCGACCGGAAATATCTCGTTCCGTTGACGCTTCCGCACGCTTGCTAAAACCCTTTTCAACTGGTGGACGCATACTAGTTTTTTTGACAACTCAACAACTTTTTTAAGCAGCCAATCATTCTCCAACTTTAGAGATTACTGATTAATATAATTACAACGTTTTTTTATAGCTGCACTTAATTTTTTTTTGTTATGTTTTTATGCATTTATAATCATTAAAAATAACAGGAGCCTTATTAACATGTAATATGTGTAAGTCAATGTTTAGTCATTTAGTGATGTTTTATTTGTAAAAAATGTATGTATTTAGTATTTTTTTTTCATGCACAAATCATTACAAAACAAACAAAAACTTCCGCATCTCCGGTGCAACAAGTGGGAGGACGTCTTACCCGTTCTACGGGTTTATATACACGGTGTCCGGAAACTCGTAGTACAAGCGGGAAACTGGAGAATCTACACCACATGGGGAACCCAAATAAACATAAAGTTTTTTGATTTGAGCATTTTCACAAAAAAAAAAAAAAAAACAAAAAAAAATATTTTTCGGCTATTTTAGGGTTAAAGTTTTTTCTGGTGTTTAGGGTTGAACAACAGATGTTTTAACCTTGCAGAGCAGAAATATTTTATGATTACACCGGATTAAATGAAGGGTGATTTCAAAATAATGCTTCAAATCCGAGTTTCTTCATTTGTTTTACTTTCAAATAGTTTTAATTAGTTGGGTACTTTGATCTTCACTAATAATTTATAAGAATTTGATTAAAAAATTAAAAAAAAAAAAAAAAAAATCAACTTCTAACTCGATTTACTCGATAACGAAAGCTCAAATAAAAAAAAATATACCACAAAATCGACTCCAAATGTGATGTAGATTCACCAGTTTCCCGCTTGTACTACGAGTTTCCGGACACCCTGTATAGTTTCCATTTGATAAAAATTCTTACACACAAAAGACAAGAAGTTGGTTCAAATTCATTAAATAAATATACATAAAGTTGGAAGTTGAAACCCTTACAAAGAGATTGTTATAAAAAATAAGTATAAAATTATCGGACAGCAATGCATACCTCGCCGTTCAAATAGGACCGGCGTAAGAGGTAAAGTTTTAATTATAATACTTAACAAAAACACAAACATTCCCGAATTACAAATAACCTGACAATATTTGAAAATCTTCTACTACCATCACAGTAAGCGGAAAATGTTTCTTTTGTCAGGCGATAACTTGAACTCATGAAGCCGGGGTGGGACCCGGCTGTAAAGCCAATTAAGCCATTGACCGGTCATACCTATGTTTAATATATTTTACTATAACTATTATATTATTTTTAATTGTATTTTTTTATAAAAAGATGTGCTGCAGAAGAAGACCTTACATAATATAAAAATACATAAAAATCACGTGTTACTGTGTTCGTACACGCCAATCTCCGAAACCGACAAACCGATTTCAACGAAAGTGTATGGTTGGTTCCAGCTTGAAATATAGGATAGTTTTTAACCCGATATGTGGCGCTGTTGTCGAGATCAAAAAAAATTTTTTTCAACGTCAATTTTATTTTTAAGATTTCTCATCCAAAAATACATAAAAACCCAAAATTCAACTTCCCTTCATAAAGGCGGTCTGTGGCAGAACAACTTCTGCCTCGGCCCACTAGAATCATTATAAAAAACATTTTACAAATGCAATTTAAAAAACAATTTAATCTAACAAATCTCAGTATTAGAAATTATCGAGGAATTATAGAGCTATAAAAACGAATTATTAGTCATTATAAATACAAATGGTAAGCATTTTTTCCATGAGACATAAATCATTAATTCAGGTAAATAAGGAACAAAACCATCGATTAACAAGTAGTATTTTGCGATTAAAAAAAATCAAACTGTTAAAAACAAAAAAAGTTTTTTTTTCGCTATTAATACATCTGTTTTTATTAATAAAAATGTTTAAAAAATGGTTTTAATGAGGATTAAACCTTCCTCCCCGAGGACTGGATTCAACCGCGCTGACAACTGAGCCAGATCCCAATTTGGAAGGACCGACATTTATTGCTTATATTAACTGTTGTAATGTCATACAATGTCAAATAAATAAAAATATTGCCACTAAAATGTATTATCATCGACAACGAGTCTATCTAACGAGTTTCAGCTAGATTGGGTGTCGGGTAGTGGGTTAATTTCCACTTCCAAGATTCCAAATTACAAAATAACTGTTTTACCGAGGATTAAACCTTTCCCCCCGGGGACTGGAGTCAACCACGCTAAGATCTGAGCCAAATCCCAGTTTGGTAGGACCGACATTTATTGCGTATATTAACTGTTGTAATGTCATCCAATTTTAGATAAATGCGTATATGCCGACTTATGTGCCACCAAAATACATTATCTTCGACAACAAGTCTATCGTCAGCTCGATTGGATGTCGGATAGTGGGTTAATTTCCACTTCCAAGAAGCCACTTCATTGATACATTCTTTCAAGAAAACGAAAGTGAATTTCAAAAAGATGTATTGAGACGTTATAATATTTTGGTCACGAAAAATAATAATATCAGAAAAACACAAGCTTACACCCTCACGGTTTGAGAACTAAAAATGCAGCTAGCGAAAGTTATTTAAACACGAAAAAAAACGTTAAAAAAACTGGCACAGATCTGACGTCTGTTCGTTGCCGCTCTCCGCTGTCTTCTGATATATTAGAATTCAATACAATGTTTCACTCAAAAAATTATTACGTAAGAGCCAAAGTTGATTTTAATTTTTTGTGAATAATTTAATAAAAACGGAAAAAAAGTTAATCATGTCAAGTGGTAGCAAATAAACACAGCCATCAAACAGTAATTTTAAAAAGTTGTTTCTTATACGAGTTCATAGTATTTGTTATTTTATTATTATTGCTAGGAGGCTAGGATTAAAAAAAAGGAAAATACTCATGTGATGAAATTGAACTAACTCTAAACCTCTCTCCTTTGGAAGTCCGTCGAGAAAGAAATGACCTCATTTGCTTCTTCAAAATTATAAATGGTATTATTGATTCACCTACTCTACTGCAACTCATTCCCTTCAATATCCCTTCGCACAGACTCAAAAATAATGAACTGCTCTTCCTCAACCATCATTCGAAAAATTTTGGATATTATTCACCATTGTCCAGAATGTGTAGACTGGTCAACTCAAGTCAAAACCTTAACTTTTTTGGGATAAGTCTGAATGATTTTTGCCAGTCGCTAAACAAGTGACGGAATATTATAAGTGTCCCGTGGTCCTGACCCACGGCGTAGTCTTGACTTGATTCGACTTGTCACTTTATTTTCTTATATTATATCTGCCTTATTTCTTTGCTTTCATGTACCTTTGTCTACTCCTTTTTCATTTTACTGTATTCGTGTTATTATTTTGTAATTTGGACGATGTCCGTTAATAAATAAATAAATAGTAAACTCTTGAAAAAGAAATCTATTAAGTAGTTTACGCTTATATTTTTCATGACGTAATTAACAATTTTATTGTAATTCTAATCAAGCCAAGCGATAGAACAAGCTTCAATGTATCCATAGTATATTTTCGATATTGATAACCTATACCGATTCATAGTAAAGATTAATATAAACTAGCTTTTTGCCCGTTGCAGGCAACTAATGGGTAAAAATGTGGTGCGTGGTGTAATGTTTGAATGTGAATGAAGCGAGGAGTGTGGTACTACAATATTTAAAAATACAAATGAATATTTGGAGAAAAAAAGGTGGCAAGGAGCTTACTGATCAATTTTTCACCGAGCCATTCGGGTTGTGTAAGTTGAGACGCGTAGTTTGATACCCATATCGTATGTACGGTTTTGTCACCGAAACTCTTGTAAAGATTAATCTAAATAGTGATTTCACTTATAACTTCACCTTAAATATAAGATTTATGTACAACCAAGTTGATAAAACCTTATTATTTATTACAAATAATTTGTAAAAGCCCCTAAAAAGGGTTAGTTAAAGTAATCGGGTGGAACCTACTCGAACATGTCCTCGAGCGAGAGAGAAGAGTAAATTGGCCTAGTGTTGAAATAAACATTGATATTTCTGTCTTTTAATAGGCCTACAGCAATGATAAACATTGATATCTCTGTCCTTTAATAGGCCTACAGCAATGATAAACATTGATATCTCTGTCTTTTAATAGGCCTACAGCAATGATAAACATTGATATCTCTGTCTTTTAATAGACCTAAAGCAATGATAAACATTGATATCTCTGTCTTTTAATAGGCCTACAGCAATGATAAACATTGATATCTCTGTCCTTTAATAGGCCTACAGCAATGATAAACATTGATATCTCTGTCCTTTAATAGGCCTACAGCAATGTTAAACATTGATATCTCTGTCTTTTAATAGGCCTACAGCAATGATAAACATTGATATCTCTGACCTTTAATAGGCCTACAGCAATGATAAACATTGATATCTCTGTCCTTTAATAGGCCTACAGCAATGGCCTCTGCCAGATAGACTGCAGAAGTAGGATGTCCATAGTCTTCTGCGGTTGCAGACCCTTTTTCTTCATTGTCGGCAGTAAGTCTCTTTTCATTATTTTTTTTCAAAGAAAGACAAACATTCCCGGGTTAAGAATAACCTGTCAATTTTTTAAAATCTCCTACCACTATCACAGTAAGCGGAAAATGTTGCTTGTGTCGTGATGGAGGACTTAGCCAGCCGAGGAATTGAACCCACTACGGATGGGTGGGACCCAAACGTGATGCCAACTTAGTCACTGACAGGTGACTTTATAATGTACATAACGCACTAGGTGAAGTCCCCGGAGTTGCCCCGGTTTTTCAAAATCAGATGTAGACAGTGATTTTATTCCTTTTTTTAACCAAACATAAAATGCAGAAAATTATTTGAACCGGCTGAATTTACCTTTTTGATTTCCGGAACTCTAGCAACAAAAAATCTGTCAGATGGTCGCAGAATTCAAGTATATTTCCGATTTGCAATCAAATTCAAATAAATGTAAAAAAAGTATCCAAAAACTGAAAACTGTTTTTGAAAGTTGTAGAAATAAGCTTTTAAATTTTAGTGTCACAAATAAAAATATTTAAAAAATGGCTGACCTTACATTTTGTCGTCTAAACAATGAACAAAAATCACGGATAATGAACATAAAACAATTATTTTAGTGGGCAAATGTATTATAAATATTAATGTTACCTTACTTTTTTTATGTTTTCATATAAAAATAATTTACGAACAATTCACAAGTTTTTTTTTCTCAAATTGCTTTCTGAAATCGAATCCTTCGGTTTAATTAAAGTGTAGTAGTTAACTTATAGATTTGAATATAAAGTGTAGTGTTTTCTCTTTCTAACACCGTTTAGATCACTATGACGGTTAAGTACCATATATGAGCTATTCGCAAAACCGTATAAATTAGCCTGAGGAATTATTGAGTGACTTCTTATGGGAGTTTCTCCGGGGGAAGAATTGGAGAGGGGGGGCTCTAGGTTGACCCCTCCGGATAGATACCTGAGACTGAGAGAATTACTGCGCTCGCCTAGGTGTACTAATTGAACGCTAACCGATTGATTGCATGACATTGATGAATTGATTTCAGATGGCAAGCCGTGCGATGCCAAGGGCATGGCGTGTTTAGGAAGCAGGATGGACATAATAATGAGCCTGCCCATCAACTTGGCCAAGTGCGCGTGCGTACCGCAATGCACGGAGATCAACTATGTGCCGCACAATCAGCGCACCAATCTCTGGTCAGTCAACCATCCAACCTAATTATTATAGGAGAATACCCTAGAATATTAATAATACGATCAACTGCAGTAAAATATTGGAAACTGCTACTATTTAAAAAGGACTGTATTTAAATGAAAAAAAGATCAATCTAACGTGCTTCTATCAAAAAGAAATACGAGGATCGAGAAAAGAAATTATTTACCTGACGTTGATGATGTTTTCTTTTGGAGTCTTGCTGGTTTCTTGAACATTCTGTGGGCCACTTATAGTTGATCATTTGGGGAACTGCTGCGGAATATCATTCTTTTGTACGGGATCTGTCACTTTGACAGATGACAGCCGCGTCATTACGGCGCTCCGTAAATTGTTCTGAATCTGAATGAATGTTGCCTATTTTTAAAGTATAGCCTGGCTAGCAGATAACAGCGTATATCGTCGCCACGTTCACACGTATAACACGTCATCTTTTAAGGTGTGACAAGTCTGGATGACGAGCAATGTGGAGTTACATAAAACGCTATAGCGTAATCTGTCACCCCATTTAACAGTGTGTTTTCAACACACGAATCTGTTTAGATTCACCATGCGGCAATCATGAAATTGTGGATGCTATTTGCACTATTTAATGGAATTTTCAAGAGATATTTGATAAACATGAGACAAAGGCACTCTCAAGGTCATCTTTTTTCAATTCTTGTTTCGCCGCCCCGAGAACCAATTATTTTATTACCTACACCCTTGTCATAGGTCACCCCAATAATTAATTCGTGGCAAGGAATCAAAAAGAAAAGAGAAGCAAAATTGACATAACCATAGACAACAGACAGTAAAAGTAAATAATCACAAAGTAAGCACCAAGGTTAATTTTTTTTTAGTCTGAAGTTTAAATTTTTCTGGGTACCACACCAAATTTGTAAATTTAAGTATAAAAATAACTTGTAATAAAAATGACTTGTAACATTTACTCAAATGTGCTTTTGTTATTACACCATGAATACCAGACGCGGCCCGTGACTGTAATTACCAGCAGTGCATTTCACTTTTAAAATGTACCTAGTCTGTAATTTAGGTGGAGCAAATTAATGAATGGGAACACCTACTGCAATTCATTCTATCTAAGAAGTTATATTTGTAAAATAAGTGATTAAATAATACAAAATTATCTCGAAAATAAAGGACACGCAATTCATCGTTGAAAATATAGCGAAACCGTTTGAAATCACCCCGCTCGAGTTCCAATGTGTGAATGTCGTAGCATTAACATTGAACATTAGTTTTTCTAAGCGAATCCATTCCAGACGCATTGGATTACACATGATCAAAGTGATGCAAAGTTCACTCGCCGTCAAAGCGTTTCGATAATGCACGGAATGGGTTATGTATCTGCACTGCTCTATAACACGTAATTTGACGTTAAGAGTGTGATCGGTCTCGCTCATGTCACCGTTTCGGCTACTTCGGGCTGTCTCGATACCGCCCGATGCTGTTTTAGTAGTATGGTAAAAGTTGGTTCTGTGCATATCGGGGTATGCACGACCGCTTGCTCTTGCGCGGGATTTTTTTACTAGAAGATAGCTCAAGTAATGACCTGACGGGAATTACGAATTTCTTACATCGATCACTGGGGCACAGATGTCGTTGTAATTTGTTATGTGGAGACTATAGACAAGCAGTGCAATGCACAAATGCACGTACCAAGGGACCGCCTGTGATGAATACCTCACATAAATTAAATACCTCTGTTTTTTTATTTTTTATTTACATACATTTGTTAACATGTAATTGTTGGGTTATGTAATATAATGTGTATTTATTGGGTTAGCTGGAAGAAATGCGATGTAACCCTTTGTACTCTGTATTTTTGTTCAGTATATACATTTTTTTAATTTTCATTTTTTTGAATTTTAACGCTGGCTAAACATTATGTGATACATCCTTATAATGTACTATGGAAGTGTATATCTTAAAAAGGCCTACAGAAAAGTCCGCGACGGTTATATATCCTACGAATAACCACCGGGAAAACGTCAGCTAGTCTATTAGGCTGGCCGCATACATACGTTTTCCGTATTCGATTTCCGAATTCGTTTTCCGTATTCGGAATTCCGTGAGACTAGCGCAAACGTTCGTTTTTCTTCATTCGGAATGTATAAACGTCAGTACCAGTGTTGCCAACAAGGGCGATATATCGCCATTTAGGCTACTCAGAGCGAGAATCGGCGCCGAAAAAATCTAAAAGGCCAGGTCGCCAATTAAGCTACTTCAAAAACATCAATTTTAAACATGTCCCGAAATTCTCTAGCCAGACCCCCCCCCGCCCCACGAAATTTTTATTTTCACGTAAAAACATCAATTTTAAACATGTCCCACCTAACAGCGAATTCGGCTACTTTACGCTACCTTATGTATGAGAAACGGCGATATTAGGTCAAGATTCGTTGGCAACACTGAATTACTGAACGGAAATATCTGAACGTTTGCGTCGGCACAAACAAAATGTATGCAAGAGCTGCGTTCCACATGACGTCATTGGGTTTTTTCCATTAGGTTTCTCCGAACGCGCCGGCTAGCATTCGGAACGTGCGTAAGGAATTTGTTCCGTTCGGAACTAAAACGAACGTGTGCGGCAGTTAATGTATTTTCTTCTGATTCTGTGCATTCGGATGTCCGAATACGGAAAACGAATTCGGAAATTGAATACGGAAAACGTATGTATGCGGCCAGCCTTATACAGGAACAAACCCAAATGAGTAATAATAGTTGTGTATTTTTTGCAATCATCCGCTAATTCTAATTGAGAATATGCTTGCTTTAAAACTAGTTTAGCGAAGATTTCATCACTTCCTCAATCTTTGGTAATGGGTGTTTCTTTAAATTTGTTATTATGTTTAAACTCCGTTTGCAATCCACGTGAATTCTTATATCCCCATTTCGTTTAGTTACCGGAACAATTGGTGACGCCAACTCGTTACTGGTAACGGGGGATATACTATCTTCTCACATAAGTTCTCGTTCAATTTTCTCTTTGATTGCGAAACGAGCCGGTCTAGCATTGAAACATAATTTGGTTCATGTCACCTTAAAAAAACTCTATGCTTTCTTTTCATGTTGTTTAAAATTGCCCAAGAATTTACAGCGTTGATCAATTTCTGAGTTGACGAAATTCCAAGGTTGAAAACTTCCATAAAGCCTCTACCTACGATCAGTTCTGTACCTTTAGCGACAATAATAAACGTTAAATTATTATTTCGGTTATCAATTTCTACGTTAAAAATTATTTAACCTTTTATCAATAACGGATTACCATAGTATCTCGAAATAATTCTGTTATCTTGCGATAGAATGCAAGAATTAAAACAATGAATAAAAACGTCATTTGGCATTACGCATAATTATAAGCCCTAATGAATCATCGCATTAATAACCATTTTATTGATTTTAATTTCTGCAGTAATTGGATTAATTGTCACAATGATCGCGTCTGTACCTACCCGTTTTAAAGCCTAAAAGAAGTATTTTTATCACATTAATTTCTGTCTTCAGTGACCTTGGTTCGTTGTCCAACCAGGCAATTCTCACTGCCACTTCTTGAGCCTCATTGAAAGTCAATTTTGAACCTTCCAAATCAATTTTCTCTTTGCTCGGCCTGGTAACAATCCGATCGCAAATGCATCTAATAAGTTGCCTTTAAATCTCGATTCAAACTGTGGTTATCTTGGTGTACTAAAATAAAAATCTCGATTTATTCAGTTGGAGCGTTTATTTAAAAATGCACAAATGGCAATTACTGCACACAACAACGCGTTTATTTTACGGGATAAATACGAGTAGGCACTATATTATTTAGCGTGGAATGCAGGCGATATCTAGGTCAAGGTTACGAGCGCACGAGGTAGTTGACTGAATACTGAATACTCGCTGCGTCGGGCCTATTTATATAGCCCGGCTGGTGGCGGTAGTAATCAGGCGAGACCGCTGGTAAACTGGAGACAACTGGCTCAGTCTGGGTGCTACTGGAATTTTCGTTGGCGCTGAAATTATGCCTAGGCAACAGGCTAGAACCTTCTAGCGAATGCGCGTAATGTGCTAGTCCGACTCGCAACGTATTGTCGCAGGTTGTTCTAGACGTCGGTAGCCCGTAGACAGGTAGGTACGTAGGAACGCTTCGCATTGTCTGGAGTATTCCTGTTACGATGCTTTTTCAATAGGCAAGACGTTCTAGATTAATCTCGTCGATTAAACACTGTCTTGCTAAGGAAAAACTTTATCTTACTTTGAAAATGGAAGCGCTTTCCACAATGCTTTTCTAAAAAGGATAGCAGCTTGTCATAAGATACTTTCCTAAGTTAAGCTAGAAAACACCAATTAATTAGCAAGGTTGACGTGTTAGACTCTAGTAGGTTTAATAAAAAAGCTGGTTCTTTAAAAATTAATCTAGTCATCATTAATTATGAAAATATGATCGAGACGAAGATGAAAAAGTCTTCAGTCTCCATCAACATGATTAAACATCGGAATCCTTCCCGATTCTATTCTTGCATGAATCGAAAATAACCACCAACAAAAAACAACAATACTATTATAACAACGAAAAAAGTATTTCCTCAAATCAAGACAAAAGTACTTATTCAAAAAAACACACACACTCACAGACATATGAATATTAATAGACGAGAAATTAAGGACGAGGGGTTAAAACAAGAGTTGCGGGACGCAGGGAGGAAAGCTGACTGTGATTTGTCAAAAAATCAATCTGACAGTAAATAGGCATCTTGCATTATAATATCACCATTAAGTTCTTAAAAGTAAAATCTGCTTTTGAATGAATAGACATTTTTACATGGGAGCGCAAATTACTCGCCACGTTATGAACAAATTTGCGAAGTCCAAATTCGGCAAAATAAATTTCATCTATTTTCAGAGTCGAATATTTCGTTTAAGTATTTAGTTAAGAAACTTTTATAAATGTTCCTAATTTACTTCCCAGCAACCAACCAGCTTTGTGTTTCGCGTCCAGACGTTTCTCGATGTGATAGTATATGTTTCTACAACTGATCCATGTTATACGATGTGAATATGCTTAAAATAAAGTAAAATAATGCTTATATATGGAATGTAATACGACAATTGGGTTTATTCTCTTTTTCACATCTATTTTCACAAGTTTTCATAGCACAAGTCACCATTTTGCCGTGTTATTTCGTAAAATGAACCGATGATGCCTCGACCATAGTTCGCACAAGAATGATGACGTCACGTTTTCTAAATTCACTTGAGGCCATACGCGAGAACAGCCGGCTCCAATGGAACCGGTATGGGGAGTGGGGAATAATACGCTTCACTTAGGGCAGGTCTACTAATATTCATATGTCTATGCGCACACTGCATAAGGTTTCTGTCTACCCACCCCGTCTCGGTGGGTCTAAGGTTCCGGAATGTCACGGTTGATGTCACGGCATCCGCTGAATTCTTACGCCTCATCCTGAGCCCCTAGACTTCCTCTTGTGACTTCCATTACTGTACTTTTTGAAAATTTTCAAGTCATTCCTCGGTGTGACTTATCTTGATACGTCCTGGAAAGTTGTTGTTGATACTCTTATAACCGAAGCTGTAACAATTTGTAATCTACCCCAATTGTGTTTTTAATCCTCTCAGTTGCGTTAAATTATAATTCTTTCAGTGGCATCAATACGTATTATCTCTGTTAAGCCCACTTGTAATTGCCAATTTTAAATCCGCCCGGCTGCGCCAATTTGCAATGTTCTTTAATCACAAGTACCATTTATATTGGTTGGGATATTGTTAGACTGTGATCACAAGTTAGTTCATTACAATAATTTTTAGAATAATATCGTAGCAAGGACAACGTCTTATACTCAAGGGACCCGAAGTCATAAATACACAACTAGACTTTTTGTATGAAACAAGGACCATAGACAATACAATAGCACTCAGTCATTCATTATTTTGCCTAAAAAACTATTAAAAAAATTAAAACGTCCATGAAGCAGAATAATATCGAAATGTTTCCTGAGGGCAAGGTTCTACTGACAAAGCATTGTCCTAAAAAATGTTTCCTGAGGGCAAGGTTCTACTGACAAAGCATTGTCCTAAGAAATATTTCCTGAGGGCAAGGCTCTACTGACAAAGCATTGTCCTAAGAAATGTTTCCTGAGGGCAAAGTTCCACTGACAAAGCATTGTCCTAAGAAAATGAACTTTTTCAACTCATTTTCTCAAGAGGAAATTTTGTCAGTGAAACTTGTTAATCTGAGATGAAAAAACCCGAAATGACTTGAAATTTGAATTTATTTAAAGAACAAAAGAAAAATCGATAAAAATTGCGAAGATGATAATGCTTATCTACGACAGTTGAATTCTGACATTTTCTGCTTATCTTGAATAGAAAATAATAAAACTCATGATTAGATGTTTAAATATTTTTAATTTCACCAAAACAACAAGATAAAACAGGATAATCATTAATATGACAGCTCGATGGTACTGCTTCCGCTGGGTGATTGAATCGATTAATCACTCCATTCTTTTGATGTCTCAATCAAGATATTTCGATCATTCAAATGTTTCGATTCTGCCCATCACTAGTTTCAAGTTACATCACTAGTTTGAAGGCCAAAACGATGTTATGTGCTTGATAACAACTTAAACCATTATTTTAAAGTTTTTGGGGTTTATATTTTTTTTGCACACTAAGTTAGATTTTTCGGTCTCAAATGGTTATTTTTTATAAGTAACTTTTAATGCTCTATAAAAACAAGTACCATTTATATTTGTTGTAATACGTATTATTAAACACGAATAATAAATAAGACCAGTAACTGTAGTAATTATGTGTCGTGGCCGACGAAATACTCAGATTTCTATTATTTGTGATAAATAAGACAAGTAGGTACTTTTACGTTATTTAATTCTATCAGGTGTATAATGTATGCTTGTTGTTAATCTGAGACAAGGGAGAGACAATAGACAACGTACGTACTATTTATACTCCATTTATCTGTCTCCTTCAGGCACGCGGTCTCTTTCATATCCGCAAACATACGATCATCACAGTAACTACGTCAAAGACACTATAGTTAGGAAAAAAAACCTATTGGACGTTTAATTTAACCTTTACAGTACCGTGCTAAAAATACCTTCGCCGCGCCGTCCTTTAGCACAGCGTTACACTATGAATTTTGAAAATTATAGGCAATTTTTTCTACAAATATTGTTATAAATAATAATTTATTGAATAAATAAACTGAGTAAGAATAGAAAAATGAATACACTACATATATCTAGGATTATTATTGAAAAGTTTTTAAATATGTAGAATTTATACATTTTTAATAATATTTAATAAAGTATTTACTGGCAATTCGTTAGAAAAATTAAGTCAAACATATTTATAAATTAAGTTTTCGTTTTGTCGCTAAAAAACTAAACAGAATTGTTTTATCACAAACAGCACATTCTTTAATATTATAAAAGTTTTAAAAACCAAATTTTTGATTTGATATATTGTTAAACTTTGCAAACATTTACGACAAAACAAAAAATATATATCTATATCTACGGTGAGCTATTAACCAAATTGTTAATTTCATGTAGTTTGTTTGATGTATTGTAAATTAGTTTTGTTAGTTTTAATTATTATAATAGAACTTTCTATCTCTCCAAGAAAACTAAAGAAAATAATAAAAAAATCATACAAATTACAAAGATGGCGGCCCTGAAGAGTTTCTTCCCGCTCGGCCAATTCTGTTTGTATGGGGACTTCACGTAGGCCGTCCGCCTAAGCAGCAGGCTGACCACATCATCAGACTTCCCTTGCAATGCATAGGACAGAGGGGTCATTCGTTTATCGTCCTCAGAGTTGATCCTTGACCTCACTCGTCTTCCAATTAACATCTTTACAAGCTCCATATGTCCACCTTCAGCGGCTCGGTGCAGGGGAGTTCTATTCTTTATGTCTTTTGAGTCTAAGAACTCTTGATGCATCGGAGTCATTTTGCTTTTAGATTTTTGTCTCAAGATATCTTTGTTAATAAACGATTTTAGCATGGCAAAATCTCCACGCCTCGCAGCGAGGTTTATAGCGGTATCTCCGTTACTGTCTATCGCGAGCGGCAAAAAATAACGTTCGTCATCATTTGGCATGTCTTTAAAGATCTTCGTAACCACCTTTTCATTGTTATTCCTGACAGCTTTCACGAATTTTTCCACTTTTTCTGCTAGTGCTTTCACTCTGAGTAGCACTTCTGCTGTTTGCATCGAAGTCACTGATTCGTTGAGACAGGCATCGCTGATGTCTTCGTAACATTTTAAATCAAAAATTTTCCCCTGAAATATCACACTTAATAGCAGTTTCACTTTCAAATCGTAGGAACAATTTTCTACACTGCTCATGATCTGCGTGAAAATATGTTTGAAGCCTTTTCTCAGTGCAATATTTAAAGCTGTTTCGCCTGCTGCATCTCGCCATGCGATTAAGGAAATGAATCTTCGTTCACTTGGTTTAATTTTGCTGGTCTTTTCTTTGTTCTTATTTTTGTTGGTCGTATTGGTCTGATTTTCTGGGTCGATTTGGCCAAGTAGTAGTTTGACAATTTGGGAATTTCCTTCTTCTGCTACAACGTGTAAAGGAGTTTGGTTCTTATCATTGAGAAGAAGTGTACAATTACGATGCCAAAGCCAAACAATTTTATCAGAAGTCTTCTTGAGTGAGTCGTTCTTCAAGGGACTTTGTTGGAGTTGGGCGTCAAGGAAAATCCTTACTTGGTGGTCTGATTTTAACAAAAAAATTGATGCAAATGGTTTCAAAATATTGTGCAAATTTTTATATTTCCAGTAATTGCCGCTCAGCCAACGCCAGAGAAAATCAGCGCAAAAGTAATAGGAGAAGGAGGCATGAATGAAATCTACGTTCTTTCCATCACTTAATACCACCAGCCCATACCTGTCCATTCCCTCCAAGTCAACCTTGGGAGTGGTGGGGTTCAAGTGCTTTTCTGCAAATTTGGGCTCGAGGGTTTGGAAGCTAATTAAGTAATGTTTTTCAGTCACACCCCTTTTGATGATGCTTTTCATGAACGTAGTTATGTCGGAGCTGAGAATAGTTTTGTTCTCCAAGTAAATGTCGTATTTGACGCTTACAAATTTTTTATAAAATTTATAGATATTTTCCAGATCCGAGTGTTTTTCGTCGGGTTCTTTGGATTGTACGAAAGTTTTGGCTTCTTCTAAGAAACCACTTGCCATCATTATCATCTGGAGTGGCGTGCCTGTAAACTTTTCGGTAAATTCTTTCTTGGCAGACTTATCCACACTGAAGATCTGTGTTACTGATGACTGCAGCCGCTTGGCGTAACGCTCCAGCCTATTCTTCTCCGCTTCTCCGTATGTGTCCAGCTGCAGTTTCAAGTGCGTATCCCAAAACACAACCAAGAAATGTACCTGTTCCTGTACACTGAATTTCTCAAATTCTATTGCGTGTACTGACAGCTCATTCTCCAGCATTACTTTATCGTAAAAGCGCGTGGTGACCGTTATTCTGGCTGTGGTCGAGTTGCTCAAGTACTTCAAGAACCGATTGACTTCGGTTTTATAACTGTCTTCCTTCATTTCGTCGAATCCGTCCACTAAAACGTAAACCAACATGGCTTTCTCGGTGTTGAGGCAGTATTTCAATAGATTACGCGTCAACTTAAAACGGAAATTTGTTTTTTTATCTGAATCGGCTAGTAATAAGAAGTCGGTGACCACGTCATGGTTGATATCGTCCTCTTCTCGAAGTAAGTGGGAGTTTTCAAACTGCTTGAGGTCAACTCTGAGGACCCAGGCCTCTCCCGTGAGGTCATGGGTAGTCTTGGTAAGACAAGAAGACTTGCCTGCACCGGGTTGGTCAGCTATGATGCGAACCTTGGCTGGGATCCCCAAGTCTTTCTCGCGCTTTGGGTTTTGGAAGTCCAAAGATAAGAATGGACGAATGCTATCGAGTGATCCCTTCGAGTGTTCCCAAACGAGCTGCTCTCTATCCAGCTTGAGAAAATGCTTGTTTTCGTATTTGTGTATTTCCACCACTGGTCTCTTAAAGTAGAAATTATCATGTTTGAAAAGTTTTTTTTGCAAATCTGTGCATAATTTCAAAACATTTATGAGATCTTCCTTACTGTTCTGGAAAACCATTGAAGTATCCGGAGTTTTGGACTTGATGAGTTTTATATGATCGACGACCACTCGATTGTAAAGTCGGTTTTCGACGTAGAAATTTTTATTGTACAGTTGTCTTAGACAGAGTCTTTTGGTTGTTGCTTCGATCCAGTACACGATGCAAGTAGAATTATGCAAACACACTTGCTTGAAGAATCGCGAACCATCAACTTCTTTCACTCTAATGACGTAATTTTCAAATTCTTTTAAACTGTCGTTGAACGCAGCCCTTCGGCGAGGTCCTAAATTCTTTAGGCCACTCAGCACAAAGAGCGGTGGAGGGAGTTCTGGGTGCTGCTTGACCTCAAATAATATCCGTGAAATATTAGCGACCAAAGATTCCAGGCTTATTTCAGTATTAACCTTTGAGTTCAACGCGTCTATGTCGGTGAGTGCCGGGAGAGTGTTTTTAATATCAAATGAATAATTGCGCTCGGTAGCGAGGAACTTGACAATAGGTCTGATTAAATCTTCAACATCATCACTGACGTTAACACCCAGGTCCACCCTTCCAAGCATCTTATTCAAGCTAACCCTTTTATCGTCTCTAAACGCTATGACTTCTCTATTCAAGAGTTCTTCTCTTGAGGTCTGAGTGAGGTCCTTTAATCCGAAATGTTTGCGAGCAACTGCTATCACGGAAATATGTGGATTGCTTTGAAATGAGTCTTTTAATCCGCTTATGTTTTGGGATAAGACCACAAGTTTGTTGCACTCGTTTTTTTCCAAATTCGTCAAGATTTTTTTCACAAGTTCGTGGTTCATAGTGCCGTGGTTTATAGTTTCTTCTGCCAAATCGAAGACCAGCAGATTTGGAAATTTCAATTCGGTAATTTTGAAATTCTCTTCTATTTCTTTCACATCATTCCAATTTAAGAATGTTTTATTTGAGTAATCACTCGAAGATATGTCCAAGTGATTTAGGAGGTTATTTACCCTAGAAGACTCAAATTTAGGACGGGTTGTTTCGGAGAATTTGAACAATTCATCAAATTTCAACGTTCATTTTCGGGTTCTGTGAAAGACTTATTCAAGTTCTGTTTTTATATCATTGTAGGCTAGTTGCTGGCCAAAACTGAAATAAAAACAGAACTTGAAAAAATCTTTCACAGAACTTGAAAATGAACGTTGAAATTTGATGAATTATTCAGATTCTCCGAAACAACCCGTCCTTAGTGTTTTCAGTCTCAATTAGCAAAACACGATATTGACTTGAGTCCAGGAAGTTCTGCAGGTTGAGGGTGTCAGCGCAATCCATGATGCTGAGCAAGGAACCGAGAAAGGTCTCGCTGAAGATGCGGAGCAAAAGGGTATAGTCTTTCTGAGCCTCTTTCGCGATTGCCGCATTTAACTCGACGGAGAACCACCTGAACAACAATTTTACGTACTTGATCAAGTTGTTCAAGATATCTTTCGTTTTGCACATAATAATGTTTTCACTAATTTCGAAATCAGTCAAATAACAGTAAATATCCTCCATCTCATTGACTTTTAGAAAAGTTTTTATTTCTGTCAGCTGCCTATCTTTGTTGAAATTGCAAATCTGTATAAATTTTAGTTCGGCTTGGGAGAAAACGCTCAGCCGGGCAGAATTCTCATCGTTGTTTTCATTACGAATAGGTAAATTGCTCTCTGCGGGGTCTGTAGGTGTGCTGATGGCTGGAGATTTATTTGGTTTGAAGATTTTTTTAACTAACATAGAGGCTTTGGGCAAGTTAGTCACCAAGCTTGCTTGTCGTTCCATGCCTTTGTTATTCTTAAACACGTCTATAAAGTTGTTCAGTACGTGGCTTGCGATAATTTTATTACCAAGGTTCGACAAAACTCTATTTAACTCTTCATCGGTCGTCGTGAGTTGAAAGATTTCACCGTGGTGGTAATTAACCAAGTTCACGGGATTTGGAGCGATAATGTAGTTCTTGATGTCTAGTTGATCTAAGTGCACAAAGCCGTCTGGCTGAGGAAGGTAATTCCGATTGATTTTAATCAGGACGTCATCGGCTCCAGGGCTGTCGAAGAGTATAGTGTGCGCATGCAGGCCTTTATTGAGGTCTCCCTTGTCTAGCATCTTGAATTTCATCTCGTTCACTGAATTTCTTTCATATTCAATGCGTGAAAGATATTTGACAGTCATCGCAGTGATCTGTCCGAGCCATCCCCCCAGCGAGTGGCCGGTAATGGATAAATTGTAGCAAACGCCCTCCCCTTCGTTGGCGTTTAAAATTTGGTATCTGATCAGTTCGGTAAACGTGACCGCTGAACATATGTGAGGGGTCATCCAGTTAAGAAAAACGCCGAAGATATCTGTCGGCCAGGAATGGAAGGAGTGTGTCCCGCGATGAGCGACGACAACGTGCTGCTGGAATTCGTTGCAGAAAGCTAGTCCATGATATCCGCCCTTTCCGTCAACTGATGCCAACAGCTTCCAACCTTCTGGAAGTTTTAAGTCCCTATCTCCGTAGTAGGTTAAATTCGCAAAATTCACAAAATCCAGAAGACTGGGGAATGGTTCCATCTCTTTTCTGTTTTCCCTGGCAAAAGGACGAGTGTTAGCCAGAAGCATCCATTTACCTTTTGTCTTCGCATCGTTCCACAACTTCTCATCCAGGTGTAGCATGGTGCGTCGTGGCTGGACGTGGCTGGACACTCGGTGGCTGGACGGTGAGATGCCCGGACACTTGGACAGTAGATGTTTATATCGAAGTGGCAGTGGAATTCTCTCATTCGCAGTGTGCACACGTAAAGAGAAGAAGCTAGCTATTAGCGCGAGCTGAAACAATTTATATATTTATTTATTTATGTCTATTCTTGAATACACATTTTACAAATGATTACAGTGGTTTATATTGTAGTACAGAGAAAAAAGTACAGAAAAAATGTATGAAAAATAAAGAACATAGGTTGATATAGGTAAAACTGTGTGTGGGTGATATTGTATGTTACGTGAACACCTCACTAGGAGAACCTGTGTTGAGGTGTTAACGTGTTTGTGATTAAGTGTCACAGGTATTTATGTGTTGTAGTAGAAAGTTTTTTTTTTTCACGGACATATATTGAAACATGAAAACACACATTTATATGTGAGTGTATGTATTTTTGGATAATTCTTGAAGAGCGTGTATAATATTTAATTTTACTTATTATATTTTGGTTATGTTTGGTTTCGAATTATAATTTTTTGAATAAAGTGAATATCTTAATTTTTTATCCAGGCTACGACATGTTTTTTGAGAAAGTTCGTAGATTAATTTGTAGTCATTAATTGTTTCAAAGTAATGGGCATACTGTTAAAAAGTTTGGTTGCGTAGTATTGAAAGTGTCTTTGTCCGTGTGTGGTGTGTGTTATCGGAATGTTCAGTGTTTAATAAAATACAATTTAAGTTTCGGTTAAATTCTCGAATTCCGTTTCAATCACGCACAAATTATTTAAAAAAAATTTCAATTTAAATTTCAATTTTTTATATTTTTTTAGTGCAACAATAATATCTATAATATATTATTCCCAGTGAGACTTAATACAGTAAAATGGAAAATGTTTCACAAATACATTAAAAGAAATAAACACAGAAGTTATTTTAGAGTTCCAAAGAATGAATGTCACTCATTAATAAAACTGCTGAGGAAAGAGCTTTTGCATATGTTTTTTTCTTCGTTCTTGGAAGTTCTAGGTTACTAGGTAATGCAATGTATTGCTTATATGCGATGTATTATAAGGAGTTAATTCCAGTTCCAATTTAGTGTATTTGATTATGAGTATGTGTTTTGTGCTGGTGTATGTCGGAATTAAAGACTGGTTTAGTGTTAGTGAGTGAGGAGTGTTGAATTATTTGTAGAATGGCAGTTGTGTTGTAATACTTTGGCAGAATCGTAAAAAGAAGTATCTGTGTCTGTGAGTATATATCTTTGACATGTGTATCCCATGGTATATATATATTCCTTATATTATTATTTTTCTTGTATTTCAGATGTTTGTTTTGTGGTAATGGTGCCCCAGATACTAACTAGATAAATATATCACTACTTCGCTAAAGTCTGAGGAAATCTAACTAAAACCATTGACATATAACCATCCTAAAAATAGTACAATTACATACGCACAAACTTGCCCAAATGTTTTTGAAAAATTTGAAAAAAGCACAAAAGTAGAAATAGAAAAATAATAATGAACTTACGAGTATCCACAAGGACTGGTTTCGATCACATCACTGTTAATATATTGAAACAAATGAGACAATTATTATCGAAACCAATTACACACATCATTAATAAAAGCATACATCAAAGAATTTTCCCAAAAGTATATAAAAATACAATAATAACCCGGATATTCAAATCAGGAATTACAACCGACATCTCAAACTACCATCCTATATTTATTATATCAAACATAGCTAAAATATTTGAAAAAGTCAAAATCACAACTAACTATTTAAGTCACATCAAATAAAATAATCAACGATAACCAATTCAGTTTCCGAGAAAAATTAGGCACCCAACATGCAATTGCGAAAATGACCTCAACAATTTATAATGTTATTGACTCGTGAAATAATTTTTTAATTATATTCATCGACTTACGAAAAGCTTATAACAGTGCCACAGAAATTTAAATAAAAAATAGAACATATTTGAATTCAAGGAACGGTAAAAGTATGGTTCGTAAGTTATCTATCTAAACGAAACCAACATGTAAAAATTGATAATGTATTGAGTGAACCCGCACATTCAGAAGTTGGAATCCTTCAAGGAACAGTCTTAGGTCCAATATTATTTGTCATTTATGAAAGTGAAATGCTATCGATTCTGAAAATTGGAAAAATAATATCTGTTGCGACTACACAGTTTTGATGATACAAAAAAATGGAGATTAAACTACATCGAAGCGCAAATGTCGAAATAAACAGGTTAAATCAATGGTTGGATGACAATTACCTATCCTTAAACTCGGACAAAACTTACTACATAACATTTACACTAACGGACAAAAACCTTTCAACAATAAATTTGAAAATTGAAAGTTTGTGCGGATGTAATTTTAGTATTTTTAGGATGGTTATAGTCAATGGTTTTATCTAGATTTCCTCCGACTTTAGCGAAGTAGTGATATATTTTTCGAGTTAGTATCTGGGGCACGATTACCACAAAACAAATATCTAAAATACAAGAAAAATAATAAAAGGAATATATATCATATACCATGGGATACACATGTCAAAGATATATACTCACAGACACAAATACTTCCGTTTACGATTCTACCAAAGTATAAAATCACAACTGCCATTCTACAAATAATTCAACACTCCTCACCCACTAATTTAAATTTTAAATTTACCTTAAACTTAAACATGTTAATTTAAAAAAATAATTGTGATTAAATTGTTGCTTTAGCTAATAAATAAATTTTAGAAAATAAAATTACCTATCTAATAGTGAACTACTTGTATCGGCATGAAAATATGTACGTATTTTAGCACAACCGTTAAAATATGGACCAATTGATTTCCGAACAAAACAGGTATGGTCATTGGTCAAGTAAACAATAATCTAACAAAAAATTCAGATATTTGCATAGATAAACGTTTGAGCTACTTGCATCATTTTTAATTGGCTTAAGATTTTTTAAAATATATTTTTTCGCCAATTGCCAACTGCTTCAGTCTGTCAGGAGCTAGTAGGACTATGGCACACCCAATTGGGGTATATGTGTTGTGAGTTTACTGATAATAATGTTGAAGATATTGGGGAGGGTAAATTCATTTCAAGTGTCTGAATATTCGACGACATTAGTATGAAATTCAAAAAAATCTTTTTTTAATAATTTATTAGTTATAATCAATTATTAATTATATAATAAATTTCTTGAACTAATAAATTTCCCGCTTTTAAAACTTGGAGTCGCATCGACTATCTATTATTTTTATGGCTGTGGCTTGGAAAATATAGTAAAAAAAATGTATACATATAATCCTCTATTCATAATATCTGTGGCAACCTGCGGGCGTACGGCTTGGGTTTAATTTTTATACAAATCTACAGTTTTATTCCGAGATTGTTGTAATTTTACACACTTGCCCTTCAAAACAAAGGAAGGTCATTGTCTGATTTCGAAAAGGACGCGAAAAGGTGTTTTTACGGACATGGTCTGTTTATGAGAAAACTATTTGGTATTTTTTAGTGTTCGTTTATTTATATTTGGTATTAAAAAGTTGTGTAATAAAAACCAAAAGATGTTTTACATTTAAAATAAACAATATTAACGATTCTATCGAAATCGTCTAAAAAAACTATCAATATTTCAATTATTTCAAATAGATTCAAGTTTTACCCACGACTTGTTTTTCCACGCAGGTTGCGTAAAAATTTCGTTCAAATTACATCAAGATAATCCTTAAGTATTTTCAATCACAAATGTGTTAATTTAACATATCGTAAAAATTCACGATGTCCCATTGGTTCTATGGGATGAAGACAACGTGCGCCAAGGACTTGAGTTATCCATATTTTGTAAAGGAGTGTCAGGGGATAACCAGGCGGGCGGCTTGAATTTGATTTTCATACAAATCTACAGTTTTATTTCGAGATTGATGAAATTTTGCACACTTGACCTTGTGTATAAGAAATTTTGAAAAAAAAATTCCCCATACCCTTTTCCCACCCTTTAAACAAAATTTTGATACTTCCTGATGTAATTTTGTACACAAAATAAGATAAAACTTACAAATAATAATAAGCAATGATTAGTCGCCTGAAATATCAATACAAATTGATAATATCTCCTGAGTGAAAATAAATGCCGCCAACGGGAAATGAACCCGTACCTTCTGATGTCCGGTCAGGTGCTCTCAACCACTGAGCTATGTCGGCTTATTTCCAACCCGCCAAATTAGCAATAACGGCTTATTATATTTTTTCCACTTGTAAACAACCAACTTTATATTTGTAGGAAAGGCTTTGTAAGTGCTAAATTTCCCACTAGATGGCGTCGAGACATATTATATCTACATTTTTTGGTGAAATATTTTGATTTGTCAAATATTATTATTTTTTATAGATAAACTAATGTTTATAAGACAAGCTTTTATGCATGGCATAGCATAGCTGAAGCTAGTTTGAAATATACTTTAACTGATCGTCAATTTATTTTTTGTGCAAGTAGCCCATTTAATTAAAAAAAATTAAAAAAACGAATATAATTTTTTATCATTATTTAAATTATCAGGACGACTTGCTAATCTTAAGTAAGACATTGTGTAATGCAGTACCCAGAAATCTCATTTGATAAAGCTTATCGCTGCTTCATTAAGAAACTTGCAAGAAATTAAATTAATAATAATTTATCATCTTACACGAAAATAATGCTATCGGTCATTGTTCCCAACATTTCGATGGATCAATCCGAATCAATTGGACGCTTCAATCAGCTCGATTCGTCTCATTTTCTAGATTCGTATTTTCCACGAAGTGGTGAATCATTTAAATTGATTGAAACTAAAGTTAATATTAAGGCAATTATAAACGTAGAGGCCTTGCACAGGGTTTTCCAATAAGAGGTGTTATTTTGAATAGCCCGCTATTTCGGTAGATGTTACTTTTGAAGCTGTCATTTTTTGACATTTGACAAGTAGAAACTACGCCATTAATAAAAATGGAACGATACACGCTTCAACAACGCATTGAAATTATTAAAATTCACTTGAGTAAATCAAATGCAAATCATCTTGAGTGATGAGGCCCATTTCCACCCCGGTGGCTTTGTAGACAAGCAAAATTGTCGCATCTGGGGCTCGGAAAACCGAAGAGTTATTGTTGAAAAGCCTCTCTATCCTCAACGTGTGACTGTTTGGTGCAGTTTATGGTCTGGCAGAGTCATTGGACTTTACTTTTTCGAAAATGAGGCTGGAGCCACAGTTACGGTGAATGGATTGCGCTATCGAGAGATGATTAATGATTTTTTATGGCCGGAATTGGATGGTATTGATCTGGACAACGTTTACTTTCAACAAGACGGCGCTACGTGCCACACAAGCAACGAAACCCTTGATCTTTTACGATTGAATATCAAAATAACACCTCTTACCAAAAAACCAAATTGAAATTGCATGTGTTTGCATCATCATCAGCTCAAGCATCAGCAACAGTAGCCAACCGCGGCCATATATGACATAGATGTATGTTTGTGTGGTGTTGGGAGTAGGAAGGAGTCGGTTGTGGCCTATTGTTACGAATTCCTCCTGTTGTATTTAGGGAAACCGTAGAAAACCTTAATCAGGAGGAAGCGGTAGATTTGCTGTTTTCAAGCGTTTGTATCATTGCATAAATAAACCACTCGCTAGATCGACATCTTCGGGCTTTTTATATGGAAAAAGTTTGTACACTACTTAACCGATATAGATACCGATGATAGACAAGGTAAAGAAACTCAAGGCCAGTATAATTGATTGGATTATAATTGGACAGTATACTGTAGGTACTCAGCAATTCATTGTTTAGCCTTTGGGCATCTGGCGAGGAGGAACGAAATGAAAGATGTTGTGAAGGTCACAGTGTTTTATTTGAGTCAGGTTGCCGTATGTGAGATGACTTGAGGACCGATGATGAAGACTCCTGGTCAAGCGCGGGTCAGTGAGTCGACCCCGCTACTGGTGACCGGACTCGTTGACTGCCAGGAACTGGTGAAGAGCGTGGGTCTTCCGGGTGCTCCAGTGCTGAACAGGGTAGCCGAAAGGTGCGGTGGACCTGGTCGGCGGTTGTGCGGGAGATGGCATAGACCGGCGAGGATGCCGCGTGGTCTTGATGCGTGGATGTAGCGCTGGTCAGATGTGCTGGATCCAGCGTAGCGCTGGCCAGGGACGATGGCCGGGGCCAGGGCGCTGTGTTGATCCCGATGGAGTCCATGATCGAACCGTGCAAAGCCGGGTTTTATCGCCCCGCGCGCAGCGGAGGGGCCCGGGTTATCACTCGCTAAGTTTTGTAAATTGTTGAACTACTAATGACAGACTGACTGGCGAGTTCCTTCATGCTGTCGCTTTTATAAGGTGAAGAAGCTTCTCGTACATTTTGGTTGCTATGTAGATATTACCAAACAAAAGTTAAAAAGAATAAAAGAACATCCAAGAAGCTTGTTTGGAAAAAGCCGAAACTTCTAGAATGCCGTTCGAATAAAGTAGTGGCGTACCACAAGCCCAAAAACTATTTTCAAAATAAAAATTCCTTGAAGCAGAAAAATATCGAAATGTTTCCCAAGGGTAAAGTTCATCTTGATAAGAAAATGAACTTTTACAACTAATTTTCTCAAGAGGAAACTTGTAATTCTGAGACGGAAATACCCAAAATGACTTGAAATTTGAATTTCTTTATAATTTGCAAATATCTACCACAGATGAATTCCGACATTTTTCTGTTTAGAATTTTTATTAGTTTTTAAACTTAGAATACGCTTCTGCTGTCTGGCCCCAACCCAGCAAAAAATACATAGAATTATTAGAACAAATTAAAAAAAAAAATTCTAATATATCTGTTATATATGTACAGACTTGGTGGTACTGTGAGGATCTCAATAATTATGCGCGTGTGCGGATAGAATGTTTATTAACACTTTAGTACGGATTGTCTACTACTATCTTCTTAGCTGTCGGTTGGGAAAAGAGAGCGAGCAGATGCATTCATCATCTTTTATACGTTGATCTGTCATCTCGCTCTTACACATTCAAAAAGCAGGCGTACCACCTAAAACCTTTCTTACAATATCTTATTATGAGAACGCATGGTGAATACCCACGATTTATGCATCACATAGATTTGCTCTCCGAAATGCACTACGAAAGTCTCCAATCTAGGAGAAATGGGACCCTTCAAGTAAAAGCTTTTAAAATCATGAACTATTACATTGACAGCCCATACCTCTTGGAATGCTATAAATTGTTTGTACCGAACAACCACCGTCAGGATCGACGCCACGATTTGCTCTGTATTCCACACGGAATAACGGACGTTATGGCCCAGCATAGCATGACAAGAGGTATGGTGCTGCTAAATGATACCTCTAGGTCTCTTGACATTTTCAACATTGGCCTTAAAGATTTCAAAAGTCATTTTAGGCAAGAACTCTAAAATATCGGTTATTGTAAAATGTTTAATTTAAAGATTTGTATATTTCATGTGTATTGTAATAGGATAACATCAATCTGTAATGCACAAAAAAAAATTCTGTCAATGTTATACATTACAGAACTTGTTGCGACATAAGACCCTAATAACGGGGGTTTGCTCGAGGCTCACATTTTAATTAATTCCATAGAATTCGTAACGATAATATAAACTTTTTTCAGACCGATATCTACGTATTAAAGTTGATTATATTTAAGATTAATAAAAACAGTACCTTACCATTAAAATATTTTATGAAAAACGGTTTGAAAATTTTATAAAAGGTTTCTCAACTTTCAAATTAACGAGAGGCGTCAGATTTAAATTTTCTGAGCGGTGAGTCTGACGGATCACTCTAGAAATATCTGAGATATTAGTAATTCGGTCATCAGAAATAATTAAAATAAACGCCACGGAAAGATCAATTTTCTAGGCCTGCTAGGCAAAGTCGACCGTAGGTCCGTCCATTACGTCAGACCGCGCGCTGTATATTATTTTACACGACTTCTTCACTTACGTCGTTAAGGCGTCTTAACCAGCGGCCGAGAATTCAAATTTCGTGAAAAAACGGTCTCGCCATCGGACGTTTTTTTAGAACGAGACAGAAATACCGAATTCATTCCACTGCGAGCCGTACACCCGCGCGGCTGACTAAAACTACAGCATGGTTCCGATGAAATAACAATTATTGTTGTTGAATTCTCGGTTGTAGCTTTCTTCCTAATAAGTGGTTACATACATATTAGTAAATTATACGTCGGAGTGCGTAAACATAAATTAATACAAATGCAGTGCATTGACATGGTAGATAAAAAAATGTGTAGGTAAATGAATATACATTTAAAAAAAATTCAAATGTTTGTTTAATTTGTTTTTTTTTTAAACTTTATTTTACATAGGTTTTCCGAAAGTGAGTAAAAATCTTTCGTTTTACATATTTATTCGTTTGTACGAAAGGTATTACTTTAGTAAGTTTTATTTCTAAAACTTATCTTTAAAGTATTACTTGATTTGATATGTATGATATTGAAAAAAGGGATTATTCCTTACAACTGAAGTAGTATATGTATTAAAACTAGGCTTTATTTAAAACTATTTTCTACGATACCTACCTACATATGTAGTTAGGCGATTGCATAATATTTTTTATTTTTTTTATTTGGTACATTATTTTGTTACAATTTATGTTTTCCAGTAATGTAGGCCTCACTGGGTGGCTTGCCCGTGCTGAGGCCTTCATTTTATAATATGGAAATCTAAGATAGTAAATTTGAAAAGAAAATAATAAATTTAAAAATAAAAATACATAATAATACATTTAAAATTAAAAAATAATACAATGAAAATAATCTGAGAAAAAAAAAAATAAAAATAATCTACATATTGTATCGCTTTCATGTATTTGTTTTGGTTCCATGATAAATCAACACATCGACAATTCAACAAACCTAAAAAGTGATATAAAGTCATTAAAAACGATGAAAAAAAAATTACCTAACCTAACCTAACCTACTAAACCCAGTAAATAAAGTTTTTGTTTCATCACTTTCCATGACTTTTTATAACTTTTTAAAGATGTGATTAATTATCATTTTTATGATTTATCCGGTCACCATTTGTTTTCATGGTTAACGGAGGTAGAAAGACCTGACTCGTCTAATTTTCGAAATTTTATTAAATTCACGAGGCAAATTTCAATTAAATAACCTCGTCTTTTTTCCTAAAACAAGAGGCTCAATTCACAATATGACATTATGAAACTGACAAAAAGTAACACAAAAAATATTAAATATGTTAAATTAAACCAATGTAATAGGGAATTGGACAAGAGAATAGAAATTATGAACAAAAACATGATTAGAATCGCACATCACGAATCAAAATTCATTTGGTTCCTGGCACTTTTTGATCACCAATCACAAACAGTTTCATGTACTTTGGCATTGAGTTTTAACATTTATACATGGAACATCGATGACAGACATAAACTCCTGATAGTCCATAGTTGATTCTTTTCCCTAGAAATTAAACAACACAAAATTATCGCCAAATGTTATAAAAAATATGTGCTTATTCTGACTGATTCTTTCGAACGACCCTGTAGCATATAAGTACGTACAATGTACACGGATAATTAAATATCACTAACCTTTGTTTTTTTTTTAAATATATCTCCCACGTACGTTTATGATGTCGTAATTTGTGTTTTCTAATAAAACTTTTTTCCAATGGTATTTTCCTCCCCATTTTTAAGCGAGGAATTTCTTTAAAATGTTATTAACTAGACCGGCGTGGACTAAACGTCCGTTCGCCGCCCGGTCGCGGCGGAGACTGACAAAATTTTGTCTTGCGCCGAGTTAATAAAAATGCACAAAAAGAATTATTTTTGTAAAAAAATCTGAACGATACCAATTTGTAAGACCATAAATAAATAGTCAAATTGAGGGATTTTCGTCACAAAACGCGTGCTCGTATTTATTTATTAGTAATTTTATTTGAAATTATAACCAAATTCATATATATAATTTTGGTAGATAATTTATCGATTGTTTATACTGTATTATTATATGATTTGAAATATTTGTTGTATAATACAAATTCATCTTTGAAAATGCAACAAATCTGCGCATCGACCAACGGTAACACTTTATTACGATATGAAAATAATCGTAATAAAATGATATTTTTCAAAATTTAACCTCTTCCTTTGGTAGATAAAATAACGATCTTTCGAAATCAAATTGTGTTCTTTTGAAGAAAAATGTCCATACGTCTAAAATTGGCCTAAAAATGACAAATTTCAGGTCAAGTCTACCTATTTCGCCTTTAGATTACCACTTTATTTTAGAAATATGCTATGGCAAATTCAACCGTAGGTCTATCCCAAGGCTGCCCAACCTTTTGAACCCACTGAATACCTGACGGTTCCTATTTCCATGGGGGGGGGGGGGGAATTGTTCATAATTCCCCACAAAAAAAATTCAAAATGAGTGCTCCCCACAAAATATTTGAAATCCATGGGGGGGGGGTTGTTACGGAACTTCGCTGAGAAAAAATTCCGCGCACCCAAAAACATCATATGTGATTCCCCACAACTATTTTTCGAATTCCATGGGGGGGGGGGGGGGTACAAGATTCCATTTAAAAAACCGGTATATTTTTGTTTAAAAAGTAAATTCAACAGGTCAGATTTTTTCGTCGCTGATTCTCGTTCTGAGTAGCCTAAATAGCGATAAATCGCCTTCGTTGGCAACACTGGTGACCGCGCGCAAGCTGCATTGTTTGTTTTACCGCGGGCCCGCGACACTTTTCCAAATTGGCGGATTGGCGGGTTTTTTGAAAATGGTTCACGCGGGCCACTTGAGCCTGGGGTTGGGCAGCCATGGTCTATCCAATACACCAGGGCCGAGCATATTTTTGTGCATGACGTCTTTACTTATGTCATCAAGATTATGACTTTAATTCTGTCAATTTAACTTTACAGGAATTCTTCGCACAGAACAATCTTCGATAGGCGCGCCTCTGTGCGATTGTCGCTACAGTTGCCGAAAGTAATCATGCACAAAGATCTCATTTTCACATTCGAAGATCTCATTGGTAAGTATACTCTGACAAATAATTGTAGAAAGTACATTCAAACTTAACTTTTTAAAATAAATTCACATTCAAACGTTACTTTTTTTTTGTTTGACTGGGGATTGACATTGACACGGCTTGAGTGCTTTTCGGAAATTATCTCGACTTCAATAAATAAATTTAATCTAAATAAATAAAATTGTTATTGTGCATTTGTCCGAAATCTTGAATCTCCGAAAGTTTTTCATGGATGGCTTTGAATTTTTGGCACAACGTTACATTCGAATACGCTTGTGCTTTTATTATTTATTTATTTATTGACGCCCTATTGGGCTTTTAAATACATAACAATTACAAATTTCATTTTTAACAACAGTATAAAACAAACAATAGAAAATCGAAATAAAATATAATGTTTTCTCATACATTATTTACATTTAAAAAATTGTGGACTAATTTGGCTTTAAATGTATTGAAGTTTAAATTAAATATGTCAGCGACATCACTTAGTTCATTGCCCAACCTATGTATTATTTCTAATACAGAATTCGTAGCGAAGTTATTGTTGTAGAATAAAATATTCCGTAAAGTATATTTTGGAGGTATATGTAAAGATAGCAAATTTATAGTGTCAGGGCAGTCCAACCTTGAATGATCAATTTTATATAATAAAAGGAGATCAAATATTTTTATACACTGATATTATATAGATATATTGAAAAACAGCACCATCTGTTGGAAAAACATGCTTTTTTGTTTTAAACAGCGCCATCTGTTGGACGTAAATGCAATACGCGTTATTGTTTCTCTATCTGCACAGCAGACCGAGCCAAAGCAACGCGTAGCGGGGTACATCTGGTAAATAAATTAAGTCAGTTTCGACTGATTATTGGTTGGGTTTTTGTTGCTCTGTACAGTTGTTAGGTTAGGTTATATCTCATAGTCGCTTAAACTTGTCTTCTTTTCTAGGTTCCTTTGGAGGAGTCAGCGCTCTGTGTCTTGGCGTAAGCGTAATCTCTTGTGTAGAGATTCTCATTTGCCTCCTCAAACCCATTCTCCGCCTCTTCTCACGGAGAAGGAAGAACGCCATATTGGACTATGACAACTCCCTTCCAACCAGCAGCACTAAACGAGTTTAAAACGATTCTAAACGAAAAATACTTAAGTTTATAAGCGTTCCATGATAACTTAACATAATGACAATTCAACGCGCCTTTAAAAAGTGTTATAAAAACATTAAAAGCGAAGATAAAAACTAATATATAAACCTAACCTATTTAATTTAGTTTTCGTTTTATTATTTTTAACGACTTTATATCACTTGCTAAAGGCGTTGGAGAGGCAGTCGATTTAAAATTTAATTTAAAATTAATGTGAATTGATTTTTAAAAATATAAACATAATATTTGAATTAATTAATTTTTAATATATATAATGAACAAAAGAGACATCTCTGGTCAATTTGGATGGATTTTGCTCTGCAGGTGTGATAACTGATTACCGACACCTTTTTTTGCATTGATCAGTTGGATTGAAGGCTAAATTAATTGAAATATTCTTTGACAATAATGGGACTGTGGGTATTATCACAATGTGCTGATTCATCTTATCACTAATAATTCTACTCTCTTGAGTGTTTGATCTTATAATCTCATAGTGCAAATGCAAAGTTATTGTGCTAATTGCTGCCTGCTGCCGAATTTTGGAAATCAAGGAGTCGAACTTAATTGCAAGTGTATTCTCTGGTGAGTCCTCTGTTCATATGTAATTTTTGGTGGCTGGTTTAAGTTATTTTCTCCCTGCATAGTGAATTTTTAATCAATCAAATTATTTTCAAAGGGAAATAAAATATTCCCTGATGGTCTGTGTTATTTACACGCCAGATCATCAACCAGGCATGTTGAATTGTAATTTTGATCCGCTCAACGTTTTAAAATGTTTAAAAATACATAATGTTTAAAGAAATTCGTATTTTTTATTTTTATTTCAGCGCCTTTGATCAGGGATATTATAAAGATCAAATTATACCGTTTTCGTTATGTGTGAATGTGGTGCGGAGCAGACCACCGAACATGTGGTCAACGGATGCCCGCTCTATTCATTCCCCGGCGGAATTGATGAGGTTAACATGGCGACGCCTGAGGCCCTAGAATGGCTAGCAGACCTAGATGTCCCCCTCTGACCCCCCCACCATACGAAAGAAGAAGAATTTGACACCGTGTAAAACAACCACTGTAGTGACATATTAAATTTAGCGATTGTTTAGTATTGAAACAGTTTTGGATAATATCTACCATTTCTCCCATCATATACCTACTGTCATACCTACTATCCATTTCCTTCCTTAAAAACAGCCTTACCCACATTTGAAAATAAGAAGATTTTTGTTGCATTGTAAATTGCAAGTACAGCATTCGAATTCGTGTCGTGTAGCAAGAAGGTGCAATTGTAGTGTGCTCGTTGTATTATTCACATGCTTTGTGCTAAATATCAAAATCATAATATATTAAAGATTATCTCTTTTCGGAGGAAATTTCACCCCGTGAACAGTGCAAGTTCGTCAATAGCCGGGATATATTGCCGGGATTCTGGGGAATTCAAGGTAGGCTGTTCCTTCATTCCAGTTTTTCCCGTCATTTATTCAAAACCAATTGAATGCGCTCGTCATTGTCGTATTTATTGTGGATTTGATTTACGGTTCATTTACGTGTATAACAGTTAAAATTATTAGTTAAACCACGTTGGCGCCATTGTAACAGGTTTTATTAGTTAATAATAATATCGCCTGCATCGTTCAAACCACATGTACAATCTCAACCAGCAGTTGTAACATGAATGGATAACCAACATCGGGAATTGCTACGATAATGAAATAAAAGAGAAAAGAAGTTCATTATTACATTTAATTCAATATCGCATAGAGCTAGAGATCTCTCTTACAACAAAATTAGATTAAACTCAGGGGTGAGCGGCAATACGAAGTATTGAACGCACGGATGGAATTTATAATGGTAGCAAAAGTTATGAAGTGTGACATTGTGTAAAGACATTACATATCTGACCTGTTAAAAGAGAATAGGGCACCATGCAACACTTAGGAAAGGGTTGCAAAATTTTGAAGAGGAACAACCCGATGAACAGCGAATTAATTTATCTAGCTGATTGCGTCATCGCGTCACACGGAAGTCTGTCGACTGGAGCGCTTGCTCGTATCCTCCTTGTAGACGCGTCCACCCCGGTTGGCTGCCCGTTTGGTACTAGCGTTCTGAAATCATAACTCGAGCTTCCTTCTAGCACGGCCCATAGTGTACTCATCCCAAAGACTACATAGCGGTCTTGAAAGAAGTTTGATAATTAGTAGCGGGGCAAAAGTGAACTGCTACACGTGTAATAGAACACGTTAAAGCGATAGCCCAAACTTACATTTCTTGAATCTCTTTGTTTCTTTTTTAATAATTTCTCTCGGGGGCCTAAGTCATCCTTGGGGATGTTGTATGAAGGGTATTTTTAAGTAAGGAAATGTATGTGGGTGGGTAGAAATCTGGGGGGCAGTGTGACCAGTATGAATCCATCCCTCCCACTGCTGTTCAATGCGTTGGTGTCGGGAGTCCGGCTGGAGAAGTCAAAGAGTCTCCTTCGACCGGCCTCTTTCGATTCGGCCCGCCATGCAGCTGGTGGCTAGACGCATCTTCCACCAACACCTGGACAAATCACACCCCATGAATCCGGGCGCCCCTCCTAACCACCGGCCCTAGCTTGCCACTTGGGGTGACCTAAAACAGAGGTGTTGGTTATCCAAGAATAGTTCCGGGGCGACGACAGGGCAGGCCCTGTGCAGGCGCAATTGGTGCAGTCCTAGGAGTCAAGGCGCTGATGATACAACGCCCTTGAGGTTTTTAGTAGCGTCAGGCTCAGTCAGGCCCTACATTCTACACTTTTAATTCAAATAAGCCCAGGAATCGTTGGCTGACTTCTGAGAGTTGATGCATCCTGTATTAAAAAAAAAAACGTTTTCAAAGTAGTATTGTTGATGCAGAGTCAAATAATTTTATTATCATAACGATACCACTAGTAGGCAAAGATTGTCCAAAGTTAACATTGGACATATGATTTTTGTATAAATCATTTCGCAAAAAAACATTTATATACAATATCGTAAAATTTTAACCTTTAATTATACAATAAAACTTAATAATAACCCATTATTTAACAATTAAACACGGCAATTTTTTTAATTTTATTGAAATGTAAATGATTGCATTATAATCATTTACATTTCAATAAAATTAAAAAAATTGCCGTGTTTAATTGTTAAATAATGGGTTATTATTAAGTTTTATTGTATAATTAAAGGTTAAAATTTTACGATATTGTATATAATTCTTATGCTTAGAACGACCACGGCTCAGCACCACTATTCATATTTAGGTGTAAGATGGTACAATATATTATTGTCCAAAAATAAAATTAGTGTAACCGAAACTGTGAATTATGAACAATTCAAAAAGTTAATTAAGTCCCTAAAATTGGATACTGATATATTGTACCCCTAATTTTCTTACACTTACTCAATTTGTACAAAAATATATATTAATTTAATTGTCGTTAAAAAACTATTTTTCTAATTTGTTTACCTGATATATTGTACCCTTAATTTCCTCACGCTTTCTTAATCTGTAAGAAGATATATTATTTTAATTATCCTTAAAAAGACACTTTTCTAATTTGTATACCTATGTTAATATTATGTTTGTATTTATATCAAAAGTTATGGATTATTGTTTAAAAAATCATTAGAACTAAATGTAAATACTCCTCCCATAAACACGAGCTCCTTGAGCTCAACTTATGGAGTAGTAGAATAAAAAACGAAAAAATTATGTATCTGTCTGCATATTGTTATCATTTATAATGTTAAATAATTTACAAGTAATAAATAAATATATATAAATATAATGTAATTTTATTTAAAATTTTCGAAGATGGTTTTTATTTTATCCAAAATTTTAATGTTTTTAATTGCAATTGTCCGTTTTTAATATTAAAATCTGAAAGATTTTTTATATCTGCTTTCAAAAATAGTATTTTATTTTGGGATACATTAAAAAAACAGCGAACCTATGTGAAATTGAATGTCAAGTGGGAATTTTCTAAATAAAACTTTAATCTGACAGAGATTTTTATAACTGACATGAAACCGTAATATTTATCATGCTAAGTATAAAGAGAACAAGTAAAAAAAACAACTTTTCAGGAGAGCAATTTCAAACTTATATATAACCGGTTATTAATTTTAGTGGATGATTAAATAAAATACAAAAATATTTTTTTTGAACCAATTACTTTATTAAATAGTTATTTCGAGCGATTGGAGTCGTATATATAAACTTACGATATTATTTAATTAATATGGAAACTGCTTATTGCTGTTTAAAGCAAATTAATCCACCGTTTATCTCAAATCTTTAGATTCTATAAACGTGGCACATTATGGCAAGCGATCACTCAAAACGTTTTTGCAAACTTGGCATAATATGCCAAGAATCTCTTAAAACGTTTTTGCAAACTTGGCATAATATGCCAAGAATCTCTTAAAACGTTTTTGCAAACTTGGCATAATATGCCAAGAATCTCTTAAAACGTTTTTGCAAACCTGGAATAATATGCCAAGAATCTCTTAAAACGTTTTTGCAAACTTGGCATAATATGCCAAGAATCTCTTAAAACGTTATTGCAAACTTGGCATAATATGCCAAGAATCTCTTAAAACGTTTTTGCAAACTTGGCATAATATGCCAAGAATCTCTTGAAACGTTTTTGCAAACATGGCATAATATGCCAAGAATCTCTTAAAACGTTTTTGCAAACTTGGAATAATATGCCAAGAATCTCTTAAAACGTTTTTGCAAACTTGGCATAATATGCCAAGAATCTCTTAAAACGTTTTTGCAAACTTGACATGATATGCCAAGAATCATTCGAGTGGGTAAGACGAAAAATAATAAAGGTATAATTTGACTTGTACTTGTACTGTACCCTTTGAAAAAATGTAATTTCAGTTTTATTATTAAAAAAAATTGCTTTGAATTAAAACATTTTTTGATTTTTTTTCTCTTTTTAATACCACTTGAGGAAATACCTTTTTTGACTTGTACTCTGAATAATTAGCATGATAGAAATTGTATAATACGCAGTGGTTAAAACTGCTGAACATATTTTCCAGAATGGATAATATGTTAATGCGCTTGGCTGTCCATGTCCAGAAAATTAACTGCATTAACCCAACACAGGGGGCCATGAGGAAAATAATTTGCTTCAGGGTTTGTCATGTTTTGGGATGCTGTGTAGATGGTTTTTTTCAAGGAAAGGAATAAGAGGAAGTTCAGGGTAGGTAAAATGTATAAAGGTTGGGTAGGAATCTAGGGATCAGCGTGTTCAGGAGTGCCGGACATACGGATATATTCGCACATTTCGGAACACCTTCGTAACCTTCACTGGCTCAAGTGCCCTGAAAGAATCCAGTACAAACTGTGCTGGATGGTGTTTAAATCCATCAATGGCCCCACCCTACATCTCTGAACTATGCGTCCCGGAAAACACTGGTCTGAGGCAGTCAACTCTTAGATCAGCAACATCATCAGCTGTAGGCAGACTGATAGAACCTAAGCGCAAGCCAAATACTAAGTTTGGTGATCGCGCTTTCGGAGCATCTGGGCTGAAGGCTTGGAATAAACTCCCTCCGGAACTAAGATCCATAAAAAGTCCAACAGAATTAAGGTCTAAACTAAAAACTTACCTTTTTAAGCTGTCGTACCCTTAGATTAAATATACCATTCCTAAGAGAAAGTCCAGTTATATTCAATTTTTCAATTAAGTCCTAAATCCTGTTTCTAAATTTCGCCAATAAACAATTAGTTAATGTTAATGTGGTGAACGTATGTCTGTCGGTATGAAAGAGACAGGCATATCTGAGTGAGACAGCATGACCGAGACGTATAAAAAGGCGTGTCTGTTGTAACTCGTCCTCTCTTAACAACAACATCTCGAATACTGTACATTAGTAATAACACTAAATAAACCAAATAGTATGGAGTATCCAAACGACGATTATTTACATCTTATCTGAGTGATCGACACGGCAGATCACCACAGTTGGCGCAGCCGAAAAAGGAAGCTGAACGGCCGCAAAATTCTTCCTGGAGGAAGAACCGTAGCCGCAGCTGAAAGAACTACAGTTGGAGCAGCCGAAAAAGGAATCTGAACAGCTATTAAATTCTTCCTGGAGGAAGAACTACAGTTGGAGCAGCCGAAAAAGGAAGCTGATCAGCCATTAAATTCTTCCTGGAGGAAGAACCACAGTAGGCGCAGCTGAAAGAACCATAGTTTGGTTATAATCCCACCGAGCACCGCGGAAGGGATTATTGTCGCAAAAAAAAAAAATAAAATAATTTGGGGGCAGCTTCACGGACAGTATCGGACATTGAAGGAGCATCAAGGCAAGGAACTGGTGAGGAGATTCAAGGCGCTGAGCTCAAGGAATCAGCAGCCGAGAAACCGGATGAAAAACGGATCCAGGCAGCTTGTACGGGGACCCGACACGGGAAGGCGTGGCGGTGGTGACCGGACGAGAAGGACGACCAGGAATCCGGACGGAGCCAGAAGACGGTCGGACGCGGAAGGGCGGCGATCGGCGGCAGCATCAATCATCAGATTCGTGAGTTGAGTGCTGTTTGTTGTTGTTTTTTCTGATTATTGGTAATCTGTGTGGAAATGGAGGGAGTGGGTTTACCCAGGTTTTGTCACCTTAGGGACGGGCTGGAGACGTTCGTGCTACAGTTTGAGCAGTTGATCCTCGTCAATGATGACAAATTTAAATCCGAGGATAAAAAGAGGGCGGTTTTAATATCCCACCTACACACAGACACGATTAATCTACTGATAGATTTATGTTTTCCAAAAAAAATAACAGAATTATCGGTTGAAAATATATTTTTGTTATTAGGAAACCACATTGGTGTTTCAAAGAATGTGTTTAAGGAACGTGGAAATTTTTTTGCGGCGAAACAAAAAGTTGGGGAATCTATAAATGATTATATAGCTAGGTTACGTTGTCTAACAAGATTCTGCAAATTTGAAAGCAGACTGGAAGAAAACTTAAAAGATATTTTTGTGACTGGTTTATTAGAAGGTCGTATTAAAGAAAAAATGTTTTTAGATGCAGAGAAGCTGACTTTAAAAAGTACATTAGAGTGCGCATCGGGAATGGATTCATTTCATAAAAATATTACGTGTATTAAATCCGAGAGTGTCGGGCTCATTTCTAGAAGTAAGAAAAATTTTAATAGTAGTGCAGGTAGGAATTATTCTACTTCACCGGCGCGGGCGAAAGACAAAAATGTTACAATTCCCAGAAAGAAATCAGTAGAACGTATACAACAGTTGAAGTGCAAATATTGTAATTTAAATAATCATGATTCCAGTAATTGTAGATTAAAAAACGTGACGTGTTTTAATTGCAAAAACAAGGGACATTTTAGTAAAAATTGTCGCGAAAAAAAACGGGAGGAAGTTTCATCTGTGTTTGTGAATTCAAGTGAAATAAATTCAAGGTTAACAAGAAATACCGATCCCATTTATTTATCGTTAAAAGTTAATAACGGTATCATCATAAAAGGATTATTTGACACGGGTGCAGGAATATCGATCCTATCGGATAAAGATTATTGGGAACATTTTAAAGATGTACAATTGAAGCCGAAGAATTTAACCCTGAAGGGTTACAATAATTGTAAGTTACAGTTACTTGGATGTTTAATTTTGTCAATTAATTTCAATGGTATTACTAAAATAATGGAATTTTGTGTTGTAAAGGATGGTTCAACCACTGTGCTAGGTAGAGACTTCGTAAAAGAATTTAACATTGGTTTTACGGGTTTCGAGACGGTTTCTTCACAGTTGAAAAGTGAAATACTCACGCATAATATTCACGACGTAAACAATAATAGTGTCGATACGTTAGTGCGTAAATATCCGGAGGTATTTTCAAGTAAACTAGGTAGATTCAATAAATTTAAAGTTCATTTAAAATTGAAAGAAAATGCAGAACCGAAATTCTGCAATCCGAGAAGTATTCCTTTCGCTTTGAAAGCGAAAGTTGAAACGGAATTGAACCGTTTACAGGAAGAGGGAATTTTAGTTCCGATTAGTTATAGCAAGTTTGCATCTCCTATCGTGCCCGTAGTTAAAAGCGATGGAAGCATTAGAATTTGCGGGGATTATAAATGTACTGTGAACCCACAATTGATTGTTGACAAATATCCCATGCCGAAGATAGAAGTTTTATTATCACAAATTTCGGGCGGAATAATATTTTCAAAAATTGATTTACGTCAAGCTTATTTACAGTTGGAACTAGACGAAGAAAGTATGGAATATACTACGATTTCTACACATTTAGGATTATTTAAATTCACTAGGCTAGTGTTTGGGATTAACAGTGCACCGGCAATATTTTGTAGAACTATAGCTTCATGTCTACAAGGTTTGAAGAAAACAGCGGTTTTCCTGGATGATATTATGGTTACAGGAGAAACGATAGAGGAACATAATGCTAATTTAAATGCAGTTCTTAATAGGTTAAAAGATTGCGGTTTGTGCGTAAATATTCAAAAGTGCAATTTTAACGCTTCATCGGTTTGTTTCTTAGGGTTTGAAATCTCGAAGGAAGGGATTAAACCTATGGAAGATAAAACGAACGCAATTAGTAAAGTCGCGCAACCAAAAGATTTATCAGAGCTACGCAGTTTTTTAGGAATGGTAAATTTTTACCGATCTTTTGTGCCAAATATGTCTATGTTATTAGATCCTTTGCACAAATTATTGAAAAAAAATACGAATTTTGATTTTAATCAAGATTGCGTAAAAGTTTTTAATAAAATAAAATTAATTTTATGTGATAATCGAGTGTTAGCACATTACGATCCAAATGTTACTTTGAAGGTAGTTACGGACGCCTCAACGAAAGGTTTGGGTGCAACATTGTTACATGTGTATGAAAATAATTTACAAAGACCTATTTCTTTTGTTTCTCGTAAACTGACAGAAGCGGAAAAGAAATATTCAATTTTAGACCTCGAGGCTTGTGCAATTGTGTTTGCTTTTAAGAAGTTTTTCGAGTACATTTACGGAAGGGAATTCATTCTAGAAATAGATAATGAACCTTTGTAGAATTTTTGGTGAAAAAAAAGGAATTCCTGTTTTAACTTGTAATAGATTACAACGTTATGGTGTAATTCTCTCATCTTTCAATTATAAAGTTCAATACGTAAAATCAACATTAAATTGTTCGGATTACTTATCTCGCGTACCTGTAGGAGATCCTGTTGAGGAAAATAATAACTTTGATTCAAGAATTTTGTGTTTATTCAAAAATAATAGCGAGATGCCAATAGATGTTGAGGAAGTCAAAGCAGAATCTAATACGGATAAATTATTATTAGAGATAAAAAATTATCTTAGAACAGGGTGGCCAAATAAAGTCAATAAGGATGATTGCAAATGGATTTATTGGATAAAAAGGAACGATTTATCAATAATTGATGATTGTATTTTCTGGAACCATAGGTTAGTAATTCCAATAAGTTTAAGGGATAAGATATTAAGCTTATTGCATAGATCTCATCTAGGGATTGCCAAGATGAAAGGGCTAGCTAGAGGCTATTTTTGGTGGCCAGGGATTGACAGTCAAATTGAATTTTTAGTTAGAGAGTGCGGAATTTGTGCGGAAATTCAACCATCACAACCCAAGAGTGAGTTAACTCCATGGCCGATAACGGAAGAAATTTGGAGTAGGGTTCATATAGATTACGTAGGGCCTATCGGAAATAAATATTTTTTGGTAATCATAGATTCAACCTCAAAATGGTTGGATTGCGTGGAAGTAAATTCACCTAACTCAGATAATACCATTAAAATCTTAAAGAGATTATTCAGTTATTTCGGTAGTGTACAAACCTTAGTTTCTGATAATGGAGCAGCATTCATGTCAGCAGACTTTAAACAGTTTTGCGAGAGAAATGGCATTAAACATTTAACAACACCTATAAATCATCCTCAATCAAATGGATTGGCAGAGAATGCAGTCAAAACGTGTAAAAATTTTTTAAAGAAAATATTGTTAGAAAAAAAATTTCAGTCAGGTTATAATGAGAAGTTAGAATGTTTTCTCATAGATTATAGGAATGCACCACACTGTACAACAGGGTTAGAGCCAGCAGTTGTAATGTTTGGTAGAAGGTTAAGGTCAAATTTGAATAATTTTATACCTAGAGGGGGGAAGGTAAAGGAAAATGTGATTGATAAAGATACCAAAATGAAAATGTCAAAATGTCAGGAAAATCAGAAATTCTATTATAAAAGGAATAACAAAGTATCTACGAATTTTAAGATTAATCAGAAAGTTATGGTTAGGGATTTTAGAGACCAAAACAATGATAAGTGGGTACCAGGGAAAGTACATAAACGTTTGGGAAATAAACTATATTTAATTGAGGTTAAATTGAATGATAAAATCATGTACTGGAAAAGACATTTTGATCAATTATCCAAACTGTGTGTATCATGGGAAAAGAACCCTAGTATTTTAATCCCTGAGTCTGAGACGAGGAGGCTATCGTTCGATGAGTACGATGTCTCCGACTTTGTTTCGGATGACAATCTAACGGGTGACCCTCTTTTTCCTTCCAGCTCCAGTGAACCCGTGGCGTCAACGTCGGGGAACTGGAAGGAGCGCCTTCGACCAAGGACAGAGAAATCAAAATAAGCAGCAGTCAACTCTCCGAATCAACATGGTTATAAATAAAAAAGAAAATGTTGTAAAATAATAATTAAATATGTGTATGTATGTTTTATAATTATTATTATGATAATCATGTTGTGTTACTGTCTGCTGATTTAAGTGTGGAGGGATGTGGTGAACGTATGTCTGTCGGTATGAAAGAGACAGGCATATCTGAGTGAGACAGCATGACCGAGACGTATAAAAAGGCGTGTCTGTTGTAACTCGTCCTCTCTTAACAACAACATCTCGAATACTGTACATTAGTAATAACACTAAATAAACCAAATAGTATGGAGTATCCAAACGACGATTATTTACATCTTATCTGAGTGATCGACACGGCAGATCACCACAGTTAATTAAGTGTTAATCTCAAGTGACCTACCAGGTAAGTATTGTACTGTATATTTTCTCCACAAATAGTTAAGTAATAACATAGATCACTGTAGAAATGTATTATAAGTTTGTACAGCGCCCTTGAGGTGATTTTGCACAAAAACGGCGTTATACAAGTCATCCAATTATTATTATTATTATTAAATCCCTCCCACTGCGGCGCAAGGCAATGTGTCGAGAGACCAGTAGGTGATGTCAAATGGTCTCCCCAAACCAGCCTCTCCCGATCTGGCACGTTACGCAGCTGGTGGGCAGACGCATCTTGAACACACCTCACCTGATGAACCCGGGCACCCCTGCTAAATCACCAAGCGTGGCGAACAACTCGGGGTGACCTATAAGGGAAGTGTTGGTTATCCAATAAATGGTTGCCGGTGCGGCGGTACCCAAAACCGCCTCCCAAATTAGCTCCGTTAGTGGAATGTTCGGAGTTCGCGTCCGGTCACACCAAACCTTAAAATTATTGTCTTACAATGAAAATAAATTGACTATGATTAATGTTATTATACAACTTAATTAAAGGCTATAAATTCTTTATAAGCAAACCCTCACCCTCACCCTTGAGGTGATTTCTCACGAAAACGGCGCTATATAAATTAGCCAAATATTAAATATTATTAAATATAGCAATCTCTAAAAGAATTTTCATTGCACTTCTATAACTAACACGATTATATACATATATATACATTTACATTGCACTATAAATATTAAAAATAATCTCGAAATTTATCAATTAATTCCAGAATAAATATAAAATCACAAATAATGAGAGTTGTAGATGGTCTCGGTATCACGATGATAAAAGACTTCCCTCCAAAAAGTAAACGTTACGTGAGATGGTTTTAGCCGTGTTTAGCGGACAGAACTTAATAACCAGGTAGTTCCCAAGCTTTCTATTCCATATATTCTTTCCACCCCGACTACCTCTGGGATTGCAATAGTCCCACTGGCCCAGGCACTTGGTATTCTTGTGCGGTATTCAAATAATAACAAATTGAGGCTGTTAGAGTTTGCTGTCTTTAGTATCATTTGTATGTTTCTCTAATTGTAATTTATTATTAATTTAACTAGTGTAAAATGACAGATTGGGTATTGCACCATCCACCCAGTCCTGCAGGAATAAAATAAATATCATTATGGGAGAGTTTTGCCTCCTCCACAAATTCTCTCCACTGGCTGTGCGTCGCCTTCAGTCTTCAGTCCTACCCATCCTTATTATCTTCCACTCAAAGCGAATAAATCATGCACTTAAAAAAGAATTTAGTATAGTCCTACGCCTTTCTACAAACTCGTTTCTTCTTGTGCCGCATTAAGTTGGAAGGTTTGGGGAACGCTCGGGAGCAGTACTCACACACGAAGGGTTTTTCTCCTGTGTGAGTTCTCGCGTGGCTCACTAATGAGGGTTTCTGGCTGAAGCTCTTGAAGCAGACTTCACAGGAATAGGGCTTAATCCCCGTATGGATCCGAGAGTGAATGCGTAAGTGAGAAATCTGTGCAAACTTCTTGTCGCAGACATCACACGAAAATGGCTTTTCACCGGTGTGGGTACGAGTGTGGATCGCAAGCTTATTTACAGTCGCGAACTTTCTGAAGCAATCCTTACAAGAGTAGCGACTCTTGTTCATGTTGATCCTCTCAGTAAACTTTTTAAATTCCTCATTAGCTAAGAGATTCTTGTCTTTATGCGCGCTCATCATGTGTAGAGACAGAAGTGTGATCTCAAAGAACGCTTTAGAGCAGTATTCACACAGGAATGACTTCTCGCCTTTGTGCACGATCTTCACATGGCGAACAAGGTGACAGTTTTGAGTAAATGATTTGGAGCACTCTTCACAATGGAAGGTTTTCTCTTTTTTCAAGTTGAGATGAGTCCTCAAGTGTTTTTTTAAGAGATTGTTTTCACTGAACGACTTTCCGCACTTATCGCAGGAGAATTTCTTGTCTCCGTGCGTTTTTTCATGCCTTGCCAAGTTGATTTTCTTGTCGAAGGTTTTAGGGCAGTGCTCGCAGGCAAAACAGCCTTCATCCACGTGACTCTTCATGTGGAAGTCCAGAGCGCTTTTAAGGCTGTAGGTTGTTTTGCAAACTTTGCAAATGTATGTTTTGCCCTTTGAGTGCAGTTTCAAGTGCGCTATGAAGGATTTTCGCATTGTGAACGTTTTGAAACATTCTCTACAAGTTAGATCGGACAAGTCGAGATTCCACGATGTGGGCGCATCTTCCTCAGCCTTAAGCTTATCGCTGTCAAGTTCGGTGGAACTACTCGGCAGGGTTTCAATTTTGACCTTGCTGTCACGACCTGAAAATTAAAACAGTTAATCAATTATAATTACCAGATGTTACTTAGAAAAAAAATCTATTTATTTTATATTACAGAAACAGAAAAAATGTCAAAGGTTCAAGGTGGGTACGTATGATATGTTTCATTGTAATGTCTCGTATGTGGTATGTATATTCAGTAATTACCGGGTGACATATGTAGTATTGTGTATGTGTTAGTATTTGTTCATTGAACAATTTATAATATTATTGATGATGCCGCTTTTAAATTCGGGCAGTGAATCCGAAAAAAAATCTATGTTATAGTTTAGACAAATATTATTGAATGTTTGAAGAGCACGGCTGATTGGGGAATTAGAAGCTACATTTGTTTTGTACGCAAGCGCGTGAAATATGCACCTGATACGTGCAGCTGTCGGGCGTTAAAAGCAGCAATAACTGTAAGAAGTGGAAACAGGCTGTAGAAGTCACTGTGGTGTCAAAGACTCGCTTTGGTAGGAATATGGCTCACAGAAGGTTAAACGCAATGTTGTGGAACCAGGATGAAGTGTGTAGGTGAAGTAACGTTAAGCTAAAAGAATTACTCACAGACGTCACTCGATGAATTGTCGGCTGCAGTTGATTTAGCTTCTTCCTCTTTGATTCCAGGCACGCTGATCGTTAAGCAATTTGCAGGAATTTCAGTTTCTTCTTTCATAACAGAGTTCAGTATGCCAGAGGATTTACAAACTTTTGCCAGAGGCTGGATGTCTTCATCGGATTCGTTTTCACCTTTTTTCAGCTCCACAGCATCGAAAGGACTGTTGGGCCCGCTGGGAATATCGTCTAGTATAGAGAAATAATACAAAAGTAAAAAAAAATCGTTCATACAATAAGTAGCGCGAGTCAAACCTGTTCAGAAAAGTATAAAACATGGATCTTTCACGTTGAAATATATAAGCTTCACAACAGAGCTGTTGACTCGTGTGGTGTTCAAATTTAAAAATAAAAGACGTTTAGTGGGTTGCCGTGGTTGGTTAGACTAAGATGGGATTTGCTATAGACGGAAGCCGCTGAAGTAGAGCATAGCAAACAGTGGCGGCTAGCGCAAAGGAGCGTTGGAACAACGTACTCCCTAAGTGTATATCACTATAAAAGTAATAATTTTTAAACTATAATAATACAACAAAATAAAATCAATATATTACATCACGTATCATAAGTCACATGGTGTGGGCGGGGTTCCACAACAAAAAGACCATTCTATTGAAATTTCTCTGAAACATGAACGGCACTCATCAATGCCTCGGAACTCTTCAGCGAGGCGGAAATGCCCGAATAAACAGTTTATTTATAGGCGCCGAGGTGGTGCCACTTTAGTTCACAGTTCACATACGGATAATTCCAGTAGGTCGGTATAGGCTACAAAATTGCCAGTATTCTTTACCTAGAAGATGATTTTAGCGCATCCCTAACATCTGTGAGTATAAGAGTCACTGATAACACGGACCCCTGTAGGTGTCGACCCGTTAGAATATGATAAAGGGAAGAAAGAAGATTAGAAAATTATATATTAATACAGGAAGCACTTACCACAAGGATAGTCAAACGGGTCGTCTAACACTTCAGAACTATCAGGAACCTCCTTCTTTACTTTAGAAACCCAATCTTTATTCGAGACAGTGGGTCCAGCCTCAACAGCAGCATCAGTCACTTCAGTTTTCAAATCAGAACCATCTAAAACAGCTTTCTTGTTGCCTGGACTTGCTTTCTTTTTCTTCAGTAATTTCTTAAGATTCTCCGCCTCGATAAAAGCTTTAATTACTTCATGAGCTTTTGCGTGACTAACCAAATCACATTCCTGACTAAACGTCTTGGTGCAATCTGAACAAGAAAAAACAGGCTTAACGATGATTTCTTGGCAAACATGAGCGTTTCTTTTTTTAGTCTCTTCTTTTGCTGCGAGGTATTTTTCAGTGTGATAGATCTTTTTGTGTTTGAGCAAGTTGGTTTGTAACCCAAATGATTTAGAGCAGTATTCACACAGAAAGGGTTTCTCTCCTGTGTGGCTTCTAGTATGAGTTATTAGTTCGTGTTTTGTACTAAACCTTTTGAAGCAAATCTGGCAGCTGAATGGTTTCTCTCCGCTGTGAGTTCGTGTATGGAGAAGCAGATGAGCTTTTTGCGTGAATCTTTTACCGCAGACTTCACAGAAGAATGGTTTCTCTCCTGTATGTGTTCGGGTATGAATTACCAAACTATCCATGGTAGGAAATTTTTTTGAGCAGTACTTGCAAACAAAGCGTCGCTCCACTTGCTTCTTGACGTATTTTTCTCCAGAAGTCTTGTCGCTGTGAATCCTCAGCATGTGAATGGTCAGATTGCATTGTTGAGCGAATGTTTTGGAACAATATTCGCAGAGGTGGGACCTCTCGCCTCTGTGCGTCAGTTTTACGTGGCGGGTCAGGTGGCCTCGTTGAGAGAATGCTTTTGAACACTCCTTGCATTGGAAAACCTATGAACAAAACATTAATTTAGTTTTTAACATCGCAATAAAATGGTTATGTGGCAAAATAATACAGAAGTGATAGAGAGATAGCAAGCAAAGCAACAAGATGAACGCTTCATCTTAAACGTATAGCCAGCAATTTGTGCGCCATTGTAAAAAGGACTGGTAGTTCGAGAACTACATAACAATTATTACAGTTGCTTATATACGGTCATATTTCATTTATCAATAAATCACGAAAAGGGAAACGGTCAAGCCGCCTCCCAGCTCCTCGCAGCTTGGTTAGTTCCCCTTTCCTCGATTGGCTGGTCTATCAGTTTGAATGTAATGTAATAAATAACAAATACCTTTTCCTTCTTTACGTCAGTATGAGATGCTCTCATATGCTTGGCTAGAATCCCCTTCTCACTGTAAAACCTGTTACATATCTCACAGGCGAATTTCTTCTCCTCGTGATAAAGCCTCCTGTGTTTTAATAACTTGTGATTTTTATCGAAAGTTTTGAAGCAGAGTTCACAGGCTACGCTTCCATCCTCCGAATGACTTTTCATATGGAGATCTAGACTCGTCTTCAGACTATAAGTTGTATTGCATATTTTACAGTCGTATTTCTTGTCCCTGTTGTGCAGTTTCATATGAGCTACCAAACTGGTCTTGCAGCTGAGAGTTTTAAAACAATCTGGACAGGTCAGTTCGTTGATTTCTATGGAAGATGAAGGCTCTTTTAAGGCCTTGGATCTTCTGCCACCACTTGATTTACCGTGTTTTTTTGATTTGATCTTAATTTTGATTGGTTTATCTGAAAACGACGTGAAAGCATGAAACAATATTGTAAGATAAAGTACCCGATATTAGACAGAAAAGAAAAATATTTTTTTAAATTGATTGTTAAACTTTACATGGGAACTAAAATGAATAATAACTTTATTAAATGAAAAAAAACAATGCATTTCTGAAGACTAGCGAAAAAAAAAGAACGGAAACAATAAAATTAACACTTATGAAAGAAAATAATTTTGTGACTTATTTTACAAGTTCTGTGATCAGTATACCTCGCGTCCGAAAAGTATGTTTCTAATATTATCTTATAAATCTAAATCAAAATTTCTTCTGAAATCATAAGATTTGTAAATAGGTACTTAAAAACCTACCTAATATATTTTTATATATATATAAATCAAATAAAGAATTTTACAATTTCGAAAAATAACGAAATGTCACTCACTCTCTTAGTGACTTTTTATATAACCTTCTTCTGGCAAGTGCCGGTTAAAGTTAGCCATCTAGACAAAGTAAGAGGCCTTATATACCTCCCTGCTATCGGGACAGTGGTGGGGAGCACCCTAGATCGATTCCAATCACCGCTTGAGCACACAAATCGGTCCTAAATCAAAAATCGAGACCGGCGACTCCACGATATCACGTTGGAAAGAAATCGCCTATTTTCAGATGCTTGGAAAGTGTTGGCAGTTTTTTCACACTGCAGCAAGAGCGGGTGTGTATAGAAGACGCCAATTTTACCCTATAAATCGTTTTTTTTTTTTTTTTTTCAGAACTTGTTTAAAAATAAACCTTTTTTTATAAACCCAATAACAATATTATTGAATATATAAAAAATAAAAAAATAAAATGGAGTTCTACAAATTAAACTTAATAACAATAAATAAAAACCTATAGATCGTCTCCGATCGCAAGAAGTTGTGTAAGGCCTTCTCTGAGGCTTTCTTGAATAATAAAGTGGATGTAGAAGATTTTTAAAAATTATTAAAATGGAATTCTTTCATGAATGTTTTAATACATAAAAAGTAGTATTAAAATGGAATTCTATCATGAATATTTTAATTTATATAAAAGTTACATTAAAATGGAATTCCACCATCAATGTTTTGTCGCATTAAAGTGGAACTCCATCATGAATGTTTTAATGCATAAAAAACTCTATTTCAATGGAATTTCAAAATTAATGTTTAAATACATGAAAAAGTAATTATAAAATGGAATTCCATTATGAATGTTTAAATACTCGTATATAAAAAAGTCGTATTAAAATGGAATTCCACCATAAATGTTTTAATACATAAAAAGTAGTATTAAAATGGAATTCCATCATGAATATTTTAATATATACAAAAGTTACATTAAAATGGAATTCCACCATGAATGTTTTAATACATAAAAAGTAGTATTAAAATGGAATTCCATCATGAATATTTTAATATATATAAAAGTTGTATTAAATTTGAATTCCACAATGAATGTTTTGTCGCATTAAAATGGAATTCAACCATGAATGTTTTGTCGCATTAAAGCGGAATTCCATCGTGAATGTTTTAATGCATAAAAAACCCTATTTCAATGGAATTCCACCAATGTTTAAATACATAAAAAATGGAATTCCATTATGAATGTTGAAATACTCGTATATAAAAAAATTCGTATTAAAATGGAATTCTACTACGAAGTAAATGTTTCAAAATTTAAAAAAAATAGTATTATTGTTGGCCACAGTTGGAGAATATTGGTCGTGCAATGATGGAGGACTTCCGCCAGCAGGGATTAAGCCGGCAACGCCGTATTGGGAACCCAAAGCGTTGGACAACTCAGCCACTAACTGGTTATTAATGTTCTTCTGACTCACCACGAAGCAGACCATCCTCAGCTGCAGTCAGAACACTTTGGGTATGTTCCATTTTAAATTCCATTCCCTCTGACGGAAATCGGAGCAAGTTTTTCGTTTCAGATATTTCTAAATTAACGTTCTCCATCTTTTGTTTAATGTCGCATTATCTAAAAAAATAAAAAAGACATACCAATTTATTATTATTCTTTTAATGATAAACTGACGATAATGTTTACAAGACAAAGTAAATGAATAAAAAAAAATCATAGCACAAAGAATAACAAATTCTAATAATCAATAATTATTAGAATGAAACACGTTTATTCGCATAATTTTTGCGCAGCTGACACTGGTATCAGTCGGGGGCATTTATTTTTTCTTCGAAGATTTTTTCATGGATATTTCTGGCTTTTTACCAATTTATCAATAACTAGCAGATGTGTACCCGGCGTTGCTGGGGTTATCCGTAGGTCATAAACATATACCATCGCGGACGTTTCTGTAGGCCTTTTTAAGATATACAATTCCGTGGTACATTATTTTGATTTATCTCATAAGGTTTAGTCAGTGTTAACAATGTAGTACCCGAAAATATATTTTTACGACTTGATTATAAAACATCGACTTATCTCCACTTTATATAAATATATGTAAACCTTCCGGAAGAAATTCTTTAAATGATCAAAATCCGTTCCGTAGTTTAGAAGAACTAAGCGCACAAACATACAGACGCGGATAGTGACTTTATTTTATACTGTTTAGAGATTAAATACCTCAACAGTGCTTTATCAAGTGTTAGGTTAGGCTATTATCGGCGCTTTGGCTTCTTGACGCCATGAGCGGACCGCTCAGGTCCAGCCTTGGATATTATATCCTTCTTGTAACTACATTCCGTGCAGTTATCTGTGAACGAACGGACGTGTCCGGCCGAGCATAACGCCAAAGAAACATTTCTGGGGGTCTAGCATGATCAAATTGATAACTTAACAATATCGGATCCACAGGATTTACTTCCAACGATTTTATTTCGATATCCCGAGCACGGTTGCGCTGTTGATAGCCGAACAGATATTGACATGAAATAAATAAGAAATCGTATTATGGTGGCAATACTGTCAGTATATGGATTGACATTACTGAACGTCAAAAAGCTACGTAAAAATATATATCAATAAGTTGACAATATTTTCATAGTTTTTGTGGAAATACAACATTTTTTTAAAGTTAAAGCTAAACTGAACATCGTATTCCGCGCTCATACCGCGAAACTCTAAGGGGTGATTATTCACGATGATCTAATGCATACGCAATGAACAAGTTAAGTTAAGAAAAGTAAAATTATCCGTTTTTTTTACGATATAGTAAATAATTTATTTTTTTAAGTAAATAAAAATACACTTTGTAGTAGTTAGTAGTTAGATAATAAATAAATTTTAATAGTAATTTCCTTTAAATTAAAATTGATTGTTCACTTGGCGGCCATTGTTATCGATGGCAAAGTTTTATGGTTGGTTTTTTTCCTTCTCTTATTTAAACTAAAATGTTGTAATGCTGTAATATGTTGTTAAGTTCTTTGTTTGGGATTAATTTAAAAATAAAAAAAATATATGTCAAAACATGACGTCAAATTAATAGTATTTTTCATGTTGAGAAACTGAAATACTTACTTCTCATTGTTATCTAATTGATACTTAGTGTTTTTTTTCTATTAAAAGTGCGTAAAAAACCATTTTCATTTACACAACAACGAAAATATATTTCAACAATTTTTCATAAATTTTCTCAAATTATTTTACCTCCAAAGTTTTGAGGTAAAAGTGTGAAAGACAGTGTATATATTATCGGATAGTAGATCTGCACTTTCTAAAAATACACGCAGAAAATATATTATGGGTTGGTACTATATTGCTTACCCGAATTAAAAAAGATTATTCTCATAATTTGATAATTTTTAATCTTACATCACACACATCACTTTCAATTTTGAAAAAGTCACACAAGAAAACCCAGAAGGATATCATATTGTTTCAATATGAATTCAAACATATATTTTATACACTTGTTGTCCCCTCTCTCGCTAAAACTACAAGCAGGCGTAAATAAGACAAGAGGCCACCTTGAGTGATACTTAGTAAGAACATCACTGTCGGAAGCGTATAAATATGCTCAAATACACAATCAGAAGTTAGTTTTGTTTGGTTTATCCCTAATACGAGAATCTGACAGCTGTACATAACCTCAACACAAAACTGTATTAAACGTGACAATTTAACATACAACTTACTAAATAAATGTATGGAAGTGATTATTGCACACATACATTAGTATTTAACTAACTTTTGACGGGAGAAAAACAGTTTTCTTTTGCAAAAACATATTTAAATATAAGGTGACGTTGACGGAACAAAGCACAGATTGACGCAAAATAAAATCCATAGATAAATCAAGCAGAGGAAGAATATTTTCTATGGATTAGGTTCATGCAAAATTAGCCATTTGTCTATGGTTGTTTTTTATATTGATTTTCCCAATTCTATAATATTGTTTCGATATTTTTTCACGCCATTAAAAATTTTTCATTGACGGTAATGAAATCGATCTTAAAAATAAATTATGCAATTGATCAAAATAATTTTATTTTTATTTTTACCAATCACTTATTTGTTTTTAGAATGTACAATTTTTGTATGTTGTAAGCGCAAAAAATATGCTGTTTCTCCGCAAAAAAGGGCCCGTAAAACGAATTTGTCTTATTCATACTTCTGGTCAAACAAATTGGATACACGATAAAAAAATCTTTTAACATATCAAGAAATATATCTCTAGGCACATCGTACGTATATATTGTTGTTTTATTCTTCTAAACGGCTCCCTGTTTTGTGGAAAATGTTGCCACCAGGACCCCCAGGGAAGTGCAGGGGGAATTCCTCGTATGAAATTCGACTTATGCTTGCTTAATGAAAAAGGAATGCTTAGAAAGCTTTACCCAAACAATAGAGGTAAAACCGGTTTTGTCTGTGTCTCTTATTAAAACGATTTATAAATGAATTGTACTAACCCTTGTAAAGTTTAATTTGTACGTTTTTTCAGACTTATTGACAGTTCTAACTCGCATCCCGTGGAAAACCACTTTCTTGTACCTAATCCGACTCTCTTAAGATTCTCATAAGAATATATAGATTCTTATAAGAACGCCTTGCGCACCCTTACTATTCATGTTCTTAAAAGGATTATTTGACGATGCACAATGTATCTTATACCTCTTTCGTGTTCGAACTGCAGTTATTCATGCTGTTACAAGAAAGCTTTAAGAGTCACTTGCTAACTCACAGTGGAGTAAAACGTTTACATGTTCTGACTGCAACTATTCATGTTCCCAAAAGTGAGATTTGAAGAGTCACGTGTTTTCTCACAGTGAAGTAAGACCAAAAAGGGTTCCCCACCCTTGATCTTCTGTAGGTTTGTAGAAACTATTAAATGTTTTCTACGAACCTTTGTCTAACTATTTCTAGAAGTTTAACGAAGGCATTGATCATTTGACAAAGATATTAAAAATATGTGTATGAAAGAAATAAACGATAGAACCAGATGGTGTTTTCGTATGAAAAAAGTTGTGTCGAATACTACCTCAAGGCCGACTAGTGCATCAACGCAATGCCGTGCTATACTAAAGCAACGACAGTTTGCAAATGGTAGCGAATGTATAGGGCTTTCCAATAAGAGGTGCTATTTTGAATAGCCCGCTATTTCGGTAGATGTTACTTTTAAAGCTGTCATTTTTTGACATTTGACAAGTAGAAACTACGCCATTAATAAAAATGGAACGATACACGCTTCAACAACGCATTGAAATTATTAAAATTCACTTGAGTGAATCAAATGCAAATCATCTTGAGTGATGAGGCCCATTTCCACCTTGGTGGCTTCGTCAATCAGCGAAATTGTCGCATCTGGGGCTCGGAAAACCCAAGAATTATTGTTGAAAAGCCTCTCTATCCTCAACGTGTGACTCTTTGGTGCGGTTTATGGTCCGGCGGAGTCATTGGACCTTACTTTTTCGAAGATAAGGCTGGAGCAACAGTTACGGTTAATGGATTACACTATCGAGAGATGATTAATGATTTTTTATGGCCGGAATTGGATGGTATTGATCTGGACAACGTTTAATTTCAACAAGACGGTGCTATGTGCCACAGAAGCAACGAAACCACTGATCTTTTACGATTGAATATCAAAATAACACCTCTTATTGGAAAACCCTATAGTTGACCTCGTTGTTATTACTGATGTGTATGTTGTTTTACTGCAAGCATTTACATTAACAGAGTGATTACACTATTTTAAACAGCGAAAATTACTTTGCGACAGCAGTGACTTCGTAATTTGGAACAATTATATTACTTATTTATAAAAAAACGATAATAATAAGTAATTTGGGTGTATTTACAAATTTAATTTATTCCTTGGCTTTTACTAGTATTTGCCGAGTAATTAAAAAACTTTCTCATCACACGCGACGACATTTTGGAATCTTTTTAAGGCAATTTACTTAAAATAGACTTTACGCAACGCGTGATATTTTAGAACTAAAACTACGAAATTGAAAGCACTACAATTTATTTATTTATTAATCTTAAGTTAGCTCACATCGTCGTGTAATTGACGTATTTTTTGCTTGCCACTTTAACATTTCTACAGCGCGTCTATATATAGGTATATTATGTTGTAACTTTTCTTCCCACATTTCATCTGAATTTTGTAAGACAGTACCTAGCAAGTCTAGATGTATTGCAATGTTCTTGATTCCAATTGACGTATTTTTTTTATATATTGTAACATAATTGATTCAAACATATTTCGCTAAAAGTGGATCCAATATACGGTAAAACCTGTTTGTATAGAGATATAGTAGAATGCAGGGGATTATATTATTAATCCGTCAATTGAAGACGATTATCTCAACCGTTTTAAAAACAATGAATTGTCATTTCTGAATCCAAATGAGTCCTTTACTTGATCGTATCCATCACGACGAACTACTTATCAATATCAGTATCTACTGAAAAATAAATCAATCAGTAATAATGAGTTCAAATATTGTTATTTCTTTCGCAGAGTGTGTTTCACTAAAACGACGCTAGATAAATTTAAAATCATTATTACTACCTTCGGGACTATAGTCTTTCACTTTTCTCTAATGAATCTAAAGGTCAATGTATCCATGAGTCAATGTGTATGGATTCATCCCTCCCACTGCGGTATAAAATGATCAAAAGAGTCCGGCTGATGAGGTCAAAAAGTCTCCCTCAAGTAGGGTTGCCAGATGGTATCCAAAAGGAGGACATGTCCTCCTTTTCCATGTTTTGTCCTCCCGTCCTCCCTTACCTACTGTAAGTCCTCCTTTTTGCTAAACATACGAAATATTAATAAAACAGCCAAATACCTGTTTTACCAGCGGGCGAGACGACTTTGACGCCAAAAATGTTCTGTTTTGCCATGTGAATGTGGGCAACAAGGGCATTATTGCTTTAGAAAGACACGTAGCTACGAACTACGTAACTTGATTTCATTTCTTTAATCAAAATCAGATGAAGATGAAGCATATTATGATTTGAAGTTGCAAGAGCAGTGGTCAATCTACTTCAAAAGTGTTAAAATCATTGAATTTTTCTTAGAACTGCTCAAGATCTGCGAATTATATTTTTGTATAAGCGCACATAACGCAAATGTGGAAAGAGTTTTTTCACTGATTAATACTCAGTGGAGCAAAGAGAGGAATATACTAAGTGTGCAGTCAGTTAAATCTTTAATTCTTACTCCATACAACTTCAAAAACATGAAATGTGAAGATTTTTATAATTATTTGTTAAAAAACCAAGAACTTCTTTCCAAAATTGGCAGCTCAGCTAAATATGATTAAAATAAAGTAAAATAATATAAGAAATTCGTTTAATTTCTGAATGTCCTCCTTTTTTACAGAAAATCCTCCTTTTTGGAACCATCTGCCCTCCTTTATCAAATTATCATCTGGCAACCCTACCCTGAAGCAGTCTCTCCCGATCCGCTGTAGGTGGTCAAATGCATCCGCCGCCAAGACATAGTTAAAGCTCACCACATGAACCCGGGCACCCCTGTTAAGTCACCAAACGTTGCGAACCAATCGCGGTGACCTACGGCAGGGGTGTCGGTTATGCAATAAATGGTTCCTGGTGTGAGCAAACTGGCGGCTGGGTCCGGGGGGTGAGGGCCCCCGGGACAGGCCGCAGCCCTGGGAGTTGATGGGAACCCACCAAATGAAACCACGAGGTGCTCAGCGCTTCGGCGACGCCGGGCGAACGTTGGGTAAAATCCAGCCGTTGTGTGCGAGACTACGTCGGCAAACTGTAGTACGGGCAATTCCATTCCGCCGCAAGGGGTGTGAGCTTGTGAGCGCCGAGGATGTCAAATTAATAACTAACAAACATCTATCGCTTTGGTTAGTTTTCTCACCGTAATTAGGTCGATTACTATGTCAACATCGACACGATTTCAGTATAATAATTTAATTAAAAAACGCAATCTAAGTTATTTTCCAGATTTAGTGAATTACATAGGTACATATTGTATGTTGCTACATGTTTATTATAATACTAGCTAAAACCTGCCTGTGCAGATAGAGAAACAATAGCGCGTGTTGTTTTTACGTCCTACAGATGACGTTGTTTTTACCTGTCACAGGTGACATCTATATGATATAGGTATATAATTATAAACGCGTATTCGAATGCAACGTTGTGTCAAAATTTCAGAGCAATCCGTAAAGAACTTTCGGAGATTTAAGATTTTGAACAAACAAACGCAAAGACGGGTTGTTTCGTAGTTAATTTTCAAGTTCTGTGAAATAATTTTAAAGTCATGTTATTATTTCCGTTCTGTCGAGCAACTAGCCTATAATGATATAATAACAGAACTTCAACAGAACCTTCACAGAACTTGAAAATCAACTTTGAAATTTGACGAATTGTTCAAATTCTGTGAAAAAACACGTCCTTATTACATTTATTATTTGAAAAAGAGAGATGGAAACAGTTAATACTAAAAATTCTAAATAAAACATGAAACAGAACAATACACAGAAAATTACGTTACTGAAAGCAGAATTTGAATAATTCATCAAATTCAAAGTTGATTACCAAGTTCTGTGAAGGTTCTATTCAAGTTTGGTTATTATTTCAGTTTTGAAGAACATAACTTCAATAAAACCTTCACAGATCGTGAAAATCAACTTTGAAATTTGATGAATTGTTTAAATTCTACAACAATTTTTCAACAACCCGTTCTTAATAATATATAAACATTTTAATTCATTCAAAATATTAATAATCTTTTATGAAAATAACATGTATTTTTCCGTTTATTGCCGTCAACTGACTTTTTAGACTGTTTTAGAAGTTATTTTTTAACAAAATTGCACACCAAATGTAGGTACTTCTTTGGGAGGTAACTCAACACACATGTACAAAGTCATTAAAAGCGATGAAGCAACAAACACATAAACCTAACCTAGTTTTTGTCTCATTACTTTTCACGACTTTATATCACTTTTGAAAGGTGTGTATTTTGCCGAATATCCGGTCACCTTTTTGCTGTAGGTGTAGATTTATCGACGTGGCTTAAGAATTTCGGATAAAGATTTCCCCAGAATATTTCGAAATTTCCCTAGATTATTTGAAATTTTGACATTGTGCTTTTTCCCTTCTCCCGAAAAAAGTTTTTTCTCTCCTAGATCTAGGGAAATTACCGTAGACATTACATCACTGTTACTGGCTGTTACTCCGCTAGAAGTCGAATAAGCAGGCAGCGGAAAGCAGTCCTTGTGTTTAGTACCGCGTCTTGTGTTTTGCCTAAATAAAGTGTCAAACAGTGTTTAATTTTTGTTCAGGTGAAGGGATTGCACTTACCCACCGTGCCATTTTTATTTAAATGATAGAGTAGCTAGTAGAAAAACGCATTAATACAATTTTATTTTTATATTTTCAAGCATTATAAAAAAAAACATCGCGACATTTGCCAGATATGAAGAAATCAAGTTA